>JADMNL010000024.1:349307500-351707500 GCA_016271365.2 Neoceratodus forsteri
CATTCACAGCCAAAAATAAAAAAAATGTCCATCGAAATCACAAAGTTGAAGGCCTCACAAGATGAAATTAATAGAAAGATGCTAATAGGTACAAATGTTGGAGCTGAGCTGCAAACCTGGGTTTGAATCCCACAGCCCCCACTTGCATACTGCGTGACCCTAAGCAAGTCACTTAACTTCCTTGTGCTCCCAGGTTGCACCTGTAAACAAGCTTCCGCTTAGTCCCGCTCTCCTGGTTAAAAAAAAAAAAAGTACAAATGTTTTTCTGGGCAGACTGGGTAAGCCAAGCAGTCCTTTTCTGCTGACAAATTCTACGTTTCTAGTGTGTGCTGGGATAACATCACGGGTCAAGGTCTCAGCAGACCTATTAGGTTCCAGGATTTATTCTTGCCACTATACAATAAGAAAATGAATAATATGTACAAGAATCACGCTGCAAAGAATGCAACTACAATATATCAAAGGATGGCCAGCCTGCCGGGAGCAGCCAGTGCCGCTTCACTTTTCATGGCGACCTGGGTTCGGGGAATGGACTCGGGTTGCTGGAGGGGCCAGCGGGGGGCAATCGAGTACCCACTGGCTGCTCTCCTCCTCCAAGGAATGTGGGCTGCCTGTCCTGCTGCTCTACTGCCACCCGGATGACCACGGGTGGCGTTGCAGTGGGACGGCATGAAGCAAGTGGGAGGACATCAGCCAGGAGCTGGAGCGACAGCATGTTGTGATGTGCTCCGCCCTTTTGCTCCTGTAGTGTGCCGGCGTCCTATGAAGCGGCACCAGAAAAGCGGGGGAAGATGCACGGACACCTGGAGGCAGGACACGACTGGCCCAAGAAATCAACAACCAGGCCCCACGGAGGGCCGGGGCAGACCACCCACACATTCATGGACTGGGATGGGGTCTAGTGGCGCAGTAAGTAAGGGGGCATAAAAAATATATACAGTGGACTCCACTTAAATGCATGTCACTTGAGTGCACATTCCTGTTTAGTGCACACTTTTTTTCTCTCCGGTTTTTTTCCTATAGATTCAGTGTTAAAAATTCTGGTTAAGTGCACACTACTTAAGTACACATTTCAGTTTAATACATATTTTATCAGTTCACCAGCACCTCTTTCCCCATGTAATTAACACCTCTTTAGTGCACAGGTGAACAGGCTGAACAGGATTCGGTGTGAGAGCAGTATTTAACAGCTAATCTGAGATACAGGCATTTAGCACAATGGAGCGCAGGAAGGTAATCCTCGGAGTGGGAGCGTTCAGACAATCAAGACGGAAAAAGGCCGCGTTGCGGGAAGAGCGGGGAGGTAGAAGCTGCACTCCTATGCTGGTTCTCCGGAGCTCGCAGTGTTGATGCCCCAATCAGTGGCCCAATTCTACAAAAAAAAAAAAAAAAAACAAACAGAGGATTTAGCTGCAAATATGGGCATTTCTTTTTCCGCGACAAGCGTCTGGCTGAGCCGCTGGAAGGAGCGCAACGGAATAATCTTTAGCGCAGCCATGGCAAGAAAAAAGATGCTGATGGTGAGAATGCAGACAACTGGCTATCCAATGACCTCCCACAAATAATGAAACAATGTCATCCGAACTGTATCTAATTGCGATGAAACAGGGCTCTATTTTAGAGCAACCCCTGAAGAAACATTGACTTTGAAATCAGATGCAGCTTCAGGTGATAAAAAAGCTCGGGAGCGAATTTCAGTGCTTCTCTGTTGCAGCCTATGTGGGACTGAGAAATGGAAAGCCTTAGTGGTCGGAAAATCCAAAAAGCAAGGTGCTTTTCAGGGCTGTCTATAGAGGCACTGCCAGTTGAATATGACAGCAACCACTGCCTGGATGACTGCTTCAATACTTCTAGCTGGTTAAAAATTGCTAATTCAGTAATGTGGCGCAAGAGAAAAAAAATTGCCTTGCTCTTGGATAATTGCTCAGCACACCCAGACATCACCCTGAGCCACATCAAACTGTTTTTCCTTCCCCCGAACACCACCTCGCTAATTCAGCCTCTAAATATGGGCATCAGTAAAAATGTAAAACATCACTATCGAAGGCAGGTAAGAAAACAACACTTCATTCACTAAGTGCAGTACATTAGATTCTTTATTTGGTCTCTTTGTATGTATGGATGGTGGCAGCCTTACCTCCATTTCTGCACTTTCTAAAACTGTCACAGTGCTAGATGCAATAAAGATGCTCGATAGAGCATGGCAGCAAGTGAGGGTCGAAACAATCCCGAATTGTTTTAAAAAGGCCGGATTTGTTGCCAGGTCGGCATCATCATCAGCGAGTGTTGCGGAGGATGAAGTGATTGAAGAGCCTGCACCAGTACTTCTCCCAAACATGAACTTAGAGGACTTTAATTGATACCGGGACATGGATGCGCAGCTACCCACAACAGGAGTGCTACAGGACACTGACATCTGCAGTGAAGTGGTGGATCGGCAGGATGAGGATGATGATGTCCCTGATGCGGTTGAGAACGACAAACCTGAGGTGTCAATGTTTGAGGCACTCCAGTGCCTAGATAGGATTGGCACATTCGTCCGCGCTCGGGGGGGAAAAAAGATTTAAAAGCTTTTCAAATTTTAGCATTATGTGACTCAGCTCGATCTCGCAAATCAGAAGCACAGCAAGATAACTTTTTTTTTTGTACAGTACAGAAATTAAATCAAGACTGCTAGAATTGTGTGTGTAGAGACTGAAAAAAGTGACTGATTGTGAAATGCCACAGACGTGTTTCTTTTCGTTAATTCTTCTTTCATTTCAGGCCCGAAAAACACAATTTTGGCTAAATACACGTTCAGCTTAAATGCACATTTTGCCTCTGCAAAACAGGTGTGCATTTAAGTGGAATCCACTGTGTATGCGCACGCACGCACGCACACACACATAAACACACACACTATAATGATATACAGAATACCACAGGTAAAGGTGCAAATGCAAAATAAAAAAAAAATTCAGGAAAGCTGTAGACACAAAAATGTACCAAAATACACAGAGTACTGTAGTCACCCAGAAGGGGCAGTTGTGATAATATGGGTTAAGAGGAGGGGGAAGTACTGGCTTATGTAGTGGGGCCAAAGTGTGAAGAGGGCAGGCTTGCCAAAATGTGCACTAGATGTACAGCATCTGCCCAGGAGGCACAACAGGAAAAGGCAGGGGTGAGAATGAGGAAAGTTTATAGAGAATGGCAGGTAAAGAAGGATGGCTGGTTGCTGGTGTGACAGGACAGGTCAATGAGGGTGTTAAAGGAGAGGAAGGAACTTAGAGCAGGAAAGTGGGTTATTCAAAAGGAGAGGGAGGCATGAGAAGGCAGAGTGCTCACCATAGGTTACACATCAGGAACAGAGAAAGATCAGGAATGAGAGGAGCAGTGGGAAGAAGCCAAGGGGCATGAATTGAGGAAAGATAGCAGGGAAGGAAAATGTAGCATAATTTGGAGAGAATGGTGACAGTGTGAAAGGTGCTGGGTCTCAAGCAAAGAGGAGAGAGGGGAGAGGTTAGAGTAGAGGAAGCAGTGGTGTTCGCAGGGAGAGCTGAGAGTGAAACAGCATGAGTGGAAAAATAGGATCCAACCTGGCCAGGACATATTTGGGGGCAGCACTGTACACTATTGTCTGCAGTGTCAAAAACTGAAAGCACCTTGAGAACGAACTCCTGGCAGACCTGAACTGGGAGGCAGGATTTGTGGAGGTACAGTAAACACCAAGTCTAGGAAGGAGCTTTTTATGGAGAGCAGTCATGTAGGCACAGAAATCAAGAGTTTGGTCCAGCCAAACACCAACATAACTTGAAGGGAAGGTCTTCAAGGGGGACCGATCCAGTGTCCTGAAAAAGGGTTTTGGGGAGCCTGCAAGTCTCTGTTTACTGCCAGAAGTCATGGAGTCTGGGTATTTTGTCTTTGGTATTAAGAGACAGCTGATTTGAGCAGAACAAATGTTGGATGTTATCAAAGTCTTGATGCAGTGACACTTGCAGCACCAAACACATGGGTGTCCACGTACAAATTTGAGGGGAAACACAGATGTAGTGGAAGAAGAAAGATGACAGCATTGGCCCTGAGGGAACACCTGAAACGGGGAAGATGGCATCACCTGCTTGGACCAGCCGACAGGAGCAGAACCAAATAAACAACAGATCAGAGAGACAGTCTCCTTTGAATTTTTCAAATAAAATGGAGTGGGCCACAGTGCGAAATGCCTTGGCAAGGTTGTCCAATATGGTGAATGTAAAAATCCCCTGATCCATACCCTTCTGAATAGTATCAGTAAGTCACAGAAGGGACCAGACTGTGGAGTGGACTTTACAAAGACAGACTGGAAAGGGCAGAGAAAGGAGGAGGTGTCATGAAAGTTAGAAAGTTGGGACAGGCCATGTTTTTCTTGCACTTTGGTAAGTGAAGGAAGGAAAAGGATGGGGTAGAGGTTCCTCTGGGAAGAAGTGTCCCCCACCAATGTGGAATCAGAAAACTGTTCCACACTTTCAGTTTGTATTTCATATGTTTTTATTTAGATCCCCATTTCTTTTTCATTTTAACTAGGCAAGATAATATGAAAAAAAAAATCTCTGTTAGTCTTTAACTGCTCTAGCGTCTTGTCTTCACTTGACATCACAGTCCTCTAGTTGTAACAGCACAGTCTGTTGCTGTGCAAGTGATTATAATGTAAAGTGTGCAGCCAGCCAGAGCAGTTGGAAGTCTAATGGGCAGTGATTGTGTTCATTTGTTAATGTGCAGTTATAAAAAAAGAAAAGGATGAAGCTAAACCCACAGAATGTGAGCAAAACTAGAGGGACAACAGGACGCAAAGGGTAACAGTAAACAGAGTCCACAGTGAAGAAAGGAGGGCAATTAGCGGGGTACCGCAGGGTTCGGATTACTGGGACCAGTCCTTTAATGTCTCATAGGATGACATTGGAGAGCACCTGAAGGAAAGCATGTCTCTTTGCAGGATGACACAAAGATCTGCAACAGGGTTGATACACAAGGTGGGGTGGAAAGGATGAAAATGGACTTGGCAAGGTTGGAGGAATGGTCAAATATATGGCAGCTCAGATTCAATGCAAAGAAGTGCAAGGAAATGCATCTGGGAAACAAAAACCCAGGGGGAGAGTACACAATGGGGGTGAGAGAATAACAACAACAAAAATAGAAAAAGACCTAGGAGTAATTACATCAGGTGACCTAAAGGTGGGCAAGCAATGTCAGAAGGCAGTAAGGAAGGCTGGGGGATACTGCGATGCATAGGGAGAGGCATCAACAGCAGAAAGCAGGAAGTTGTTATCCCTCTGTACAGACAGTTGGTGAGACCCCATCTCTGCAAAGACATAGATAGAGTGGAGGCTGTTCAGAGGAGGGCAACCAAAATCGTGCAGGGTCTGCACCAGAAGACATACGAGGACAGACTAAAGCAGCTTAATATGTATACCCTTGAGAAAAGGAGGAAAGGGGGGGGACATGATAGAAACTTTCAAGTATCTCAAGGGAATTAAAGTACAAGAGAGTAGTATCTTTCAGAAAAAGAGATGTGCAAGAACAAGGGAGCACAATTTGAAGATAGAGTGGGGACGGCTCAGATGTAATGTTAGAAAGTATTTATTTCACAGAGAGGGTTGTGGATGCATGGAATAGCCTTCCTGAGAAGGTCGTGGAGTCAGGAACAGTGGAAGAATTCAAGAATGCATGGGACAGACATAAGGCAATTCTAGTGGGGGGTAGGAGGAAGTAAGCTGTTGATTAACTAGAATCTGCAGCTTATCCATCAGGTAGGGAAATGGGCAGACTGGGTGGGCCCACCGGTCCTTATCTGCCGTCAAATTCTATGATTCTACGGGTGCCTAAAAATCAATATTTTCCAAAGTTTCCCACGATGTCAGCGGCTCCAAATGTACAAAGGTTTCTGCAGTATCACAAAACCTGTCTATACAGTTATAACTTGCGACTCGCCAGTGCTTTCCTTCATAAGACACAGATTTATGCATTCAGAAAACGAGCTCTAAAGAGGAAACAAAAGAAATCTGAAAAAGGCACTACATAACATACTGTGAACCCAAAAAAGTCATTATTTTCCAATATGCAATGTAAGCACTGCAATTACTGTTAAACAATTTAAAGGCTTAATTTAAATTCCCCCCGGAAAAAAAAAAAAGGATACCAGCATTTGAAAAACTACTACCTGTCATTTCCTGACCTAACTGGATTGGGGGTATGACAATGTAAAAAAATGAAAGTATCGTACCCACAGAAAAAAACAACAAGTAATATACTACTGCAGTATAGTGTATAGTACAGCATTATAGTGTATGGTGGTGCACCGACTGTATATGGAAATCCACACACTTTTCAAAGTCATTCTGCTGCAATAGTGACGTCCTCACTAACGCAGAACGACTTTTCATTCTGCATTAGTGAGGACGCCATACACTTTTCAAAGTCGTTCTGCTGCAGTAGTGACATCCTCACTAAAGCAGAATGACTTTTCGTTCTGCATTCGTGAGGCGATCGCCAATGCAAACAAACCCATCCAGCGGTTCCGGTGTGTTGCGGCTGGTGGAGAGTGAGCTGGGCATACTTCAGCCAGCTGGCTTGGAGTGCAGTCTTCACACGGAGACCAAAAAAAAAAAAAAGTAAGTGTTGCTGTGATTTTTCACCATTTTGATCACTGCCAGAGCGATCACGCTCCACCAAACACTATATAGAAGGGTATGTAGAAACACACATACAACACAGCTAATTTTCACCCTCGTGGATACCATGACAACTGAGAGACCTCTCAAGCTTCACTCGAGGTCATCAGCCATCATGGTATACACTTGGGGGAAGAATAGCCTTGTTGTGTATGGTTTTCCATACACTATCCTATATGTTCTCAGTTCTCTATAGAAATCCATCCTTTTCAAAATGCTGTTGTACCACAATTCAAAGGTCATGGAACGTGACTGTACTTTTCTGTGGTTGAACCTCTAGAGGCTGCACAAGTCAGTTTCATTGTGAAAGAGAAAAAAAAAACACACACATTTCAAATAATACTATACACTATAAAAAATACAGGATGAGCAACTTTATGCCTAACCAGTGTGTTCTGTCACCTTGGGGTTCTAATTCCCACGGACCTCTTGAGCTTTTCTCTTGACGTCAGAGAGAATCGGAACCCCTCTGTGGCAGAACACACTGGTTGTGCATAGTTGCCCATCCAGTATTCTCTATATTTCAGTAGTCTCAGAGTTTTGTACACTTAGCGACTACCACAGTCCATGTGATGGACATGGAATAGCAAACAACTGGATTTGTGCAGAGTGAGCCTGGGTTTAGGGGAACCCAGCCTAAAAACCTGTCACAATATGTAAGTTCTGCACTATATCAATACTGATTGTTCTATATCAGAAAACACCACCACATTACAGATTTACTGGATTTATGTTTTGATTCAGGTTCACACCGTTGCTTTTTATTCCTGTTGTAAATCCACAGGAAAGCACCGCTGACGCTGTGTGACAAGGGTGACTACCACACATTTAAACGTTACACCTATTTAGGGCAAGTGCATAACATCAAGGGTCGAAATTGGCACCGGCTCACTAGCCAATGCTGGTAGACTTTGTACCACGCTAGTAAGATTTCCCTTTAACAAACCCTACAAGCTTGCACTGGAGAATGTAACACTTCAATATGTACACAAGCTGGGCCAGTGGAAGAGTCTGTGGGGGCTAGTGGCTTTTCCTAGTCACTAGCCCCGCTGGCTGTGGCTGCAAAACTTAATTTCGACCCCTGTAACATGAGGTATGTTTAGTCAAAAAGAACTCCATTTTCATAATTTTGTAAAAACAGACGTTCTACAAAATGTAAGACACTACTGAAAAATACAGAGCAACTTAACTCCCCAGACTAACAAACGTCAAATAAATGCAATGCTCATTTTTAAATGGTTAAAAAAAAAAAAAAAGCCATGTGCAATGGAAAAAAAAATAAACAAGCTGGTCAAGTTTATACTCTGAACCACTAGTTCCTAAATGTATTAGTCACACTTTTTAATGAGCAAGGCAGCCCCATCCTCTGCAACAGGTGAACTGCAAGTGCATCTTTTCAAAACAAAAGATCAAAGGCAACCTCTGGCACCATTATTCACCAAAAACAAGTCTTCCAACACTTTTCATGACATAAACATCAATAATACAGAATACATGGAAATGTGCCACCCCTTAATCACCATAAGCAAATATATATTATTAATGTGCAACCTCAGGGTTAAACGCCACCTGATGACAACTGTTGCATGTGTTCATTAAGACAACCAAAACAAAATATAAAGCAGTCCCCAAGTCAGTGGTCATTCCCATCCACACTCAATAATGTAAACAGAGGGAGCACGCTTAATTAGATGATTCGCCAACAAAAATAGTGCGCTGGCACTACGTTCATAAAGTCAGTAACCTGTAATGGAGCTAAATAAGTTAAAACAGCCTAAAATTAATAAGAGAAATTAATGTGTGTTAAAACTCCCCACAAACAGCCATCATCGAGTTTGACTGCAGAATGCATTTAGAATGTGATACTTTATTGAAACCCGTCCATAAACAAAGTCCAACAACAAATTCTATAAGTTAAAGACTATACGATTTCAAATACAGAGGCCTGGTTGAAACTGCAACAATGCAATCTCCATTTTGAACAATGCACCTCACAGCTCTGTAAATTCATTTTGCATCGCTATGCATTTGGTCATACCTGCACTTGTAATAATTCTATCGTCCAGATAGAATTTACCTGGGATACTGCTGTAGGTACTGTGGCTCCGAAAGCTACTCTCCGTGCAATAGCTGGCATCATCATCGTCATCTTCCATTCCTTCCAAGTAGTCCGAGTCGTCCTCCATCAGCCCTTCTTCCTCCGACACCCGAGGATCCCCGTGCTCCCCATCTTCATAGGAGCGCACGCTCTCCTCTTCGCTCTCATGGTCATCATACACCACTTTACTGATGCTCCTCCTGGCTGAAGCCCTTGCAGTTCCAGCACCATAAGCCCTACCTCTTCCTCTGCCCCCTGATGGTGTTGTTGAGCTTCCCCTCCGTTTGCCCCGTGGGGACTGGGAATTGCCCCTCTTGAATGCCAGTGCATCACCTTCAATCACCCCCCTGCCCCTTGCAACTCCCCTGTGTCTGGATCGCAACCCCCCGACTGGCCCTGGAGCAGGCTCCTGCATTGATGCCTGTTTGGGCGGCCTCCCTCTTCTCCCCCTCATTATAAATTTTTATTTTATATAAATTTTAAATTAAATTTTCGGCTGGAATTCGGCCTTTGAGCCCCGGAAACCGGATATACGCCGAAAGTAGAATTCCTGCCGTGTTTTAAAATCCGATTCCCGAAGGCCTCGGACTCGGTTAGAGGGAGAAAGCTCAATCCGAATTGCCGGCGTCCCGCTCCGAATCGCCTACCGCCGCCATTTTTCTTCTTCTCTCTCTGTCTACTGAAAACCGACAGCAGGCCCTGGGCGCAGGTCACGTGATCACAGCTGTAGTACTCCATGAGCTCCAGGCTCCGCTTAGCGGCCACAGCGCCATGGCACTAGTAGTTCCTCTGGTCAGTGAGAGGGAGTTCGAACAGTTTGTCACCTAATTTACACTCTGTGGGTATAATGTTTGACTTATTTCTTTTTATTCACGCTATAAAGCACGGTCCGTTTTACAGCCATTAAACATGAGCTATAAAACACAGAAGGCACATGGTATCTCATGATTAATGGCAATTTGGAGTTTGGGGTTACCTGTCCCGTAGTGTTTATTATACAGGGCGTAGGGGGTGTGTATCGTATCTGTCCCGTCACGTTTAAAGGGCTCTGTCTACTTAACATACAGCAACGGGAATTACAGTACTGTATTTCCACCGACAGTTACATACCAGTCAATACGACCTTACTACCACCTGCACACCGCTGGTTTCTGATGTACTTTATCATTTATAAATCCTACATACTTCTCAACTTTATTCAGTTTTAAGGTTATAATCACATGGCATTGTTCTTAATCAGGATTGCTTATTTTCCAGGTACTCTTAACCTTCCAAAAATTCTGAACTTCATAGTTCACTTGCACTAGTCCATCAATATTCTGCAAAGCTGTTATTCTTTTTTTCTATTTGTTAGTTTACTTAAGTTTTAATAAGATTTCACAAATGCATGACAGCTGTAAAAGTGAAAAAGACATAGGACGTCGTGTTGTAATATGAATCAGAGACATGACAATATAGTACATGAACAATAAAACTATAATAAATACTTTACACTGGAGGTGGAACAGGAAATCTATAGAGCGCAGAAAAACATTAAAGGTATGATTGGCAGAGTAGCTAAGCAGGGTAGAGCCTTTTTCCAGATTTGATGGGATTGGTTAAACAACAATGGGAGGTTGATTTAGGAAAACAGATTACGACTGAGAACTGGCAAATGATCCTGGGTTCTCATATGGCGCTCCTTGTTTGCAATAAATATAAAGAATCCCAATATAAATTCTTACATAGGTAATATTGCTCACCTAGTATTGTGCATAGATTTCATCCAGGAAGATCCCCGATTTGTGGCCAATGCCGCAGACAGTGTGATGCATACCTCCACTATTTCTGGAAGGGTAGCACTCTGTAGAGATATTGGAAAGACATAGCACATGAAATATCTACTATTTGGGGGACCCACATTGCATGCACTCCACTTTCAATGTTATTTAGAATTGAGGGACATGATGAAGAATGGACTTTGCAAATTTGAAAGAGTTTTTTTACGGGGTCACCAAGGAAATAGATCAAGGTAGAGCGCTAGATGTAGCGTATTTGGATTTCAGAAAGGCGTTTGACTCAGTGCCTCATGGGGGGGCTGCTGTGTAAAATGGCAGGAATGGGGATGGGGCAGGGGGCAGTCAAATGGGTGGGAAACTGGCTGGAGAAAAGGAGGCAGAGAGTCATAATTAATGGGGTGGGATCCGGGGAAGGCAAGGTCACGAGTGGGGTCCCCCAGGGATCAGTGCTGGGGCCCCTACTGTTCAATATATTCGTAGGAGACATCATGGATGGCCTTGAGGGGGGTGTGAGTATGTTTGCAGATGATATCAAAATCTGCAATAGGGTTGACACAGAGGAAGGGGTGGAACAAATGCAGAGAGATTTGGGGAGACTTGAGGCATGGTCAAAAAGGTGGCAGCTTGAATTCAATTTAGAAAAATGTAAAATCATGCATCTGGGCTACAGAAATCAGAAGGCAGGATACCGTATGGGGGGCAGAGAGCTGGAGGATATGGAGAAAGAAAGGGTCCTGGGCATCATTATATCCAGGGACCTGAAGGTGGAAGGGCAGTGCGGGAGGGTACTGGCCAGGGGAAGTGGAATGCTGGGATGCATCGGAAGGGGGATCACCAGTAGGAATAGGGATGTCATAGTACCCTTGTACACCCATTTGGTTAGACCACACTTGGAGTACGGAGTCCAGTTCTGGAGGCCATACCTCAGGAAGGATGTTGGATACAGAGGGTTCAGAGGAGAGTGACGAAAATGGTAAAAGGGTTAAGCCACCTATCCTATGAAGAAAGTTTGAGAGATTTGAACATGTACTCCCTGGAGCAGAGGAGGGAGAGGGGGGACATGATCGAGACCTTCAAGTACCTTAAGGGTATTAACATTGGGCCGGGGTGAGCACCACTTCCTCTTCCTGTGCAGCACCAGTAGCGTTCCGTGCGGATTCTAAATCCCGCAACAAGCGGTTCCGTACCTCCAGGTACCGACTTTCTTCTAAGGCCAACTGCCTGCAAATGCCGTCCGGTGCAGAATCATTCACTGAAGTCAACATATCGTCAGAAACCAAGGTAGAAGATGCAGCGACACAAGCCTGATCCATCAGAACGAAAGTACTCCGCTGTACAGGTAGACCCAAAGACATTTCGATCACTAGGGAGAAAAGGAAGGCCGAGGAGGTAATCAGCACCTCAGCCTTCCACACATCTGCACTCCTCAATGCCCTAGCAAACTCTGCAGTCGTTTGCACAGCGTCACAGCAGCCACCTCCAATGGAGATGAGGAATTTCCCCGGTGTCCTGGCCAAATGTCACTTATTCACTAAAAATACCACCAAACAGCTTAATCTGGTTCAAGGTCAGTTGCATTCATCTGTATCCCCTTCCCCCGGATCATGCCTGAAAAAAGGCAGGATTTGTCTAGTGCACTTACCCGGTCAACAAAAACTAAATAAATAAAATAAATAAATCCCAAGTGGGTGATCTGTTCGTACAATATCTGGGAGTCACTGTTGTAAAAATTAGCAGATATCCTTTCCTTCCACAGCCTCTGGTAATCCGATAATATGAATGTGGGATGCCTGCACTCCATTTTCAAATCGGAGTCTCAGGAGGGTGTTCTGTTTTGCAAGAGCGACCGAAACCACCATTGCCTTATCTGTCGATTTAGTGGTGCCTTTAGCTTCTTCCTCCATAGCCTGCAGTTTAGTATCCACTGTCAACATTTTATTGGTAAAGCCCTATATTTTTTTATTGATAGCCTGGATAGCTTTCAACAAAGCCATGTTAATCGGCTGGCTTGAGATTAGTGCCAGAGGATCTCCATCTTTACTTGGGCCTGGTCGTGTCCCCTTCTGCCTGGCACCTTCTCCTCCTGTTACTGCTTTCGGACACCCCATTCTATCTGGTAGTATTATTTTTGGCATCCAAATGATCATAGAGTTGTTCCAGAACCGAATATATCTATTGTGGGTGAATTTAACAATTTTTTCACCCCCGATTACTGCAATTAGAAAGTGGGAATCACAGAGCTGAAAAGTTATGCTGCACACAGCTCAGCAGCTAGCCATGCCCCATGTATGGAATTCCTAAAGAGCTAGGCCCGGATATTCAAAGGGGTTGCGCCTGGTGCAACAGAGTTGTGCAGGCGCAACCCGCATACACCCTGGCGGGATATTGA
The DNA here is from genome assembly GCA_016271365.2 of Neoceratodus forsteri. Lineage (NCBI taxonomy): Eukaryota > Metazoa > Chordata > Ceratodontiformes > Ceratodontidae > Neoceratodus > Neoceratodus forsteri. Next base: position 349,320,449 of record JADMNL010000024.1, read on the forward strand.
AAGGGCTGCCGGTTAGCACAAATCCAGTATGCGGAGCACAATGTAATCTATACAAGCGCAGATGCAGGCGTGCCATGCATATACAGCACATCCCGATATTCAGCCCAGGATGTGGGCGCATATGCTGGCGCAGCCCTAGTACTGCGCCGCATAGGGGGGCTCAAAGTTGAGCCCGTGCAGAATAGGAACATCTCCCTGGCCACCCACAGGCGGGCTGCAGTATTGCAGGGTGCAACACAGCAGGCCTGCCATGGGTGGCCACTCGCCCGCCCAGAACACTGTCCAAAGCACACACTGAACCCTGGTGGCCAAGTGGAACCCCCCCCCACCCATAGCCGCCCTTGCCATATACAACGGTGGTGTGCCATGGCGCATCACCATTGAAAATCACCTGGTCCTGGCCCGGGCACATCTCAGTTGCGCTGCTCCCCGGCTTGCACCACTGCCCGGCGCAGGCTGAATATCTGGGCCCTATTGTACTGCCTAAAACTAATATTAAATTTTAAAAGTAGCCAACCATTACCTTTTATATCTGAGGTGCTTTTCCTTTTCCAGTTGTTTAATTAGAAGATTATTTATCTGATGTTAGTAGGTGTGATATGTGGAACAGCTCTTAGCCTGGCAGCTGGACATATCTTGCTCTACTGCCCCACACTACATCATCAGCATTGTGACCTCACTGACTGTGACATCACTGCTACTTAGGAACAGCAAGTGAGTGACTGCCAGGTCATTCACCTGTGATGTCACTGTCAGTGAGATCATAATGCTGATGATGTAGTGTGGGGCAGTGGAGTTAGATATGTCAGCTGTCAGGCTTAGAGCTGTTTCACACATTCAGCACACTATTATCACATAGAATACTTTCTGATGAGCAAAAGGAAAAAGATAAATACTTCAAAGATAAAAAATTACAACTAACTGCTACTTAATATTTGTATTATTTTCCAGTCTGCCTGTCTTGGCTCCGCTAGCTCTTTAATAAAAAGATTAAACAAAACAAAAAATAAATACTTTTGCAAAACACTAGATATTGACTTGTATGGCTAGAATACAATAACTACCAAATGCAAGTCTGAAAGGCAGTCATTTATTCCGATGTAGCCCCCTTCCCATGTCAGTGAATGCAGATCGTAACAAAGGGGAGGGGAGCATACAAACAGTGACAATCAATTACCTGCCCTCCCAGGACTTCGGATCACCTCAGGAGTGCTTGGACACTTTTGGGCCAGTCAGAGTTGCAAACACAAAGGGGTTAGCAACATAACAGCCCTGGAACAGAAACTGAAGGTCACACAATATATAAAGCCTAGAACAGGATCCTTTTATTTTCCCTAAAATTCATGAGTTTCATATCCAACAGTAAGTAGTTTTAACAATTCCTCTACTTGCAAAGTTAATTTTCAGGTCCACATCCCAATTCATAGAAACATAGACTTTGATGGCAGATAAGGACCGCTTGGCCCACCCAGTCTACTCATTTTGCTACCCATTGGATAAGCTGCAGATCCTAGTTAACCAACAACCTACTTCTTCCTAACACCCACCAGAATTGCCTTATGTCTGTCCCATGCATTCTTGAATTCCCTCACTGTTTTTGACCCCACAACCTCCTCAGGAAGGCCGTTCCATGCGTCCACTACCCTCCCCATGAAAAAATACTTCCTCACGTTGCTCTTGAGCCATTCCCCCTCTATCTTCAAATTGTGCCCCTTTGTTCTTGCACATCTGTTTTTCTGAAAGATGCTACCCTCTTGAACTTTGTTGATTCCCTTGAGGTACTTTAAAGTTTCTATCATGTCCCCCCTTTCCCTCCTTTCCTCGAGGGTATACATATTTAGGTTCTTTAGTATATCTTCGTATGGCTTCTGGTGCAGACCCTGCACCATTTTAGTTGCCTTCCTCTGGATTGCCTCCATCCTGTCTATGTCCTTGTTGAGATGGGGGTCTCCTGAACTGCACGAAGTACTCCAGATGGGGTCTCACCAACTGTCTGCACAGAGGGATAACAACTTCCTGTTTTCTACTGGTGGTGCCTCTCCTATACATCCCAGTATCCCCAGCCTTCCTTACTGCCTTCTCACATTGCTTGCTTACCTTAGGTTATCTGATATAACTACCCCCAGGTCCCTTTCCATTTTGTTGTTGTTAGTACCCCATTGCATACTCTTTTCCTGAGGTTTTGTTTCCCAGGTGCATTACTTTGCACTTCTTTGCACTAATTTAAGCTGCCATACTTTTGACCATTCCTCCAACCTTGCAAGCCCCTTCTCATCCTTTCCAACCCCCCTTGTGTATCAACCCTGTTGCAGATCTTTGTGCCATCTGCAAAGAGACATACTTTTCCTTCCAGTCTGTCTGCAATGTCACTTATGAAGACATTAAAGAGGATCGGTCCCAGTACCGAACCCTGCAGTACCTCGCTAGTTACCCTCCTTTCTTCGGCGTGGACTCTGTTTACTATTACCCTCTGTGTCCTGTTGTCCAGCCATTTTCTTTACACAGGCTACCACCCTGGGACCCACTCACTGGCTGGCTAACTTGTTTATTAATCTTTTGCATAGGATTGTGTCAAATGCCTTGCTAAAGTCTAGGTAGACCATGTCCACAGCCCTTCCTTGGTCTACTAGTTTGGTCACCTAGTCAAAGAAATCTATTAGATTTGTCTGACATGACCTTCCCACTGTGAATCCATGCTGCCTTGGGTCCTGTGCCCTGCTGGCCTCTAGGTACTCAACAGTTCTTTCTTTCAGAAGTGATTCCATCGAGCCAGCCTGGTGGCGCTGAGGGCTGAGGCGCTGGATGCCTTACCTCATGCCATGCCGGTGTCCCATGTTCAGGAATGACTGCAGGCCGCCGGGGGTTGGCAGGGTTGGAGAAGGATTGAGCATCTGAAGGACTGCTCTCCTTCTCTGGGGAGGGGGGGCAACAATGGTTGGTGCTGACTGACCCCTGGTGGAGACCAGGGGACAGTGCACCAATGCTGCAGAAGAGGGGCAGAGTTGGGGCAGATGCCAGGAAGGAGAGCATGCGGACACGTGCATGCTCACTCCATTGGTGTCATTGCATGCCCCTCCCTGCAGGGGAGAAAATAGAAACCTCCCTCAGCAGCATGAAGGCTGCCTCGATGGTGCCACCATGGTTGAGCCCAAGCTAGCTCCCTCCTGCACCCGCCCTCTTGGTCTCCGTGGTAGTGGGGTAAGTACCCGTGGGGGTGCAACCTGGGGAGGGCTGTGGTGGGGAGGTATGAGCTGTGGCCGTGATTGGGTTAGCGGCCATGAAGGTGGGCTGGATCAGTGGGGGAACCAAAGGCACAACCCCCCAAGCTGAAGGATACAAATAAATAAACTAAAAAAGAAGTGATTCTATAATTTTCCCTACCACTGAGGTCAAACTAACAGGTCTGTAGATTCCTGCCTCTGCTTTGCTCCCACTTTTGTGAAAGGGAATCACATCCGCCCTCCTCCAGTCCTCAGGTACCACACCATCCTCCCATGATTCGTTAAAAAGGGTAGTCAGTGGTGTCTCTAGTTCTCTCCTTAGTTCTTTTAGAATTCTAGGGTGAATCCCGTCAGGTCCCATTGCTTTGTCCACCTTCAGTTTCAGGAGTTCTTTCAGAACTCTTTCTTCTGTGAATGGACTGGTATCGACCCCCCCTATCCAGAGTGCTTCTATTCATTGGATTAGGTACCTCCCCTCCTCTTCTTTTTGTGAATACTGAGCAGAAGTATTTCTTTAGTATCCCTCCTTTTTCACGGTCACCCTCTGCCCACCACCTCCCTCCCCTTTGTTAGCCTCTTTATCCCTCCCCTTGGTCTTGCTTCCTCCCTAAAGTACCTATAAAAGGTTTAATCCCCCTTCTTAACCGAGTTGGCTGTCTTTTCCTTGGTTTGGACCTTTGCTAGTCTGACTGCCTTTCCCACTTCCTTCTGCTTTAACTGGTACAGTTCTCTGTCTTACTCTTTCTGTGTTTCCTTGTACTTCCTGATTGCTATCTTTTTCTCCCTTACCTTTCCCTCCACCTCTTTTGAGAACCATAGTGTTTTTTTCTTTATTTTGATTTGTTTATTTGCTTCACACAAAGGCTTGTTGCCTCTCTGATGGCAGTTTTGATGTTTCCCCATTGTGACTCCACTCATCCTTCTTGCCTGTTTGCTAGTGCTTTTCTGAGGCACTCTCCCATTTTGCCAAAGTCAGCCCATCTAAAGTCCAGTACCCTCACATTTGTGTGGCTTGACTCTACGTTTGTGTTTATCATGAACCATGCTGTTTGGTGGTCACTTGTTCCCAAATGGCTACCCACTTCTAAATCTGAAATCCTCTCTCCATCCCCATTTGAGAGTACAGGTCTAAGATTGCTCCCTTCTAAGTGGGTTCCAGCACTAGCTGTCTGAGGCATGCCCCCTGTAGGGCATCAGGAATGACCCTGCTCTTGGATGTGGCTGCAGCAAAGGTGCTCCAGTTAATATCTGGCATAGTCAGGTCCCCCATCAACAATATCTCCCCTTTTTCTGCCATCCAAAGGATGCCTTCTATCATTTCCTTGTCCATTTCCTCACCCTGAGATGAGGGTCTGTATACAACCCCCATACGGATTGTGGTGCCATTTCCTGTCTCCAGGGTGACCCACAGTGCCTCCTTGTCCTCCCTGTTTACCCTTTAGTTCTATTGCTTTGATCCCTTCCCTTATATAGAGAGCTCCTCCTCCTCCTCTTCTATCCTCTCTGTCTCTCCTGTAGATTGTGTACCTTGGTATGTTGACATCCCAGTCATGGTTCTGTGATGAGATGTACCATGTTTCTGTGACTGCCATGATATTCAGGTGTCCCTCTTCCATCAAGGCCACTAGTTCAGGGAGCTTGTTTCCCAGACTATGGGTGTTGGTACTCATTGCCCTCAATTTTTTGATGGCCTTACTCCTTTTAGCCCCATCCCTGTCCTTACTGCCTTTGCCTTTTTCTCCCTTTATCCCTGCCCTTCTCCCTATCAACTTCTCTGTTTTGGTGTTTACCTCGCTAAGTACCCTGTTTTGTGGGTAGGGGGGATTTTCCTGCTCCTTTTCAATGCCCCCTCCGGCTAGTTCTTGTCAAAGGCTCCTTCTCAACCCTCAAACTCCCCCTGCACTGCTATGAGCCCATTCCCAGCCAGGTCATTTGTCCCTAGGTGGACAATGACATCCATCTCCCTCCCCCGTGCAGCTACTCCTGTGATCCTGAGGATTCTTTCCCTGTTCCTTCAAGCCATGGCGCTGGGCAGGCACCTTACCTCCCTCTCCCCTCCCCTCCCTCCCCCAGTTCTACTCCCCTAACAAGTGAGTCCCCCACCAGGAGTTGTTTCCTTCCCCTGTGGGGTCCCGTGCCACCCTCCTGTGGGTCTCTTTTGTGGAGGTTCCCAGCATCCTCCATGGCCTCCACTGTGGGTGCTTTCATAGAGGAACCATGGTCTGCCAAAACGGCGTATGAATTGAGGTACAACTGGAGGGATGCACCTCTTTTCCACCACCCTCACACTCCCTGAGCCCACCGTGGTCCAACCTCTCCTCTTTCTTGGCAACCTCTGAGGTAGTGGCATTGGCTCTGATGGTCCCTGGGTGGGACAGGAGGTCCCCTGAGTCCTGGCCAACTCAGCCTGGAGACAAGCAACCTCCTTCCTCAACCCAGAAAGGTGCCCGCAGATGGGACAGCATCGCATCCTCCAGAATGTCTCCTGGAAGGCTGCTGTTCCACAGCCACTGCACTGCACCACTCCCATCATGTTTTATTTGTGGCCCCTCGACTGTTGTTTTGTATGCTTACTCTTTCCTCTCTCTGTTCTCTTTTTTTTTCCTCTCCCTACTTTCCTACTGCCTCTGTGCCCTTACAGCTCCTGCTCTTACTGTTCTGGGACAGGAAGTTCTTGTATTCCTCAGCATACTTCTTACTTGCTCATAGGTAGACCTCCAGCAGCTAACCCGTTTTTCCTTTCTCCCTCTCTCCCTGTCTTTCTCTACTTCTGTAGTGACTTACAGCATCTCTCTCCTCCTCTTGTATGTGCCCTTGTGGACCTAGTTGCTAGCTACACCCTTTGTAATTCTGCCTATATACCAGCTAGACTACTGCTTGGGCTGTGCTGCCTAACTGTTTCTGTGTCTTTAAGTAGGTACTCTGTCTACAAAAAACAATCAACAGTCTGGTAAGAAAAGACTTTCTTCTGTAACCTACAGGGAAAAACACAGCTCTAAGGTAGTTAGTAGCTGCTCTCCCTCTCTCAGCTTCTGCAGCAAACAGAGTCCATAGTTAACTCCTGTTTGTAATCCACAGTCTCTGAAGCCTTCTTCAGTTCCTCCCCTTATCAAACACCTCTTTCACAGAGTTTCGGTAAAAGCTCTAGTCACAAATGACTACAAATACTCTTCCAACTAGATTACCTCCCTGGCAAATTAAAGTCACACTAAGTAAAGACAACCCCAAAAACAGAGACCCAAAACACTGACTTCTACTTACTATTACAGGCCCTTGAATTAAGAGTTCAATTCACTGTACTCAGTAAATCACCCCCTTGCTGCAGAGGGGGCTGCTCTCCCTCTCTGCTCCTGCAGCCCAGTTCATTTCTTTCCAGTATTCTTGTTAGGTTAACCATAGGGGTGACACTTCCTAACTTACAACTCCTTTTTTGCACCAGTTCATCATCAGTCCCAAATTAATTCAGGGGCTGCACACAGTCCAGTGGGGTACACTCTCTGTTCATCCTCTAATACAGAGTTATGTCTCTGACTCTGTGCTAGTACTTGATACTGATGTGTTCGGAGGATTAAATCCAACCCTCTAACACAGGTACTGTGCACTTTAAACAGCCAGTTGTTACCTCAGCCCAACCCCCTGGTGTGCCAGCAGCCCAGGCATGGCAAAGGGCATATCACACAGCAGTGCTGCCCGGGGAAGACTACCCACATACCTTCTCTAGACCCAGCACTAGGCACCCACTACCTGCCCCTCTGCAGCAGGCTAATGGCAGGTGCCCCAGCCCTTAGGTTTACATACCACCCCATGAGTCCTGCACACACTCAGGGAAACTGGGCCTCAGCTAAAATCTTACAGTGACCTGGGAGACATACCTCGGGGAGCCGCGCTGACACAGCCTCCAAAGAATTAACTCTGTGGGCAGAGAGACCATTTCCAAATTAACTTCCTTCACAAGGGGGAGGAGCCTAGCAAGCAAATTGCTTTTTGTAGAGCTCGGTAATACAGGACTATTGAATCTACATATCTACTCTATTTATGGGCAAAGTTTCTGGATCAAAAGCAGATGTATCACTGGAGTAACTCTGTACCTCCTGATCTAATTTTCTTGCCAGGATGGGATGCCCAAAATCAGCAAAAAATTATTCTAATGCTCCAGACCCATTGCAATGTGGAGATCAGCGTGCACCACAACTTCCAGTCGACACTGAACACCCAGTCACTTTAGACAGTTTACAGCATTCAGTCTTCACTCTTACTCAGTCTAACTCACAGGCTGGAAAAAAGTTGAACTCATACTGAACACCTTGTAGTATTAGAAAGTAAATGTGATGGGATGGGAGGTGCAGTGACAGAATCCACCAACACAGCAGGGAAGGCCTTGGCAGAGGCTTCAGCGTCGATTAAGGAACAGAGACTGATAAAAAACTGACTGGAGCAATTAGAAAATGCTGTCTGTGCCCATAGTGTTCATATTTTGAGGGTACTAGAGGGCACTGAAGGAGATGATATGGCTACCTTCCTGGAACAGTGGCTTCTGGAGGCATTGAGGCTGGGTCATGCACCCCATATTGTTAAAGCATACAGAATAAATCCTCAGAGGGCCCAGGCTCAATCAGATGATCCCTATAGTATCCTAATGGTGACAGGCTCAGCAGGGGAATGGGGTCAACTACTTCGGGCAGTACGGGAACACTCCCCAACTATAGAAGAGACTTAGATTCTATTTTTTCCTGACTATGCCTATGTCACGTGTCTTCTGAGAAAGGCTTTTATTTTGTCACCACCTCCGCGGACCTGGTAGGGGCTATGACACCACCTGGAGGAGTACGTATTCCAGCACATCGGGGCCATCATGGGTCCGGCCAGATCCCGATATTTTCCTTTGTTTTTCTCCCCTGTGCCCGTGTAATGGGTGCAGCAGCTGTCTCCACCTCCACAATGGCAGCCAAACACCCTGGGCATGGGCCGAACCCCTCTTGTTGTGCTGGCACAAGCAGCACAAACCCCCCCTCCCCAAGGAAGGAGAGCAGTCCTCCGGATGCTCAGTCCTTACCTTCCCCGGCCAACTCCCGGATGACCCGAGTCCATTCCCAAACCCAGGTTCACGGCGTGGCGCGAGGCATGGCATCCAGTGCCAGCCCTCAGCGCCACTGGGCCAGCTCAGAGAAAGGCTTTTGATAGGGTAACGGCTAAACTACAAGAAGCCAGTATACAATATCGCATGATTGCAATTTACTATTGTATTGCTACACTGACCCCAAAATTGGCAGGCACTTTTGTAGAGAAGCTAAATAAAAGACCTACAATCCAGACAGAAGCAGAGTCCGGAATAGATGAGGAATCTTGATGGAAGGTCTGAACTTATTTGCAGAATGATTTGCTTGTGGCAAATCTAGGGCGAACTGTGTGTACAATGAAGAGATCTGCCTTCCCCCCCCAACAGATGGTACAGTGATTGACCCAAAACCTGTTGTTAATTTATCTTTGTGCAGTACTTGTGGCATCAATAAAACACTAATGACTTACCCTTCACTGTTTTATGTCACTATTGGAGTCATTTTATGGCGTATTATCAATTATCTTCTATTTTTGCTGGCCCAGTGGTGCTGAGGGTTGAGGTGCTGGACGCCACACCTCGCGCCACGCCGGCAACCCAGGTGTGGGAGACGAGCTCAGGTGCCAGGGTTTGGCAGGAGGGATCAGTTGGGTGCCATGGGGCTGCTCTCCTGTCCCGGGGGAGGTGTTAGGGAGTTTGGCGCTCTGGTGGCCCCTGGTGGAGACTGGGGCTCCGTAGAGCACTGGGCTGCATGTATACAGCGTGGCCTGACACTAGCAGGATGGCCATGCACGAAGAGTCGAGGGCGTGCACCATGCGGGAGGGAGTGGAGGTGTAACCCAGAGGAAAAAAACCCTCCCAGCCAGATAGGCCATGCTTCTCCCAGTGCCACTGCCACACGCCCAATGCTGGTCTCCCATCACTGCCCTTCAATCTCTTCAGGGCTGTAGGGCCCACGTCCCTGGAGAGTCGTAATATCTCTGAAGAAGACGGGAGGCACCGTGGGCAGTAGAGCGGTTCGGCCAGTGGGCAAGCCTGGGAGAGTTCTGGTCAAGGGGAGAGATAAAGTTAAAAAAAATAAATCGTCTATTTTAATTTATACTGCACAGTGAATTATTTCTGCTAATTACTGCTGGGCCATGGTGGTGGGGCGGGGGTTAGGATAGTGGTGATTCTGTCCTGGTGTGGTAACTTTATGTGGTGTTTGTTTTTTACAGTTTGGCCGTTGCATCTCTCTTTCTTTACCCCATTGGAACCGAAGGTGAGACAAGCTGTTTGTATTGTTTTTCCCATTGATGCATCTATTTTCACATTCCTGTTAGCTGTACTTTATTACAGGGCTGCTTTACAAGAAATTGTGGTTTCCATTGGCAGCCTCCTGTGAGCCGCATGGTGCAAGTTGGCGAAAGGTCACTCCTCGTAGTGCATTTTCTATGCCACACCGAACGGTAACCCTTGTAGGCATCGAGAAGTATCCGTAAGCAGCTTGGAAGCCCCTTTCATTCTCGAACCTAGTAATGTTTGCTGCGGCATGTAGATTCGCCTTGATTTTTGCAATTTTAGAGGTGTTGGGGAGACCAAGTTACTTTCTCTAGGAATTGCTTACTCCAATGATATAAAAAGAAGAAAAAAAAAGGTTTAGAGTTTAGCAGAGGAGCTTTACGGGAAGCGTAACTGAGTGCAATCCTGCAATCTATACATCAAGTGCCATAATAGGCAGGAATCAATGCTTGAGTTTATTATACATGTTTTTAACTTTGATTAAGCATTGGCTGCAATAGGGCTCCTATTGTTCATTTTTTATCTCTGTGGTGGTCTCCCCACATTAGTGGTACCAAATGGGAGTTTGTAGCGCTTCTCCTTTATTGACTGATACGTGTAATGCTTTATGCTGTAAACTGCTTCTCCTTGGAATGTATTTTGATGTATTGTCTTTTTAATACTTCAATAAAAAGAAATAAAAAAAAACTTCCTTCATAAGCTAAGTCCCTACTTCTGGGGATCAAGCTAGAGTTCTCACCAATTTAGATGGGTAAGGGGAGGCAGGCACCCCTTGGGCTCCTAGGTTCCCACAAGTGCTACCTCCCACCCTCTCCCAAGAACTGAGCCCCAGGCAGTGCAGTAAAACCCATTGATCACTAGTATCTGAGGCCCCATGAGGAAACACAACATTTCACTATATACCGATGATGCCCAGTGTAACCCCCCCCCCCCCGGGTTAGCGGTATCACCATAGTGCATTAGGATGTGCCTACATAGGATAATTGGTTTTAGGTCAATTCGACCCAGGCCCTTTGGGGTTAATGTTTTTGCTGCCCTGGGGACTGCTGGTAGCACAGGAGTACCTGGCGTGGGGTTGGGGGGTATTTAGAGAGAGGGAGAAAGGAAGAGATGGGGGAGCACAGAGGAGCAGGGTCAATTGCCTGCTCAGTGTGCTGGTGACATTGTTTTTTTGTTTTGGAGTGGTGTAAAAAACTCACCCTGCTTGGGACGTAGTGGCAGCCATGTCAAGGGTTTCCCTGGTTGGGGGGGGTCAATGAGAAGAACAGCCACCTTATAGAAGAAGACAGCAGTGAGTGGCAGGAAGGAGCACAGAAGTGAGGCCTGAGGTAGCTTGGAGGGACAGCAGTTGAGATGGGGACATGCCGCCCGTGTCTCATGGGAACAGTCGCCCAGAAGGAGCTGCCATTTTGAGGGTTGTGTGAGAAGGGAACCCATGGCCCTAAAGTGAGAGGCTGCCCATTACAAGTTTCGAAGCATGTCAGTTTGGGGCGAAGGAGTGGCAGCCCTGAGGTGAGAGGCCACACTGCTGCAAGTTGCAGGATGAAGGTGTGGGTCATGCAGGACTGTGATGAGATGTAGCCCTGCAGGACTGTGGATGCTGCTGGTGAATAAACTAAGCTGCCTGAGGCATCAGGGCCATCTGGATCACCCCCATGGAATGGACTTTGTGTAAAGGACATTATGGACTCTTGCAAGTAGGGGAAATATGAGGTGTAACTCAAAAAGGAGAACCAGCTGTGGTGGGAGATCTAAACATGCCAGATGTTGAGTGGGACATCCCAGTGGCTGGTTCTTACCAAAGTCAAAAGGTGGTTGATGCCCTACCAGATTGCCTACTTACACAATTCGTTAATATTTCTACTAGAATGGACACTATTCTGGATATGGTCCTCACAAATTCAGAGGTAGTAAGTGTCACCGGGGTTAGGGAACCGCTGGCCAACAGTGACCAGAACACTGTGTAGTTCAAGTTGGACTTTGGGGGAGTAAAATCTCAGTCCAGGGCAGAAGTTTTAAATTTCAGAGGGGCTAACTTTGGCAAAATGAGGGAAAGCGTCGGGGGCAACCTGGCGAAGATACAGGAGCATAAAGAGGTAGAAGACATTTGGGGGCAAATAAAACAGGCCATATTGGAGGCTACCAAGACGTGCATAAGGACAGTGTCTAAAAAGAACAGACATAAAAACGGTTCTATGTGATATCGGCGACCACGGAAGGGCGACCCGCAGAAGAGTGACGTCAGGGCAGCGAAAACAAATTCACCACCCTGACAACCTCGGTGCATGGAAAAACGGCGCCGGGGACTGAAAATACTTGCTTTACCCCCCTACATAAGGATTCTCAACTCCAGGGGGGTGCATGTTGGGGGGTGCGAAAGCAAAAAAAATAAGGTCTTGGTCTGGGAGCAAGAAAAGCACAGTAACACCCGAACCCGGAACCCCAGCACCGTAAATGGAGGTCAGTCCCCGACACCATGGTGCAGCTCGGCAGCTGACCGCACTGCCACCCCCACATCCCTCCGCCCCCTCCCAGGCCCACGCGCTCGCGTCTTTCTTCCAGCGCGCGTGTACGCGTAACAACATCACCAATATTTTAGGGTGCATACCCACCACATCCATAGTTGCCTCCCTGCCCCGCCTTTTGGCCGCCCATATCACGTCATTAGTTTCGGACGCGCGCCGTGATTCAGGCCACCTCATGTGCCACCCATAAAACCCCATGTGGCCTACTAACCAAGTCAGGACAGCAGTTAGGACCAAAAGGGAGGCATTCAGGAATTATAACAAAAAACATGGGGGATAGTGAATGGGAAGTGTACAGTCAGAAGAATAAGGAAGCAAAAAGCACAGTTAGAGCAGCCAAGGCCTCAACAGAGCTTAGGCTAGCTGAGGAAGTTAAGGCAGGGTAAAAACACTTTTTTAGATATGTACAAGAAAAAAGAAGGGAGAGAGGAGGAATAGTCAGATTTAAGGATGGAGACAGAATCATAGAGGAAGACAAGAAGAAGACCACTGTTCTAAATAACCTTTTCTGCTCCATGTTCACCAAGGAACACCTAGGCCTGTTACCAGGCAGTGCTATTAAGGCTAAGGTAAAAGGGATCCCTCAAATGAACACACCATCAATCACTACCAGCAGGGTTAAGGAGGCCCTAGAAAAAATCAGGGATGACAAATCACTGGGGCCAGATGGAATTCACCCGAGAGTGCTAAAAGAACTGGCCAGGGAGTTGGCAGGTCCGTTGGCACATTTGTTCAACAGTTCACTACTGTTGGTAGTAGTGCAGAGGGACTGGAGGATAGCAGATGTGGTTCCCCTCCACAAGAGAGGGAGCTGTGAGGAGGCTGGCAACTACCACCCAGTCAGCCTCACTTTGGTGGTGAGGAAGCTTATGGAAATCTTAATAAAGCACGATTTGGTGGAGTACCTAGAAAAGAACAGCCTCCAGGATGATTGGCAACATGGGTTCATGGTGGGTAGGTCATGCCAGACGAACCTAATCACATTCTGTAATTGGGTGACTTGGGAAATTAACAGCGGCCACCCAGTGGACCTCCTCTATTTTGACTTCAGTTAAGGCCTTTTACTCCGTGCCTCACAACCGCCTGCTGACAAAGTTGGAGGACCTGGGAGAAGCAAACAACACAGTCAGGTGGCTAGGTGGTTGGCTAAAAGACAAAAATCAGAGTGGTAGTCCATGAGGAGAGGTCAGAGGAAGGAGAAGTTACGAGTGGGGTGCCACAGGGATCAGTGTTAGGGCCAGTTTTGTTTAATGTGTTTATCAGCGATATCGGTATACAGGGCAAACCTGCCCTTTTTGTGGATGATACCAAGCTAGGAGGAAGGGTGAACTGCGAGGAAGCAGTTAGGGACCTACAAAGAGACATTCAGAGGCTGGAAAGATGGTCTAAGGTCTGGCAGCTGAAGTTCAATGCTAAAAAGTGTAAAGTGATGCATCTAGGTAAGAGGAATCTGAGGACTGTCTACAGGCTTAACGGGATACAGCTAAAGGCCTCTCAGGAGGAACAAGACCTGGGGGTCATCATTTGCAGAACTCTCAAACAGACCAGCCAATGCAACACAGCTTACAGCGAGGCCAGAAGAATGCTAGGGTGCATAGGAAGGGGATTCGACAGCAGAAGCAGAAAGCTAATACTTCCTCTATACAGATCCCTGGTAAGGCCCCATATGGAGTATTGTGTCCAGTTTTGGAATCCACACCTAAAGAAGGATAAGAACAGGTTGGAAACTGTCCAGAGAAGAGCGACCAAAATGATTTAAGGCCTCCAAGGGCTCTCATACGAGGGTCGGCTAGCAGCATTGAATATGTTCTCACTGGAGGGTAGGAGAGGGGGGCATGATTGAGACATACAAGTTCCTAAGAGGAATAAACAAAGTGCCCATATCTGATCTGATCTGTTCTGTAGAAGTACCAACTCCAGCACTAGAGGACACGAGTGGAAGTTGGGAAGGGGGAGCTTCAAGAGGGAGCTTAGGAATCATTATTTTACAGAAGGGGTGGTAGAACCACGGAACAGGTTGCCCACCGAGGTGGTAGAAGCTAAGACAGTGGCAACATTCAAACTGGGTTGAGATACAGTAAAGGCACAAACAAAAGTAGGGGGAGCAGATTGGAATATAACTCAGATGGGGTTTAGGTCCTGTGATCAGAAAAGTTATCAGGAACACTTGGGCAGACTAGATGGATCTCAGTCTCCTTCTGCCATCATTTTTTTCTGTTTATATCTTTTTTACTTGTCCAGTGTGAAGTGTTCTTCCACCCCACCCCACCCCTATTTATGATGTACTGCTCCATAGAGTTGCATCATGTTTGATCAAATGGGATCCCACTGTTTTACTGCAATTGAAGAGCTGCCTCGGGGGGGGCGCTGTGGAGCCCGAGCAGCGTGCAGCAGATTTTTACAGCTCTTAAACAATTGTAAGGAATTCAGCTTAAAAACCTAAGTTGGAAGCTTTAAACATCTTTTTAGACCCTGTTACTGGACAGAGTGACCTAGAAATAGCTAGGATGGGTAATCCTAGAAAGGAGAAAGGATCGGGAGGTACCGGAAAGAGCAAAGGATCTAGCGGTCTTGGAAAACCGGAGGAAGCTACAACATCAGAAGAAAGGCCTGGACCGGGGGAAACTATCACTACCTTGGGCTACAAACTACAGACTCTGATTAAATCCATGTCCACCCTCAGTCAAAAAGTGGACGATTTTAATGCCCATGTCATCACCCTAGAGACTGCAGTAGATGGTCTTAAAGTTGACCTTCGGGATGTGCGTAAACAGGCCGATGCATCCACGGGCGCGACCACACTAATGCTTAAAGAGAACCAGCATTTAAGGGTAAGGCTGGAGACCTTGGAAAATCAAGCCCGAGTGGCGAATGTTGGATTGTGGGACTTCCTGAAGGCCTGGAGGGGGATCACCCACTTCCGAACATTAAAGAGTGGCTAACGGAAAAGTTAACACCTGAAATCCCCGAAAATACCTGGGAAATACAAAAAGTATACAGAGTAGCTCCGCGTGGTCGCCCACAGAATATGGAGGAACCTCGCACTTTGATGGTGGTAACTTCGGGCATTGCAGCACGAGACAAGATCCTTCGGTATGCCCGTAAGGCAGCCCCCTTGCTGCAAGACGATCAGCGGGTCCATTTATTTCCTGATGTTAGCTATGCGACGAGACAACGGCGCAAGAAGTTTGAGGGGGTGAGAAGAATCCTTCGGGAGTTGGGTATACCGCACACTATCATTTTCCCTGCTAAGCTTCGAATTGTTCACCAAAGCAAAGTATTCATATTTTCAGACTCTATCGAGGCTGGTAAATGGGCAGACAGGAGAGCTACAGAGTCGTGTAGAAGAGCTACTGGATCGGATGATGAAGACGAGGAATACACAACCTGAAGTTATCCTCCTGAGACATTAATTTATTTACTTATTTTGTTGGTCATGTTAAATTAATCTGCCTCAGTATAATGGGACCCTTTAGCATATAAATTTATTCAATCCTTTCGTTTTTACTTATATTGAAGAAATAGAATTATGGACTTTAATCTTGCAGGTTTGGACTTACTTTTGAACAGTATATTAACAAATAATTTTCAGCTGAGGGACTTTATGATAAGGTCTCAAAGGTAGGATGGATTTTTGAATTGGGGGTCTGTAAGGCATCGATTTTTCTTTCCTCTAGGATTGAATTTAAATAATCTGCATGCAAATCTAATTGGGGGAGTCTCTCACTCATTACATCGGGGTATGTATATGGCACCAATGGTCCCTGCATTAGGGACACTGTTTATTTTTGGCTTAACAAGTTTGGGTAATGAAATGGCATTTAGGTAAAGCCATAAGGCTCATGGGCCATTATCGCAGCATATAATTAAGAATTATTTTAATTTAGGTCTTTACCTTAGTAGGAACCCTCACATGTTGTAACACTATATAGTGGATGCATGTTACTACTTTGATTAAGGGAATGGTCTTCCATCCCCAATGGTGATAATGACATTGTAAATGGTCTATTTGCTATATGATATATAATTGTCACGTATATGGTAAACAGTAAAAAATAAAGTATATAAAAAAAAAAAAAGAAGAGCTGCCTCAGTTCTTTGAATGACTATTGATGCTACTAACCAACAATTTTCCCCCAGCCCAGCACCAGGAGGCCAGGCGCACCCCATCTATGGAGGATCTGGAAAAACGTAAGCCATCTTTTGCAGTTTCTGCTGTGGTCCCCCCTCCCAATGGACAGTAACCAACAGCATATCCCTTGACACCAGGGAGGGAGTGGGGTACTCATGGGGGCTCATCCAGGATGTGTTTTGGGTTGATTGTGGCATACCTGGATCCTAACTTTGGTGCTGGGTGAAGTTGTTTGATGGTTTGGAAGGTTTACCTTGAGCAGCTGTGCAACTAACATGGCGCTGTGAACTGAGAAAATCCGTGCCCTTCCATGGATCCTGGGCACCTGTGGTTCTTCTGGAGGGGATCCCATGCCTGAGACATGTGTGACCTATGCAAATGAGCCAGAGCGAGCCTAGCAGATTGGGCTGGCCAACTGTGATGGGTCAGACTTCATGATTTCCTGCCGCCTCGTGCTTGTGTTTTGGACAGTGGACCACTGTGAAGGAGGTGATTACAGTAGTTGGGCTGCTGTTATTTCATTTGCCTTTTGAACTGTGTGAGCTAGTTTGGAACAAAATGGTGCAAGCACCTGCAGCTTCCAACATCACTGTACCCTCGGAGATGTTTGAATGGATGTGGGAGTTGGTGGGAAAGTCAGCTGTACCAGCTGCATGTGTTCTGTGCCATTCTAAGGCATCTGGAGTGAAACTTCTCCCTGTATGTACCGTATGCTGAGGTGCCAGCTCATCCGGTTTTGGACCCAGTCAGTCCATCATCTCTCTGACATCTGAGGACACCAGATTGGGAGGATGGGAGGACCTTACTGCTCTTATAGACCCCACTAACAACCCTGAGTCCCCTGAGTAGGGAGGCAAGCAGAAGTCTACCCCCAGGAGAGCCTTGGGTCTAATAATGTAGCAGGCCATGGTTGAGGTCATGGCCATTAAGCCCTGGAACCAGAGCCCCAGCCTAAGTTATTGACTCCAGAGGATTTTCAGACAGTTGAATCCAAAAGTCAGGGATCCCAGGCCAAAGTGCCGGAGACTGTTCCAGCCCCATGACCTGTGCCCACAGATGAGTCTACTGTACCTTTACCCTCTGGACAACCAACCAGTTCATGCTCCCAGCAGAATCCTTTGGTAGAACTGATTGAGAGTATTCCCCCCAGTGACCAGGAGATTGATGGAGCTGGGAGTCAAATGGAGGGAAACAGAGCTGATGACTGAGAGACGGAGTCAGAGAAGGATCCAACATCTCCCAGTGCAACTATGATGATGTCTCCCCCTCTGGACCCTGTGAATAGTGGCACCCCCCATCTGTGGCCTAGGGGTCACCGAGGCTTGACTGAAGAGCTTCAGCAGCAAGAGTGGGAATATCACTATGGAGTGTAGTCCCCGGAGGGAAAGGCCCTGAGAATGTTCTTTTGAAGTTTGCCGGAGTGGTCGCATGGGTGGAGATGCATATGCGATGGCATGTTCGGCATGAGTATCCACAGTATGACTATCCTTACCTGCCTGAGCGTGTCGGGGACACCATCAAGGAAAATGCTAGGACTGGGTGTTTTGTTGCATCATGGGGAAGTTATACAGAAAACATAAATTGCCTGCCAACAGCCCTGCATTTTCCCTGCAGGAAACGCAAGAGATTGTCAAGGCTATCTGTGCCCTCAGTGCCTAAGAAAGACATGCTATTTAAGAACTATGCCCTGCTTCAGGACATTAATGATGGACGTATTAAATATTGTGTTGTGGCAGCTGATTCATATGGTCGCACTTGCACTAAGCCACACCCTCGCTACTACTACAGCAGGTGGTAAGTCATTGTTGTGTGATACCCTGAGATGTTGGGATGGTAGACACCCCTGGAGGACATTTAATCATGGTTGAGGCTAACCATTTTTGTGACTTTTTGTTCTAAACTAAACTTTGTTCTAATTTGAACTAAAGACTTTGGGGACTTCTGCATTCATTTGTATTTGCTACTGCCTTGTTACAAATTATCAGGCAATGTGCATGCTAATCATGTTTACATGTTACTTGTGCTAGTAACTGTATTAGTGTTGGAGTATATTGCATGACTAAAATTATTATTATTACTACTGTGTAATTGCCCCGTTGGGCCAGTATTGCCATGACAGTTGCTCTTATGTTGGTGCAATAATCTGTGGGAGTAAGATTTGAGAGCCCAAGCTACTTAGGCGGCAGTATGTAGGTAGCATTTAGGCAGCATTTAGTCAGTTTAGAATAGGGCTGGGTATGGGACGCCACCCCTGGGTACATAGGCAATCTGTCTGAGGAAGCCAGGTAGGTGGGTGGCCAGGTTATAAAGCTTGGCCGTAGAATAGAGCCGAACTGAGTTTGGGGCCCCAAGAGTGGTTTGTTAGGTCCACCTTCATGGTGAAGCAGCCTTAAGCCCCCTGGAGTTTGGCAGAGGGGAATGCACATACCCTTTGCTCTGTCTGGGCCCCAGTGGGGTAGCTCATGGCACCCCGGAGTTTGCTGAGGGTGTCAAACTTTTAATAGAGGGAGAGCTGTAACCTCCCCGTGGGATATGGGGCATCACTATAATGCATTAGGACAAGCATATATGGGATAATTAGTTTGGGGTCAGTTCGACCCAGGCCCTTTGAGGTTAATGTTTTTCCAATCCAGGGGACTGCTGACAGCGCAGGAGCACCTGGGGGCAGGGCAGGTATTTAGAGACAGGGAAGAAGGAAGAGGGGGAGCATGGAGGAGCGGTGCCAGTTGCCTGTTTGAGGTGCCGGCGACATTGTTTTTTGTTTCGATTTCCCCATTTGGAGTGGTGAAAAAACCTCACCCATCTTGGGACGTGGCAGGGGTCATGTCAAGGGTTGCCCCGGTTGGGGGGGGATAATGAGAAGAACAGCCACCTCATAGGCGAAGAAAGCAGCGTGTGGCAGGAGGGAGCACAGAAGTGAGGCCTGAGGTAGATTGGAGGGACAGCAGTTGAGATGGGGATGTGTCACCTGTGTCTCATGGGGACGGTTGCTCAGAAGGAGTGCCATTTTGAAGATTGTGAGAAAAAGGAACTGTGGCCCCGAAGTGATAGGTTGCCCATTCCAAGTTTCGAAGCATGTCAGTTTGGGAGGAAGGCATAGTGGCCCTGAGGTGAGAAGCCACACTGTTGCAAGTTGCAGGCTGAAGGTGTCGGTCATGCAGGACTGTGATGAGATGTAACCCTGTAGGATCGTGGATGGTTGCCTGTGAATAAACTAAGCTGCCTGAAGTGTTGGAGTATTCCAGATCACACCCACGGAATGGACTGTGTGTGAAGAGACATTATGGACTCTTGTGAGTAGGTGACCTTACCGGTCCAGTGTGAAGTGTTCTTCCCCCCTGATTTGTGATTTACTGCTCCATGGAGTTGCATCATGTTTGATTAAAAGGGATCCCACTGTTTTACTGCAATTGAAGAGTTGCCTCAGTTCTTTGAAATACTAGTAATACTACTAACCAACATTTTTCCCCCTAGCCCAGCACCAGGAGGCTAGGTGCACCCCGTCTCTGGAGGACCTGGAAAATGTAAGCCATCTTTTGTAGTTTCTGCTGTGGTCCCCCTTCCCCACAGACAGTTACTATCAGCATACCACTAGACACCAGGGAGGGTGTGGGCTACATAGAAACATAGAATTTGATGGCAGATAAGGACCGCTTGGCCCCCCCCCCAGTCTGCCCATTTCCCTACCTATTGGATAAGCTGCAGATCCTAGTTAACCAGCAGCCTACTTCTTCCTACCCCAACCCCCCAGAACTTCCTTATGACTATCCCATGCATGCTTGAATTCCACCACTGATTTTGACTCCACAACCTCCTCCGGAAGGCCCTTCCATGCATCCACAACCCTCTCTGTGAAAAAATACTTCCTTAAATTACCTCTGAGCCGCCCCCATCTTCAAATTGTGCCCTCTTGTTTTTGCACACCTCTTTTTTTGAAAGATGCTACCCTCTTGGACTTTGTTGATTCCCTTGAGGTACTTGAAAGTTTCTATCATGTCCCCTCTCCCTCCTTTCCTCGAGGCTATACATATTAAGCTCCTTAAGTCTCTCTTCATATGTCTTCTGGTGCAGACCCTGCACCATTTTAGTGCCCTCCTCTGGACAGCTTCCATCCTGTCTATGTCTTTGCAGAGATTGGGTCTCAGAACTGCACACAGTACTCCAGATGGGGTCTCACCAGCTGTCTGTACAGAGGGATAATAACTTCCTGTTTTCTACTGGTGATGCCTCTCCCTATGCATCCCAGTATCCCCCAACCCTCCTTGCTGCCCTCTCACATTGCTTGCCCATCTTTAGGTCATCTGATACTGCTACCCCAGGTCCCTCTCCATTTTGTTGTTGTTAGTATCTCACACCCCATTGTGTACTCTTCCCTGGGTTTTTGTTTCCCAGGTGCATTATCTTGCACTTCTTAGCATTGAATCTAAGCTGCCATACATTT
Source organism: Neoceratodus forsteri (assembly GCA_016271365.2). NCBI lineage: Eukaryota > Metazoa > Chordata > Ceratodontiformes > Ceratodontidae > Neoceratodus > Neoceratodus forsteri. The sequence goes on from JADMNL010000024.1 coordinate 349,341,105, forward strand.
GACCATTCCTCTAACCTTGCCAAGTCCTTCTCATCCTTTCACCCACCCCTGTGCATCAACTCTGTTGCAGATCTTAGTGTCATCTGCAAAGAGACATACTTTTCCTTCCAGTCCTTCTGCAATGTAGCTATAAAGACATTGAAGAGGACTAGGTCCTAATACTGAACCCTGCGGTACCCACTAGTAACCCTCCTTTCTTCTGGTGGACTCCATTTACTATTACTCTCTGTCCTATTCTCCAGCCAATTCTTTACCCAGGCTGTCATCTTGGGACCCACTCCCAGGCTGGCTAACTTGTATAGTAATCTTTTGTGTGGGACTGTGTCAAATGCCTTGCTAAAGTCTAGGTAGGCCATGTCCACAGCCCCTCCCTGATCTACTACTTTGGTCACCCAGTCAAAGAAATCTATCAGATTCGTCTGGCATGACCTTCCCGCTGTGAATCCATGCTGCCTAGGGTCCTGTGCCCCTCTGGCCTCTAGATACTCGACAGTTCTTTCTTTTAGAAGTGATTCCATCATTTTCCCTATCACTGAGGTTAAACTAACAGGTCTATAGTTTCCTGCTTCTGCCTTGCTCCCACTTTTGTGAAGGGAATCACATCTGCCCTCCTCCAGTCCTTGGGTACCACCCCATCCTCCCATGATTTGTTAAAAAGGGTAGTCAGTGGTGTCACTAGTTCTACCCTTAGTTCTTTAGAATTCTGGGATGAATCCCATCAGGCCCCATTGCTTTGTCCACCTTCAGTTTTAGAGTTCTTTCAGAACCCTTTCTTCTGTAAATGGGCGGTATCAACTTCTGTATCCAGCGTGTTACTACTGTTTGTTTTATGTCCCCTCTTCCTTTGTAAATACTGAGCAAAATATTTGTTTAGTATCTCTGCCTTTTCACAGTCTCCTCTGCCCACCCTTCCTCCCCTTATTAAGCCTCACTATCCCTACCTTGGTCTTCCTTCACTCCCTGATGTACCTATAAAGGTTTTATCCCCTTCTTAACTGAGTTAGCTATCTTTTCCTCGGTTTGGGCCTTTTGCTGTTCTGACTGCCTTCCAGCCTCCTTTGCTTTAACTGATACAGTTCTCTGTCCTGCTCCTTCTGCAATTCCTTGTACTTCCTGAATGCTTTCTTTTTCTCTTGAACCTTCACTGCCACTTCCTTTGAGAACCATAGAGGTTTCTTAGATCGTCTTGTTTTGTTTATTTGCTTCACACAAAGGCTCGTTACCTCTGTGATGGCAGTTTTTATTATTCCCCATTGTTCTTCCACCCCTCCTTCCTGCCCATTTGCTAGTGCATTCCTTAGGCACTCACTCATTTTGGCAAAGTCAGCCCTCCTAAAGTCCAGTACTTTTGTCTTTGTATGGCTTGACTCTATTGCTGTGTTTATTATGAACCATACTGTTCAATGGTCGCTAGTTCCCAGATGGCTACCCACTTCTACATCTGTGATCCTCTCTCCATCTCCATTTGAGAGAATCAAGTCTAATATTGCTCCCTCTCGAGTGGGCTCCAGTACTAGTTGTCTAAGGCATGCCCCTGTAGGGCATCTAGAATAACTGCATCTTAGAGTGACAGCTGCAACTGCACTCCAGTTAACAGCTGGCATATTCAGATCACCATCAGCAATATCTCCTTTTCTACCATTCTAAGTATACTTTCTATCATTTCTGTCCATTTCCTCCCCCCTGAGAAGAGAAGATCTGTATCTAACCCTATGCGTATTGTGGTGCCATTGCCTGTCTCCAAATTTACCCCACAGTGCTTCTTCTCCTCCCTGTTTACCCTTTTGTTCTGTTGCTTTTATTCCTTCCCTTATGTAAAGAACTCCTCCTCCTCCTCCTCCTCCTCCTCTTACCCTCCCTGTCCCTCCTGTAGACAGTGTATCCTGGTATGTTTATGTCCCAGTCATGGTTTTGTGTACCATGTTTCTGTGCGCCTACGATATCCAGATGTTCCTCCTCCATCAAGGCCACTAATTCAGGAAGCTTGTTACCCAGACTACGGGCATTAGTACTCATTGCTCTCCATTTTTTGATGGCTTTACCTTCTGTTGCAGCATCCCCCACTGACCGTTCTACCTCAGTCTTTTTCTCATTTAGTACCCTGTTTTGTAGGGAGAGGCTGGGATTTTCCTGCTTCTTGTCAGTGCCTCCCCCTTTGACTAGTTTAAAAGCTTGCCAATGAAGCATTTAAACCGATTGCTCAAAAGACTTGTTCCCTTCCTGGACAGATGCAGACCATCCTGCCAGTATAGGCTGGTGTCCCTCCAGGTGGAACCCCAGTCCCCAATGAAGCCAAACCCCTGTGCTCCGACCATTTTTCAACCATTCATTAAACTGCATGGTGCCAATTGCCCCCGCCTCCCCATGCTTTTGACAGGCAGCACCTCTGAGAAGGATACTGTGTGCTACTCATCTTAGGTCCCTCCCCAACTCTGCAATGTCCTCCTGCACTGCTCTAATCTCATGATGAGCCAAGTCATTTGTCCCTAGGTGGACAATTACGTCCAGCTTGGAATCCCTTGCAGCTGTTCTCGTGATCCTGAGGATGCGCTTCCTGTCCTTCCAAGCCATGGCACCAGGCAGGCACCTTACTTCATTTTTCCCAGCTCCCCCCAGTTCTATACCCCTAATAATTGAGTCCCCCACCTACACCTGTTTTTATTTGACCAACCCTGAGCAGTTCATCCTGGAACTTTGTATATTTCTAGACAGCTACAGAGAAATCTCAAGGTACGAGATTAACTACTGGAAATTGGAGGCACTAATTGCCAGGCACAGTTCTCAGGGACCATCCCTTTCTCCTGAGTCATTGATAAAACAGTATGGTATTACGGGGGGGGGGGGTTAGTATTCAATTTTCCACAACCCTTCATAAGCTTTTCCACTCATAATTTACTGTATGATAACTTACTGATTGTCAATTTCTTCTTAGCGTTTTGTGCTGTTTATTTTGACATACTTATTTCCACTCTTTGCACTTTATATTCTCTATTTTGTATCTATCTTCTCCTTGCTTCTCCTCCCCCCAGGACATACTAACATACGAAGAAGCCAGCAGAAGAAGGCCATCTGGTCTATCTAGTCTGCTCGTATTGCAGAGTCCACAGCTTGAGCTACTGTCCCTGCCCCCCTTCCCTACTCCTCCCATCCTCCCTACCCATGATCCTTACTTCCCCCTATGCCTATCCCAGCCTCTCTCTTTTTTTTCTTTCCAACTTTCTTTATGCCTCCTTATTCACTGGCATCCTGGACTCTCTCCAGAGTGGTCACTCGGTCCTAGCCCTCTATCTGCCCACCTGAAGCCTCCAGATCTGCTCCGATATGGACCCTCTCCGCTCTGCTACACCTGGCCATCTGAGTCCCCGGGTGGGACCCCCTACTCCCTGGCACTGTATTTATAATCTAATTAAGAAACCAGGGCAGGGAGAGAGGGTATCCCGTGAAATGAGCGACTAAAAAATAGCGACCACATCAACAGCGCTGCCAAAAACACGATTCACAAAATAAGCTGCATAAATAATAGCTAACAAGCAGAAATAGCACCACCGCTTGCTATTCTTATGTAACCCCCAAGTGGCGCTATCCCAAGGGCTACTACCCCTGCCTGTTTGGCTACTGACAGGTTGAGGGGCCTAGGTTCCATGACGGGTGCCTCCACCCAGAGGTCAGGGTTAAAAGTGGTTAAACTAGCTCGGGTACAGCCCTCTGGGACACTGTGACCCCCCTTTGTTCCCTCTAGTGGCCCACACAATACATGGGAATTACCTTCCCAATACCCCACACATGCACACTTTTTACACATAGAGATACCACTTACCCTCGAGACTGATTCTGCAGCCCGTCTAGGAGGACCCCCTGTAAAACAAGGTCAAACAACATACACAGCAATTTGCAATACTGTTCTAGATGCATTAACACCACAGCCAGTGTATAGTATGAGAACGACAAATCTGGTTTATTCAGGGGACAGTAACACGGAAGGGGGGTAATCAGGTTGATTAGTTTAAATAAGTTTGAATCACAGTACTGTGCACATATATTTAGGGCCCAAAATGTCACTCTCTGGGTACCCAGAATGGGGGGGGGCTAGCCAGGCCCGTTGCCCGGGGTTAGCCAGCTGGTGCTGCTGGATGGGGCCCTATATGAAGAAAATATATGCATAAACAAATTGTAATCCGGAGCCGGATGGCTCAGTCCACAAACAGAAGCACACAAAACAATCAGTTGACACACTTTGATTAAATGAAGGTGAGGGGAGGTACCGCTATTTGTACTCACAAACCCCAAACCGAGAGCTGAAACTAAGGAGGTGGCCCTGAATGGCCAGGTTGAGCAGGGCATGGAGATGAGACTCCTGTGACAGGGCCTAACTGATTTAGATAGCAGACGGATGTAGTCCGATTAGCTTTGAGTCCAGCTTCCAGCTTCAGCTCACAACTCACAGAACAAGGGAAATAAAGGAATCACTATCCCCTACACACTAGGCACATTTATATGTAAAGGAAATTACTATACCAGGCAGCTGCTTCTCGATCCCGATCGCAAATACTGCAAACCCGAGAGTACGTGCAGCAACAGAGTCCCCAGCAGGCCGATTGCACTTCTGCAAATCTTCGGCCTTCTACGGGCAAGCCTGGTTCTGCACACTTCCTCCTTCTCTTTCCACAACTCTGATTCAGTCCGAATGAGCACTCGCTAACGGCTACAGGCCGACTTCAGGACCTTACATGCGCTTCCCGAGCGAACTGCACGTTGCAGCAGAACAGAGCTCCTACTCCCTTCACAGTCAACTTGCATCTCCTCCTCCAGGAACAGTTCAGGGCATTTCCCTTAGGCTCCACACAGGTTCGGTTGGTGGATTCAACTGTCAATCACTGCAAGGCTCCCTCTGTTGGTGCAAAAAGGCACCAAGGTCCAAACTACAGCTCCCAGAAGCACTTGTCATTCATTCCCCCTTTAAGCAGGCACCAGGTGAGAGTCCAAGTTCTGGCTGGCTCAGGCAGTCTCCATTTTAGGGCTCCCTTAACCCAATTGGCCCAGATTAGCAGTTCGGGTCCAAAATGGAGGGGCAACACCCACAGAGTCCCAGCTGCAATAAAGGCAGATTAGACAAGCTGCAATTTTACAACTGCTCTAAATGATTTCAGGAAAACAGATACATCTTTCAGATATGCTCCCTCTGCCCTCTTAGCGACTGCAGAAATGGAGCGATCAGACGGCAGCTCAGGGCGGGATTCGAGTATCAACTACACAGTCCCCCCATTCAAACTAATTTAGCCTGCGAGCAGGCAGCTCTTAAAGAGACAGTACCAGAGGCTCTAAAAGCACTCACAGATAAATGGCTTAAACGTCGAACACCATTCAGGCTGGGAGCACTTAGCCAGCTCCTAGAAGACTTTTGGGAACCCCCATTTGCAGGGGGGTTACACTTATAACAATAAAAGTGCATATAATAGCAACAACAACAACAACACATCAAAACAGCGACATCTAGAGTTTAAAAAAAAACAAGTCTCAATGACTTGGTTTACTTTATCGATTCCTCCACCGATAGTGCCAGACAGCGAGTTTTATCATTTTAAAAAGCCTTCTCCACCAGGACTTGCTGTTGCAACCACATCTTCTGTAGGGACGAAGGCCAAGGACAACAACATGCGTAGATGTAGGGCAAAATCTGGATCTTCAGTGTACTTATGTAGCACCAATGGGAGCTTCTGTATCCTCCACCAAATGGCCTCGGCAAAATGGAGAAAACCACCACGTATGTCGGCATTGGGAAAACAGGCACTAGACGCAAGCCATGTAGCCCTTTCAAAGTCCATTAAAACCCGACTCTGGGTTCAAAATTTGAACTCAGTTCTTTTTAGCAAGTCTGATACCCTAGAGTATGCTGCTGAACTTCTTGTCGACATAAGCACATACAATGCTGTTACAACCTCTCCTGGTTTGATGCAGTGAATAGTGTACAGCTGCTGAAATAACTATGGGTGCGACTTAAAAGTGCCATCTAACATCCAGTGGCTGTACTCCTGGAGCATTTGAAGATTACCTTCTGTGGCAAACACAAGGAAACAATCCTTTACCTTGCCACTATCATATGGGAGAAATGTTTCTCTGGAACAAGTTGTTTTAACGTCTATGGGTATCTTCAGATCCTCCACAGAAGCAGGAGTGACAGGACAGCCATGCTCAACCTGTCTGATACGCTGTATAGTTCTTTTAATTAGGGGCACTCCAGACAAACGACTGGTTACAGACTTGGGGGCAGTGGTTGTGCATTGCACGACAACCTGTGAAGTTGTCGTCACGCTGGACTGTGCTCGTTCACGGATATTGGCCATGATTTTACGAGCACCAACTTCCACAGCATCAGGTGTGTGAGGATGTTCCTTCAGTAACGCACTAATAGAGTTTCCCACCATGTGCATCCTAGCCAGACAGGAGAATTTAGGGCCAACAGCACAGCACCAATAAATCTTCTCCCCCCTTTCCTTGTCCTTTCTGTACACATAGCCTGCATGTATAGCCAGTGGCTTACCTTTCTGGCTCGCGACTGTTTCAGACGTCTCCTTCTCCATCTCTCACCATCTGTCACCATCAAATGCAATCTAACATAGTGATAGCCTTTTAAAATATATGCTGTTGCATTTTGGGTAACAGGAAATACCTGGTCATAGGAGAAAAAGTAAGCAGAGTGTGGGTTTCACCTGTTGGCGTTATTAGGATCCCCGTAGTGGTATGCTACTAGTAGGCCTGACAGTTGAGCACAGGAGAGGGTTATGTATTTCCTCCTACCCTAGGAAGGACTGAATTATGTTAGGCGTGCCATGCGTTTTATTGCAGTCGTCCAAATAGGTAAGCGCCATTATTTAGTGACGCAATTCTGCAGCTCACCATTTTGCAATTGCTATAGTGATTTTCGTGATTTTAAATTCGCAATTTTCACATGGAACCGGGAGAGTATCAGAACTGACTAGAAGGCCTGGCATTGGGTGTGGGGGGCCGGCCACAGGACCCCCTTCGCCTACCAGGTGCCCGGGTCATTTTCCTTGGTTTTCTGTTCGCCACCCCCGAACGTGGGACGTGCAGTGCTGTCCAGCATGTTACATGAGCACTCCCGCACACATCCATAAGATAGCTGTCCAATGCTCCCCTCCATGCTGGCCCCCACGGCTGTAGTCACCTGGTCTCCACCGGGTGTCACTAGCGCAGGACACTCCCCTCCCCCCCTCCCAGGAGAGTAGAGCAGTCCATCGGACACTCCATCTTCTCCTCCCCAGCCAACCCCCGGCATCCCGGGCTCGTTCCCAAACCCAGGTCGCCAGTGTGGCACGAAGTAAGGCAGATGCCACAACCCTCAACGCCACCGGGCCAGCATCCCAGCCTCTCTAGAAGCTGTCCACTGTCTTCAACTAGACCACCACCCTCTCCGTGAAGATGTGCTTCCTGACCTCCCTCCTAAACCTCCTCCCTCCAGCCTAAAACTGTGCCCCCTCGTGTTATTGTTGCCACTCAGTTTAAAGAGACCCTCCTGATCCACCTTAGTTATCCCTTTCAAGTACTTGAAGGTCCCAATCATGTCCCCTCTCTGTCTCTCCTGCCTTCCAGGGAGTGCATGTTCAGTGCCCTCAACCTCTCTTCATATGCCTTACCCTGCTGACCTGCTATCATCTTTGTAGCCCTCCTCTGGACCTTCTCCAACAGGTTAATGTTCTTTTTGAGGTGTGGGTACCAGTACTAAACTCCATACTCTATAAGTGGCCTCACCGGTGACCTGTGCATTGGCAGTATAACCTCCTCTTTCCTACTACTGATCCCCCTAGCTATGCATCCCAGCATCTTGCTTGCCCTTGCTGCTGCCTTCTTGCATTGCGTGCAGTGCTTCATGTCACTAGTGATCATCACTCCCAGGTCTTTGTCCTTCTCTGATACAGATACCTGGACTCCACCTAGGTAGTACTCCATCCTGGGATTCTTGGCTCCAATGTGCATAACTTTGCATTTGTTGGCATTGAAGCCAAGCTGCCAGATCACAGACCACCTCCCCAGCTTTTCCAGATCATCTTGTAGGTCTTATGTCCCTTCAGCTGTGTCCACTCTCCCACAGAGCTTGGGCACATCTAGAAGCGAGTTGATACCAACTCAGTATGTCTTTCCTGGTAAAACAGGGTTTTAAATAAGCCGAAAAAGCTGATTAGCAGTTTGACATGTGAAAGTGCTAATTAATTTTGATAACGCATAGCACTTGGCACAGATTGAGTAGCAAAATTTTAAAAAAATTATGTAATTTTATTAATGTTGTGTACTGTGTCTTGGATTCACTCAAAAAATGGTTAGCAGTCTACTGCTAAGCATTTCTGAAAATGGTTAGCATTTTACTTAGCGTTTTTCTATGCTATACCAGCTATTTAAAACCCTGTAAAACCTTTTAAATGAATAAATACATACATACGTTTATAAAATGGGCATCCAAAATAAAGAAGTCTGGTCAAAATATATCATGTGACCGTGCATGAAATCTGTTTCATGCACAGTCATCCTGGTCCTAAACCACATCACACAATAAGCAAATCAGTCCTCCTCTAACCAGAACTCTCTTCCATCAGTCCCCCTACAACCAGAATTGATCTTCTACCACAAACATGTCTGCTGCCTTTACACTGTAAAAAAAACAAAATTCAGCTGGACCCTAAAAATAAAACTACCTTAAATAAAAAATAAAACAAATTAATTAAGTATTGTTTCCCTGATCATCACACTTTCCTTAAACACATAAACAAATTAAAAACATTAAGTATTGCTCATAGTTTTCATTACAACTGTTTCTTTGCTGACAATGAAAAATTACATCCTGTCTTTACCTGCTCATCATGGAATTCTCCTCTGCTTGCCTTGACAGTGAGATAATTGAGTCTGTGACTGTAGAAGAGGCCTTTATAGTGTATGTTAGAACATTGTTGTTAGGCAAAATCCATCTTTTACCAGCATTGTTGTACCATCGATGTGTTGTCATGCTGTTGTTATACCATCGATGGTACGTCATATCGATGGTACAACAGCTCTAATTACATTTGCGCATGTGCAACTTGCGGTTCATAGGCATTCATAGAATGGACGGCAGTTCAGCGAAGGTACAGGAGGATGTTCAAATGTAACAGTAAGTGCCATTTTTTTAAATCTTTGCCGGCACACAGCAGGACACTAGTATTTCTTTTCAAATTTAAAAAATAACAGTATCATTGTGGACCGCGTATTAGCGGAGTGTTTTCATGGACACGGGCAGGGCGGGGGGTCCCCAACATCACGGCGTGACCATGGAGGAAGTCACAAACTGTTTTGTTTTACTTTTGCACATACACTATAAAAGACAGTGGATGGGCAGCAGTAAACAACAACACTGGTGTTCACTTCTCGAGGTTTCATGACAACCGAAAACCTCTCGCGCTTTACTTGGTTGTCATGACAACCTCTCGAAGTGAACAACAGTGTTGTTGTTTACTGTTGCCCATCCACTATCCTCTATATAATGTATGGATAGCCCTTATTACCCACTGAAAGTAAACTGTTTACAACCTTGTAATCCCACTGTTGTGATGTCAGAACCTTTAAACCTCTCTAATCTATGTCATAGCATAGAGGATAATGCCTAATGTACAGGTGATAACCATGGTGTACTCACCTGAAGTAGTTACTAGGGCATCAGTAAACCTCGAGAGTGCAGCTCAAGAGGTTTACCGTTGCCCTAGCAACCATGAGAGGTGACTACACCATGGTTATCACCTGTATATCAGGCATTGTCATTTATAGTGTATAGGACTCAACATGAGAAGTTACACCCCCCCCCGAACACAAGTAATTTAGCCTTACTTTATTAATGAATCTGCACTACAACCACATGATTGTGTAGGAAAACAGTTTATTAGGATACACGGACTGAACAACAGCGGGCCAAAATAGCATCAGAGTTAAAATCTCTATCAGACAGTGATCATTAGACTCAGTAACAGTAAACTGTGACAATTGGAATGTTATTTGAATACTGTACTGAGACCAACAATCGCATTCTGGGTGTGTAGAATACTAAATAACACTGGCATTCCATTTTGTAAACCCACTGTTGTGTGTGTGTGTGTGTGTGTGTGTGTGTGTGTGTGTGTGTACAGTATGTTAGGAGAGGAACATTCTACCAGTGGAACTGAGCAGAATTTTGAATCCATGTATTCCATGGTAAACATTCCATGATAAACATTCCATATCTTGAGTCTTGATGCCAGCAAAGGACAAACTTTGTCTGGCAGTAATACAGTGATATCATCAATGACATAATTTGTAGTGGGTGGAATGACTATTTTATCATAAATGCCCACAAGGAAATCTATTGTTTCTACATATAAACATGTTTTTCCCAACTGTAAAAAGTTAAAAAAAGGAGCCCATTTTATAAGCACAATAAGACACTATGGGGGTGTGGAAGGATTTACCGCACTTCCAGGGGCCAAAGGCACTCGGCCTATGCCCTCATGCCTCACTACGTCCCTAGACGCACGGTAAAATCTGTTCCATGCACACCCTGTCATGTCTTATTGCTTACACATACATACATGCATACAATTAACTATGAGCCCCTGTTTAACAACATTGGTACAGATATATAGAGATGGTCAGTTCTCCCCTTCAGCTTGGTTGAATGAATCAACTTTCTGAAAAGGAATCTCATGCCCAGATTGTTGTTTCTTTTTCAAGTATTACCCATACAGATCCCAGAATCTTATTGGAGAAAACTGGGCAAGATACAAATGAAATTTGTTTGGAATGGGGGGGGAGGCATGGAACTAGCCAGAAATTACCAGAGCAACCATGGGACAAATGGGGGCTGGGCCTCCCCGGTCTCATATTATATTATGTCTTGGCCCAGATCCTCCCAGTGATATCCTGGCTTGGGAGACAGTATAGCACTGTGGTTTAAGGCACTGAGCAGCAAACCTGGAAACCTTGGTTTGAATCCCATAGCCCCCACTTCCATACTGTATGACTCCGAGCAAGTTGCTTAACTTCCTTATACTCCCAGGTCACACCTGGAAACAAGTTTCGACCTAGTGTGTCTTTCCTGGTTAAACAATTTCCCCTTTTCCCTTTCCCTAAACATAGAGAAACCACAGAGTGGTATGGCTTAGAAAACGTGCCATGACTTTTGATCCCACTACATGCTCTGCCCTTTGTCAGGATTACCCCAAAGACTTATAGACAAATAGCAAACCGATGGACCAGACTAACACTTAAAGAGCCCCTGACACCATTGGGATAACTTTCAAAAATGTAAGATTTAGACACAATTCAGTTTGTATTTCTTATATTTTCTGCAATTGTGCCCCCCCTTTTTCATTGTTGCCGAGGACAGTTTCATGTAAAGGTAATCACTGTCCTCTACACTTCTTCTACTCTGGCAGCTTCTCTACATCTGACATCTCGAGTTTATGACATCATAATTACCACCACAGCAACAGACTGTGATGTCATAAACAGAATTGTGATGTCAGGTGTAGGCAAGCAGCCACAGCAGATAGGGCAGAAACCCTATTACCATGTCAATGCCCTTAGTAATAAAGAAATAAGGGTGAGAATTACAGAAAGAAACATGAAATATAAGCTGTGTCATGTCTAAATATTATAGTTTTCTAAATTTGTCCCAGTGGGGTCGTGGGCTCTTTAAAGAGTCCTTCAAAAAAAGCAAAGGTTCTAACCAAAACACCTAACTCCCTGGGACCCTTAACAGTAATCATAGGGGATCCTTTCTTTTGTCCACCCAGAACTGATACTGGAACACAAGGGCCTAACACATTATGGTCAGCTGATCAAGGGGGAGGGGATAGTCACTTTTGAGACACAAAGTAGTCAGGTGGTCTAAGTCAATCTGACTTCACAGATACCTGCAGCTGCGCCACTGCCTGCTGAGGGACTTGAGCCGCCCCAGTGTAAAAAGAGACCTCACAAGGCTCGTAAATTTCCTCTACTGGGCAGTCAAACTGAAAGACGGGATAAGTCTATTCCTCAGCTCTACCAGGTACTCTGCAGGAGGGGAAAGCCCCTCAGATGAGAATAAGAAAGGGGTGGGAGGAAGGGGACAGCCACCCGATTCCAGAGGAGGAATGGAATAACCTCTGTCTGAAAAGCTGAAAACTTTCAGCATCTTTGCAATGACGAGAATACAAGTGGAAGGTGGCCTCCCATTTCTTCCATGTGCCAAAGATCACACAACACTTTGGAGAGGGAGGGAGGTTCTTCCAATTGTTGGAGCAAATGTGGTCAAGTAGGTACCCATCACCATATATCCTGACAATGTCCAGGCATAGCAGCATTTTAGGAGAGCCTACAGGCAAAAATTAACAGAACTGCCGGCCCGGTGGCGCAGAGGGTTGAGGTGCTGGACACCTTACCTCGCGCTACGCTGATGACCCGGGTTCGGGAATGACCTCTGGTCGTTGGGATGCCAGCATGGGGGGAGGGCAGAGCAGGATTGGGCATGCTGGCAGGCAGCTCTCTTCTCCAGAGGGTGGGTTGGCGCCCCCCGTAGTTCGGCTCCTACCGGGCGGCGGTCCAGTGGGAAGCGTAGGTGGAGAGGGGGCAGCAAAAGTATCGGGAGGTGGAAGGGGCTGAGCTGGCGCCACAGGGTGCGATGCATGACTCCACACACTTGCACGGCTGTATGCTGGGGTCTCGGGGGGAAAAAATCTGTAAAATACATGTGCCCCCATCGCCAGATGGGGGGAGGAGGCGACGGGGACCAAAAAGCTAAATAAAAAAAAAAAATTGATAGAATTTGGGAGAAGCAACTGCCACATAATTTTAAATTGATGATCTTAGGAGCCCCCATGGAGGAGGCTGGCTCCCACAAAAGTAGGCAACTCTATACTCTGATGTGTATGGTGGCCTGCAGATGTGTTATGGCACACTGGATCTCTAGAACACCCCCTCAATGAGGGAATGGAGAGTCCGAGTTACAGAGGTACAAACAACGGAGCTTATAACAGACGAATTGAAAGTGACAGTTGAGAAATATATAGCACTGTGGGCGAGGTGGGACACTTAGGCTCACATGAGACCTCCCACCCTGTACCAGACAACCCATGGAGGGAAGTGCAGACACAGGGTAAAGATAGCACGATAAGGGGATAGTAAAGGCAGACTGGATACTCCTCACAAGTTATTTGGAGTATATCCCAACCTCCCCCCCTCACAATTGGCTCTGGCATAATATTCTAATTTTGTAGACATAAAAGCAAATGGGTGAAGGGTGATACCTTTCCTGAACATCAAAATAAGATTCCGCAGCAGTTGCTGTTTCAGTTTCAGTGGTCACAGCTGGTTTATTTATTTATTTATTTGTTTATTTTTTTATTTTAGTTTTTGTTGACCGGATAAGTGCACTAGACAAATCCTGCCTATTTTCAGGCAAGACCCCGGGGGAAGGGGATGCAGATCAATGCCAACTGACCTTGAACCAGGAAGCTGATTGATTTACAGTTATTGTTATAATGTATTTTAGGTTCACTATATCAGAGTTTGCAATGAATGCAAGCAGTGAAAAGTGATGTCATGCATCTTTCTAAGGTAACTGACCGTACAACTTGACAACAAACAAAACGAACTGTAAACACCTTTATTCAACAATCACACATTGCATTTTGTACAAGTACCATTGAACTTGTTGTATGTATTGATGAATTCATTTTTTTTAATAAAGCTGAGTAAAAAAGAGAGAGAGAGACACCTGATCTCTCCCCCCCCCCCATGGGCAGAGGATCCCTGGCCAAATTCATTCTCAAAGCACCATTCTTCCAAACCCTCCTACCTGATGCGGGGGTGGGGGTGGGGCACTGCTGGGTGCCTAAACAGTCTCTCAGTTCAGAATGAAACACAGTTCACCTCAGATTACCAGTCAATTCTCCCAGTTTCTCTCTCTCTCTCTCTCTCTCTCTCTCTCTCTCTTAAAGCATACAAATCTCCATCAGCTTCCTCTTTCTCTTCTGTTCTGGGGTTCAGCCCCCCTCTTGGTGCATCTGTCAGTGGCAGCCACCACAACTTCCTGTCAAATTTTAGTTGGTCTCACTCTCTGTAAAAGTACTTCACAGGAGGGAGCACTGCACTCCTTGCCAGCCATGCAGTTCCCTCCAGAATGATGCAGTCTGCTTCAGCTCTCCAGCCTCAGCAGTTGGCCATTTCCTTTGGAACACTGGCACAGTCCAGCTGACTGATCCTCCAAAGGATCCAGGAATTAGCTTTTGTGGTATGGATGTCCACATAATAAGTTAATGCATCTCTAGTAGACCTCCACAAGGAGCAGAGTTCCTTGGGGGGAGGGGCATACCAACCCCCTCCTCATGGCAGGTGGCAGGGTTGTTACTAGGGGTGCCCATTAGATCACTGGGTACCTTGGCACCATTCCTCTGTCTTTAGTAGGAAAGGAGGACACTAGGGACATGGATCTGTAGGAGGTTTAGATGAGAATAGTGCAGCTGTTAATCTGGGAGCTGTTCTGAAAGGGGATGTTGAAGTTGTGGCGTGGTCTGTGAGGAGTGGGGCTAGAGGGAGCCCTCTGGCTTGGGACTGTAGTAGAATCCCAGGTGGGGGTGGTATGGGTACCCTTTGGTCCCCATTATGCCCGCAGCATCAGGAGGGAAGGTGCTTGTAACCTCATTGTAGGATGCCCACCTGGTGTTGGCCAAGGGGGGGGGCTCAGTTGCCATGCCATGAGTTGGGCCAAGTTGGCTCGTGGCCTCATAGAGGAGGGGCAGTGAGCAGCAGCTCCCCAGCACAGGTACAGCTGGCCCATTCAGGGAATACTGGGGGACTAGTCCAGGGGTTCCCCACGTGCTGGGTCCGCACCCTTGGTGAAGGTCTGTGGGTCTCTTTCAGATGGGAGATGGGCACTTTGTCCTAGCAGACTGGACAGGGAGGACAGGAGGCTGCAAGAGAGAGAGAGAAGTAGGTTTCCCAGGTAGGCACCCCCTCAAGGAGCGTGTACCAATACCTTTTGGGGCTGGAGGGATTTTTCTGAAAATCAGACATCCAAAGATGGCAGCTGGTACCTAGAGGTTTGGGAATGGTGACAACCCATGTTAACTGCAGTCTCAAACTAAAAAGCAGAATGCTAAACGTATCATTCCTGAAAGTAAGGTCTGGCTGGCTGCACTGTTTATCTGGGTGAGAGATCCCAGAGGATAGGTCCACAAGGTTGGAGCTGGAATCATTAGAAGGTTAGCTGTGGTGCCCTGCAGGGAATGTGGAGGCCCAGGATCCTTAACATGCCCCAGGTGGTGGGTATCCACTTGGTGAGAAGGACTGAGGATGGATGAATTCTAAGTGTCTGGTTATCTGAAATGGCTCAGGCCTGAGCTGTATCTTTATTTATTTATTTATTTCAGATCTCGGATTAACCATTTGAGCTCAGAGCTCTTTACATAGGTTACACGTTAGTACATTTAGAACACGTATAGGTGATTATACAGAGGATTGAGACAAACAAGGCAATAGAATTAGAATAAGAACATTTAGGTACATTCGGTTTTTAAACAAAGGAATGCAAAAAATACAGTGAAAACTAAAACTGGAATAAGTAAACACAGTCAGATACATACAGGAATAGACTAAATAACTGTGCTCAACAGGGAACCTGTTAGTTGTCAGCAACACGAGGGGGTTAGTGAATAGAAGTGCTGGAGAGGCGGAGAGGGGGGTTGAGCCCCAAGTGCAGGGTGTCCGAGAGAGAGAGAGAGAGAGAGAGAGAGAGAGAGAGAGAGAGATCTGTTTGACAGAAGGGCAGATGGTAGGAGATGCCTTTGCTAGGTGCTAGCGATGGCAGACACATTGAGATTCCTGTATTAAATGGTTCTTTAGGTTCTTTTTGAAGGTCCACAGAGTGGGCAGGCTAATAATGTTCTCATGGAGGGAGTTGAACCTCAACGGTGCCCGATAGGCAAAGGACCTTTGTCCTTGTGATGTCCGATATTTTGGAGTCAGGAAGGACTGTAATTCCGAATTTTGTGTGGGCCTAGGATTAGTGCTGGGAACTAGGAGTTGTTGGACCCCAGTCGGGAGCTGACCAAGACAGATCTTTTTGGCCAGGAGGAAAGAGTGATATTTTAAGTGACCAAAGAGCGTTAGCCAGTGAGCCTTTGCATAGAGATTGCAGGTGTGGGTTAGTTAGTGTGCCCCTAAGGTGAGCCTGCAGGCATTGTTAAGGGCAGTTTTTATACGTTGGAGGGCAGTATCTGTGGCAGAGCCATATATCGGCAGTCCATAGTCCACTAGGGAACACACTGAACTGTGGACCGCTATGCTGAGGGCTTCAGGGGTCAGGCTCTGCCTATGGCGATAAAGTAGCCCTAAGCATTTGTTGATTGCTTTAGCTGTGATATCTATGTGGAGGGCATAGGAGAGCGAGCTGTCAAGAGTGATTCCAAAATATTTGAAGTGATGAACACGTTCAAGAGGAACAGCACCCCAATCACATATTGATAGCGGGTAGTTTTTGTGCTTGTTCTTAAGGCTGGTGAACAACATGGTTTTTGCTTTTTTGTAGTTCATTATCAATTTATGATTTTTGAACCACGACTCAATGCTAGTGAAGTCACGTTGTAGCTGTTGCTCAAGAGCAGTGGGGTCAGAGCCATTAGAGAAAATAACCGTGGCACTTTACACTGACGATTCCCTTTTTTTCTTAAGAGATCCTCAGACTTCCCTACCACACTTATTAAATGCACTGGACAAGTTTGGCGCATTGGCTGGTTACAAAATAAACTTTACCAAATCAGAAGCGGTGGTACTAAGTGGGGTTCCTACGAGGTATTTTAGGGAAAGTTTCCCATTCAGATGGGCCCGTAATAATACTTTTCGATACCTGGGAATACATATCTCAATAAACACGTCCAGGTTATTTCCGGGTAACTTCATGAAGTTATACAAAATTATGCAAGCAGATTTTGCCCATTGGAAATTGCTGCCCCTGACTTTATATGGCACGATTCAGGTAATTAAGATGAATATACTGCCTAGATGGTTATTTATTTTCCAAACACTCTCGATTCCGGTAATGCCTAGCTTTTGGAAACAACTGAACAAAGAAATATCTAACTTTATTTGGTCAGGAAAACACCTGCAAATCCCCTTTAAAACCTTAATATGATTAAGAGAAAAGGGAGGTTTGGGTCTACCTCATATGTACTTCTATTATCTGGCAGCTCGGGGATCTCAACTAGTCACTTGGGCCAAACAGAGGATAGACTCGAGCTGGTATTTAATAGAAGCTAATTCAATGCATAATTGTAAATTATGGACCATGCCCATGTCAGAAATAACGCCCCAAGTTCAGGCATCAACAGATAACCCATGGGTTAAACACTCACTGCGCATTCTAATAAAGCTAAAGAAGATAACATATACCCTGAACACACTGGGACCCCTCTCCTTGATTAGACATACATCCACCTTCCCCCCCCCCCCAAAGCAGATGCTGGTTTTGCATATTGGGAACATAAGGGCCTCACCACATTTAAACAATTCACAGATCAGACTGGATGTCTTCCTTTCAATGTTCTGCAGGAGCGATTCTCCCTCCGCAAAGAAGATTTTTATAGGTTTCTCCAAACACGACATTTCCTTACCAAAGAAGAAAACCTACCAAAGCTATGCAGAGATCTTACTCCACTGGAATCGTACTGGTGGGATTCCATAAAAATTAGGGATAAATTAAGATACTTGTCCATATTATACATAACTCTTAACGAATTCAGGGCAGACCCCAAATTTAGAGGAGATTCAGGTGAGGTGGGAAAGAGATGCCATGGTAGATATTACAAGGGCAGATTGGAATCGTAAACTCCAAAGGGGTTGGCAAGTCTCCTCAGCCACAATGTGAGAATTTAACTGGAAAATACTCACTCGGTTTTTCAGAACCCCAGAGATATCGGCCCACTTTAATTAGCAGGCCTCTTCAGCATGCTGGCGCCTATGTGGAACGCTGGTAGGCACACATTATCACATATTTTGGGGATGTGATAAACTGACAAGGTTTTGGCAACAGGTGCATACAGCGATGGAGCAAGTAGGTGGTTTCACTATCCCCTTCACATTTCAAGATCTAGTATTAGGTCTTCCTACTATATCGGCCAAAAGACGTCAAAAAGTGGAGCTCTGTCAAATATTAAGAGTGGCCGCTTTGAAATGCATAACTATTAAATGGATATCACCAGAACCCCCTTCCCTAGCACAGTGGGTTTTGAAGATAGAGGAAATAGAAAGAATGGAGAATATTACCCACACACTACTTCTTAAAGTGGAGAAATGTCAAACTTTGTGGCAACCTTGGCAGATATGGAGCGAGAGATGGAAGGGGGAGCAGGAGGAGGTTAGTGTAGCTGAGGTGGTACAAGGTTAAGTAGGGCAACAAAACAAACATATAGTCTCTCTGAGAGCTATGGATGTGAACATAAAGGGAAAAAATGAGAAGGAAATGTTATTCAAGGGTTGTATACTCACATCCTTATAAGTAGACTGAGTAACTGTGCAAAAGTTTATGTTTATTTTTATCTCTGTAGTTTTAAAATCATATTTATTTAAGCATTATTGTTAGAAAGTTCTTGGATAAAATGTATTTGAATATTGGGATCTAGGTTAAGATTTTACTCCAACAGACTTTGGATCAGACACAAGAGACACACTGCGTGGAACTGTGTCATAACATCTAAAGCTTTAGGCTTAAAGCAGTGTATTATTATTTTCCTCTTTACCTATATCTAGATAACTAGTCTCTGTATCTTAAGGAGGCCCAGTTTGTTAGTATAGTTAAGTATAAGAACGATCTAATGTTGTGCAGCCATTTAATCTGTGGAAATATTTCCAGTATGGAACTAATGTAATCGGATTGTATGGTTATAAATTTCCATTTCTAATGATTAAAATAAAAGTCAAACTTAAAAAAGAAAAGAAAAAATAACCGCATCATCCACGTAGAGGAGGATATGGCACTGACTGGCTAGGGGGAGGCAATTCAGAAATAGGCTAAAGAGGAGGGGGGCCCAGTATTGACCCCTGTGGAATACCTGACCACACAAGCTTGGTGTCAGAGAGAAAGGTAGCTATCCTGACTTGCTGTGAACGGCAGTGTAAGTAGCTGTGGAACCATGCAGCCACCTCAGGGGCAAGGCCTATGGCAGTGAGTTGGTCAATTAGGAGGGCATGATTGACCGTGTCAAAGGCTTTTGTTAGGTCAGTATAGATAGGCTCGATGAGCTGGTCAAGATCGAGGGATTTGTGCATGAAGCCTGTGTATTCCAGGAAGGCTGTAGTGGTGCTATGCCCAGCCCTAAAGCCATGTTGCTCTGCACATAGGAGCATGTGCTTGTCCAGATAATTGATAAGTTGGTTGACAGTGATTCGTTCAAGGGCCTTCGAGAGTGGTGGTAGTATAGAGATGGGTCTATAGTTCCTGAGGAGGGCACGATCCCCACTCTTGTACACAGGGATGACTACTGCCGCTTTCCATTTTTGAGGGAATACTGCGAGATGGAGTGAGAGGTTAAGGATATGGGTGAGAGGGGACAGGATTTCTTTGAGTGAGAGTGAGATTAGTTTCAGGTCGAGGTTGTCCCCACTGAATCTCCCCTTCCCAAGCACTTTGCGCAGATATTTCCTGGTTTCTCCGAAGGTAATAGTCTTGAAGCGAAAGGGGGGGTGCGATGGGGATTGCATGGGTGCAGCAGGGATGGTGGGGGAGAAGAAGTTGTCAGGGAGAACATGCTGCAAGTCGGTGAAGGCATTGTTAAAGGTGTTGGCGATAGATTTAGGGTCAAGGATGGGGGAGCCATCAACACAGAGCATGGTAGGAGCCGTTTGGGGTTTTCGCCCAGTGACCTCATTTAGGTTAGCCCAGAATTTGTGCCTGTCATTCCAGTTCTTGGTTAGGGCATCTTTATAGTATACATTTTTAGCTAATCGGATGTTCCTGGTACAGTTGTTCCTCGCACGTTTGTAGTTCAGGATATCAGACTGTTTGCCAGTGGCCCTAGCTATATGCCAGAGGTGGTCTCTATTTTTCATTAGTTCAAGGGATCAGGGATCATCCAGGGGTTAAAGGGGTATCTGAAGCAAGGTATAAAATAGGGGGGCAAAGCAGAACCCCGAGTACTGGCCAATAAGCCAGAGTTTAAGGCTATAGAGGCATGAATGTCCATGAATATGACTGTGAGACCAGGGGCCCTAAAGTGTCTGGTTTGTTATCATAATTACTAATGCTCTGTTGAGATTAAATATTCAAGCCTCAAGCTCCTGTGTGTTATCAGATAAATTAACTGCCATAATAAACTTTTATGCATGAATCTTTTCCCAGTAAAGGGACCACATATGAACTCCCATTCTGGGAGTTGAGTAATTATACATATATATTTTTTTCCAAAGTTGTGCCATCTTTGTCTCAGGGGAGTGTATAAAGAATGGCAACTGTACCACAATTGTTTGCAAGGTGACTTCTGGCAAGCCAAACATCTAATTACCCCTAGACACAGGAGTTACCCTGGCCATGTACACACCAATCAGGGTATATGCAGCTACAGCTGGCAGGCCAAAGGGGGGTGCAAAGTGGGGTCCTGTGCAGGATTTGAAGTTTACAAAGTGAAACACGAGGCAGAATAATGTGAATTTAAGCAGCATGAGCAGGAGGTGGATGGAAGTCTTTACAGCTGAAAGACAGGACTGGAAACCAGAATGAGCATGCCATTTGTGCCACAGGACGAGTGTGAGGATTTCTGTAATAATGGGACTGATGGTGCAGGATGTAGGCTGTAGTTGTGGCACAGTAAGAAATGTGGCACTATATAGCAGGAAGTGTACTTGTGGATGCTTCTACCTGGTGACAAGAGTGACAGCCACATGAGATGGGCATTTGCATAGGACAGTCAGGAAGCAGCTTGAGTCAGGAAGGGCACCGACTGGTTGAAAAGCATGCAACTAAGCACATTTAGGTGCGGGTGAGAAAACCTGATATAAAGACTGGCAGCTGAGATCTCTTGTCACTTGGTCTTTGGGCATGGTGCCTGAACATTGTCATGTGGGCTGTGTAAATAGCTATCTGTTGTCAACTGTACTAAGGAGGTAGGTTGGCTCCCCCAGTGCCTAGAAATGCAGGAAATGGTGACAGTGGTCTAGTTCTTACTGTGGCAGGAGTAGTAGTCAGTTTTTATTGAATCTCATGCAACATCAGTGGAGCTGGAGGATCAGGTGGTACCTATGATAGGCAGAGGACAGGGACTCCCGGTATGAGTGGTAGCAGCAGCCATGGCCCGAGCTGGGGAGGTGCAACAATGCCATGAATGCAGAGAGTGCTGAAATGTCAGAGATGCTATGTCTGGGGGAGAGACCTTGAAATGATCAGACTGTGTGAATAGTACCATGACAAGGTGTTGGAGGAAACTTCCACTGGACACTGCAACTGTCTGCCTATCCCTGCACCCTGGATTGAGGTTGTTGAAGAGATGCCACAACTGATTGAACCTGCTACCCAGCAGGACATGAAAGAAGGGGCCCACTCTCCTGATATCAATGATATTAAAACCATGGTTGAGACGCCTACCCATGCTGAACCCATGGTAGATTAACCAGAGCAGGAGCTGAGGCCAGTGAGGAAACTGAAATTGGACCAAGGGGTACCCATGGAGGGCAATGAAAGGGTTGCTGCCTCAAGCATTGGAGCCAGCAGGGGTAGCTGAATCAGGTCCTAGCAGAATGCACTATGGCACAAGTGGGAGGTCAGCACACCACCTTCGCAACCTGAATACTCACCCCTCAATTCATCTTCCCAACACTGCTCTGCCACCAACTCTGGTGGTGCCTGCCATCTTGCTGCCAATTGTCAGCACCCCTTCAGAAACTGACTCAGAGACTTTGGATTGGAGTGACTGTCCTAGTCCCATGCCTCTTCCACAGTGGGAACAGGATACACTGTCCCTGCACCTGACCTATGTTACGCAGGGATGATGATGAGAACCACTAATATTTTCTGCCTACCTAAGGAGGTTTCTGGATGTGGCATACCCAATAGCCTTGTTCTCTCCAAAACAATAGCCTAGTTTTCTTGTTTTAGACCACATCTCTGGAAGGATATAAACTGAGTAGAAATGGTCCAGAGGAGGGCAACTAAAATGGTGCAGTGCCTGTATCAAAAGCCCTATAAGAAGAGACTAAAGGACCTCAATATGTACACCCTGGAGGAAAGGAGGGAGAGGGGGATATGATTGAGACTTTCACATACCTCACAGGTAACAGGGTACAAGAGGGAAGCATTTTTCAGAAAAATAGATGTTCAAGAACAAGGGGTCATGCTATGAAGCTGGAGGGGGGTAAATTCAGGGGAAACATGAGGAATTACTTCTTCACAGAAACAGTGGTGGATGCCTGGAACAGCCTCCTAGCAGAGGTGGTCGGGGCAAAAACTGTAACAGGATTCAGGAACGCATGGGATAGGCATAAGGGAACCTTAGTGGTTAGGGCAGGGAGGGTAAAGCCAGAGACCAAATAGGGTCTGCGGTATTACAGTAGGTAGGGAAAATGAGCAGACAGGGTGGTTTAATGTTCCTTATCTGCCATCAAATTCTGTGTTTCTCGCTTCCCAGAGAACAATGAAATCTGGCTGATCCAGGCAGGGGACCACCAAATTTGATGCTGCTGTGATGAAAGACTAGAAGCTTGCCTGTAGAGTGTTAGAAAATTGGCAGTTTAAGGTTTCCTACTACCCAGAAACATTCCCCAGTCCATGGTCACAAATGGTGCCGCACTGTCAAGCCCTGCAGACATAGCTACTGGTATGAATCACTTTTTCACTGACCTGGACAAATACAAAAAAGACTTGCTTCCAGTCCCAGCTCAACATTGCCCGAGCCTGACTGTACCCTCCTAACCTGCCACCTAAAACTGGCCACAAGGCTGGAGGTCCTCAAACTACTCAAGGGTCTCAACCCAGACAGTGCCCCTGGATTCGATACCCTTCATCCAAAATTCCTTAGGAAAGGAGCAACTGCCATTACCTACCTGGTAATGCTATTAATAAACAAATCTTTCCTTTCTCAAACAGTCCTGGACAAATGGAAAACTGCAGTTGTAGTCCTTGTACTTAAAAGTGGCCCCACAAACCTGGTAGAAAACTATAGGCCTATAATCTATCCTATGCCCCCAGCCAAGATCCAGGAGAGAATTCATTATAATCAACTCTACTCACATCTTGAACTCAACAATGCCTTAACTATCCATCAGCATGGATTTTGTAAACTACGTGGCACAGAATCAGCACTGCTATGCGTAACCTGGGACATTTTCAGGTCAATGGATCAGGGTGAGGCTACAGGTGCCACCTTTGTGGACCTGACCAAAGCCTTCGACCTTGTCAACCACCAACTTCTCCTCACTAAACTCTATCAACTAGGTCTTGACCCTGCATCCCACTCCTGGCTAGCCACCTACTTAACCAACAGGCTCCAGTGTGTAAAATAATCTGGTGCCACATCCTCCCTCGCTCCCATAACCGACGGTGTTCCACAGGGCTTCATATTAGGACCACTCCTGTTCTCCATTTTCTTCAACTGTGGGGCTGCAGCAGTTCAATTATATGCTGATGATACCATTCTATACAGGCCTGCTAAAGATATCAGTGTCATAAATGCCTACCTCGTGAGTGATTTTCAGGCTTTGGAGGCCTGGTTCAAAGCCAACCTTTTAATACTTAACACTAAAAAGACTCAAACCATGTTATTCCACCATACCTCCTATAAACTTGATAACCAACCGCCTCTGGTTGTTAAAACATCAGCGGGGGTGACGCTGGAATGTGTCAAAAGCTTTAAATACCTGCCCATTACCTTAGACAAAAACCTATCCTTCGAGATCCATACCAATAAAATTATAAAATCAACTCACCAGAAACTACGGTTACTATACTGTACTGCCCTCTACCTCACTCCCCAATCCAGAAAGACCATCTCTTCTGCAACCCTATTCCCAGGTCTCCTCTATGGTGCATCCTTGCTTTCCACAAGTGAAGCCATCTATTCTGAACTGACGTAGGCAAGCATATTACTGTATTGCCAGATTTGCTGCTTCAGCCCCGGCTCGAACTCACCACTGTGCTGTGCTCAGTACCTTAAATTGGCCAGGTTTTGAGTTGAAGTTGGACTACCCCTTGCTGTGTATCACCTTCAAATTAATTCACCTCCCTTCCCCTCCAAACCTGTCTAACCTACTGACCAGGAAACCATTCACCAGGTCCCTTAGAACATCTCACCAACCATTACTAAGTATACCTGAAACTCGTTTAGCAGTTGGAAAGAGATCTTTCTCGTATGCAGCTGCACATAAGCAGAACAATCTTCCAATAGGACTTCTATCCTGCACATCCCTCTCACAGTTTAAAAAACAGTACAAAGAGCTACTCCTCGCCACTGGCATGTGTAACTGTATATAACCCCCTGCCTAGCAGGCAGGGGTCAATCCTATGTCTTGCTCTCAAAGTTTCTCTGAACCCTGTGTAACCGAGTCTGGAAGTTGTTTTTGCCCTAAAGTGTATGATGTTTCTCTGTCTTATGTATTTACTGCATCAAATTGTTGAATATTTCTACTTGTTAATGTTACTAGTGTTTGTACTAATGTTGTTACTATGTTTAATGTCCATCTACTATGTTTAATGTCTGTCATTTGTGGAATGCTTAGATTCCCCGGGTCGCCACTGAAAAAGGGACTGTCTTGTCTCAGTGGTCCTACCCAATCATCAAAATTCAAATAAATAAAATAAAATTATAACAAATTAGGAGGCTTGGCTGTGAGAGGAGGTGGAGGACCATTTGCCAGTATGGAATCCTGGGAGGTCAAGGTATGTGAAATGCTTGCCCAGTGGAGAGTGGGCTGCAGTGTCCATGTGCAGTCTGTGGTCTACATCACTCCAAGGGCACCAGATCCAGAAACAATGGCAGCACTAATTCAGTGGCTGCATGCTGGTCAAGTCTCCTCCTGTGCATAATGAAGCCTTGACATCTGGTTGTGAATGGTTGTTCTCGAAAATGAACTGCTCTCCAATGCTGGGCCCATGAGACATCGAAGGTCAAAGGTCCGTTTACCAAACTGATGCCCTGTTGGCATTTTGTAGAAATCATTGTGCAAGTGCTGGACATTTTTCAATCAATCAGTCAGCTTTATTTTTAAAAAGACGCTATTCCAAAGATCATAGCACCTTAACAATAAATACATAAATATTCAGATAAAAACATCCAACATCACAACACAGTCTGGTTCTTAAATATTCTCACAGAAGGCCATCTTGAACAGATAAGTTTTTAATGCGGTCTTAAAACTCCACTGTCAGGCACCCTCGTGTCTGACGAGGTAGAGAATTCCACAGGGCAGGGGCCGCAAACAAATGCCCGCGACCCAGATGACTTCAGCCACACTCTGGGAACCTCTAGCAATCCCTCATCAGCTGAGATGAGTGGTCAGAGGGGACAGTAAGGATGTGGAAGCTCTTGTAGGTAACTTGGACCCTGTCCCTGTAGGGCATTATAGGTCAGCAAGCTGACCTTGAAGGTGATCCGCCACTAAATTGCTAGCCAGTGCAGTTCGCGCAACACAGATGTGATTTTACTGTACCGAGATAGCCCAGATAACAACCTGGCTACTGCGTTCTGCACCAGCTGCAAATGACGGATATCAACCCCCAGAAGCCCTAGGTACAGGGAGTTACAATAGTCAAGAGCAGTAACAATACAGGCTTAAAGGTTAAATTGATGCATGTTTTGTCTTCACAGATGTAGCAGGAGAAGTGGTGGTGCCAGAGGATGTTTTCTGCTCCAGTAGGCCTACAGTACGACAATATGCCCCAGGAATGTTCCATTTTAATTGGCCCATTTGGATTGCAAAGCTGAGGTCTGGATATTAAAGTATTCCATACTTGTTACCAAGTTATGTATATGTATTTGAAATGTTATGTTTATTATTTTCTCAAGTAACATACAATTGATTTACATAGCATATGGATTACAGTCCAAAGTACTTAAAACTTCTAGACCAGTACAGTTCTTTATTCAAAGGATAAATGCATCAAAACCAGATTGCAGTGCATCATCGGAGGGAGATTTCAACATGGCAGAAATACAATGAAAGTTACGTTATGTTGCTGAACAACAGAACCCATGAGCAACATGAGCAGTTCCTATAATTATAACGTAAAAAATAGACCAGAAAAAGTACATGTCCTTGTAACAGACTATTTATAGTTATGTATCTGACTTCAAGTTATTTATATACCTAGTAATTCTTGCAGCATTATCAATGGGTTCCACTTACTAATTTACAACTTTTGCATTTCTGCCCCTTCCCCTTTTGGGAAATGTGAACACTAATTTGATAAGATGAACAGGGTAAAGTGTAGCAGCAGTTTTTATAAGTCAATGACAATGAAAAAGGCTATCAAAAAAAATTACCCTCCTAAAAGGCAAGAAATAAAATTTTCTGATACTTGCACAATTAGTCCAGAGCAAAACACCCTGCAGTCCTCATGAAGCAGGCCCAATTACTACAAATAAAAAGCAAGATATCAGGAGCTCTCTTACAGATTAGTAGGAGTTCAAAAATGTCAACAGTCCAAGTATTTGCATCTCGAGCTCCCAGTTACCATGTAAAAAGAAATAAAGTAAGTTGCTGTGACCAAGTCCATTAAGTCCCAAAGTGAGAATCAGTCAGTGGCAGTACACAACTGCTAATTGTGTCCAAAAGCAAAGAAAATGCTGGCATCCATTAATTTGAATGTCCTCTTCAGCAGACTGGGACCCAGGTGTATCTCCTCTCTGGTTCTTCTCCTCTGGAGTCCAGACGGCCCACTTGCCTGCCTCTATTTGGTCTGAAAAAACCCAGACTTTTCCTGCATGTACATGTAACCCCAGCGCCATGGTATAACTGAAGGACACTACCCCTGCCCTTTGGTGACAGTCAAGGTTTTAATTTTTTTTTAATTTTCGTATTTATCCTCCTCTCCTCCCCTCAGCTCTGGTCTCCTCGGGAGCACCAAAGAGTCATTCATCTGCGGTCCGCCCTACCTGGACTGTCCTCTGTCGCCCCTGTAGCCTTTTTTTACCCCCTAGGAGGGCACGAGGTGGGCCCCTAACACCCCGAGCAGTCAGTAGCGTTGGTCGGTTGGGTGCCAGGTGGGTGGCTGCAGATTGAGGGCAAGTTCCGGTGCTCCGTCTCCTCCAGAGCTGAAGGGTGTTTTTCCCTGTTTCTTGGGGAGTGGCTGGTGCCCTGATGTTAAGGCATGGAACCAACGTCTGCCACTCCCCCACCTCTTCTCTCCTACGTCGTCAGCGCTTGCTGCATCTCCGGCCTCCACCAGAGGGCAGCTGTGCACCGACTCAGGACCCCTGTCCCTCCCCAGGAGAGGAGAGCTGTCCTCCGGACACTCAATCCTCTCCCTCCCCTGCCGACCTCCAGCAACCTGAGCTTGTTCCCGAACCCGGGTCGCCGGCATGGCGTGAGGTGTGGCGTCCAGCGCCTCAACCCTCAGTGCCACCGAGCCGGCTGGTGACAGTCAAGGTTGAGGGGCCTGGTCTGGAAGCTCATTTCCAAAAGATTGCATACATAACGCGGTGCCTCCACCCAGAGTATTTTTGTGGGCCAGAATGCTAAATTGGGTACAACCCCTGGGAAAGGCACTGTGGGCCCACCTCCCCTCCCAAATGACACCCCACACACAGAAATTCACTTTACCTTGCACTTCAATGGACAGCATGCACTTTAAAGAACTCTCTAATAATATGCTCACAGACACAGTGGTAAAGCATAAATAACAAATACAAAGTTATTTATAAGGGGAGAGCAGGAATAGGAAGGGGATACCTGGAGCAGGGAAATACCAAATCAGCATGTAAATTGGAGTTTGAGAAATGCAGTAAAACCAAAACAGTGTAATAGCAACAGCAATTAAAAGGGTAAATAAATAAACATACAGTTGCCCAGCCTCCCACCAGCATGTAACTATCACAAACCCTCCCGTCTGGTACCAGACCCCCTAATTAGAATGCCGGGGTACCCCAGACTGAGGCAGGCCTGTGGTTGCCGTGGGTTGGTTAGCGTTGATGCACTTAAACTTTAACAAATAAGGTGATGTAACTGTAGCTAAACTGATTATTCCCTTTGTACAGTTCCATAAATATTTGCAAGGTAGCCTTGCTTACTCATGGTTTGTTGAACACTCAAGTGGATACACACAGGCTAGAGCTGAGACTTTGGTGGTGTTGGTTCTCTGGCTTTCAACTCTGTGGGCTTGCATTGATGCTGGTGATGCATCACATCAGCAGGCAGCAAGACTCAGGGAGCAGAAACTGCAATGTGAGGGTTGCAGGGATAAAAGATGTTGGTCTTCACCTGTCAAGCCTTTCCAAGCTTCACCAAGATGGCCTTTGTAAACAGTATTCACTTGACAGGCCTGTAACTTCCTCTCTTTGATGATCCTCAGGATGGTGGTGAGTGACAGGTAGCTGTAGTCACCCTGCAGGCTTCCTTCAATACTGCAGTCACCATGCTGGCCAAGTAGCAGCCAAAAGGTGGACAAGCTGAAGATTCCTCTCAGGAAACAGTCTCAAACATTAGATTTAATTTTAAAAGTCACCTGGATACTTCTGCAGGCAGGCAGAACCCTTGTATAAATATTCCTCAATGCCAGGAGACACCAGGGCAGGGTGATCCCCTCAGGAACAATAAGTTCTAAGTGACTTTTCTTGTCAGAAGCTAAGAAGGTTCAGTTCACTGATAAGATTTAAATGGCAAATCCTGTCACAACAACAACAACAACAACAGGCAGGCTGATTCTTCTCCTTAAGGTTGGAAAAAACCTTTTCTTTTACAGAATATTGCTTCACAAGGCTGGAGATCAGCCAGAAGCCCCTCTGACAGGCTTGAGGGCTCTCCTCCAACTGTTACAGAATAGTCTCTCACTTCAAACCCTCAAGAAGCAAAGTCTCGAGCTTCTATATTCTTTTCCCTCCTCCTTAAAACAACTGGCAGCCTCCGATTGGTCAATTGGGCTGTCCATACTGATTCTGGGTGGCTGACTGTATGTTGTGTTGCCACCAAGCACATTGACCACTCCCCTCTCCCAGAAGCCATTTCTCAGTCCATCAGGGCTTCTGCAAGATCAAATTGGTTTAAACTGGTCACAAAATCTCTGGTAGGATGGCCGCTGGCAAAACAGTTCATGGCAGTCCCTTCTTCTAGAGTCTCTTGCAGCCAAACCATTGGGAGTTAAAAAATAAGGATTAGTGGGCTGGATAACCCATACTGTGCCCTTTCAAGCGACTACAAGATTGTGGGGGTGATGGTAGCCGTTCAGCTGTCGCATCTCCCATTTTGGGGCCCCCCTAGGCACTCAGTAGGCTTCCTAGTGCCTGGGACTACATTTCCCAGCAGCTTCAGTGGCTGGGGCCTACTATTTATGGCACTTAATAGCGTTGATAAAACAAACATTTCCGTGCATTTGGGGCTCCTCCCTTGTGTCTCCGGACCCCAGTTAGCTGAGTCAGGGGTCTGGGATCACGGGGGGAACCTTCATTTTCGCTGCAATATGGCGCATCTGAAAATGCGCATGGCGCATGTGCGAACTCGCCGGTTCACACTCGCTAGTACGGCATGCCCGGCGGGTCATGTCTTCTGCTCCTCTGACCCCGCTTTTAGCAGTAAATACATGCGGGAGCTGGCAGGAGACTTGGAGCAAGCAGCAGGAAGGATCGAGGAGTCCCGTGGGGTGGCACTGGTAAGCCCCACACTTTGGGGAAGGGTTACAATCTCCCATCCCTTAAAATCTTAGCATCCCAGCCAAGCCCATAACCAGGTCCTGGCACAATTAAGCGTTACTCTATAACATATTTACATTACAAGTCTATCTAAATGAATACCTTCTATCTTTATGTACAACAAACAGTCTAGGCTAGACAATTGATTCCTAATCTAAACAGCAGACAGCATACATTAAAGAAAAATATTTAAGGCCTTTAGATTTATACTTCAAAACATTTGGTACCAGCTAGCTTTTTGATTTCATATTTAAATGTTATAACATGCAATCAACATTTCTTAGAGCTCTGAATATTGACAGTTTTAAATTAGCATCCCAACTGAAAAACGTTTTGCTTTCTTAACCTTTGTTAACCTCTCTCGATAACCTTTGGGGTTGTACCCGGCCTTGGGGATCTAACTTCTGGAGGGCATAAAGCAATTCTGGGTAAGGATCTGGGTGTAACACAAATCCCTTTGTGCACCACAAACATTGGCAGATTAGTTGGATCTCCTGGAGTGTCGTAGGTGTGCTTTAGAATAGGTTTGTGGCTCCGTGCAGAGTGTCGCACTGGCACCATCTCTTCTTCGGCTTCAAGAGGCATCCCCCTTGTTTCATCGACCAGCAATGAGCTATCTGGAGTTGAAAAAGTTTCCAGTACCTCCTCTGGGAGTTCTATGGGTTGCTCTGGTTCTTCACGTCCTATGTTTTCTGACACAAACTCAATGATTTCTTCATCACTTGTCTCACTTGCCACTTCAGATGTAGGCCTATCATTTGAGGTTTTGATTTCATACAGTTCAGGGATAGCATTTGGGGGTTTAACTCTGTTGCATGCGCCAAGGTTGCTTGGTCAATAAAATTGTCATCACTTTGAAACATTTGAGCCAGATCTAGCGCAGGATAGTACACTTCAATCTCAGTATCTGAGTCAGAATTGTCTTGTTCTGCAGCTTGCTCTATTGAATCAGGCTTGAATTCAGGGAGTTGCTCTGGACTCTTGTTATGACATCTGCATCGGGCAGAATGGATTACAGGAGGTTCAGCTACAACACTATTTGGGATGGACATTTGCCCAATAATAAGTGATTGCGGTGGACAGTCCGCTGTCTACTCTTAGTTCCTTCTTGTTCAATTCTGTACACCGGCATCTCTTGCATTTTCTCCAAAACAACATAAGGGATACTGGACCATCTGTATGATATCTTATGCTTGCCTGGGATGCCCAAGTTTCATAGGAGAACACGGTCTTCTGGACGCAGTTCTTGCACTTTAACTTTCTTATCATGTCAGTCTTTATTGAGTTTGTTGTGCTTAGCAGCAGTTTCTATGGCTAACCTGTATGCAGCATTAAGTGGATCTTGCAGTCTCTGAACATAATGCAGATATGTCTCCTGCCGAGACACCGAAACACAGGTCGACAGGTAATCTGGCTTCCCTGCTGAACATAAGACTGTAGGGTGAGAACCCAGTGGCATCACTTCTAGTACAATTGTATGCATGGACCAGTGTACTGACTCACTGGCTCCATTGGCATTTGTCTTTCGGGTCTAAAGTTCCCAACATATCAAGGACAGTCTGGTTGAACCGTTCTAGTTGAGAATCACCTTGAGGGTGGTAGGGAGTTGTTCTGGACTTGTGAATACCCCACAATGACAGCAACTCTTTTTTATTAAGTGGCTCTCAAAATCTCTGCCCTGGTCAGAGTGAATTCATTGTGGAGCTCCATAATGACCGAAAAACTTTTCTACTAGCACTTTCACCAGCATGGAGGCCTTCTGGTCTTTAGTGGGATACGCTTGTGCATAGCGAGAAAAATGATCTGTGACCGCTAAGATATTTGCAACATTCTTTGAGTCAGGTTCTAGACTGAGAAAGTCCATGCTCACCAGCTCCATGGGAGCACTTGCGGATATGTGTACTAGAGGCCGGCCCTCTGTGGTTGCGCTTTCCTCTGCACACATCGACTGCAGGTCTTGCAATACCTTTCTATATCACTTCCCATGTGAGGCCAATAGATCGTGATCTGGCCAAGTCCAGTGTTTGTTCATTGCTAAGATGCCCCATTTCGTCATGTAAGGCATGTAAGATAGTCTGTTTAAACTTTGAGGGTAAGACAAGTTGTGACTTAGTGAAACCTTAAGGACCTTGTAATTCTTGATACAGCAGTCTAGTCATTATTTTCAATTTGGACCATTCTCGTATCATCAGTCTTGCATCTGAATGATTGGTTGTGACTTGGCTTGCATCACCTCCATTTTCTAAAGTACAGAGAATGTCTTTGATGATGGCATCTGCCCTTTGCTCATGTTGTAGGTACTGATTTGTAAGCTGTGGCAATGAGCTGATATCAGTGGCAGCAAAGTTGCAGTAGGCTATGGGCAAACATTCTGCTGAAGCACCAAAAGTGTCGATTAGTCGATTTGAATTAGTTACTGAGGGTTGCTCATCAGTGTCAAATTTCTTACAAAGAGCTTTCACTGTCTGTTCAGGAATTTTGACCCAAGTCGCATTGTTCTGAGAGGTGGTTGGTCTCATAGATAATGCATGTGCATCAACATGGTTCAACCCTGGTCAGTATTCAACACTGTAATCGTAAGTAGATAAAGCTGATAACCATCGGTGCCCGGCTGCGTCCAACTTTGCAGTGGTTGGTACATACATCAAGGGGTTATTGTCTGTCTTGACGGTAATTTTTGTTCCATAGAGATACTCGTGGAAATGGTCTACAATCACCCACTTTAATGCCAAGAATTCTAGCTTGTGAACAGGGTATGTCTTCTCTGCACTGTTGAGGCTTCTGCTGGCGAAAGCCATGGGTCGTAACCCTTCAGGACAACTTTGGCAGAGTACAACACATAACCCACTTAACTTGCATCCGTGTGGAGTACATACGATTCCTATGGATCAGCGTGTGCTAGGACAGGGGCATGCCTCAAATAATGAATAATGTCTCTAAAAGCTCTGTTGCACTTGGGTGTCCATCGAGGTCCAAATGGTTCTGACTGCTTGTAGGAAAACCTGGGGTCATCTCTCTTGACTGAGTTCTTTTCTTTCCTTTTCTGGTGGGTGAATAACCTTGCATGAGGTTCAACAAAGGTCTGACTACTCTACTACAGTCCTTCATGAATCTTCTGTAGTATCCACAAAACCCAAGGAAATGCTGCAACTCTTTCAGAGTGGATGGTTTGGGCCATGTTGTCAGTGCCTCCACCTTTCTGGGGTCAGTCTGGATTCCATCTGCAGATACAATATGGCCAATGTACTTAACTGAGGTCTGGAAGAACTGGCACTTATCAATCGAGAGCTTTAATCTGAACTCTTCTAGATGATCGAACATCTTCAGAAGGCTAGTTTTGTGCTCTTTCAATGTTTTGCCAAAAACAATTACATCATCCAGATGCACCAAACACTGAAGTCAATTCATATCGCCAACAGCTTTCTCCATGCACCTTTGGAATGTAGCTGGGGCACTGGAGATCCCTTGTGGCATTCTTAAGAATTCATAGAACCCCAGTGAACAAATTAATGTGGTCTTTTTTAGATCTTGAGGAGCCATGGGTATCTGATAGTAAATCTAGTACAGAGAACCATTTACTGCCATTTAAGCAATCTAAAGCATCTTGGATCCGTGACATGGTGTACTGATCCGGTGTTATTCTATTGTTAAGGGTGCAGTAATCCACACACAACCATACAGATCCATTCTTCCTGACGACCACTATGGGAGAGGCATAGGGACTTCTGGATTCCTGAATAATGCCAACAGTCAACAGTTCTTGAATATGGCACTGCAGATCATCAATATCCGCAGGGGCTAGTCTTAGTGACCTTTCACGGAATGGTCGGGCGTCATGCAATCTTATTTGGTGTTCTTCACCATCCACACATCCCACATCACATTCGTGGAGTGAGAAGGCTTTAGTGTGTTCAAACAGTTTCATGCTGATTCGTCTTTTCCAGGCTTCAGGAATTGGAGAGTCTCCGAAATCAAAGAGCTTGGCATCTAGTCCAGTACTAAGATCTTCCTCTTTAGCAGATGGTGTCACAGTGGTGTCAGCACAGTACACTCTAGCAAGGATGTGCCCTCGCCATATGGTCACCTCTCTGTCTGTGATGTTCTTCATATGGACAGTCTCTCGTCAAGCATAAGCATGTGCTCATGCTGGAAGGACACTGGACTTCACAAGTACTCCTTCAGGTAGTCCATGCTCTTCTGGAGCATCCAGCATCAGCAATTTATTTTTGACCTCTCCTCAGAAATGAACCATGCCAGTTATGCCACATTTAGCATTTGAGGGTATCACAATTTCTTCAGCATCCTTTTTCCACACAACACCCACAGGATCATCTTGGGTCTCTTGGGCAGACTTGGACTGCTTCTGATAGGCTTGTCTAATAATAGCATGTACACTCAGTGTTTGGACCCTTCTCTTGGCTTCCTCCTCTTGGCACAGTTGAGCCAGTCGACTGAACATATGAGCATTTGTTATGATGAGCTAAGGTACACCAGCGTACAGGCTGGATTCTGGACACATAAGAGCAAGTGTCTCAACTGGATCTCCAACACCAGTGATCTGTGATGGGAAAGCTATCCACACACTGATGTATCCCAAGTAGGGGTATGTTTTGTCATTTAGGCCCCAAATAGTCAATCCATCAATCGGCATCAGGGGGATGTGAGACAAGTTCTGGTCATACCATTCTTTAAAAATTATTGTCCCCTGCAATCCACTGTCTAGGACAGCTCTGGTCTGCACTCCTTCAACAGTAATAGTAGCTACCATGGTAGGACCAACAAGTCTGTCAACTTCTGTCCATGGAAGTCCAAACGTTCTTGCAGATGACTTGCCTGCTGATGAGTTCACATTTTGTCTAGCTGCATTACCGGGGGAATTTCATTTCTTTCGGCGCTCTTCAATCAACCTGGTATTGACCTTGCACAAACATTCTGGAGACTGACACTGTCTGTTCAGGTGGCCATCTTCACCACAGTGGTAACAAAAGGTGCCTTCTCAAACTGGTCATGAATTAACTGTTCCAGCAGAGGGCTGGGGAGTACTTGTCTGATTTCATCTCTCTCTGACAGGTTGATATGTATAATTTCTTGCAGGAGGTCCTCCATTACTATTTTCATTCCTTTAATACATCACAGGTGCCAGTTTACATCTCTTTAGGTCATCAACAATAGCTTTTAGTTCCTGCAACTGGCTCTGGAAATCAGAAACATTAGTAGAATTAGCTAGTTGGGCCGTGGCGCTCAGCACAGACAAGTTGTGGTCAGAAACCATGTCCATGGGGTTTTGCTGCACTTCACAGCTTTGACTTGAAGGTGCAATAACTTTTGAAATGACTCTCAATTCTCTGAGCTCTTGCAAAAGTTCATGGAGTTCATGACTATCACTACTTAAGTCTCTTTCAATCTGAGAGGACATTGTGGTTTACCCAGCATTGGATTCCCAAAAGTCTATCTCATTTTCAACCTCCCTCACTTCCTTCATCAGCACACTGAAGGTGGGTGGATTGTCTTTTCGATACTTCAAACCCAGTTTCAACAATAGCAAACTTGAGTATCGAGCAGCTTTGAGTACTTAGTCGATTCTCACTTTGTCTAGATCATAGGAAGCCACACTTCCTTTACGAAAAATGAGTTGCAAAACTCGCTCAAGATGAGTTAGAAAGTCAGATAATGTCTCTCCTCTGCACTGCTTGGTTGCTTTGTATTTCCACATGAGATCTTCACCTGACTCAGTGCTTCCAAACACACTATCAAGAGCATTCAAGCAGTCTTGTGCAGTGGCATCAGGCTTTAAGGCCTTTAAGGAACAGATTACATTGAGGGCAGACCCTCGGAGACTTTCTCCTATTCTTGTATGCTTTTCTACCTCAGGACACTGCCAGTCTTGAACCAATGGAGTGACATAGTCCATCCAGGTGTCAAAGTCCTCCTCCCCTGCTGGAGTGGGTTTGATCCCAGAAAACATGCATACTCTTCTACAGGAATCATGCATAACATGCGGTACGTAGCTCGGCATGTCTACTGGAGCTCGAGGCAAATAACCTTCTAGTACATCAATTACTTTTCTAACTTCATCAGTGGACTTCCCCTCTGCCAATAACAAGAGACTCAATTTTTCTTGAAAACCTTCAGCTTTTGAGAGAACATTGGGCTTGGGTGCCTTACATGCATGATGCACCAAAGTCCAGGCAGAGTGGGAATCTTCATAGGTCACATGGTCTGGCACTTTAGCAACATCTACAGTCTCTCTGCATTCAACAGGGATAGTCAGTGTCCTGGCAGAGTGGTTTCTCACTCACCCTCGTATTGTAATCTGACCTTTATCTGTTTTTGCAGACAGCACCTCATCGATTTGTCCATTACTAGTTCTGGGAGGAACTCCTAAAATTAATAGTCCTTTCTTGAAATCTATGCCCTCACCATCACATCAGTCCAGCAAATGTTCATACACCTTTGTGTCAACCATCATCTTAGCTTTGAGGATTGCCCCTACTGCTGCTTGGGCAAGTAACTCCATGTAGGTGCATTTGTGGAAACAGGAGATCCCAGCGGAGCCTCCAAAATTGAGTAACCCCAGTGCCGTGGTATAACTGAGGGACACTACCCCTGCCCTTTTGGTGACAGTCAAGGTTGAGGGGCCTGGGCTCTGTACGGTATGGTCTGGCAGCTCTTTTCCAAAAGACTGCATAAATAATGTGGTGCCTCCACCCAGAGTATTTTTGTGGGCCAGAATGGTAAATTGAGTAAAACCCCCTGGGATGCTGTACTTACCCACCTCCCCTCCCAAACAACACCCCACACACAGAAATTCACTTTACTTTCTGCTTCAATAAACAGCAAGCACTTTAAAGAACTCTGTAATAATATGCACAAAGACACAGTGGTAAAGAATAAATAACAAATACAAAGTTATTTATAAGGGAAGGGCAGGAATAGTGAAGGGATACCTGGAGCAGGGAAATACCAAATCAGCATGTAAATTGGAATATGAGAAATGCAGTAAAACCAAAACAGTGTAATAGCAACAGCAATTTAAAAGGGTAAACAAATAAACATGCAGTTGCCCAACCTCCTACCAGCATGTAACTATCACAAACCCTCCCGTCTGGTACCAGACCCCCTAGTTAGAATGCTGGGATACACCAGACTGATGCAGGCCTGTGGTTGCCACGGGTTGGCTAGTGTTGGTGCACTTAAACTTTAATAAATAAGGTGATGTAACTGTGGCTAAACTGATTATTCCCTTTGTACAGTTCCATACATATTTGCAGGGCAGCCCTGCTTACTCACGTTTTGTTGAACACTCAGATGGATACAAACAGGCTGGAGCTGAGACTTTGGTGGTGTTGGTTCTCTGGCTTTCAACACCATGGGGTTGCAGTGATGGTTGATGGTGCACCACATCAGCAGGCAGCAGGATGCAGGGAGCAGAAGCCACAGTATGAGGTTGCAGGGATGAAAGTTGCTGGTCTTCACCTGTCAAGCCTTTCCAAGCTTCTCCGAGCTGGCCTTTGTAAACAGTGTTCACTTGACAGGCCTGTATCTTCCTCTCTTCAATGACCATCAGGATGGGAGGGGGTGATAGGTAGCTGTAGTCACCCTGCAGGCTTCCTTCAATACTGCAGTCACCCTGCTGGCTAAGCAGCAGCCAAAGGGTGGACAAGGCTGAAGATTCCTCTCAGGAAACAGTCTCGAACATTAGATTTAATTTTAAAAGTCTCCTGGATAGTTCTGCAGGCAGACAGAACCCTTGTATAAATATTCCTCAATGCCAGGAGACACCAGGGCAGGGTGATCCCCTCAGGAACAATAAGTTCTGAGTGACTTTTCTTGTCAGAAGCTGAGAAGATTCACTTCACAGACAGGATTTAAATGGCAAATCCTGCGACAACAACAACAGGCAGGCTGATTATTCTCCTTAAGGTTGGAAAAACATTTATTTTACAGAATATTGCTTCACAAGGCTGGATATCAACCAGGAGCCCCTCTGACAGGCTTGAGGGCTCTCCTCCAACTGTCACAGAACAGTCTCTCACTTCAAACCCTCAAGAAGCAAAGCCTTCAGCTTCTACGTTCTTTTCTCCCTCCTCCTTAAAACAACTGTCAGCCTCCGATTGGTCGATTGGGCTGTCCATACTGATTCTGGGTGGCTGATTGGATGTTGTGTTGCCACCAAGCACATTGACCACTCCTCTCTCCCAGAAGCCATTTTTCAGTCCCTCAGGGCTTCTGCGAGATCAGATTGGTTTAAACCGGTCACAAGGTTTCTGTTGGATGGCTGCTGGCAAAACAGTTCATGGTAGTCCCTTCTTCTAGAGTCTCTTGCAGCCAAACCATTGGAAGTTAAAAAAATAATGATTAGTGGGGCTAGATAGCCCATACTGTGCCCTTTCAAGCAACTACAAGATTGTGGGCTGATGGCAGCTGTTCGGCTGTCACATCTCCTGTTTTGGGGCTGCCCTAGGCACTCAGTAGGCTTCCTAGTGCCTGGGACTATATTTCCCAGCAGCCTGAGCTGCTAGGGCCTACTATTTATGGTGCTTAATAGCGCTGATAAAATAAACATTTCTATGCCAACCTAGTTCATTTGGGCTCCTCCCTCGTGTCTCCAGACCCCAGTTAGCTGAGTCAGGGGTCCGGGATCACGGGGGGAACCTCCAGTTTCACAGTGATGCGGTGCATCTGAAAATGCACATTGCATATGCGCGAACCCGCCAGCTCACACTCGCAAGTGCGGCTGCCTGGTGGGTCACATCTTCTGCTCCTCCAGACCAGCTTTTAGCAGTAAACACATGTGGGGGCCAGCAGGAGACTTGGAGGAAGCAGCAGGACTTGGGCTGGCAGCAGGAAGGATCGGGGAGTCTTGTTGTGCGGCACTGGTAAGCCCCACACTTTGGGGGGGGGTTACATACAGTTTGGAGCCTGGATGGGAAAATTATAGAGTGGGAAATTGCAGCGACCCACAAAACTTTTCTCACCCCATCACATATTTTTCTCTGTTGTTAGGTTAGATATCAGGAACTATATGCACTGCATTGTGAAACGGGGTCCATTCTCCTTGAAAATGAAATAATTTTATCCCTGGTTCCAGTCCCTTGCGATACTGCCAATAGAGTGTGTGGTTTGTCGGAGGTCTGTTGTCTGCTGTAGGAGTCACTCTGTAAACTTTCTGTATCCTGAAATCCTCAGTTTCTCCTTCGGACAGAAGTTTATCGGAAAGCCACTCTCAGAAACATTAGGGGGTGGTCCTCTTCAACGCCTTCTGGAAGGCCTATGACCCTTTTATTAGAGGAGCGGGTCTGTTTTTCCAAAGTTTGTAGGTGTGCTCTTAAGTGTGCTCTTAAGTGTTGATTCTCTGTGACTACAAGTGCGGTCACACTTGTAGCTGCCATTGACTGTTTCTGTAGGTCTGTCATGTCTTTTCTTCAAACAGGCTACTGTCGTTTCAGCAAGAGCCATGTGGGTATTGAACCCATCCACCTTTTGGATTAAGTCGGCCACCAAAGTTACAAAGTATTGTAGCGTCAACTCCAGGGAAGAAAGAGTTTCTGTGCCCAGGCCCTGTTTGGCTGCACATTGGCTCAGCCATTGACCGTGTGGGTTGTGCTCCCGCTGTTCCTTTGCCTTTTCACAGCCTCCAGGCACTTTCCCTGTATGTGGATTACCTGCATTATACAACTTTCAGTGCTGAATCCAGCTGTATTCATTTCATTCAACTAGTTAATGTAAAAAAGGTAGTTTTGTTTACTCTTCCTGAATTGAAACATAGAAACACAAACTTTGACAGCAGATAAGGACTGCTTGGCCCACCTAGTCTGTCCATTTCCCTACCTAGAGGATAAGCTACAGATCCTATTTAACCAACAGCCTATTTCTTCCTACCCCCCACAAAAATTGCCTTATGTCTGTCCCATGCATTCTTGAATTCTCCCACAGTTTTAGACCCCACAACCTCCTCAGGAAGGCTGTTCCATGCGTCCACCACCCTCTTGGTGCCAGGAGCTGCGAAATATGCTACTGCTTAGCTTGGGCTACGCAGTACCCCCTGTTAGACAGTGATATTATGTGCCAAATGTTGCATTACTGCATTCTGTGTTTAAAAATGCTTACTGAGTATTGCACATTATTTTCAGTAAAGAAACATATATTTTTGGCAAGTTCTGTGTGTAACACTTACTTTTTCTGGGGGATGGAGCAGTTAAAGTTATGCTTTAGGCTGGCTTGCTGGCACAGTGGCAAAGTGTCCCCTTGTGGCACCAACATCCCGGGTTCAGGAATGGACTCAGGAGTCAGAGGGCAGGCCAGGAGGGAAGAGATTGAGTGTCCCGGGGACTGCTCTCCTTCTCTGGGGAAGGGGGGGTTGAGTGTCTGGCACATTGCGGACCTCTGGCGGAGGCTGGAGGTACTGCCATGGCCAGCGCCAAAATGTTAGGGGGTGGGGAGGATGCTGGTTGTCGTTGCACATCCCCACCCCCAGGGAGAAGCTGCAATATAAAAAATGCTGGCCCCACACATGAAGCCAGCCCTGCTGCTATCTCCGCTGCCCACTCATCTCTGCCAGGGGGGGTCCCACTCCCATGGCCCCAACCTGGGGGCAAGCCGGGTCTTGCCTGCCCTGATGTCCATGGAAGGGGTGCCAACCTGGCAGCTCCGCCCGGGGGGTAAGCCTGGGCATGCAGGAGTGGTGAATGGGGCTGGACTGAGCCTCCGGGGGCTCGGCACAAAATAAAAAAATAAAATAAAAAAAATAAATGTATGCTTTAGATGTGGCCCTGGGTTAGGGGTATGCCCCAACATGGTTAGTAGTAGCCCCAGGGTGGTTAGAGAGAGGTTACAAGGTGTTGGACCATGGCATGGTCCATGTGTCTGCTGGAAAGGAAGGCTCCATCCTTGGTTGAGAAAGTCTGGACATGTTCCTCTACCCTTCAGGATGAGGGGTATAGTCATAGCTAGGATGCTGCAGGTCCAGGAGTGGTACAGGTAGGATGTTTAGTGTAGCTAAGCAGGAGGGGTGATTAGGACCGTACCTAGTCAGCAGCAACAGAAGGAAGGACTGCAGCCTCTGGTGTGCCAGTCAGTGTGACTGAGGTGAATGTATGTGTGTGTTTGAGTACCTATGGCTTTATAGCTGCACAAATTATATAATTAGTTTTACCCACTTGCTACCTGCATTTACTAGTGCTGCCTAATTTTTCTGAATTGTTTTGCTGTGGTTTTCCTCTTTTACAGTGGTAGTCACTGAAATGATGAACGATACTGGTCCTGGTTGATACAGCACACTATGGTGCTCTATAAGACCATGGGCGGAACATCTGATATTAGAGCAATAAATGCTGCCTATTGTAATACTTCTGTCTGCCTCTAGGTTGCTCTAGATCCATTACTCTGTCTGGCATGCTTGCCGAGCTGCTGGCAACACAGAATACACATTACAAGCAACACCTTATACACATCTGTGTCTGGCAGTGCCAAATTATGTGTTTTATTTAAGGTAATTCTTGCAACCCTCCCCCATGCAAGCATGCCAAGCAGAAAACAGGTTACATGCAACATTTTTCCCTTGCTGTTACAACCTGCTCCCCACCTTACACATTTGCTGTAGTACCATACCTCTGTGTCATGTATTTCCGTGCTAATAAGTAGTAGTACTAATGATTTTATTCATTTATAAATGAACAAGGTAAATAATCCCATTGAGTACACAAGTACACTCATTTTCAAGGGACACCTTCTAAAGTGCATAACCTGGTTTACAATCTAGGGAGAAAATTTGTCAAGGCATACAAAATTACAAATTTACATATAAATATTAAATGCATTTCCACCTATTGAATCACATCCCACAAACCAATGTTTGCCCTTCTATTAAAACATATCAATTTTCCAGTGCCATGCAACATTCATGCAATTGACCACTTTGTTTATGGTACCACTGCTTAATCGTGATCCAACTCACTTTGGTACATAGGGTCTTAAGTTAACCTGTAGTTTATTCCAGGTTTTTGGACCCAAATA
Source organism: Neoceratodus forsteri (assembly GCA_016271365.2). NCBI lineage: Eukaryota > Metazoa > Chordata > Ceratodontiformes > Ceratodontidae > Neoceratodus > Neoceratodus forsteri. Next base: position 349,382,990 of record JADMNL010000024.1, read on the forward strand.
AAACAACGTAGCACATTCACTTTTTGTCCTACACTTCGGTACTTCAAACTCTATATACACTGGGCTGATCTCAAACCCTTAATTGGGTGTTTTATTATTAGATCTTTAATAATATATTCAGGTAATTAATTTTCTATGAACTTATACATAATTTTAATTATATGTTGATTTCACCAATTATATAAATGATCCAACCCCACGTCTCTGTACAACTTGCAATGATGTGTGAGTCTATGCGTCCCCATGATATACCTGGTCATTTTACTATATATACGATCTAATTTTTTCAAATCAGACTTGTTTGCCCCCCCATATATCACATCAGCATAATCGATCACTGGTACTAACATAGTGTTTATCACATGCAACCTGGTGTTCCTTGAAAAATTATTTTTTATTCTGTATAACATCCCCAGTTTTTGCCCCACCCTCTTAACCAATTTATTTGCATGAAAGGACCACTTACAATTTATGTCCATCCATAATCCTAGATATTTGTACTCATTTACCAACTGTAGTTTAGAGCCATATTTCGCTGTTTTTTCCAAAGACTTTTTAATGTATGGGTCTTTATTTTTTTTCTGAAATAAAATTACCTTTGTTTTAGTAGTGTTCAAAACCAGTTTATTTTTAATATATTTTTAATTTAATAGTTCTGTATATCTTCAAAGGTTGCTTGTAGAGTTTGTTGCATAGTGGCATTTATTTGTTGTTACCATGTTATGGATGGCATTCATGTATACAGAAATAACAGACGTAGATGTCAGATTCTTTTAATAGCCTTTATTTTTAACAACAAAAACAGTATGTCACAACATTTCTATATGGGTAAAATAAATATTGACTATGCCAAAAACACACAAACACTACAATTCAGAACATTAAAATAAAATATTTTGAATCTCTGAATTAGAAACTATTTTTAATAGACTGAGAGCCGTCACTTCATCTCTTATTTTAATGGCAATTCCACCAAATAGGGGTCTCTTCCAGGTACAGCCACTTAAATTACTCTTAACCTTTGTCCTAGCAGCAAAGAAGGCAATAACACGGTTCTCGCTCACTCTTAACTATCCCATTCTTGGCTGACTGAAGAAAAAATAGTTCATGAAATTTATGTCTTATAAAGACTGACGTACTCTATCCTTGATAGACTTCCAACCTTTGAAGAGCAGTGGAGACGATGGCTAATGCACCAAATACAAGTAAATATGGACTTTGTGCCATAGGGTGGTCCTCCCCTTCCCTCTCTTCTCTCTCTAATTCTATTCTCTCACGCTCTTTACACTTGCTTTCTCTTCCTGCTATATGGAACCCATACCCATCCTCCCCAGACTTAATTTTCATTTCAGTCAGCAGCCTATTTAAAATTAATCAAACCCAAGTTGAAGTTTGGAATTTGCATGGAAATGCCGCTCCCGCTACTTTCAAGCACCAGCGGTTCTCCTTAAATTCCTTCCAGATAAATATGGGGTTTGTTGGAGAGGTTGCGGTTGCCCTAGGGCTTCCCTGGGTCATATGTTTTGGCTCTGCCCCAATTTGATGCCTTTTTGGCTTACCATTCAGATGGAACTTACTACTTTGTTTAGCCAGTCAGTTGAATTAACAGCCGAACAGACTTTACTAGGGATCTTTCCAGACCACACTCCTTCATGGGTTAATACCCTTTTACCAACATGTTTATTAGCTGCAAAGAAATCTATAACCCGACGATGGATGTCAGAACAGATACCAACAGTGGAGGAATGGAGATCTATAATGTCTGATTTATACCAATTAGAAAGTCTTAATGCAAAGATACAAAATAAAAATCCATTTCACATGTCTAAATGGCAGAAGTGGGTACTCTAGCATTCAGCGGTGGACGGACCCTACCTTTTGCCCTTAATTTATTGAATTGGAAGGGGGTAACAGATTATTTACTCGCATAAGGGGATGAGTGGGTTGGGGGAGAGAGAGTAACTCAGAGTAACAATTAATGTCTAAAGGGAGTTAAACTAGCATTTTATATTTAAGGGCCCTATATGTTATGGTAAATATTGGCTTAACTACAAGGTTAAAAGATGGATTTTTCCACTCCAAAGTAAGAATGGTATCATGGAGATGGACTTTTTCTAGCAATAATTAAATTTAGCCAATGGTAATTGCTCAGTTATATTTTATATTCCCAGGAAGAATGATTTTACTGACTGCTCTATGTTGCTGTTTACTACCTTTTCTACCTCAACACATTGTACAGCGTCTTGACATGTGTATAAAAACTGCTATAATAAAAGAAATAAAAAAAAGACGAGGTTTGTTGCTACACTTTTTTAAGTTTGTTCCATTTACCTACAGAAAGCAATGTATAGCAAACCATTGTTTCATGCTCATCTACAAGCTGCTGTCAGAAAACAATGTGTACCAGCTTGGTCTGGAATGAAGCCTTCATTTGACAGGACAATGTCTTGAACCTTATTAACCTAAAACTATCATGCAGTTAAACTATTATGCAGAGGCAGGAAACTACAGACCTGTCAGTTTGACCTCAGTGGTAGGGAAAATGATGGAATCACTTCTGAAGGAAAGAATTGTTTAGTACCTAGAGGCCAGTGGGGCACAGGACCCAAGACAGAATGGATTCACAGCAGAAAGGTCATGTCAGATGAATCTAATCAATTTCATTGACTGGGTGACCAAAGTAGTAGACCAGGGAGGGGCTTGGACATGGCCTACCTAGACTTTAGCAAGGCATTTGACACAGTCCCACACAAAAGATTAATAAACAAATTAGCCAGCCTGGGAGTGGATCACAGGGTGGTAGCCTGGGTAAAACATTGGCTGGACAACACGGCGCAGAGGATAATAGTAAACGGAGTCCACAGTGAAGAAAGGGGGGTTACTAGTGAGGTACCGCAGGGTTCAGTACTGGATCCAGTCCTTTTTAATGTCTTTATAAGTCACATTGCAGAGGGACTGGAAGGAAAAGTATGTCTCTTTGCAGATGGCACAAAGATCTGCAACAGGGTTGATACACAAGGTGGGGTGGAAAGGATGAGAAGGGACTTGGCAAGGTTGGAGGAATGGTCAAATGTATGGTAGCTTAGGTTCAATGCAAAGAAGTGCAAAGTAATGCACCTGGGAAACAAAAACCCAGGGGAAGAGTACACAATGGGGGGGTGAGATACTGAGAACAACAAAAATGGAAAGGGACCTAGTGGTAGTTATATCAGATGACCTAAAAGTGGGCAAGCAATATGGGAAGGCAGTTAGGAGGGTTGGGGGCATACTGGGATGCATAGGGAGAGGCATCACTAGTAGAAAACAGGAAGTTGTCATCCCTCTATACAGACAGTTGGTGAGACCTCATCTGGAGTACTGCGTGCAATTCTGGAGACCCCGACTCCACAAAGACATAGGGTAGAGGCTATCCAGAGGAGGGCAATCAAAATGGTGCAGGGTCTGCACCAGAAGACATACGAAAAAAGACTAAAGGAGCTTAATATGTATACCCTCGAGGAAAGGAGGGGGGGACATGATAGAAACTTTCAAGTACCTCGAGGGAATCAACAAAGTCCAAGAGGGTAGCATCTTTCAGAAAAAGAGATGTGCAAGAACAAGGGGGCACAATTTGAAGATAAGGGGGGGATGACTCAGAGGTAATGTGAGGAAGTATTTTTTCATGGAGAAGGTTCTGGATGCATAGAACAGCCTTCCTGAGGAGTTCGTGGAATCAGAAACAGTGGGGGAATTCAAGAATGCATGGGACAGACATAAGGCAATTCTAGTGGGGTGGTAGGAAGAAGAAGTAGGCTGTTGGTTAACTAGAATCTGCAGCTTATCCATTAGGTAGAGAAATGGGCAGACTAGGTGGGCCAAGCGGTCCTTATCTGCTGTCAAATTCTATGTTTCTATGTTATATGCATAATGTATAGTATTCAACATGACCTGATAACACATGGTCAAAATTCTTGTACAGATATAGCTGTACTGTTTTACCTCTTTTTGTATTACCAAACTGAATAAAAATCTAAATATAAAAAAATGATAAAATATTTTGTGGACCAGAAAATGCAAACAAAACTGCAAATACAAATACCAGACATGCAAATACAAATAGAAATACAGTATACGTGCATTTTATATCAGTGGGTGGCTTTTACCTTTGCACATCATTCTTAGATGTTTGTTTATCCTGACCAATATTTTTCTCTTAATAATTGGGCTCAAGTCAAAGTGCCACCTTACATGCATTAGAATTACATTTATCAAGTTCCAGTGAAACCCTTTTTGGCCCTTTGTGCTGTCACAGTTGACATTTTTTGCCTATTGTACGTATTCGTCGAATGGCATAAGGGCATGAAATATCAGAGCAGCAAATATTTCTGGCTTGTCACAGTACCAGCACCTCGGGTCCCTTTCTTTTTAATTTGTGGGAGGAGCAGTACCCATGTCAGGTAGAATGGCCCTGCTAATTGTGGTGTGCCCATGGTGTGGTGTGCCCATGTCCTCCTTGTGCTGATCCATATACTGCAGGACGATTTACCTGTGCCTGAAGTGGCACAGGTGGTGCGCCTGCTGCTATCACTTCTATCATAGTGTCCCCACTTTGCACTAGGTCAGTGCAAGGTTCTTTTGCTTGTGGTGGCAAGTACTCTTCCTCTGCCATGTTGTCCTTATAAAGACTTGCAGATGTGTGCCTCTTCATAGGCATCGATGTCCATGGTTTTGCATTGGTAGCCATATCTCTCTCAATTCCTTTCTCAACTTTTACATAATGGACTGCAGCTGGAGTTGCCCAGCCTTTATTTGCGCCGTTGTGTCATTCATCTGTTGGCGTTCTAACTGTGCTTGTATTATGCAGCTCTGCACAAAATTCTTGGAAGTGCTCTTTCTACTTTTCTTTGCTACCTTTACTCTTTTTTTCAATCGACCCTTTCCTTTGCTGCTGTGAAGCTGCCGTTTTCTCGGACTGTGCCCTCTCCATTGGATGTGGCTGCTGCTTGTGCACCGCCCTTTCCTCTAGATGTTCTCTCTCCTCTGGATGTGGACATTCCTTGAACCATAAGGAGTGCACACTCGGAGCATGGTGCTCAAGAAACTCGCCTAGTATTCAGTCCACAGGAGTTTCTGGCACTCACTAACCCATACGAGGGATGCAAAAAAATTAACGTGAACTCATAGTTTTCACAGTAAACTGTTTAATACATTCCAAGTTAAAAAAAAAAAAAACACAGGAACCCCACCTGACATGTTTCGGACTAGTGGTATCCTTTTTCAAAGGCTGGGGGTTCAATGCAGACAACTACTATTTAAGGTTAAAATCCATTATGAGATCATGTGACATCATCCCTAACGGTGTCATTCAGTTTAAAAACTACTTTGAACTCAGTGGTATGCATCAATTCCAATAGTGCATTAAACACCTACAGTACCCTACAGACAATATTAAATCTCCAAATCCCAAATCAGATCACACTTAGTATCTAACTAGGCTTGAAAAACTAAATTTAAGATGCATTTAATATCAAAAACTGATGCACAATGTACATGCAAGGACTCTTATTAAAACTCCTTCTGAAAATAGAAGGAAAGAAAAAAGGGAAGAACAGGGGGACAAGTAAGGAGAGACCATAAAATGGGGGAGGGAAAAGGGGCAAAGGTGGTTGAGAAGGGGGGGAGGGTTGAAACGAAGTGAGAGAGGAAAAAAGGGGAGAAAGGAAATACGAAAGGAAAATGTGGGGTGGGGGAGGGAAGAGAGAAGGGGGATTGTAAAGGAGAAAAGAATAGGCAACCAAGAAGAGAAAACATCTTTTTATTCATTGTTATTATTGCACATTTTCCATAGTGGATTTAGAAGCTTGACTTAACAGCTAAGGTTGACCAAAAAACCAAAGACTCAGGGCAATAGCTCATGAGATTAGAGCAACTGACTGTTACTAAATACAAAGTTTAAAAAATCTCAAAATCATTAATATATATTCCTTTTCTGTAGGTATGGTCTCACATCCAATTATGTGTTTAGACCAGGAAGCTTATTCGCTTTAAGAGTAAGTATCCAGAATGGCCCGCTGGTGCTGAGGGCTGAGGCGCTGGACACCGCATCTCGCAGCACGCTGGCGACCAAGGTTCGGGATTGGACTTGGGTCGTTGGGGGTCAGCAGGGGAGAGGAAGGATCAAGCATCCTGTGACAGCTCTCCTCCCTCTATGGTGGGGACGGGGTTTGCATTGCTCTGCAGCAGCAACTGGCAGAAGCCAGGGGCACTGCAAGTAGCATGCACAGTTAAGGGTTGGAGCATGGTGGGTGTCAGCATGTTGTGCTTGGATGCCATTGCTCATCTGGCTCTGAGGGAGAAATATCCAGGTGGAAAATTGCGGGGCAGTCATGGTGGCTGATGGCCATGCGATGCATCCCCGGACATGAGAGGTGCACCCCCCCAGGTATCAGGATCAGGTTCCCGAAGAAGGGAACTCCTGCGTGCTGGCCTGTGTGGAGAGAGCATGTTGCTGGCCAGACGGGTCTGGGGGAATGCAGTGCCGGCAGGAAACGATTCGCCACCTGCTGCACAGAGGCAGGAGAAAGAGTATCATGATAAAAAAAAAAAAAGAGTAAGTATCCAGAAATTCTCCCTTAGGAGTATCAGATTTTTGAAGTCCCCGCCCCAAGCTTGCGACACTTTGTCTTTGGCTATAAATCTAAAGCCATATCTTTCCCTATCTATTGTGAATTCTTTTTTCTGCACCCCACGTGGCAATAAATATCCCGAGAGATCAATTTTTAAGAACAAGACAAAATTGCTTCACTATGGAGAACTTTGACAGAAGAGCCATAGAGTTAACTACAAGGATTCTGGAAAGAGGGTATAAGAAAACACAATAGATATAGCAAAAAATGAAGCTAAAAATGTCAGAAGAGAAGACCTTCTGAAACAAAAAGAAATTGTTGAGCAAGAAGATGGGAGGTTTAATTTTATCACAAATTTTTCCTTACAAGCTAGAGATGTTGAAATGATTGTGAACAAACATTGGCATGTCCTTTCAGTTGATTCGCGTCTGAAAGACCTAAGCAAATTAAAATACAGGATGTGCAATAAACGTGCCCCCATTCTCAGGGACTTGTTGGTGCACAGTCAGTACAAAGATAACACAGTGCAGAAAACATGGCTAAATCAAATAAATGGGTGCTATAAATTTTATTTATTTCTTTATTTTAAAATTGATAATGAGGGGCGTGGCCAGCAGCCAGCTAGAGAAGATGTATCTAAGTGGTGCTCCATCTACAGCGCTTCCTAGTTTCTTTAAAAACTAATTTCAACTCAGTTTTATTGGACTTGCATTTCATTATTAGCTCGGGAGTGACATCGTTTCCATAGTTGGAGCTTTTGGGGAAGACTGAGCAATGGGGAAGACGTAACATGCGGCCGCATCAGAATTGGGGAAAGGCAAACCCCAGCGGACTGGAGATCCTGCACATGGCATGGCATGGATACAGATCTTGCAGCAGGGGGGACCCATGAACCAACAAACAGTGCCCCGTTGCAAGTGATCCGGGATCTTGATAAGAAAGTTGAGTCTTTTGGGACAAGATTCACTTGTATGGAAACTAGAATGGATCTGTTTGCCACCGATACTAAGCTAGCAACTGATTCTGCAAATAAGTCAGTGGCGGCAGTAGCAGGAATTGTCAATGAAAATAAACTGCTCCTACTTCGATTGAAAAAGTTAGAGAATGGAGTCAGAGCTGCCAACCTCCGCCTGCTTGGTGTGCCTGAGGAGACCGAAGGGACAGACCTAATGGGGCATGTTACCACTACATTCAAAAAGTGTCTTGATTTAGACACACAGCCTATTATTTTAAAATCCTACAGAATTACCCCTCAGAGAGCCCAACCAGAAAATTTGCCAAGAACCATCATGGTGCTTACCAGAGGTCCCCATATCCGAGACCAAATCCTAGGAGCTGCTAAAGTGAGGGCACCTTTGAAATTGGAGAATGGCATCCAAATCCATATATTTCCCGATCTGAGTTTCTCAACCTGACAATGACGGAAAGCCTTTGATGCAGTCTGGGCAGGCTTGAAGGCTTTGGGAGTCTCACACGTGCTGCAACAACCGGTCTGCCTGCAGATCTATTATGCAGGTAAAACTTTCCTTTACTTGTAACCATCGGAAGCCGGTAAGTGCTTGGAATTGATTAAAAAGAACTTTCAACACTCCCATCCAGAACAATCGTCTGATGGTGAAGACTGATTGATTTTGGGAATCATTTTATATTTGCTGTCTAATGTTATAAGGTCCTAGAGCTGTTTTAAATACAGTTTGTTAAATATACAGTAGCTTGTATCAGTGCTAGACTTAAACCTGCAGCAATCTCTTTATTTGACCTGAAGTTGGTGTGAGAACTTAAAGTGAAAATTAATGCCTCCTCGTATTGTATGGGTATATATCTTGTGCTCCTCAAAATATAAGAGTTGCTTAAATTTCATGTTGGTATAAGATGGCTGCCCTTTGTGGCACTTCGTGAGGTTTTAGGCGCAATAGGTATTTCTAGCAGGAGGTACTCTTTATTTCATGTCAAGCTTAGTTCTGCATGAGTCTTCTAACATTTCAAGATATCCCTTTTGGCTTTAAGTACTGTGGATGCTGTACCGGACTTATTATTCCCTGTTTGTGCCAGCCCCTGCTAGAGTTAGTTGTTAAAACCTTTTAAAATACTGTTACTGTAAGCAATAGGACTGAATGCCGTCAAATGCTCTAGCTCTTTTAGATGATAGAAGCAGTTGGGATGGATATCCCTCATTGATATGTCCTACTATAAACATTTAAACATTAATGCTGTGTTGATTTTCATGGACTTTAAAATGCCTGGTTGACGTTATAAGGTGAGTTCCTTTTCACCTGGTAGAAATTTTTCCTTTGACCATTATCGAATCAGTCCATGTGCATGCTGCAATAGCCACATTATGGAAGCATTGCTCTCTTTTATTACAAATGTATTTGATTCCTCCCTATGAAGTAACATAGAAAGCCAAATATTGTATCCTATCATTAAATTGCTATAAATGTCACATCCTATATTTGTAACCAGGAATGTATTTTACAGTGCACTGTACATTGCAAATCAATAAAAATAAAGGTAAAAAAAGAAATAAAAGTTGATAACCGGGAAAGGCACCATGAGCAGAAACTCGTTTCCAGGTGCGACCCGGGGGCAGGGGTAAAAACAGAGGATAGGCAAATATAAGTTACATAGTAGTGCAGTGTACATCAAACAGAATCAAATGATAAAATATATCATGCATAAATGCTAGAGATGCATCAATTGTGACCACAGAGAGCAGAAAAAAAGAGTTCACAAGTTGCAATGTAGGTGAGGGTGAATTGGGCGACAAGATGTCGCTATGCGTACGTGTGCGGGGGGATGGGAGTGAGCACGGCGAGCGTGGGCTGGGAGGGGATGGAGAGGCTGTAGGGGGTTGGTGCTGTGGTGGCTGGCCGAGCTGCTTCGTGGCGTAGGGGGTTGGTGAGTGGAAGTGGTGGGAGGCGTGCTGGGTCCGGGTGCTGGTGCAATTTTATTGCGCTGTGCCCGAACCTTTTTTTCCTGCTTTCACCCCTGCCCCAACATGCACCTCCTGGATTGAGAATCCTTAAGTAGGGGGTCAGAGCCAAGCCCCAGAGGGGTGGGGCACAGCCCCCTACGAAGCAGTAAATAGTGTCCTGGCACCATTGTCCTGAGCGCCGAGGTTGTCAGAGTGCCAAAAATGTTTTCGGCACTCTGACTGAGTGATAATGGTAATCGCCTTTAGGCATTCACCGTTATCACATAAACCCATGTGTCGCAAACCTAGAAGTGGGGACTTTGAAAATCTGATGCTTCTAAGGAAGAATTTCTGGATACTTACTGTTAAAGTGGATAAACGTCCTGGTCTAAACATACAAATGGATGTGCGACCATACCTACAGAAAAGGAATATATATTAATGGGTTTGAAATTTTTTAGGATTTGTATTTGGTAACAGTCAGTTGCTCTAATCTCATGAGCTATTGCCCTGAGTCTCTGGCTTTTTGGTCAACCTCAGCTATTAAGTCAGACTTTTAAATCCATTATGGAAAATGTGCAATAATAAAAATGAATAAAAAGATGTTTTATCCTCTTGGTTACCTATCCTTTTCTGTTTTACAACCCCCCTTCTGTCTCCCCCCCCCGTTTTCCTTTCATATTTATTTTCTCCTTTTCCTCTCTCTCTCTTCCTTCCTCCTCCCCTCCCTTTTGCCCCCCTCACCCCCCTCCATTTTGCAGTCTCTCCTTACTTCCCCCCCCATTCTTCCCTTTTTTTCCTTTCCTTCTCTCTATTTTTGTAAGGAGTTTTAATAAGAGTCCTTGCATGTACATTGTGTATTAGTTTTTAATATTAAATGGATCATAAGTTTTGTTTTTCATGCCTATTTAGATACTAAGTATGATCTGATTTGGGATTTGGAGATTTAATATTGTCTGTAGGGCGCTGTAGGTGTTTAATGCACTATTGGAATTAATGCATACCACTGAGTTCAAAGTAGTTTTTAAACCAATGAAATTTCACCGTTAGGGATGGTGTCACATGATCTCATGATGGATTTTAACCTTAAATAGTAGTTGTCTGTATTGAACCCCCAGCCTTTGAAAAAGGACACCACTAGTCCGAAACATGTCAGGCTGTGTTCCTGTGTTTTTCTTACTTGGAATATATTAAACTGTTTGATGTGAAAACTACGAGTTCACATTGACTTTTTTGCGTCCCTCTTATGGGTAGGTAAGTGCCAGAACCTCCTGTGGACTGAATGCAGACATTCCTCATGTGCTGCCCTTTCCTTGGGATGTGCCCTGTCCTCCTCAGTGGTTGCCAGCTCTATGGGTGCCTCTGCCTCTGCTGTTTTTTCTAATTGTTCTCCCAGCCCTTTATGGTTCATTGTTCCTGGCAATGTTATAACACTTTGGGGAAGACAGAAATATTTCTTTAGAATACCGTATAGTCGATGATAATGTAGAGAACACAGTCAAAACCTATATTATTTACAGTTCTTTGCTTTGATTTACATTTATACTTTGAAATAGCCCACAACTGAGAGAGAGAGTCACATTTGCGCAGTATCTATATTTAAATCATGTACAGTATAAAAAAATAATTAGAATACTTTCTTACTGAGTATTTCTTGGTGTCCTTTCTGAATTGTATGGTGCATTTTGCATGTAGAGCTGTATTTTCTTTTCCCCCTCATGTTCTGCTTACTGGTGTGCTGTTTAGCATTTGCGTCACCAATGTCCACGTCCTGCAGACTCTTTTTACCTTGGGTATCCCATAAAACTTTGCTGTGGCAAATCTTGAACTCATGTTCAGTCCCATACAGTATACCGTTCAGTCCAGTGGTACAGTATATTGCCTTGCAGTCTGATGTCTGTAGTAGCAATCTTCAATCTCCACAAAGGTCCCCATAAATACTGTTACTCAAGTGCAAGAAATCCTTGAACACATCAGTTGGTTGGCAAACCTTCTTTTTATGTCATTGCCGCATCATGCCTGGATGCTCCCCAACATCTGACTGGCTCGCTTCTTAATCCCCAACTTGTGATTGGTCTCATTTCATAGACATGCCCATCTGCCTCTCTATAAGTACTGTACAATTCAGTGGCATTTCATCTAATCTTTTTGACATCATTTGAAGAATGAGAAACCACCTACTTCACACTGTCATCATGGTCAAGAATCTGGATACACGAATGAGCCTTGCTGTTTGTGAAATGCGCAGAAAGCAGGTGTCAGTGAAGGCGATACAGAACTACCTTGCAGCAGACAGAATAGGCAACTACAGTTACCTTCATCTACAAAAAGAACGTCCACACAAGCAAACAGTGTGCAGTAGGTGGGTGTCTGTGACAGTTGCTCTGCACATTGGTATTGTTTATGATTTTGACTGCAGTCCCGATTTTCTGGTTTGTCCTGCTTGTAATTCTTGCTATTTTTGTACTTTATATGTCTGTTACATTTTATGTTCTTTTTTAACCTCCCGGGTAGCTCCTGAAAATGGTAGTTTCCTGTCTAGTGTGTTTACCAGGTCGGCAAAAACTAAATAAATAAAAAATGAAATAATATCTTACATTTGTCCACTTTGCTGCCTAAGTGGCCACGAGCAAGCCGCATTACACAGCAGTGAGACAGTACTGTGTTGCCCCTGTGCCTGTGAGCAAGTGACATTACACGACAGTGAGATGCTACAGTGCTGCCGCTGTGACCTTGAGCAAGCCCTTTTACATGGTAGTGAGATGGTACTATGCTACCCCAGTGGCCTTGAGCAAGCCACATTACATGGTAGTGAGATGGTACTATGCTACCCCAGTGGCCTTGACCAGGCCACATTACACAACAGTAAGATGGTACTATGCTACCCCAGTGGCCTTGACCAAGCCACATTACACAACAGTAAGATGGTACTGTGCTGCCCCAGTGGCCTTGAGCAAGTCACATTACATGGTAGTGAGATGGTACTATGCTACCCCAGTGGCCTTGAGCAAGCCACATTACATGGTAGTAAGATGGTACTATGCTGCACCCCAGTGGCTTTGACCAAGCCACATTACTACAACAGTAAAGATGGTACTATGCTACCCCAGTGGCTTTGACCAAGCCACATTACACAACAGTAAGATGGTACTATGCTACCCCAGTGGCCTTGACCAAGCCACATTACACAACAGTAAGATGGTACTATGCTACCCCAGTGGCCTTGACCAAGCCACATTACACAACAGTAAGATGGTACTATGCTATCCCAGTGGCCTTGACCAAGCCACATTACACAACAGTAAGATGGTACTGTGCTGCCCCAGTGGCCTTGAGCAAGTCACATTACATGGTAGGGAGATGGTACTATGCTACCCCAGTGGCCTTGAGCAAGCCACATTACATGGTAGTGAGATGGTACTATGCTACCCCAGTGGCCTTGAGCAAGCCACATTACATGGTAGTGAGATGGTACTATGCTACCCCAGTGGCCTTGACCAAGCCACATTACACAACAGTAAGATGGTACTATGCTACCCCAGTGGCCTTGACCAAGCCACATTACACAACAGTAAGATGGTACTATGCTACCCCAGTGGCCTTGACCAATCCACATTACACAACAGTAAGACTGTACTATGCTACCCCAGTGGCCTTGACCAAGCCACATTACACAACAGTAAGATGGTACTATGTTACCCCAGTGGCCTTGACCAAGCCACATTACACAACAGTAAGATGGTACTGTGCTGCGCCAGTGGCCTTGAGCAAGTCACATTACTTGGTAGTTAGATGGTATCGTACTACTCCACTGGCCATGTTACACAGCTTTACAGCTTTCTTGCCAAAGTTTCCATAACAAAATGTAATTTTCTTTCTTTTTCAGGGATGTTTTGAACATTTTGGATCAACTTACCGTGGAGGATGATGACAGCAATGCTTGAGGGGTCCGTCATGCACTCACAGAACGGGGATACTCTGTGTCTGAATCATCATTTTGATGAATGAGATGCATGAAGGGATGGGTTTATGGCAGAGCACATAAGGAGTTCGCCCACTGTTAGCCTTTGTTATCTATTTAAATTTTTTCATGACAGTGGTGGGTTGAGAATACATACTGTAGTTGTTGGAACTGCCAATTTTAGGTACGGTACTATTACACCTGATCCTGATAGCATATTTCTCTGCCCTGCAGGACATGCTGTCTCATTCCCGAGGCAAATAAGACTAAACACTTGAAGTAGGCAAAGGCATGGATGGAAGCAAATGAAACATTCTCGGATGTAATTTTTACAGACTAAATACTAAATGGTGGAGTCCTTCTATCTCATGGTTTTCAGGAAAAAAGGTCTCCTGGTACTTAATCCCCAGCCCAAACACCTGCTGAAAATACATATCTGGGGTGCCATCTCCCACCAAGGGACTGGGCCAATACTACTATTCGCTGGAATAATGAAAGCAATTTCTTCATGGAGGAGATGTCAAATAAGCTGGCACCCTTTAGCCAGCATGTATTTGCAGATGACCATCGACTGTTCCAAGGTATTATACTGGGCACATTGGTCACTAAGTGACTTTCTCAGTATGTATCAAACAGTACATCTTCATTCAGCTGCTATTGCTAACTGCCTTGATTTCTGTGATGAGTTCTGGTCATTAAAAACTAAATAAGCACTGGCCCGGTGGCACTGAGGGCTGAGGCGCTGGTCGCTTTACCTCGTGCTACGCCAGCGACCCGTGTTCGGGAACAAGTACAGGCTGCCAGGGGTCAGTAGGGGAGGAGAAGGATTGAGTGTCTGGTGGACTACTCTCCTTCTCTGGAGAGGGGGGTCCTCAGTGGTTGGCACTTGCCTGCTCCCTAGCAGAGGCTGGAGGACAGGGCACTGCGCTGTAGTAGGGGAGGAGTTGGGGCAGACACTAGGAGGGAGCACGTGCAGACGCATGCGCACTCTTCTCTGCGGGCATCATTGCATGCCCCAACTCCTGGGGAAAGATAACCAGGAAAAAGAAGAGCTGTGGCACTATGGTGGAGGGTGCCTCGCAGGCTCTACTCCCAGCCAGCCACGGCGCTGGCCCACTGGATCCGGTCCCCTGTGGGGGTTGGGGAACCACTCCGGCCCCGCTGATGGGGCAAGCCCTGGGAGTTCGGGTCAGCACTGGATGGTGGATGCTGGGGGATTGGGCTGGGGGATCCTTCCCGATGTCAGCTGGCTAGGAGGATAAAAGAAATAGCCCCCAAAAAACTAAATAAGCAATACTCTGTATTTCAGGGTGGTAATATACAATTCACTGTTTTTATGTGTATTATTTCACTTTCATTGTTTATATTTTATAAATTGTGACCCCAAAACATGCGGCATCAGGCGTTTACATAAAGGGCAAGGGTGTGAACTATGTCAGGACACCACCAGAATTGCCTGATCCGAACCCAAGCGAGATGGTAAGACATCTAATGAAACATTATATGGGGAGAAGGGTAAAACCACAGATCCATGCTCAGCTGATTTGGGGCATCAGGCACTTCTGGAGGAGAATGCTGACAATGGAGGACTGTAACTCTTATGCTGACCACCTTGACGAGGTCATGCCAACTGTTGTTCATGTCCGTGGTTGTGCCACTGCTATGTGGCCTAGGTAAAGAAATGGATGTCATCAGACAGTATGTAATAAATATCTAAAATGCAGATGCGCTTTGTCCTTTTTCCAATTATATTTTATTGAAATTTTGTTTAAAAAAAACAGATAATAATCTAAGCCATTCATCCATATTGCATAATCCATACTGTGAGGCAAAAAATCAGCCATTTATAAGTCTTACAATCTTCTGAATGGCTGTACAGACAAATACGTAACACAGTAAAAGGAAAAAATGTCATTAGACATACAGAAAAAGAACTGATGAAAAGCTAGCATAACAAAAATCAGCAAAAAACTACAATTAACAATAGGCCAATCTGAGATGCATTTCGTTTGACTATACAGTTTCATTTATATGCATCCAAAGTCAAGATTCCTGACCTCCTTTCACGTTTTAGTTACTGAGCCATCTATAGGCATTGTATCGATTGTTAAATCAGTCACAAAGCCACCAAAGCAGACTGGTCACCACTCATTCAGAAAGCTTAGCTCATTTATAAATCATCAAAGTTCTTTAATTAATAAACTTGATTAAAAACAAACAGTTCTGAGCCGTAAGACCATGTGACTAAGTAACTCGGAACTGTTTGATGGTTGGTGGTCAAGTTTGAACCGATTGCACGTTACCGCAGAGTAGACCGCTTTAGCAACTGTTTTTCCATAATGAATGTATGAAATGTTTACTGGGCCTGGATGTTTATGCCGCTGCTGTTTTTAATGAAGTTTATTAATTAAAGAACTTTGAAGATTTATAAATGTCGCAACCTTTTTTAGTGAGTGCAGACTAGTCCGCTACAGCAGCTTTGTGACTGATTTAATTACTATGAGCCCAGGTATGCTACTGCTATGCTTGGGAATTTCAGAGACTGAGCCACTGAATTTGAGAGATTGAGTCACTGCACTTGTATTGAGGATTGTAATGATTGTTCTCTATAGGAGCATGTGCTGAAAGTGACTGGTTGTTATATTCTCAAGCCTGAGGGCTGTGCTACCAGGGTCCTTTTTTGGGGCAATGCTGCATCTGTTCCAAAATGGGGTACCTTCTTACCTCTGCAAGTAGTTAAACAATGGGAGCCAGCATCCCTTGCACTCCTGTGCTGTGTGGCAGAGCCTAGACATCATCCGCTCCATTTCCAGAATTGTATTTTTGCGCCATAGTGTAACACACAGAGGCTCTGGTTGTGGCCATGTGTGATTTTGTAATTTCAGGGTGATGGCCTTAGTGTCAGAAGCAATCATTGTGGAGAACAGGTATGCCTTCCCAAGGTGTCAGAGGAGCTCAGCTGGTAGCACATCTGCCTCTGGATCAGAAGGTTGTAGGTTCTTGTCCCACACCGGGATTGGACTAATATCTAAACACTGGCACCCGAGTGCAGTATTGGGGGGGTGCTGTCCTGTTGGGGTGTGCAGTCCTTTGGATGAGATGTTAAACCGATGTCCCTTCTACCCAACCTGGTGCTGTTCTGGTGGGTGCCCAGGTGGAAGTAAAAGAACCCAAGGCATTCTTTGCAAAGAGTAGGGGACATTTCCGGTGTCCTGGCCAATATTCCCCTTCCAATAAAAATCAGTTCATTCAATTGTCCAGGCTGTGTGGGGGTGTTGATGTGTGATATGGCTGCCACTACACATTCAGTCACTTTACTACCAGTCTAGCATTGCTTGTAAAGCGCTTTGGGATACATTGTGTATGTGTATGAAAGCACTATATAAATGCTGATTCTTCTTCTTCTTCTTCTTCCTTTAAGATCCTTTGGATATAGACCCCAGATCAATGTCTTTAGACCCTCTATGTTAGGTAATTCTACTCCCTGAACTGGTTCCGCAACTATCTGTTGGGTTGCTCCCAACAGGTTAAGTGGAGAGTTGCTATCTCTGGGTCGCTTCCTCTAAATGAGGGGGTTCCGCAAGGTTCGATCTTGGGCTCATTCCTGTTCTCCCTGTTTGTCAATTACCTCCACGGCCACTGTGGGAGTAGCTCCGTAGTGCAGTACGCTGATGATGCCGTCCTCTATAGAACTGCGCAGAACCTGGACGACCTAGGGCCATTGGTCCAATCAGACATTACCAAGGATGAAGCCAGGCTAGTCAAAACCTGTCAGGTCCTTAACCCTAATGAGACCAAAGTGCTCCTGTTTGGTCTGAATTCCCTGGGTCCTTCCTGGGCCACCTCTTCACATTTGTTACTGTATCTGGCTCCACTATCGAGGTGGTTCAATCCTTCAAATACCTGGGCCTCACACTGGACCAGGGGCTCACCCTAAAGCCACATGTGGCTCTAGTAACAAAAAACATTCACCAAAAACTCGGCCTGCTTTATCGACTACGCGCAAACATGATACCTGAGACTAGACTGGCAATCGTGCAGAGTATCCTCCTCCCAACTGTCACCTACGCTGCCCCAACACTATTGGGCATAGCTAAACTTGACCACTCTAGACTACAAACTTTGTACCATAAAATCGCTTGTTTTGCCACGAATGTCCATACAAGAACCCACCACTGTGAAACCCTCGCCTCACTCAACTGCCCCCCCCCCCGATCCACAGGCTCCAGTACCCCTTGTTAAGCTGGATGTTTAAGCTTCTCGATGTTGACCCCCTGCAGGGTTAACTGGGCTACTAGCCCCAAAGCAACCCAGCCGACTACTCAGGACCTCAGGCAAAAAACTCTTGGACCTGCCCAGGACCTGCTCCGTGGCTGACAGTAAATTCTTTGCCCATATCTCCCCTGTGTAATGGAATAAACTCCCCAGACATGTTCAGGAAGCCCCCTCCCTGGCCACATTCCAGAAAGGTTTGCAGGCACACTTCCTAAACCACAACCCCTGTGGCTGTCCTGAAAGCTAGCCTACTCACCCTTCGTGGCTTTGCCCAAAATACCCAATTGCCCTAACTCTGTCAGCTGCCACTGTTGAACTGTGCAACTGTGCTGTAATTACTGCCCTCCTCAATGTAAACTGTATAATTGTATACTGTCATTGCATTAATGTATTATGTCCTGCACTGTTTCACCTTAATGTATTTGCACTGTTTTGTTTTTTTTTAACTAATTCCAGGTCACCCCTGAAAAAGGGACCTTCGGGGCCCAGTGGGCTTACCCGGTTAACAAAATTTTATAAATAAATAAATAGTGGCTATCTCCTTCCCCGCTGTTACCCAATAGAGTTCCAGGACTGGGCAACTCCAAAATATGTGTTTGTGGTGGACTGTTTGTTGACACCTCCTCCAACATATGTTGGTATGGGTGGGGCCCTAGTTTACAGTGATTGTGGGTGCTATGAAAAATATGGTTAAAACCTTCCACCTGTGTTCTTTCCAGGTTGGAGAGACAAAGGTCTTAGTTATCCCTACCCAGCATTGCTCCCACTCTGGTTCCTCTAGGGTAAAGCCTGCCTGCCTCTTTTTCCCATCATTCTCATCTACTCCATCCCGGATGAAACTCTGAAAGACCTGTAGGTAAGGGAATTGAGGTTCCACTGCCACAGTGCTAACCCTGGCCTGACAATACAGCAAAAAACCTCTGAATGACCACTTGGACGAAGACAAAGCTGGCTGTGGAACATAAAAAGCACAGTGAGGCAGCACTGACTGACATTAAATCACTCCTGCAAGCCTTTCACATAAACCCCACAGCCTGACTTTTATCTGCTGCAAATTCCTAATTCCACTCATGGGCTGTTATATGTACTGGGGGCTGGAGGGGAGGAGGTTTCTGCTGCTGGGGGCCTAGTCTCTGGTGATTTGGTGGCTGAGGTTTATGGAGTGGGCTTACAGACGGGCTGAAAGTTTCTTTTCTTTTTTTCTCATGTAGGTTTTTCTCCCTTTGGCATGCTGCAGGTGGCTGCTCCATCCTGTCACTGCTTCCCCCACTTGGCAGCTGCCCCAACCAGTCCACCAAGCCCCATATCACCCATGGATTGCCCCCCTTGGCAGGGCCAGGAAGGGGAGGGACGTCCTCCCCCTCCACCTGGAGAGCCAGTGTTCAGATTCGCGGGATCAGCGAGCCGGTGGCAGTGCGGAGTGAGGGCAGGCAGGCAGGAGTTCATGGAGCCTGTAACTGCCATTTTCCATTTTCTCCCCAGTTCCCCTACCACGGCATCATGTAAAGGCACACGCATGGAGGCACACACACACACACTACATATCCGCAGTCCCTCCTTTCCTTGCCACTCAAGATGCTGGCCCTACCTCTGGGCCTTCAGCTGGGGGCAACCAAGGGCCAAGCTGAAACCCCCCCTCCCCAGGAGAGTAGAGATATCCTCCAGATGCTCAATCCTCTGCGCCCCCAGCCAACTTTCGATGACCCAAGCTTACTGCCGATCCTGGTTCACTGGCATGATAAGAGGTAAGGTGCTAGGTTCCTCAGTCCTCTCCACCACTGGGCTGGCTTGAAAGTTTCTTTTCTGAATGCCAGGCCAGGGAAATTTATCCTTCTGATGCTTGAATGTCAGCTGTGTACAGGTATCTAGTTATTCTGATTTGGTATTTGCTGTCGTGGTTGGGTACTCTTCCCAGCCTGTACTGCCTCACCCTGGCACGCCTCCATATGATCATTTTCTCCACTCTGAGTTTGTGAACCAGACTATGAACTTGCTTTTAGTGCCCTGATTGCTGTCCAGGTCTGGGGGCTCTTCAGTCAGTCTGTGAGACCACCCAGTCAGTCTGTGAGACCACCTAGTGGCTAATGGCCCTACCCTGGCAAATTCTGGCTTTTCCTCTTCACCCCCCCTTGCTCACATGCTAATACACTAGACCATCCATCATGCACAAGACACCCACTGCAAATTTGTCTAGCAGCCAAGACAAAATGTTGCAGATCTGCCACATTGGTGGTAGTTTTGCGCAGACAGTATCCTAGAAACCAGGAAACCAACAGATTCCACCTATTTGGCCAGATAGTTATTTTGGTTGGATAGCAGTGTTATCAGACCATGGCTCTGACCCTCTCAGATCCAGTACATGAATCCAACAAATATAGTGGATCTTATGGATCTAACCAATTGATCCATGGAACCAACCAACCATCTTGGATCCTAACTATCCAAAGATGGATCCTTGGATACTGTGCGCAAACTGACAGGAAGTGGCTGCCTGTACTTCCTGGTTGCTCTGGCAGTCTTTATCACAGTTTATATTGGTTATCACATTGTGTAGGTACAGATATAGCTGCTCTCTGGGTTATATAGTGGTTTCAACCATATTTCCAGCATTTTTGGTCATGTTTTGCTCTTTTTAGACCAAGTGAGTTACTTAACTCATTCTGCTGTTCTTCTGACTTTGGCGAGTCACACATTTATATATTTGGATAGTTTGAAGTTAAGCGGATTAGGTGCTACAATGTCATAGGCAGTGAGGGAGGTTGGTAAGGATTTTTACTCCCTCTCAGGGAAAATCTGACATCTCTGGTTTTCTCTGTTGCTTTCAGTTTCTTTTTTCATCGCCACTTTTCTCACTTGTTCAGGGCAGGCAATAGCTGTGAGAATATGTATTTGAGTATTAATGATGCACGTCTCCTGTGCATCACCCGTTTGAACTACTGTATCAATAGTGATTGGTGGGGTATAACCTGCCAAATTCAAATAGTTTGTCTAAGTGTAAAGTCATTCTAGTTATTTTAGTAAAGCATTAAAAACGACAGTGTTTGCCTCCATGTTTCATTACATGGTGCCAAAAGATGGAGCAGCTGTCACCACCTCCCAAATTGGACCTCATGGGCAACCTTTGCAGAAAAATGGCACCACTTCAAACAGCAAGTGGTGAACTTTTTGTAGCCTCAGGAGTGTCAGAGAAATCTCTGAAGATCCAAGCCATGACTTTCTTACATATCGTGGGCCCTACAGCCCTGGACGTTTACAATACATCTGACTGGGCAAAGAAGGAAGACAAATCAGACTTGGATCAGATTAGCCAGTGCTTTGAGAAATATTGCAACTCACGGAGAAACATCACCTATGAGAGGCACCTGTTCAACACATACAACCAATAGCCAGGTGAAACCTTTGATGTTTATCTTACTGAATTATTTTTGCATGCTAAGTCTTGTGAGTTTGACAAACTGACTGATTCACTGATCAGAGACAGAATTGTTTGTAGTATTTTGGATGACTGTGTGCAGTGCTGACTGCTCCGTGAGATGGACTTGTCTTTGGCCAAAACTATTGATATTTGCAGGGCTGCTGATTTAAGCAAAAGGCAAATTAAAATTCAGTGAGCCCCCCAGCCAGCCTGCCTGTGCAGCAGTAGCGCTACTACTCACAACGCTGGTGACCCGGATTTGGGAACTAACCCAGGAAGCTGGAGGGCCAGCCGGGAGGAGGAGGCTTGAGTGCCCACGAGGCTGCTCATATTCTCCGGGAGGGAGTGGGGACAAGGCTTGGTGTATGGCTGGCCTCTGGTGGAAGCCAGAGGCATAACATGCACCAGTCGCACACAGTGAGGGGTTGGAGCGTGATGGATATTGACACATTCGCCTTGACAGCCGGGCGCGAGTCATGCTCCTGAGAAAAACAGGAAAATCAGCCTCCGGAGCAATGGCTAGCTGGAGCACTGGTACTGATCCCCTGGTAGCCCAGCAAAACAATGAACTATTTGGGGTGTACGGGCTCCAAATTGTCCCTGCATGGGGGAACAACCACAGCTGGACGGGGCGGAACCGGGGCTAAGAGGGGGACAAGATGCCTTGGTGACTCCTGAAGATGCGGAGTACAAGAGGCTCGGGAAGGAGGAGAAACAGAAATATCAAAAAAAAAAAAAACAACAACAAGAGAGACCCCTGGTGCAGATGCTGCAGTGCATTTCATGGTTTTCAAAAAAGGGGAGGAGAGAGAGAGAGAGAGAGAGAGAGAGATTGTGCAGAAAACAAGAGGGATTGCACCAGCGAAAGCCTAGACTGTAAATGTGGGAAGACAGCATGGACCAAACGGATGCCCTTCTTATGGACAAAGATGTCGAATATGCAATAGACAGAATCATTTTGCAAGAATGTGTAGTGAAAAGCAAAGTGCAAAGGTGCATGTAGTTGAGGAAGAGATCAGAAGTGAAGGTGAGAATGCTTTTGTTGTTGAAACGCTGACTGACACAGCCATGGACAATGACTAGAAAGTGCACTTAAGCATTAATGATAAACCGGTGACTTTTAAACTGGATACTGGAGCTCAGTGTAATGTAATGCCTATCAGCATGTATCAAATGGCATCCAGAGACCCTATTCAAAAGTTGAAAGCACGATTGGTTTCCTATTCTGGCCACCACATGAATGTGCACTTGCAAGTTGTGCTGGCTGTGGGATTCAAAAATCAGTATCATATAGTCACATTTCAAGTTGTTGCCAATGTAACACCTGTGCTGGGACTGCCTACATGTCTACGGATTAAACTCGTTAAGAAAGTGTTCTCAATACAGAGAGTGATTCAACTTATGAGATATTGTCTAAGTTGCTGATGTTTTTCAGGGGCCGGGATGTCTCGCTGGAAAGCGCCACATCAAGATAGACAAGTCTGTTAGCCCAGTGATTCACCTGCCCAGGAAAATACCATTTACTTTAAAAGATAAGGTTAAGGCAGAGCTGGACAATATGGAGAAACTGGGTGTTACTGAAAATGTAGAGAGACCTACGTACAAGCTGGGTTAATTCAATGATAGTGATAGAGAAACCTGGTAAAGTGAGAATACGCATTGACCCCAGAGATTTGAACAAGACACTCAAGAGAGAGCACTATCCAATGAAAACTGGCGAAGAAGTAGCCGCAAATCAGGCTGGTGCCAAACTCTGTTCAGTGCTTGATCATGCGGGTCATGCGTTTTGGCAAATAAAACTTGATGAGCCCATCTCTGAGCTAGATACATTCAACACTCCATTTGGGTGTTATAAATTTAAAAGAATGCCATTTGGAATATGCTCAGCCACAGAAGGCTTTCAAAGAAAGATATCTCAAATATTAGAAGGCTTAGAAGGTGTAGAAACTTACATGGATGATGTACTGATATGGGGGTCAGATCTGGAAGAACATAATGTAAGATTAAGGAAAGTACTGCAGAGAGTGCAAGAGCACCACCTAATGTTGAATCTCAAAAAATCAAAGACTGGACTGAAAGAAGTTCCATATATTGGGCATAGACTGACCCAAAGTGGGCTACTAGCAGATCCAGAGAAAATTAAAGCGGTGGTGGACATGTCCACACTCCAAAATGTCATGGAACTACAGAGGTTCATGGGGATGGTTAACTACCTAGCCAAATTCATTCCCAACTTGTCAACCTTGAATAAACCTCTGATTGAATTGCTGGAAAAGGATAAAGCCTGGCATTGGGACCCCAGACATTAACAGATTTTTCATGAATGAAAGAAAATCATTACCTCCCCCCCCCGTGCTAGCCTTTTACAACCTGCATCAGCCAGTGGTCCCTGTCTGTTGATGCCTCTTCTGAAGGACTGGGAGCATGCCTATTGCAGTCTAATAAACCTGTGGCATTAGCTTCGAGATCTCTGTCCAGTACCGGGAAAAACTATGCACGAATAGAAAAAGAAGTGCTGGCTATTGTGTATGGGTGTACTAAATTCCAACAATTCATATATGGCAGACAGAAAGTGCTTGTAGAGACTGATCACAACCGCCTTGGAAGACTGTTTAAGAAATCCCTACATACCACTCCTATTTATATGCAAAGAATGATGCTCAAGTTACCGAAATACAATTTGCAAGTCATGGCCGGCCTGGTGGCACTGAGGGTTGAGCCATCCACCTTACCTCGTGCCATGCTGGTGGCCTGGGTTTGGGAATGAGCTGGGGTTGGCCGGGGAGGAGAGGAGAGGAGAGGAGAGGATTGAGCATCTGCTAGACTGCTCTCCTCTTCTGGGAGGGAGTGGGGTCCACGTTCTCCAACGCTAGTGGCACCCAGTGGAGACAGGGTGCACTGCAGTTGGGAACCCTCATAGTGGGCTGGCGTCAGCAGTCATCCTGTGGGTGTGTGCAGCCATGTGCTGGACAGCATTGCATGTCTGCACCAGGGGGGGTACCAGAAACACGGAAAAGCCATGGCACCTGAGAAGGTGATGGTGGGTCCAGGGGATGGTTCCCACATGCAGCGCTGGGTCTGCCTCGGCCAGGCCTCCTGATCTCTTCCCATACTACAGCACCTCATCTAAATTGTAGCTAGAGTGCCAGAAGGAGTACGGCGGTCCCACCTTGGGGGGCTCAGAGCCGGGGGGGGGGTAGGAGGCCGTGGATGTGCAGAGGAGACTTTCCAAAATGGAGGCAAGGTTCAAGAAGATCTCAGGTAGTGCAGGAAGAAAGTCGATCCAAGTAGACCACACTGGAAAGAGTCCTAAGGGGCCAGAGGAGCAGGTAAAAAGAGTTAACAAAAAAAAATGTACAAGTCATGTACAAAGCAAGAAGGGAGCTGCACATCACAGATACCCTCAGTAGGGCAATACAGAAAGGGACTGCATTAGAGACAGACACTGATAAATATGAGGTGCATACCATTGATAACATTCCAATTACTGACAAAAACTGAACAGTTTCAACAGGAAACAGCACAAGACATGGAACTGCAAAAGCTGAACGACACAATGTTACAAGAATGGCCCTCAGAAGTAAACCCTATCATTAGACCACATTGGCTATTTTGAGAAGAAATCACAACTGAGAGTGGGCTACTCATTAAAGGTGAGAGGCTGATTGTGTCTGGATCTCTGCAAAAGGAAATGCTCACAAAACGTCATGGCAGCCATCTGGGTATAGAAAAGTGCAGGAGATGAGCCAGAGATGTTTTGTTTTTGGCCAGGAATGAATAGTCAGATCAATGATTTGGTCACCAACTGTGGCATGTGTGCCACCTACAAGAAAGCTCAACCCAAAGAACCACCGCACCCCCATGAAATACTAGAGAGGCCCTGGCAAAAGGTGAGAGCTGATTTATTTGACATTAATAGCATGACATACTGCTTAAGAATTCTGATATACTAAATCAAGACTTCTCAATGCCGAAGTGTGAGGAGTGGGAGCAATTGATTCGGTTAGCAATACCTAAAAAGGGAGCTGGTCTTTTTATACAAATTCCTAACTAACAATCTATCGTCTGTATGTCTAACCATCGAGGCCAAGCAGAAGGTGGGAGGAAGTGCTCCATACCAATGTAACTGATGGGGAATAGGAATCTGCATGGGGTATGGCCATCAGATCACACAAGGAATTACAAATTAGGTTAATGCAATTTAAGATTCTGCATAGATATTACCTATGCCCTGAGAGATTGAGTGCCCTGGGGGTCAATGGAGATACCAAATGTTGGAGGTGTGACAGACAGAATGCTAACCTCACCCATATGTTATGGAGTTGTCCCAGGATCAAAGCAATTTGGAATGCAGTATTATTTATTTGTAATTTAGTCACAGGACAAACCATCCCCCACTCACCACTGATCTTTCTTTTAGGAATATTTCCAGAAGCCCTTAATTTAAATAAATGCCAAGAAATACGGGTTTAACCAGCCTCCCTTTCACTAAAAAGACACATACTACAAAAATGGAAAAACACTCTGGCACCTACCCTTATGGAATGGTACAGTCAGATGGTGTTTTTATTTAACAATGAAAGAATATGTTATTCTTTGAGAAATTGGATACTTTGCAAGATATCTGGGCCCCCCTTTTGGTCTTTGCAGTAAATGTTAATGGCATTAAAATATATAAAGATTACAGAACAATAGTTCTGGCTTCGTCTCCATTTCCTTTTTGCCACCTGTAGGTATAGTAACCCATTTCTGAATGTAAGACAGCTCCAGGATGTCCTTTTTATATTTAACCCCCTCTTTTGCTTGTCTCCTCGTCTTCCGTCGTTGATCTGCCCTAGTCACGGCACTCCACAGCTTCACCGCCTCATCGGCCACTCGCTCTCCCCGGTCACTCCAGGCTTACTCCCAGGAGGCGGGGCATGACGCCACCACCAGAATCGGTGCTGTGGAATATATCTAGTTGGTGAGTTCTTTTGGCCAGGCGGCTAATCAAAGATGGAAGCAGGGCATCATGGAGATGTCCGTCGAGGAGGATTTTTGTTCCCCTTATTGGCCAGGGCAGAGACGTGCAATGATGCCTGCGTCTGTCCTGCCCGAGCCCCTCCCCTCCTCCACCATGCGTTGCTGCTCAGAGCAATACACCCAGCTTCAGCTAGGTGTCACTCCTGCACCGATTGCAGAGACCCCCAACCCCCCGGAGAAGGAGAGCAGTCCATAGGACGCTCAATCCTTCTCCTCCCGGCCAGCCCTCTGATGACCCAGGCTCGTTCCCGAACCTGGTTCACCGGCGTTGCAAGTGGAATCCCAACCGCTGTGCCAATGGGCTGGCCACCAGGATGTCCTTTAAAATGTGGAACATGTGCTATTAGCATTGTATTAATTATTCACTTGACGGAGTTTTGTTCAGCATGACTTGATGGTATGTTTTGTTACATAGAAACATAGAATTTGACAGCAGATAAGGACTGCTTGGCCCACCTAGTCTGCCCATTTCCCCACCTAATGGATAAGCTGCAGATCCTTGTTAACCAACAGCCTATTTCCTCCTGCCCCCTCCCACTAGAATTGCCTTATGTCTGTCCCATGCATTCTTGAATTCCCCCACTGTTTTTGACTCCACTACGTCCTCAGGATAGGCTGTTCCATGTATCCACAACCCTCTCCATGAAAAAATACTTCCTCACATTACCTCTGAGCTGTCCCCCCCCCCCGTCTTCAAATTGTGCCCCCTTGTTCTTGCACATCTCTTTTTCTGAAAGATGCTACTCTCTTGGACTTTGTTGATTCCCTTAAGGTACTTGAAAGTTTCTATCATGTCCCCCCCCCCCTCCTCTCCTCGGGGGTATACATATTAAGGTCCTTTAATCTCTCTTCATATGTCTTCTGGTATAGACCCTGAACCATTTTATTTGCCCTCCTCTGGACAGCCTCCATCCTGTCTATGTCCTTGCAGAGATGGGGTCTCCAGAACTGCATGCAGTGCTCCAGATGGGGTCTCACCAACTGTCTGTACAGAGGGATTACAACTTCTTGTTTTCTACTGGTGATGCCTCTCCCTATGCATCCCAGTATCCTACTAGCCCTCGTTACTATCTTCTCACATTGTTTGCCCACCTTAAGGTCATCTGATATGATTACTACCAGGTCCCTTTCCATTTTTGTTGTTGTTAGTATCTCACCCCCATTGTGTACTCTTCCCCTGGGTTTTTGTTTCCCAGGTGCATTACTTTGCACTTCTTTGTGTTGAATATAAGCTGCCATACCTTTGACCATTCCTCCAAACTGGCCAAGTCCCTTTGCATCCTTTCCACCCCACCTTCTGTATCGACCCTGTTGCAGATCGTGGTGTCGTCTGCAAAGAGACATACTTTTCCTTCCAATCTGTCTGCAATGTCACTTATAAAGACATTAACGAGGACCGGTCCCAGTACTGAACCCTGTAGTACCCCGCTAGTAACCCCCCTTTCTTCAGAGTGGACTCTGTTTATTATTACCCTTTGTGTCCTGTTGTCCAGTCAATTTTTTACCCAGGCTACCACCTTGGGGCCCACTCCAAGGCTGGCTAACTTGTATATTAATCTTTTGTGTGGGACTGTGTCAAATGCCTTGCTAAAGTCTAGGTAGGCCATGTCCACAGCCCCTCCTTGGTCTACTACTTTGGTCACCCAGTCAAAGAAATCT
The DNA here is from genome assembly GCA_016271365.2 of Neoceratodus forsteri. Taxonomy (NCBI): domain Eukaryota; kingdom Metazoa; phylum Chordata; order Ceratodontiformes; family Ceratodontidae; genus Neoceratodus; species Neoceratodus forsteri. Next base: position 349,410,841 of record JADMNL010000024.1, read on the forward strand.
ATTAGATGTGTCTGACACCACCTTCCTGCTGTGAATCCATGCTGCCATGGGTCCCGTGCCCCACTGGCCTCTAGGAACTCAACAATTCTTTCCTTCAGAAGTGATTCAATCATTTTCCCTACCACTGAGGTCAAACTAACAGGTCTGTAGTTTCCTGCCTCTGTCTTGCTCCCACTTTTGTGAAGGGGAATCACATCTGCCCTCCTCCAGTCCTCAGGTACCACACCATCCTCCCATGATTTGTTAAAGAGTGTAGTCAGTGGTGTCACTAGTTCTCCCCTTAGTTCTTTTAGAATTCTTGGGTGAATCCATTCAGGTCCTATTGCTTTGTCCACCTTCAGTTTTAAAAGTTCTTTCAGAACCCTTTCTTCTGTGAATGGACTGGTATCGACCTCCCTATCCAGAGTGCTTCTATTCTTTGATTTAGGTACCACCCCCTCCTCTTCTTTTGTGAATACTGAGCGGAAGTATTCGTTCAGTATCCCTGCTTTTTCACTGCCACCTTCTGCCCACCCTTCCTTCCCTTTATTAAGCCTCACTATCCTTTCTTTGGTCTTTCTTCACTCCCTAATGTACCTATAAAAGGTTTTATCCCCCTTCTTAACTGAGTTGGCTATCTTTTCCTCAGTTTGGGCCTTTGCTATTCTGACTGCCGTCCCTACTTCCTTCTGTTTTAACTGGTACAGTTCTCTGTCCTGCTCCTTCTGTGTTTCCTTATACTTCCTGAATGCTACATTTTTCTCCTTAACCTTCCCTGCCACCTCTTTTGAGAACCATAGTGGATTTTTCCTTTGTTTTGTTTTGTTGATTTGCTTCACACAAAGGCTTGTTGCCTCTGTGATAGCTGTTTTGATTTTTTCCCATTGTTCCTCCACTCCTCCTTCTTGCCCATTTGCTAGTGCTTTTCTGAGACACTCTCCCATTTTCCCTAAGTCAGCCCTCCTAACATCCAGTACTCTTGCTTTTGTGTGGCTGGACTCTATGGCTGTGTTTATTGTGAACCACACTGTTTGGTGGTCGCTTGTCCCCAGATTGATACCCACTTCTAAATCTGAGATCCTTTCTCCATCCGCATTTGACAGTACCAGGTCTAAGATTGCTCCCTCCTGAGTGGGTTCCACCACTAGCTGTCTGAGGCATGCCCACTGCTCTTGGATGTGGCTACAGCAAAGGTGCTCCAGTTAACATCTGGCATATTCAAGTCCCCCATTAACAATATTCCCCCTTTTCTGCCATTCTAAGGATGCCTTGTTTCACGCATTTTAATAAGTGACATATCTTCTGTTATCATTTTTCACTTCCTGTTTCATTGTATTTACATTCTTTTTTTTCTTCATTGTGAAGTATCTGTAATGATTAACCTTTTGAAAGCTTAATAAAAAATTACCGCACCAAAAAAATAGTGTGACATATTTTCTGATGGTGGACCATTATTCCAAGTTTATTGAGATGTTCAGATTACAAAATGCTACAAGTGAGACTGTGATTAACCATATAAAATCCCAATATGCATGGCATGGCATGGCATACCAGAGATTCTTGTTACTGACAATGGGCCCCAATTTACTAGTGCTGAGTCTGAGTCTTTTGCAAAAGCATACGAGTTCACACACCTCACCTCTTCACCCAGGCACCCCCAGAGTAATGGCATGGTCGACACAGCAGTGCAAACAGTCAATACTTTACTAAGAAAAGTCATGAAAGTTGACAGAGACCCATAGTTGGGACTACCTGATTTGCAGAACACACCTATCAAAGGTGTAGTGTCCCCAGCACTGTTACTTATGGACTGTTGTACTAGAACGTTTTTACCAGTAACACGAGTTACTGAAGCTAAGGATCCCAGATTCAGATGTCTGTGCCACATTACAGTCTGCTCAGCAAAAGCAACAGTATTATTATAATAGATCAGCGCATACTTTGCCTTCACTGAATCCAGGACAGCAGGTGCATATGCGAACTGACCAGCATGAATGGACTCCTGAGGTTGTTGTTTTGCCAGCATTTAGACGTTTAGCTCTGTACTAAATTAATTTTTGATAACTATTTAAGAAGCTTATAAATTTTAGGTTGCAGTATTACTCAAGCATGTGTAATATTTACTGTTTAAATATTATTATTTTCACTATTGCCACACATGGGTATTTATTATTCACTTATTTAGAATTAGTTCTATTTTGTCTTAGATGTGTTTAACAGATGAGAGTGTGATACTTTAGCTTTCTGATTTATTCTTGTAATTAACTTATTTGAACTGATTTGAAACACCTGGTGATAGTGTGTAAAACTGTTCCTTGTTGTTTGGTACTGCGCCCCCTTGAGGAAGGATCAGTGTAATCCAAAGCGCCGGGGTGTTTGTGCAGTCCTTTTCATATACCTGGCTCCATTAAATTGCACTTCCAGCATTATAATTTGAGCATTTGCCTTGACTGTTTTGTGCACCTCATCTTTGTTGGCTTTACATTTTTGGGTGCAGCATCCTGCCTCCCTTCAGCGCCAGTCCAGAGACATTTTGGTTTGGTTTAAAAATTACTTACTAATATGATTCTGCCCATATTTGGCTATGGAGACATTGCTTATAGTGCTGCTCCAAAATCTACTTTAGGTAGACTGGATCCTCTCTTTCACACCTTTTGTCACTTTGCACTTCATAAACCCAGGCATACTCATCACTGCACCTCATATTCTTCCCTTTACCCTCCCTTCTCTTGATGCCAGGTGCTTCACCTACTGTGTCTCTTTTTATCTCCAGATTTTTATTTGGCCTTCCCCTTGTATCTAACCTTCCTTCTTTCTCTCCCCCTTCATCCTCCTACTCCCTTCGCAATGCTTGCTCTCACTCTTTCGCTCTCCCTCAAATGAAATCTACTGCTGACCAGGCTGCCTTCTCATTTCGTTTTGCTAAGCTTTGGGGTTCCCCTTTTCCCCTTCTATTTGCTCTGCTCCATCCTTTCCTGTTTTTAAACTCTTCTCCTTGAGTTCTCTGCTCACTCATGCAGTTGCTTCTGACATTGAGTTTACTACTTACATGCAACTAACCTAATTCTCTGTCCCTCAGCACTTCCCAATTTCCCCCTGTATCAGTCATTTCCCCAGTTTTGAGTTTAAGTTGATAACTATTTAATTGTTCTTTTTCTGTGCAGTTCCACAGTCTATTGCTTGGTAACTTTTTGCCAGTTTATTCTTAGGCATGACTGTCCTGTTTATTTTTGTTATACTTATTCCATTCTGTGTATTTTATATTCTGTATTTCTGTATCTGTTATCTTTTCCCTTTCCCCCAGGACACATCTGGAAACAAGCCGTTACCAGCTCAGTATACCTTTCCTGATAAAACCTTTGAAATAAATAAATACAAAGAGCTCTGTCTGCTATAGTCCTCTCTGTGTGTCAGGTAGTGGTGGTGTGAGAGGAAAAAAAATTGGTGCATTTGTGTGGTGTCTGTCTTTACATTATTTATAAGATAACACACATTACAGCTAAGCCACAAAAACTTGCCTTTTGATTTTAAGTTATGCTCTTAAGTTTCTAGCAAGTAACTTGCTTAAACATTTAAATAACATTGTGTCCAATGCACGAAGGTGCAGAGTGGCTATGTGCCACATAACTTGGGCGTGTAGCCGCCTCTCGCCCATTGAGCCCCCCACATAGGATGCACAACTGGAGGGCCATGGACCTAATGCACCTGATCCCCCACATCTGCAGACTGCACCATGCCAGGGGCATTCCGGGGCATGCCAGCACTATGTGGTATTCACTAACCCACATAGTGCTGACTGCATGGATGCGGAGAGTGGCGCCGGGTACACCAGCCGTGACCAGGCATAACCCGGGGCACACCCCCCTAGATGTCTCCCACCGGGCTTTGCGGACCAAAGCCACAGCCCTCCTATTCTGCCATGGCCCACTGGGATGTACTGGGGGGTGGAAGCTGCTGAAGGGATGAGTGCCTGGCACTGACTGGGTGTTGGGGGGTGCTGTTGGAGTCAGGGGGATGACATTGCCTACCACTGGGGGTGCAGAACAGTGGCAGGGGGCATGACCAGGAGTGGGTTAGGGCACAGCAGCAGTGCAGAGGTGCATTTCATGGCATGGGGATGGGGACAGTGCCTACCACCAGTCCATTGAATGCCACAAGCTGGGATGGAAATGGGGCTATGCCATGCGGGTCCAGGTGCCTGCTGTAGGCATGCACTACCCTGGACCCGTGCCACGCTATGCGAGGGATCCACTGTGGGTCTTGGGCAGGGCATCCCATTGGATGCTCGCCTGAGACCTCGACTTCTCCCCCAGCTGCCATGTGGAGTCCTGTATAATGGAGGGGGTGGGGCAGAGCTGGAGACAGGTGTCTGGCATTAGTGAATGCTGGTATGGGTGCACCTGTCCACAGGTACACAGCTACGCTAGTGGGGTATGTGCTGATTTTGCATATCTGCACCTGCATCATGCACAGGGCCTAATATGTCTGGTGGTGGTGTCGCAGATGTTAGGGAGGTTGAGGAAATTTTTCAGGGCCAGCGGGGGTGGTGGGGGAGGTACATGGAGCAGTCATCTGGTGACATAGACAAAGGAGACAATGCTGCTGCTGGTGCTAAAAAGAAGTCAGTTGCTGGAGCAAAATGAAGCAGACTCAGCTAGGGTTGCCACATGTCAGGTTTTTTACCTGGTGATCAAGTTTTCAGGGTCCCTATCATGTAATCCAGGTTTGCTCTGTGCTGGTCAGATTTTTGAGCCATTTTTAGTGCTTACATACTATTGAAACAGATTTTGACATATCATTCAGTGTTTCAGCTACTTGTCCAGGTTACAGACAAGTTCTATTGTCAGTATAGTCTTTTGTTTGTGAAAGCTGTCAACCTGGGAGGTGTAAAATATGGCCGTTAACACCATTAGCACTTACTTAACCTAATCTTTTCCACTGCATCTTAAATTGGCATAGCAGCAATGCTGCCCCCACCTTTTGAACAGTGACACAGCCAGTTGTCTTCTACTTTCATTTGCTGGTAAACATTTTCATCTCTAACAGAATTTAGGCATTTTTAAATGTTTTAAATTATTTTTTTCCTCAAGAAAAAATTATGGTTACATCTTTGGCTTTGAAATAGTACTGTGCACATAAAAAGGAGCTGGAGCCCCGAAAAGATATAAAGTACACATTATAGGAAACTATTATTATGTATTATTGTATACCATGTAAACTGTTGTATGCTACTTACAGTATTTCCCTTGTCTCCCCTCAGATCATATCTGCAAATGAGATTTCTTTTATCTCTGTATGTTTATCTGGTAAACCATTGTCAAGAAATAAATAAATACAAAAGTAAATAAATAATTAGGAAGAATCTATGAAAGTAACTTTAACAGGTACAGTACTGTATCTTAACATTTTTGCTGAACTGCTGCTTTAAGTGTTTTCTTTTATTGATATAACAAATGGCTTTCTAGGAGGAGCAATGCATGATGAGTCATAAAAAGGGGTGGGATTAGGGGCAGAGCTTAGGATCCAGTTTTTGCCTCATCCAAAGGTGACAACCATAGACTTAGCTGAATTTTTATTTGTCAATATCTTTTTATTTATCTTTTAAAATAATTACAGACAACACTTACAGTAAATGAAACAATAGCTGTTAACACATTTTAGTATACAATAGAATATAATCTAAACAAAAAAACATTTGCATCCTAATTAAGGTGCTAAGTAAAAGAATAAACTGTATTATACAGATATACTACTACGTAATATAATCTAAAAAACAACCATTCTCTTTATGTTATCATTAACAGAAAATAAATACATCTATATAGTGTATTTACAATGGGAAAAACTGTATAGATAATACTTTAGATTTCTATAACTACTCTGTATACTGTATGTCAAAATAATTGGTGAACATTCCCCTATTATACTATCCCAGAAGTAGTATCTGTCTCTTACTAAGAAAGGTGAGAGATTAGAGAAGAAAAGAAGGATATAAGAATAGATAGAAGAAAATGTGCAGACAGAAAGTTATTAATAAATTAGATATTGCTTTGTATTAGTGTCAAATATAATGTCATAAGAGGTAAGGGTTTTCAGTATTATTCAACTATTTGCTGGAATGCAACGTGTATAGGCTCATGTAGAAGTGAGAAAAGCATATATTGCGCCCCATTTGTAATCAAATATGTGTTTTTGTCCTATCATGGAGTGTGCTATTTTCTCTAAACGTAAGACCTCTAGCCATTCATTCCTCCACTCTGTCACTGAAAGAGTCAGATCATCTATCCAATGCCAAAGAATAACATTTTTAACTGAAGCTGCCACAATTTGAACAGTATATTTATGTTCCTTGGCCCATATGAAGGTTTCATCAAAGTGCCCAATAAGACATGTTTCCAAATTTAACCTGCCCTGGAGCCAAGGCAAAACATTAAGCAATCTAACAATATCTTGCCATAAGCCTTGAATTTTTTCACATTTCCAGAACATATGGCTCAAATCTGCATTTTCTTTTCCACATTTATTACATATAGATGAGTTGCAAATATCCATTTTGAATAGATGAAATGGGGTGTAGTATAGTACAGATTGTGCAAGGATTTAAATTGAACCAGCTTCATATTAACTGTCTTAAAAAACTTCAGAGAGTTACTCCAAATGGTTTCCCAATCCCAGTTTTCTCTATTTTCCCCTACATTGTTTGACCACCATCTAATATTTTCATGAGCTATACCACTCACACATTCTATCAATAATGTATAAAGATTCAAAATAGATGAATGTAATCTCATACGTGCAAGAAAAGCTGTGGTGTTGTTGCTTGTCCTAATTTTGTTTAGATCATTTTGGTAATGTCCTAAAATGCTTGTTATAAGGGAATTATACTTATAGCAGTCCTGAGAGGATATTTCATACTTTTGCATCATGTATCTGAAGGGAATTATCACATAATTTGTTAAAATATCTCTAATATTAGATATTCCCTTGTCATACCATTCCATAAAATGAACCGGAGAGCCATTTATTAAAATATTAGAATTACCCCATAATGATTGAGTAATTGAATATTTTATGTCCATTTTTAGAAGATGCCTCCATATAGATATCAATTGAAGTCCATCTGAAATTATCTTATTTTTAATACTTTTAAGAGGCTTAGCAAAAATCAAGGTCAAAATATTAAAGCAGCAGTTCTACGAAATCAGGACGTGAGCTATCAAAATTCTGTTTTTTGGCTGTAAGTATGTGGCCAAAGTTCCAGTTTCCATACCTGTAAATGTTTTTTCCAGTCATCTTTAGTTTTTTAGATATTTGCAATTTATTTTAAGTGTTGTAGAGCTACAACAAATATGGCAGCTGACTAATTTTCAGTGACACTTTTTCTACAGGTCACATCATGTCTTTTGACAACAGCAGAGGGACCCTCTGCTGACCATTCCCGATGTCCCTGCAAGTCATTCACATGTGCAGTTGGCAGCAGAAGGGGTTCCAGTGCAACATGCTTAGTGAGAGAAATGTAAACAAAAGCAGAGAATAACTGAGCAAATTACTCAGTGATAGTACAATGCCATCAAGAAAGAGTACCAAGTATATGATTAGCAGGGTACAGGGAATAAACTGTCAAAAAAGCGCAATTTTTTTTTCGCAGTACTGCTGCTTTAATATTTTGAGTGTTTAGTATATCCTTCTCCATACATAGCCATTCATGTATTTCCTGTTCATTAACTGGATGATTAAGCCATTTTGCAATCTGTGACATCTTACAAGCTAAATAATAAAAGTAAAAATCTGGGAACTTTAATCCTCCATTCCTTTTTATTATCCTACAAAAAACCTATTGACCCCACCTTGTAACTCTGAGAACCATTTTTTAGGTATATAGAAAGGGAGCATTTGAAAAATAAACAGTATTTTTTGGCAAAATATTCATTTTAATTGCTTCCATTCTATCCCAGAACCCCAACGGTAAGTAATTCCATTTAGCCAGAGAGTTGGCAATATCCAACTTAAGTTTTTTAAGATTTTCAGTGCATGTTTTTTTTGTTGTTCTATGGAAAGTGATACCCAAGTAATCTATTTTCATTTTTTCCCATCTAATACCCATGTTTTCAACATCTCTTCTTGCACAAAATCTATTGAGGGGTAGAAAGACAGATTTTTCTTTATTTAATTTATATCCAGAGATGCTTCCAAAGTCATGCAATATTTGGAGAATCCTGGGAATGGAGTTTGTTGGGTCCTGCACTGAAATAATAATATCATCCGTGTAAAGCAAAGTGAGATATTCTTTTCCTTGAATGGGGATACCCTTAATACCCTCATCTATTCCTAATTTCCTGACCAAGGATCTATCTTTAAATTAAAAAGTAATGGGGACAAATGACAACCTTGTCTAGTTCCTCTAGGAGATTAAAACTAGATGATACAAAACCATTTGTTATAACAGATGCAGACAAATTCCTATATAGTATACTAACCTATTTTGAGAAATTATGTGGAAAACCATATACTGTAAGTTAAGGGTGTTACATATATGAGGCCATAGCACTCTATCAAAGGCCTTCTCAGCATCTAGGTCAAGTATACCATCCGCTGTTTTTGCTGTATTTGCAACTTCTTGAATATGAAATAGCTTCCTAGTATTGTCTGCTGCCATTCTCCCTTTCATGAATCCTACCTGTCTATTGTCTATTAGAAAAGGCATTACCTGCTCTAATTGGTCAGTAAGAATTGTTGCTAAGATTTTAATATCTGTATCAATGAGTGATATAGGCATATAATTTTTGCAATTATCTAGTTCCTTCCCTGGCTTAAGAATAAGGGTGATTACGCTTTTCATCATGTCTTCAGGAAAGTGGCCTTTCTGCCAAGCTTCTGCATATACACTATTAAGAAATGGAACAATTTCTTCCCTGAACGCATGAAAAAAGTGAGAAGAGTAACCATCTGGCCCAGGAGCTTAATTTCTTTTGAATGCTTTTATGGCAGCATCAATCTCTCTATTTTCAATTGGCCAACTCAAGCTATTTTTAAACTTTTCAGGGACTTTGGGTATCTGTACCCCTTTGCAGAATTGATCCAAAGCATCTGATTTAAGTACAACATCACAATTATACAATTTCTTATAATAGTTTAGAAACTCCATATTACTTTTACTTTGGTCAACTATCAAAGAATTATCATCCATCCATGGTAGTATTGTTATATTTGAATGTGATATGTGTGTGCCTTTAGATGGCTCACTGTACTAGGAAAACTTAAAATCTTACATGATAAAAAAAAAAGAATTATCATCCAACTTCTTAACACTACAGATTCTTGTACTTCCTGTATTCTGTTTTAATCTAATGGCTATTATTTTAGAAGCCTTGGGACCTGAGTCAATATAGTTAAGTTTTGATCTTCTTATTGTGAATTCTGTTTCTCCCCTTATTAATTCAAAGTATTCAGTTTTGAGTCTAGAGCAGATTGCCCACTGTTTGTTAGACACATCAGTAAGTAACTTTTTTTCAGTTTCCGCTATTTTTTTTTATCTCTTGTTGCTTTATTTTGCTTTCTTTTTTAATTCTAGAAGATGTACTAATAATATGCCCTCTGATATAGCACTTAAAACATTCCCAAGTATTTAGCCAGGAAGTGTCTTCCGGTTTATTACATTCCCAAAACATTTTTATTTCTTGTTTAGTCCTGTAAAGAGAATCTTCATCTCCTAGTAAAAAATTATTCATCCTCCAGCATCTGGACAGGGCTGTCGGGTTACATTCTTTAAAGGACAATAACACAGGTGAATGATCAGAGATCACTTGTTCCAGGATATGACTGGAGATTATCCTGTCTGCAAATGCTTCTGGCACATAAATTTGATCCAATTGTGAACCTGAATGGCAATGTTTGGACCAAAATGTAAAGGATTTCTCCTTAGGGTGAAATATTCTCATGCTTCAATTAAACCTAATGTATTTATCATGCTCTGTAGTTCTCTATCAGTTTTATTATTTTTGTATCTTATATTGCTTCTGTCCAATAATGGGTCTAAAGTACTATTGGTGTCTCCCACAAATAAAATGGTAGTTTGTAAATAAGATGTGAGTTTAGAGGAAATAATTTTAAACACATCATGTGAGAAGCCCGTTGGTCCATAAACATTCACAAGTGTGACATCCTCATCTCTAATTTCCCATTCACTATAATAAAATGCCCAAGAGGATCTGTAATAATATCATTCATGTAGAAGTTTATTCCTTTTCTAATAAAAATTAAAACTCCTGCTTTTTGGAGTTAAAACCTGCTCCAAACATCTGGCCTACCCACTCCCTCCTCATTAAATTAATGCTATCACCATGTAAATAAGATTCCTGAAGTACACAATGGATGGATTCATCTTTTTTAAATGTCTGAGTATAATATATCTTTTTAGTTTATGATTAAGACCCCTTACGTTCCAAGTAATTAGATTAAACGTTTTACTACTTGCCACATTAGGTAATATCTGGAACCCATGTTCCATTTTGTAGACTATAAAATGAGGGTATTTAAGTATCTTTTCTAAAGCAATATTGCAGGATGTTCCGATGTCTAGGAATAGAATGCAAGAAAAGATAAAGAATGAAAAGTAAACAATAATAAGTAGACGAGTTGTTCTCAGAGTGGATCATATTATATAACCCAGCCCCCCACCCTCTCCCCAGTCTAATCCTGAATGAGGACATCAAGGGTACTTATCACTAAGATGGTCTAGTTCCCAGCCACCCACCACTCAAAAGGATGTAATTATTATTTAAATGTACAATATAGACATGTAAAACAGACATCACAAATAAGAGTTTATATTTCAGATATGTTCCTGTACACCTATTTGAAACATAAATCAACTGAACATAAATTTTATAGCTAGATATGTATGTGTTCATGTGGCAGAAATATTGAGTCCCATGCAAAAATTCAAACTTTAACTTAGTTCATACAAGCTCTACGTCTAACAATGATACATGTAGAAATAAATAACCAACACAATAACAAAAGGAGCTCATTCTGATTAATTTTAAATGCTGTAGCAACAACCCCAAATACTATAAAAAAAAAAAAAAAGATCATACCTGTGGGTAAGCAGACCGCTTCGACACTGCCCTGTCTTCAAAACTTCAGTGGCACTGACGAATAGGTGACATTTACTAGAAGACCTATGAGAATCACGCAACTGTGTAAACGTTATGACACAATAGGCATATAACACAACATTTCTATGTATAAATTTCAAAGGGAGTCTTGTGGATAAAAAAGTTAATGAATAATTTGATGATCAATATCTCTTCCCATTATGGAAGTAACAAGATATGTAGATAAAATTACATCTCCCATAAGTCCATTCAGGTGCAGCATATGTTCTTTCTAGGCGTCAGAGTACAAGGCTTGAGCAGTCATGGTGTGCACTCAACCTGCACGAGGAAAGTTCTGAGCAGACTTCAAAATCCCAACTGACTAACATATGCTGAAAGAGACAAAATGGCGTAAATTGAAAATCACAGCACACAACGCTCTGTTCTCCACTATATACTCCCAATAATGAGCAGTATCTATGGGTTAACTGATGAATTTGAAAAATATCACCGAATTAAATAAAAAGATTTCATCAACACTGCTTGTCAAATGAGTGAGAAAATACTGTAAGGGTAAGGGGAAAACCGACAGCTACACCGGATGGCACATTGAAACTCAAATAACTATGTACATATTATTCAGCACATACTTGTGTAACCCCTCACCCCTGCCTTTTTGCAAAATGACAGGTGGCATGCTGTGGAAGCTGACAGCAGTACCTGGTGGGGACTGGATTTGGGGAGGATAAGGTTACTTGGCACAGGGGGCCTAGTTTGGCTACTCTGCACAGGGGCACCCAAGTAAATTCGAACACAGGAAGCAATAACTGTAATGTCCAGAACCAGGAATGGTATTCTACAGTGTGGCTTTTATTCACATCCAAGCTGAACAAACAAAGCATAGACGGACCCCAACGGGGTTACATTCTTGGTAATGCAGATTAGAGACAACAGAACACTTTTTCACTATTTCCAACCCTCAAGCTCTGAACCCACCAGGCACACAGCCCGGACTTGCATGCAGCTTTGGGTACACAGCCCGACTTGTACACTACTTGGGTTTTTCCCCACTGGCCCGGCTCCCCCACCGGCCACTTGATCCGCAGTCCATTTTGGGAACCGAACCAGTTTTCCTGTTGTGGCTTCCCAAACCACCTTAGAACCTTCGACTCCTAGTCGGGAATTTTCCTTCCAATCCCACATCTGGGTACTTCCGTCATCACTGGCCAAGTGCATGAGGCAAAGTAGAAATCTACAGAGCAAATCCGTAGAGGTGGACCTAGTCACTAAAGATGGGGGGGGTCTCCCACCTCCAGCTCCCACAATCCATACCCAGCCATTTCTCTGGATACTAAACAACTCTTTATCTGAAAGCTTGGCAATGTAGATCACTGGGTAGATGTATGTCACATCTCCTCTACATGTCTTGACTTCCAATAAGTGCTGGACTTGAACATACTTTTACTTTTGGCTAAGCCTATTACTCTAGGCCTCCCACTATTTCAGTAGTCCAATCCCCACTATCGCACAAGTCCCAGGGTGAAAACATAGGCCCTTTAGAAAGAGTAGAAACTCACCCTCCGGTTGCAGGTCCCCCACAGGCGATTCACAAATCTTCTTGTTTCCCAAAAACTCTTGAACAAATAAGGTAGCTTCTCCACTAGTATCAAAAACCAGGGGGTTGCCCCTGGAATATGAAGGACAACCTTTCCTGCCCCATTCCCTGAGGGATGGGGCACTGAGACCCGAATCAGCGGTCTCCACCACTTTAAAACTATCTTCTGTGTCTCTCTTTTGGTGGAAACACACACCTTTTTCCTAAATGTAGCCCTATGTCAGGGCTGAGGCTCCAAGAGCCTAACCAGAGCTGCTGTGCTCCTCTCTCAGCAAGCTCCAAACTCCAACTGACCTACAGACTACAGTTCAAACCTCCCAACATTCTATTCCAACTCCCTGCTGCAGATTCCATTGTGGCTCATGCAGCTGCGACAGTTCTTTTTTTTTTTTTTATACTTCTTTTATTTTCTCAATACTTTCATTTTCTTTCACAGAATTCTGTTACAATAGTTCAAAGTCTTGGATTTCGTACATACACATATTTCAAAGTTCCATCAACTTAATATACATTTCTCTGTTATTTTTCCCCAAATTTATACCAACATAATATACTTAAAATATAACACACTTATAAACTAATAATAAAATTCCAGGCAAAACCAGGGATAACCAAGGTGAAGACAGACATTGGGCACTAAAAAGATTAATCTAGTTGATTATAGCCTTATTTAGAGGTATCTAACAGTAACAGATTACATTTATTTATTGCATTTTCCACTTTCAGACAAGGAGGACCCCTGGGAGGGGGTACCACAGACCATGACTACATACTATCTCTGTAGCTTATCTATTTGTATTACTAGCTACTCCCTTGTTTACTTACTGATTCTGATTTTGGTTTAGTTCCCATCTGGCCCATCTTGTAGTATAAAGTTGCACCTTATTATGAAGAGCATATGACATTTGCTCATTGTGCTGAATGTCCTGAATTATAGCTTTCCATTCCCCCACAGTCGGGGAGGTTTTCTGGAGCCATTTCTTTGTAATTGCTTTATATGCTGCCCCCAGAAAAATGGTTCAGAGATATATGATATGTCTATCTCTCATTCCTTCCGGTGGTATACCCAGCACCAAGTTTATCCCAGTCACTTGGTAATGCTCACCTAAAATGTTTACTATACAGGCCAAAATAGTGGACCAAAATGTGCTTATTTTTGGGCAATCAAAAAATATGTGTTTATATGCGGCCCTATTTTCTCCACATTCCCTCCAGCAACTTTCTGATATTCCCGGAATTCTCCGAGCCAGCGCTGTGGGTACTAGAAAAAATCTGGCCCTAACCTTCCATATAAATTCCCTCCACAGGGGGGAAGAAGTAGCCGTCCAAGTATTTTTCCATATTTTAGGCCAATCCTTGATACTTATTACTTGATTGAATTCTTTTTCCCAGTTCTCTTTAACTGGGTCCATAGAATGTTTATACAATGAAATTAGGAATTTGTATATTATTGAGATGGCCTTCTCTCCCAACTTTGAGGACCAAATTTGCAGAAACGGGGAGTGGTCTTCATAGAATAGGGGGTCCCTTTCTCTAACTCTACTTTGTATTACTACGTAGTCCCTTATTTGATAAAAGAACAGTCTGTCCCTTTCAGTCCAGGCAAATTCCTCCTGGGCTTCCTCAAAGGTCTTAGGTATATTCCCTTTCATTATTTGCCAGGGAGCTACCACACCTTTCTTTAATTGGGACTTATACCATGACCCCACAACAGGGGAGTCAAACTGTTCCTTTGTTATAAACCATTGATACTTCCAGAAGTGGATTAATATCAGTTTATTCTTTGTTCCCCCTCCTCCAGCCTTCTAGTATAGTAGAGGTAGCTTTCGATGTAGTAAGCATTGTTCGCTGTAGCAAGGGAGGAGAAAAAAGAACTGCAGGGAGACGTAGAGATTCTCCCCTGTTTAAATCCATTTGCTTCCATGCTGCATGATAATTACCTGCACCCCACAATAGAGCTAAATGCATTTGAGAGGTGGCCCAATAGTCAGCTAGGGAAGGGAATGATAATCCACCCATTACTTTAGGGAGCGTGAGTTTCCTAAAATTTAAGCGAGGTTTTTTATGATTCCACTGAAAAGCCACAAATAGTTTCTGCCAGGACAAGATTTCTTTCAGATTAATAATAGAGGGAACACATTGAAATAGATAAAGGAGACGGGGGTACTGCATTCATCTTTAGGGACATAGTACGGGTATAGAAAGAAGTTGGGAGAAGACCCCATCTTCTCATATCGTTCTTTAATGTGTCTATTAGAGGTGTATAGTTCTGTTTATACAATTGGGATAGATCTTTAGGAATCCGTATTCCCAAATACTTCAAGGAAGGGCCATCCCATTTAAGTTGAAACTTATTTCGAAGCTCAAGTGATGGTTCATACTGTACCCTTAGGGCCTCAGTCTTGTTAATGTTTAAAGAGTAACCAGAGATACGAAGAAAATCATGGATTTTCTGCATGACCATAGGTAATGGGTTTTCTGGGTTGGTTAAGTATAAAAGTAAGTCGTCCGCAAACAACGCCAGTTTATGTTCGACCCCAGAGAAAGTGATACCACTAATATCAGGGGATTGCCTAATATATTGCGCTAGTGGTTCTATATAATAGGCGAACAAGAGGGGGGACAGGGGACATCCTTGTCTGGTTCCCCTATATAGAGAAAAACTTTCAGAGAGGTGCCTGTTTACCTGAATATAACCCAGGGGTCTTTTATAGAATTTAAGTAAGGTTTCTATAAACTGGTTTGGGAAACCAAAACAGGCAAGGACCTCCCTAAAATCTCCAAGATACCATGTCGAACGCTTTTTCGGCGTCTAGTCCCAGTAGAAGGGTTGGTTTATTTTGGGATTGAGAATGTTCCAATAGGTATATGGTGCGTCTTACATTGTCTTGGGCCTGACGTCCCGGAATGAACCCACATTGGTCCATATGGATCTTATCCGGGGAAAATTGGATGAGCCTCCTAGCTAGTATAGATGTAAAGATTTTATAATCCGTGTTCAATATGGATATAGGTCGATAAGATGAGCAATAGGAGAGGTCCTTACCCGGTTTCAGGATAACTGAAACTATAGCCTCATTCCATGAAGGGGGGACGCTTCCTTCCTTTGTTATGACTTGAGCGTAGACCCTATTGAGTATGGGAGTTAAAGTTTTAGAAAATGATTTGTAGAATTCCTCTGGGAGTCCATCAGACCCTGGGCATTTTCTGGTTTTTAAACTACCTATTGCCGTGTCTATTTCTCTCAACGTTATAGGGCTAACCAATTGAGAACTTTGTTGCTCCGAGAGGGTTGGGAGGTTTAGTGAGTTTAAAAAGCTTCTTATTTCCTGTGTTGACGAGGAGTCTTTAGATGAATAGAGCGTTGTATAATAGTTGAGAAATGCTTCTGTTATTCCTTGTATTGTGTTATGTGTTTTACCCGTTTGTGGGTGTCTAATTTTTGTTATATTCGATTTTGCTTTTTGTATTCTCAGTCTGCGTGCTAGCAGTCTAAGGGACTGAGGGCCCCCATCATAGTAGTTATGTCTTAAATACATTAATTTTTGCTCTATTGAGTAGTCTAGTATTTTGTTAAGTTCGTTTTTAAACTGAGCAAGCTCCTTACTTCTAGTCTTGGTCTTTTCTATAGTCTGCAATTCCTCCAGTTCTTGTATCTTACTCTCAAGGGTTACTCGTCGTGCTTCCCTAAGTTTTTTATTGGTTGACAATATGCTTATTAACCTGCCCCTTATGATTGCTTTTATGGTATCCCATAGGATCGATACTGACATGTCCTGCGTGTCATTTAGCTCTAAAGCCTGAGATATAGTGTCTTCTATACTTTTAAGGACCTGGTCATCCCTTAACAGGGAGAGATTCAGTCGCCAGAAAGTTGCCTTCCTCTTAGCCTGGGGGCTAAATTGACAAAAAATCGGGGCATGATCGGATAATACAAATTCCCCCGCCCAAATTTTTAAAATGTCTCCCATTTGTTCCTTTGGGGCTATAAAATAGTCTAAACAAGAGTAGACATCGTGGGCCTGGGAGTAATATGTATGTCTTGGGGAAGTGCCATGGAAATGTCTCCAAATATCTTGGTAACCTAGTTCTTGCAACAACTTCCTCACCTGGTTTGTGATTTTTTTTCTTTTGCCCTGGTTTTGTGGGGTGGTGTAAACTTCCGCTATGTTCAAATTCAGATCGCCACCACAAATCATTTGCCCTTCAGCCCATTCCATTAGTTTAGTAAAGAATGATCTATACACCTCATATTCCAAGGCCGGGGGGATGTATATAGATGCAAAGGTTACTAAACGTCCATCCAATAGACCTTTAACCATGGCGTATCTCCCTTCCTTATCTATTACTTTGTCCTTCATATCAAACTGTGTTCCCTGCTTAATCAATATTGCTGTTCCCCTTCTTCTTCCCCCTCTACATGAGGAGGCCACGACGTGGGAGAAACCCAACCTTTCAAATTTTCTATGCTCTAACTGGGAGAGATGTGTTTCCTGTAATAAAACAATGTTTGCTCCAGCCCTCTTTATACTCTCTAGAATTTTACTTCTTTTGATGGGACTGGTAATTCCATGCACATTGTAGGTGCAGATCGTATAGGGTGTTACATTACTCATGGGTATATTTTAGATTTCCCTGTATTTCCCCATAACCTCGGCTGATCTCCCACACGCCATGGCCTCCCCCCAGTCCCCCCCACCCTCATCTGTATGTCCAAATTCACCTTTGTCTGCTTCATTTACCCTGGTAAAAACAAAACCTCTCTGACCAGCCAACATGGCTTAATACAACTATTAACCAGGGGTGTAGCCAGGAATTTCAGATCTGCACACCAAGTGGACTCACTGCTACCCCCCCCCCGCCAGGTGAAGCCAGACAATATACAAATGTACACCAGGACCGTGTGTGTTGCCTCATTTGGCAAAATAAATACAACTTTTGTATTCCATGACAATGGCTGGTGCCATGCACGGGTAAATACAAATGTCATGCATTGCTCCCTAAGGCACCCACATACCAGCCCAGAGCCTGTAAAGTTGTATTGTCCTTGGCATGCAAAAACAGTATTAGTGACCAGTCCTTCTAGTTTCAATTCCTATGAATAACATTACAGAAAGGTTCAGCATTTTTTTTGTTAGTTTTCAAGGAAAAAGGAAGTGGTTCAGAGCCTATTTGCTACCCCTCTTAAATAAAATTGCACACCATGGAGTACTCGGAGTATGCCTGGCTACACCCATGCTATTAACAACTTGTTGAACTTTTAATTAGAACTTCCAAGGTAGGGGGCTATTTCCCAAATTAGCCCTTCTGTCCTATCTCTTTGTGAGAAGAACGAGGAGGCTTACTAGTGCTTCCGTTACCGGAAGACCTCCTACTGAGCAGCTGTTGTTATTGTGCTCCTAATTTATTAAGTGGGAACTTATGTTTCCCCACTGTAGGAACAGAGGCAAGTGTAGAGATTTCTAGGTCTCTAGCTACACAAGATCCCTCTATGCTCCTACTCAGTCCACCGACCCATGATTTGTCACTACCACCATCATTACAACTATAGAGTACTACCAGGCAAACATGTTACATATTTTAACCTTGTGCGTTACTCCAGCCAACATGCTGCAGTTATAACTTTTTAAACTCTCTCCCTCTTTAAGGTAGTATGAGGGTTCAAATTCTACCAGTGCTGTGAGAACATTTTATATCACCTATAGGCCATTTCCCCTATGATGCACTGTTAGATCTATGTTGCTATGAGAGAGTTTGTTTCCATGCTTTTTAAAACATTTGTTTGATTAAAGCACTTTATGAATACAGCCTTTTATTGCTGATCCCTGTCTTTTCTAGCTCACTGTTTAAATCCCCTCTGTAAGTTAATCAGCATCATTAGCATCTCCATTGGTAAAATAAAGTCTTAACAGTAACAGAGGAGACAAATGAGGGGGGGCCCTACTACCGTAATTTCGCTATAGGCAAACACAGTTGTGGGAAAGCAGTTCACCAACTATACTTCAATCGCTTTGCCACCTAGTAAAAGTCTGAAAACAGGTGCAGTTTAAAATAACCGCTAGCAAATTACTGCACTGCAGGGCATAGTATTGTCCTGTCATCATTTCGTCTCTCGCCCCCCACTTTTCTCCCCATACTGGAGCTTCGTCATTTATATGGCACTTATCTTTAGCAGTCCTTATTAGTTCAGTGGCTAAATCTGGTAGTCATAATAAATCAAGCAGGTTTCTCTCCTTCGCCTTTTTGCTTTACGAGCATAGTTTGCAGTCTGCGTTGCGCTTCTCCGTGTAGCAATATTTTGGTTCTTGTCATCTTCCTGTTTTGGGTGCGCTGCCATAACAGGTCAGTTTTCTCATTATTTTGGTTCCGGTTCCGAAACTCCATTATTTGTATTTTCCTCTCCCTCAGAGCTTCCCTCGCCTCCTCCACCGTAGAATACAATTTTGTTCCATCCTCCCAGAAAATACGAAGTCTGGCTGGGTAAGGGGTATGAAAACGGATCGCTTTCTCTCGTAAGGATCTCAAAATTGGAAGATATTTTAGTCTTTGCTGTTGTACTTCTTGAGGGTAGTCGTGATCCATAAATAGTCTGTGAGTGAGGTATTTTATTTCTTTTTTGGCCCAAGCACGACGCAGTATCTCCTCTTTGTCACTGAAGGAACTTAATTTAAACACTATGGAGCGGGGTCTGGCCGCTGGGTCTGATGGTTTCGCTTGGAGTGACCTATGCGCTCTCTCTATATGAAAAGTGAACGTTGAGGGCAAGTCCAAAATGTCTTTGAGTAGATTCTCCATAAATGGAGCCATAGGAGTTGTTTCCATGCCCTCAGGCAAACCATATAAACGGAGGTTGTCCCGCTGCGAGTGCCCCTCTAGGTCCAAGCATTTTGACCGCAACTCCTCCGATTGCTGTACCAGGGCCTGTATTATCTCCACCAGTTGCGCAGAAGATTCTTCGTTTTCAGCCACTCTTTCCTCTATTTTGCCTATGCGTGTCTCGAATAAGGTAAGTTGAGTACGGACAGCTTTAAATTCTTGTTTGTTTTCACTTCTCGATTTCCGAATTTCCTTTAGTAGAGTCTCAAATCTCGGCCGAGATAGTTGCTCTGATTCTCCGTCCATGTCATAACTGGCCGCATGGGAGCTTGCCGGCGAGAGAGATCTGCTAGGGGGGTCGTCTTGTAGTCAGTCGCCATCTGTATTCTTCTTTCCTTTCAATCTGTTTCTGCCTCTATAGGTTTCTAGGCGCTTCCCTCCTGTGTTTATAGACATTTTTGGTTGTATTCTGTTTAATTTTGGAGGTTAGATCGGCGGACTTTGTAGGGAGCAAGAAACCCTAGGCCCCTATCAGCTCCGTGACGTCACCGGAAGTCAGCTGCAACAGTTCTATGGTGAGGTCATCCCTCAGTCTCAGCTGAGACTGAGAACAGATTGAGACAGTGTGAAATCCATTTAACTGGAGTTTCACAAGCTGCCTTCCCTGCCTACCACTAGGTCTTACTGGGATTCTAGTAACCCCGGGTAACAAGGGGGTTACAATCGCCCTTGACCAGGAAAATGACTGTCCGCAGTCATTGTTTACCCGGCTTTAGGCCGTCCCACCCTATGTGCTACCTGCAGAGGGGGGTGATCAGGCCCCCTGCTACCAAGTGCAAGCACAGGCAGGCAACACTAAGGGCCTAGAGGCCTTCAGCTGACATATCAGCCTCTACACTACCCACTTACTATGGATGCCTAGTGGCTCTGGTAGAACTGTCCAGAGCATAGCCCTAATAGCTCAGCACTGCAACCCCTACTGCAGGTCAGGGCCACAGCCTGTCTATCCCCCCAGCCCTCTAGGGAAAATGTATCTGCCTCTAAACTAATACCCAAAACCAAAAACAACCCAGGGACCTCCCTGACCTTGGGTAACCTGCAACCACACACCAAGAATAATACCACATTATTATATCACTTTACTGCCTCCTCCCTACCCCCACAACCACACCTGTGGAAGGAAAAGGGTTAATGCAGCAACAACAACAATAACTACACCACAGTACTTTAAATTACTACACACCAAAGTACTAGTGAGGAACTCCGACAAAACCCTCCTTCTCTTCTTGTCTTCTCTTCTGTCTTCCTCAGGAACACCTGCAAGAAAAAGAAAGACAACACACACTCCTAATCTGCATACACAGTCTACCTAAACCCCTACCATCAAAACACTGGAGAATCCCAAAAAGATTTTTTTAGAAAAGGTAGAAAAACAGTATATACACTAGAAAACAATGACATTATTTACAATACACATTTGGGGGGATGGAGTGCCCTAAAAGTCCCATCTAGTGACCACAGTGCCCGAAGGCTAGAAGATTAAAGAGTCTCTCCTGGGCCGCAGCCCGGTGAAGCACAGTTCTATCAGGCCAAAGTCCCGAAGGGGAGAGTCTTTGAGGACAGTTCACACATTTTGGAGTCTGCTAGTGTAGGGTGTGTACTGCAATGTCATAAAGATAGAAAAGTTCGGATTTACCAGCCCTTTGTAGAATGGAAAATTTGGAACCGACCTGCACCTCTGTCGAAGACTCTCCCTGGCAGCATTTCTTCCAATACAGCTGGGTGGGCATCTTCCGGGAACCACAGGAGGGCACATCTGGGAACTGCTGGGTTGATGTCATCTCTGGAGATGGAACCTTAGAACAGGAACAAAAAGAAAACAGCTGGTCTGACATCATCTGATTACCAGGCGATGAATCAGGATACAGCTGGGCTGGTGTCCTCTCTGGATCTGAAGTAATCTGGTGGGCCAGTTGATGGATTCTGGAAAGGCCAGTACACTGTAGAACTGATGAATGTGGGGCACCTGAGTCCTGGATGTCCATATTGGCGGATCAATAAAGGCACTTCACAGGCTGGTATGGCAGTATTGACTACCACTGCTCGGCTTTCCATTTTGTAGGCATGGGCACATTTGCTGGGAGGTCCTTGCACTGAGGCCAATAGTACCGGGGGTCAGGAGCTTGAATTATTACCCCGTCTGGGCGCACATAATTCACACAGTGGGAGATTTCACATCCCTCTCTGTCCACTATTTGCACTCTGTCTATAAACAGTGTCCTGCCTCTCTTCCACTGAGTATATTTCTCGTGAAACAGTCTGTTTTTTACATGCTTGTTGGCCCCAGGATGCACACTTTTCATTGCTTTGGCCCAGATCCAGGATTTCCTGCTGTTCTCAATCTCCTCCCAGACTTTCTGAGGAAAGGTAGGAAAGGTCATACCATAGATCTCATTTGCCTTTCTACGAACCAGTCTCTCCTCTTTACTAGCTTTGGTCAACCTGAGACCGCTGGCCTGGCTTGGGGGTGGCCAGTCCTGGTTCTGCCAGCTTCGCATCCTTAAAGAAATTAAAAACGGATCCCTGACTTCTTCTTTTTGCATAGCCAGGGCAGTGGCATCATCACTCTCTTCCATGCATTCCTCCGAGGCAAGATCTTGAGGCTGTGTACCCATTCCTTTTTCACAAGGCCACATAGGTTCCCCCTCATCTTCCTCTTCACTGAGGATCTACGCCCAGGAGTGAGCAGTCGTTCTCACGCCTGAGACTATCCACTCATCACTAGGCACGGAGGTTGACACCTCCCATTCAAAGGCCTCCCGCATCTCATCTTCTCCTATGAGACTTGGGCTAGGCCCCCCCTTCCAGGGGTCTACTGATGCTTTATCCGAACTTTCCTTCTGGGATCCAGCATCCGAAACTTCAACTTCTGGTTCTGTCTCTAACTCTGCACCCTCTAGCTTTGTGCCACACTTCCCCGAGGGGCCTTCTTCAACAGGCTCCGGCTGGTGCTGTGTGCTGCCAACTGCAGATTCCTGAACCTTTGTCCATGTGGGAGCCAAATGAATTTGAGGCGCTTTATACAAGCCATATTTTTTTAGGCATCTAGCTCAGTGAGGTATCATGAAGACGTCCCTTCCAGCTCTCTAGCATATTTGACACACATGCACTGGAAAACCAGGAATCGCCACATGAGGAGGCAGTTGTCCTCCATAGCACCACTTTTCAATATCCCTCAGTCTATTTACTGCTGCTGTTACTGCAACCCGGCATGATCCGGGTAGCGAGCTGGTCCTGAGGCCATAACTGCAGAAAAACAAACAAAACTCACTGTAACTGAAAGTCCCACTTTACTGAACACTCTCTTTAGTTTTAAAATGGCTCCTCTGCTGCTGTGTTTACTTTACTACCCCACCCTGTAATGGCGGCAGCAGCACTCCAGTGCATCAACATTCAGAAATTTGGTCAAGCCACTGCGCACCCGATTTACACACACTACTGATAACTTTTGCTCAAACTGCACAAACTTGCACTGTTCTTGTTCTAAACACATTTACATGATTTTTCCACAGACTTTTCACTTGCTGGAAACATTTCTTTAACTCACAGTCCCTTAAAACTTCAGGTTTTTAAGCACAGGATTGCCTGTAAGACTAGTGCTGCATATTTAGCTACAACTCACAGTCTCTCTCTCTGGTTTTAAACTTTAAACTGAGGCTGAACTCATTACTATGCACACAGTCAATGACTTAACAGACTTGCACTTGCTGGCAGGACTTGACAGTCGTTACTTGCAAAGCGACTACACTGCTGCACACATATTTTGCTGGCATTGGGCAGAAAATCACTGTTTGAGCAATTTCACTGTTAGTACTTACTGTTATCAGTAGCTGTTTGCTGCGATGGGGAAAAATGGCCTGCAGCCAGTTCTTGGAGGCCTCAGAACAGAAACAGGTGGGCAGTCCTGCTGATCGTCTCCTCGACCACCACTCTTGCAATTCAGACAATCGTTTAGCGGGTTGAGCCCGATTTTAAACAAGCAAATCTATTTTTAGAAGGTTTACAGTGTTTTTAAAACTCAGCGACGCTCCTCCACAAGCCAGTACACGCACTCCTCTCACACTCCCTCTCGAATGCTAGGGCAGTCACTGTAGAGCTGGCTGAGGGGCGGGACTGATTGCAGCCTGACCAATCACACGACGCCATGCAAATGAGCCTCTTCTTCCTCGCGAGTGCTCTTCTCCTCACGGCGATTGTCGAGCAGGCAAATTTAAACTACAGAAAGCATTTTTTTTATTTTCTTCAACTGACTCCACGGCGGGAGCCCATTTCAGCCATTTGACATAGCCATTACACTGCAAGTCTCTCAGTTCATTCAAAAAGCATTTCCAACGTCCAGGGCACAATTTTCCTGCTGCTACCCCTAGTCTTCCACACTTTTCTTTATCACAGTTCATTTTAAAAGCATTTCCAACGTCCAGGGCACAATTTTTCTGTTGCTACCCCTAGTCTTCCACACTTTTCTTTACCACAATTCATTTTAAAAGCATTTCCAATGTCCAGGGCACAATTTTCCTGTTGCTACCTCTAGTCTTCCACACTTTTCTTTCCACAGTTCATTTTAAAAGCAGGCAAAAACGCTGTAAACAATTGATGCAGGACAAGGGCACACTCTTTGGCTTTACTGCTCCTTTGTAAACAGTTGGCATTTTAAACAGCAGCATAAGATCCACAGCACACAGTGACACACTAATTAAATTGCTTCAGCTTTAGGGCTACCCACTGCCAGATAGCCAAAATGCTAACCCCTTGCCCAAGCACCTTCCTCCCAAAATTAAATCCAAAGCGGTGCCTCCATTTTTTTAACCCCTCACCCCTGCCTTTTTGCAAAATGACAGGTGGCATGCTGTTGAAGCTGACAGCAGTACCTGGTGGGGACTGGGTTCGGGGAGGAGAAGGTTACTCGGCACAGGGGGCCTAGGTTTGGCTACTCTGCACAGGGGCACCCAAGTAAATCAGAACACAGGAAGCAATAACTGTAATGTCCAGAACCAGGAATGGGATTCTTCAGTGTGGCTTTTATTCACATCCAAGCTGAACAAACAATGCATAGACGGATCCCCACAGGGCTACTTTCCTGGTAATGCAGATTAGAGACAACAGAACACTTTTTCACTATTTCTAGCCCTCAGGCTCTGAACCCACCAGGCACACAGCCCGGACTTGCATGCAGCTTTGAGTACACAGCCCGACTTGTACACTACTTGGGTTTTTCCCCACTGGCCCGGCTCCCCTGCCGGCCACTTGATCCGCGGTCCATTTTGGGAAATGAAACAGTTTTCCTGTTGTGGCTCCCCAACCCACCTTAGAGCCTTCGACTGCTAGAGGGAATTTTCCTTCCAATCTCACGTCTGGGTACTTCCCTCATCACTGGCCTAGTGCATGAGGCAAAGTAGAAATCCACAGAGCAAATCCGTAGAGGTGGACCTGGTCACTAAAGATGGGGGGTCTCCCACCTCCAGCTCCCACAATCCATACCCAGCCATTTCTCTGGATACTAAACAACTCTTTATCTGAAAGCTTGGCAATATAGATTACTGGGTAGACGTATGTCACATCTCCTCTACATGTCTTGACTTCCAATAAGTGCTGGACTTGAACATACTTTCACTTTTGGCTAAGCCTATTACTCTAGGCCTCCCACTATTTCAGTAGTCCAATCCCCACTATCACACAAGTCCCAGGTTGAAAACATAGGCCCTTTAGAAAGAGCAGAAACTCACCCTCCGGTTGCATGTGCCCCACAGGCGATTCACAAATCTTGTTTCCCAAAAACTCTTGAACAAATAAGGCAGCTTCTCCACTAGTAGTAAAAACCAGGGGGTTGCCCCTGGAATATGAAGGACAACCTTTCCTGCCCTATCCCCTGAGGGATGGGGCACTGAGACCTGAATCAGCGGTCTCCACCACTTTAAAACTATCTTCTGTGTCTCTCTTTTGGTGGAAACAGACACCTTTTTCCTAAATGTAGCCCTATGTCAGGGCTGAGGCTCCAACAGCCTAACCAGAGCTGCTGTGCTCCTCTCTCAGCAAGCTCCAAACTCCAACTGACCTACAGACTACTGTTCAAACCTCCCAACATTCTATTCCAACTTCCTGCTGCAGATTCCATTGTGGCTCATGCAGCTGTGACAGTTCTACGGTGATGTCATCCCTCAGTCTCAGCTGAGACTGAGAACAGAGTGAGATAGTGTGAAATCCATTTAACTGGAGTTTCACAAGCTGCCTTCCCTGCCTACCACTAGGTCTTACTGGGATTCTAGTAACCCCGGGTAACAAGGGGGTTACACTTGTATATGTAGGTCTTCGGCATCTCTTTCCCCATTCTCTTATTATTCATAACTCCAGTTCAGTGGCACATAGATAAGCATAAAGCCCAGAAATAAACTCACCCCTTTTGGACCATAGTGCTATTAAACTCATCTGCCCTCTCGCTAGTTTGTTGTAAGTTGCCAGATTTAAGATATAGAAAAATGTCATTACCTGGTGCCGTGTGCATCCAACATTGCCAATATTCCTCACATTACCAATCAGCAACACCTCGGTAATTAATTTAAACAAGGAAAGTCACACCTTCTGATGACAGCAAGCCTCCACCTCCTGTGTCAAGTTTATGATGACTCTCTCCTTCTAATTAAATCTGTGCACCTCAACGCCTTCCTAGTAAACAGAAATAGAGCCTTAAAGCTGCTAAACATGTCCATTAACTTAACGGTTAAGCATACGTCTCATCAGAGGTAAGATACTACAGGGCAAAGCGTTCTCTCTCCGTTAGTGTCTCAGTATACTGGAGAAATTAAGCATCAGAGCAGAAAAGGGGAAATATCAGAGCTGCCTTAGTGATGAGTCAGGATAAAAAGACGTTTTAGAGAATAAATAAACAAATGCATTATTTGTATGCCCCAGCTTGCCATCGGAAGTCCCTCTCCCCCTCCACGGGCTTAACATGTATCCGTGAGAAATCAGTGACATTCTTAAAATGTAAAACCTGCAAAAAGTGCACCAAAATCTTTCTTGAGGCCAATCTTAGCTGCCTCATATCCATTGTAGTCTTTAGGTCCCTCTGTAGACTATACTCTTAGAATAGTTGGATAGAGTAAGCTGTATTTAATGTTTGCTTCTCTGAGTTTTCTCTTAATTGAGAAGAAGGCATCACGTCTTTTTGTTACTTCTGGGGGTAGATCATTAAAAACCTTAATCTTGCACCCTTCGTAATTAATGGAAATCTTGTCTCTAAGCTTTCGTTGCACATGCAGTTTGTGTTGAAAGTACAGGAATTTAAACACGAAGGACCTAGGTCGTGCATTAGGACTGGATATGGTTTCAAGGATCTGTGTGCTCTTTCCAATGCATAGCGAGCACAGTCAGGAGGAGGACCTGCAATTGATAACAGTAGTTTATTAATAAAAGTTAGGGCACCACTTCCTTCAAGTCCTTTCTTTATTCCAAAGATACTCAAATTGTTTCGTCTACTTCTATTCTCTAAATCTTCTATTTTGGCTTCCAATTTAGCAATCCTTTTAGTATTAGCAATACCCTCTCTGACATCTTTCTCCAGTTTATCCTCCACACTACTGATTCTAGCTTCTGTGTCTGACATACGTATCTTGTGCTCATCAGTTTCTTTTCTGAGCTGTTTTAAACTGTCAGACATATCTGTAACGGTAATGCTTATAGCTTCCATCTTTTACATAATTTGATTAAAATGAGCAACTGTCAGTGGTTGTGTAGAGGCTTCTTGATTTTCTAGACTGTCATCACTGTCAGTGCTAACTTTGGATATTTGTCTCTTAGAAGGATTTCACCCCCTACTTTTTTCTCATTAACAGGGATATTGCTATTATAGGAAAGTACCTGTTGGTATTCCATCTTCTCTCCATCCATAATACCAGGCAAATAGAAGTAAATGTATAAACCTGCTACCAATACAATTTAGGTCAAATAAATATTTTCTCAAGGAAAAATAGATGACAGCCTTGTCACTTTAAGACCGTCTGATTTGCAAGGACGCAATCGTGACAAAGTAGCGAGGACTACATAGGAAGGCTATGTCAGAACTTTTGAGGGGATGAAGCAAAACCTCCTAGGTCAGTGTATGTTTTAAAAGAAATAGAAATGGATTTACCATCCAAAGTAATTTTTTCAGACCTGGGTGAAGTTGACTTCGTATTTTGTGGAGCTGTGTGTTTCAGCTGATTACGTGAGGACAGAAGCTGCATCGATATCGCTGTTACTTTCAACACAAAAAATAAAAACAGCTGTGTATTTATTTTCAGCTAACGTTATACACCTGAAAAATCGTAAATGATATGGAAACTATGCCTGTCACAAATGACTGATATTTAAAATATTTAAACTTTCTTTGAGCGAGTGGCGAGTAGGCCTAGAATGACACGGAGCTCAGTGATGTGCAACCGTCCTGACTGCCTGCATTTGATCAAATTATAGACTCAGCTGAAGACTATTAGGTGTGTACCATCTCCTTTGAGACAGCCTGGTGGTGCTGATGTTGAATGTGGTGTGACCCCTTTGTCTGTAAGTGTTGAGGAAAGAGGTGGTGGATGCATTTTAGTTGTGGAAAAGGAGAAACATCTGCCATCACTACCTGTAGTGGATGCCAAACATCTGGGTTATATGCAATGGTACATTCTGTGTGTCCTCAGGTGGAGGAGACTGAGAAATCAGATGGGAGTCATGAAGATGAAGGAGGTGATGATGACATGGATGTGGATTATATTCCCCCAAAATAGGAAATGTTGGATGAGGAGTAGCACAAAGACTATTGTGAGAAGGGGAATGATGATGGTGATGATGAAGAAACTGTGCAATCAAAGTGTGGTCAGCCTGCTACAAAATCTTGAGGTGGTAAGGCCAGTGCCAGCAAGAAGAGGAAGTCAGTGTTATCTAGGTGTTCCAGTACAGGTGGTTCCCATAATGTGCAAGAAGAAGAGGAGGAGGAGGAGGGTGATTCTGGATGTGGCCAGACAAAGTTTGCCCCTAGAAAGAGAGAAGGCCATGACACATCAGTTAAGTGACTTTTTTTTCAGGAAGAGCCTGAAGAAAGTGACTGATGCTATCTGCACACTATGTGAGGATAGTTTGAGCCGCAGAAAATTCACAATGGCCTTGGATATGTCCGGCATGCTAAACCATCTTTGTTCCAAGCATCCACAAGAGTGGTTTGTCATTGCCCAGGTACAGATGAGACAATGATGAAGTACAACAATAAATTTAAAGGAGGTGGATAGATCCTTATCTGTAATTGGTGATGCTACAGGTTCACAGCAGTCTAGGGCAGTGGGTCATTTGGGTAGCTGAACTGCACATCCCCTAGGGAGGAGCCTAATGAAGGAAGGACAGGCAACAATTCCAACTGCACCACTGACAGGGCTAATAATCAGTAATCTGCTACCATTATCATTTGCCTCTAGTTCTGGATTCTGGAAGTTCATGTCTGTTGCGGAACCCTGTTATCATGTCCCTTCCCGCCATTTCTTCTCATGTGTAGCACTTTCCAAATTATACAACTGATTCTGTAAGGAGCTCCATTAGTATTTGAAGAAGTCTTCCTACAAGAATGCTCATGTAACCACCAACATGTAGGCAAGCGGACATGGGCAGGTCATTGGTTACATGGTGGTTACTGTACACTGAGTTACCGTCAAGTCTAAGCATCCAACCTCATCAACATCTAAGAATCCTGGTTCAGTGATGCCTGTGTACAGGTGCAGGCAGCCCTATGCAAGAGTGGATTTCCATCTGATCATATGTCTCCATATCTGTTGGGTGAGCTGAAGGAAGCCTGCCACCGATGGTTAAGTAGCAATGGTCTTGAAGCAGGATTGATTGTTGCTGACAATGCCAGAAACATTATCAAGGCCATTGAGGATGGACACTTCACCCACATGCCCTGCCTTGCTCATTGCATTAGCCTAGTGGTCAGTGACTTTATTCTCACAAACCGGATGGCAAGGGATACAATAGGAACAGTAAAAGCAATCTACAGTCACTTTTCATACTCTATGAAGGCTCGACGGAGCTGTGCAGCATTCAGAATGAGAAGCACCTACCTGAGCATGCTTTGAAACAGGACATTGTCACTCGTTGGAACTCAATGTATTATATGCTACAGCGATTCCAAGAACAGAAACTGGCAGTGCATGACTATCTGCTCATCACAAAATCAGCGGGGCAGATATCATGTTTTCAGGCTGAGACTGGATGATGGTTCGTATGCTAGTCCAAATTCTGGAACCATTTGAGGCATTTACACGTGAGGTCAGCACTGAGTCATCCTGTCTTAGCATTGTACTGCCACGGTACCTGCATGTCTTTTTAAAGGAATATAGTAAGAATCCCCAAATACCTTTTTCCCATAATATGCCATTGCCAGCCTTGCTTCAGATGTTGAAGCTGCAATTTGTTTTGTAAAAAAATCTGTCATAGTCATTTTTTTTATGTTTTTTATCGGTACTTTTTTCTGCCTGCCCCCCACTTTTTTGTGTGTGGCCACACCCCCAGAATGAGGTCATGCAAAATATGTTTTACTTACAGCAACAAGGACTTCTGGGCAAATTATAACACTGACTTAAATGTTCATTACTCAGAGGTGCAGCCCCTTATTTTGGTAGTGGCCACTGCAGTACAGCACCTAATATGTAGACGTATTTATTTATGTATTTTTTAAAGGTTTCACCTGGAAAGAAATACTGAGCAGAAAAGCTAGTTTCCAGATGCATCCTGTGGAGAGGAAAAGGGGCACACAGTAGGTACATATGTAGCAAGGTATTGTGGGTACAGTACATAGCTGATTTTTCTGTCTTGCTACTCATATTTTGCTAAAATACCAAGACTGACCAACAGAGTTCTCTGTTCCAAATCAGCAGGTGTTTACTTCTAATAAAGAGAATACAATTGTATTTATTGTATTTTAGTGTGTTAGTAATTACTTTTTACTTTAATGATAAAATATCTGTTTGACACAAGTGGATTTTTACCTTTGTTTCTCACACTGCTAGTAAAAAAGAATTCAGCAGACTTCTGGTATTGTCATGTCAGAAACTGCCAGCTACTTAATTTGATTCTTTTCTCACTAGCAATTGGTAACATGCAAATAAGATTTTGGAAAAGTAAGTAAAGAAACAAACAAAAGAAAGCTGAATGACTACAGCGGCATCTAAAAGCACCAAACCTTCATTCTCCCTTACTAAGCATTAACTCTTTAGAAGCTTTGTTTACCTGGCATGATGTCATAGTTGGGGACTGAGACACAGAGGAAATAAAGGGGCTTGTTATGCAAATGAAGCAGAGCACAGAAATAAAAGCATTTTTTCATGGAAAACAGCACTTTTGGGCAGTTTGAATGTTAGGGGGATTAAATCACAGCTCTTTCAGGTTACTATTGCTATTTGTTATGGTACATGTTGATAGATCCCTTTAAGGCAAGTATTCAGTGTTTATCAGAGGGACCAAGAGAAACATGCTGATGCCTTAAACATTGCTCGATCCTTGTTAGACATCTTATCTGTGAACAAGCAAATTAACAAGATGTTCCAGGAGGAAAAGTATGTCCTGTCATGCATGCTGGATCCTCACTTTAAAAACCAAATGCAGAACATCTTGCCAGAGGATGCAGACCTGAATGAATGGAAGAATGCATTATGTGCCAAGGTGGAGAGTATGATTCTATGAGCAGAAGGGGAGGAGGAGGAGGCAGATGAAGAGAGGGAGCCATCAAGGACCACCAAAAGGACATCGTCTGGCAGTGGAAAAGAAGTGAGAGCAAACAAAACCTCTGCCAGGGAACAAACAGATTTTTTTGATGAGGATGACAATGACTTCCCCACCATGAGACCCGGTGTCTCCTTGTTCAGTTGTCTCTCATCTGCCCCATTGATGTCTGCAATCATGGAACCTAGAGTCAAGCATCAGCACCTTCCGATCTGTGACCAGATCGATGGATACTCTGTCAAAACAACAGGTGCCAATAGGGAGGAAGATCAGCTGAACTGCTGGCATAGCAAGAAAACCACATGGCCTGGCTTGTATACTGTGGCAGTATACTACCTCTCCTGCTCATGCTCAAGCATCACTCAATGCAAGTGTGTAGTGCTGCTGGTGAGATTGACTGAATGGAGAACGCGCCTGAGTCCAGGTAATGTGGAGAAGCTAATCTTCCTGAAGTTAAATCTGCATGATTTTAAGACAAAGCCTTCACAAGACCTGGATCTTGTCTGTGACCCTGCAGAGACACTTTCGCAACCACCTGATGTTGATGTACACTGAGATGAGGATTAAAAGCAAGATCAAGGCAGGGTAAGATGGCATTCCTTTTACATGTTCACTTGTCCACTGTCTCCACATGCACACTTGACCCGTCAGTCATATATATCAGATGTTATCTTATGATGATGCATTTACATAGAAACATAGTGATGGCAGAAGGGGGACCACAAGATCCATGTAGTCTTCCCATGAGCCTAGTCCCCTCACTTAACTGCTATTTAGTGTTATAATACCATTGTGCCTATTCCAGGCCTTTTTGAACATTCCAACTGACTTGGCCTCAACAACCCCTGGCGGAAGGCCACTCTGGTTATAATTACATCTAAATCTCTTTCCTGCTTTGTGGCTTCCAGTTTTACTCAACCCAGAAGGTATTCCTCACAAGGATTGTTCTTCCCTAGTGCATGATTTTGCACTTTTTGGTGTTGAAATTTAGTTGCCAAGTTTTTGACAACCTTTCTAGTCTTTTTAGGTCAGCCCTTATCCTGTCCACACCACCAGGAGTGTCGACTCTATTTGATATCTTTGTGTTGTCTGTGAACGAACTCACCTTGCCTTCAAGGCCTTCAGGTATGTCACTGATGAAAACATTGAAGAGGATAGGCCCTAGTACCAATCCTTCAGACACGCCACTAGTTACCTCCCTCCCTCTCCTCGATAGTGAGCCGTTAACCAGTACCCTCTGTGTCCTTCCACTAAGCCAGCTCCATACCCAGTTTACCACTTTGTGCCCTACTCCCATGCTGCCAAGTTTGTTCAACAGTCTCCTTTTTTTAACTCATCTTTATTGTTTGACAAGAAAAAAAATCACTTTACAGGAGAATAAAATGAATAACATGAAAAAAGGAAGGTACCTCATATACCACTAAGCAGATAAGCAGTGCATTCACCTCTGTAGGTATTGTCATTGTATGCCACTCTGTTATCTCTTAATGTACAGTTTCTTTGTCTGACCCTTCTTTGAGTTAGCTCCTTACCCTGTGCCGTGACTAAACTAGACTGTCTTCAATTACCGCCTGTTTCCAGGTATGACTGTCTATGATAGGGCTATGCCCTTTCTCAAGAAAATTTACAGTAAAGAAACTTGTAATTTTAATGGGTGACTCAACTGGAGTCAACAAGTATGAGTTGAGGAGACCATGCTGTTATCCCTTTTTTTAGTCCCTTAAGGGAGAGGTCCCTCTATCCGAGGGGGTGGAGGCATGTTGCTACTGTTCCCCACTGGTCTGTTCTAGTGAGATGGCCTGGTTCATCCAACTTCTTAGGCATACCACTACTGTCCACCCATGTTATTTCCTGGGTCTCCCATCTGTGCTGGGGTCTTTAGACTGTCCCATCTTCTTCACTGCTCCTTTTGTTTATTGGTGGTGAGCCTAAGTTTTGCAGTCAGCTCTTCCATCCGTTTTATGTTTTCCATCCTGATTCTCCATGAATCAATAGATGGGGGGGGGGCCTTTCAGCTAATTGACCATATTTCCTTCTGTGCTGCTAGGCATAGTGTCCTGAAGAGGCCCTGCTGCCTGTTGTTTCCTAATGCTGGGACTTTAAAGTCCAGGATCATTGTATTAAAGTTAAATGGTATTTGCGTCTCCCACATACTGTTAAAAGCTTGATAGTCAACGCTGTGGCGCCGAGTGAAGGGGTTCGCTTGGCATTCTGGTGACCTGGATTTGTGCCCCGAGCCCAGGTACCAGGAGTGGCGACTAGCAAGGGAGGGGTTCTATAAGTGTCCATTGGATGCTTCCCTCTTGGTGGGGGTGGGTTCTGTCTGGGGACCTGCGGGTGGATTGGCAGCATGCTTGGGGGACGTGCTGCCTCACACACACCCTGCATGCCCCCGCCTCAGAAATCCCCCCGTGCTCATGCAAGGCCAAGAACTGCAGTGAGCGGGGGCACAGAAAACAGAAAAAATGCCCCCGATTGACCGGATGATGAGTGCCTTGGCTCCTGCCACCCGAAGCCCTGGAGCCAGCCCGGATCCAGCCCCACAGCACCTGAGATGAGACGTCGGCCCCTGAGGCCATTCCCTCTCAGAAGAGAGGGACCCTCCCAGCAGAGGGATATGCCGGGCTACTTAAGGTAGGCTGCAGTGTGGGCTGAGGGAAAGTGGGAACAGGTCAGAGGGTAGTAGGTAGGGCACTGTGCTCAGAAGGAATGGCTGGTCGGGGGTGTGTGGGAGGCGCAAAAAAAAAAAATCTTGATGAATTGTTGCTCAAAAGGCTACCACCATGAGGCAGGATCAAAATATATAGAAATGGGTTCTCACTTGGCCACAACCTCTCCAGCACAACTCTGAATTCCCACCACTGAAGTGCTTCATGATTGAGGGAGTGTGGAAGAACCGAGTCAGACACTTCCAGCAGAACTACCTCCAGCCTGGGGATGCCGTGGTCCTTTACCCTCTCTCCCAGGCTAGCCTCCACTTCTCCTCTGGGATTGAGATTCCACCTCCACCTCCCATTTCCTTCTAAGGCCCTCAAATTGAGCATAGTAGTCTCCTTGGAGTGCTTTATAGGCCCCTGAGATCAGTTTGCCCTTTCCAGCAAGCCGGACTGTCCAATATAGGAAATTTTCCAGCGCTGTGAAGTTTATATTTATTTTAGGAATAAAGGTATTTGATACCAGTTAGTGCCTCACCTGCAAAAACCTGTGGAAATCAGCCTTATTCAGGGCATACTTGCCCTGGAGCACTGTGAATAGAACCATTGTTTCCCCTTGTATCAGGTTTTGGAATCTCCCAAGGGATAGTGCATTCCATCCCAGAAATCAGGAGTCTGTCTGTGGGGGGTGAAATGAGGGTCTCCAATAATCAAGGTGCGTGGGCCTATTCCCTCTGGGGTTTGTGTTTGCTTTCTTGCCCTCACTAGGACCCTTAACTTGTGTTTAGTTCAGGGGTTTCACAGACTCCTCCAGACCTCTGGAGTGAGTGGGGCATGTGGAAGTGAGGAGAAGCTGATCACTTGGGCCTGGTGGCCCTCTATCTCTAGCCACCCAGTATCTCTCCGCTGTTTAACCCAAGTGACCACTGGGATCAGCTGCGCTGCCATGTAATGTAGTCTTTGGGAGAGTAGCTTTCCACTGATCCTTCTTCTGCCTCTCTGCCAAATAAATGCCAGAAGGGTGGTATTCACTTTTTTCAGAAAGGAGTCTCAGATGTTAATGGGTAGGACCTGAAACAGGAATAAAAAGTGGGGGAGGACATTCATCTTAATGGTGTCTACCCTCCCACCCAGGGAGAGAGGGAATAGCTCCCACGACTCAGGTCCGCCTGGATCTCTGCCCACATTTTCCCATAGTTAAGTTGAAAGAGAGCAGATGTTTGGGGTGAAATTTTAACCCCCAAGTATCTTATTGTGTTAGCCATGGCCCATTTAAAGGGAAAGTTCCCTATTACCTCCCTAGGCAGGGTCCCTCCAAATTTGATTGCTTTCGATTTCACAAAGTTGGATTTTATACCCTGAAATCTGGCTGTAGCTCTGGAATTCTCTGCCCAGGGCCAGAAGTGGAGTCTTGGGTGAGGTTAGGAAGAAAAGAGACTCACTGGCGTATAGAGACAACTTATGTGTCTTGTTCCCCACCCGTATACCCTGTATAACCTCGTTTTCCCTCACTGCCACCTCTAGAGGCTCAATGCAGAGTGCAAATAATAGAGGGGATAATGGGCACCTCTGCCTTGTCCCTCTTGTAAGGTAGAATCTCTCAGTGGTATAACCGTTGACCCTCACCGTCACCTGAGATGAAGCATACAAGGTTTTCACTCTCTCCATGAATTTGGGGTCCAACCCCATCTCCCGCGAGGTTCTGTGTAGGAAACTCCTGTCCACCCAGTCAAAGGCCTTTTCAGCATCCATAAGCACTGCCAGAGTAGGTTCTCGGGAGGCCTGCAGGCAGGTAATGAGATTGAGAAGATACCTTATGTTATCATGAATTAGCATTCCATTTATAAAGCCTGTTTGATCCAGGTGGACCAGCCTCCCCACACAGCCCTGCAGCCTGTGAGCCAGAATAGAGGTGTACAGTTTCTGGTCAACATTGAGAAGTGAGATAGGTCTATATGAGCTGCAGACCACAGGGTCTTTCCCCTCCTTGCGTATCACTGAGATTTGGGCATATTGCCAACTAGGTGGGGCCCGTCCCCTTTCTGAATCTCCCTGCACACATGCCCTAGTAGAGGGGCCAATTCTTCTCTCATGGCCTTATATAATTTGGCTGCTAATCTGTGTGGGCCAAGTGCCTTTCCTGACTTCAGGTCCCTGATACTATTGTGGACCTCCAGATCCATAATAGGGGAATCTAAACTCTCCAACTCCTCTTGTACGAGTCTGTTGAGTTTTACCCTTTTAAAGAAGATGTCCAGTTTATTCTGGTAGTTCTCTATTGGTTCCTGGTGATCGAGTTGCCTGTAGAACTCCTGGAATAGTCTTGCTATGTTTTCAGGGTCTGTGATATATCGATCCAGACCCATGTTTGCCCTTAATCTGAGGACCATTCTGCTGGATGCCGCCTTCCTGAGCTGCCATGCCAGTAGTCTGCCAGCCTGGTTACCTGCTTTGTAAAACCTCTGGTGGGAGTATCACAACTATCCCTCAATTTTTATTATCGAGGAGTTCAGTTTCTGCCTGGTTTCTTTCAGCCTCACTTTTACTGTGTCATCCAGGACAATTTTGTGCTCCTCCTCCTCCAAATCAAAAAGTCTGGTCTCTAGGTCCACAAGCTCTTTCTGATTCGCCCTCTTAAGGTTGGAGGCATAGCTGATGGTCTTGCCAGTAATTACTGCTTTCAGAACGTCCCACCAATGGCTGATGTGGTGTCTTGGGTAGGGTTGCACATTGTATAGTCTTTCACCGTGCCCTTTACAAGGCCCTTGTATACTTCCTTGTTCAGGAGGGAGACATTAAGTCTCAACATGGAGTTCTTGACCTTGGGTGATAGCCAAATTTTCATGGTCACCATCCCATAATCCGAGAGGGTTCTTGGGAGTATTCGGATCTCCTCTACTCTATGAAGCCAATCCGCTGACACTAGCATGAGGTCTAACCTTGAGTATGCCTGGTAAGGGGCTGACCAACAGTCGCGTGTTCTCCGGTGGAAATAATGCCCCACCTCTATGAGGCCCAGGTCTCTGTTCAGTCTTCCCAGTGTTTTAGCCTCTCACGATAGTGGGTCTGGTGTATTCCCTAACTTATCTACGGCTGGGATGAGAACGGCATTAAAATCTACCCCAACCACAAATAGCTCCCCTGGTGGGGGAGCTACTTTAAGCAACACCTCTTTGAGAAATATGCTATTTTCCACATCCTGGTTAGGAGCGTATATGTTTAAAAGTGTGTAGGGTGTCTCCCTATATCGCCCCGTAAGCAGCAGGTATCTCCCCTCTACATGCTGTTGGAGGTCTGAAAGTTCAAAGGAGAAGTTCTTATGTATCAGAGTTGCCACTCCCCTCCTATGTGGTTGCGCAGTGTAAGAGACAAAGTATGCCTGACTCATCCAGGATCTTTTGAGTTTTGCGCTCTCCCATGGACTAAGATGTATCTCCTCAAGGAACGCAATATCTGTCTGAGCCCTTTTAAGCTCGTTAAGGACCCTGGTTCTCTTCACTGGACTGCCCAGGCCCCTCACATTGTAAGTAACTAAATTACCTTCCACCATATCCCAGTTTTCCCCTCCCCTCTGTTTCAGTTATTAAACAACATAGTCTCTCTCTTCTCGTGTAACTCAATAAAACTTGTAACATAACTTCGTACAACAGAACTGTGCTTCCAAAGCTTAAAGAGCACCCCACCTGCCTGTTTGCTGGCCCTGAGCGGATGGGGTGAGGCACCCTAGCCAGGGGCCATGCACTAGACCCGTGCTTACGGATTGCCTGGCACCATGTGCCTATGTAAGCAATTCCTATTCTTACTTCCACCTCCAAGTAGGTCTATCTGAGGTGTCTTTGAAGTCAATATCCCATTGTGGTCCAAAGATCTCAAAATTTTGTCCCATCCCCCACCCCCGGTTATGATTCATGGCTAAGGGGCCAGCAGTCTCAGCCTGCAAACCAATGTCCCACCTCTTCCAACCTGGGTGGCCCCCTAGGAGCCCATTCCCCAGGTTGGCCAAGTTACTCTCCTTCTTTTCCTTCCCCATCCCCCCCAACCATCCCCCCACATCCCCTTCCTCACAGTGCGCCCTCTCTCTGTCTTGGCATATGACCCCTCTGTGATCAATGTTTGTGACCTCTCCTCTCCTTCCCCCTGCTTATAGCCAATGCCTGTGAATGTGAATATCCTTTGCCATGCCCTGCTGTCCACATAAATCTCCTAAGCCATTATTTCATCATTTTGCCTCCTTTGAGATAAACAACCATGTCCCTTGTTACCTATGACATACATCAAAGCATATCTTTGCCCATGGGCCCCTGCCAACCCATACCAGTATGATTGCTTCTCTGCGTTAGCAACCTACACCTTTGGTTGGCATGAGCCCCTGGCCAGTTTCATTGCATCTCCTGCTCCTGTGCCTCCTGGCAGACACTCTGTTTTAACTGCATGCACCCCATTCTCCCTTCCCCCTCCCCGCACCCATAACCACCTCTCTGATGCCGGGGTCTCTGTCTTCAATCTGTGGACCCTGGGACTGCATCTTTGTGTCCTTCCTTCCCTGGCCCAAACTCTTCATTATATTTTAGGGCCAGTGGAATTCTCCTGACCCAAGAACTGCTTCTTGTTTGGGGGGGGGCATCTTCCCTCTAGTTCCCCCCTCCTCCAAGGTCCTTCCCTAGGGAGCCCGATCGCCGGATCCGCCTGTACTCCTAGGTCAATCACCCACTCTCGCTCCTCCCTTACCCCCATCAGCAGCTAATCTGCTCCCCTGGGGAGGGGTGAGAGCATCCTCCCTATCCAACAGAGTGCACAGCACCAGGGCCCATGATGTTGCAACCTGATGATCATCATACTAAATGTGATATTTCCTGTCTAGGCATGCTTTCAGGGCTGAAATATATTATTCTCTCCATGGAACAACCACCAGAATAGAATCTTCTCCAAGGCAGCTGCCACAGCGAAGGAGCTATATTAACAGCCGGGGAACAGCCCCCCCCCATCCACGCAGCATAACCCTCATTAAACCTTTTACCCCTTGTTCTCCTTTGTTACTCTGGTAGTGGGAGGATTGTAACTCCCTTTACCCTCCGCTAGTCCAGCCTCATGGTAATAGGGCACATGTATCTCGGGGAGATCAGCAGACCCTTGTGCATGCCACTTCACCCCCAGTGCTGCATATATGTCTGTGGGCCACCTTTAACCCAAATACCTAGGGCCTTCTTTGAACTCTTGTCCGATCCTTAATCTGTGACCCTCTCACTGGTTGACTTGATATTTCCATGCTGGAGGGGCCGCCAATCCAGCCACCAAGACCCAGGAGAACTGTGGAGAGGGCAGAACAACAAGAAAGGAGAAGTTATTATTTCATTCGCCCTGTGAGTGCGCTAGCCCGCCTGGCCCTCGACACCCCCCCACCCTGTACAACATGATCCTTTCCCTGTCCCATCATTCCCATCCCATCAAATTTAAACTATTGCATAAACGCAAATGAATATTTAACAACGGAAAGCGTATATAAATGCTCCATCTAGGATGCCATAAAAGGCACCCCCTTCGTAACAGTCTTCAGTTCATGGTAACAGCTGAAGAGAGTGCAGAGTAGGCCACCAAAGAGGCACAGCTGTTAGTGCATCCCTGAGGACACGTGGTTGTGCCTTCAGGTGTCCGACCTGCCACCGGATTTTTGGGGACATGGTGAGCTGGTCAGGGAGCTGGTTTCCACTGATCGATGTCCCGAGTGTCCCTGAGAAGTAGGGCATCCTTGCTGCCTGGAGCTGGAGACCTTGGACCACAGCTCCTCCTGCAGCAGGTATTCTTGGTTGGGTGGGCCTGGTCTAGAGAGAAGGGTCAGGGAGACCCCCAGCTTCAGTAGGGTGGGTCTCACTTCTGCCAGGGTGTGGAAAAATTGTGGGCCTTCTGGGGGAAAAAAATCTTGAGTTGGGTAGGCACTATCAGATGCATTTTAATGCTGTTTGTTGCCAAATGTTTTTTGATATCAAGTAGCACCTGCCTCTACTGTTGTGTGATGGGGGTAAAGTGATGATCAAAATAGAGACGTCTGTCTCCAAATATGATTGATTTCTTGGCCCATGCAGCCTGCAGGACACTGGTTTTCACCCAGTAGTCCAAAAACTTCAGCACAGTGGACCGGGGGTAGCATTGAGGTGTGACGGCTTTTTAGCTAAAGCCCTGTGTGTCTGGACTATGTTTGGCTGCTGGTCAGTTAGGAGGCCCAGTATTTCTTTAAGGAAGAACTCAATGAAGTCTTCCATTTTTCCTTTTTCAGTATCTTCAGGTACCCCAAAATTGCGAAGGTTGTCCCTTCTGGAGCGGAGCGTCCAGTTTGTCTGCCAGTTCTTTCTCCCTCTTTAGTAAGTATCTCAGCGCACTGTCATGTCTGCCACCACCACATCTGTCTCCATGAGGCCTGACTGGAGGTCTGCTGTGCACTGCGTTACCTCAGCCAAGCCTTTGGTGGTTTCTGTGGCTGTTTTTTTTTCAGTTTTTTGCATTGTATCATTGATTTTATTTAGTTCCAGGAATAATCAATGTGAAACGATGGTAAATTCCTCCTCCTCCTCCAGTTCCTCATCACTGGTTTTGGGAGGTTGTGGTTGGGTAGTAGTGGCCTTGCCCTTACCTTGGGTCCTGGTGTCTTGTGGTTCGGCCATCGCTGTTGGTTTTAGAAATTCCAATAAACTGTCTTTCAGTCTTGCTTTTGTAAGTAAGTAAAGTAAGTAAGTAAAATTTATTTTTTAAGCGCTTTTCAAAGACCAAAGCGCTGTACAAATGAACAGACATTTAATTACAGAATATAATAATAACAATAATAATGACAATAAAATCACAATAAAAATCACAGTAGGAATCACAGTAGGAATCACTCTCCATACGCCTTCAAAAATAGATATGTTTTTAACTCAGACTTAAAACTCTCGACGGTCAGGCAGCTTTGTATCTGACGAGGTAGAGAATTCCACAGGGTGGGGGCCGCGTAAGAAAATGCATGTGCCCCAGATGTTTTTAAGTGAACCCTGGGAATCTCTAGCAATCCCTCGTCGATCGGAGTGAGCGAGAGGGACAGTAGGGAGTAAAGAGATCTTGTAGATACTGCGGTCCCTGTTCATGTAGGGCTTTATAGGCCAGTAACCCGACCTTGAAGATGATCCGCCACTGAATTGGCAGCCAGTGCAGTCCGTGCAGCACAGGCATAATGTGACTGTTTCTGGATGTCCCAGTCAAAAGCCTGGCTGCTGCATTCTGCACCAGCTGCAAGCGGTGGATATCAACCCCCGGTAGCCCTAGGTACAGGGCATTGCAGTAATCAAGGCGAGAGGTCACATTCTCCTCTATGGCACCTCTACCCTTTCTGTTGTTGTTTTAGATGGGTCTGGGTGTCAGACGAAGAGATTACTACAGATTTTGTAGTCCTGCAGGTAAGAGCTCTGAAGTTCAGCTACTCATTAGCTCGTAGGCAGAACCAGAAATTGGACTCAACAGTCTTCTATGCAAGACTGAGTCAAAGGCTTTGCTGAAGTCCAGGTATATCACATCCACAGCACTGCCCTGATCTACTGTATTGGTTACCCAATTGAAGAAATCTATTAAGTTTGTCTGGCATGACCCTCCTGTGTTAAAACCATGCTGTCTTGGGTCCATTCTATCATTTTTTTTGAGAAAGGATATAATCCTTTCCCTAAGTAGGGCTTCCATTGTTTTGCCCACAATTGAGGTGAGGCTTACTGGGCAGTAATTGCCAGTACTTTCCCTACTGCCATTTTTATGGAGTGGGACAACTGTGGCCTTTCTCCAATCCACTTCCCCGACCTCTAGCGAGAGGTTGAACAGCTCGGCCAGCGGTGCCGCCAGATTGTCCCTTAGCTCCTTCAGTAACCTGGTGTGAACTCCGTCAGGTCATGTGGCCTTATTGACCCGAGTTTTTCTAGTTCCTTCAGGACACTTTCCCTTGTGAAAGGTGTTGAATCCATATTGCTGATGTCTGGACTTTTCTCTGCCAAGGTGGGACCACAACCTCCTTCTTCCTTAATAAATATGGAGCAGAAGTATCTGTTAAGGATTTCCGCTGTGTCTTTGTCATCCTCTGTGCACTCTCTGTCTTGCCAGTTTGATATAGTCATCCATAACATCACCTGGGGCTGCAACTGTTGTTCAGTTAACGCACCTGACCTCACGTCAGTGTTGCATTACCTATCAGACCAAAACCATCCCACAGACATCAATTCAAAAATCACAGGTTGCTGTTTACTTTTCTAGACATTTAAATCCACTGATCCCATTGGGAAACCAGTTTTCAAGGCCATACAGTTTAATGACTGACCTTGGAAATTATTTCTTTTTTCATTGCGTGTGAGTCTGTATTTCTTGCATCACCATGTTCTTTTTTTCTCAATTAAATTTTATTGATTTTGAAATATAATATGCACAGCAAGAAACTCTGCACAAGGAACAAAATATGCTAGAAACATAAACATGCACAACATTGTTAACAAATTTGGGTGACAGAAAAAAGAAAACAAGTACCATCAGTTCTATGTAACTATATACTAATTCAAACATTAACCAGACATTTAAACAATTAAGAAAATTAAGAGAAAAAATACAATCTGTAATATTTTTATAGAAATTAAATGTTTGTTTATTGGATATAATCAGAAAGACCTTTGAGTCAAAGACTCATTTACAAAGGTTCCACGTCATACATTAAAATACAGGGCAAACAATAGTTAACAGAGATGAGACAGTACAATACAATACATAATGAAGAGTTACATTACATTTCAGTACATGTTAGTCATAATACATAATGAAGAAATAACATTACATTACAATACATGGCAGTCAAGGTAGATCAGGAGGAGGTCCTGATCAGTACAGTAGTTGAGTCTCACTTTAGCACAGCCAAAATAGTTGCAGAAAAGACTGTAACTGGCTGATAGTCAGATAGTGAGGTAGTAGAGATATTGACCCAGAGACAGAGATAGTTATGGGCACACTTAAGGTAGAATGCTGTAGAAAAGGGTCAGGGGCAATCACAGGCGTTAGAGTCTAGGAGGAGTTCCCTTAGTCTAGCTTTAAAAGGACCTAGCCTTGTTTCATTGGCTATTTGGATTGGAAGAGAGTTAGTCCAAGTCGGGGCTTGGTAGCTGAAAGTCCTTTGCAGTTGGGAGGTATGGGGGCAGGGTACCCAGAGTAGCGGTTTGTTAGAGTTTCGTGTGGATCTGACTGGGGATGCTGGTCGAATAATGGGGGAGAGAGAGGGAAAGGCGAGACCTAGGAGTATCTTCTTTGTCACGAGGCTTGTATGATATCTGATTCTGCTATCTAGGTTTAGCCATTTAGAGGCATTGTAGAGTATACAGGTGTGGGTGAGGCGATCACAGCCTAGGATGAGATGGCAGGCTTTGTTGAGTACCAGGTGGAGTGCGTTTAGCGCGGAGTTGGGGTCAGCACAGTATATGGTAATGCTGTAGTTGAGGAGGGAGAGGATGGAGGAATTGACGGTGATCCGTAGAGCCTCCAGGGTGAGGCAGTGCGTGTATCTATAAAGCACTCCTAGTCTTGAGTTTAGGGCCGAGTCTAGGAGGAGAATATGTTGTTTATAGTTGATAGCCGGGTCTAGAGTGATCCCTAGGTATTTAAAGTTGCTGACTTGCTCAAGGGGGGGTGTGGTTGACAGTGAGAAATGGGGGGCAGAAGTTCTTGCGGGGGTTCTGTGGGTGGGAGATGTTCATTACTCTAGTTTTCTTGTAGTTGATTATTAGACGCTGGGTGGAGAACCAATGTTCTGCTTCATGGAAGTTATGTTGGAGTGTTTGGTGGAGTTTAAGTGGGTCAGAGTTGGAGGCAAACAGTACGGCATCATCCGCGTAGAGGAGCAGGTTTCCTGAGACGTCCGATGGGAGTGAGTTAAGGTATAGGCTGAAAAGTAGGGGGCCAATAATCGAGCCCTGTGGGACACCAGAGTGGACCGAGAGGCAAGGGGACAGGGCAGTACCTACCTTGACCTGTTGGGTTCTATCCAACAGGTAGCTGGTGAACCAGTTTAGGGAGTCATTGGAGAAGCCACAGGAGGAGAGAGTGTTAAGTAGTCGGGCATGGTTGACAGTGTCAAAGGCTTTAGAGAGGTCCATGAAGATAGCACCTGTGAGGTGGCCACGATCCAAGGCGGAGTGGGCGTGCGAGGTGAAGGCAAGGAGGGTGGTAGTGGTACTATGCCCCTTATGGAAGCCATGTTGTTGGTCACAGAGAAGGTTGTATTTTGTGAGGTGGTCAGTGATTTGGTCAGCAACGATATGTTCTAAGGCTTTGGGGGGGAGAATGGATATCGGGCGGTAGTTGTTGATGGAGGAGCGGTCCCCACTCTTGAAGATAGGGGCGATGCTGGCCAGCTTCCAAAGGGAGGGAAATTTCCCTTGACAAAGAGAGCGATTTAGGATATGAGTGAGAGGGTAGAGGACTTCTGGGAGAGTAAGGCAGAGAAGTTTCAGGTCGAGGGAATCGCTGCAGTTTGTTGAGTGGCTAAGGGCTTTGGCTAGGTATGGTTTGGCATCTGCAGGGGAGAGAACGTGAAGGCAAAATGGAGGAGCAAGGGGGGGACAGGTGGACCGGGGCCAGCGGAGCGTTGAAGAAGTTGTGGGGGAGAATATGGTTGAGATTGGTGAAAGCGGAGTTTAGGGCTGAGGCTATGCTGAGGGGATCCATGGAGGTATTACCGTCAATTTCTAAATGGTCTGGGAGCTGGTTTGGGGTTTTACCGCAGAGTTCCTTAATATTATTCCAGAATTTATGTCCATTACCCCAAGTGGATGTCAAGGAT
Organism: Neoceratodus forsteri; assembly: GCA_016271365.2. Classification (NCBI taxonomy): domain Eukaryota; kingdom Metazoa; phylum Chordata; order Ceratodontiformes; family Ceratodontidae; genus Neoceratodus; species Neoceratodus forsteri. The sequence continues at coordinate 349,455,613 of JADMNL010000024.1, forward strand.
GCTTTGTAATATTCCACTTTGGCGGTGCGGAAGGCCCACGTGCATTTGTTTCACCTCTCCCTATAGCGTTGCATGTCAGCTTGTCGTTTGGTTTCATTGGCAATATGCCAAAATGAGTCACACTGTTGCATTAGGCCCAGGAGGTGTTCAGAGAACCAGGGGGCCTGGTTTACTTTGGACATTTTCTTGGTAAGGGGGCGAAATTATCACAAATACTATTGAATGTGGAGATAAATAGGTCAAGCACATGATTGGGGTCTAGGGTGTTTACCAGGGGTGTCCAATTCCAGTCTCAAAGGAAGGCTTTGAGTTGGGAGAGTTTGCCGGGGCCAAGTTTGTGCTGTAAAGTAATTTTGGGGTTTGGGCGCCATGCAGGACCATGTGCAGAGCACAGGAGAATGATTGCTTAGGGTTGGGGAGTACTTGGGTGTTGGTTATTCTGTGTGAGCGGTTTGTGAAAACCAGATCCAGGAGGGAGGATGTCCCTGTATGGGTATTTACCCTGGTAGGTGAGGTGACAATCTGGGTGAGACTGAGCGATGCAGCATCATCAGTATATGAGGCTGGTTTTCTGGCCAACCAATTTATATTGAAGTCACCAATGACTATTTTTTCATATTGAGGCGGTAGAGTCGTGATATAGTTCAGAACTGCCTGGAAGGCTAGTTTGTGTTCGTTGGGCGGAATGTAGACAATGGTGAGTAGGAGGGGGCAGTAGATCTGCCAAGAGGTAATTTTAGAGTTAGAGCTTATGCCCTTGATGCGAGCTGGGGGTAGGGAGTAGTTTGCCTGACGGTGAGGCTTTAAGGTAGGCAGCACAGCCACCACCTTGTTTACCCACTCTATCAGAGTAATGGAGGATGTAACCAGGGAGGTTAACAGCAGAGTCTGGTATAGAGTGGGAGAGCCAGGTTTCACTCAGCCCAATTATATCAGGGTGGTGCTGGAGTACCCACCCCTGAAAGGGGTCCCATTTTTTTTGCAAGCTGCAGATGTTAAGGGAGGCGGTGCGTAACCCCTTGGGAGGGAAGGGGGTGTGCTGGGGGGGTCTTCGGGCCAGGGTTGGGGTGGACATTGGCCATTAGAAGTAGTAATAGGACAAGAGACTGGAGGTGGTTTTTTGTTGTTTGGGTATATAGTTGGTGGCATTTATGCAGCACATACCCTTTGGTTGGATGGAAGGTGGGTATCGGAAGCTTCAAGGTTTGTGGTGCAGCGAGGAGGAGGAGGCAGGGGGGCAGGGGCAGAGGAGTAGTTGTGGGAGTGCGATTGGGGGTGTGCAGCAGGGAGCAGGGCTACATAGAGTCCAGTGCCCATAGTGATACCTGCTGATAGAGAGTAGGATGGTAGGGGGTTTTAAGGTTGCAGTTGTTGGGGGGTGAGGGGTGCGGTCCGAGGGGTACTCGTCAATCGTTGTGGCAACTCCCCGCTTGGGGGTAAGCAGAAGATGGGAGGGCAGGAGGGAGAGTGCCAGTCTGTTTGTAGATGTAGCGTGTGCTTATCATTCAGTTTTGTGTGGGTGGGGGGGAGAGCAGCATGGAGATATAGAAGAATGTGGGCAGTAGCATGCTGGATTGGGGAGGTGAAGTTATGGTAGAGGGAAGCGGGGAGCGAGAGGAGAGCAGCATAGTGAAATGGATGGAAGTGGGTAGTAGCATGTTTGGACTAGGGAGGTGCAGAATATAGCATAAGAAGCAGGGAGCTAGAGAGGTAAAGTAATGGCTTGTGAGTGAGAAAATATTAGATGGTGAGACCTCTGGTGGTGACCGAGTATAACCAGCAGATGGGAAAGTTGGCTGATTGGTTTTGATCGCAAGTGGGTGGAGTTATCTTCAGCTATATAGATAGGAGCCCACCAAGGGTGGTGGTGGGGGCGGTGGGGAGCTGACGCTCTGCGTTGGCAGGGAAAACCACACAGCAATTGTTCATTTTACACAGTGGAGCCAAGCAAGTGCGTCTACCTGAGATGAGGTTTCAGGGGCGGGGAAGGGCAGCTCCTATGTTCCCTCATGACCACTGGTGACTTTTGCCCCCAGGTTTGCTGTGGAAGAGAGAAGAGGGTGAGTTTCTTTATAGGCAGGAGATTACCGCGATAGGGAAGGGCTATCGTCATGGAAACTGACTTCACCATAGCAGCTGCAGTAATAGACACCGTTTTCACACAGTTACACAGCCCAATAAATAATTAATGCAACCTTAAGTGTTTGATGCAGGTTATTACAGTGAGCCCAGAACTTGCAGGAATCCCAAGTTACCAGCGATCTCTCAGTTGATTAAAATTAGTTAAGGTAACTTTAGGAATTCCTGAAAATTGCCAGCTTTACAAGAAACTTAATAAAAAGAAACTATGCAGTTATTACAGTGAGCCCAGGACTTGCAGAAATCACAAGATACCAGCGATCACTCAGTTGGTTAAATTAGTTAAGGTAACTTTAGAAATTCCTGAAAATTGCCAGCATTCACAAGAAACTTAATAAAAGAAAAACTATCTCCACTTGTGTGTCGACTGTAAAAGGCAATTGTAAGCAGTATTGATTGTAAAGGCAACTTCAAGCAGCATTAATTAAAGTCCCGAGTTTCAGCAGTGATCAGATATCCCCTTTTGTTTTAAACTTGAAAATGGCACCAAAAACCACACAGCGATCGTTTGTTTTACACAGTGGAGTCAAGCAAGTGCGTCTACCTGAGATGCAGTTTCGGGGGGTGGGGGAGGGCAGCGCCTATGTTCCCTCATGACCTCCAGTGACTTTTGCCCTCAGGTTTGCTGAGATGCGGTTTCGGGGGTGGGGGAGGGCAGCTCCTATGTTCCCTCACGACCTCCGGCGACTTTTGCCTCAATGTATGCTTATAGATTACTGTATCACCTGTATAACGTTACTTAACCTCTTATATATATTTGATCTCATTTGATGTCTCTTATCTTATATTCTGAAATAGATAAAACTAGGGCTCCAGATAAGATTTTTGGGGATGAGTACTGTACTTCTCATTTTGAAAGTGAGGTGAGTAAAGCCAAATTCAGATGTGTACTAATGTCTGGACAGAGTGGAGTAAGGAGTTAATTTTTAAAAACAATGTACTTTTCTTCTAGATAAGAATTGATCACGTGTCAACAATGCTCCAGATAATGTTGGCAGGTAGGAGTAATTTACTCACCAGTTTTAAAATACAGTGAGGAAAACAAAATTGGGATGCATCAAGTGCTGTAAATCTGGAAACAAAAACTGCTTCTTTTGAGTCACCAGTTATGTTATGAGGCACTATTCTTTGGTGTGTAGTGTTTACAAATGTTGGATGAGTATTGGTACTCATTAAAAAAAATTTCTGAAGAGTATTTCCTAAAATGAGGTGAGTAAAACAGGTCGGTATTCCCTTTATCTGGAACTCTTGATGAAACATTCCCCTGAACTGTTCCCAGACATCTTTTCCACTGTTGAATGAAAGGAAAAAAAAGGAAGAATCAAAGAGAGAATTGGAGAGAAAAAAGTTGAAAGACGGAAGAATACAAAGAGAAAGGAATCCAATTGTAGAAATGAAAGGAAAAGTATGACTCTCACTGGAATTTGAACCCAGGACCTCAGCAATCTGTGCTTTAGCTCTTAACCAACTAAGCTATGAGAGTTCATCCAGTTAAGGCCCCTGAGTTTTTCCTATGTGAATCACAGATACATTCCTTTCTGGTGTTGCAATGAGCAACCAGGAAGTCTTTTTACAGACTCAAATAACTCTTCCTACTCTATCCCTCCCAAGTGCACTAAATGTCACTGAGAAGCAAATTTAGAAATCCAATTGTAGAAATGAAAGGAAAAATGTGACTGTCACTGGAATTTGAAACCAGGACCTCAGCAATCCATGCTCTAGCTCTTAACCAACTGAGTTATGAGAGTTCAGCCAGTTAAGGCCCCTGAGTTTTTCCCATGTGACTCACACTTAAATTCCTGTCTGGTGTTGTAATGAGCAACCAGGAAGTATTTTTACAGACTCAAATAACTTCTCCTCTGTCTCTCCCAAGTGCAGTATATGCCACTGCGAAGCAAATTTAGAAATGAAAGGAAAAGTGTGACTCTCACTGGGATTTGAACCCAGGACCTCAGTAATCCGTGCTTTAGCTCTTAACCAGCTGAATAATGAGAGTTCAGACAATTAAGGTCCCTGAGTTTTTCCCATGTGAATCACATATCCGTTCCTTTCTGGTGTTGCAATGAGTAACCAGGAAGTCTTTTTACAGACTCAAATAACTCCTCCTCCTCCTCTGTCTCTCCCAAGTGCAGTATATACCACTGCAAAGCAAATTTAGAAATCCAATTGTAGAAATGAAAGAAAAAGTGTGACTCTCACTGGGATTTGAACCTAGAACCTCAGCAATCCATGCTTTATCTCTTAACCAACTGAGCTATGAGAGTTCAGCCAATTAAGGCCCCTGAGTTTTTCCCATGTGAATCACACATACATAAGAGAAAGGAAGAAATTTGAGATTCTGAGCTGACATTTCCTAAAAGATGCTTGTTTAAAGGGGAACTCCAATTTATTCAACCATCCCCATGCCTCACCCCAGGTTAAACATTATGAAATACAAACAAAATTTAAGTGCTTGCACTTACTTTATATTATATTCATAAACTCCACAGTCAGGTAACATGGCGAGTGCAGCATGGTGCCATCTCATGTTGCAGCGTGGTGCCGCACCATTCATTTGTATGCTTCTCAATACAAGCAAGTGGTGCAGCATTGCGCTCTAACATGAGGTGGCCCATGCTGCATCCACCAACCATGTTACCTGATGGCAGAGTTTATGAATATAACATAAAGTAAGTGCAAGCACTTAATTTTTTTTATTTACGAAAAGCCTAACCGGGGGGTGCAGAGTTTAAATACATTGGAGTTTCCCTTTAAAGAAAAATGTCTTTTTATTCTCCATGAGTCAATGGATTATATTTACCATTCAGAACTTGTTTATTTATGGATTGTTAGGATGTGCTATGAATGTACTGAATAAAAACTTCCAGTGTTTGTCAAAACTCTTGTTGCCATTTCTAAGTCCTCTGGCTAATTTTTCATTTTTCAGTGCTTTGATAAAGTTTGATTTCCATTCCAGGATTGTTGGAGGTTGCGGTCAATCCATCTTTTAAGTATGTTGTTTTTTCCAACCACTGATATCAAGGCAATGGCGTATTTTTGTTTTCTAGTTATCAGTGGTATGTCAAAAATATCCCCACTATGCATGTTTTAAGACTCATTAAGTTTTGTATGTTAACTAAAGGATTTAAAGTTGTTTTGATTTGCTCTTAGAAGTTTTAATTTTGTCAGATTCCCGCAACATGTGTATTTTATTAGCATTCTCTTTTTGATGTCTAGGACACTTGCTATCTGGTGTTTTCCCCATTTTATGCATGTGTTTACGTGAGAAGTAAAGATTGTGTAGAATTTTATACTGATTTTTTTTGTAACTCGTCACATTAAATGCCTTCATTGAAAAGTTCCACATATTACGCCACTGCCAGCTTCTGGCTTCTATACCTATTCTGTGTCTCCACCATATCATAGATTCATCTGCCATTCTCCTTATTTGGTTTACAAATACACTATAAGGCTTAGAGATTAAAGTCTTGGATTGTAACAAGCCTACAAATGTGTTTGCATTTTGATCTGAAGTAAGGATAAATTCCCCCCATCTTGTTTTAATTGTATAAAGCCAAGTAGCAGAATTATTTTTGTTTCTTCTTCTGAAGTGAGCTCAATTATTTTCTTAATTTCTTCAATTGTTATCCCAGTATTATTTTTAAATAAATGTTTAATTTGTGTTTTTCCTTTATTTATCAAATCACTGTAACACAAAGCTTTGTTATCTAACATAATATTGCAGTTATTCCATATTAGTTGAGACATAGATGTTCTAAGAGTTAATCCTTCATAAACGACATATAGTATTTGGGTGACGGTCTTAATGGATTCTCCAATAATCCTCTTTTTGACTGTTTTTGTGGTCTGGCAAACCATAGTGCATATTCCAATAAGACAAAGTATATCCTGTTCTATTTTTAACCAAACTGGAGTGTATTCATTTTGTGGTGCATTCTTAATCCATTGTGGTAATTGTATTTTTGACGCTAGAAAATATAACATGAAGTCAAGTGTTCTGAGGCCTCAATTTTCTTTAGTCCTGCTAAGTTTTCAGTATGCTTGTCTAGGTTTTTTTTGTGTGCCCATAAGAATTTATTAATTAAACTTTGAATGATGAAAAAACATTTCTTAGGGATGGTCTTTGGGGTCATATTAAATATATGCAGGGCCCTTGGCAACATTACCATTTTAACTGCCTCTTGCCTGCTGCAAAAACCTAATGGTAATTTATGCCCTTTAGAGAGATCTGTTTCTAATTTGGATTTGAATTATGTTAAATTACCATGTATTGTTTTATTTATGTTTCTGCATATTTTAATTCCCAGGTATTCTATGTGTTCTTTGGTCCATGCTATACCTAGTTTTGTGTTTTCGCTCTGAGGTAAGCCTCCATTAAGAGAGAGATATTGTGTTTTATTTATGTTGAGTTTATACCCAGGGAAGGCACTAAAAACTTTGATTATTGAAAGTAATTTTATAATTGATTTCACTGGTCCTGTGAGCGATAATAGTATGTTGCCTGCATCCATGGAACATTTATATGTGCTTTCTCTTATCTTAATACTCTGAATATTTTAGTCTGCATTTATTGTCAATGTTTCAATGTTTTTTTCTTTGTTTTTTTTTTTAACTTAAATTTTTATTAAAGCTTTGCAGGGCAATTAAGTACATCCAAGAGAGTCAACATTGCAAACACAGTACATTATAAGTGTGCACAATATACATTCTCTCAATACACAAGAAGCTTTCTTCTATTTTAAAATTAAGAAGAAAAGTAAGTCCATTGGACTACATCACATTACTTGCAGTACTATTAGTTTATTAAAGTTTTAGTTTACTATGAGTTGCCTTCACCCAGGAGCAGGAGGGTTGCCCTATTTGGTTTCCCAGTTTATGTTTCCCCTTCTACTTATTGCCAGATTGCCCACCTCATCCATCTTCGAACATAAAGTGAGGTTTTATGGTTTATTTAAAGGTGAGTTCCTCTAAATCAGCTATGCTCCTTACAATTGATATCCAATCCTGTCTCTTGGGTGGTGAAGGGCTGAGCCATGCCCTAGTTATGGCCTTATGGGCTGCTGTAATTAAGATTGCCCATAAGTACAGTGGGTCAGGTCCCTTAATGTCCGGTGGAGGAATTCCCAGAATCATTTCTGCCCAGTCTAGAGGTTGGGCTAGTGTAAGGATTTCTTTTATAGCTGATGTAATTTCTGCCCAGAAACCATACAGCTTTGGGCATGCCCAGAAAGTGTGGAGGTATCCCGCTTCCCCTTCTCCACAACCCCTCCAACAGCTAGCTGAGTAGTTTGGGTTTCTTTTATTCAGTGTTATGGGGGTGAGGAAGAAGCGGACCCTTACATTCCAGGCAAACTCTTGCCAAAGAGGAGATCTGGTCATTCTTCTGGCAATATTAAAAATAGATTTCCAGTCAGGGGATGTGGAGTCAGGACCAATTTCCTCCTACCACTTGTTTTTGATCCTAGAGAGGGGGTCTACCCTTATGGTTCTGAGAGCCTTGTAAAGGAGGGATATCAGGCCCTTTTGGTCTATGGAGGATTTTATCTGTTGAATAGCTGCTAGAAGAGATGTAGCCCTGACGGGGTCCGTCTCTCTCTCCTTTGAAGGGATGTTATATGTGTTCTTACTTGAAGGAACCTAAAATGGTCCAAGCTTTTAAGGTTGAACCTGTTTTTAAGTGAATTAAAGTTCTGAATCAGACCCCCTTGAGTAAACTGCCCCAAGTATTCCAGTCCCATCCTACTCCACTGCTTGCATGTGTGGTTTAAGCAGATAGGAGGGAACTCCTCGGCCCAGGCCAGTCTTTTTAGTGGCCATAAAGAAGGTAACAATTTATATTTTTGCCACAGTCTATGGACCGAGCAAAGGGCCTCCCCTACAGAATGTAGCTTGGGCATCGGGTGATTGTGGGACAAAAGAGGAGTCACTATTCGGTCTCTGAGAGGTAACCTACCCCCTCCCTCCTCCCCCTTTCCATTCCTCTCCAGCCGGAGGTGGAACCGGGACTGACCCACTGGAGTGCATTTTTCAATTGTACCACAAGGAAATAATCCTCCAAGTCTGGGAGGGATCTACCACCATCCTCTCGGTGGGCCTGTAGAATCTTGAGATTTATTCTGGGTCTCTTATTAGCCCAAACAAATCTGGAGATCATTTTATGCCATAGCTGGAAATTTGATTTGTGTATGTGTAATGGTATACATTGAAACAAGTACAAGAATTTAGGTAGGACACTCATTGTTATAGCTTGAATTCTAGAATGCATGGGCATGTTGGTCAAAGACCGTCTTCTATATCTTTCTTGAGAGAGGCCGTTAGGGGGGAATAATTTGCTTTAAATAATTTGGAAGAGTGTTTAGTGATATGGACCCCCAAGTATTTCATCCCGTCAGCAGACCAGTTTAGGGGAAGGAGTCAGCGGATATCCTCAGAAGAACTAAAAAAGAAGCTTAGGGCTTCCGTTTTTGATTTATTTAGGGAGTATCCTGAATGTTTCCCGAATTCTTCAAAAATGGGCCATATCTGTTCTATGGACCTATGTGGTTGGGAGAGGCTCAGCAGTACATCATCTGCATATAGCAGGATTTTTTTCTGTATACCACCCACCTCAATTCCTGTTATGTCCTCCGCCCCCTCACGGCTTCAGCCAGGGGCTCTATGTATAGTGCGAATAGGAGGGGGGAAGGGGACACCCCTGCCAGGTGCCTCTACCCTGCTGGAATCTATTTGACAGTCCCCCATTCACCCTAACATATGCCTGGGGGCCCATGTACAGGGATCTACATAGATACATAGACAGTGTCAGCAGATAAGGGCCTATGGCCCACCCAGTCTGCCCATTTGAGCTTGTAAGTTCAGTTTGTTTTCCTAGAAGTCTGTTGCCCCTTACCCCTGACCTCCAGAATTCCTTTATGTCTATCCCATGCATTCTTAAATCCCGTGATTGTTTCAGCCCCCACCACTTCCTCTGGCAGGGTGTTCCACTTGTCCACCACCCGTTCTGTGAAGAAATTCTTTCTCATGTTTCCTCTGAATCATCCTCCCTCCAACTTCATCCCATGCCCTTTAGTCCTGGAACATCTTATTCACTTAAAAATAGTGTTTTCCTGCACCCTGTTCCTCCCTGTAAGATACTTGTATGCACTGGTGCCGGAACGGTTTGAAAAGTGGTAGGGCCAAGGATGTAAGGGATAAATTCTCCCCTATTAAATACATTAACATGATTGCAAAAAGTGATAGGGCCACTTATGAAAGTGGTAAGGCCATGGCCCTAGTGGCCCCCCTGTTCCGGCACCTATGCTTGTATGTCTCTATCATATCCCCTCTCTCCCTCCTCTCCTCCAGGGAGTACATGTTCAGTTCCTTCAACCTGTCTTCATAGGACTTGTGATGCAATCCATGCACCATCTTTGTTGCCCTCCTCTGAACCTTCTTTACCCTGTCTATGTCCTTACGTAGGTATGGTCTCCAGAACTGTACACTGTACTCCAGGTGGGGCCTCACTAGTGTCTTGTATAGTGGAATTATGACCTCCCTTTTCCTGCTGGTGATGCCCCTGTCTATACATCCCAGCATCCTATTTGCTTTACCTGCTGCCTTGTCACACTGTTTCCCTACCTTGAGGTCATCAGAGATGAAAACCCCAAGATCCCTTTCCTGCTTGGTGCATGCTATATCCTCACCCCCCCAACTGATATATTGTGCCAGTGTTAAAATGTGACTGTCACTGGGATTTGAAACCAGGACCTCAGCAATCCATGCTCTAGCTCTTAACCAACTGAGTTATGAGAGTTCAGCCAGTTAAGGCCTCTGAGTTTTTCCCATGTGAATCACACTTACATTCCTTTCTGGTGTTGTAATGAGCAACCAGGAAGTATTTTTACAGACTCAAATAACTTCTCCTCTGTCTCTCCCAAGTGCAGTATATGCCACTGTGAAGCAAATTTAGAAATCCAATTGTAGAAATGAAAGGAAAAGTGTGACTCTCACTGGGATTTGAACCCAAGACCTCAGTAATCCGTGCTTTAGCTCTTAACTGGCTGAGCTATGAGAGAGATCTCATAGTGCTTATGAAGGATTCAGGGAATCCCCTATACTCGAGCACCGAAAACAGGAAATCCCATGAGACCCTGTCAAAGGCCTTTTCGGCGTCTAAGCTCAACAGACATGCCAGGGTGCGGGTACGCTGGATCTTATCTATCATATTCAGGGCAGAGCGCACTCCGTCAGGGGCTTTTCGCCCCTTAACAAAGCCAGATTGGTCTGAATGAATCAAATCTGGTAAAATGGGGTTCAGCCTCGAGGCTATGACTGAAGTAAAAATCTTGTAATCTTGATAGAGTAAGGAAATGGGGCGGCATGATTCACACTTTGAAGGGTCCTTTCCCTCCTTGTGCAAGATTGTTATAGTTATGTATTGCCAGGAAGGGGGGGGCCTGCCCTGGACCGAATGTTTGAGAAAACTTTAAGAAGCAGAGGAGTTGTTTCTGGGGCCAATGACTTATAAAATTCTGCCCCATACCCATCTGGGCCAGGGCATTTGGCTGACTTAAGTTTTTTAATCGTAGAGATTATTTCTTGTTGGGTAATGGGCCTAGTCAGCATCCGAGCTGAGTCCGGTGAAAGCGGGGAAAGGGGGTTGTTGTCCAAATAGTTCCGTTTGTCTTGTTTGGAGGTTTTCTCTTCTGGTCTATATAATTTTGAGTAGTATTCGACAAACACCTCTGCTATCTGTGAAGCCTGTCTAACCATTTGGCCTGACCGAGGGGATATTATTTTAGTTATTGTGGCTTTTGCTGCATATTGGCGAAGTCTAAAGGTTAGGAGTTTGGTGCCTCTAGGCCCTCCCTCATAGTATCTTTGCTTTAAGTAAAACAAAGCCTTGTCTACCTCCGCTTTTTGAATGTTTTGTAATAGGTTCCTGCATGTTATCAGTTCCCTGTTCTGGGTCTCATTCCACTTTATTTTTTGGGCATCTTCCAATTCTTTAATCTGAGACATTAGTTTCTGCTGTTTTTGCCTCATTTCCCATTTTTTGTGGGATACTATTGATATTAGTTTGCCTCTGAGTGAGGCTTTAACCATATCCCATAGTATTTGTGGCATAGTTTCTGGTCTACTGTTCTCTTCTAGGGTTATTTTCAAGTATTCTCTAAGTTCCTCTATTACCCTTTTGTCTTGGAGGAGGGAGGCATTTAGTCTCCAGTGTGTGGTGTGCTTGGGCAGTCCCAGCTCCACCTCCAGATAGACCGGACTGTGGTCAGAGAGGATGGTCGTGCCCACCCATACCGAAGGGAACCTACTTAGGTCTCCCAAAAATGTAAAAAAAATGTCTAGACAGGAGAAGACCTTAAACCTAGGTGAAAAGCAAAGTGTACTCTCTTGCTCTAGGGTACTTCTCTCTCCAAATATCGGACAGACCCAGTTGTTCCAGCAGGATTTTTACAGATCGGGCTTTGGCTATGTCCGGTTTTGGGATCTGGGGTGTTGAGTCAAGGGCCCTATTTAAAACTATCTTCCAGTCTCTGCCCATTATTAAAATGCCTTTAGCCTTTTCTGACACCTATTGGAGAATATTTGAATATACTCTAAGCGAGGACCCGGGGGGATGTAGATGTTCGCCATAGTTACTTGAATGTCTTGTATATACCCAACAACTATAAGGTACCTTGCTTCGGGATCCTCTATCACCTCCTGCTGTTGGAAGTGAAGATTCACCGATAAAAGGATCACCACACCTGTCCTTCTCCCTGTAGGAAGGGATGAGTGATATAGCAAGGGGAAGGACCTTGATTTGAGTTTTTGAGCCTCCAGGAAGGAGAGGTGGGTCTCCTGCAGGAACACACCCCCACACCCCTGGGATGCAACAAATTGCTGGATCCTCCTCCTCTTGACTGGGCTGGACGATCCGCTTACATTAAGAGACATAAACTTCGTGGTATAATTAGCCATGTTCCATCCAACTAAGATTAACTACCTTTCTCTTAAGCAATGACTCTCTAAACGTTATCAGTTTAACCCAATAATGAACCTGCAGAGCATCTAACTTTTTAGTGTAAACATTGACAAATCCTGAAAAAACTTACTTTTTAACTATTATACTACTAAACTGTTGCTCTGGCCTCTTCCAACTTCGAGCCAAGAGCTGAATTAAGTACTGGTCAACCTCAGCCAGGACTCCTCTCGGCAGGGTTGTTCCCTAATCTATGATTAGACTTCCATGGGAAGGCTAACCGATGCTTGTCAGCAGAAGGGTGTCTGAATGTACAGACCAGAGCAGGGCACTCAGTAGTGCAATGAGTGTTCCCTGCGGGGCCCTGGAATATCCGGGGAAGTGCCCCCCCTCCATTTGTCAGTGTAAATCCGCATAGGTGCACAATTCCTATCACTTTCCCCACTCCCCACCTTTCAAGAAAGAGAACAAAAAACAACTCGAGATTACGTGATAACCCGCCCTAATTTCAGTGCTTGAAGCATCATGCCTTCAGCATCTCATTCATCCTTTTCCCATGTGTGTGTCCGCCAACCCCCCACTTTCCCGAGGATAGGTTCCCTGTAGTGTGGACTCGAAGGGCAAACCACTGATGAGAAGATTTTCCCCCCACTCTCAAGCCTTACCAGTTGTTAAAGTTCTCCAATGGGGGAATGAACCCCGGAAATATCTCAAGTGGGAGTACCAGGAGGCCAGGGAGGTCTCAGGTCCATGGTCCCCAGCTCCTACCCCCGAATTGAGCAGCGTCATTTGGGGTTACGGTCTTATTTCATCTGTCAGTAATCGGTGTCCCAGATCCAGTTAAATGATTTAGTTATCAGGGCCTATTCTTCTCAGGCTCCAACCGGGAATGGTCCTATAGTGATCTGAGCCAAGTGGTCCGAATCCCTCGGTCCCCCCGTTTCCTACAAATATCGTATAGGGGTAAAGCCATCCCCAGCCATGGGGCGAGACCCATAACCGGGGTTCAGGCCCTAGCTGTAGGCCTATTGCGGCTATGATTCACCTGGATGACCACCGAATAGGCGGAAGTCCCCTCACCCTCTCACATCCATCTCTAGGACTATAAAACTGGGAAGAGATCAGGCCAGGAAGCCTCAGCCATAAGGGTCCTAGTAATATCCTTTGAGAGGGAGTGTTCTTGGCATCCATCCCACATGTGTGATCCTCGTGGAATCCCCCCTCCACCCCACAATACTATGATGACTGCAGGGCCGTTTCCTCTGGAATGGTCAGTTGCAGGTGAGGCATCGTGTATATGCCTGTGGGGGCTAGTAAGGACTACTATTATTTAGAGACTCCGGGTGAAGTTAAATTGCCCTCACCTCCAAGGTACTTCGGCGTGGCCATACCTCCCAGCTACCTGTCTCACCTCTTGGGAATCAGCAGGGGTCGAACGCTTACGAGTCCAGCAGACCTCCCCTCCCCCAGAGGGTCCTGGGACCTCAAGGATCTTATTTCCCTACGTTTCACACTCAGAGACCATAGGTATTGATTCTATTCTGAACAATGAGGTGAACGCTCATGCACTGTGTAATTACCCTTCAGAAGTTATTCCCATTAGTTCAGTTCCAATAACCCCCCCCCCCTTCCCGGGGCACAACCAGGTGAAACCAGAAAAGGACCCAAAATGAATTTTGAGAGAAGGAATGAAGGGGGGTAAAACAACAGGACCGAGAATATTTCAGAGAGAAAAGGGACAGTCAGTCTTCTTTGTATGCAGCAAAGCTGCAGCGGAGTGTCTATAGTACTCACTGCGGCCCCAGAGCGTCTCGAAGGTCAGGAGGAAGGGGGGTAACAGTCCGTATATGGTTTAGGGTAGTGAACTCGGTTAGATCAGGAGGACCCACCAGCCCAAAACGCCCGAAGAAGAAGCAGCTCCCTCTTCAAGTTGAAACACGGACTTCTCTGAGAGGTTGCCTCATGTGTCTGAGGATCGTGTAGGGCCTGGCTCGCCTGCATCACTGCTTACCATCGCCAGCTTCAAGTGAGGGGCATTTTTGTTGATCAGGGCAGGAATCCTAAGTTTCCGAAGTACAGCACCAATATCCGCTCGGAGGGAGGTCTGTGGTTGCCGCGCTGAGGAGCCCATCTTGGCTATTCCTTTCTGGGCCACAGACCATGCTGATGCCAGGAGGTCTGTCTCGAGCTTCGCCTTTGTCAGAGGAGGTGTGCTGATTCCCAGGTCCTCAAGGTAAGGAGCGGCCGCCAGGAGACCTTTAAAAATTCTGGTACCTTGTTCTGTAGATATCTTCAGCCTTGCTGGGTGCAGTACTTGGGTCTTAATATTTTTAGCTCTTAACTGCTTCACAATAGGCCAGATCGCTTTTCGAGCCTCCTGTACTCCCGATGTGTGGTCATTGTCGATCACTATTTTGTGCCCCTCAAATTCCAGTGGACTCTGTCGCCAAGCTCGCCGCAGCACCTCCTCCTTACTGTTGTACATGGTGAAATGGACCACGAGGGATCTGGGCCTGGCTTCTGGGTTACTTGCCTTTAGAGCCAGGGATCAGTAAGCATGGTCAAGCCTTAAATCTGTGTCCCCAGGTAGGTCAATGGCTTTCTTGAGGAGCTTTTGTGCAAACTTGATGATATTTGTGGTGCCGTCCTCTAGGCCTTCAGGGACCCCGTGAATTCTAATATTCTGCCGCCGGCGTCTGCCTTCAAGATCATCGAGCCTGTGTGTTAGCTCCCGATCCCGCGCCAGGAGGTACAGCAGCAGCCTATCCTGCCTATCTGTCTGCTCTGAGACTGCTGAGAGGCACAGTTCCTTTTGATCAGTTTTGTGATATATTCTGTTGAGGTCTGCTCGGAGTTCGGACAAGGTCCGGTCGATTTTCGTGACTGTACGAGCTGTTTACTTGATGGTCTCGATTAGGTTGTCTTCTCGGAGGCCCCCATGCTGCTTGGCCTGTTGTGTCTCTCCGGTGGCCTCTGCCTCCTCGTTAATTTCTGTGTCATCTTCTTGCAGCAGAACTTTAAGTTTCTGGGCAGGGGTTAGATGGAGCTTCCCCGCCTTATTTCTTTGTTGTTTAGCTGGGGATGCCATCATTTAATGGGCAATTAACAGTGATTTTGATCAGTGGGTAGCGGAGTGGATAGATCAAGCCGTCATGTCGGTCACTGACGACACCAGAAGTCCATTTATTGTCAAAGTTAATATATTAAGGGTCAGGTTAAACAATAACGGTGACAAGGGGCACCCCTGTCTGGTTCCCCTTCAGATATCAAAGAAGGGAGAGACTATACCATTTGCACATACTGCTGATTTAGGTTTATCATACAAAAGCTTTATCTGTTGAATGAATTCTTGTGGGAATTTATATAGCTGTAAAGATATGAAGATATGATTCCACCCCACCCTGTCAAAACTTTCTTTACATCTAATACTAACAATGACATTGGTGTTACAGCCTTTTTGGCTTTGGCCATCAAATGAAATATTTTTTTTTACATTATCTGTCTGTTATTGAGAAAGCCTGTCTGTTCAGGACCTATCAATTTTTGCATGACTGGCATTAACCTTGTTGCAAAAATTGTTGCTAATATTTTCACATCTACATTATTAAGGGAAATTGGTCTGTGATTATTGCATAATTGAGAAATTTTACCTGGCTTTAAAATTAGCGTGATGATACCCTGTTGCAATGGCTGCGTTAAAGCATCTAATCTAGCAATTTGGCTTCTCTGTAAACTTCTAAGACTGGAGAAATAATTTCTGAAAAGTTTTGTAAAAGTTTGCAGATAATCCATCAGGACCTGGGGCTTTGTTGGAATTCATATCTTTAATTGCTAAGTTTATTTCAGATATGTTTATTGGGGAGCCTAAGGTCTTTTTTTGATTCTCATTAATTTGTGGTATATCTAAACCATCCTCAAATTATTTTGCCAGTCATTCATTACTAGGTAGTTCTTCTGAGGAGAACAGATGTTTGTAATATGTAACAAGAACTTCATTTAGTTTTTCATTTTCAAATTCTATTTTGTTAGTTTATCTTTTATTGCTAATATTGTTTTCCTGTCTAGATTCTGTTTTAGTCTTAAAGCCAGCGGCTTTGGCACTTTATGACCTGTAGAAATATAATTGAGTTTAGATTTACATATGCAAAATTCTGCTTTGCCTCGAAGCACCATATTATATTCTATTTTAGCTGAGGTCCATTCCTTCCATAAGGTTTCAGTATTGCCTATAATCGATTTAATTTCTATTTCTTTAATTTTTCTCAGTTGTTTACCATAATTTTGGGGTTTGCCTCTTTTCATTTTGGATGCAGAACTTATTAATCTCCCCCTTGTGTAGCACTTGAAAGCCTCCGATATTACCAATCAGCTGGTATCTGTTGGTTGGTTGATTTTAAAGAACTCTTCAAAATCTTTTTTGAGTAGTTCAACTATATTTGTATGATCTAAAAGGAAACTGTTTAATGTCCATCTGGAGTTATTGGCTTTGTGCTGATACTGGAGCATGATCTAGGACTACTATACTATACATGTCTACTTTTATTAGATCCCGTATCAAAATTCTGGGCACATAAATTTGATCTAATCTAAATCCTGATTGGCACACATGGAACCGATAAGTTAATTCATGTGCATTTTGATTAGGAATTCTCCATGTGTCCACCAAATTGAATTGTTCAGTAACTAATATTAGGTCCGTATCTCATTTTGATAATGTGTACTTAGTATTCGACTTATCCAGTACTGGATTAGTAGTACAGCTCAAAATAAATCACTGGCTAATATAATTCTACTATCTAAAAAGTTACTAATTTCATTTTGCATTCTAGTAAATATTTTGTATGATCCATTATTTGGTCCATAGGCACACATCAGGGTGGTTCTAATAGTATTTAATATTCCATATAATATTATAAAATTACCATTTTGTTCTTCTTTTTTGTGTCTTATATGAAATGATAATGTATTGCATATCAAAATTAGAACTCTTGCTTTTGTCCATTTTCTCCCACCCCATAGACTTGACCCATCCATTCTCTATGCATTTGTGATAGTTCCTGACTCTCGGATGCATTCCCTGAAGTAAAGCAACATCTGCTCCTAACTTTTTAAGTTGTCATAACACTTTGTATCTGTTTGTTTTCTCATTTAAACAACTAACATTCCAGGTAATGAAATTAGTGTGGTTAGCCATTATGTGAAAAGGTACATGTTTTATGAATAAAGTTATACTCACAGCTTATTGAAGTCAGTAATGGTTCTAGAATGTATTCTCCCAAGCAACTCATGGTAGAAAGAAAGAAAAAGGATGAAAGTTAAATATGGATTGATTAAAAAGGAGACAAGGAATATTAAAGACATTTGAAGTAGTCCTTTCCAATATGTAAAAAATTGAGAAAATAATCCCCCAAGTCTGTACCTTACCCATCCTATATAAATTGCTTTGATGGTCAAATAAATACTACCCCCCGTCTATTAATAAGTTAGCATTTAATATCTAAGCATTTTAACATTCAGAGCAATCAATAGTCTCTAGGAAATGCATAGTTAGGAAACCAATAATGATCTAGTACCTAAATGGTAAAGTATCTTGTACAGATCTACCATGAAATACTGACAGTTACTCAACCAACGTACAATAGCCCAACACTGTTTGCCCAACAATCACTTCCTCAACAATAGACATTTGCCTGCTGCACAGGTGATTTTATGTTTCAGGGGGCTTTGCCTCCTGCACCCCATACTTATATATAATCACCTCCACAGTGGGCAAATTTCTACTGCTGAGCAAGTGATTGTCTGGCAAATGGTGTAAGGCTATTGTAAGTCAGATGAGTGACTGTTGGCATTTCATAGGACTCCCATCTTGTACAATCACTCAGACACTGGTAATAAACAAACCTTTGTTCTAACTTCTCAAAAAAATTAAATTTAAGAAAAAATAATCTCACAATTATGATAACAAAGGCATATGTCTTATATGTCCCCCCAAAAAATCATATTTAAGGCATACCTTCAGACTTTCCTGCCAGAAAAATGAATAAAAATTACATTGGGAGGGCTTTAAGCCTGAAGTTCGATGGTCGGAGCAACAATGTCACTCCCCCATCGAGCTTAAAAGGTCACTCATCCTGGACTCTCCCAGGATTCGTTTTTTCATATCAGCCATAGGCACTGCTCTCCTCCACCTATCTGGATGTTGCTGCTTTCCCCTCATCTCTGCTGCTGCCCCTTCGTTCCTCTATGACTGCCTTGCTGGTTTCACCTTGCCTTCTCTTCCTCCTGCAGCTTCTGCTGCTTCATTCTGTTGGCCCCTTGTTTGTCGGCATTTTCGAATATGCCTCTCTCTCTGCTTGCCCGATTCCTGCCTCCTGCCGTCTTTTCCCCTCTCCTGCTGCCACTTATTGGCATCGCACGTGTTCGGTCCCCCTCTCTGTGTCTTGTTCCCCATTTTGTTGGTTTTATCTCCCGCTGCTGTCAGCAGCTCACTGGCTGCACCCCCCCCAGTCTGTCGCTTTGGCAGCCTGCTCTTCCCCTTCTTTTGGCCTCGCTCAGTCTCTGGTGCTTCTTTCACCACACCCGGCTTCCTTTGCCAGTGCTTGCATGGTGCTCTCACCAGGTGCCACTCATTAGTGATGCACAATTGCCCTAACATCAGGGACTCGTGCAGGAGATGATTTCATTTGGAACGGGAGCTGTGCAATTCTTTTCGCACCTGACTGACAGTCCTGCCTTTTACCTGCAGCTGACTGGCTCACCCCACCATTCCATGCTCTTGCAGTTGCTCCGTAGAAGTCATACGAGCAGTGGTACATTCTGTAGCACCCTGTGCTCTCCAGCATCGGGTGTGGCACCAGGTATGTTCAGCTGTATCCTGGATTTCAACCAAGCCTTTCCTGTACAAATTACCCCTTCTCCTATGTCTCTGCTGTTTACTGACCTTCAGGGTTCTTTATGTTTCCATTTCCACGCTTGCCTTTTCAAAGCCAGATGCTTGATACCATCTGCTTGCAACAGCATGGGAGAGTTATAGGCAGGGCCTCATGTTTTCTGCAATCCTGCAGTTGCAGCAGTGGCTGCAGAATTCAGGGCTGACTGCAGAAATCAGTGCTTGCCACAGAAATCAGGAAAATCTGCCATACAGTTGCAGAAGTGCTAACTATGCTATGCGATCACATGAGGAAAGGGTATAGCTACTGATATGTTATGCATGCCATGGCATTCATGCTCATTAGAAAGAGCAGCAAATTGATGCTGTCCACTATAAAGTCAAAAGCTAGTGGCCACATGGCATCTTGACTTGTACTGACTCTTGTTACATAACTCTATCCATCCAGTATTTGGGAAGGGGACTGAAGCAAGAGTAGCAGAGCTTGATTAGGTCCACGGCAGTTATGATTTGCTGCTGTGTAGGTGTGGCTAGCTCAGCTATGTTAATTTTTCATTGTGAAGCTGCTCTTGGGGCACACTGAATCCTTGGAACATGAATCTGGAAGGAAGAACTGGAAGGTGAGCAGTAGTCAAGAAGTGAGAAGATTCAGAAGTGGAATCGATCTTGGTGTGGTGACAGGTATCGGAGGAGGAGCTGAGTGCAGAAACATAAGGCTGGCAGCAGACTGAGCAGAAGACTCGGTCCCTACCAGTGGACATCAATCACAGTTTTGATTTGTAGGCTGTAGATCTGTACCTGCAAGTGTGAGAGTAATTTCTTGGCAGATTTGAACCTGCAGCCCAAGTGGTGGCATCAAGCTCAATTCTTAAGAAGGGTCAAGTTTCCCAGCTGCAGCAGAGTTTGGGACCAGGGTATACTAGAACTGGAGCAAGCAGGTATGGAAGTAAATTGGAATGAAGATTTGATTGCTGCTATACATAAGTGAAATGAAGGTCACTGACTGAAGAACACCACAACCCCCTGAGTTGCGAGGAGACGAGAACATGCTAACCAAGGTTACTGCAGCTTAATAAGAATGGCGTGCTTGCATTTTTTAGTGTGTCCCCCAAAAGAAAAATCAGGAGTCAACAAATCCTACAGACACTGCAAGTTACACCCTCCTTCACTGTTATAGGAAGACAATCCCCCCCCCCAACACACAGATTTGCACACCGCACTCAACAAGTTTGTTGCAAGGCAGTTGGGGTATTCCTAGTTTAAAAAAATAATAATCTAAAAGAACATTGATTAAAATCAGAAAAAATTTCTTTCAAGTTGGAGTCTCTTTTTATATCTGCTAAATGTAAATATATACTAGAAGAAATTCAAGCAGATTTTGCCTTCTGTGTAGTTTTAGTTAAGTGTGTATGTCCACCTCTGATTATAACCTAGGAAAACAGCAAAGGCCACCAATTTCCAGAAGAAGAACAGGTGAGCCTTCAGATTCAGGGTGGGAGAGAAAATTGATTAAAAGAGAACACTGATGGCCCATGGCTGCACCAGGTTTGGGTTATTGCAGTTTAATATTTGTGATAAGAAGACTACATACTGTTAAATGGCCTGCTGTTCCACTTTCAGTGTAGCAGAGTGGTTGCATGAAGGCAGTCAAAGGGTTAACTAAGACTTAATCCCATTGAAAGTATGCTGTTTAACCACAATTTATATGCCACAGAATGGCCTCAGAATCAGCAGTTGTTCTGCCGCAGAAAGTAAGAGGTCCCGCCGCAGAATATAGGTCCACTTTGCCACAGTAAACACGGGGCCTTGGTTATAGGAGGATACCAAAAAGGAATTAGCAGTTTGTTATTAAAACCTTAAGTCATGATAGTGGTACTAACAAGTACTTGCATTATTTAAGGCTGTGAGCACAACTCTACAGATTCATTTCTAGAATGCAGAAGGCTAGGATAGATTTTACAGAACAAAGTGATAGTGTTTATTGAAGAAATAAAGCTGTTGCGGTATGCAAGGACCACCTCCCTTGACCAGGAATTAAAATTCAGAACTGGGGGTGGGGGGACTGTTGGGACAGAGTTCAACACAGATTTATTCTGGGGCCATACATAACATCTGATGGAGAGTTAGTAACCTCCTCTGCTGGAATTTTGGCTGAGGTCCTGCTATTGATAATTTTGGAGCTAATGCTGATAATGTATGGAATTCTAATCTACTTGGGAGCTTGGATATTCCTGACATCCCCACCCATCTGAAGGCTGCCTTGTTCCCTGTTTTCTGTTTTGCTGTGTTTTGGTTTTGTCTTTTTGGGGGCTTTGTTTCTAAGCTCCTAGCATACTGCTACTCAGAGCTCATACTACTGCTTTCAGTTACCTACAACTGCAGCCACTGCTACTGTTTACTCCAATTACTATTGTACCCAGTGCTTGTGTTTTTACACTGTTGCTCACCACACTCAAACTACTGCAATGCAACTGCAATCATTATCTGTGTGTTTCAGTTCAACCATAGCTGCTCTATGTTGCATGCTCAATTCTTTTCACTTGACACAGGTTTACTCTGACCCTAGCTGTGTTGCTCATTCATGCTATCATTCTATTTGCAGCTTCATTGTACTGCCTGGCTACACCTGTTTTCAGAGCATTGTCTCCATGTTTTATTGCAGTTACAACTCTGAGGTCAGCCAACTAAGCTCCTACTGAGGCTGTTAATAGGGCTTTATTATTATTAAATCCTGCCTCGCTGCCAAAAATTCCTCAGAGTATTTGTCACCTTGATTTGGCTATTCATGTCTGGCTGGCTTGCCCCCATTCAGTGCCGTTTCATTGTACATGTTTTGCAGACCTCCGTGCATGTCCACCTATCACTACTATTGTTTATTGACCTACGTACAGGTCCTTGCTTGCTTATGCTATCATTGCTCATTGTTTACGCAGATCATTGCTTCATGTCTACTGCCATTCCCTCAGCTTCAGCCTCTGGGATTCTGCTGCACTCAGTTCTGCATTCGACCTTTCAGGGTCTCAGCACTCAATGCTCAATTCAATCTCAGCACACCGTGCTCATTCAGCTCACCAGCTTTTCAGCTCTCAATCAATTTTTGGGGCATGTCAGCCATTCTATTCTGGTGCAGGATTCCCACAGCAGACAGTTTTGCTCTGCATTTAGTACACATTTTGAGCATGTCCAGCTTAGGGTGGGAGCCTTCTCACCTGGCCCATAGCTGGGAATATCCTCGCCCCAGGCTTGGTTTTAGCTGCCTGCTATGTGACAGCATCTCCTGGTGTAGAATGTAAGACTAGTGGTGAAGGGTGGAAAAAGTTACCTCCTTTGGCTCTAGTGTTTCACTCTAACGGTTAGCCATTGACATTAGTGGTTTCTCTAGCAAGGCACATTCACCGCATTCTCCCTACAACTGCCTCTGGTTCACCTGGTTTGAGTTTAGGATGGGTAGGCCAAAAAAAACAAAGCCAGTTCTGCCTTGGCGCTTAGTCTCCTTTTGGAGCACTTATTCAGACATGTTTCAGAACGCCCTCATTCTGCTCCCTCTCCTCCACACTCTCGACAGGCTCTGCTTTTACCTTCCCATTCTCTGACCTCTTACCTGTGGCCAGTCTTCTACCGACCACATCTGCATGTCCTTGCCTCATCTGACCTTCTTGTGGGTCTCTTTCATCACATCAACCACTATCCCTTCTTATACAGCTGCCCATAGCTGGTATCTATTGCTCATCTGACCGCTTAATTGGTCTCCTCTGTCACATCGCCCATTTGAGCATAACCCTCTCGGGTTCCTGCTACCTTGACATCAACCTGTTCTCCACTCAAACCATGCCTTCTTGTCCATTGCCCCTTCACTAAGGGCTGGTAGGCTGCTCTCCCTCTTCGTTCAAGGTTCTTGTCGCGTTTCTACTTCTGCCTTCCAAGCATTCAATTCACATCTCACCCTCAACCATACACACCTTTAAAGCTTCTTTCTATCATCGTACTTCCTCTCTCACTTTCAAGCATCTACTGTACTTCCAGACATCGCCTACATCCCTCGACAGCTGTTCATTCAGTAGGACCGATTCTCTCCATGCTGCCTCACCTTGTCCTGCTCCTCTATTTACATCGCTCCATTAGTTTCCCTCTTATCAACTCCTCTGCTCCAGGAATCCCATTCCAGCCTTATCAGCTTCTCTCCTTCCTCATCCATCATTTGATCCATGTTTATTGCACCCGTACCAGCATTCTAGGCTTCATTCCTAATTGCACATCGTCCAATTTCCTTTCTCTCCTTTCCCCTTTCAGGCCTCCATGAGCAAAGGCTGATGGCACATTCATGAGGTAGAAAAAGAAATGGGCAGACTGGATGGGCCTTGTGGTCCTTATCTGCCGTCAACTTCTACGTTCCTATGTTTCTATGTTCCATGGACACTCTCTCTATCATCGTCCTTCATCTATTTAGCTCCTATCAATCGCTCAGGCATGCCTCTCATTGGGTCTCTCCCTCTCTTTGGATCTTATGCTACTCCATCAACATGCTGCTCTCCTATGGTATTCCTCTCCGTCCCTACGTTCTGACCACTTGACTCGTATGTTGCTTCACTCTGTCCGACCTCCGAGTCTCATCATTCCTGATCTTTATGACACTCAGATCTGATATGTCTTATCACCATCTGTGTTGTTCCTATATTCCTCAGTTCTGAGCACTAAAAAAATGACTGTGTTTGCTTTCTGTGGCATTATTCCTCACTTCTGAGCTTCTCTAAATTGGCTGTGTGTGCTTTCTATAGTATTATTACTTAATTCCAGTCTCCATCCTGTACCAGTTTCCTTCATGCTGTTTATGCACTGGGTGCATAGTTCTTCCTGCACCCTTCTCCTGGCAGCCAATACCTCAGCTTCTATCCCTTGCTCATCCAACCTTTTCCATCCTGCTCCTCTAGTTCAACTATCGCTCAACCTCTCATTGCCTCCAATGCCCTGCCTTCTCTCAAGGCTTCACTACATCACCATATCGCTCGACCTGTCTTTGGTTGACTCATTCCAGTTCATTTAGCCCTGTCAGCTCCTTGATGCTTCACACTGGCTTGCTCATCTATTTCCATCACTCAATCTGTCTGCCTTGGCTGACCTATCAGTATACCTCGGCTGGCTCCATCTGGCCTGCAATCGAGGTGCCTACTTCCTCACACTGATCTATCAAGTGTACTACCTTCCTACTTGTTCATTTCAAGTTCATTCCTGTTCCCTCTTCTTCACGTTCTGTATCGGCCATCCGGGATTTCCTCCAATTGAAACCTGCAATCGATATTTCTTCTGGGCATACCTATCATGACTCCTATGCCCCCTCATCAACTTGCAGCCATCCTGCCACATGTATCAGGTTCATGACTCCGGTTAGCATTCATTCCTCCTTACCTCAAGGTTTATCTATTTACATTGCTTACTCAAGCATTTCTATCATTGAATCCTATGCTACCTCATTGACTCCTACCTCAGGGTCTAATCATTCACAGCGCATAATCAAGCACCCCGCATCAGCCTCAGTGTGTACTTACTCACATCGCTCAATCAAGCATTCTTCTCATTGGGTCTTCTGTTACCTCATCGACATGCCGCCCTCCTGTGTCGATCATCATCATCAGTCTTCATCACTGCCTCATGTTCCTTCTTTGATCTATGCCTTCTTTCGGGGTTTTTCCCCTATCCCTTCATCATCTTCCCATCTCATATCCTTCTCTTTAAAGAATCCTTCTTTTTACCGACATACATCCTCTGACCAAATGTCGTCCTCAAATCAAATGTCATCAGCCTGGAGGGAAGGTGACCTAGGCCTTGGATCCCCAGAGGTTTCCCCCTCAAAGGGTGTTTTTCCTCTCATCTGTGCCAATGGTCATAATATTAGTTAGTTAGTGCTTTCTTAGGTTACTTAGTTAGGTTCTGCTGTTGGATGGAGGCAGATGGTGGCCCTCGGCTTTCCCTTCTCTCATTAGGAAGTCTGCCCTTAGCTTCCCAGAATTCATTCATTCATCATCCTCGCCTCTTCAATGCTTGACACCTTTGGGTATTCTTTTGGGCTTCTTCCCAACCTACCTTTAGCCAATGTAATCATTCCCATGGCACCTGTGAGAGGGGAATCCTCCTCTAGGGTTCCTTGTGTCGTACCCCTACAGGGTGGTATATCCCATGGATAGAGAGGCAGAAAGCCACAAAGTAAATCAAGTTACGCAAGCATCATATATCTCATCTGGTTGCATAAGCATATCGAACTAAAGAAATAGGGAAACAATCATACTCAGCATAGCAGTTTTGTAAAAACGACATAACAAATATCTGCCACTACCATTAGAACTATAATAGGATAGTATTCTTAAATTTACCATTAAATATTTCATAGGAAAGTTCTCTAAGTTATAGTTAATTCTAAATAAAGAAACCAATTTCAAATCACATAGTTCAGTATTCAGTGCTGTGATGGAAAATGATCGTAAGCTGCTTAGCTGTGTTTGTATTATGCAGCATGCACAGGCAAGTTCGGTGAAAGTTTTAAATCAAAACTCCATTTCTGGTGAAATTGAAATTATCCTGAGTTTGTCCTTAGTTTTAAAAGAATGTTAATTTCTTTTTATATTTGTCTTATGGGAGAATTTAAAATGACTTTGATCTCACTTGCTTTTTCGTACCAGATTAGTTCGCCATACTAACTTTTGAACCCCTTCACCTTCCCATGATCTCCCTGTGCATGCATGAGGCAAGGCATTTATCTGCTTGCTCTGAAAGAAAAGCTTTCACCACAAGCGAGGGAACACTTTTTAGTTTGTAACTGCTACTGGCATTACAGTTAAAAACAAAATGTCCGAAAATAAAAATTTCTGTGAACATCAATAAATTCTCCCCTCTCTAGCAATCAACCTCCTTAAAAAGGCCCCTTCTGTCTCACTCCATATTTCATTCCAAAAACAAGAGTGATTTTCTGTTTAAAATAATTTCAGCACTAAAGGTTAAAAGTACTTCTTCCCAAAAACAAAAAAGAAAAAACTTGCAAAGTACCAAAAAATCAACCTATTGTTTAAAATAGTATTAACTTAGAAACATAATAACATGGACACATAGAAGTTGTTGGCAGAAAAGGACCTTTTGGTCCACCTAGGCTGCCCTAAAATCTTTACCTACTGTCCTACCATAGACCCTAATTTATCTCCGGCCTTACCCCCCCCAGCCATGTTACAAAGGTCCCCCTGCGTGTATCCCATACATGTTTGAAACCTGCTACCATTTCGGAACCCACCACCTCTGCTGGGAGGCTGTTCTTGGTGTCCACCACCCTTTCCATGAAGAAATATTCCTCACATCCCTTCTTAGTCTCCCCCTTCCAGCTTCATACCGTGCCCCCTTTTCCTTGAGCAACTCTTTCTACACAATATGCCACCCTTCTGTACCTTATTGATACCCTTGAGGTATTTGAATGTTTCTATCATGTATCCCCTTTCTCATCTTTCCTTCAGTGAGTACATATTTCATTCCCTGAGTCTTTCCTTGTAGGGTTCTGCTGCAGGCCATGCACCATTTGATTGCCCTTCTCTGTACCACCTCCATCCAGTCTATGTCCTTCCTGAGATTGGGCCTTCAGAACTGGATACAGTACTCTAGGTGTGACCTCACCATTGATCTGTATAGAGATAACACTATTTCCCTTTTTCTGCTGGTGATACCCCTCCCTATGCAACCCAGCATCCTACTAGCCTTTCCTACTACCTTGTCACACTGCTTTGCTACCTTCAGGTCATCAGCTATGATGACCGCCCCAGATCCCTTTCCTGTTTTGTTGTTGTTAACACTTAACCCCTAAATGATACATTGCCCTTGGGTTTCTGTGCCCCATGTGCATAATTTTACATTTGTTGGCACCAAAGCCAGTTGCCAAACCCTTGGCCAGTCTTCCAGTTTTTTTAGATCTCCCTTTATTTTGTTTACCCCTCCCCCCCGGTGTATCCACTCTGTTGCAGATTTTTGTGTCATCTGCGAACAGGCATACCTTTCCTTCCAGCCCCATTGCAATGTTGCTAATAAAGACACTGAAGAGGACCGGTCCCAATACTGACCCCTGTGGTACCACGCTGGTTACCTTGCCTTCCTCCAAGTGAACTTCTACATAGTGTCTCTTGTAGTATTTTAGCATTCCCCCTGCATGCAGCATGAAACCAGTCTGCGATGTTGGATGCCATCCTTTTGTGTTCTGAACACTACATGTGGAACACCTTAATTTATTTTAATTTTAATTCAATTAAGGGTGAACTGATTACTCATTACATCAGCTTGGTGGGTGGATGTACTCGAACCGCCATCCTTGACCATCCCCCTCAACAGAAGGGCTCCCACGACCCCATGGGGGCAAGTTGATATCACATCCGGGGCATTCCCCATCACCAGTGGACAAAGTGATAGGCTTTCTCCTGATTAGATGTCAGGTAGGCATGGCATCTGGCAGTGCTCAGGTCATCTCTGGTTCCCAACTGTTTTCAGGGCTAACTTTAAATGTTTTTAACAGGCTCCATGCTGGAGGTCAAATGTGGCAAAAAGCTTTGGTAAGTCCTTCTTCAGTCCTTTTTTAGTGTCTTCATAATTGGGATGGCATCATACTACATCTTGTAGTCAAATCCTGAGAAGGGTGGGACGCAAGACACTGTACTTAAATTGAGCTTCTCTAAGCACTTTTTTGATAGGGTAAAAGGCATCTTTTTTTCAACAGCTCTGCAGGAAGATCATTACAAATTTTGATTTAATGACCCTCATGGTACAGACCTGGTCTGCCTATGAATGCATGTTTTAAAAATACTTTTTGCTGGATAGTTCAAGAACTTTAAAATAATGGCTCTAGGTTTAACATTTCGGCTGGGTTTAGGTCATAAGGAGCAATGGTCTCTTTCTGTAATATAGTTTGGTGAGTTAGGTTGTGGGCCAGCAAGATGCATAAGTAGTTTGGTGACAAAAGCAATTGTATATGACCCCTCTAGCCCTTTAGGTAGTCCTACAATTTGTATGTTGTTCCTCCTACTTCTGGCTTCCTGGTCTTCAAGCTTGGCTAAGATTTTTGAAATGTCCTGAGAATTTGAAACTCTTTCCTTGTATTTCCTGGCAGCATTATCTACGATACTGCTAATTCATACCTCAGCACCCCGGATTCACTGTTTTTGTTGTTGCAGGTCATTTTACAGTTCTTTTAAGCCAGAGTTCATATCTGATATTGCAGTTTGCTGATAACTGTGAATTCATTCATAAAGCATTCAAGATGTTTTGTAGTTTGCAGTTAGTAGGATTCCTTTCTGGCAGTGTCACCTGGCTCAGTCTCTAAAAGAGGTATTTTTTTTGGGGGGGGGGTGGATTTTGTGTGCTGTGGAGTTGCTCAGTCCCACATAACTGGTAACAATTGTCGACATCAATATCTACAGCTCCTGCTCTGAAGTAGCCATTTCAGGGTAAAAAAAGGTTATTTTTAATAAGTAGATATTTCTTTTAAGAATAAGATCTGTGAGAAGAGTAACGGTAGTTCAGTGCAAAAACTGACCTTCTGTGCTAGACCTGTCAAATTCTGCACGTTTCAAACTGTCAGCACCACTCAGGAAACTCTGCGAGTATGCCTTCAAAACTTGTAATATTTGCCGGCCCACCGGTGCAGTGGTAGGGTTACCGCTTGTGGTGCCAGCGACCTGGGTTCGGGAACAGACTCGGGTGGCTGGAGGGCCTGCCTTGGGGAGGAGGATCGAGCACCCAGGGGCTGCTCTCCTCCTCCGGTTGGGGTGGGATGCAAGTCCCGCTGCAATACCACCACCTGGGTAACCACGGGTGGAGGTGCAGCGAGACAGCATAAAAGGGGAGGGTGGACGTCTGCCGGGAGCTGGAGCATTAGCACGTCAAGACGTGCATCACTCCTTGGCCCCCCTTGCGTGCAGACGTCCAGAGGGTAGGGACCAGAGAAAAAGCGGAAAAAGAACCCTGTGCTGGGCTCCTGTAGATGAGACCCGGCTGCTCCGAGAAAACCCTTAACCAGGCTCCACAGAAGGGGCTCGTGAGGCCTTCCCGACACAGTCTCTAGGTGTGAGAGGGGGACTAACTGGGGGTGGGTCCCTCTCCTCCCCGCCCGGGGGGTAAACCATGGCAGGATGGGGAAAGCTAGCCAAGCACCCAGAGGGAGGTACCTGGGGGTGGGACTACGGGAACATACAGCCTAGGAGATCCCCGAAGAAAGGAATCCAGTGCAGCGAGGAAGGGGGCATAAAGAAGAAAGAAAAAAAAAAAACTTGTAATATTTAATTGAAACTTTTGTCTGACTTAAGTGATTGTCTTTTTGTTTTCCTTTTTTTTTTTTGTATTATATTTATGCTCCTCCTTGGAGTTGGCAGGCGGCTCCGGCCCTCCCTAGGAGGAATTCAACCTCAGACCCTGATCGTCCCCACCTGGCTAAACCCTGCATTTTCCTCTGGATTATCCCCTATGGTGGAAGGCGTGGAGTGCTGACTTTCCCCACCCCAGAGCACAATCCAGATGTCCAGGGCAGCTATGGGGAATGCATTGGACCATCGTAGTGCCTGCCAGCTCCCATTTTTCCAGCTGTGTTTTTTTCTCCCCCCATACTGCAGCCACGCACATGAGTGTGGGGGCATGTGCATGCCACAGTTCTGCGGCGCCCATCCTCTGCTGGCTTTCCTCCTGCCTGCACTGCCTTCAGGCCTCCACCTGGGGGCAGTGGATCCATGGGGGTGGTGACAAGATCCCTCCTCGGGAGAGGAGAGCCACCAAGTGGCTGCTTAATCCTGCTCCCTCCTTCCTCCCCCAGCCGACCCTCAACAACCCAGGCTCATTCCCAAACCTGGGTCACCAGTGTAGCGTTAGGTGTGGCGTCCGGCGCTTCAACCCTCAGTGCCAGGCTGACTCTTAAGTGATTGTCTAAAGCAAATTTTTAATGTTTAAATTACATCTGAACTTGTTTTGTTTACTGCTCCGATAGTTTGTCCATAGAAAGGCATGGAGCAACCATGTTAAACGACCGCTGTCCTCGGCACCATCAATTCGAATCCATTTGCACACCCTCATTTGTACTTTTCTTACACGGGACTGAGTGTGAGATAATTGTGATTTCTATAGACAACCAGATGACTTCAAACAACCAGCTGTGAGTGACTGCCTAAAATGCGACTTCACTGAATGGCATATTTTTTCATTTCACTTTCTGAAGTGACTTTGGAATGTTAGCAGTGCACCATGCTGCTCAGTTTACCACCAGTATACATCATTTTCTCTGTCTGTCTATCTATCTATCTATCTATCTATCTATCTATCTATCTATCTATCTATCTATCTATGTCTATCTACCTAATGCACTAGTTAGTGTTAAAGCAACAAATGTAGAGAAATGTGGTGTTCCCCACTCCCACCATGCAGTCAACAACAGGCATGGGGTGTGCCTTGGGGTTGTCAACCCTAATGCTCACCCCATTCCATGAGTAAATAAGCTGAGATGGGTACAGTACAGTACAGTATATGAGAACGGGGTGAGCATTATGGTTGACAACCCCAGGCACACCCCACACCTGTTGCTGCCTGCAGCGTGGGAGTGGGGTGTTAGGGTTGGAAACCATAATGCCACATTTCCCTACCTTTGCCGCTTTAACCCTAACTAGTGAATTAATAAAGTTTTTTACAATAAATTTCCTTACTTTTTGAGATTGTACTTTTTCTGTAATTAGTTTTTATAAATGCATAAGTGTTTTTCTATAATTAGTTTTTTTATAAACAAATGAGTTACTATAAAGAAAGCAAACTTTTGACCATACTTGTTGGGGCCCATGGGATTTTGTTTTATTTAATTTAATTTATTTATTTATGTCTTTGATGACCACGTAGGTGCACTGATCCTGAGGACCATTTTCAGTCATGACCTGGGCCACTAGCATGGCACATCGAGTAAGGCATATACAGGTAGCACGAGCAGTAGTACAGTCAACATGGTTAAGTATGAGAAGCATGCTACATAGGACAATACATAAACTGAGGTTACAGTAAAGTACCAGGTATAGCAGCAATTCAGTAGTGTGGTAAATACATAGTTACACAGTTCCAAATGTTTCAATCAAACAGACGGTAAGTGCTATGTTGTAGACAGGAGGGAGAAGAGTACAAAGAAAGGTAAGGGGAGAGTGCAGAGCATGGAAGGGTGCTGGAGCCTCTAGCTGGAGCCTCTAGGTGGGCCCCACAAATATGGAAAAGGGGAAGGGAGGGAATAGGCAGGAAGGGATACCCACTTACCCGGGAGAGCAAGAGCATTTGGCTTCTGACAGCAGCCAGGCCTTGTAGTGAGTTTTGAAAGAGAGGCGAGAGGCGGTCGAGTGGAGTGACATGGGGAGCTTGTTCCATAGGGAGGGGGCAGAGCAGGAAAGGGCTTTGCTACCCATGGCAGAAGAGACTCTAGGGACCTCTGAAGGGGGGAGGGGGGATGATTCTTGGAGGCACCTGGATGCCACTTTGCCCATGAGGAGGGATGAGAATGGGGACAGGTAACCGCCTCTGAGGGTATTATCTATTATATAGCCAAGGGTAAAGTCAAACCATCCTTGGAGGGGAAGGAGAGGAAGCCAACCCAGTAACTGGTACAGGTTGCAGTGGTAGGTTGAGTAGGGTGACTGGAGTACAAAACGGCATATACTGTTATAAACTGACTTAAGCCTGGAGCACAGCGCAAAGGACACACTGGAATAGATAGGAGTGTAGTAGTCAATAAGGGGGAGAAGATTCCCTTGCACAATTGCAAGGCGCACCTCTGAGGTCAAGAACTGCTTATATTGGTAGGCGGCCCCAAGTTTCTGATTTACCCTGCTCATGATGTTGCTGACATGCTCCGTGTACTCAAGGGAGGGGTCCAGTCTAACACCTAGGTATTTGAAACTGTGAACATTTTGGAAGGGGGGCCTTCTGGAGAGAGCACTGGTAGAGGGGAGTTTGACTTGGTGACCTTGGTGATGTATGGTTTGGAACTGAACAGCATAGATTTTGTTTTCTTTTCGTTAACCAAGAGCCTGTTTGAGTATTTGAGAGAAACCAATTATATGCAGCACCATAGTTAACGGTTAGAGCAGAGGAGATGTTAGCTAGGGACTTGTCACTATGGAAAAGGATGAGGTCATCGGCATAGAGAAGTGCCTCGTAGGAGAGGCTGTCAGTGGGAAGGGAGTTAATAAATATGGAAAATAGCAGGTGGCCCAGGATGGAGCCTTGAGGGACCACTGTGGAGACAGGAAGGGCAGGGGAGGAGGCAGCACCATTGTTTACTGATTGGGACCTGCCAGAGAGATAGCTCTGGAACCATGAGGAGGAGGTCTCAGTGGAGCAGCTGAGGTGAAAAAGGGAGGAGTGGAGAAGGGGTGGTCAACCAGGTCAAATGCCTTAGGTCCACAAATACAGCACTTGTGCCCTTGCCCAGGTCCATGTTTTTGAGGACGTGGTTGGTGAAGTGAGCTAAGGCTGATGTGGTGCTATGGTGCTTACAGAACCCACGTTGTGGTGAGCACTGCAGGTTATATTTGCTGAGGTGATCAGAGAGTTGGAAGTGTACTATTTTCTCCAGTAGTTTGCTCAGGTGGGGGAGGATGGAGATGGGTCTGTAGTTATCAGGGGAGAGGGGGTCCCCAGACTGAAGATCGGCACTACATTGGCATGTTTCCAGATGGCAGGCATGGTTGATGAGGTCAAGGCCATATTGAAAATAGAGGTTAGAGGTACAGCAATAGCAGGAGAGATCAGCCTAAGGAAAGAGAGGGAGAGACCATCACTGCCAGGGCTGCCCCTCGTGGGGAGAAACTTCAGGAGTTTGATGGTACCATTGAGGCAGACGGTTCTAAAGTAGAAAGGGGTTGGGGGGAGGGTGCCGGTGGGAGAAGAGCACTTTTCCTGACCACCAGGTTAAGGAGTAGAATGGAAGGGAAGTTTGCTGAGGTTGGAAGAGAGGTCCGACATTTTTTTGTTGAAGGTCTGTGCAACCTCTGAGGGATCAGTACTGATTTTGTGTTCATGTGAATTGAAAAGTTTTAGACAATCCAATGGCTTAGAAATATGCAAATGTGCAAAGTTAAAAAAAAATTCAAACCCAGATCTCCAGGATCGTAGCCCAGAGCCCCAACCACCACACTACATTGCCTCCTTTGATATCACTGTGTCAATGTTCTCTTATCCTAAGTCAAGACAGATCCAAAATAAAACAGCCTGTAATAATTTCCTGTTTCTTTTTTTTTTTACAATTCTTTTTATCTCCTCCAACCCGAACTCTCTCAGGATACCCTATCACGCTGTGCCACTCTACCGCCCACTGTGATCTTCCCTACTTATATATATTACCACCCCCTCCATCGAACCCATGCCAGACAAGCCCACTGGCTCTGAGCCCCCTGAGGCAGGGCTCCTACCACGTACCTGGTGCTCTATCTACAATCCAGTTTATCTGACTGGGTTGGCGAGGAGACCAAAGGGGCAGAGAGAAGTTCCGGTCCTGAGCATGTGGCAGCCGGCTCTGTAGGGAGCCACCACCTATCGGGATTGGAGTTTTTTTCCTTTGTTTACGCCCTTCCTTCTTCCCCCTGGCAGAGCCTGAGCATGCAATGATGCTAGGCATGTCCGTCGCGGCTCTGCGTCCCTCTATGCCAGCCCTAAGCATTGCAGTGCCTCCAGTCTCCACCAGGGGCCACTGTGGTGCCAGGCAGTCGCCTGGATCCTCCCGAGAGAGGAGAGTAGTCCTCCGGATGCTTGATCCTACCTCTCCCCTGCTGACCCCCCAGTGCTCTGGGCTTGTTCCTGAACCCGGGTCAGCGGCATGGCGCAAGATGTGGTGTCCAGCACTTCAACCCTCACCGCCACGGGCCGGCATAATTTCCTGTTTCTCTATATTGCTAAAAGTCTTTTTTTTAAACTTTACATATTTCTAAGCCATTGAATTGTCTGAAACTTTTTCAGTTCACATGAACACAAAATCAGTACTTACAGTTTCATAGTATTAGTACGAGTTCAGTAGGCGGAGGCTCTTTAATGAACTCGCCACCCAATTCAAGGGTGGTAACCATATTTTCCATCTCCCATATAAAAAGCAAGTCTATGTTTGAAAAGGGAAATACTATTACTACAAACTACAGATTCAGGTAATGCATTCCAGCTATTTATTACTCTTTGTGTATAGAACCTGCTTCTTTTTATGGTTAGATTGTTTTCCCCAATTATTTTATAAGGATGTGATCTAGCTAGTTTAGTATCCTCGTGTCATTGTATTCCCAGTGTTTCCAACATATATTGATTATGGAAGGTTTTGAAAATTAAACACAAATCCCCTCTTAGCTGCCTGAATTCCAGGGAATATAGTTTTAGTTTAATAAGTTGTTATTTGTAGTCAAGGTCCTTAATATTATACATTTTTTGGTCACATTTCTTTGCACTCCCTCTTTCAATTTCTGTAACATGATGGTCT
This sequence comes from Neoceratodus forsteri, assembly GCA_016271365.2. Lineage (NCBI taxonomy): Eukaryota > Metazoa > Chordata > Ceratodontiformes > Ceratodontidae > Neoceratodus > Neoceratodus forsteri. The sequence goes on from JADMNL010000024.1 coordinate 349,490,080, forward strand.
GTGGTGCACAAAACTGTCCGCAGTACTCCAAATGAGGGCAAACCAAGCTTGTACATAGTGGCATAATAACTTCTCTCCTTCTACTTGTAATATTCTATAATATATAACCTATTATTTTTTTACAGATTCCATTGTATTTCTTTTAAATAACAAATCATTAGTGATCATAACTCCTAAGTCTTTTTCTTCGTTGGTTTGTTGAAGTACAGTATTATTCAGTTTATATGGATATAATAAAATATTTTTGCCCAGGTGCATAACCTTGCATTTGGTTTCATTGAAGAGCGTACTATTCATTTTAGCCCAGGTTGTCATGTGATCTAGTTCTACCTGTACCTGTCTAGCATCGGCTTCAGTTAGTACTAGACCTCCAAGTTTGCAGTCATCTGCATACTTAGATACCCATGTTTTCTCTGAAGTTTGTAGAGTAGAGACCACTATATTAAACAAAATAGGACCCAAAATGCATCCCTGAGGCACTCCACTTGTTACCAAATCCCAATCCGACATATACCCTTTCACCGAAACACTCTGTAGTCTACAATCTAACTATGATGCAACTCAGTTGATAATATTTTGGTGAATCTGGATTTTTATTAGATGCTCCAATAATACTTGATGTGAAACCTTATGAAAAGCTTTGGAGAAATCTAGAAACACTATATTGACAGGTATATTCATATCCAAAGCTGCACCTACAGGTTCAGAAAAGTGGATCAAGTTTGTTAGGCATGATCTCCTGGAAATAAACCCACGTTGTGTCATATCAGTTTGTTTTATTCCGTTTATATGAGCAATTATATATTTTTGTATCAATCTGTCCATAATTTTTCCCGCAACGGATGAAAGACTTGTGGGTCTATAATTACCTGGGTCCGTTCTTTTTCCACATTTGTATATTGGAGTTACTAGTGTAGTTCTCCGTTCTTTTATTGTTTTCCCCTCTTTAAGGGACATGTTTTAAGTAGCAGCATGAGATGATCAACAAGTTCACACACCAGTTCCTTAAGGAACTTAGGTGGGATGCCATGTGGACCAGGTGAACTACTGGTTTTCAGTGCTATAATCATGTTTTTAACATCCTCTTGTGTAATCTTATAGTTTGGGTCTCTTAAGGGTGGAAGGCAGTTTGGCAAAGTCCCTTTCTGTTCAAGCATGCTAAGAAAGTATTCATTTAACTTGATGGCCATTTTTGTTTCATCAGCAATAATACCTTCATTGGTCTTAAGAGGACCTATTGTGTGTTGCTTGCCTCTTAATGATCCAACATAGTTGTAGAACTGCTTATGATTGTCTTTAATTCCTTTAGCTAAATTGATTTCCAGTGTACTCTTGGCCTTTTTTATCGTTAGTTTAGTTAATCTAGCACAAGATTTAAAGCATTGCCACTTATCAGGTGTAGGTTTCTTTTTGTATTTTTGGTACACTTTCTTTTTCTTGTTAATTCGTTTTTTTGATTTTATTGTTCCGCCAAGGTGGAACTCTTGTTGAGTTGAAGTATTTAATTCTATTAGGAACCCAGTTATTAATACAAGTGGAAATTTGTCTTGAAATCTTTTCCCATGTATTACCTAGGTCGAGTTCATTTAAGTCATCTTCCCAATTCCATTTACTTAGGTAATCCTTAATACAATCATAATTAGCTTTATAAAAGTCTTTTATTATCGTTCGACCTCTATTTTTTTTTGTTTTCTATCTTATATTAAAATTGTATCATCTGATGGTCACTGACTCCAAGGGGAGGCAGTATAGAATGGTTATTCACATTTGCTGGTGTGTTGGTGAAGACCAGATCTAATATATTAGACTTTCTAGTAGTTTGTGTTACCATTTGTTCTAAATTGTGTAAGGTAATGATATCAATGAGGTCTTTTTGCTGCTTATTTACACCTTTAAGTGTATCCCAGTTTATGTTTAGGAGATTAAAATCCCCCATAAGGATGAAATTCCCAGACATATCTTTATTTTCTAGATCGGACAATAAACTTTCGTTCTCTTCAGGTAATAAACTTGGTGATCTGTATACTAAATCTACAGTAAGAGTTTCTGATAGTGTGCTCTGATGTTTATTTTAACATACTGTAAGTTAAAAATGACTACTTTCCTTCTATAGCCCTAACGTTTAACATACTGATTTGTAGCCCATGTTTTAAAACAATTCACACTTCCCAAAGAGGGATAGCTTGTATATTTCACCCGATTTTTCAGCGTCTCTCAATTTTAAAAAACAGGTATGCAAATAAGCTTATGATTATTTATGAACAATGGTTACAGTGACATTTTTGAAAATGTAGGGCACATAAGGAACTGTTCTTCTTGCAATATGAACAGGTGAAACCAAAATAAATTGTTGTAAACTATGATTTTGAACAGACCAAGCTTCCCAAAAAGGGATAGCTTGTAGTTTTTACTTGATTTTTTCTAATTCCCTCAATTTTAAAAAAATGGGCATGCAAATAAGCTCATGATAATTCATGAGCTGTGAGGTAACTCTAGGCTTCCAAGCCACGCCCTTTATACTGCTATTTTGAAGTGCCTACTGAGCATGCTCAGAACTGACATTTTTAAATTTAATAACTTTGTAATGGATTAATATTTTTTCATCAAATGAGTGAAACCAGCTCTGTGGGCCAAGCCCTTTCTGCCCTAAAAATTGCAGACCAACAGTTCAAACCATCTGGGTGCAAGGCAATGAAAAAAAACCCCAGCAGAAAACAGTGATTTTTCACACTTTTTCACTATCCGTTTCTAGAAGTCTGCACATCTGACCAGAACAAAACTTGGACATCATGAGATCTACCCCCACAAGACTATACACACAAAGTTTTGTGCAAATCCGTTGAACGGTTGCAAAGATATTAAAGATCCATCGGTACAGCAGTTGCTAAATTACACGAGTTCCATTATAAATTATACATTTACCCAGCTAGAACTTTTACCCTCCTGCCATCTGTAGAGCAGTTGCTAAATTACATGAGTTCTGTTACAAAGTATGCACTTACCCAGCTAGAACTCATCCCTCCTGCCACCTGTACATAGTTGCTGAATTACACGAGTTCTGTTCAAGCAATACTGTATGCCAGGGTGTGTGTTGTTGTGAGATTTACACATGCCTCATAATAACTTTGGAATGGATTAATGTTTTTCACCAAACCTGTGAAAGTACATCTGTGGGCCAAGCCCTTTCTACCCTGAAAATTTCAGACCAAAATTCTAAACCATCTTGGTGCAAGGCAATGACAAAAAAACAGCAAAAGAAACAGTCATTTTTTGTTTTTTCACTATCTGTATCTCAGAATCCACACATCTAACCAGAACAAAACTTGATCTGCCCCATGAGACCATGCATGCAAAAGTTTGTGCAAATCTGTTGAATGGTTGCAAAGCTATTAAAGTACAAAATTTCACACTCACTACAGCCATCTGTAGGACAGTCGCTGAATTACACATGAGTTCCATTATAAATTATAACATGTAGAACATAGAAACATAGACTTTGACGGCAGATAAGGACCGCTTGGCCCACCTAGTCTGTCCATTTCCCTACCTAGAGGATAAGCTGCAGATCCTATTTAACCAACAGCCTATTTCTTCCTACCCCCACAAAAATTGCCTTATGTCTGTCCCATGCATTCTTGAATTCTCCTACAGTTTTAGACCCCACAACCTCCTCAGAAAGGCTGTTCCATGCGCCCACCACCTCTCTGAAAAAATACTTCTCAGATTTCCGAGACATCCCTCTATCTTCAAATTGTGTCCCTTGTTCTTGCAAGTCTCTTTTTTCTGAAAGATGCTACCCTCTTGGACTTTGTTGATTCCACTGAGGTACTTAAACATTTCTATCATGTCCCCCCTCTCCCTTCTTTCCTCAAGGGTATACATATTAAGCTCTTTTATTCTCTTCTCATATGGCTTCTCTTGCAGACCCTGAACCATTTTAGTTGCCCTCCTCTGAACTGCCTCCATCCTGTCTATGTCCTTGCGGAGATGGGGTCTCCAGAACTGGATGCAGTACTCCAGATGGGGTCTCACCAACTGTCTGTACAGGGGGATAACAACTTCCTGTTTTCTGCTGTTGATGCCTCTCCCTATACATCCCAGTATCCCTCCAGCCCGCCCTACCACCTTCTCACACTGCTTGCCAACCTTAGGGTCATCTGATAAGATTACCCCCAGGTCCCTTTCCATTTTTGTTGTTGTTACTACCTCCCCCCCATTGTGTAACCTTCCCCTGGATTTTTGTTTCCCAGGTGCATTACTTTGCACTTCTTTGCATTGAATCCAAGCTGCCATACTTCTGACTATTCCTCCAACCTTGCCAAGTCCCTTCTCATCCCTTCCACGCCTCCTTGTGTATCAACCCTGTTGCAGATCTTTGTGACATCTGCAAAGAGGCATACTTTTCCTTCCAGTCCCTCTGTAATGTCACTTATAAAGATATTAAAAAGGACAGGACCCAGTACTGAAATCTGTGGGACCCCACTAGTTACCCCTCTTTCTTCAGAGTGGACTCCATTTATAATTACTTTCTGTGTCCTGTTGTTCAGCCAATGTTTTACCCAGGCTACTACCCTGGGACCCACCCCCAGGCTGGTTAATCTGACTACTAATCTTTTGTGTGGGACTATGTCAAATGCCTTGCAAAGTCTAGGTAGGCCATGTCCACAGCCTCTCCCTGGTCTACTATTTTGGTCACCCAGTCAAAGAAATCAATTAGATTCATCTGACATGACCTTCCCACTGTGAACCCATGCTGCCTTGGGTCCTGTGCCCCACTGGCCTCTAGGTACTCAACAATTCTTTCCTTCAGAAGTCCTTTAGAAAAATTGTTAAAGCTGTAAAATAAAAAAAAAAAAATCATAAAACTATTGGCCAAAACATAATTTATTATCATGTACATTGAAGTGTCATGCCCCAGCAATGGGGAATGGAAAATTGTCAACTGGCAGGATGACACTGGTCCTCCGTGAGGTCCGCACCTGACTAGCTGGGCACCTTGGTGCATCCAGTTAAGTTCTGGTGGATGCGGAGGAGAAACTGTAGATAGAAAAAAAAAAAAGAATAATAAAGCATAGTAAAGGTAGCCTGTGACTCTAGGGAGATTAGAGGTTCCATTTCACCATATTTGAAACAACTACATGCAGTCAGAGCTATTTTAAATCTATAGTGCCCTTGCATATGAAAAGGTAAAAATTATATTAGCTAAGTACATTCAAGGAAAATAAAACACACTGTCAAAAATCATGACCACATTCAGAGTCATTCAGTCCCCTTCCTCCAATCCACTCTGATTTATCATGCTGGCAGCCCCTTCTCGTTAGAACTCCTGGACAATCTGATCTACCCTTTTTCTTGCCTCTGCAGGATCATTAAATTCAAATGTTTTATTGCCATAGGTGATACGGAGTCTAGCTGGTGCAAGGAGGGTATGTGCAACTCCAAGACTTCACAGCTGTTGTCGAAGAGGATCAAACAATTTGTGACAGGATTGGGTGGCATAGAACCAGTCAGGGAATAATTTTATAGCTTGCTCATCCAGGGTAATCAGAAAAGGAGATTGCGCCCAGGCTAAAATCATGTCACGTATCTCTGACCCATTGGTGACAATCAAAAGGGTCCAGGGAGTCTCTCTAGTACCCTGTGCTCATGAAATATTCACTCGGCAGGTTTTCATAATATAATCAGGGTAAAAATATAGCTGCTTTGGTAAAACTGTAGATAGCCAGGAATGGATATAAGAGAGAGGATCCTCCCCTTCAGAGCACTCTGGTAAACTGATCAAGCAGATATTCAGTGCTTTCTAGGCATTTTCCAGATTCTCCAGTTGGGCTGAGATGTGCATGGTCTCCACAGTCATTTGGTTAAAAGCTGCTTGAGTAGGGCTGGCTCACCGGCATAGTGGTTGGATTTCTGCTTGCAATGCCAGTGACCTGGGTTTCGGAGTGAGCCCAGGAGTCAGAGGGCCACCCAGGGGAGAATGCCTGAGCATCCAATGGACTGCTCAACCCCTCCGGGGGATCTGTGTCATTGAAAAAAAAACAGAGGAAAGAGTAAGGATTGCAAACAGTTAAGGAGACAGAAATAAGACATGATGGGAGTGGTGCAGTGCAGTGGCTGTGGAGCAGCAGTCTTCCGGGAGACGTTCTGGAGGATGCAGTGTTGTCCCATCTGCAGGCACCTCTCTGGCTGAAGGAGGAGGTTGCTCATCTCCAGACTGAGTTGTCCAGGATTTGTGGGACCTCCTCTTCCATCCAGGGACCACCAGTGCCACTGCCGTTGCCTCAGAGGTTGCCAAGAAAGAGGAGCTGTTGGACCACAGTGGGCTCCAGGGAGGGTGAGGGTGGTGGAACAGAGGTGCATCCTCCAGTTGTACCTCTCCACAATTCCTATGCCATTCTGGCAAAGTGTGCTCCTCTATGGAGGCACCCACAGTGGAGACCAAGGAGGATGCTGGGAACCTCCACAAAGGAGACCCACAGGAGGGTGGCAGGGGACCCCGAAGGGGAAGGAAACAACTTCTGGTGGGGGACTCCATTGTTAGGAAGGTAGAACTAGGGGAGGAAGGGGAGAGGGAGAGGGAGGTAAGGTGCCTGCCTGTTGCCATGGCTTGGAGGGACAGGGAGCGAATCCTCAGGATTGCCAGAGCAGCTGCACAGGGGAGGGAGCTGGATGTCATTGTCCACCTAGGGACAAATGACCTGGCTAAGAAAGGGATTAGAGAAGTACAGGAAGAGTTTGTGGAATTGGGAAGGGGCCTTAGACAAGTAGCACGCACGGTAACCTTCTCGGAGGTGCTGCCCATCTATGGCGTAGGAGAGGCTAGGGTGTTCTGCGCCATGGGATTCACCAGTGGTTGAAAACTGATGTGGAGCTCAGGAATTTGGCTTCATTAGACTGGGGTCCATCTGGAGTGATGCGTTTATACTGGCATGATGGGCTGCATCTGTCCGGGAGGGGAACCAGGATCCTAGGTGATAGGTTTAAATGCTTCATTGGCAAGCATTTAAACTAGCCAAGGGGAGGCAATGGAAAGGAGCAGGAAACTTAGCCCCAAAAAATCACGGTAGTAAGTGCGGTAAACACCAACACAGAGGTGTCAATAGGAGAAGGGCAGGGTAAATGGAGAAAGTGACAAAGGCAAGAAGGACAGGGATGGGACAAAAGGAGTAAGGCCATCAGGAAATGGAGGGTAATGAGTACCAATGCCCATAGTCTGGGCAACAAGCTCCCTGAGCTGGTGGCCTTGATGGAAGAGGGATGCCTGGCTATCATAGCAGTCACAGAAACATGGTACACAGAGAACCATGACTGGATGTTAACATACCAGGGACATAACCTACAGGAGAGACAGGCAGGGGAGAAGAGGGGAGGAGTAGCTCTATGTAAAGGAAGGGATAAAAGCAACTGAACAAAAGAGTAAACAGGGAGGAGAGGAGGCACTGTGGGTCACCTTGGAGACTGGAAAGGGCACCACAATCCGCACAGGGGTTGTGTACAGACTCCCATGTCAGGGGGAGGCAATGGACAAGGATATGATAGAAGGCATTCTTAGAATGGCAGAGAAAGGGGAGATACTGTTGATGGGAGCCCTGAATATGCCAGATGTTAAATGGAGCACATTTGCTGCAGCCTCATCCAAGAGCAGGGCCATTCTTGATGCCCTACAGGTGGTAGGCCTCAGACAGCTAGTTTCGGAACCCACTCATGAGGGAGCAGTCTTAGACCTCGTACTCTCAAACGGGGGCAGTGAGAGGATCTCAGATCTAGAAGTGGGTTGCCATCTGGGAACAAGTGACCATCAAACATTGTGGTTCACGTTAAACTCAGCTACAGAGTCAAGCTACAAAAGTGAGGGCACTGGACTTCAGGAGGGCTAACTTTGGCAAGATGGGAGAGTGCCTCAGAAAAGCAGTAGCAAACAGGCTAGAAGGAGGTGTGGAGCAACAATAGGGAATCATCAAAACTGCCATCACAGAGGCAACAAGCCTTTGTGTGAGGCAAATAAACAAATCAAAATGAAAGAAAAAGCCACTATGGTTCTCAAAAGGGGTGGCTGTGAAAGTTAGGAAGAAAAAGATAGCATTCCAGAAGTATAAGGAAACACAGAAGGAGCAGGACAGAGGGCTGTACCTGTTAAGGCAGAAGGAAGCAGGGAGGGAAGTCAGAATAGCAAAGGCCCAAACTGAGGAAAAGATAGCCAACTTGGTTAAGAAGGGGGATAAAACCTTTTATAGGTACATCAATGAGCGTAGAAAGACAAAGAGATGGATAGTGAGGCTGAATAGAATGAACGGTGGGTTGGCAGAGGGGGACAGTGAAAAAGCAGGGATACTGAATGAATATTTCTGCTCAGTGTTCACGAAAGAGGAGGGGGAAGTGCCTAATCCAATTAACAGAAGCACTCTTGATGGGGGGTCAATCCCAGTCCTTTCACAGAAGAAAGGGTTCTGCAAGAACTCCTAAAACTGAAGGTGGACAAAGCAATGGGGCCTGATGGAATTCACCCCAGAATTCTAAAAGAATTAAAGGGGGAACTAGTGAAACCACTTGCTACTCTTTTAACAAATCATGGGAGGATGGTGTGGTACCGAGGACTGGAGGAAGGCGGATGTGATTCCCTCACAAAAGTGGGACCAAGACAGAAGCAGGAAACTACAGACCTGTCAGTCTGACCTCTGTGGTAGGGAAAGTGATGGAGTCCTTCTGAAGGAAAGAATAGTTGAGTACCTAGAGGCCAGTGGGGCACAGGACCCAAGGCAGCATGGGTTCACAGTGGGAAGGTCATGTCAGATGAATCTAATAGATTTCTTTGACTGGGTGACCAAAGTAGTAGACCAGGGAGGGGCTGTGGACATGGCCTACCTAGACTTTAGCAAGGCATTTGACACAGTCCCACACAAAAGATTAATAGTCAAATTAACCAGCCTGGCAGTGGGTCCCAGGGTGGTAGCCTGGGTAAAACATTGGCTGGACAACAGGACACAGAAGGTAATTGTAAATGGAGTCCACTCTGAAGAAAGAGGGGTTACTAGTGGGGTACCTCAGGGTTCAGTATTGGGTCCAGTCCTTTTTAATGTCTTCATAAGTGACATTGCAGAGGGACTGGAAGGAAAAGTATGCCTCTTTGCAGATGACACAAAGATCTGCAACAGGGTTGATACACATGGAGGCGTGGAAGGGATGAGAAGGGACTTGGCAAGGTTGGAGGAATGGTCAGAAGTATGACAGCTAGGATTCAATGCAAAGAAGTGCAAAATAATGCACCTGGGAAACAAGAACCCCGGGGAAGAATACACAATGGGGGGGAGGTAGTCGCAACAACAAAAAAGGAAAGGGACCTGGGGGTAATCATATCAGATGACTTAAGGTTGGCAAGCAATGTGAGAAGGCAGTAGGGAGGGCTGGGGGTATACTGGGATGCATAGGGAGAGGCATCAGCAGCAGAAAACAGGAAGTTGTTATCCTCTGTACAGACAGTTGGTGAGACCCCATCTGGAGTACTGTGTCCAGTTCTGAGACCCCATCTCTGCAAGGACATAGACAGGATAGAGGCAGTCCAGAGGAGGGCAACTAAAATGGTGCAGGTTCTGCAAGAGAAGCCGTATGAGGAGAGACTAAAGGGGTTTAATATGTATACCCTTGAGGAAAGAAGGGAGAGTGGGGATATGATAGAAACTTTTAAGTACCTCAGTGGAATCAACAAAGTCCAAGAGGGTAGCATCTTTCAGAAAAAGAGACTTGCAAGAACAAGGGGACACAATTTAAAGATAGAGGGGGACGGTTCAGGGGCAATGTGAGGAAGTATTATTTCACAGAGAGGGTAGTGGATACATGGAACAGACTTCCTGAGGAGGTTGTGGGGTCTAAAACTGTGGGAGAATTCTAGAATGCATGGGACAGACATAAGGCAATTCTAGTGGGGGGTAGGAAGAAATAGGCCGTTGGTTAACTAGGATCTGCGGCCTATCCTGTAGGTAGGGAAATGGGCAGACTAGATGAGCCAAGCGGTCCTTATCTGCCGTCAAAGTCTATGTTTCTATGTTTCTATGTCTATTGAGGCACAGGTCAGGAAGCACAGGGAAAACCTGGAGCAATTGTAGAATTCACAAAAAGTGTTTATTAGTATTAGCAGTAACATAAAAAAATAAAATTGTTCAGTATAACTATTTTCAGAGGCAGAATAAATGGAGAAGATCCATCTGAGTTGTTCTTCAATCTGTGTGTGTCTCTTGCAAGCAATTGCAGTTCTGTTTTTATAAGTCCTTGCAACCCCCCTTCTTAACAAGCATCCTGTTTTTTTTTCTAAAATATTCTTGTAAATTTCAGGCAGGTGCAGCTAGAACACAATGTTCCAGAACTGAGGCCCCTTCTCCACAGCTTCTGAAAAAGGGCTTAAAAACTGCTCTCAGGTTAACCCCATGAGTTCCCAATAGCTTTTTGCAATCATCTCAAACTATAATTATATATATATTTCAACAGTAACACTATATCATTTCTAAACAAAGGGATCCCAATATCGGTTACAGTTCCACATAATGATTTGCATATATTTTTATACCAGCAGATATGCAAGGGAGGAAAAGACAGAAACAGCAAGGGAAGATTGAGAGACAGTGAGCGGCACAGAACTGCGAGACTATTGGGGTGATCAAATCCTAGGTCTCATGAGAAAATTTGGTTACGCAACCTGATAGACAAAAGACAGGAAAGGAAAGAACAAAACAGATCCCTGCAATCAAACTCTCCATAACAACTGGGACAGGGTCTTGTTCAACCCTGTCACATACACCCCCTCCTTAAGAGGGAACCTGTTTTATCAAACAGGTTTTTCAAAACTTTCTGTTCTCTCACATTAGCTTCTAACTTTCAGAAATTAAGCACATGTGCAAGTATTCTATTTTCTATAATAGTACAGCAAACAGTGAAGTTTAAACTCATACATTTGTTTTTGACCTTCAGAACTCTCAATTACTGATCCATATCTTGACAAAAAATCAGCATTGTTTTTCCCTTTACCAGATTTGTGTAACACCTTGAATTTAAATGGATGTAGTGCCAGGTACCATCTTGTGATTCTGGAATTTTTATCTTTCATTTGGTTAAACCAACAGAGAGGAATGTGATTTGTTGTAAGTACAAAGTTAGTTCCTAAGAAATACAACTTAAGGGACTCCATGGCCCACTTTGTTGCTAAACATTCCTTTTCAATGGTGGAGTACCTTTTCTCTCTGTCATGCAACTTCCTACTTATGTACAGAATAGGATGTTCTGTCTCATCTATATTTTGACTCAGGACTGCACCTAGGCCTACCTCTGATGCATCTGTTTGTAACAAAAATGATTTCTCAAAGTCTGGGCTTCTTAAAACAGGCTGAACATAATGTAGACTTAATGGTTTGAAAAGCTTCATCACACTCTGGGGTCCATTTCACATTATTTGGGTACCATTTTTTCATGAGTTCAGTGAGGGGAGTAGCTGACTCAACAAAGTTAGGAACAAATCTGCGATAATAACCAGCCAGCCCTAAAAATTACCTGACATGTTTCTTTGTTTTAGGGACAGGGCTGTTAGCTACAGCTGCTATTTTAGAAATTTCTGGCTTAACTTCTCCATTTCCCAACACATAGCCCAAATATCTGGTTTCCTGCATCCCAATGCACATTTGGTAGGATTAATAGTCAGACCTGCATTTTTGATAGCATGGGTGACTGCTCATAGGTGTTCCAGGGTTTGGACTGCACACCACGACATCATCCAGGTATGCAGCACAATAACCAGTGTGAGATGATAAAATTACATCCATGTACTGCTGGAATGTAGCTGGCACAGCATGTAAACCAAATGGCATGGTGGTGAACTGATAGAATCCAACAGGAGTGGCAAATGCAGTTTTGTCTCTGGATTCTTTCGCTAAAGGTATTTACCAGTAACCCTTGGTGAGATCGAGGGTACTGATATACTTTGCACTCCCCAGTCTGTCCACCAAATCATCTATTCTGGGCATAGGATAACTGTCAAACCCTGACACTTGATTAAGTTTCCTAAAATCAAGGCAGATTCTAACACCCCCTTCTTTTTTGTTTACAGTTACCACTGGAGATGACCAAGCACTCCTCAACTCTTCTCTGATACCCAGTTCTTTCATTTTTTGTATTTCCTTAACCATGTCAGCTCTTAACCACTCTGGTAACCTGTATGTCTTTTGTCTAAAAGGGCGAGCATTCCTTGGCACTATTATGTGCTCAGCCCATTTTGCTAGGCCTGGTACTGTGATAAAAGTACTGTTAAATGTCTTTAGCACACCATGAATTTCTGCAGTTTGCTCTGAGGTTAAGGAAACATTCACCTTTACTGCATCAGCCGTTACAGTTTATTCCAGTCTATCATAAGCTACACCAATATCTTCTTTATCAGTTTCTGGTAAAACCAGCAAAGCAGCTTTTGGTGTTTTTTCAACCCATTTCTTGAGGAGGTTAGCATGGTATATCTTAATAGGATTTTTTCTGTCAGGAGTCTCAGTCTCATAGTTAATGAAGGCCCTTGCCACTTCATTAATGGTTTATTTTTTGTTGTGGGTAACAGCAGCAAAACCTTTTCATCTGGCTCAAAACCTTTTTCTTTTACCCCATGGTCATAATATACCTTTTCAGGATTTCATTTTTCACCAGGTCATAGTTTTCTGATTGTGCAGTGTCCATATTGCTGTAGGAAGTTGGGCTTTCCCTGTCAGGTAGGGTACGAGTCTGATTGTCCATTGCTGCTTATCCATTGGCAGGCTGTGGCAACTCTTTCAAAAGTTGTCAGGTATGCCTCGATATCACCCAAGAGACACAACTTTGTAAGTTTAATGGCTTTTAAGTTGCCTGTGTTTTGTTGCTCATCTGGATCTGTGCTAGATCCTCTGCCTTTGATAGCTTGCAAGGCATCCAGCCATCGCTGCTCCTGTCGCTGCAACTCTTCTCTCATCTGTGCTTCTAAAAAGTTGAATTTCTTGTTCTCTCTGCTGCATCTCCTCTCTTCTCTGTTTCTCCGTCTCTTTTTGTTGTATAGCCCACCATTTGAAAAGTCCATCTGGCTTTCAGGTTCTGTCACTGTTTGTTCTTTTTCCATTGCTGGTGCTGGCTGTACAATCTCAGCTTGGACTTCTGTCTCTGCTAGTCTGGCTGCCATTCTCCTGGTAACCACTCCTGGACTTGCTGCTGCAGAATCCATACCTTTCTCTATGCTTCCCTGGTACTAGGTCCAGTACCCACTCACAAAACTCCTGGCTTAAAGTATGCACAGCGTAAATCCCACTTAGGCTGACACCATCTGTCATTGAGGCACAGGTCAGGAAGCACAGGGAAAACCAGGAGCAGTTGTAGAATTCACAGAAAGTGTTTGTTAGTATTAGCAGTAACATAAAAAAAAATAAGATTGTTCAGTATAATTATTTACAAAGGCAGAATAAATGGAGAAGATCCATCTGAGTTTTCCTTCAATCTCTGTGTGTCTCTTGTAAGCAATTGCAGCTCTGTTTTTATAAGTCCTTGCAAACCCCCTCCTTAACAAGCATCCTGTTTTTTTCTAAAATGTTCTTGTAAATTTCAGGCAGGTGCAGCTAGAACACAATGTCCCAGAACTGAGGCCCCTTCTCCACAGCTTCTGGCAAAGGGCTTAAAACTGCTCTCAGGTTAGCCCCTTGAGTTCCCAAAAGCTTTTTGCAATCATCTCAAGCTAGAATTATATACATTTCAACATTAACACTATATAATTTCTAAACAAAGGGATCCCAATATCAATTACATTTCCACATAATGATTTGCATATATTTTTATGTAACCCCCTACAAATTGGGGTTTACTAAAACATCTTCCTGGGCTGCCTAATGCCCACTGTCAGGATGGTGTCCTGTGTCTGCAGTAGCTGTATGTGTCTGAATGAGAATGCTATAGAAACCCTCCATGTCTGTCTCTTTAAGAGTGTCATTATGCTGTGTTAGAAATTAGTCGGGGCTGGGTCCAAGTAGTTTAGGGCTCATGACTGGCCAGATGACTGGTATTTCTGCTCCATTCTGCAGTTGCTATATGTGCAGAGGGAGCTGTGTTGGGAACTGTGTTCATTTACTGTTTATCTGCCTTAATAATAATAGTATAGAAGTTTGTTTAACCTGTCTTCTCTTGCAGCTTGGACTTTTTGCATAAGAGTCACCATTTTGGTTCTGGACTGCCAGGGTAGGACCAATCTAACCTCAGGGGACCTGAAATGGAGATTGTCCCCAGAGGTCTTGTAGGATTGAAAAGCTGTAGGAATTGTATTTTTTAAGGTTTGGCACCTAAATGGACCAGAGAGGGAGCCCTTGCAGTGACAGACAGTTCCCTCAGCCAACCAAACATTTGGATCTCAGAGGAAATCCCCAGAACTGCCTGCAGCAGAGTCAGTTGTGAGCTGGAGTTTGGAGAATGAACAGCTCGAGCCATCAAGCAGCTTCTCCTGTGTAGAAGCACAGGAGAATCGTCAGGAAGGCTGCACTGGCCTGCCTGTCACATCTTCCAGTGAGAAATCCTGTGAATGTGAAAATTGGACTTAAATCTAATTCCTTTCTTTGAGATCTAAAGCCTGAAGAGAAAGAGAGTGATCGTTGCCTGAATTTGGGACCGAAGACTTGCTTCAGAAGCGATCGGCCTGCCAGGTACCGAAGTGAGTCATGGATTGAGAGGTTTGCGCAGAACATCTGCTAAATTGCAACTGGACTTTACCCAAACTGTGACTAAGAGTTGTGTCACTTATAAGTGTGCTGAATGTGCTGTGTGGGTCGCGATTTGGTTCCCCACTTTCAAGTGTGTTATGCTAGCTGGAAGCTGCTCCAGCACTCGCACAAACTAAATCTGAACTACCTGCTCTGGTCTGGCCTGTGCCCTCTCTGCCTAGACTGTCACTTCCATCGCAGAGACATTTCTGACGAAAGACCCGCTTGGGGATTCGGCTCCTTGCTCAACAACATCGAACAGGTAGTGACCACCTCGGTGAGTCGTGTGGGCCCTGCTTCTCCTGGCAAACCAGAACACCATCCAGAGGCCTTCATCTCATCAGTCCTGCCTCCTGGTCTAGGTAGCATGAGTACTACACAAGGTACCTCCCTGCAAGAAAGTTGCAGTCATTGTGTGTCACCTGATTTACTTGTTTGGGTTTATCATCACGAACTGAGCCACCCAGCTCTGGATTACAAATTCTGGGTTGATGTGCATACTCAGCTGCAACGCCGGCCTACCCCGGCCATCGCTTCAGGCTAGCCTGCTTACAACTGGGTGCTCAGGGTTGTGTGACTATATACAAGGCACTCTTTGTGCATGCATATTCAGCCTGAAATAATCAGATCTATAAATCATCTGCTGGATTCATGCCCCACCCCTGTTCACATTCCCCTGAATAAATCAGATTGTGTTTTTTTTGTATTTAATCTGGCTAGTGTGTACTTTTTTGATGGGGGTATTGTACTGCCATTGAACTGTTGCATTAGAAGACAATCCAGCCCTGGTGGTAAGTGCAAGGGGTGTGAACAAGTCATTATTGCCATCTGATAAATATCAAAGTTTGGCTGCTATTCTGTTTAGGCCACTAGAGGGGTTGGTGGGGGGGTTATAGCATCCCAGAGGGCTAGACCAACAGCAGTTACACTACCCCAGAACCATTCCTCTGGGTGGAGGCACCCGTTCAATGAGCTCAGGCTCCTCAACCTGCCCCATGTCATGTAGGCAGGGGTAGTAGCCCTTAGAATAGCGCCACTGAGGGGTTACATTTATACCAGCAGATATGCAAGGGAGGAAAAGACAGAAACAGCAAGGGAAGACTGAGAGACAGCGAGAGGCAGAGAACTGTGAGACTGTCGGGGTGATCAAATCATAGGTCTCACGAGAAAATGTGGTTGTGCAACCAGACAGACAAAAGACAGGAAAGGAAAGAACAAAACAGATCCCTGCATTCAAACTCTTCATAACAACTGGGACAGGGTCCTATTCAACCCTGTCACACTCTGGTCCGGGGGTGACCTGACCTCTGGTGACGGCCGGAGATATTGCAGCCCCTGAGCACATACTAGTGGGGAGAGCATAATGGATGCCAGCATAAGCTCTGGTATCATGTGGCACATCACACTGAGGAGGGCATACAAGAAAAAATGCCTCTCCTGGTGTGACACTGACATGGAGGCCCGATAGTGGGTCCTCACCTGCTTGTCACTACCACTCACCCAGACCCTGATGCAGACTTGATTCCCCTGGGGAGGGAGTTAAGAGGGGAGCCCCCCCATTGAGTTCCCAGTTGGGAGGTAAACTAGGGCTCCATGAGGGGTCTAGCGGGACGTGTTGGCAGAGGCAGGTAGTCAGGTGACAGTGCTGGGTAGATGTGGGTTAAATAAACTAATTTAAATAGTAAGATGAATCCATAGTCCATAAAAAAGTTTTTGTATCATTTATTTTCTCTTCACTTCACACCACATGCACAGTTGGCGACAGTTTCATGGCTTAATACCCGACTTCCTCAGGCCACTTGTATTAAACAGTGTTGATTCTAAATATAAATATAAACAAATACATTCATTAGGTTCATTACATCGGTTACATCGGTACCATCAGCAATAATTGTAATTTTTACCAGGTATACTTAAAAGAAACAGTTGATATGCCAAGATGTTGATAAATATGAATTATTCAATTTGGCAATCAGCCAGGGGAAGGGGTGAACTGCTGACTCCCAATCTGTACTAAGTGAGCCCACTTTGCACTTCCATTTGGTTACAGGGATTGTCATGCTGTTCATTCATTTATTTGGCATCACAGCTGAATCTAAAGTGGGTAATGATTCAGCATCATGAATGACGTAGCACCCCCTGCCAGTTTCGCTGGCTTTTTAAACCGCAATGAACTCTTAGCTCAGACCGCTCGGTTCCTTAGGGAAGACGGTCGTCTTTATGGCGTTTGAGCAAGGTAAGATTTATCACAAACCTGACATGGCAATTGCATAAGAAACAGTTAGGAGGTCACATTTTTCATTGAAAGTGTATAAGCATGTAAATGGACACAATATATTTTTTATAGTTCGAATACAGATGCAAGAATTGAAATAATCAAGCGTATGACAATGAACTTCCACTAGTGAAACAATAAGGTAACATTAGCAGCAGCACAGTTAAGAACTGTTTAAGGATATAATGCCCTAAATGGGATTTTGTAAAATCTTGAAGTCTTTAACATAAAATTTTGAAGTCTTTAGCGTTTGAGTATTACAAACTCCCATTTTTTCTTTAGGAATCGAGAAATAATGATATTAAAGTAAATCGTAGAGGACAATCGTATGATTCCATTACATTTCAAAAGACAATAAAGGAAGAACATTTAATTCCTTCGATAAGTAAGGACAATATACTTACTTAAAATTTTCAAGGAACTTAGAGTCCATATTTAAGTTTTATAATACTTAAAAATCCTTATCAGTTTTATATTTATATTTGTTTTAACCTAGCAATTATGGAGGTCCAAAGACTTAAAAACATGTTTTTACATGAAGAAAAATGTGGAACCAATATTTTGAATGAAGAATGGGAATCATAAACCTAACTGATTATCAGAAATATCAGGTTTGTGATGAAATATTGGATTATATTTTGATCATTTAATTTTGATAATGAAAAGATTATGATTTAATATGGAGTTATAGTGATATAGAGTGTATTAAACTTTTATTTAATATATTGAGTGAACTTCATAAAAAATATTTAGACATTTTGATAGCTTTGGTACTAGTCGTATTCAGAGTATTGGTCCAAAAACTGTATAGTATCACAAGAAAGACACTAATATATATCTTTTTTTGAAATAATATGAACCTAATGAATGTATTTGTTTATATTTATATTTAGAATCAACACTGTTTAATACAAGTGGCCTGAGGAAGTGGCGTCTTAAGCTACAAAACTGTCGCCAACTGTGCATATGGTGTGAAGTGAAGAGAAAATAAAAGATACAAAAATATTTTTATGGACTATGGATTCATCTTACTATTTAAATTAGTTTCTTTAGTTTGTTGCCACAGGTAAGAAGGTCCAAACTTACTTATTCTTTATAGTGGGCATCCTGTACCAACATTGTACATATTACAGGTGCGGTAAAAACAGAAAATAGAGCCGGCCCGGTGGCACTGAGGGTTGAGGCGCTGGACGCCACACCTCGCCACGCCGGCGACCCGGGTTCGAGAACGGACTCGGGTCGCCAGGGATCAGCAGGGGGAAGGAGGATCGAACGTCCTAACGGATGCCTCCTCCTTGGGAGGGATACCAGGGGTGTTTAACACACCTACGCCTGGAGAGCCAGTGGAAGCACCAACTCGGGCAACGGCTGCTTCCCTTTGGGTGGGGAGCGGGAGGGAGGGAGGATGCCATCGCACTTGGCAGGCATGTGTAAGCATGTTCTGCCCAAGCCGGCGTCCTCAGCGGGTGGGAGGGGAGGACAGAAAACCGGAAAACAACCTGCAGCACTCCGGATGACGGCCGCTCCAGCCACCCAGTCTGTAACACGGGCAGACCCCGCTGTACAAGGTGCTCCGTGGGAGTAAAGGAGACAGGTAGGAGACACCTGAGAGGCACTCTAGGGGCAGACTCGGTGGGGGGACTGGTGGGCATTGAGCTAGCCTGAAGGAGAGGAGTGACGAGGGCGACCAGGAGGGGATAAAAAGAGATTTAAAAAAAAAAAACAACCAGAAAATTAAAAAAAGCAGCTTGAGTGCGGGTAGATCGGGCATCTGCTTCTTTTGCTGTTGCTACAGCCTCTCCAATTTTGGCATCTTGCACTCCCATACAATCAAGTATTTTCTTCATCTTCTGTTCCATCAATCGGACAGCCTGCAGGACAGAGTCCCAGGGTGGAAGCTCTCCCGTCCCACTTGTGCTAGGTGAGCCAGCAGGATCTAGCACGTTTTTTGGGGCCTGAATTGGTGGCAATACTTGTGTTTGTCCTTGGCCACCTGCTGCTCCCTTTGGTTGTCCCATTGTCAAATTTGATACCAAAATGTTCAGTAAAATGAAATCTTCCGCCTGCTGTCGATGAAAAGTTAAAATGATCCCTTTGAAACAAAAAAATTCAAATATTAAGCAAAGCTCTGCTGGATCTGTTCAAAGGCACTTCCTGTCTCGGGCTTGGCTCTCTAGCACCCCCCGAACGAGGGCATCCTTGATGAGCTCCTCACTGTAGCCAGAGGGGAGAAGAAAGAACACCCCTGACCCAAATGTAAGCCAGAGGGTTACCATAAATCTGCTGCAGCCACTCTAACACTCTAGAAAGGGTTCCAGGAAGCCAAAGGTTGACAAGGTGCCCATGAGAAAGTTCCAGGATGCCCTCTCAAATGCCTTTTCAGCATCCAAATTAAGTAAAGCCACCAGGATTTTTTGGCTTTGTATGTGATCTACAAGAGCAGAGTATGCCTAACATTGTAACATTGCCCATAGTTTGACACTGTCTAATAAATCCTGTCTGGTTGGGATGAATCAAGGTAGGAAGGATATGTTCTAGCTTATGGGCCCATACTGACATATACTGTTTATAATCTACATTTAAAATTGAGATGGGATGAAAAGAAGAGAGGGATGAAGGGTCTTTCCCTGGTATAGGAATTGCCGCTATGGTAGCATAGGACCAAGAGGGAATGGGAAGGGGGTCCCACTGAGGCCATTGCATGATAGGTTTGCAGGATGCGAGGCATCAGATTTTTGGAAATGAATAATTCTGCTATACAAGACACTAGTGAGGCCCCACCTGGAGTACAGTGTACAGTTCTGGAGACCATACCTATGTAAAGACATAGGGTAGAGAAGGTTCAGAGGAGGCAACAAAGATGGTGCATGGATTGCATCACAAGTCCTATGAAGACAGGTTGAAGGAACTGAACATGTACTCCCTGGAGGAGAGGAGGGAGAGAGGGGATATGATAGAGACATACAAGTATCTTACAGGGAGGAACAGGGTGCAGGAAAACACTATTTTTAAGCGAAAAGATGTTCCAGGACTAGAGGGCATGGGATGAAGTTGGAGGGAGGACTATTCAGAGGAAACATGAGAAAGAATTTCTTCACAGAACGGGTGGTGGACAAGTGGAACACCCTGCCAGAGGAAGTGGTGGGGGCTGAAACAATCACGGGATTTAGGAATGCATGGGATAGATATAAAGGAATTCTGGAGGTCAGGGGTAAGGTGCAACAGACTTCTAGGAAAACAAACTGAACTTACAAGCTCAAATGGGCAGACCGGGTGGGCCATAGGCCCTTATCTGCCGACACTGTCTATGTATCTATGTATGTATGTATGTATCTTATAACTTTCCTAGGGATATCTGTCTGGCCCCAGGCTTTTTTGCATTTTTGCAACTTTAAGCTAGGCAAGGATTTCCTCAAAGCCGATGGGAGAAGATAACGTTTCCCTTTGGGCAACTGTAAACTGGGGCAACTTTAATTTCCCTAAATATGTAGTAATAACTTCAGGGTCTGTGGAGATGTGTCAGCAGAAAGCTGTTGACGATAAGTTTTTAAAATATTTCTAAGTTGGAGAGTATCATGAGTCAAAGTCCTGGTAACCAGATCTCTCAACTGCAAAATACAGACTGTTCAGCAATGAGACTGACATTTTCGTGTGAGAGTACACATTCCCCTAGCCTCTCCCTCACAATGAGATTGTTTTATATAAGATAAAGCTTGTTGGACCTTATGGTCTATTAGCGCTTGAAGCTTATTCTTTAGGACTTTAATCCTGTCTGTAACCACCTTATCCCTTTGTGTGTAAAGTAATTGAAGAGTCTGCAATTGTTCCATTGGAGAATTATATTTCTTCATTTGTTTTTTTTCTTTAGAAAGCATACGAGATGACCTCTCCTGCAGAACCATCTTGAGCATGTCTCACAATATTGGGGTAGTTACAGGTTGGGGTATATTTTCTGTCATGATCTGTGGGATACGATCAGAGATGTAATTACAGAACTGTTAATTTTTCAATGGAGAAAGCCTGAGGTGCCAAAAGGGCCTTTTTCCCAGGTCCAGCTTCAAAACAAAGGAATGATGATCTGATAGCAATTTGGGGCCATAGGTCAAATTCTGTATCGTGGAAAAACGTTCACATGTCATAAACAAGTAGTCAATATGGGAATAACTTTGATGTCTCTGATAAAAATAAGCATAAGCCTTCTGGGATAGAAAAAGTCAGTGCCAAATGTCCACTATCCAGAAATTTGAAAGGTTAGCTCAGAGACAGTGCTGGGCTGGGGTGGCATGGTGTTTTGCTGGGTGTGAAGTATCCAGTTCTAAAGAAAGAACTATTTTTATTTTTTTTTATTTATTTTGAAAGTCAGATTTACAACCTTTGAGTCAGGGACTCATTTACAAAGGCACCTTGTCGCAGGGAGGGTAGACATGGTTACAGTGTGAGATACAACAGTGGAAACATACAGGTGCAATACAGATAACAAAAAGAACGCAATATAACAGTGATTTACGGGATAAAGTTACATGCAGTAAATAGCAATCGTATTACATTAATACTACATTTAGATTTCCCTCTAAAATCAACTGACCCTGAAATAGGTCCATCACTTTACCCAGAAACATCTTTATTTATTTTTATTAATTTAAGAACATTAGGAATTACAACCCTTTGAGTC
Source organism: Neoceratodus forsteri (assembly GCA_016271365.2). NCBI lineage: Eukaryota > Metazoa > Chordata > Ceratodontiformes > Ceratodontidae > Neoceratodus > Neoceratodus forsteri. The sequence continues at coordinate 349,511,756 of JADMNL010000024.1, forward strand.
ATAGACTCCTTTACATGGGTTCCATGTCAGAGAACACTGAAGAAACTTGCAGACAATATAAACAATACAGAGTTCAGGTAGGGGAACAAGGAGTGGAGTACAGACGAAATGTAAAGACAAATTATCTTAGGGTTAGGAAGACCCTGCGTTATGCATATAATGTAGAAATAACAAGAGTTACACAACATATTCAGGAGCATCAAACATGCTACACAATTATACCCGTTATATAGAATCACAATCATTTATGAGGAGAGGTTAAGACTGAAGTTGTAGTATTTGGTGGGAAGTATCTGACCAAATTTTAACGCTTACTTTTGTCTGTTAGTGTTTCATATTGTTTTTATTTTACCTGTATTGGAGAAAGCTTGCAGTACTGAATTGAACAGCATATTTTAATCCTGAGTAGTCAAGGTGAAACCCAAACAACAGATATCGCAAGACCCACAGAATGGGAAGTCACCAGACAGCGAGGCCGAACCTCCTAATAGTTAGGTGTTATGAATCTTTAAGAATCTTGAGAAATTTGTTTGCGATTAAGACAAAAAGTGGATACTGTTATGCAAGAGTAGCAGTGGTAGAAACCAAGCTATATACCATCTTGATGGCAACCGAACAAGCCCAATCAACAGTGGAGGAATCAATGATGGTATCATCTGGCGTTGTGCAGGAGAATAAGATCCACACATACGGAACAATTAGAGAATGGTGTCAGGCAAGTAAATGTTTGACTTCTGGGGATTCCGGAGGGAAGAGGAAGGGGAGAACTCACTGGCATTTGCAGTGTCTATCTTAAAATAAAGTCCTTGTTAAAAATTGATCTTCAGGTTGGCCCCTTCAGCACAGCGGTAATGCTACCACTCACGATGCCAGTGACCCAGGTTGGAAGTGAGCCCGGGTCATCAGGGGCTGGCTGGGGGGAAGAGGTTAGAGCTTCCCAGAGGATGCTCGCCTCCTCCAGGAGAGGGAGGGTCCCTGCCCTGACTGCACTACTACCACCTAGGTGACCATGGGTGGCAGAGCAGTGCAGGCAGGCATGTTAGGGTCTGGGTGATGGCCGGCTCGCACACTACATGTTCACATGGTACTGGCTGCACCTCTGATAGTCCTGTTTAACCACGCACTGGAGACAGGAGTGGTCCCAGAGGACTGGAGGAGGGTAGATGTAATCCCACTTCACAAAAGTGGTAGCAGGGAGGAGACCAGCAACTATAGGCCAGTCAGTCTCACTTCAGTGGTGGGGAAGTTAATTAAATCACTACTGAAGGAAAGGACTGTGAAGTATCTTAAATCCAGTGGCTTACAAGATCCAAGGCAGCATGGATTCACAAGGGGGTGGTCATGTCAAACTAATCAGATAGATTTCTTTGACTGAGTAACCAGAGAATTGGATCAGGGAGGAGCAGTGGATGTGGCTTACCTGGATTTCAGTAAGGCCTTCGACACCGTCCCACACAGACCCATAAGCAAGCTGAGCAGCCTAGGAGTAGGGCCAAAGGTGGTAAACTAGGCAAGAAATTGGTTAGGGTATGGGAGACAGAAGCTGGTGGTAAATGGAGTTCACTCTGAAAAAGGGAGGGTGACCAGTGGGGTGCCACAGCGATCAGTACTGAGACCGATCCTCTTTAATGTCTTTATTAGCGACATTGCAGAAGGGCTGAATGGGAAGGTCTGCCTTTTTGCAGATGACACTAAAATCTGCAATAGGGTAGACACTCCAGGAGGGGTGGAAAAAAATAGTAGTGATCTGAGAAAGTTAGGGGTGTGGTCAAGGGTGTGGCAGCTGAGTTCCAATACGAAACAGTGCAAAATCATGCACTTAGGGCACAAAAACCCAGGGGCAGGGTACAAAATTGGGGGAGTGGTGCTGATGACCACCAAACAGGAAAGAGAAATGGGGGTAACAATTTTTGATGATCTTAAGGTGGCCAGGCAGTGTGACAAAGCAGTTGATAGGGCTAGTGGGATGTTGGGGTGTAAAGGGAGAGGCATCACCAGCAGAAAGAGAGAGGTGGTGTTACCGCTGTATAGATCACGGGTGAGACTTCACCTGGAGTACTGTGTCCAGTTCTAGAGACCTCATCCCCAGAAGGACATAGACAAAGTGGAGGCAGTCCAGATGAGGGCAACTAAAATAGTGCAGGGTCTGCATAAAAAGCCCTATGAAGAGAGACTGAAAGACCTCAAATATACACCCTGGAGGAAAGGGGGAGTATGATAGAGACCTTCAAACACCTCAGGGGTATAAATAGGATACAAGAGCGGAGCATTTTTTCAGAAAAAAAAGGTGCACAAGAACAAGGGGTCATGCTATGAAGCTGGAGGGGTAGACTCAGGGGGGGATGTGAGGAAGTACTTCTTCCCGGAAAGAGTGGCGGATGCCTGGAACAGCCTCCTAGTGGAGGTGGTGGGGGCAAAAACTGTAGCAGGATTCAAGAAGGCATGGGATAAGCATAAGGGAGCCTTAGTGGTAAGGCGTGAGGGGCGGGGGGGGCACAGCTAGAGATCAAGCAAGGTCTTCGGTGCTACAGTAGGTACGGAAAATTGGGCAGACTAGGTGGGCAAAGCGGTCCTTATCTGCCATTAAATTCTATGTTTCTATGTCACCTGAGGAACCTGTGAGTTTTGGAGGGCTTGGCCACCTCCCGACCTCAGTGTAGGAGGTAAATCGTGGCTCCCTAGAGGGGACAAAGTGTAAGGCACCGTGCAGACCCAGACAGGTGCCGTGGGATCCCAGAGGAGTTGGTGCAAAATGATTTACAGCAGCTAGTATTTACTCACACTTTCCTTATACCAGCTATATTGAGACTGTTTTAGCATGTAAGACATTTATTTTCAATGACAAAACTGGAGCTGGTGAGAGGTTTTGAAAATTAAAGAGAACTTTTGTAAGGCTTGGGATGGTGCTGAACATGAGGAATTGGAGGCTTGAAATAACGTATATTTTACTGCATCTAACTTCCCTTTGTTCGTGGCAAAGCTACCAAATTGTATGTACTTGCAGTTTATAAGTCTTCATGTTCTAACTGAAACTTGGGTGAACATGTGGCAAGTGGGGTAGGGTATTGATATATCTATAGGTGGCCCAGTCTGACAATGTGGGTGCATGTTATTACCCTGCATTTATGGTGGGTTCACATAGAAACATAGATAAGGACCGCTTGGCCCACCTAATCTGCCCATTTTCCTACCTAACGGATAAGCTGCAGATCCTAGTTAACCAACAGCCTACTTCCTCCTACCCCCACTAGAATTGCCTTATGTCAGTCAAATACATTCTTGAATTCTCCCACTGTTTTTGACTCTACGACCTCCTCAGGAAGGCTGTTCCATGTATCCACAACCCTCTCTGTGAAGAAATACTTCCTCACATTACCTCTGAGCCGTCCCCCCTCTATCTTCAAATTGTGCCTCCTTGTTTTTGCACACCTCTTTTTCTGAAAGATGCTACCCTCTTGGACTTTGTTGATTCCCTTGAGGTATTTGAACATTTCTATCATGTCCCCCCCTCCCTCCTTTCCTCGAGGCTATACATCTTTAGTTCCTTTAGTCTTTCTTCATATGTCTTCTGATGCAGACCCTGCATCATTTTGGTTGCCCTTCTCTGGACAGCCTCCACCCTGTCTATGTCTTTGTGGAGATGGGGTCTCCAGAACTGTACACAGTATTCCAGATGTAGTCTTACCAACTGTCTGTACAGAGGGCCAACAACTCCTGTTTCTACTGGTGATGCCTCCCTATGCATCCCAGTATCCCCAGCCCTCCTACTGCCTTCTCACATTGTTGGCCCACCTTTAGGTCATCTGATATGACTACCCCCAGGTCCTTTCCATTTTTGTTGTTGTCAGTATCTCACCCCATTGTGTACTCTTCCCTGGGTTTTGTTTCCCAGGCATTACTTGCATTTCTTTGCATTGAATCTAAGCTGCCATACATTTGACCATTCCTCCAACCTTGCCAAGACCCTTTTCATCCTTTTCACCCCACCTTGTGTATCAACTATGTTGTAGATCTTTGTGTCATCTGCAAAGAGACACACTTTCCTTCCAGTCTCTCTGCAATGTCACTTATAAGGCATTAAAAAGGACCGCCCCAGTACTGAACCCTGTGGCACCACTATACCCTCCTTCACTGTGGACTCCATTTACTATTACCGCTGTGTCCTGTTGCCCAACCAGTGTTTTACCCAGGCTACCACCCTGGGACCCACTCCCAGGCTGGCTAATTTGTTTATTAATCTTTTGAGCGGGACTGTGTCAAATGCCTTGCTAAAGTCTAAGTAGGCCATGTCCACGGTCCCTCCCTGGTCTACTGCTTTGGTCACCCAGTCAAAGAAATCAGTTAGATGTGTCTGACATGACACTTTAACTTTGCAGTACTTATGGAAGTTTAGTGGACCAGAGTTGTTCCCAGTGGAGGTCCTGCTGGGAGCAAGATAGCTTGGCAGAAGACAACAGAAGAAAGGACTGCTGTGTGACTGAACTTCTCTGCTGGGACTAAAGTAGAAGAACTTTTGTATCTGGACCTTTAATTTAGGGTAAAAAAACTAACATACAAAAACAAAAAAAAAGTGTGTGTTTGGGTTAACTGAACTGAATGGGTAACTGAAAAGTCATCTAGGTGTAAATCTCAGGTGACTGAAAGGACTTAACTGCTGTGAGGTTTAAATTACTTGTAGCAAGATCTGGTAAGTAGGGGGAGTGGCTTAGCTAGAAGGAAGCTACATTTAAAGACTGCCTTAGAAAGATTCTGCTCATAGTTTGGCAGAAGACAACAGCAGAAAGGACTGCTGTGTGACTGAACTTCTCTGCTGGGACTAAAGTAGAAGAACTTTTGTATCTGGACCTTTAATTTAGGGTAAAAAAACTAACATACAAACAAAAAAAAAAAGTGTGTGTTTGGGTTAACTGAACTGAATGGGTAACTGAAAAGTCATCTAGGTGTAAATCTCAGGTGACTGAAAGGACTTAACTGCTGTGAGGTTTAAATTACTTGTAGCAAGATCTGGTAAGTAGGGGGAGTGGCTTAGCTAGAAGGAAGCTACATTTAAAGACTGCCTTAGAAAGATTCTGCTCATAGCTTGGCAGAAGACAACAGGAGAAAGGACTGCTGTGTGACTGAACTTCTCTACTGGGACTATATTATCTTCCACCCCCCACCCAAAGCTAGTTCTATTTTTATAGGCACAGGATTTGACTGACAACAGGAACTTCCTGTTTAGGGGCAGGAAGTGAGTGATCACAGAACCACCAAGGACCCACCATCCTAGAAGGGCAAGAGTAGCTCTTCGGCCCCCTCTAGCTGCTGGAGGTCTGCCTCTGAACAAGTAAGTGGTCTACTGAGAAATATAGGATATTCTTGTCTCAGAACAGGACAATCAGGAGCTTAAAGGGCACACAGGCAGAAAGTAAGGAGAGAGAGAGAAAAAAAACAGAGGAAAGAGTAAGGATTGCAAACAGTTAAGGGGCCAGAAATAAGACATGATTGGAGTGGTGCAGTGCAGTGGCTGTGGAGCAGCAGTCTTCCCGGAGACATTCTGGAGGATGCGGTGTTGTCCCATCTGCAGGCACCTCTCTGGGCTGAGGGAGGAGGTTGCTCATCTCCAGGCTGAGTTGGCCAGGATTTGTGGGACCTCCTCTTCCATCCAGGGGCCACTGCCGTTGCCTCAGAGGTTGCCAAGAAAGAGGAGTGGTTGGACCACAGTGGGCTCAGGGAGGGTGAGGGTGGTGGAACAGTGGCACATCCCTCCAGTTGTACCTCTCCACAATTCCTATGCCATTCTGGCAAAGTGTGGTTCCTCTATGGAGGCACCTACAGTGGAGACCAAGGAGGATGCTGGGAACCTCCACAAAGGAGACCCACAGGAGGGTGGCAGGGGACCCTGCAGGGGAAGGAAACAACTTCTGGTGGGGGACTCCATTGTTAGGAAGGTAGAACTGGGCAAGGAAGGGGAGAGGGAGGTAAGGTGCCTGCCTGGTGCCATGGCTTGGAGGGACAGGGAATCCTCAGGATTACCGGAGCAGCTGCAGAGGAGGAGCTGGATGTCATTGTCCACCTAGGGACAAATGACCTGGCTAAAAAGGATTAGAAGTGCAGGAAGAGTTTGTGGAATTGGGAGGGGCCTTGGTCAAATGTACATACGGTAACCTTTTCGAGGTGCTATCCATCTATGGCATGAGAGGCTAGGGTGTTCCGTACTGGGATTCAATCAGTGGTTGAAAACTGGTGTGGAGTTCAGGGATTTGGCTTCATTGGGGACTGGGATCCACCTGGAGTGATGCAAGCCTATACTGGCATGATGGGCTGCATCTGTCCGGGAGGGAACCAGGATCCTAGGTGATAGGTTTAAATGCTTCATTGGCAAGCTTTTAAACTAGCCAAGGGGAGGCACTGGAAATGAGCAGGAAAATCCTAGCCCCCAAACAATCACGGTAGTAAGTGTGGCAAACACCAACATGGAGGTGTCGATAGGGAGAAGGGCAGGGTAAATGGAGAAAGTGACAAAGGCAGAAGGACAGGGATGGGGCAAAAGGGGTAAGGCCATCAGGAAATGGAGGGTAATGAGTACCAATGCCGTGAGTCTGGGCAACAAGCTCTCTGAGCTGGTGGCCTTAATGGAAGAGGATGCCTGGATATTGTAGCAGTCACAGAAACATGGTACACAGAGAACCATGACTGGGATGTTAACATACCAGGGACATAACCTACAGGAGAGACAGGCAGGAGAAGAGGGGAGTAGTAGCCTCTTATGTAAAGGAAGGATAAAAGCAACTGAACAAAAGAGTAAACAGGAGGAGAGGAGGCACTGTGAGTCACCTTGGAGACTGGAAAGGGCACCACAATCTGCACAGGGGTTGTGTACAGACCCCCATGTCAGGGGGAAGGAATGGACAAGGATATGATGGAAGGCATTCTTAGAATGGCAGAGAAAGGGGAGATACTGTTGATGGGAGACCTGAATATGCCAGATGTTAATGGGAGCACATTTGCTGCAGCCACATCCAAGAGCAGGGCCATTCTTGACGCCCTACAGGTGGCAGGCATTAGACAGCTAGTTTCGGAACCCACTGTGAGGGAGCAATCTTAGACCTCATACTCTCAAAAGGGGCAGTGAGAGGATCTCAGATCTAGAAGTGGGTTGCCATCTGGGACAAAGTGACCATCAAACAGTGTGGTTCACGTTAAACTCAGCTACAGAGTCAAGCCATACAAAAGTGAGGGTACTGGACTTAGGGAGGGCTGACTTTGGCAAGAGTGGGAGAGTGCCTCAGAAAAGCACTAGCAAACAGGCTAGAAGGAGGTGTGGAGCAACAATGGGGAATTATCAAAACTGCCATCACAGAGGCAACAAGCCTTGTGTGAAGCAAATAAACAAATCAAAATGAAAGAAAAAGCCACTATGGTTCTCAAGAGAGGTGGCTGTGAAAGTCAGGAAGAAAAGATAGCATTCCGAAGTATAAGGAAACACAGAAGGAGCAGGACAGAGAGCTGTACCAGTTAAGGCAGAAAGAAGCAGGAGGGAAGTCAGAATAGCAAAGGCCCAAACTGAGGAAAAGATAGCCAACTCAGTTAAGAAGGGGATAAAACCTTTTATAGGTACATCAGATGTAGAAAGACAAAGGGAGGGATAGTGAGGCTGAATAGAATGAACGGTGGGTGGGCAGAGGGGACAGTGAAAAGCAGGAATACTAAATGAATATTTCTGCTCAGTATTCACAAAGAGGAGGGAAGTGCCTAATCCAATTAACAGAAGCACTCTTGATAGGGGGTCGATCCAGTCCTTTCACAGAAGAAAGGGTTCTGCAAGAACTCCTAAAACTGAAGGTGGACAAAGCAATGGGTCCTGATGGAATTCACCCCAGAATTCTAAAAGAATTAAGGAAGGAACTAGTGAAACCACTGGCTACTCTTTTTAATAAATCATGGGAGGATGGTGTGGTACCCGAGGACTGGAGGAAGGCGGATGTGATTCCCCTTCACAAAAGTGGGACCAAGACAGAGGCAGGAAACTACAGACGTGTCAGTCTGACCTCTGTGGTAGGAAATGATGGAGTCACTTCTGAAGGAAAGAATAATTGAGTATCTAGAGGTCAGTGAGCACAGGATCCAAGGCAGCATGGGTTCAGCGGAAGGTCATGTCAGGCCAGATCTAATAGATTTCTTTGACTGGGTGACCAAAGTAGTAGACCAGGAGGGGCTGTGGACATGGCCTACCTAGACTTTAGCAAGGCATTTGACACAGTCCCACACAAAAGATTATTAGTCAAATTAACCAGCCTGGGAGGGGTCCCAGGGTGGTAGCCTGGGTAAAACATTGGCTGGACAACAGGACACAGAAGGTAATTGTAAATGGAGTCCACTCTGAAGAAAGGGCAGTTACCAGTGGGGTCACCGAGGGTTCAGTATTGGGTCCAGTCCTTTTAATGTCTTCATCAGTGACATTGCAGAGGACTGGAAGGAAAGTAGCCTTTTGCAGATGACACAAAGATCTGCAACAGGGTTGATACACAAGGAGGTGTAGAAAGGATGAAAAGGGATTTGGCAAGGTTGGAGGAATGGTCAGACATATGGCAGCTAGTTCAATGCAAAAAAGTGCAAAATAATGCACCTGGGAAACAAGAACCCAGGGAAGAATACACAATGGGTGGGAGGTAGTAACAACAACAAACACGAAAGGGACCTGGGGTAATCATATCAGATGACCTTAAGGTTAGCAAGCAATGTGAGAAGGCAGTAGGGAGGGCCGGGGGTATACTGGGATGTATAGGAGAGGCATCAGCAGCAGAAAACAGGAAGTTGTTATCCTCTGTACAGACAGTTGGTGAGACCCCATCTGGAATACTGTGTCCAGTTCTGGAGACCCCATCTCCAAAGGACATAGACAGGATAGAGGCAGTCCAGAGGAGGGCAACTAAAATGGTGCAGGGTCTGCAAGAGAAGCCGTATGAGGAGAGACTAAAGGAGCTTAATATGTATACCCTTGAGGAAAGAAGGGAGAAGGGGGACATGATAGAAACATTCAAGTACCTCAAGGGAATCAACAAAGTCCAAGAGGGTAGCATATTTCAGAAAAAGAGACTTGCAAGAACAAGGGGACACAATTTAAAGATTGAAGGAGGGCAGTTCAGGGGCAATGTGAGGAAGTATTTTTTCACAGAGAGGGTAGTGCATGCATGGAACAGCCTTCCTGAGGAAGTTGTGGGGTCCAAAACTGTGGGAGAATTCAAGAATGCATGGGACAGACATAAGGCAATTCTTGTGGGGGGCAGGAAGATATAGGCTGTTGGTTAACTAGGATCTGCGGCCTATCCTGTAGGTAGGGAAATGGGCAGACTAGATGGGCCTAGCGGTCCTTATCTGCTGTCAAAGTCTATGTTTCTATGTTTCTATGTTTAAGATGGCTGCAACTGCATGGTCGTACAGGGCAGATGCTGCATGCATCTTTGCATTGCTACCCTGCAGGCAGCCTGCTGCCCCATTTAGCTACTGTTTTCTTCAGAGAGGGGGGCATTCTCAAGGATTGCTGCCTATTGTTTATATTTCTGCTAAAGAGGTGTTTATTGTCATAACTGTTCAAACTAGAATGGCTGTTTTGCAAGTGTTCAAAAAAACATTGTAATGTATCAGTTTGAAGCACAATATATGGTCTCTGCTTGTTTGGCAGGTAATTGTTTTCACTTTTAGGGTTATGATGGTTGGAGGAGTGCTGGCACAGAAGTGCCTCCTTTATTATTGGAATTACTTATCAATCAAATGGGCTTTTACATGGACTTTTGAATGTCCTTAGTTGTCACCTCAAGGGTACTAGGTGCTTGGGATATTATTGGAATGAACATCTTCTATTTCTAGTCCGTAGTCTTGCCATGTTTTCCACAATTTTTGAAACTATTTAATGTCATCCTTAATGGCTTCTTCCACATATGCTGTGTCATAGAAAGACAGGAAGCATATCCTTTGCATATAAGTTTATTCTTGTATTCCTTACTATGCCTTGGAATCAGATGTGAAATAATCCTTAACACTGAATAATTGCAATAAAAATGAAGTTTAATAAAAAAATATATATATATTACAGACTTAGCTGACCCAGTGGAACAGCGGTTGCTCTTCCGCCCCCATGCCGACGCGGGTTCGGGAACGGATAGTGTCCCTCAGTGGTCTGGCAGGGTGAGGGAGGATAGAGCACCTGATGATAGCTCTCCTTCCTTGTGGAGGGGTACCTCAGTTCCCATTGCAGAGACTGCCACCTGGTGGAGGCTGGGTGGCAATGCAGTGGGACAGCATGCAGAGAGGGCGAGAACTGGAGTGTGACATGCTCGCACACACACACACACACACACACACACACACACACACACACACACACATATATCCTTGCACTCCGGTTCAGGGAGAAAATTGGAGGAAAACAGTCAGACTGCTACACGCTGGCACCCCCACAAGCTAGTGCATGACCAGCGTGGTTTGCCACCCACCCTATTGTGGTTCTGTGCAAGTGGTGGAGAACCAGTAAGTTCGCTGGAAGGTCAGTGATGGGGCTGGGAGGTGTGACTTCAAGGAGAATGGGGGGGAGCATAAAATACTGAATGGGAAAAAAACAATTTCATGGCGGTCAACTCAACTGGAGTGTGACCTGTTAAAACAACTCCATAAAAATGATCACGTGTATTCTAATAAAGTCATGTTTTTAAATCACATCAAAGTCTCTTGTGTGTTTAAAGTGATTTATCCACATTTTTCAATTGTGGTATCACTTATATGATTAGATACCTTATCCTTGCCATTTTTACAGTTCAGTGTTACATATGTACTTCGGTGGAAGGGATTGTAATCTGGCCCCGACACAGTGGCCAGCCAATTTCTTCCACACCCCTGTGCAATGACGTGAAGCAAGGGAGAGGATGGGGGTGAGCCCCATTGAAGTCAATGGGGGATGGATTTCATTACTATTTAATTCATAATGATGGCCAGCTAGAGATTAAAGAAGGCCACTGATCGACTAACAAGGGCTGAGTGTGGGGACATGCATATATACTCAAGAGTCTTAGAAAATTGTTTTGGTATACCAGTCTTTAGTGCAATCGCACCTCTTTTTAAGGTAGAATGCTTTTCACACAAAATCCAGAGTCCAAGGTTCCACTGTCTGTGATATTTGTTATGATGGCTGAGGAGTTTATTCAAGTGTCCCTTTGTTAAGCTGGTTGTTTGCTGGAACAGGAAGATCACTGTAACCTTGAAAATAAAGCTGAATAAAACTAAAAAAAACAAGTGCTCTATGTTTCATTTCGTGCTGATGACTATGTCTGTATGGTAAAACTTTAATCAGCTGCTTTTGGTTATTCCAGCTAGAAACTGAAATGAGCATTAATTCAATGACCTAGATTAATAGTTGTTTTAGAACTGGGATCTCTTCCTGTTCTTCTCTGTTGTGAAAGTAAGGGAGCCACCTAGCATTATCTATATGTCTTCTGTAACCAAAACATTTGCAATGTAACTAATGTACTCTGTTCTTGCTGAACATGTAATCTTTATGTATGTTATAACTATACAAATGTACTTTTTCACGGTATGCCACCCTAACAGTGACATTTCTACAGTGACATGCGTCGATATCGACAACAGCGATATGCAGCTGTAGAAGTGCCATTGGAAGGGGGCAACCACTTCCCCTGACCTGCACCCCCTCTCTGAACTAACTCCAACCTGGAGTTAGAATCCTTTAGTTCGGGGGGGGGTTGCGGGGGGTTCATGGAGGCGAAGACCCCCGATGTAAAAAATAGATCCAAACTGTGCGGCTCCATGCCGACTGCAACTTGCGGTCGACATGGAGCCTGTCGCTGTAATGCTGGTCATGATATTTTTTGTCGCGCCGGCATGGTAGAGCCCTTTTTCACTTGTCAGTTTGTTTGTTAAGTTTGTTGCTGAGTGTTGACATGGAACCTAACATAGAAACATAGAATTTGATGGCAGATAAGGACCGCTTGGCCCACCCAGTCTGCCCATTTCCCTATCTGATGGATAAGCTGCAGATTCTAGTTAATCAACAGCTTACTTCCTCCTGCCTCCCCCTAGAATTGCCTTATGCCTGTCCCATGCATTCTTGAATTCTTCCACTGTTCCTGACTCCACAACCTCCTCAAGAAGGCTGTTCCATGCATCCACAACTCTCTCTGTGAAAAAATACTTTCTAACATTACCTCTGAGCCGTCCCCTCTATCTGCAAATTGTGCCCCCTTGTTCTTGCACATCTCTTCTTCTGAAAGATACTACCCTCTTGTACCTTGTTAATTCCCTTGAGATACTTGAAAGTTTCTGTCATGTCCCTCCTCTCCCTCCTTTCCTCAAGGGTATACATATTAAGCTGCTTTAGTCTCTCCTCATATGTCTTCTGGTGCAGACCTAGCACCATTTTGGTTGCCCACCTCTGAACAGCCTCCACTCTGTCTACGTCTTTGCAGAGATGGGGTCTCCAGAATTGCACGCAGTACTCCAGATGGGGTCTCACTAACTGTCTGTAGAGAGGGATAACAACTTCCTGTTTTCTACTGTTGATGCCTCTCCCTATGCATCCCAGTATCCCCCCAGCCCTCTTTGTAAATGAGCTACCTTTACTCAATGGTGTTTATCCAAACAAATAAATAAAATTAAAGTGTTAATCACTTCAATACTATTAATTTTTTAGATATATCTATTCTATTGTGGAACTGTTGGGAAGGCGGGGGGGGGGGCAATCAATACTGAGTTATAGCTTTTCCTGCTGCCTTTCCCCCCCAATATAATTTCTATTTATTTTTCATCAAGAGAAGACATACAGTAAGACTCAAGCAAGATAATTAATGTAGGATGCAAAAAATTATATGCATACTGAGGTTATTATATGTAAGCAATAAGACATGACAGGGTGTGCATTATGGAGAAATAACTGCCCGTCTCAGGTGCATTGTTAGGCACAAGGCACAGCCAAGTGCCGTTAAATGCACCTAAGAAGTGTGATTATTTCACCATACTTGCACACCCTGGTGTGTCTTATTGCTCTTTTAAAATGATATTTAAACATTTGACTTAAAATTAATGAAAATAAGAAACTGGACCTTTCATTGAAATATTCTTCCATTTTTAACTCTGAATACAAAAAACTAGTCCATATTCTGGTTGGGGAGGCAGTTAGCTCAAAACAATAAAACGTAAAGAAAACCATGTGTGGCACACATTTTTCCAAGAAATAAAATGTTACCTTGCATTTCAAATCAATACAAATACTGTATTTTAATGGAAATGTGAACCTGCCAGATTGTTTGTTACTTTTTTTTTGGGGGGGAGTGGTTATAGATTTCACCTGAAAACACCATATATGATTCAAATGCATCTGCTTTTATAAACTTCAGGAATGTATTTGGGCAGTTTGGATCTGCTTCTTCCTATGTAACTGTGTTTTCCCACATTTTCTCCTTGTTTATAAAGTATTACTGCCTTCTTCTGCATCCTGTTTTTTTCTCTGTCCTTCCTCACTTACTGCATATTGAATGTTTATCATGAAATACAGGGATTCAACATTCTGCTCAGTTCTACTGGCAGAATGTTCCTCTCTCAACATACTGTACACACATACACATACAAACATACGAAGAAGCCAGCAGAAGAAGGCCATTTGGTCTATTAAGTCTGCTGGTATTGCAGGGTCCACAGCTTGAGCTAATGTCCTTGCCCTCCCTCCCTAATCCTCCCATCCTCCCTACCCATGATCCTTACCTTCCCCCTATACCTATTCTATACTGGAAAAGGTCATCTCATTGAAGACAGTGGGCAGCTTTAAGAGAGGCTGGGATAGGCATGGGAGAAGGTAAGGATAAAAGGTAGGGAGGATGGGAGGAGTGGGGAGGGAGGGCAGGGACATTAGCTCAAGCTGTGGACCCTGCAATACGAGCAGACTTGATAGACCAAATGGCTTTCTTCTGCTGGTTTCTTCGTATGTACGTATGTATCCCAACTTCTCTTGAAGCTGCCCACTGTCTTCAATGAGATGACCTCTTCCGGCAGTGCATTCCAAGTGTCCACCACCCACTCTGTGAATATGTGCTTTCTGACCTCCCTCCTAAACCTCCCACCTTCCAGCTTAAGACTGTGTCCCCTCGTGTTATGGTTGCCACTCAGCTTAAAGAGACTCTCCTTATCAATCTTATTTATCCCTTTCAAGTACTTCAAGGTCCCAATCATGTCCCCTCTCTCTCTCCTGTCTTCCAGGGAGTACATGTTCAGTGCCTTCAACAGCTCCTTGTATGCCTTACCCTGCTGACCCACTATCATCTTTGTAGCCCTCTTCTGGACCTTCTCCAGCAGGTTAATGTCCTTTTTGAGATGTGGCCACCAGTACTGAACTCCATACTCTAGATGCAGCCTTACCAGTGACCTGTGCAAGGGCAGTATAACCTCCTCTCTCCTATTACCAATCCCCCTAGATCACTCCCAGGTCCTTCTCCTCCTCCTCCTCCTCCTCCTCCTCCTCTCTGATGCAGATACTCGGACTCCACCCAGGTAGTACTCTGTCCTGGGATTCTTGGCTCTAATATGCATAACTTTACATTTCTTGACATTGAAGCCAAGCTGCCAGACACTGGACCACCTCCCCAGCTTTTCCAGATCTTCCTGTAGGTTCTGCATCAGCTGTGTCCACTCTCCAGCAGAGCTTGGTGTCATCCTCAAATAGGCACATATTGCCCTTAATGCCATCCCCAATGTCATTGATGATGACATTGAACAACATTGGCCCCAGCACCAAGCCCTGTGGGACCCCACTGGTTACCTCTCTGATGCCAGATAACTCTCCCCCAACAACCATCCTCTGGGTTCTGTCCCTCAGCCAGTTTTCCACCCATCTGGCTATCTTTTCCCCAACCCCAAGATCCACCAACTTCCTGATCAACCGTTTGTGGGGCACAGAGACACACACACACACAAAACAAAAGAGCCAGACGCACAATTATATCACTGTCAGGGCAAGCAGACAAGATTTCCTTAAGCAGGTAAAGGTAGAAGGAGGATTTTTCATTTTCAACAAAGAAACACTTGTAATGAAAACTGTGAACAATACTTGGTTGGGGGACATTTTCTTTTTTTTTTTAACTAAATTTTTATTTAGCAGATGATTATACCATTCTTATACACATTTTGCAACAGTATAAGACCAGTTTACCATGAACAGATATTGACTAGTTACCTTAGGTTCAGTTGATTTTCTGAACATTTGGTAAGATATTAGTTACAAATTTCTTTTTTAAATATGAAACTAAAACTGGTTCTTCTTTTCTATCTCCTAATTTTCCTCTTTTTCTTTTTACAGTATCCGCATTTCCTGTTCAGTGATGATGAAAGTCCAGACTTCAGCCAGTCCATTTATGTATTGGATTTCCTCCCTCCACCTCGATACCTTGAAGTCTGTCCTACTTGTTTCACTCTCTTTTCAGACTTCTATTTTTATTATAGGAGCAATAGCAAACACAGTTAAAGATGGAGAAGTCCTGCAAGCAGCCCTAAGTGAAATATCTGTATGGACAGTTAAATATAAATTAAAACTGAGTGTTGATAAGTGTTCTATTATGCCTTTGGGAAGAGGAAGTTTAAATTTAGTATACACTGTGAGCAACAAGGACTTACCAGTCACTACTGAGGAAAGAGATCTTGGGATAACTGTCACATCTAACCTTCAATATAGTACACACTGTGACAGAGTAGCAAGAAAGGCAAATCAAAACTTAAATTGTATTCTGCGTAACATCAGCAGTAGAGATAGGGAAGTGATAATCCCTCTATATTGTTCACTGGTTAGGCCCCATTTAGAATATGGGGCCCAGGTGTGGTCACCCTATAAAAAGGCGGATATTATTAAATTAGAAAAAATTAAAAAAAGAGCCACAAAAACTGGCATTGGATGTAGAACTCTCATCTATACAGATAGACTGAAAACCCTGGATTTATTCACCCTTGAGTATAGAAGGACAAGGGGAGATATGTACATGGTATACAGAGCACTTCAAGATGGTACCTTAATGGATAGTTTTGGTCTGGTGTCTGAAAAAAGGGAATGCACCAAACTAGAGGCCATCCTCTCCAACTATCAAGGGGGAAATGGAATTTACTTAAAAGAAAATTCTGGTTTAGCCAAAGGGTGGTTCCCTTGTGGAATGATTTACCCACGGAGGTGGTTACTAGCAATACAATAGAACTATTTAAACTACGACTTGATACTTATACCACAAACAAATATAAAATGATGTAAACTGGATCCTGGCAAGCACTTCAAGGACGAAAGTCCAATATAAGCTTGTGTAATCTATGAAATCTATGAAATTATTAAACAGTCAATAAGCATTTCAGTAACTTTATATAATTTTTTTATACGAAAAATAAAATAAAAAAAATTAACTAAAAGCAAGTGCTGGTTTTTCATTTATCATTTAGATTTGAATATACTCATATTTATATTAAGTACTGTCTTTACATCTTGCTCGAGGACATGAGCGGGGTGTCATGCTGTCTCATTCATTGTTGCTATATACAGTATAGTACTATAATAAAAAACACCCTCGGCTTATACACGAGTCACCATGTTTTACTGAAAAAAAAGCCGCAAGTTAGGGGGGTTGGCTTATACTGCGGATGACTTATCATAGTATATCTCTAGTATATGTATAAGTGTGTACAGGGGTTTCCCCTCCCCCACCACTGTTTGAGCTTCATGAATTTCTGTTGCCCCAATTCCCTCCTTCTCACCTCTAAGCCAGCAATTGGTCCAATACTGCCTGTCCTTCCACTTCCTCAATGTAAGTGTAGTATGGCAGCCACCTCGTATTAATTTTATCTACCTGCAGTCTGATCCTGGCCATGATTGCTTCCAAGTTTTTAATATTTGTGATGTTTGTTTTCCAAGATTTTAGTCATGTTGTCTGAAACCTGTTTATTTAAATGTTGCAAATCTTGCCTTAGGTCCACAGCTGAAGACTCAATTTTCTGCACCGGTTGGAGTATTTTTCTGAGGGTACATCCTGTCTTCCTTGAACGTAAGTTGTCTTCCTCCATAGATTCTGAGGATGATTCCAATGCTGTGCGGGGCCTCAGGGTGCAGGCCTCAAAGCCTTCCATCCCCGTTCCCAGCCATAATTGCTTCATTTTCATCGCTGGAGGCCCTGTCTTCATGTTATTTTCCTTGTTTGGCTTCTGTGGCATTGTGAAATATAGAGTAGATTGGTTTTAGGTTTAAATTTAGCTTTTGATAGGAATGATTGAATTAGATTTGAAATTGAGATTGCGGAGCTTAAACCCGGCACTGCTCACATTTTGGTGATGTCGCCGGTAGTAGGGGGACATTTTCAAACTGCTCCGAAAATGGGAGCAAGTGGATGCTCCACGCATCTGAGATGCTCTGGCCCAAAACATTGCAATATTCAGAAGATGCAGGGTTAAGAAGATCCAGAGCAACTCAGGCTACCAAAGATGATGGTCCAACTTGAAATGCTGTGGAGCATCTGGGCAGGACGGAATATAGCAAAAGGAGCAACCCAGCCAGTGTCAGTGGAGCAACAGAGAAGGACTGCAGCGGGGAAGTGAGGGCTGATCAGATGCTCCCTGCAGAATGAGATGGGCCAGGAGCAAATTTGCAATATTCAGTCAGAATATGCAAACTGCCTCATTGCCCAATTCAGGAGCAACGCAGCTGCTTAGCATCTCATTATAGGCTGCTCCACACCTCATTTTCATGTGCTGAGCTATACTTGGGCTGCCCTGCACCACCCCACACCACAGGTGACCAACAGGTTCTACAGCCCTGGAGGTACGTTTGTTTACATTCCTCATGTTATAGCCTGTGTTGCACTGCATCCAGTGGGACCTGAACAACATCTAGATATGCTGGAACTGTACACTTGCATGCCACTCTTCTGTCCTGCACTGTCCCATCCTTGCTAGTGGCTCTACCTGCCACTGTCATGGCCAGCCATGGTTCTCTTCCATGCCCCTGACATTATTTGTGCCTGGGGGTGTGTGTTGCCTGCCACCCTGCCAACTGTGCCTGTTATGTCAAGCCCCTACCATGCCCACCCTGTGCTCTGGCACATCAATGTCACTGTGTTTGAAGGCCCTATTCTGGCAGGCCACCCAGTTGCACAGTTCCACATGGGTGTTGGCCCTTGCAGTTTCCCTGTCACTGCCCCCCCTGGCACTGCCTCCTGCCATGTGTTGTGCCGCAGAGTGCATTGTGTGGGCATGATGTCCTGCACAACCCACCCACTAGATGGCCGCTAAGGATGTCCCCACTCTCCTTGCACCCCCATCATTATCTCCACTATCAGGAATGGTGCCACGCACATTTTCCCAGTGCTGTCTTTCTAGTACATCAATATAATAACACAACCAGCACTCCTGACAACAACTGCAGTAGTATTGTTTTTCACTGTTCATATCAGAATGTGCCCACAAAATGCCCTGTACAATAGCAAACACTGTTCAGTGTACTTCCTTTAGTAATAACAAGTGCATTCAGCCACCACACTGGTGCTCACAAAGCCTGCTACCCCGGTAGCTGCCTGTTGGGGGATTGCACCCTGTTTCTTTTAGTCCTATCTTTGTTTGGAGCACCTTTGGAGATACGTTGAAGATGCTCCGACCATTTGGTCTGAATATAGAGATGAGCGGAACATTCATGTGCATGCCCCTTCCAGATGCTCTGAATACTATCTGTCTTCAGCCCATCCAGAGATGTGTGGAGCATCTCTGCAAGCAAGCAAGAAAGCAACATTTTATTTATGAAATGCTATTTCAATAGATCATAGCATTTTACATAGATCACAGATCATAAATACATTAAATTTAATAAGTCAGACATTAGAAACATATATAAACAGCAGGACTAGATATGCCAAAATGCCAGTTCAAATAAATACATTTTCAAGGCAGACTTAAAGGCTTCAACGGATGGGCACTGCCTAACCCAATGAGTTAGAGAATTCCACAGGGTTGGAGCTGCAAAGGCAAATGATCTTGCACCTGAAGTTGTTAAATGGACCCTGGGAATCTCTAGCAATCCCTCATCGGTGGAACATAGAGGATGAAGGGGTGGTAGGGACTAAGGAGATCTTGCAGCTACCCCAGTTCCTGTCTGTGAAGGGTTTTATAGCTCAGTAATCTGACCTTGAAGGTGATCCTCCACCATACTGGCAGCCAGTGAAGTCCACGGAGCACAGGTGTGAATATGGCAAGATCTTCATAAGCCAGTCAACAGCCTAACAGCTGCATTCTACACCAACTGCAGATGGCGATGGTCCACCCCCGGTAGCCCTAGGTATAGAGCATTGCAGTAATCAAGACACATGGTCACAAAGGCGTGGACCAATGTAGGAAGGTCATCAAGTGGGACCAGGTGCTTTATCTGGGTGATACTCCTCAGATGGTAAAATGAGGTCTTGACAACGGCCAATACCTGAAACTTAAGCATCAGCTCGCTATCAATCATGACATCCAGATTCCGCACCCAGTCAGAGCCTACCAGCTGGTTGTCACCCTAGCCATAATCCAGATGGCTGTCCAGTTGGTAGCCTGTCTACCTGATGACCTGGATCCACAACCAACACCTCAGTCTTATCTGGATTCAGTCTCAGCCAGTTGGCACTCATCCAGTCCTGAATCTCAGAGAGGCAGTTATTAAAGACTGAGACAACATCGCTTTGTTCAGGCACAAAAGACATGTACAGTTGAGTATCATCTGCAAAGCAGTAAAAACTCAATCCGTACTGCCTGATAATCACCTCCAATGCAGCATATACACTGCGAACAACATGGGGGAAAGCACAAAGCCCTGCGGTACCCCACAAGGCAGAGGAAGAGAAGCAGAGGAGAAAACTCCCAACTCAACTCTCTGCATCCTGCTAGTGAGAAATGAATGAAACCATCTGAGGACTGTACCAGACAGTCCACAGAATAGCTGCAAGCACTCTAGCAACATCCCATGGTCCACGGTATCAAATGCTGCAGAGAGATCATGGAGGACCAAGATGTAACGACTCTGATCTCTTGCTGTCATTAAGTACCCGGACCAGCTCGGTCTCAGTACTATGCCGCTTCCTGAAACCGCACTGGAGAGGATTGTAGATGTTGTAGGTGGTCAGATGCTCCTCAAGCTGCAACGTGACTGCCTTCTCAATAACCTTACCCACGGAAGCTGGATTAGAGAGAGACCTGTAGTTTGTGAGACAGACAGGGTCAAGAGAAGGTTTTTCAGGAGGGGGTGAACCACTGCCTCCTTCAGGGTGTCTGGAAACACCCCTGTCTCTAATGAACACCTAACTATCTCAGCAAGGACCGGTCTGATTTCCTCCACACACCCCACAAAGAGGCATGTTGGACCAGGGTCCAAACTACAGTAAGTCGGTCACAAGCCCCTGATCATCTTCATGACATCCTCTATCACCAGCTGGCCAAAATCTGACCAGACAAACTGGGTGCTTGCAACCTCACACCGATCTCCGCTCTGCCCGTTTGAATGAGCTATGCGGATCTCAGACCTGATGGTGTCAGTCTCATCTGCGAAGAACTGAGCAAACTCATCACACTTCTTCTGTGAAAAAGCTCCCCAATTCTGAAGACAGGATGGATTGCACAACCTGTCCACAGTATGGAAGAGCTGAGCCAGTCGATTCCTCACAGCAACAATCTCCCTGGACAGGAACTTTGCCTTCTTACAGGAGACTGCCGATTGGTAATACCTATAATGGGATATCAATCTAAGTCTGTCACCATCCAGGCCCGATTTTTGCCAGCATCACTCCAACCTTCTCCCCACTCTCCTCAACTCCCTCAAAGACCCATCAAACCAAGGGGACCGAGGGTGAAGGGGAGAGGGGCAAACCCAGACAGGAGCAATGGAATCCAGAGCAGCCCCCACTGCCTTGTTATAGGCTAGCAGAAGACCCTCTGGATCCACGCTAACACTTGAACTCCTTGATAGGTCCAGCACCGCCATAAGACAATCATGGTTCAGATCCACAAAGGCCGGTACCTGGCCATCTCCATGGGGCAGGTCTATTGGGGGTCCACAAAGCTGACCCTTAAACATTTTGTAGAGAATTTTTTACAATTCTTTTTTCTCTCCGGTTACCAGAGTGGTGGCCACTCTCAGGTGACATCCCGGTTGTCTTCCACCCAGCCTGACCACCCCCCCATTCTGGGTCGCATCCCAGAGCTCTGCAGATGCTTTACCTCTGCCTGGTGAAAGACTTCCCTGGCTTACCCCCAGGGTGGGGCCACCACTCCTACAGGCACCTCAGACATCCGACCCCCGACAGCCCGTGCTCATTCCTGAACGCGGGTTGCCGGCATGGCACGAGGTATGGCATCCAGTGCCTCAACCCACAGCTCTACCAGGTTGGCTGCATCTCTGCACTTTGACGGGTTTTACCCAATTAAAGTTCTTTGATTTTTAGGCCCATTTTATAAAGAAAAATAAACGTTCCATTTCACCATAGGCATAAATAATCAAAAAGGAAGGTTAGATTCTTAAAGTTTCTATAACAGGTACACATTATAATACTTATACCATTTCTGAGATGACACACTTATCTAGTACATGACCTAGAGGACTTTGTGCTTTCGTTTCAATTTTTACTTTTGTAATTTATAAAGGGTACCATATTTGAGTAAAAAGATCTAGTTTGTTAAGTTCTACATAGCTAGTTTGCTCATTGCTGACTGTAAAGCCCATCCAATCTAACCATTCTCTGATTTTGCCACTTTTTCAATCTTTAAAAATAAGTTGTTTAAGGGTTAGTGAGGCTAATAATATCTAAGTTTGATGAACTTTCTTAATGTGGAGTACTTTATTTTTTTTATTTATTCATGTTTTTATTTTACAATTTTTGGCCAGGAAAGACACACTTAGCCAAGGTTTGCTTCCAGGTGCATCCTGGGAGCACAGGGAAGTTAAATGATTTGCTCATGGTCACACAGTATTCAAGTGGTGGCTGTGGGATTCAAACCCAGTTTTCCAGGTTTACAGCTCACTGCTCTTAACCACTAAGCTATACTGCCTCCCCAATTTATTGATCCCCTAGTTGAGAAGTATCAACTGAAATAAATATTGATGGTGAGAACAGGAATGAAGTTCCTAATATTTTTTGTAAATTAAATGGATTTCCTTTCAGATGTGGGCTAAGTTTGGGAAGGATCATAGCATAAGTGAAGGGTTGGCTTGATCATGGTTACATCTTCAGCAAGCTTCCACCCGAGAATATCCCATTTTCTTGAGTTTGTCAGGGAGTAACAATAATGGTGCAAGACTTTCAACTGGGTTAGTCTACCCTGGTTTTATCTACTACTGTAATAGGCATTATCCCATAAGGAGGTCCAAATCTCAGGAGATATACTGATTTTGAGTTCCTTTTCCCATTTGGACTTACCTGACTCAGTAACAGAAGTATCAGGGTCTGAGACTACTTTATAGTGGAGGCCTCTCTTCATTTGAGCTACCTTCAAAATGTAATTCCCTTCCTGGTTTTCTTTGTGGATATATTGAGAGTCAAGAATATTTTGACATAATGCTTCCCTTAGCTGCAGGTAGAGCCAAAACTGATGCTTACTGACTTTGTATTTTGACCTTATTTTCTCAACTGGAAGGAGTTTGTTGTTTTTGGAATGCATTAAGTCTTGCATTGCTTTTATACCTAATTTACTGCAGCCTATGTCCTTTAAAGGTCTGTCATTAAATTTAATGAAATGCAAACCCCAAAGGGGATAATATTGAAGAGGAAGTGATCTAAGCTCTGATTGTGAGGCTATTTTCTTGCATAGCCAAATAGAGGCAAATAAAGTGGGGTGCCCCTTTGAAGAAGTGGCAAGTTCTCTTTTTTTTAACTTCATTTTATTAGTCATCACATATGATCCACATTTTACTGGATACACCAATAGATAGTCAATAGCTGATATGCATATAGACAGTACAAACATCCATAATAGAATTATTTAACTTAAAAGTTAGGTCTAATAGGTTTGCTGGCTCAGATCCTGTTCTGTTCTGTTTGATTAAGAGTGCTTCACACTTTTATAACAACTGTTCAGACCTAGATAAACTAGAATACTTAAAATAAAATTAAAGCTCAATACAATCAGGCAACTTAAACTTAAAACTTTTAATCTCCATCATGACAGGCTGTACTATATGATATTTTTAAACAGTATTTTCTCCTGTATGTTGATGCCATGGGGACTAAATTTGTAAGAATCTCTCCTGCTGCAACCTTAACTTACTTGTGATAGGCGCAATTCTCTCTAACTCTAATACTCTGACTTTCCACTCTTGCATTGTAGGGGGAAGGGGGGACAACCATCTAGAAGTGATACACTTTAGGGCAGCCACCCTCAACATTTGCGCTAGTCTGTTTATAATCTTGTTAACAGAAAGCAATGTGGGTAGACCCAATACCAGGTCTTCCCCTGTGAAGGGTATTTGAATGTGTACAGAACTCCAGAATTTTTGAATAACTGTACAACTCCAAAATATGTATACCTGTGTCCTTTTGTTACCACAGCCTCTCCAACATAACTCTGAATATTATGGGCTAAAATGTTTTACAATTGTGGGAGTGATAAAGAATCTAAGAATGATCTTCCAATGAAATTCTCTCCAAGTAGGTGAGCTGGTTACATTCTACCCCCTGGCAAATCTCCTAGCCCATTGATTCTGCAGTATAGAAATGGTTAGCTCAGTCTCCCACTTCTCTTTTATCCTCTCCAATGTAGTGGAGCTCTGTGTGTTTAGGATTATATATAGTTGAAAGAGGAGGTGTGCGTTCTCCTTGAGTATTACATCAAAATAGAAAAAATCTTCCAATTCTGTTCAGTCTCTGCCTACTTGCTGACTAACTCCTGGCATTGAAAGGAAGTGGCGTACCTGCAATTATTTGCAGTGGTCTTGTCTTCGAAGGGCAAACTTTGCAGTCAATTGGGCGAACTAAAGGCATCTCCTATTCTCTATGCATTGTGCAAAAGTTGCCAATTTATGGGTCGCCCAAAACCTAAATCCCAGATCTGTAACCAGCGGAAAAAATGAGGGTTTGAATCTGATCAATGATAGGGGTCCTGGACCCTCTGAGGGTATGTGTGAACTTTCTAAGTTTTTTTAAGACCTTGAGAGAGTGACGTATCCAGGGGTTGTCTGTTGTATCATAAAGGTGTAGTGATATGGTGTTGGTTGGTAGGGCCCAGAGGGCCCAACCCTTAAGAGCAGCCTCCTCTAAATGGTACCATCCTGACTCTTCTGTATGTTTGGCCCAGGTACATAACTGTGCCCCTCTAACTGCTACATAGTATTAATAAAAGTTTGGAAGAGCTAGGCCTCCCCTCTCTCTGGAAGCCCGTCATATATTTCTAGCTAGTCTGGGGTGCTTCTTAGCCCAGATAAATCATTGTGTCTCTTTTTGTAACTGTGTCCAGAAATCCCCAGGGAGCTGAATTGGCAAAGTTTGGAAAAGAAAGAGTACCTGGGGTAAGATTTTCATTTTAATAGACTGTATCCGACCATACAGAGTCAGAGGCAATATTTGCCTTCTGGCCATATCTGCCTGGAATTCCTGAAACAGTTTTAAGTAGTTGTTCTTGTATAATTGAGTTAAGTCTGCTGAGATTTTGATACCTAGGTATCTGAATGTGTTTTACGGGGCCCAAGCAAGTGGGAAGTCAGCTTTAAACTTCCGGGAAGGAGTCCCACTCAGTATGAGCACTTCAGATTTAGTGAGGTTGATTTTGTAACCTGCCAGTTCACCATAGAGTCCTAGGGTTCGTAAGAGCTGAGGAACAGATGTCTTTGGGTCCGACACAAAGAATAAGGAATCATCTGCATATAACGCAACTTTTTGGGGTAAATCCCTCTACCCCTTTTATTTGTTGTTGTGCCCTTATCTCAATGGCCAAAGGTTCCAGTGAGAGGGCAAAAAGTAAGGGCGAGAGGGGACAGCCTCACTTCTGGAGCCTTGTAAAGGGTCTTGACCACACCAGAGAATTCATCTCCCAAACCAAACTTTTTTAGTGCAAAATCCAAAAACATCCAATTGACCCTGTCAAATGCCTTCTCAGCATCCATACTGATGGGCAGTTGGAATTTTTTCTTTGATCTTTGTGCTGAAATGACATTTAACAGGTGTCTAATATTATCTTGTAAGTATCGACCCGATATAAATCCGTTCTGATCCCTGTGTACCAGAAGTCTCATCACTTTCTGTAAACGATCTGCTAGAATACCCGTAAATATCTTGAGGTCCACAGGGAGCAGAGAGATAGGCCGGTAAGATCTACAATCCTCTGGATTTTTGTTTGGCTTAGGGATAACAGAGATCTGTGCTTGGTTCCAGGACCTTGGGGCTGCCCCCTCTCCCACCAATAACTTGTTAAAGGTAGTCTCCATAACTGGAACCAGAATTCCACTGAACTGCTTATAAAATTCAACTACATAGCTGTCTGTTCTGGGAGCCTTTCCATTTTTAAGTTGTTTAATTTTCTGAGTTATCTCCGACACTGTAATTTTAGATTCTAGGTTAGTCCTTTGCTCCACAGTGAGATGTGGTAACTGCAATTTGTTAAGGTATTCTGAAATTTTCTCTTGATGTTGTGGACCCCTTTCCATCTTATAAAGTGTTTCATAATAACTTCATAAATGCTTTGCTATCTGAACAGAGTAAGTAGTGATAGAATCGTTACTGGGTCTCTCAATTTTAGTACTGCTCTGGAGGCCAAACTGCCAAGCCAGCAGTTTCCCTGCTTTGTTGCCATGCTCATAATACTTTTGTCTTGAATATCTAATTTGGCCTTCAATTTGGGTGTCTAGTAGTTTGTTCAGTTTATGCTTACATTGGTCGAGATCTACTTTCGTGAGATGATCTAGTGATTTTTGGTGGGCTGATTCCAGTTCTTGAATTTTCTTTTCGAGTTCTAATCTTTCTTTAATTTTTGTCTTTTTGTGCCAAGAGGAATATTTCATTATAGCCCCCCTCAGGTAACATTTAAAGGCATCCCATCTAATCCCCGCTCCCGTATCCCCTGGTGGATTCTGTGCAAGAAACTCCTCTGTCTTGTCCCTAATTAAGTTCTTAAATTCACTGTGTGTCAGAAGACTGACATTCAGATGCCACATAGACTCTGGTCGCTTTTGTGCTAGCTCAAGTTCTAAGGAGATTGGGGCATGATCTGACAGGCAAATGTTGCCTATCAGAGAGTCTTTTATATGTTGGAGCACATTTGAGGAGACCAAGAAAAAATCAATACAGGAGTACATCTTGTATTTGGGGGAATAATATGTAAAGTCTCTTTTTTGGGGTGGGTGAATCTCCATGCATCTACCAGAGATAATTCTGCACAAATTCTAGACAAAGCTCTACTTGTTCTGGAGGGGCCATTGGATTTAGACCTTATCCTATCTAGTTGTAGATCTGTCACTGAGTTAAAATCCCCCCCTATGAAAACTAGAACCTGTGGGTCTAAAACTGTTTCTGAAATAACTTTCTTTAAAAAAGTAACCCTCTCTTGCTCCTCATTCGGAGCGTAGATACTTAATAAGGTACATCCTACCCCTCTATATTCTCCTTGTAGTCTCACATACCTCCCTTCCACATCCATATCAACTTTGGTGACTTTAAGGGGGATGTTTCTATGTATCAAGATAGTCACTCCCTCCTATTGGAGTGTGCTTGATACTCTGCTGCATGTACCTCTCCCACCCAGCTCCGATGTAACTTCTTGTGTTCTGAAGCTCCTAGGTGTATCTCTTGTAGGAAAGCTATGGCTGCATGTTGCTTCTGTAGGTCTTGGATAATTCGAGCCCTTTTTATAGGTCTGTTAATTCCCCTCACATTCCAGGAGACAATCTTTAGGTCCCCCATTTTAAAGATGACATGTTGCATGCATTTTTCTGGAGAGAAAGAGTTGCCTGTATTAACTTTAGGAAAACTTTATCCATGAAACTGGAAAACCAAAACGTATTGTAACTATATACAACTAGCCACGTTATAAGTGGCCTACTCATTGGTTAGTACTTCAAGGTGTAAATATACCCTGATCCTCACCTCTGGACTACTTCTACAAGGTGAGGTAGGAGGCTGTATTTTGTCTGCCTCCCTACCAGAACAAGCCCGCCCAAATTGGGAGTTATTCCAGTTGGGTTTTAGATCATTGCCTAGTGACTGGAATTTAGCTCTTTGTGTTTGAGCCCTTGACTCGAACCACTGCTCAGGATACATCTTTGTTTCAGGAGAGCCAGGGTCCCTAGCCCAACCCACGCCCAGGCCCCCCTTCCCCCCAGGGGGTGGAACGCCTGTCTCAGCAGCAACCAAAACCTATAATCTGTTGCACCCTTTGTCCCTATCAAATGGGCCAGGATTTATTTCCCCTAGGTCCAGGAGAGAACCCCATCCATACGCCCGTGCCAGCGAAGCCACCCAACCACCCCAGGTTGGCGACCCCCTAACAGTCCCCTGGTGCGCTCCACAATCGACACATTGATCTTATATAATTTTGTTTTCCAGCCTTGGGTGAGAGATAAGGGGCTTCTACATGGAGGGCAACATTTAAATAACTTCCTCGAGCCAGTCTTAGAGCACCTATTTACTGAGGAACCCAATGTCCCCATTATGATGAAGGTGGTTCGAGCGTCTCAGGGACCTCACTGGGTCTCCCCAAATGCTCCCACTGTACATGTACTGTTAAACTTACTAGCTCGAAATAAGAAGACAATCCAACGTGTAGTTCCTCCATATGCCCCCACTTCTCCAATATGATAAAATCTAGTGTCCATGCGTGGAGCAAGCACCCAGACCATCGAGAGGGAGACTGCCCCCCCCAGCAGGAGTACCAGGTGAAGCTCCACCCTGCCACATGTGGCAGAGCCCTCCCCAGACCCACCAAAGAGAGAACAATTTATGTAGGGGGAAATTCCCCCATTCACCTGATAGACTCTTCCGATGGCTTTTGTTGCTGCCTTCAAGGGGCCCCAACCCCCCAGATGGGGCAGGCCAGGGCACAAGCCCACCGGAACCCCCCCAGTTCTGTACTGCGTGAGTCTCATCCTAGTTTCTATTTAAAGTAGCTATTAGGGCTACAGTAATTTAATGGGTCCATCTCTACTGTTCATCTTGGTTTGTCTGCATTTCGAAAGAAAAAACCTCCACATCACTAACTTCCCAACAATATTAGCAGGATTGAACATGAGAAAGTACCACATGAATTTCATCTCATCTAAGGGAAGGACCCTCCAAACCTTGTGCTTCTCGGTCTATTTCAAAACTCTGTGCTCCTATGAGGGAATACCGCTACTACAGCTTTAAATAAGACCTTACAGTTCCATACCCATTCCTCCCCCCCAGATTAATGCTGAGAGGGAGCTCCAGGGTATTCCACGGTCTTAACCTTTGCAACGCAAAGGGAAAATGTTAATAATGGTCAGAAAAAGTCACTTAAATCCTTCAGGTCTCACTCTCTTCTACGTTGGTTTCCCCTCGAGACTCATCAGGTTGATCACCATTTTGAGGAGTGTCTCGGTGCATTACACTGTCCCACACTGTATTGAATTCCCCCATTCTCCTGGCTCTTGTGTTTTTGGTTCCCTTCACTTGCCAGCTTCTTTTTCCAAGGGCTCTCTCTCTCTCTGCATGGTGCCATCTTCAGGAATTTGGATTCCCTGCTGCTTGGCCCAGTTTTTAACTTCCTCCATTTCAGCAAATCTCTGCCAGCCATCTGAGGCATGTATCCTGAATCTTGTGGGATATTCAAGTTGGGCTTGATGACCTGCCTGTCTGATGATTTTAACAATACTGAACGCCTTCTGCAAGTGGGCCAATGTTTGGGGTGCATAGTCCTGGTCAAAAAATAGGCAAACATCCCCAAAGTGAACTTGCTTTTTTGACCACACCTGTTTTAATACCTCCTCTTTAATACGATAGTCAACAAAAGCCATTACAACTGAACATGGATGTGCCTTTGGGTCCTTGGGCCTAGATACCAAGGATCTATATGCACGAATGATTCCTAAGTCTTTGTCCTTGTCCGTGTTTAAGATCTTCTTCAGAAAGCTCCTCATAAACTGTCACATTCCCCGATTCTGTGCCCTCAGGCAGACCATATATTATGTCTCTGTTCCTGTTTTCCAGGTCCTCAAGCTGTTGTTGTAATGCAGTTCCCTTTTATGTAGGTCAACCAGGGCTGAGTTATGCAGATCTGAGACACTGGTATATTCAGAGACCACGGCTTCTATGCCGTCTGTTCACCTGGTTAATTCTGTTATATCACAGTGGTCTTCTGACACCTTTTTTTCAAGCCTTGATAAGGTTTCATTAATTTGCTGAAGGATGCAGCACAATGTTTTAGAGGTAATCATGAAATCCTCCTCTGCAGCTATGTTTGTTGTGGCCATTTGTGATAGCAGGTCGGAGATCTCCGCGCAGTGTGGCCTGTGCTTGGGAGCCTTGCTGCTGAGATTTTGGTTTAAAATGCGAGTCGCCCATCCCTTCCTTATTTTTCGACTTTGTGGGCATCATGTAGTCTTTGATGGAGTGATATTTCAACAGGATGGCAGTTTTAGCTAAAGGATGAGACTAGATACTGGTTTGTCGAGTCTGGAGCTCTAAAATCAGGTGTCCATGTAAAGGCAACTGGAACCGGAAGTCAAGTGGCACGTTCTTGAAAAGCAAATCAGTAATTGAATTAGGTCTGGCCAGGTTGATTTCAGTAATGGCCCATAATGGCAGATTTCTTTTGTCATTAGAAGTAAACCAATATGCAGTTTGCTTAACAAGAAAAAAAAAACTAGTGGTAACCTTGCCACCAAGGCAGACCAACCCCCCCCCTTGTTCATGAGCGCTTAGTCTTGAAAGGCTCAGTCTAGCGTTTTTATTGTTCTAGAGAAATTTGGAAATTTGTCTTTCAATTTTTTTAAACCAATTTACACTTATATAAGAAGGATGCTTGTTAAGTACAGTACAAAAGAAACTTTTGAGGGCAATAATCATTTCTTAAAAACTTTTTATTTACAAGTTTTATATATAAAAGATTATAAAAAATAATGTCCAGAGGGATACATGAAATTTGGCAACATAACAATCCCCTTGCAGAGGATTAGACACCCTCCCTTATGATACTTCATTATAGGAAGTACCAATACTAGAATTTTAAAATTCAGTATAACACCAATAGCATATAACAGCACAGAGCATTACAGGGATAACGTTAAAGTGATAAGAAGACTGATTCCATTTTTACCATAGCAGCTCCAAAGCTCAAAGTATCACAAATAAAAAAAAAAGACTGTTATAGGACTTATTCTCCAAGGGCAAACCTGTAAATTTAACATTGATATTGCTGATTTTTCAACTACATAAAATCAACCTTGCTATAGAAAATATCTAAGAGTCACATAAGCAGTACAAACAATTGATGCAATAAACCTGTGAGTACAATCCCTTCCCCCCATACCGCCCAGAAATTATTACAAAGCCATTAGAGGACTAGAATATAAAACTGGCTCCCCTTAACTAGCCTACAGTTACTTAACCTAGAATTAAGGTATTATAGATATGGTACATGCTGCATGGGCAAAATCAAAAGAGGTAATGGATACCTACATCGCTATTCCTTCACCACATGGTTAGAGCCCCCCACTGCTTGCAGTAGTATCAAAAGGGTTATTGTAAGCAGTAAACTTTAATGCAATTGTATTTAATAAACTTGAGACATGCTAGTAGAGGAATTTTATCAACTCTTCAGAACTAAGTGTTCTAGAATCCGAATTGCTAAATACTGATCGTGTTCACATAATATGTGGAAGGACCAGGGATGTGGGAGCCTTGTTCACTCTGTCAACAAATTTCTGTTCCAACTTGGAATATAAAAGAGTCAATACAATCTTGGTTGATATAGTTCCACACTGGAAAGAGTTCTACTGTATGTACTCACGGCATTCAAGGACATCTCGGCACAACAGAATCACTCCTCTCCCACCTCCCCTTTGTTTGATGAGTTCCTTTCTGTCTCGGCCATATCAGCTTCGATTCAATTTTGCAATTTGCTGGCTTTAGAAGGATCATTAAATAAGTACATGTGGCCATTCCACACAACTTTTAATTTGGCCAAAATGAGGAGCTAGTGCTGGATCTTAAGAGCATGCAGAGAGAAATGCATCCTATTAAATGCCTTCCTGCACCGCCTCGTGGATCAGGAAAGGTTGGGGATCAGGGAGAATTCTGCATCTCTGAAGTGAAAATTTCTCTTTCTCTTAGCAATGGCTAGGATTTTGTCCCACACTCCCACACCATTACTTATCACAAGTAGGGTCGGCAGCCCCATAGCAGCCCTGTGAGGTGTAATGCAGTATGCTTTTCGTGGGCCAAGGTCGAGTCTTCCTCTGACAGATCCAGTAGCTGTGATCGCATAGTGTGCACAAAAGACAGAGGGTCTTCAATCTCAGCTTTCTCTGGGAGTCTGATGACTCTTACATTGTGCGTCCTGGCTTGGTTCTCAACATTTTTGAGTCTTTGCTTGAGCAGGGAGTTCTCTTTTAACAACTTGGCAGTTGTGCCCAAAGAGTTAAGGGATGCTCCTTCAGCCCGCTGTATACTGATTCCATCAACCCGGGTTTCCTATTTGCTAACCTGGAGAGTTGAGCGTCTAACTTTTTGTCCATATTCTGAATGATCTTCACTAGCATTGCGAGGGTCGAGTTTAACATAGTGAGAGACATCTTGTTCTGGCCTGCTCCACTGCTTCCCGAGGCTTCATCTTGCTGCTGTAGTTCACTGCCTCATTGCTGAAATGTCTTTGGTTTAAAGAAGTTGGCGAGTATAGCTAAATTCCATGGTTTACAGGTTGGATGATGCTGTATTTCTGCAGAAAGGTGTTGAAAAGGTTTTTTTTAAATAGTTTTTCTAGCAAAAATAGGCTCAGACCCTTGGGAGCTCTGAAAAGGGACTTTTATTCCAGTTTGATGTCAAGTCACGCCCCAGGCAATAATCATTTTAATAGAGTTGAGTTTCCCCATAATGATAAATGAAGTTTTTCCCATTTGTCTAGATCATTGGCAATTTCAGAAAATAATGAGGAGTTGCAGGCAAGAATCTGGCTGATAGAGTATGCATATGCATGCCTAGATAGGTAAAATGATCTGATGCCCATGGGACTATAAAAAATAGAAATAGTTTGCTAGCCTCAAATTTTTTTTTTAACATCGAACAGTTTTTCCTCCTCCGGGCAGTTCAGCCCCCCCAATGACCCCTGGCGGCCGGCACCCACAACCCCGGACCAGGTCTGGCATGTGAATTTATACGCCCATCCACACAGGCCAGCCAATGACAGGACCTCTCCCTCCAGGGACCTACGGCACAGACACCCGGTGGCTACGCCTCTCGAGTCTGGGGGCACAGGGCTCAGCCATCAGCTGATGCAGTCACCCCACCATTTTCCTCCAGGTTTCCCCCCCAAGGAGCTGCATGCGCAATGGCGTCAGCGCACCTATGTGCAGATGCCCACCGTGCTCCACCCCTTATCGTGCCCGCAACTGTAGTGCACCCAGCCCGCCAGGTGCCACTGCAGTGTGGCGTAGAACCACCTACCCCAGAGGAAGGAGAGCAGTCATGGGATGCTCGATCCTTCCTCTCCCTTGCCAGCTCCTGGCATCCCAAGTCCATTCCTGAACCCGGGTCGCCAGCGCGGCACGAGGTGTGACATCCAGTTCCTCAACCCTCAGCACCACCGAGCTGGCCCCTAGCCTCAAATTTTGATTGAATAAGCAAAAGGCCTATAGATTTATTACAGTTACCCTACAGTCCTGAGATATTACCAAAGAATTTAAGGATTGGCTGTAATTTACCAACTGAAAAATGGGTCTGGATTAAAGTTAATAGCAGGTTATCTGCAGATGCAAGAACCTTATAGGTTTCATAGGTTTATTTCAAGCCAGTGGAGTAGTTTTGCCCATTTAGGCTTACCATTTCTCAATGGTAAAATCCTTTTAGTTTGTTGTTTTTTTTAGTACAATTCTGGCACTTTTTTTTTTTTTTAAATAAGTCCATATTGCTACTACCTACTGTGTCTTCTGGCAGATCATTCCACTTTGACAACCCTTTGTGTGATCCATTGTCCCCTTCTCTCAGTTTTGTATATTTCACCTTTCAGCTGAAAGTTATACTTTCTAGTGTCATACCTAGATATTTTCATGTTAAGCCCTAAGCAGTTCCATAAATTGAGTTCCTTAAAGGCTCTCTATATTAGGAATAGGTTGCCCCTAGCCCTCCTATACTTCAGTGTGTACAAATTTAGGTGATTCAGCCTTTGTTCATATGTAAAGTTTCTGACATCCTTTACCATCTTTGTTGCCCTTCATTACACATGCTCCAGCTATCTAACTCCTCCCATTGTTTGAGGTGACCAAAACTAGCCAGAGTATTCCAGGTGTGGCCTAACGGATGCACTATAAAGTGGCATGAGAACCTTGCTATCCCTGCTTGTTATGCTTCTACTGATGCAACCAAAGATGCTGGAAATCTTTTTAATTGTTGTTTTGCATTCCCTTTGGAATTTTAAATCATTGGTTCAATGTTTTGGTGACTAGTGTATGAGTCAATAGTGCTTGTGTAACGTAGTTTACTTTTGGTTTTACTCTATTCCCACCCTTGGTAGGGAAACCAGGTAGAGACTAGAGTAGGAAATAGAAAGCCCAGTACCAAGGGTGAGCAGACAGCCAGAGAAGGAGGAGGCAGGGGTGGATGGTGGGTGTTTCACAACGCGTTAGGCAGGGGACTGCTGAAGGAGGCTGACCTTTAAGGGGAATGTGGGAGGAGCTATTCCCTCACATTGAACCTTGAGCTTTAGCCCTCCCATTCAATGTTTTGATGAATAGCGTATGAAGTCAGTAGTGCTTGTGTAATATAGTTTACTTTTGGCTTTACTCTATTTCCACCCTTGGTAGGGAAACCGGGTAGTGAGTACGGAATAGAAAGCCCCAAAGAATTACCAATGAATGTTCAAAAGAGTATGATTACCTCCTTCAACTCATGGAAAGTATGACCAGCAGCATGCAGGAGAGGACCCCCCCCCAGGTGGAAGAAACCTCTGAGGATCCATGGCTACTGACCCACCAGCCCTCCGGGAAAACTAAGAGGAGATGAACCTAGGTTCTAGCAACCATATTCTACTTTCCAAGGAAGGTGAACTGCTTGGAGAGATGACGGTTCATCTTCAAAGCCCATTGGATGATGCGTTCTGGAAGGACGATTCTGAGGTTGAAGAGGTAGGTCTATTCTGAAGGAGCATCCGGATCCTGAAAGTGGAATAGGTCCAGTTGAAAAAGGGGAAAATGCAGTCCAGGTTTCCAAAGTGATGATGGATGATATCCATGGAATTAGAGACAAAGTGAGCATGAAGAGCATGATTTGATAAAAGTTGCTACCAGACTTTGGACGGTGGGAAGTGTGATGGGTTATAAAGTCATAAGGTAAACAATCTAACTTTGTAAGAGGTTTGACATTCATGTTAGAGTCTGCAGGTTTGGAGTTAGGCGGTGAGCAATAAATTGCAATGTAGGCATCCATGAAGAAGATGAAAGAATCGGACAGAATCTTTAGGTACCTGGTAGAAGGGGTGATGTGGGCGTTTTTAGACCAATAAAGAAAGGTTGGTGTATGCAATAGAGATGGTAACTGAATGTATTGTTTCACAACGTGCTAGAGAGTTCACTGCTGAAGGAGGCTGGTCTTTAAGGGGAATGTGGGAGGAGCTATTACCCCACATTGAACCTCGGGCTTTAGCCCTCCCATTTCTATAAGTCCAAGGTCTTCCTCATTTCTCATTGTTTTAATCTCCTGCCCTAAAAGTGTATATTTTGATTCCTTATTTCTATTGCCTTAGTGCATAATTGCACACTTCTCTATATTGAAATCTAATTTGTGAGTGCCCATTTTTCTAATTTTTTTTTTTTGGTTGAAATTTGATTACTGATTCTTCAGTGTCCACCACAGATCCCACGTTGGTGTCATCTGCAAACTTAGCTAGGCAAACCCCTCCATTGCACTTCATTGATGTCACATAAACATTAAAGAGTACAGGTCCCAGTTCTGATCCCTGCAGAACCCCCGCTCATCACAGTCCCCTAATCAGATGTGTGTCCCCTTATAATTACTTTTTACTTTCTATTTCCCAACCATGGTATAACCCAACTTACTATTCTTTTTTTGATACCAATATATTTTAATTTATTAGTTCATAGTGAGGTACCTATCAAAAGCCTTACAGTAATCCAGGATTAACACATCCACTGGGAGTCCTGAATCCAATGTCAAAAAAATGTATCAAGTTAGTCTGGCATGACCTTGCAGACCTAAAACTGTATTGTATGTTGTCCCACAGATTGTTTTTTTTTTTTTTATTTATTTAGATCTTGGATTACAAATACCTTTGAGCTTAGAGCTCTTTTACAAAGGTTCTACGTCAGCAGCATAATACAACAGGTTAACAGAACAAAAAAGTATGGCAAACAGTATACACAGAGAAAGGAGATCAACAGGTTTATAGATTAAACAGGGTATGGTAAAATAATTGTAAATAAGAAAAGAAAGCAATAGTTGACATTCACAGTCAATTAAAGAATAGAAACGAGTAACGCTAAGCAGTTTCATGCACAGGAATGCATACAGTAAACTGAAAATCAGCCAAAACAAGCTTTGTCAGTTACTAGTAAAATCATAAGGTAAGTTGAAATCAGCCAACAGGCCTTGTCAGGACAGACGGGGTGGGGGTGGGGGGTGATATAATTTTTTTTTTTTCCATATTGTCTTTATCCTCCTTGACCTGCAGGTGGTAATCTGTCCCCACTCTATTCTCTGGTCACCCTCCCTCGGGTACTCCCGTGCCCTAGTTCCCCCAAGGATTACCCCCCGTGGCGGGGCGGAGGGAAGGGGACTGTCTTCCCCCACTCTTGTGACCATATCCAGAGCGGGCTATTACAAGCAGTTTCAAGGTGATGGCGCTGGAACGTCATGGAGCCTGCAGCCATGTTTCCTCATTTCCTGGTCCCTCCCCTTGCAGCCATGATCACACATGCATGGAGGTGCTCACGCATCACAAAGTCATGTTCTTGCTTCTCCTGGAGTCTGGTGCTGCCCCCCATCCTCCACCAGGAGACAGTCATGGAGCGGGATAACATGCCCACACACCCCTGGGAGAGGAGATGTGTCCTTGGATGCTCGATTCTCTTCCTCCTCTGCCGATCCTGGTGGCGCGAGCTCGCTCCCAAACCCAGGTCGCTAGCATGGTGTGAGGTGTGGCGTACAGCACCTCAACCCTCAGTGCCATGGGGGCAGTGCTGGTGATATAATTTTCTAACTGTTCTTTAATAATTGATCCCAATACTCTCCCCACTACTGAGGTCAGGCTAACTGGGCTGTAGTTTTTGGGGTTAGACAGTCCTCCCTTTTTTGCAAATCGGCACCACCTTAGCCTCCTGTCATCCTTTGACCACTTCCCCCGAAGTCCGATGACCACTGAAAGATATCACTAATTGGTTCTGAGAGTTCCTCTGCCAGTTCACATGAAGTTCTTGGATGCAGATCAGCTGGTCCCAGAAAGTTTTGTCTGGATCTAGAGTTTTCAGCCATTTTGGGATCTCTCCCTGTTTGTTAGTATTCTTGTGACTATTGCTGTGGCGTTCATCTCTTTTATTTGTATTCTCTTTACTCTTGTAGACACTACAAAAAACCTTGTTAAACAAGTCTACCATTTCTTTTTCTGTGGTTATTGTTTTGCTCTCCTCTGTTAATGGGCCTATTTGTTTACTTATATTGTTTGGCTATTTATGTTGTTATAAAATGATTTATAGTTATCTTTAACTTTTGTTGCCAGATTTTCATCCTGTAATCTTTTAGCTTTCCTTATCTGTTTTTTTTTTTTTTACATTCTTCCACTTGTTTGTTTTAGTTATCCTGGTATTCGTTCATATTGTGCTTTTTTGCTGTTTTGTATGCCTTTTTTTTCCTTTAGTTTCCTTTTGATTTTCCTGTTGAACCACCCAGGTATTCTGCCATGGCCATTGTATTTTATTTTTTCAGGTATGTATTTGTTTTCCAGAACTTTTTAACTGCTTTATGAAGATATCCCACTTCTCATCTAGTTTTTTTCCCCCTTTGAAGCTTTCCTTCCATTGCCACCTTCTTATTGAAACATTTTTTTTTTATCTATTTTCTCCCAGGTCCCGGTCAGCAACCATCCGTCAGACACCAGTCCAGCCCCACACTCCAACATCAGGCTACATACCCCTCTACTCCCACAGTTTACCCTCCATGGCAGGGAGGTGAGGAGCCCCCCCCCCAAGCTCAACTCACCTCGATCTGGATCCAGTTCGGGAGCACCTTTCAGAGTCAGGGCCTGAGGCGGGTGGCTGCAACATTCTGCATGAACAATGACCAGTTTTCACATTTTCTCCCCTTGCGTGGATGGGGCATGCAATGACGCCAATGGAGGGAGCACATATGCGTCCACACATGCTCCTCCAGGTGTCTGCCCCATCTACGCTCCTCGATCTTACAGCATCAGTGCGCTGCCCCCCCAGCCTCTGCTAGGGGCCAGTCAAGCGCCAGTCACTGATGACCCCTCTCCCTGGGTGGGAGAAGGAGAGCAGTCCCTCGGATGCTCAATCTTTCTCCTCCCCTGCTGGCCCCCAGTGGTCCATGCTCGTTCCCGAACACGGGTCGTCAGCATAGTGCGAGGCAAGGCATCCAGTGCCTCAACCCTCAGTGCCACTTGGCCAGCCACTATTGAAACATTTGATTTTAGTTTTCCCTTGTATCCTGGTTCTGGAATTTTTAATCCTGAAACTAATCATGCTATGGTCACTGCCCCCCTAGTGGACATTTCACTTTCCATTCAGTTACGGGAGTGCACTACCATGGAGGAATTCAAGAGGGGTTTGAAAACCCATCTCTGGCAAATGGCCTTTTTAGAAAACTGATTGTTTTGAAGTTGCTGATTTTATTATTGTTTTATCTGTGTTTGATATCGAATTTTGATGTTTGATTGGTATTGTCTTAAGCTGTACAGTGCTTAGAAAATTTGAAAGGTGCTATATAAATAAAACTATTATTATTATTATTATTTTCTCCACCTAGGTTACTGTTCACTAAATCCAGGATGTTCTCCGTTCTTGTACCATCTTCAACATGTTGTTCCATGTTTTGTGCTAATATACTGCTGATAAATTCCTTT
Organism: Neoceratodus forsteri; assembly: GCA_016271365.2. Classification (NCBI taxonomy): domain Eukaryota; kingdom Metazoa; phylum Chordata; order Ceratodontiformes; family Ceratodontidae; genus Neoceratodus; species Neoceratodus forsteri. Next base: position 349,550,021 of record JADMNL010000024.1, read on the forward strand.
TCAGTATTTGTTGTTCCATCCATTTCATTCCAGTTTATTGTGGGCATATTAAAATCCCCCATGACTACAGTATTATCTTCCATGTTTAGATTATTTATTGTAATGATTAGTTCTGAGTTTGGCCCCTCACTAAATTTCTCACTGCATATGATGAGTACATGTAAATCTGTGAACTCCATGCTTGGTGTCTCCTACAAAGTCAATCGTAGTCTGATCCCTCAAACCAGATTACCTATTGCCAAAGGCATGCTCCTACCTAAACTCCTTTATGGTGCTCCAGTCTTTATATTGGCCTCTAAAACCACTCTCTCAAAATGGGATGTACCATTCAATAACATTTGTCAATTTGCCCTGGCCTCACATAAACATGCACACCATTGCTTCCTCTATGATAGGCTCAGCTGGCTTTCTCCATCCCAGGCTCATGGCCTCTTGCTAGGGGTGTCATCTATGGTATTTTTGGCAGTATAGCCTAGAGGTTAGAGGAACAAGATGTGAACAAGCTTGCTACATCCAGCACACCAGACCTGAGTTTGAGTCTCACAACCTCCACTTGCATACTGTGTGACTCTAAGCAAGTCACTTAACTGCCCAGTGCTCCCAGGTCGCCCCTGAAAACAGGCACTTGTGCCTAGTGGGCCTTACCCGGTTACCAAAGACTAAAATAAAATAAAATAAAAAATCATATGCCTCTGGCCTAGTCTCCCTCTTCAACCCTGCACACAGTACATATCCCCTGAGTTCTGGAGCGAATGCCCTGTTGGAAATTCCTAAACTTAAAACTAGGACCAGGAAATCCTCTTTTGCATATTCTGCACCAACATTATGGAATTCTATTCCAGCAGTGATTTGTCAAAGTTCTTTATCAGTTCTCATTTTGCAGAGGGTACCAAGAACATCTACTCAAGATATGTAAGTGTTCTTGCCCCAATGCACCTTAATCTGTCTTTGATTTTTAGTGATCTTTGAGTCTTTATCAGTCTAATATTATGATAGCTAAGTTAAAGAGCTGGTGACACGTTGAGGAGAACTTTATCAAAACATAACATTTAGGCATTGTCCAGCTTGTATTTCCCCTTAGTTCTGTATTCCTCCTTCCCATTATGTAGTATTGAGGTCATTTGAAGGAAAACAGGATCTTTGTTGCTGAAGAGTTAATCTATTCCTGCTGCTTTCTCCCTACCTGAGGTCATAATGCACTTCTTGTGACATCACAGTTACTCCCATGGCAACAGATTGTGTTGTTACAACAGAGGATTATGACTTGGAATAGGGAGTAAGCTATAGAGACAGATGAACTCAAAATAAATTCAAAGGGACAATGATCATAAGCCATGTTTACACGCTGGCAGCACTGAGGAATGTGCTCTGCTCACTTCCCAATTCTCCAGCCACTGTTGGATTCACACAGCCCACATCCACAGCACTGTAAGTCGCTCCGAGAAGGGGCTGAGAAGGTACCGTGGGCTGAAATTAAACAGCCCTTGTAGCAAGGCAAGCACAGCAAAGCATTCACACTGCCATTTAATGTGCTCGCTCTGCTACTGATTCCACATCTGAGTAGGATAAAAAAAAATGATCCGGGAAGCACTTAAGGTGCTCCAGGCAGTGTTTACACTGCCAACTTTGCAGCATATTAACCTATGTGCATGGGCTGATGCGCTGCAAAGTCGGCAGTGTAAACAGGGCTATATAGCCATACTTATTTCTTTAGTAATGAATTATTGGGAGGAGAAATATATAAAATATAAAAGGAATGCAATCAGAATTGTACCTAATTATAATGTTTTTTAAAGTTTTCTTTGAGGCATCAGTAGCTCTTTAATTTATATGCAGCAGTTAGACCTAGCTGCTTATCTTTGTTATGTATATGTTATATGCATATGTATATGTATATGCACTGTTAGTCAGAAATGGCATGGGTATTGGAGGGGTAGAGGAGGCAGAGGGAAACATGGAGGCTATTTGGGTCACCTTGCTGATGCAGGGGGGTAAGAGAATAAAGGTTGGAGTGGTATACAGACCACCAGCACTGGCGGAGGTTCTGGAAGAAAGTTTGGTGGCAAATCTCAAGGGACACTGTAGATTGGGAAAGGAAAAGGTAGTGGTAATGGAGGACCTCAACATGCCAGGAACAGACTGGGGGACTATGACATCACCAGTGGCCAGAGAGCAGAGGCTGCTGGATGTCTTCCAGGATTCGTTTCTGACACAACAGGTGGGTGAGCCAACTAGGGAGCCCCTGACACTGGACGTGGTTCTGGCAGACAGTGATCAGATTAGGGGCCTAGGGGTGAGGGACCCATTGGCAGGGAGTGATCATGCCTCATTCTGGTTCTTCCTGGACCTAGGAGGGGAGGAAAGCTGAACAAGGACAGTAGTAACCGACTTTAGGGGTGCAGACTTCAGGGAGATGGGAAGGATCCTTAAAGATCATCTGGACCAGGAGGAAGGACTGCTGTGTGACTGGACTTCTCTACTGGGACTAAAGAAGTAGAACTCTTGTACTTGGACCTTTAATTTAGGGTAAAAAAAAACTAACATACAAAAGAAAAAAGTGTGTGTTTGTCTGAGTTAACTGAACTGAATGGTTATCTGAACAGTTATCTAGGTGTAAATCTCAGGTGATTGAAAGGACTAGATAGCTGTGAGGTTTAAATTACTTGTAGAAAGATCTAGTAAGTGGGGGAGTGGCTTAGCTAGAAGGAAGCTACATTTAAAGACTGCCTTAGAAAAATTCTGCTAATAGATTGGCAGAAGACACCAGGAGGAAGGACTGCTGTGTGACTGGACTTCTCTACTGGGACTATATTGCCGTCCTTCCCTCCCTCCACCCTCCCACCCAAAGCTAGTTCTACTTTTATAGGCACAGGATTTGACTGACAACAGGAATTTCCTGTTTGGGAGCAGGAAGTGAGTGATCACAGAGCCACCAAAGACCCACCATCCTAGAAGGGCAAGAGTAGCTCTCCAGCCCCCTCTAGCTGCTGGAGGTCTGCCTCTGAGTAAGTAAGGGGTCTACTGAGAAATATAGGATATTCTTGTCTCAGAACAGGACAATCAGGAGCTTAAAGGGCACACAGGCAGAAAGTAAGGAGAGAGAGGGAGAGGGAAAAAAACAGAGGAAAGAGTAAGGATTGCAAACAGTTAAGGGGCCAGAAATAAGACATGATGGGAGTGGAACAGTGCAGCAGCTGTGGAGCAGCAGTCTTCCGGGAGATATTCTGAGGATGCGTGTTGTCCCATCTGCAGGCACCTCTCTGGGCTGAGGGAGGAGGTTGCTTATCTCCAGGCTGAGTTGGCCAGGATTTGTGGGACCTCCTTCCATCCAGGGACCACCAGTGCCACTGCCGTTGCCTCAGAGGTTGCCAAGAAAGAGGAGCAGTTGGACCACAGTGGGCTCAGGGAGGTGAGGGTGGTGGAACAGAGGTGCATCCTCCAGTTGTACCTCTCCACAATTCCTATGCCATTCTGGCAAAGTGTGATTCCTCTATGGAGGCACCCGCATGGAGACCAAGGAGGATGCTGGGAACCTCCAAAGGAGACCCACAGGAGGGTGGCAGGAGACCCCACAGGGAAGGAAACAACTCCTGGTGGGGACCCATTGTTAGGGAAGGTAGAACTGGGGAGGAAGGGAGAGGGAGGTAAGGTGCCTGCCTGTTGCCATGGCTTGAGGGACAGGGAGCGAATCCTCAGGATTGCCGAGCAGCTGCACAGGGGAGGAGTGGATGTCATTGTCCACCTAGGGACAAATGACCTGGCCAAGAAAGGGATTAGAGAAGTGCAGGAAGAGTTTGTGGAATTGGGGAGGGGCCTTAGACAAGTAGCACGACGGTAACCTTCTGGAGGTGCTGCCCATCTATGGCATAGGAGAAGCTAGGTTTCCTGCACCATGGGATTTAACAGTGGTTGAAAAAGTGGTGTGGAGCCCAGGAATTTGGCTTCATTGGGGACTGGGGGTCCACCTGGAGTGATGCAAGCCTATACTGGCATGATGGGCTGCATCTGTCCAGGAGGGGAACCAGGATCCTAGGTGATTGGTTTAAATGCTTCATTGCCAAGCATTTAAACTAGCCAAGGGGGGAGGCACTGGAAAGGAGCAGGGAAATCCTGACCCCCCCCAAAAAAATCACGGTAGTAAGTGCGGTAAACACCAACATAGAGGTGTCGATAGGGAGAAGGGCAGGCGTAAATGGAGAAAGTGACAAAGGCAAGAAGGACAGGGATGGGGCAAAAGGAGTAAGGCCTATCAGGAAATGGAGGGTAATGAGTACCAATGCCCATAGTCTGGGCAACAAGCCCCTGAGCTGGTGGCCTTGATGGAAGAGGGATGCCTGGATATCATAGCAGTCACAGAAACATGGTACACAGAGAACCATGACTGGGATGTTAACATACCAGGGACATAACCTACAGGAGAGACAGGCAGGGAGAAGAGGGGAGGAGTAGCTCTTATGTAAAGGAAGGGACAAAACAACTGAACAAACGAGTAAACAGGGAGGAGAGGAGGCACTGTGGGTCACTTTGGAGATTGGAAAGGCACCACAATCCGCACAGGGGTTGTGTACAGACCCCATGTCAGGGGAGGGAATGGACAAGGATATGATAGAAGGCATTCTTAGAATGGCAGAGAAAGGAGATACTGTTGATGGGAGACCTGAAAAGCCAGATGTTAACTGGAGCACATTTGCTGCAGCCACATCCAAGAGCAGGGCCATTCTTGATGCCCTACAGGTGGAAGGCCTCAGACAGCTAGTTTCGAACCCACTGTGAGGGAGCAATCTTAGACCTCATACTCTCAAACGGGGGCAGTGAGCGGATCTCAGATCTAGAAGTGGGTTGCCATCTGGGAACAAGTGACCATCAAACAGTGTGGTTCACATTAAACTCAGCTACAGAGTCAAGCCATACAAAAGTGAAGGTACTGGACTTCAGGAGGGCTGACTTTGGCAAGATGGGAGAGTGCCTCAGAAAAGCACCAGCAAACAGGCTAGAAGGAGGTGTGGAGCAACAATGGGGAATCATCAAACTGCCATCACAGAGGCAACAAGCCTTGTGTGAAGCAAATAAACAAATCAAAATGAAAGAAAAAGCTACTATGGTTCTCAAAAGAGGTGGCTGTGAAAGTCAGGAAGAAAGATAGCATTCCAGAAGTATAAGGAAACACAGAAGGAGCAGGACAGAGAGCTGTACCAGTTAAGGCAGAAGGAAGCAGGGAGGGAAGTCAGAATAGCAAAGGCCCAAACTGAGGAAAAGATAGCCAACTCGGTTAAGAAGGGGGATAAAACCTTTTATAGGTACATCAGCGAGTGTAGAAAGACAAAGGGAGGGATAGTGAGGCTGAATAGAATAAACGGTGGGTGGGCAGAGGGGGACAGTGAAAAAGCAGGGATACTGAACGAATATTTCTGCTCAGTATTCACAAAAGAGAAGGGGAAGTGCCTAATCCAATTAACAGAAGCACTCTTGATAGGGGGGTCGATCCCAGTCCTTTCACAGAAGAAAGGGTTCTGCAAGAACTCCTAAAACTGAAGGTGGACAAAGCAATGGGGCCTGATGGAATTCACCCCAGAATTCTAAAAAGAATTAAGGGGAAACTAGTGAACCACTGGCTACTCTTTTAATAAATCATGGGAGGATGGTGTTGTACCGAGGACTGGAGGAAGGGATGGCTTCCCTTCACAAAAGTGGGACCAAGACAGAGGCAGGAAACTACAGACCTGTCAGTCTGATCTCTGTGGTAGGGAAAGTGATGGAGTCACTTGAAGGAAAGAATAGTTGAGTACCTAGAGGCCAGTGGGGCACAGGACCCAAGGCAGCATGGGTTCACAGCGGGAAGGTCATGTCAGGATGAATCTAATAGATTTCTTTGACTGGGTGACCAAAGTAGTAGACCAGGGAGGGCTGTGGACATGGCCTACCTAGACTTTAGTAAGGCATTTGACACAGTCCCACACAAAGATTAATAGTCAAATTAACCAGCCTGGGAGTGGGTCCCAGGGTGGTAGCCTGAAAAAGCATTGGCTGGATAACAGGACACACAAGGTAATTGTAAATGGAGTCCACTCTGAAGAAAGAGGGGTTACTAGTGGGGTACCGCAGGGTTCAGTATTGGGTCCAGTCCTTTTTAATGTCTTCATAAGTGACATTGCAGAGGGACTGGAAGGAAAAGTATGCCTCTTTGCAGACTGACTACAAAGATCTGCAACAGGGTTGATACACAAGGAGGCAACGGAAAGGATGAGAAGGACTTGGCAAGGCTGGAGGAATGGTCAAGTATGGCAGCTAGATTCAATGCAAAGAAGGCAAAATAATGCACCTGGGAAACAAGAACCCAGGGCAAGAATACACAATGGGGGGAGGTAATAACAACAACAAAAAAGGAAAGGGACCTGGGGTAATCATATCAGATGACCTTAAGGTTAGTAGCAAATGTGGAGAAGGCAGTAGGGAGGGAGGGCTGGGGGTATACTGGGATGCATAGGGAGAGGCATCAGCAGCAGAAAACAGGAAGTTGTTATCCCTCTGTACAGACAGTTGGTGAGACCCCATCTGGAGTACTGCGTCCAGTTCTGGAGACCCCCATCTCTGCAAGGACATAGACAGGATAGAGGCAGTCCAGAGGAGGGCAACTAAAATGGTGCAGGGTCTGCAAGAGAAGCCGTATGAGGAGAGACTAAAGGAGCTTAATATGTATACCCTTGAGGAAAGAAGGGAGAGGGGGGACATGATAAAAACTTTTAAGTACCTCAGTGGAATCAACAAAGTCCAAGAGGGTAGCATCTTTCAGAAAAAGAGACATGCAAGAACAAGGGGACACAATTTAAAGATAGGAGGGGCAGTTCAGGGGCAATGTGAGGAAGTATTATTTCACAGAGAGGGTAGTGGATGCATGGAACAGCCTTCCTGAGGAGGTTGTGGGGTCTAAAACTGTGGGAGAATTCAAGAATGCATGGGACAGACATAAGGCAATTCTTGTGGGGGGTAGGAAGAAATAGGCTGTTGGTTAACTAGGATCTGCAGCCTATCCTGTAGGTAGGGAAATGGGCAGACTAGATGGGCCAAGCGGTCCTTATCTGCCGTCAAAGTCTATGTTTCTATGTTTCTATGGACAGGATAAGGCTGGATATGGATGTTGACAGCAGGTGGGGGATCATTAGGATGGGGATACAGGAGGTTACCAGATCCTGTGCAAGGGAAAGGCGTAAGTTCGGTAAGGCCAGAAAACCCTGCTGGTAGACTCGGGAGGTACAGGAAGTGGTGAGGGAAAAGAAGGCAGCCTATAGGCGCTTCAAGTGCTTAAGGAGTGAAAGGGATCAGGAGGAATATGAGCTGACAGACAAGAGAGTCACCAGGGGGGTGAGAGCAGCTAAGGCAAAAAAGGAGCAGTCCTTGGCCAGTGGGATCCAGAGGGGGGACAAGGGGTTCTTTAGATACATGGGGAAAAAAGAAAAGAAAGGGGGCAGATCAGCAAGATAAGGATAGGGGACAGTTAGGGACAGGAGGCGGGGGAACAGGCAGAAGTCCTAAATGAGTACTTCGTCTCAGTTTTACCAGGGGGATGGAGGGGCTGTATCTTGTGAGGGGAGTGGGGCAAACCAGAGGAAAGGGTGGGACTGGTAGAGACCAGGGGCAGTGACAGGTCTGGGGAAAGGGAGTGGCCACTACAGACAGGTGGGGGGCCAGCAGTGCAGGGTGAAAAGGGGGAGGACGTGGAGGCTGAAATCCTGGTAGAGAGTGTAAGAGAAGCCCTCAGGTCCCATCGGATGGAGAAAGCACCTGGACCAGATGAGATACATCCCAGGGTGCTGAGAGAACTGGCGGATGTCCTGGCAGTCCCTCTAGTGGAGCTTTTCAACATCTCTCTGAGGACTGGGTGGGTATCCCAAGACTGGAAGGTGGCCCATGCCATGCTGATCCACAAGGGGGGATCAAGAGAGGAGGCGGGAAATCCCATTAGCTTGACATCGGTGTTCTGCAAGGTGATGGAGAGTATTGTCAAGGAAAGGCTAGGAGGATTACTGGAGCAAACTGGATACTTGGACAATAGGCAACATGGGTTTGCCATAGGGTGATCATGCCAGACAAACCTTGTTGAGTTCTATGACTGGGTGACGAGGGCCCTGGACCAGGGTAGGCCAGTGGAAGTCCACTTTCTGGACTTTAGCAGGGTGTTTGATTTGGTACCCCACAGTGGTCTGCTGGCTAAGCTGAAGGAAATGGGGGTAGGGAGACAGTTGTTAAGATGGATAGGAGATAGGCTCTCTGAACATACTCAGAAGGTGGTGATTGGAGGGTTAGCCTCATCCCCAAGATAGGTTACTAGTGGGGTTCCCCAGGGGTCAGTGCTGGGGCCACTCCTGTTCAATGCCTATGTCTCAGACATCAGGAAGGGGATCATGAGTGAGATGAGTCTCTTTGCAGATGACTCAAAGCTGGGTGCAGTGGTGGATGAGGAGGAGGGGAGGGTGGCCTTGCAGGAGGACCTGGAGGCTCTGGAAAGGTGGTTGGGAAAATGGAAACTAAAATTCAATGCAGGGAAGTGCAAGTTCTGCACCTCAGTGTCAGAAATCCAGGCCAGGGGTATACCCTGGGAGGAGACATGATTCAAGTCACGGAGGGTGAGAGGGACCTGGGGATAATGGTAGATATCAAAATCAACCACTCAGAATCCTGTAGGAGGGCAGCGGCAAAGGCAAATAGGATGCTGGGATGCATTGCCAGGGGGATTACCTCCAGAAAGGCGGAAGTGATCCTTCCACTGTACAACTGCTTGGTTAGGCCACACCTCGAGTATTGTGTGCAGTTTTGGAGACCACATTTAAAGAGGGGCATTACACTTCTAGAGAGGGTCCAAAGGAGGGCAACCAAAATGATCTGGGGCCTGGGGGAGAGGACCTATGAGGAGAGGCTCAAGGAGCTTGATATGTACACCCTGGAGGAGAGGAGGGACAGGGGGGACATGATAGAGGTCTTTAAGTACATGAAAGGGATCAATAAGGGAGGCCCAGTCAGGGTGTTGCAAAGGAAAGAGGGTGGGGCAACGAGAGGTCACGGCTGTAAGCTGGAAGGGGGCAGGTTCAGAAGGGAGAGGAGGAGATGTTATTTCACTGAAAGGGTGGTGGAGCCATGGAATGCACTGCTCAGGGAGCTGGTAGAGGTGGAAACTGTGGACAGGTTTAAGAGGGGATGGGACAGGTACAGGTGGAGGGTAAATCTGACCAGGCCCAATACAGGTGGAACATCTGGGACTGGGGACAGTATAACCCAAGGGGGGACACCAAAATCAGCCCTCAGTGTGGGTGCTGAAAATCGAGCTGACTTGAGAGACCGTTAGGCCTATTCTGCTGGCATTTTAGCATGTTAGTAGTATATGCTCTCTTCATGTTTCCCTGGGGATCTTTGGTAGCTTTTCTCTGCTTTTGATTATGTTTTAATGTTATATACTGGTTATATACTGTTTGTTTTTCACTTATTATCTATTATATCTTGGCTTGCCTTGCCTGAACTGTCTTTGCCTTGTACCCTTCTCTATAATGTTATCTATACTGCATTCTTCTGGGTTGTGTCTGAAATTAGGCATTTGTTTACCTAGTGCACTTACCCAGGCAACAAAAACTAATGAACTAACTAACTAACCAACTAAAATTCTGGGCAGATGTTGATGATGTAGGTCTATGCATCACACCTATCTGTAGTTTTTATTGTCCTCCCTTGTTGTAACCTTTACCCTTTAGGAGCTTTGCATCCAACTTCATTGCCATGGATATTTGTGGCATCTGAAATGTTCCCTATCAGTAGGTTCTGTTGTTAATATGAAAAGGAGGGCAGCGAGTGAGCAACCCTGTCGCATTTCTCTGATGAGAGATATAGGTGCTGAGGCCATTCCATTTCTTAGTACGGTGGCAATAGGATGTTTGTGCAAGATACTAACCCAATTGCAGAGATTAGGACCAGCATTATACTGTTGCAGGATATTAAAACAAAAAGGCCACTCCAAGGTATCAAATGCATTTGCACTTTTATTGCATCAACTAAATTGGTCACCTTCCTCCAGACGTACTCTTCACTGGCTGTCCCCTTCATTATAAAACAGCAAATAATGGGCCCCCCACTTATTTATTTAAGAAGCTAGCTGTTCCTGTCCACAAACAGTCTAAAGATGTGCCCCAGTGATGTTGTTCCTTACCTAAGTTGTACTCTCACTATGACAAAGAATGTTTCTTATGTGGGCCCCTTTTTCTTGGAATAATCTGTTCCCTCAGCTCAGAAATTCGCCCACCTGTGATATTTTTAAATGTGGTTTGAAAAATTTGCTGCTGCAGGGACAATCCATTTGTAATTGTTATTGGCTGATTTGTGTATGTTTATCTTTGTAAATTTATTAATTTTATGATTTGAGATGTTCTGTAAATGAGATTTGTTTCTCATGGAACTTATCCTGTATTTTATGCAACTGTTAAATAAAATAAAATAAAAATGCTTTATTAGTATTTAGGGAAAGCGCCGCCGAGGGAGTGAGAAATTTTTTTAGATGCCCAAATGGATATAATAAAGTCTCCATAAATTATCAGCTGAGTTTTTCTGGCTCATGAAATCCCCTGTTCCTTCCCTACCAGATTTTGTAGCATGTTCTGAAGTTTGGTTGCTAGTTTAGCCAGAATTTTATAGTCAATGTTAAGTAGGAAACTTGATGTACAGCTGGAACATTTCAGGGGGCTTACTCTTTTTCAGTAAAAGGGAAATACTCATAGTGTGTGTTAGGGAGCCTTTCTGAAAGGATTCCATATAAACTGAGTATTAGTGTTTTGAGTTTGGAATTCAGATGTTTGAAAAATTCTCTAGTGAAGCCACCAGGACCTGGGGCCTTGCCCAGGGAAACAGTGTTAATTGTGTAGGAAATTTCTTGTGCAGAGATTGGGGCATCCAAACTAGTTTTAACAATTTCTGTAAGCTTTGGGAGTTTAATAGTAGAAAGAAGATCAGACAGCTGCATTAAGTCTGGTTGGCTCTTGCTCTGTAATCTTTCTAAGTAAAATGTTTGGAATTCAGAACTGATTTCTTTCAGATTCTGTGTAATGTTGTTCTACAGATGTTAATCTGTTACTCGCTCTGAGAGCTATTTGTTTTTTCAGTTGATATGTTAAGAGTTTGCCAGCCTTTTCATCAGCTTCTCAGTAAATTTGTCTGGTATTTTTATTCCATTTTTATAGCATACATAGTACAAAGAGGGGAAAAAAAGAAGGAAGATACATCTGAGTAAGTCCCTCTACATAGGCAACATATAGCTACAGTGTTAGCATTTTGTGTGACTTGTTAAAGTACATATCTGATCCAGGATGTCTATAGTCCATTATTTCTGCTAACTGTTTCAATACCTCAGAGGAATCCACATGAAAAACAGAGGAGCCAGGCTGTGTTGATAAGAAGCACCACTACAGGAACAGGATAACCTTGACCAAGGGCCTCAGGGGAAGCCTCGATGACTGTTCCAGGTCCTGTCAGGTACTCACTGAGTTGCATTAGGCAGTCCTGGCACTCTCAAGTTTGACTAGTGTTTCACAGTGGTGGTTCCGACAGGCCTGTTGCTCCCTGTACCTTAAAAGAGGGAGTGTATAGTAAACAGAAAGAGGGTATCCGATGTTAGAAAGAAGAAAAGAGAAAGAGAAGCAAGAGAAAAAAGGAAGAGGTGCTAAGGAAAAAGGGTGGGGGGCACACCTCGTGGGATAAAATCAGGATAGGTGTCTAATGAACTATCCATCTAAGCCATCTGATTTCAAATAGTTTAACTTTATTAGACAGGATATGCATCAGTCTTTCTAAAAGCAGAGAGAATGTTGTGCCATCCCTCCACTGACGGGATAGTATTGGTATGTGAAAGCTGGGTTATTGCCTTTTCACTGCTAGGACCAAGATCAGCATCAGAGCACTGTCCCCAGGGGAACGGCCAACAGAATTAAGGAGAGTGTAATATCTCCAGGACAATTAAGGAATAAGCTATATTTTGTTTCTGAAGACAAGTATTCTTATTTTTTTAATTTCTTTTTATTATACATTTTAAACACATACAAACAGAAAAGTACATAAACTGTAACATTTAAGGCTCCACAGGAAAAATAGGACTAAGAAGGCTTCAGTTTCCATTGTTGTTTAGATAATGGAGTTAATAATATGTTATTAAAACCGTACATTACAATAAAAGTGGTGCAAGAGTCTTTCCACAAATGAATTGTCCTTTTCCACAATTAATTTGTCTCCGAGGTATCACCAGGATGATGGTAGCCGAATCTAGTCATCACTTCCAGGAAGAACTTTCATGGACAAAAGTCTGAGTCAGATAATGCTATATATTGTATCCACGCCTGCCACTTCATTGTATAAACTAGCATCCCCCCCCACCGTTCTGTGTTAAAGGTCTCAGCTTTATATATGTCAGACATTATTTGTTTCCAATCTTTTACTGTTGGAATTAGAGTCGTCATCCAACGTCTAGTAATAGCTTTCTTAGCAGCAGTAAAGCAGATTGGTAGTATTGTACGACCCCATTGGGGAGCGTGATCCGGGTAAATCCCCATTAGAAATTGTTCAGCTGTAATTTCAATTGACTCAGAGAATAATCTAGAAAGCTCATTTTGAAATGAAATCCAGTACGGCCTGAGACGGAGACATTGCCAAAATATATGACCCAAAATGGCCATGGTACAACCACAATTTCTCCAACACCTTCCGTACTCTTTAGGGAGGTATTTGTGCAGGACCACAGGTGCCTGAAAAAATCGGGAGCAACATTTCCATGCAAATTCCCTCCAATGGGGGATGTGACAGATTTTAATTCAGTCAAAGAAAATCAAGACCAAGCAGTCATGGTGATCTCTGTTTCAAGATCCCTGTTCCATCCATCCAGAATGGAAGCCGTAGACACTGGGAGTCCATTTCTCAGGTCCCTATATATAAGGCCTATTGTGTGGGATCACAAATTGCCCTTTTTCGTCTTGGTAAAAAGTTTTAATAGGTCTGGCATTGGGAGGGAAGGGTGGGTTGGATATTTCTGTTTCGAAGTATATGATTTTGAATTTGGAAATAACGGAATCTATCCAAGATGCTAAGGGGGTATTGGGACTGGAGCTTGTCAAATGGAGTAATACCTTCATTGGAAAGAAACTGAAACACGTGGACAAGACCTATAGATCTCCACTGCGAGAAGGTGGTCCATAAATATTGGGACAAAAAATTTGTCCTGAGATATCAGTTTGCAGTATTCATATGCTGTCAGAAGTATACCAGAACCCCTCAGTCATTTCCACATCCTATATGTTTGTGATGTGATTCCTGTAAAGGCTGAGGGGTTAAGTGATCTCCCATCGGAGGAAAACAAATCCTTTTTATATCAAAGAGATCATTTAAATGAAACTCTATAGTTTTCCAGGGAGAAGTATAGGAGTCAGACAGCCACAATACCAATGTTCTAAGAAGGGAAACTTGGGCATACAAGACTAAGTCTGGGAGGTTCAACCCACCCTGGGAAAGGGAAAATTTTAGGATGGAAACTCTAACTCTGTCTGTTTTTCCCCATAGAAAGTGCAATATCATTCTATTCCAAGATTTAAGGTAATATTTCGAGGGGAAGAAAGGAATGGTCTGAAACAGGTATAAGATTCGGGGAAGGATGTTAGTGCGTATTATAGAGATTTGTTGATGAAAGGGAAGGAAAGCTGTATCCTACCTATCCAGATCGGCCTGGATCTGTGTTGTGAGGGGTTTGTAGTTGCTCATTTCAAGTATTCCAAGATCTGTTGGGAGATGAAGACCTAGATATTTTATTTTGATTGAACGCCACTTAAATGGAAAGGCTTTTTTCATTGATTGGGATGGGGGAAAGTTAAATGATAGAATTTCAGTTTTACTTACATTGAGTTTAAAGTCTGATATTTCTTCAAAAAGGGTTAAGATCTTCCAGGCCTCTGGGATAGATTGGGAGGGGGACAACAAGGTTAACAGCACATCATCAGCAAACAGACTGATTTTGTATTCTTGTTGGCCTATCGGGATTCCCTCGACCAAAGGAGAGTTTCAGAGGTGGGACACCAAGGGTTCTAAAAATAAGGCGAAGAGGTATGGGGATAAGGGCATCCCTGTCTAGTACCTCTTCCCATAGGGAGGGGGGAAGACAAGGAACCGTTAACTCGAATGTAAGCTCATGGGGATTTGTATAAATTAACTAAGCATGCAATAAACTGAGGGGGAAAATTGGAATCTTCTAAGGGTATCCCATAAAAAGGGCCACGAAACCCGATCAAATGCTTTTTCAGCATCTAAGCTGAGAAATACAGATGGGACTTGTCTAGTGCGTACGTATTCATGTAATATCAGGACTCTATGGATATTATTGGAAGTGTTCATATTTTTAATAAATCCGGACTGGTCTGGGTGTATGATAAGTGGTAATAGCAATTCCAGTCTGGAGGCCAGTATGGCCATGTAAATTTTATAGTCAACCTTAAGAATTGATATAGGACAGTAGGACCCCGGATCTAAGGGGTCTTTATTTGGCTTAAGTATGGGGGCGATGGTAGCGTAGTCCCAGGATGGGGGGGGGACAGACCACCCCGGCTGATATCATTAAATAAGATTTGTAATTTAGGGGTTAACTCTTTGTTAAATTTTTTTTACCACTCCGAAGTATAGCCGTCGGGTCCGGGGCAATGCCCCAATTTAAGTTTTTTGATGGACTCCTCAGTCTCAAGTGTTGAGACGGGGACTCTAGATTTTTAATTTGAAGGGACGAGAGTGTTGGGAGGTTTGCCTGTTTTACAAATTGTGCCAATTCACTTTGAGGAAATGAAGATGGGGGAGTAAAGTCTGGAGTAGTATTCAATGAAGGCCTGTTGGATATGTTTTACCGAATGATATATTTTACCAGATGCTAGGTTCCTGAGTCTTAATATTGTGGATGACCCCTTCCGAGCCCTTGATTTATGGGTTAAATTCTTGATGGCCTTGGGACCCCCCTCATGGACTGATTGCCATAAATAATAGAGGGACTGCTGGACCTTATTGTCTATAATCTGTTGTAGATCTGCTTTTGTGTTGTTGATTAGTTTCTGAAGATCAGCATCTCCCTCTTGATATAGCAACTGATAATTTATCAGTTGCACTGAAAGTCTTTGATATTCAAGTTCTCTTTCTTTGAACTTTCTGGATGAGTAAGCTATTATTTCGCCATGAATAGTGGCCTTCATCGCATCCCACTGTATAGCCATTTGAATGTCGGGGTCTGTGTTTTCTGAAAAGAAAAGGGAGAGTCTGGTGGAAAGGCTCTCTAGAAATCCCTTATCAGCCAAAATTGATGGGTTGAGTCTCCAGAGAGAGTTCCTCCTCTCTCTTCCCATGTCCAGGGTTAGGATCAAGGGGTAATGGTCGGAGAGTAGCTTAGGGCCAATACTAATATCTTGAATCATGGATAAGTGTTCACATGTTGTGATAATGTAGTCTAATCTGGAATGGGATTTAAATCTTGGGGAGTAGTAGGTGAATCCTGGGCTAGAGGGGAATAACCATCTCCATACATTTTCGAAACCCAAATGCTCTATGGAACTTTTAAATTGTCTGGTAGTTGCATTGTTCCTGTGTTTTTGTGGGTTTGAACTGTCGATATGTGGGGCCAGGGTCAGATTCAAATCACCACCCAGGATTAACTGGTCCTGGAGGATATCTATCAACTTGGCTAAGAAGCCCCTGTAAATTGGGAAGTTCGACTGAGGGGGAAAGTACACACTGGCCAGTGTGACTTGTTTTCCGTATAGTAATCCTTTTATGATTACATAGCGACCCTGAGCATCAATGTATGTTTGTTGTATCTCGAGAGGAGTGCTCTTTGGGATTAATATTGCTGTACCACACTTTCTTCCCCTGGGATGTGACAAGGCCACAACCTGATATCTCCCCCAGTTTAGTTTGGTGTGTTCAGAATCAGAAAGGTGGGTTTCCTGAAAAAAGATCAAAGCAGAGGGGTTTCTAGAAAGATGTTGCATGAGCCTTGCTCTTTTTATCGGGTCGTGTAACCCATTAATGTTATGGGATGTGATTTTTATTGGATTTATTGCTCCCATTTTTTATGTCTATTAATAAATTTTCTTTTCTTTCTTCCCCACCAGAGTGAAGATAAGGAATTTCCTCCAGATCACGCACCGTAACTCTTCAGGTTGAATCCTTGCAATGAAGCCATGAATTCAATTTTATTGTACAAATAATGAAATAAAACCTGCAGATATAACTCAATTTTCCTGTATGTGTGTTTTTTTAACCCCACCCCCCTCAATATCTAATATAGATAATGCAATCTGATGTAGTATAGCATAAAAGCAAACATAGTAAACTTTATGACCACTAACCAGGTTATGAAACTTAAGTTGTCTATACCAAAATGAAACAAAAACAACAATATACAGTAACTGTGGTTTAACACCATCGAAGGTGAGACCTATGCCCACCATTTGGTTGTCAAACAAACCTATGTACATTTTGACCTCCAATTGGGAGGTGCTCACTTCGAGCTCCTCCTGAATCATCCTATCCCTTATTTCAAATGAAAAAGGAGAGGGATGAGGGGTTCCTATCCTGACCCCAAATAGGGAAATACTCAGGGTCAGTAATAGAGCCCCTAAGAGAGTGATTACAATATCACTCCAGGGTGGCTCCAATGTTACCAGAGTGGATGGTTAATTCTGTCATGTTGGGAGCACTCTGCCAAGTTCTTAAGTAGATAGGCTCAATAGAAAGGATTTGAGGGTAAATAGCATTGGAAAATACAGATCAGTAGAGGGTTAATAGACAACCTCTCTTTTTGAGGCCCCAGCCATGAAGTTATCATTTTATGTGAGTCAGCTGTTAGGGGATAGGCATTCGCCCGGCCCTCTGGGACCTGTAGGATTGTATGAATTAGGGAGAGCCCTATAGGTATTTTGCCACTTAAGGGGAATTAACCTGGATCTAGTAAAGATATTAGACCAGTAGGGTGGGACAGCAGGAAAAGGGGAGCTAGGGGAAGCCAAGTAGGAGGGTCATAGAGCCCCGACAGTAGAAAGGAGATTAAATGCCCCCACATGCCAGTCTGTGTAAAGTGAGAAGGATTAGCCTTGGTTTCAATAAGCTAGTACGTTGATCATTGTCTTGAGGCATAACCGGTTATCCCCCCCCCCAAGTTGAGCAGTCCACATCACTCCCAGTCCATCAAAGAAGCATATATGACAGACAGTACATTGTAGTTCAAAGTGATTCATTGCTTTAATCTTTAAATTGTTCAAAACTAATTTCTGTTCTAGGGTGAAGAATCAAGTCTCAGCCTTGGAGTGAGGCACCAAGGGGGGCCACCTTCAGGCTAGTGAGAGTCAGAAATGCTGTACCAAATAGCTAGGGGTTGCGGGAGGAAGTATAAGGAGCTCTGCACCATGAGCCAGAATAAGATGGAGCCTAGTGATTCAGGATGCAGTACCCCCTAATAAGGGAATTTCCCCACCATCAGGAAGACTGCAGAAGTCTAAATGGCAATGAGGTCAAATTGGAGACTAAAAGGTTAAGTGTTGCCTGGACTGTGTTTGTTGGCACTCGTTCCTCCCTAGGCAATGTTACCTCCCCCTGCATTATCCTCCCCCAGCACCCGGGCGCACACCCAACACACTCATCTCACCTCAGAAATGGATACACAGCCTCAAGGAGTCTCAGTTGCCACCGATAGGTTGCGAAATTGCTGTAGACACTTAAGGAGCATTGCGATTGGGAGCGACAGTTGAGAGGTGTTCACACGGTTGTGTTGGGCCAGCTGCTTGCTGGTGCTGTCTGTATACCTCCATCATCTTTTCGGATATAATACCCCTAGCCAAGAGGTCTGTTGCTGCTTCAATGCTGTTGAATAACTCTGAGGACCGGAGGGTAATTGAACTATCAATTTGGCTGGATAAGGTGTTTTGAACTGGATTTTCTGGGTTCGTAGGGTGGGGAATAGTGGACTGTAATTTCTCGTAGCCTCTGTGTATAGGGTGCATAAATGTTATCAAAGAGCAGTCTGGTCTGGCCCCACATCACCTTCCCCTTCTGCCAAGCTTTGTTCAAAAGAGTTTCCTTTGTTTGAAAGCTAAAAAGGCGAATTAAAAAGGAACGAGGTCGGACATCAGGACGTGATGGTTTGGGGCCCAACACTTGGTGGGCCTGCTCCACATCAAGTTGAAAATCAGGATCCAGTGATAAGGTTAGGTGGAGGAAGTAATCCACGAAAGCCTGGGGTCATTCCCCTCCTCACCCTCCGGGAGGCCAAATACACGCAGGTTTCGTCTTCTGCTCCTGTTCTCTGCATCCTCCTGTCGGGATGAGATCGCTAGTTGCTTGGTAGCTATGGCATGAACAGTGTCTTCTAATTCTTCTATTTTGGAGGTGTTAAGGGAGACTTGCTGGTCAGCTTCCATCATTTGGGTCTGGAGGTGAGTAATCTCATTTCTGAGGTCTTTCAGAGATTCATGGACCTCCCCTCGAAATTCCGTGATTGCTTGCAAGATGGTCTCGGCATTCGGCTCCAGATTCTTTTTTGGGCCCTTAGTTTTCGGATTTTTTTTCTCTGAGCACTGGGTAGGCCTAGACTGGGTCTCTCCATCATCAGACTGCTGATCGTAGGGATCGTTCATCTCGGCAATAGGTAAAAGACGATTACGAGATGGTTTAGCCATTAGAGCTGTTAAGGTTTAGAGCACACTTACTAAGACTAATTTAAACATTTAAGTTACCAAATGTGCTCTTTTTGTACAAAATTAGGCAGGAGCTCCCCGACTGACAACTTCAGTCAGGCATTACTGGAACCGGAAGTCCTGAAGACAAATATTCTGTTTATTTCATACTATAGTTGTACAATTTAGTATACAAGGTGTTGTCTCTGTTTAGGGTTCTGTTTTTGCAGTCTGTAAGTGTGTTAATTGTTTTTCTTTATCTTCTAGTTCTTTTTGTTTAAGCATTTTCTTATTGGCAGCATAGCCCTTAACTTTCCCTCTAATATAAGCTTTAAAGGTTTCCCATAAGCATTGTTTTGAAGTATCCCGTGTCATTAATGTTAAAAAAAACAAGTCTCTTTAGTGAGTCAGTCTCTAAAACTAGGGTCATTCAGGAGAGTTACTGAATCTCCATTTGGGACAAGAGGGAGGTGAATTATCAAAGAAGATAGATGCTTTAAACATTCCATGGTCTGAAAGCATGATGGGATCATAATTTATTGAAACCGTGTTGTTGCATATCCTCTGAGGCAAAAAAACATAATTGAGTCTGCTAAAGGTATGATGCCTGGCTGAGAAAAAGGAATATTCTCTACTTTGAGAGTGTATACGGTTCCCCAAGCATCTAGTGGACCCAGATCGAGCATCATATTATTAAAGGTCTTCCTCTATTTAATTAGAGAGAAGTTTTTGGCAGGGTTAGATCTGTCTAAGAGGGCATCAGATACCTCATTGAAATCCTCACTACTATAATTTCTGAATCAGAAAATAATTTCTAATTCAAAAATATTGCCTAATTAAAAAAGCAGTTTTGTAAAGAATTCTGAACTGACCTGACATGGGCAGCATATATGTTACACCTTTCTGCCATGAAGAAGACCTGTAAGAATATAAGATCTTCCCTCTAAATCTAGGGTATGTGATATTTTACTGAAACTGATACCTTTCCTAATTAAAATAGCCACTGCACCTATCTTTTTGATTGTGTAGCAGCTGTGTTCTACTAGGGAAACTCAGTTTCTAAGTAGCTTATCAGTTTTAAACAGAATGAGGTGGGTTTCCTTAAAGAATGCAATGTCACTTTCATGTTTGGTGAGATAATCAAGTACCTTTTTTATTTTGATTGGGGAATTAACCCTTGCACATTCCAGGCAGTAATATATGTAATATATATGTGTGTATATATATATTTCTTTTTGTTTAACCATGAGAGAGACACACACTAAGCTGAAGCTTGTTTACAGGTGTGACCTGGGAGCACAAGGAAGTTAAGTGACTTGCTTAGGGTCACACAGTATGCAAGTGGGGGCTGTGGGATTCAAACCCAGGTCTCCAGGTTTGCAGCTCAGAACATTAAACCACTGTGCTATACTGACTCCTTTAAAAAGCTGATAGCAATTATACAAATAGAGATTCAAGAGAGTTAAACACCATGTTGCAATAACAAGAGCAAATACATAATACCAGTAAGGTAATAAAAATGGGTATTCTTAAAGAGCAGAATAAATTAGAGAATATGCTAGTAGTAAGTAGTAAAGAGTTTATTATTGTAAGACAAGAAAGGAGTGCCCAGTTGAGCCAAGGCTCATTTACAATGGGGTCTGCTAAACTGTAGTTCTAGGTCTATTAGGTTATAGCAAAAGTTAGCAACCTATAATGCAATAAACAATTAAACTCTAACAAATAATAGCACAAAAATGTATCTTATTCAGGTGAAATCTTAAAATTGAGATGTATATAGAAATGAAATATACCACAGAAAGAATTAGTCCTTTTGGATACATTTGAAGGTTCAGAATGAGAGAGTTTTAAGAGTGAAATATTGTTAAACGGTAATGATACTAACCAATAAGCAAGTGACTAACTAAAGCATGCTGGTAGTATTACTCACCGAAAGTGTAAACTTTCAAGGCGAGACTTCCAACTATTTGGTTCCCAACACATTTTTTTTTTGTATAATATTTTTATTAAGTTTCAAACAAGGTACACTACATTACAGACTTACTTTCATACATTTTCCATCCATGGTATCTTTCATTTTAATTAAAAAGTTAAAACATTAACATCTACCTCTAAACATTAAATCATTCTATGATTCTAGCCTTCTATCACATCCTCTTTTCATTGCCTAATTCATTTTATCTCAGTTACTGCCCATACCACTTCGTGCCTTGTTGCTCCCTCCATTATCTCCCCTCTCTTTCTATCCTATTGGTGTTAGTCCTATCTTTTAGGTAATCCCTTCCCTTAGCATTTGGGCCTCCGTAATCATCAGGGAGTCTAGGAACTTTCCCCAGGCCTGTGGAAATCCATCTTCCTTCTCTTTTAGGATGTATAGCAGATGATCCAATGCTAGGTTTTGTATGTTGAGAGTCTTCCACTGCGTTATCGTTGGGGTTACACATGATACCCAGGTGTTCTGAATGCATGGTCTTGCTGTGGATAGCCTTATTCTCACTGGTCTCATGTATGGTTCCGGCCCCTCTTCCCCCATATCTTCCATTCCAAATAGTAGTGAAAGTCTTGCGTCACTTATTTGCTTACCCCATATCTTGGCTAGCTCTGATGCCACTGCTTTCCAGAAGCCTCTGAGCACGCTGCATTCCCAAAAGTAATGGAAATACGTACCCCTCATTCTTCCACACCTCCCACATATAGGGGAGATCTCCAGGTGAAACTTATGCACTACACTGGGGGGAGGGTTAATATAACCAATGCAAAAACTTGTATTGTGATTTCTTGTGTTTTTTACACACCACATATGTGTACCAAGCACTGTGCACCAGTCTTCCTCTATTATTCTTATTCCCAGATCCGCCTAAGACATTTCTAATGCACCTAAGAAGGAGAAAAATAATTTATTAATCTTATGATGGCAATTCTTTAATTTGCAACACTAATAAACTTGTGTGTGTGTGTATGTAGGGGGAGTTGTGAAAGATCAGAAGCTTACGTTTGACTGAATACTAGTTCCTTACATAAAGTAAAATAACTATATTCAGGAAATGGTCACTGATAAGGTGCAATATTAGGTTACATCCCAGTGTCACATTAGCCAGATTATTAAAATAGAGATGATCGAGGATAAGACACTAAACAGGATTGTAAGGTATAGTATTTAAGCAAGAGATAAATGGTTGCAATTTTAATAGCATGTGTATGGGTTCAGCTTAGAGCTTCTGTGACTGAGTCACAGGGAACTATATTAGAAGTTGGGTGTAGATATTAGCATGGACTTAGCAACAGGTTCCATCCAAGAGATATGGGCAAAATAAACCATCCAAGTTCATGGGATTTTTGCCTGTGCATAAGTGGAACTCTGTTAGTTGGGATGTACCCACCAAGATCTATGATCCCTGTTGTTATAATAATCTGCAATATGACATTATAGGCTTACAGATGTTGATAAGAGATATATATCTTTGCAAGTGCTATAGGTTTATGCCTGGTAGAAGACATACTATATATATCTTTGCAAATGCTATAGGTTTTTGTCTGGTAGAAGACATACTATACATATCTTTGCAAGTGCTGTAGGTGTATGTCTGGTAGTGGACACCAGACACCATGCTATAGAAATTGCAATATGCTAATTAAACCAAAATGATACCCAATAGTTTAGGTAACATGGCATTAGTATAATTCCTCACTCATCTCTAGCACTGTATTGCTAGTTTAAATACAAGAGCATCTTGTGGTAGGTGGGGAATACTCATCCTCTAAGCCTGTGACAAGTAATGTTCCTCAGGGGTCGGTGCTGGGCCCAGTGCTGTTTGGCATATTTATTGAAGACATCTCGGAGGGCATCAGCAGCAAAATCAGTCTATTTGCGGATGACACCAAGATGGGAGCGGTGGTGGACGACCAGGTTGGGTGGCGGGGGTTTCAGGAGGATCAGACAAGGCTAGAGGTATGGTCTGACAGATGGCAGCTGGGGTTCAATACAAAAAAATGCAAGGTACTACACTTTGGAACAAAAAAATTTGAGGAGAAGCTACCATCTGGGGGTGTGTGTGTGGCTGGAAGTAACAGAAGAGGAGAAGGATCTGGGGGTGCTCATCACAGGAGCAATGAACAATTCTGCGCAATGCAGAAAGGAAGCAACAATGGCCAACAAAATGATGGGGTGCATTACAAGGGGCATTACCTCAAGAAGAAGGGAGGTTATTCTACCATTATGCAGATCGTTGGTTAGACCCCACCTGGAATACTGCATGCAGTACCGGCGCCTGTACCTACAAAAGGATAATAGGCTGCTGGAAGGGGTGCAGTGTAGGGCAACGAAGATGATTCAGGGCCTGGGGGAATTGCCATATGAGGTTAGACTAAGAGAGTTAAACATGTACACACTGGAGGAGAGGAGGGACAGGGGGACATGATTGAGACCTTCAAATACATGAAGGGGATAATCAAAACAGACACAGAGGGTCTATTCAGGAGGAGGGTGCGGAGAGATACTAGGGGCCATGACTTGATATTGGAGAGGAGTAGATTCATGAGAGAGATGAGGAGGCATTTCTTTATGGAGAGGGTGGTGGCAAAATGGAACACTCTACCGGCTGAGGTGGTGGCATGTAACACAGTGGAATGCTTCAAGAAGGGGTAAGACAAGGCAAAGGGGAGGGTAAAGGGAGGGAAGGGAAGGGGGGTGGGGGGCAGCTGCTGAATAGGGAGCTAGCTGCAATCTCAAGCAGCCTAGATAAACCAGGATGGCCTTTTGCTGCTGGCAACCTTTGTATGTTCGGATGACAGATTTAATATGTCTCACATCCTTTAAAGGGAAGTTTTATGCAGCATAATTCTAAATTGAGAAAAGCAACTATTGCAATTAGAACCGCCACAAAATTTTAAGTTGAGAGTTATTGCTGAATTGAATACAGGTTTACCCTTAGGCAGACTGGTTCCACCATGCTGCGGTGACAAGAATATCGCTGACCTCCCCCACAGCGACACATGTTCGCCAACATCCCCGACACTGGCAGGTCCCAACCCCGACCGGGGATCACACCAACACCTGTTTGGTATTCATGTGTGCAGCCCCCCAGACTTATAGATTCCAACTCTGGGGGGAGTGGATGTTGGGGGAGAGCGGCCAAACTCTGGAGTCAATGACACGGTCATTGCTCCGACAATCCGGTCAACACTGCGGGTGTCGACGGAATGGTGTCACTGTAACAGCGTCACTGTAAAAGCATCACTGTTACAATGGTATATGAGGCAGGGTACATTTCCAACCGTTTATAAGTGATAAGAAGTTAAGAGTAGAGAAAGGTGTTGGTGCAACAGCGAATGTGCAGGGAGAATGCAAGGTCGAAGTTCTGTTTTGTAAACTGCACATTTTTAGTTAGTTCTTGGAAAGTCTGTGTAAGATCAGAATCAAGCAGCCAAATCACTGAGGAGCACAGCTGAATTAATCACACATCATTTTTTTTTTTTATTTCTATTATTTGTTTTTCCGCCTGTAGCCCTGGCAGGTGGTTGCGGCCCTCCTTGTGGAGGGGCTCACTCTCCAGTCCCACGTGTTCCCACTCCTGCCGACCCCTGGAAATACCCCCATGGCTTACAGAGGAGGTGCCCGGCCTCCCACCCAGAGACCCAATCCAGAAACTGGGGGCGGCCCTCGGGATGCAGCGGGCCATCATGGAGCCTGCCAGGCTTTTTTCTACCATTTTCTCCCGCCCCACCTCCCCTACCAACACAAGGGTGTCAGTACATGCCTCCCAACCCATACTGCCCCCGGCTGTTGCCAGAGGGAAGTCAACGAGTGGGATGACAACCCCCCTCCCGAGAGACAAGAGCAGTCCTCTGGACGCCGATTTCCTCTCGCCCCTGCCGACTCCAGGCTCAAGCCCTCAAACCTGGGTCACCAAGCGTGAAGTAGGTGTGTAGCAACAGTGCCTCAACCTCCAGTGCCACTGGGCCGCCCAGTCACACATTAATTTGAATGTAGGGGAGCGGAGTGCAGCTGTCAGCTGATTGACCTGATTTGTTAGTTTCATCAATGGAAGTGCAGCTAGCTGAGCAGGAGGACAGTTTAAAAAGCCAGCCGAGGATGGAGCTGGAAGTAAAAGAGAATGAGTGTACACACTGTAAGGTAGTTCAGCCACGTGGAGGAGGTGGTACTGAATGCAGATCTCGTGTTGAGATATCACTCATAGACAGAACAATAGAAAACCAAAACCAGTGATTCTTGTGAGAAATAGCACAAGCTGTTTTGGAAAAAAAGCCCTATCAAGAAGTAGAGAAACAGATCTTCAAGGTGACTTGCTGCACACTGCAAACTGGGAGGTAGGCTTGCATAGTCAAAACGATGCCACAGTATTCATTTTATTTCAGACAGAGCAGAACAGGCAGCTCACAGTAACAAATGTCACACCAAAGGCTGATAGGCTGAAATGCAGTGAGTAATCCTTCAGAAGACTGTGGATTCCTGGTAGAAACAGCAGGGTAGTAGCGTCCTATTTAACTGCATGGTGTAGTGGGCAGTTTTTCAAAATGAGACCAGGCAACAGAATCACAAAAGATGGTAGAGTATTAACAATCTTAGTATTCAGATAGGGGTGTGGGAAGTAGCTCCTGCAGGGTGTGCGCAAGTTGGGGTGGAAGTGATTGGTCAATTGATAAATCCAATATGTTCTCAGTGAAGTCTCTGCCTGATATAATATTTTTTCTCAGTGCTGCCTTTTATAGTGTGTGGGAGGCTTTGGACCATGTATTTTGTAATTATCTGTGTTTTGCTGTATTGTTTGGAACACCAAACTTGTGCTTTGGGTACAGTCCTAGCTTTTGTCACATATGAGGGTGGGATGCTCTGTATGGACATACTGTCAGATATGGAGTCCTCGATTTGACTGTGTAGTAATAGAACACATTTATTAGAAGTAAAGTTTGTGTCTGGGTCCTGTAATTGGGGGAGGTGGGCTATGTTGCCACTGGACCTGACATTATACTGAGTGTCAGAGTGTTTGTAAGAGGATTGTCTAACAGCTGAAGGCCACAAATGTTCATGGAACTCCTAGACTTCTTCAGGACAATGCAAGTCATGGTAGCCCCATCCCTTATTAACCATTAAGATTGCAGGGTATCTTTTTTTCTCCCCGCTCACCAACTGGCCCCTGCTCTGCTGACAGGCCCCACCAGAACCATCACCCACCACCTCTGGGACTTACCTCTGACCTTGGTCCGGATCCCCACAGCTTTCCCCCTGTAGTGGAGCCAAAGGGTGGACCCCAGTTCCCCCTCTGGAAGCCTCATTAGGCCAAGCCCACCCCAGCCCCAAATTTTACGTCCAGGCCCTAAAGCCTTCGGACACTATCAAACTTATCCAAAGTAACAACCCTAAACCCAGCAGAGGGGCAAATGGAATAGACTTCAAAATCCTTAAACTCGCCATTAAACCTCTCGTGGCCCCCATCACCAACATATTCAACCTCTCACTCTGCTCTGGCCATTTCCCAAGCATCTGGAAAACTGCCACCATCAAACCTCTTTTCAAATCTGGGTCAAGGAATGATTTGGGTAATTACCAACCTATCTTTCTCCTTGCCCCCTTTCCAAAATCATTGAAAAAGTCATACCCAGCTCACTGCCTTCCTCAACTAATAACCTTCTCTCAGAAGCCCAGCATGGCTTTAGATCTAGTCACAGCACAGAAACAGCCCTGGTTAAGTTCACTAGTGATATCCGCAAGGCTAACAACAAAGGCCAGTTCACAGGCTCTGTTTTTGTGGACTTGACCAAGGTTTTCGACCTGGTCGACCATAGCCTACTTCTGGACACCGTCACTGGCTTGAAAATCTCAGAGAATGTTGTCCGATGGGTTGGAAGCTACCTCTCCCACAGATCTCAGAAAACAACTATCAATGGTAATTTTTCTGCTGACTGCCCAATTAAATATGGGATCCCTCAGGGCTCAATTCTGGGCAAGCTCCTGTTCTCCCTTTTTATAAATAACCTGCCAGTTATCTGCCACACCACCAAAATAGTCCTATATGCAGACAATGCGGCCCTATACTGCAGCAACAAAAACCTGGACATGATGTTCACAAATCTGCAAGCAGACTTCAGCAAGCTCCACTCTTGGTTTTCTGCCAAAGGCATGGTCCTCAACTTCAAGAAGTCTAAGTTTATGATTTTCTCTGGCCCAAGGAAAACTCTAATGTCAGGCCAAACCCTCACGGACACTCTGGGAAATAATATAGAAAAAGTGAAAGAATTTAAATACCTGGGACTGTTCCTTGACCCACACCTGACCTACCATATTCATATTACTAACCTCATCAAGAAGATCCATTTGAGGTTGGGTCTCCTATACTGAATCAGGAAGTTCCTAATTCCTGTCACCAGACTACACCTTGCTAGCTCCTTGCTCATACCCCTTCTCGAATATGGCTCCATTGTCTACTCCCCCTCTGCCACCTTCCTCCTGTTCTCCAAACTCAGGACCACATATAATAACATTGCAACCCTCCGTTACTGG
This sequence comes from Neoceratodus forsteri, assembly GCA_016271365.2. Lineage (NCBI taxonomy): Eukaryota > Metazoa > Chordata > Ceratodontiformes > Ceratodontidae > Neoceratodus > Neoceratodus forsteri. Next base: position 349,577,252 of record JADMNL010000024.1, read on the forward strand.
CCTCCTTTGAAATACTCACCACTGTACCCTATATGACCCCCTCACCCTTGAGGGTAGGTTTAATCTTAAAATGCTCTCCTTCTGCTGGCCTGGTGGTACTGAGGGATGAGGCGATGGATGCCTTACCTCGCACTATGCCGGCGACCCGGGTTCAGGAACGACCTCGGGTCATCAGGGAGCCAGCACGGGAGGGAGCAGGATTGAGCAGCCGCAAGGCAGCTCTCCCCTCCCGGGGTGGATGCCCACACCCTCTGTAGTTCTGCTCCCACTGGGTGGAGGTCCATTGGGAAGCGTAGGTGTGAAGAGTGCGGCGGCACTAGCCAGGGGTGGGTGGAAGGAGCAAAGCTGGTACCTGGCATGTATGTGCGCCTCCACACACATGCATGTACTTGTCTGCCAGGCTCCCGGGTTGGGGAGAAAATCTACAACTTCATTTAAAAAAAAAATGCTCTCCTTCTTACACAAGGTGAACTTAAACCTATTGCCAACAAGCGTTACCTCCCTTTTCCCCAAATCAGTCCTTAAGCACAGTACAAGAGTGGCCTCCTGTCACATCTATGACATCCCTTCCTACCACACCAGTCATGCATAGAATTCCATTACTTATAAGGGCCCCAAGCTTTAAAACAAACTGCCCCCTGAAATTCTTGCTTGTAGCTCCAACAGTTTCTTCAACTGCATCCTCAAGGACCACCTCCTTAAAACTACCACTTGTGTATGCCCCGGACAGCCACCCCCTCGAAGAAACTAAAATTTTGTTTTCCCCTCATCAAACTTCCCCCTACCTCACCACCCACTGCTGCTCCCCCCCTGTTTTGCCCCATATGTTTCCTTTGCTCCTTACGCTTGCCTCCCTACCCCTTGCCGCTGCCAGTGGTGTATCCCAAGCTTGTTCCTAAGGATTATTTGGCTCTGTACTAAATGTTTTCCCTGTATATAATCTTTTGTTTTAAAATGAACATATCTTTTGTCTGTAGTTTCTTCCGATGTACACAAGGTTTAACTAACTCTGTATATATATTTCCTTTATATTTATTCCTCACTTCTATGTATTTTGTGTTAACGCATTTGGTTGTGCACTCTGTTTTCAACTGTAACTTATATCTGAACAACTGAACATTTGTGAAAACAGGCATTTTTGCTCACATACTTTCCAGTATAAAATAAAAATTGATTGACTGAGCCAGTAGGTGTGGTATGGGGTCTGTGAAGGGCCGTCCACTTCATCATCCCACAGCTGTTGGGATTTTCTCTTTTTCCCCCGCCCGCAGGATGCTACATGGAGAAAGTGGCATGATGCTGCACACAGGGCATGCTGGCATCTTCCGCAGGGAGTGTCCTCCCACCTCTTAGCTGCTCCTCTCGCACTACCACCTGTAGTCACCTAGGTGGTAGTGTTGTGGTGCAGCATGCTGCCCATGCTCTGTGGAGGAGGAGGAGGACAGCATTCGCTGGGATTCTCGATCCTCCTCCTTCCCCCAGCCAGCCCCTGATGACTCTGGCTTAGTACCAAACCCGGGTTGCTGGCGTCACAAGTGGTAGTGCTACTGCTGTGCCAATGGGCAGGGTATCGTTCATATAATTGATAATATACACACACACACACACACACACACACACACACACACACACACACACACACAAGGCTGTAACACAGCTCTTAGTATCCTCTCCGCTTTTCATTTAGCTCAGAAGAGAAATCTTGAAAGATGTGACTCTTGTCCTTGCTCCACATAATGATTTTCCTATCTCAAGACAATTTAAGAATTTCTTCTTCTATATTAAAATGTAAAAACCTGGCAGTAATGGGGTGAGGATGTAGCACAGGTTTAGTTTGAGTAGTAAGGTCTCTGTGAGCCCTCTCTTGGGCCAGGGCCACTGATAGTTTAGAAGGGGTGGGATGAAACTTTGCAGAAATGAAACCATATTCCTATCTTCTATTGTCTCCGGTACCCCTATAAATCTAAGATTATTGCATTGTGTTCTATTTTCCAGGTCATCAGTTCAGGTACTCAACTTTAGGAGGTTGTCACTATGCTATTCAGTAATGTCTTCAAGTTTGGCGAAGGATTCTTCGAGAAACACAAGTCATTAATCAAATGAGTACATTTTTTTAGTCAAATGGTGGAACTTTTTTCCCATATCAGTATTAATTTTTGCTTCAGCAATATCATTTTGTATATTGGTCTGCATTTCCATCACGCTGAAGAGATCTGATTTACCTGAGGGAGAAGTGACTGTACAACCCACAGCAATCTGCTGTGAGCCCCTATTCTGACCATTAGAATTCATCACTGAAGTGGCTGGCCCACCGGTGCAGTGGCAGTGCTACTGCTTGTGGCACCAATAACCCAGGGTCGGGAGTGACCTTGAGAGTCGGAGGGTCAGCTGGGTGAAGGGGGACTGAGCTTCCCAAGGACTGCTCTCCCCCCTCCAGGGAGGAGGTCGGGATGAGCTCAGCGCCAGACTGGTCCCTGGTGGAAGCTGAGGGGAAGACAGCCTGAGCTCCAAGAGGTGGAGATGTGGCAGACGTCGGCGTACAAGCCTTGATGTCAGCGCATGCCACCACCCCAAGGAGAGAAACTGGAAAATGGTCCCGGTTGTGCTAGATAACTGCCGGCCTCTGCAGCCCCTGCACCTGATGACTCAGATGCCCAGACTCTGGAATGAAGCCATGGCAGGTAGATGCAACTCCTTGTCACCCCTGCCATTGAAGGGCAAAGAGGGGGACTCTGGGAGAGAAGTAAGCCTTGGGAGAAGTCGGGGTGACGGGGCTGGGAGGATCAGTGTGAATGTGGGCTGACTGAGACAAGAAGCACAAAGTACAAATAAAAAAAAAAAAAAGAATTCTTCACTGAATGTTTCCCATTGCCCAGTCCCATTTGTACTGAGAGCCGTGGATTTCACTGAGGTAATAAAATAAAGCAAATGCATAGAAATACCATGTTTTTTAGGAATTTTGTTTCCCCAGAACAAAGTTGAATGAATTCAGCAACAAGGATAGGAAAAACAAAACAATTTTTAATAATTTGCTATTTCAAATGCTGAAGGAAAGCTGCGAGAGCGGCAGACTTGGGTGATTACTATGCTGAGTGCCAGCACGTGACCTCTTCCTGCTGCTGCTGCTATCAAAATTAAAAACAAATATTTCTTGTGACTGGAATGTGCTCCCTGTGGAGCAAGGCTCAGGAAAGCCCAGTATTCGATTCTTAAGGCATTTTTAATTTAGAGTTTCAGCTGAATATTTTGAAACTTCATTCATTCATTCTATTTATTTTACCAGGAAAAGGCTCCATTGAGCACATTCATTTACAAGGCGGTCCTAGGTTGGACAGCATTACAGTATATAGAAATGATACAGGGTACAGAGATTTATAAAACATACCAGTACTCTAGTAATAGGAATAGGCTTATTAGATTCACAACCCTAAGGTTAAATATAGAACGTAAAGTATAACACATTTGGCTGGATATCAAAACTAGCAGGAAGTGCAACTGGCAAGTTCATTTGCCATAACAAAGAGAGGAACTGCACCATACAGTTAAAGACCATTCAGTGAGAAACCAGAAGAGGCTAGGCACATGAGTAGGTTGCAGTGTGGAGTTTTTTGATGAGCTTTTTAAAGGTGCTGGGACTGACTAGTGAGGTGAGTTTTAGAGATGCTTGGAGTGCGTACCGTACAGTAGGGATGAAACAACTAATTGCTGATTTTTCTATCTGTGTAGTGTATTTTGGAATGTCTAACGATATGTCAATGGGTGCAGTGGACTTGCAGGTATCTACTGATGGGCCTGACTGGGGGGCTGTCGCTCATGCAATGCGTTCCACTTCCTCTTCCTCTGACAGGAGAGAACAGAATGAAACATTTTTGTTTCGTTTTTTAGAACACCAATATTTAAGCTAAATAGAACCCAGCCAGAAGCACCATATGTTGGAAAGGACATGCCACAATTTTTCCTATGGACGTCTTCAATTTTACATCTTTGTTGGAACAAAGTGGTTACAGAAATAGCTGCCTTGTTTCCTGTTACTTTGATTTCTGAATATTTTGTGTTAAAATACCCAGTTTCCCAAACGGCTAATTATGAGGGATAACTTTATTCTAGTTTAAGGGCTTTAGACCTAAATGTGATTGCTCATCTGTGGTTGCAAGGTACTACCTCTTTATTTGGCAGCTGGATGACGATGACAAATTCTGTTTGCTAGATGTAAAAATTAGGCATCTCCTTCCATAATCACTAAACTGCACTTTGGCTCCATTGGCGATGCTGGGTACTTAATGTTGTTCCACAGATTCCAGGGTTTATGCCAGGGACGTTTGAAAGTGCAATTGTTTTGCCGGCCCATCAACGCAGCCGTAGAACTTCTGGTTGTGATGCCGGTGACCCAGGTTTGGGAATGAGCCTGGGTCATCAAGGTCCAGCCAAGGGAAGGAGAATTGAGCGCTCCATTCTCACTGCGATACTGCCATCTAGGTGGCCACAGGTGGTAGTGCAGCTAAGGCTCCACATGTTAGGGCGGGAAGGATGTGAACCAGGGACATGCTGGGCACACATAGTGCGCAGATCACATTGGTCCCTGTTGCTTACAGCCTCGCAAGGTTACAGGAACACCACTTGGCCCTGGCATGACACTTCCCGAGACCCAGGTACATCTGGCCTGGTTTCCCTGGCCCCTGCAGTTGCCCAATACGAAGCGCGATCAGTGGTGCCTCCTCCACATCTCTTCCCCACCCAGGACAACTGGAGCTGCATGAGGCAGGCACCAGGTAAGGCTTGTCAAAGACCGAAGAGAGTGCCAAGGGTCCATCAGGAGGAGCTGGCCAGAGACATGGGAGCATAAAAAACACATTTCATAAAGAAAGTGTAAATGTTTCTATACTATGTCATAGTTCCAGTAGCCACTTTAGCTGTAACAGGCTGAAAGATCGAACACAGTGGAATTTAAAATCTGAGTAAAATACACGTTCTGAAAAAGTTCTTATGTGACATAATTTTTCAGAATTATTTTAGTTTTGGCTCCTACTGTGCAACAGTATTCTGTGGGGTTTCTGTGTGGTCAAATAAACAGAACATCGAATCTAGTCTCGATTAATTGAGAAGTACAATGTCTTTAGATAGGAAGATGAATGGGGAATGTCAAGAATAACTACTACACAGAACGAGTGATGAATACCTGGGATAAGTTTCCAAAAGAAGGGGTGTCAGTCGACACTGCTTCTACCTTTAAATTTAAACTAGATAAGTACCTTGAAGAAAAGGGGTTGACTGGGTAGTCCCACTGAGCTGTTTTTAATTTTTAATCTTTTATTTTAGAATGTTTTACTAAGAAAGGCACACTGAGCTGAAGCTTGCTTCCAGGTGCATTGTGGGAGAACAGGGAGGTTAAGTGACCTGCTCAGGGTCACACAGTAAACAAATGGCAGCTGTGCATTTCAAACTCAGCTCTGTTGGGTCTCCAGGTTCACAGCTTGGTGCTTTAGTAGGTGGTCTTTCTGTTCTGCTTTGTGTGTTGTTTGTACAGTAAGTACATTAACAGAATGACACGGTGATGCAGAATTAACCTGTGGTTTCCACCACTGGACACTGGAGGCAGACCTACTTCACAGAGATGACTTGGTTTTCGGGGAGAGAGTGTTCTACTTCTGGCATGTCAACGCCCCCTAGTGGCTTACTATTAACTGAAACATATCTTATCAGGGAAGGCTCTTTGCAATTCATTTCAGTTTTGTAAGCTTTATTTCATACTGTGTGTATCAAAATTCTGCAAAATACTTGAAACAAATTGTCAAGCAGAAGATCACAGAACCTCAAGATAGATTTCTGTTAGCTAGAGGAACTCAACATGGGATTACAAAGTAAAAGTCTGATTTGAGCACTCTCTTTTTTTATTGTTTTGGTAATCAGGTAAGACTCACTAGGCACAAGTGCCTGTTTTCAGGGGCAGTGCAGAATAAAATTCCAAACCTGCCTGCTTGGCAAAAAGGCTCTCCTGGGGAAGGCTCCCCGATGCAAAACCGATATCCTCTCAAGGACCTGCTCAGAGTATGGCACCCATGGCAGGAAGCAGGGGGCACTCGCAGTCTCCTTCTGAACAACAGCACTTGGACAACGTACCTTCTCTTACAGAGTGCCTCTCTGGCTCAACAAAATTCCAGAATTTGCCCTCAGCCCCATCAGCGTATCACAATTCAAATTTGAACTCAAGCACTACCTTGTCTCTAGCTCAACCTATGATTCTTTCCTGAATGCCTAACACCACTCTCCCCAGCAGCTCACCATATGTGGTTTCCTGGGTCTCCCCCCCTCCCTTGACATACCCACAGCTGCCAGACAAGGCATCTTACTCGAGGCTGCTCCTCACCCACCTCCCACAAGCCCTTACCTGATGCCTTCCACCCTTTAGGGGGTACTCTCCCTAATCTCCCCCCTCCTTCAGCCTCCATTCATCCACCTGCCCTTGCCCAGGGGTCTGGTGAAACCCTTCCTATACCTACCCAGTATCCTGCCCCTTTGCCCCTCTAAAAAGACATACACTGTGTACTTAGGTATGATTAAGACCACTCTCTTCTACACAATGAAGCTATGTATTGTATTGTATTATATGTCTGTACCATGTATTGTAATGTATAACTATTGTAACTTGCCCTGATGTCTTAGAACTCTGTCTGTTGTGTTTCTGATGTGGAACCTTTGTAAAAGAACTCATGCTCAAAGGTTGTTTCCGAATCTCATAAATAAATAAATAACCCCAGGAACATCGGGGAGGTTAAGTGACTTGCACAGAGCCACACAATATGCAATTGGAGGGTGTGGGGATCAAACCCAGATCTGCTGAATGTACCAAGTTCATTCACAGTTCATTACTTTTTACTGCCAGCCTTTTTTTTGAAGGAATAACAATAAAACTTGATGATGTGAGGGTCATGCACATCATGTATTTGGGAAGGTATCAACCTGAAGGGTAGACACAGAGTTGAACAGAGTGAAATGTTTGATTTGGTCTGTTCCAAGAGGATGCCGGGACATGCACTGAAGCTCAAAGATGGGGAATTCAGGGGTAACATTAGGAGGCACGTCTTCTCCCGTAGGGTGATGGACCTATGGAACAGCCTACCAGTGGAGGCAGTGGACATGAAGATAGAACAGACCTTCAAGCTAAGGGTTGCCTGGGGTTGGGTTGCAGTTCCTTTAGTGAATCCTGGTGCCTTCTGAAGAATTGTTCAACTGAACAAGGATACAAAAGGAACCAGGTAAATTCACTTAAGGAACCAAAAAAGTCAACTCTTTGTCAGTGTAGAAAATTTACTGCAAAACTAGTGAGCTTCAGAAAATAAGAAATTTGCATGTAGCTGGAGGACACCAAGCCAAGAGCCCAGGTGCTTCAACCTGTAGTTTTTCATCAGGGGGCGTAACCTCATAGAGATTAGAATACCAGTTGCTTAAATGACACCAACAATCAGTCAATTATTTATAATAATAACCATGCATGTGTGTAATCTATTGGATAATTAAACATTTAAATATAAAGTCCTCAGGGCCCCTTAATATTATACATTACTGCATACAAAAGAGATAAAAGATCTGACTGACAATTTTGTGATTTAAAAACACATTCAGTTCAAAATGTTGTATTCTATGAACAGAGAGGGGACATCAGATTATGCTACTTATCGCAGACACAAGGCAAAAAACTTAAGTATAGAATGAGTGTAGACCAAAACAGAAGAGCTGTCAAAACCAAACAAATCAATGCGTAATATGCAGCAATTTAATTAAAGGGAACAGTGTCCCTAGGTAGAACAGATTGACAGAGAATAGGAAAAACGGCATGTTTTATAGAGTTTTACAAGTTTACACTAAAAATTTCATGACAATGACATTGCAATAAATAGAATCAAGAATGGTCCAGTGCACATCCTGCTACACTCATCAATAAATCAATATTTTACAGTAATACAAAAGAATTAAGTGTGGTAGATACAGCTATCAAACTTTATCATGCTGGTTTATGGTCAAGAAATAGCCCATATACATATGTTTGCTAAACTCATATCTAAAGCCGGGGGGGGGGACATCCTGAGGTCAGAGCTTCATGAATGCATAAGGCATTTTATACTAAAAGCAGCACAAGCACTGAGGTCTAGAACAGTAAACCTGACAAACAGTGAATCTGACCAATACATTTTACTGACAAAATATACTAAAAGGATAGAAGAGGGGAAGGGAGAGGACGTGTTCCAGATATATTTAAATATTTTATAAGTAAATTTACTGTATATACCAGACATAATCGCAACCTGTACAAAGAAATAATTATTGGAAAAGCAGTCTGGTTAAACCAGCTATCCAGATTCATCATGCTGAGTTTAATGCGTCAAAGTAATAGCCCATATACATAGTTATGCTAAACTCATATCCAAAGCTAGAGGGAAAAACAACTTGAGATCAGAGAAAGTGCTACATGTGTAAGTATTTTGTGCTGAAAGCAGCATTAGTAATGAGTTCTAGAATAATAAACTTGACAAATTAATCTACTAGAAAATGTTTTACAAAAACGTAGGTGGGGGTGGAAGGGGAGGATGGAAAAGGGTACCCGATTATGTTCTAATATTATATACATGCATTTGTATGTCAGACATAATGATTACATGTACAGTGAAATAACTGTTGGAAAAAAAAAACTGTTATAAACATTCAAGCTAATGCAGAAATTTGAATATATTGATCCAGTAACCTACTGTTTCAACCATATTTTCATAAAATCACATATTGTAATATTCAATCTTTCATAGGAACGGGACAAAGTCCATCTCTTTGTTGAAACCTATTGGTTGTAATGTGCCCACCATATTAATAAATTAAACTTGTACAAGTACAAAATTAAGCACTCACAAACCAATTTATTCAGTGTAATGTTCATTTATTAAACAAGTACCTTGCTTGCTGGAACAATACAACTACTGGAGACCTGGAGCAGAAACCCCATGTTAGAAGGAATTTATATATAAACCCCCAGTACCTCACAGTATCCCTATAGCTGCCCTATTATGCAGCTGTACTGCCGTGACTGTACCTAACACTCTGCCCCTCAGACTAATATCTAATAGGCTAAGCTGGGTACACTGGGCTTGCATTCTGAGAAAGCTGCTACTAATACTGCTATTGATCTCTGAAGATGTCCACCCAAACCCAGGGCCACCAATTGCCAGACCACACTTGAGACTGGGTCACCTCAATATAGTCTCATCAAACGTTCAAATTCTCCATAGCAAATTACCGCAGTTCCAGGTCTGGGTGGAGCTACTTTAACCAGATGTAATAGCTCTTACTGAAACCTGGCTCTCACCTAAGGTCTGTATTGCTATCATTGCCCTAGATGGCTACACAGTGTTCCTTCAGTACAGACTGACCAAGAAGGGCAGGGGATGCCTCGTCTACCTGAAAAGGGAGATAAATGCCTAAGTACTGCCTTGTAGCTTCCACACCAAGGAGGTGCAAACACTAAACCTAAAGCTCACACTGGGCCAGCAAAACAAAGTGCTACTACTATCCACTGTGTACATACCTCCTGGCACCCGTAACACAAGTATCCAGCAAGTGGTAAGCAACCTGGAACAGTTAAAGCACAACTTGGAGCATATTATTGTTGGTGACTTTAATACCAATTGGCTGTCCCAAGATGCCCTTGCACTTCGAGATACGGTATCTGGTCTCTACCTCACCCAACTGGTCACACAAGATACCAGATTTAATTACAAAACTGGCACAAGCACTCTAATTGATTGGCTCCTTGCAAGCTGCCCGGAGCATATCTCTGAGGTCACTGTCCTTCTGGACACCCCCAGTGATCACTCTCCAGTAATGTCCACATGGTCAAATTAGGCCACCATTAGTGCTCCCCAGGTCACACAAAACCACTCCCTGAGACCTGGGCAACTGGATTACTTCAGGAAATATTTGAAACTTGTGGATTGGTCACCACTAGACAGGGCTCAGGATGGCAACCAAGCCCTCAACTTCTTCGCCAGAATGTTCAACAAGGCCTGTGACATCTTTGCCCTATAAAACTAAAAACAAACTAGAGGGGCTACTAACCCATGGCTCACAGGCTCCCTCCTTGAGCTCATGCGGAACAGGGATAATCTCTGGCATAAAGCCAAAACAGCTAGCAAAATGGCAGATCTTACTGCTTCTAAGACTGCCAGAAACAGACGTACAAAACTCATCCTTCAGACTAAGGCAACCTACTATAATGATCTACTAAAAGGAGCTGGGGATGAGGGAAGGAGTTCTAGGACTCTGTAAAATCACTCACAGGGAAACCATCCAGATCTGAACCAGTGCTAATAGTCACCGCTACTGGGACACATCAGAAACCAGGTGACATAGCTAATGCTTTTAACCTCACTTTCACTAATCTTGGCTCGATACTTCCTAGCAACTACCTGACCCCCTCAACTCTAAATCTACACCTCACCACTCCCCAGACTCACTCGGCCAAGGGCGATGGCCCTCCGTTCGACTTCAAGCAGCTCACCAGGAATGCCACCATCAAATATGTTAAATGCGTGCTACAGAAAACAAGGATGGAGAGTGACTTTGTTGACATGAAGATGGTGACACTTACAGTAAATGAACTCATGGATCCACTTACTAACGTCTTTAATGCCTCACTAAGGTCAGGAGTGTTCCAGGACATGTGGAAGAAGGCACATGTCACCCCTGTTTTCAAGTCAGGGGATGCCACCAACCTGTCTAACTACAGTCCCATATCCATTCCCCCCCCATCTAAAGCCCATGAAAGAATTGTTTCTGACCAGCTCACGGCTTACCTGTTGAAATACAACCTTCTTTGTGCCCAGCAACACGGGTTTCAAAAAGACCATTCCACGGTCACTACCCTGGTTCAAAATTTCCAAAGTCTTTGATGATGGTCTGGCAGAGGGGTCTATTTTTATAGACCTTACAAAGGCATTTGATACCATCAGCCATCAGCTCCTCCTACAATACCTACTCTCAGTAGGCCTGTCCACACACACACGGTTACGTGGTTCAAGAACTACCTCTCAGACAGGACTCAATGTGTCAAAATCAAAGGCACTCTTTCTGAGCCAAGAGAGGTGACTGTAGGAGTACCACAAGGCTCAATATTGGGGCCACTCCTTTTCAGCCTTTTCATAAACCCCCTGCCCTCAGTACGCCCAGCGCACATCGTGTTATACTGTATGCTAATGATGCAGTCGTCTCAGTAAGTGGGAAAAACATGCCCTCTATCATCCATGAACTGGAACTAAATTTTCACAGGCTTGAGACATGGTTCTCCAATAATAAACTGATGCTCAATTATAAAAAGACCAAGAGCATGATTTTTACAGTTCCACAGAATCGAAAGAAATTTAGAAAACTGGAGGTACAGAGTGGTAAGGGGGTTATACTGGAGCAGGTTGACACCTTTTAATATCTCGATATTCACATGGATAATACCCTCTCCTTCACTACCCATGTAGATCATGTAGTCAAAACAGCCAATGCAAAACTAGGTATTCTCTATCGTCACTGTCACTACATGCCATCAGAGGCCCTAAAGTTGGTCACAAGCTGCACAGTTCTATCTACCATAGACTACAGCCTTATCATCTACAGCACTGGAACTGACACAGCTCTCAAAAGGGTAAAAACCCTTCTCAATAAAGCCTGTAGACTGGTCCTGGGAGCAGACTGCTGGTCTCACACTTGTGACCTCTTTAAAGCTACTGAATGGCTACCACTTCACCTAAGAGCCCAATATCAGGTCTGCCTTCTGGCAAAGAAAGCCTTGCTTGAGCTGGCACCTGAATCCACATTTTGTCTATTCAAAAAAAATCAGCAAGCTATCAGTACTCAAAGTGCATCGAAGGGAGGGCTGGTGGTGCCCTTTAAGCATACCTCCATAGCCCAGAGATCTCTCTCTCCTATAGAGCGCCAAAGTGGATGAACAATCTCCCCCATGACCTTATTGAATGTAGCAAGGTCAGCAATTTCAAAGCTGGTCTCAAAGCACGCCTAGCTCTCACCTGTGTATATGAGTGCCCAAACACAACCTAACCCCTTTATTGACAATCTACGAGTGCCCTGACCACTCCAATTTAAGCACTTGGACTGTCTCTAGCATCCCCTCCACCACTGTAAAAATAAAAATATTTATTTTCCCTACCCAGTCCCCTGGCACATATTGCAAGTTGCACTCACCATTAAAAGAATACAGGATCTGAGAATGTCTGGTGTTGCCCTGCCTAAACTCGGATAACCCTGGAAAGAATGATATCTGACCTTGTCCTTGATTCAGGCCACCTGTTGTCCCGGCAGCTCCATCTGGCTGCTCTCTCCCTTGCCAGTGGACCCATTCCCTTCCCCTGAACTACCTCCCTCCCCGCACTCATCCCCCTGCCTCACTCACCCCTTACACCTCATCCTTCCACTACTCCACTGACAAAGCTGCCTTTGGCTGCCTGTATCTCTATGCTTATTCCTACCTAACCCATGGATTATGCTGACCTAAGTCTGTACTCTGAATTTTGCCAAGCGCTGTACCTCACTCATGAAGTGCTGTTGTTACTTGCACTTATACTGTGTAACAGGAACCATGTAACCTCCTGCTTCCTATATATCTACTGTATATTCTGTCTTATCTGTGAATACCTGTAACATTTGTATTGTTTTATTGTACTGTATTTGTTCTGACATGGAACCTTTGTAAATGAGCCATGGCTCAATGGTATTAATCTGAAACTGAAATAAATAAATAACAATTTCTTCTCCCAAAGGGTGATGAACAAATGGAACAGCCTACAAGTGGAGACAGTGGACACAAGGGCAATACAGACCTTCAAGCTAAGTCTGGCAGGGGGCTGGACTGGTGGCACTGAGGGTTGAGGTGCTGGATGCCACACCTCGCGCCACACCAGCAATCTGGGTTTGGAAACGAGCCTGGGTCGTTGGAGGTCATGGGGGGGGCGAGGATGTGAGAAGGCTGCCAGCTGTCAGCTCTCAGCCTTGGGAGGGAATTCCTTGTCTCCTCAGAGCATGGCTACCCCTTGGTGAAGGCTGGAGTGGAGGCATCGCTCCGAGAAACTCTAGCACTAGGCCGAGGGAGGGTGGAAGAGACTGGCGCTGGGGCTGCAGTGCACATGTGCACCTCCATGCACATACGCCACCATTTCCAGGGTCTTGAGATTAGGGCACTCGAGGAGAAAACGGAGGATAATGTGGGGCCCACCCAAGGATGAAGCCTTCAGGCTGGGCTCAGGGGTTCTGCTGGGGCACGCATGGTGCTACAAGCCCTCAAAAGACCCTGAGCTCCAATAGGTTGGCGGATGACTGGGAGACCTGCCACAGAAGGATAAACACAATTGTAAAAAAAAAAAGATAAGCCCAGCAAATGTTTTGCCTACCAAGGGAATCACAGGGTTCCATGGATCATAAAGTGGATGTAAAAGGTCTGTAAATCGGTACATGTTTGCACAACATTCTTGTTGACCCCTGTTTATAAAGCAGTGTTGGAGGCAGACTCGATGGGCCTAGAGTCCATTCTGACCTTAAATTGCTATGCTACTATATTTCAGTAAGGCCTTTGATACAGTGCCTCATGAGGAACCAGTGCACAAGGTTAAAAGAAGCATGTAGTTAGCTGTAATAGGACTCAATGGATCAAGAACTGGTTAAGTTACAGCTTGATATGTCCCTGGTTCCCTAGACCATCCACCAAGCCCAAATGAAGTTAGGGGAGCTATCCTTCTCCTACTTTGCCCCTCACTCTGAAACTCCATCCCAGCTGTGGTCCATCTGTGCCGATCCAGCCAAGACTTTAAGACTGGATACCACACCCTCCTACTCAAGACCGCAACATGTACGTGTCCATAGTCTGAATAGGACCAACAGCAATTTCTCTGAGTTATGGCACTTGTGTATATTGGTGATTCCCAGTTTCAACTGTCTGAAACCTGGCCACGTACTTGTTACTTGTCTTTTATTGTCGCGCCTTACCCCGGTACCTTGCATCGTACTTGAGCATTGGTTTAGCTCACTCTTATTACCTCTAGGAAATTTGTATTTCAGTTTGTTTCTGACTTTTTCTCTGTATTTTCTCTAGGTTACTGTATGATCCTCTGCATTTTTTTGGACATTGCTGTGTCAGTCTCCACTGTTGTGATCTCCCAGGTTTTGCCTGAAAATAGACAAATTCTTTGTCTAGTACACCTACCTGGTCAACAAAAATGAAATAAATAAATGTATTGTGCCTACAAAAGATGCTCCACGATCAGTTTACCAGCTGAAATGATCTGGAATCAGTTTTATCTGAGAATACTTCAAGAGCTATTCTTTCTTGCACTTAACTCCCAATAGTGCATATTTAATATTCTAACACCATACCTCCAAGGATCACCACTGTGGGGAAACCTGAGGGAAAAAGAAACGTTAACATTTGTTATGATTGCTGGGATTCAAACCCAACTCTCCAGGCTCACAGCCATGTGCTCTAACTTCTATAGTAATTCAGCTGCTGTTCTTCAATTTTGTGGTTAAACCATACCACTCAACCTGTCAGTGAAATATGGGACAATAACATTCAAAATTCAAAATATAGTAACATGAGGGTGACTGGCCCTCATAATGCGGAATACATCATCAAACATAGGAATACAAGATGCTAGCAACGCATGTTTAGGAACAAGCCTGGGTTATCGGGGGTCAGCCGGGGGGGGGGGAATTAAGTGTTCCAGCGAACAGTCTTCTTGTTTAGGGAGGGCAGGTGTCAAGATTTCACCCTGCATGTGCCACCTGGGTGCCATTGATGGAATCGCATGGTGGTGCTATGGGGAGGGTGGGACTCCAGCTGGTGCCACATGCTGCATGATTGTGTATGTGCTCTACCACATCCCTTGCTACTGGCATCCCTGGGGATGGAGGAGAAAACGTGAAAAGCTTTAATCACAGCAGGATGGTGATAGTCTACCGCAGTCGCAACACTGTCGGTTCTGGCTCCCCCCCACTTGAATTTGGTCTGCACCGGGGACGGTCTACTCACCCACCTTGTGGGTCCACCATAGAGGGTGACCCATGACAGGAGGCAGGGATAAATCCGATGAGAATATGGGTGAGGGGGCTGGGGGCCACCACAGGGATGCAGTCAGAGAGTCAGAGGCATAAATACTACATCAAAAAAACCAAAATCTGGTCAGATCCACCACGGCTGCATAATGAAGTTAGTGAGGTTGTGTGGAACTGTTAAGGAGACATGGAGAAACAACACAATGATTTTTAACTAGCAAGATTTGTTTTATTTTGCATTCTAAGGAAGGCAGACACATTATTAGGAAAAGATATAGAGATGTAGATTTCAGTGGAAGGAATGGTAAGCAATATAGGTTTGACAGGTAGAATAAGTGGCAGTACATGAAAAAGTAATGGCTGGCATATGTTCAGTCTTGGGATTATTTATACAGTTTTTATGCAGAAAAACAGGGGGTTTGTCCATGTGGTGATGTAAGTTATATTTAAGTAATGTGTTGATGTCAGGCAGTCAGGTGTAATGATGGACTTCATTAGGAGAGAAAATGTTATAGTAACTTTTATAAGGGGTTGACCTGAAATCATCCAAGCAGGCCACTAAAGCAGTACGTAAAGCTAGGGGGATGCTGGGGTTTATTAGTAGGGGTATCACAAGTTGGAAGAGGGAGGTAATAATCCCTCTTTACAAGATACTGGTTAGGCCCCATCTGGAGTACTGCGTGCAGTACTGGAGGCTACACCTTCACAAGGACATTAACCAAATTGAGGCAGTTCAGAGAAGGGCAACCAAAATGGTGCAGGGACTGCATCAGGAAACATATGAGGACAGATTAACGGAGCTCAATATTTATACTCTACAGCAAAGGAGGGAGAGAGGTGATATGATCGAAAGCTTCAAACACCTTAAGGGCATTAACAAGGTGAAAGAGTCTAACATGTTTCAATATAAGAAAAATAGCAGGACAAGAAGACACAGCATGAGATTAGAGGGAGGCTGATTAAGGGGTAATGTGAGGAAGTTCTTTTTCACAGAAAGGGTGGTGGATGCATGGAATGGCCTACCTCAGGAAGTGGGGGATATGAATACAGTGCAGGGCTTCAAACAGGCATGGGACAGGCATAAGGGAGCAATACAGATGAGTATGAATAGATAGGCCATTGACAGAGCAAAGGCCGATGGCACATCCATAAAGTAGAAAAAGACACGGGCAGACTGGATGGGCATTGCAGTCCTTATCTGCCATCATCTTCTATATTTCTATGTTTCTATGTTGCTGTTGATAAGGTTAAGGCAGTTATGCCTGTGATAATGGGAATATCAGGACAGTATGAGGTCTATACAGGAGTGGAGTACAAATATGCACTGTATCATAAGTATGTGTTCAGAGTGCAGGCAAATGTGATATGCAGGTTTATTTTACATATACAGTAGGTAAAAATAGGAATAGGTACAATTGATAGAAATATAGATAATTACATAGATAGACATACAGATAGACAGACAGATAGAGGGAGAAGTTATAGTCATGGCAGTCTTTGGAGAGGCAACTGCCCCTAGAGTCACAGTCGTGTTCACTAATTTGGGATGAAAACCTTTTCAAGCTGCACTGTTTTGTTGTCAGTAATCGCCTATGGGTTTAAGCATGTATTGGAATGTCTTAAAACAGTTATAGTACAGGAAAAACAATGAAAGCAATTGTGTTACAGTTTAGTACTGAAACATACATGTAACATACATGTTGCCACCTTGCTCCAATGAGCACCCTCCCCCAAGCAGAGTGCCAGTCTTAAAGAGCATCTGACGCCTTCAGGATAAGTGAAAGAAAACATAATATTTAGACACCGATCAGTTAATATTTCACATTAGTTCTGTATTTCCCCCCCATTATTTTTTACTGAGGCCATTTGCATGAAAAGAGAATCACTGCTCCTGAAGTGTTCATGTATTCCTGGTTACTTTCTCCCTGGAGGTCATAATGCTATATTTGCATATCACAGTTACTCCCATGACAGCAGACTGTGATGTCACAACATATCATTATGACTTGAAGTAGGGAGCAAGCTATAGAGGCAGATGAACTCTAACAGATAAAGATCATATATTCATCCAAATTTCCTCTGTAATAAAAGATAGGCAGGAGAAATCTACCTGCACTGTATTCATATCCCCCACTTCCTGAGGTAGGCCTCCTTCTCCTTGGGGACTTTAATATAATTTGGCTTGCTCCTGATGCTGGGTCAAACAAAGATGCTATCCTAGCAGCAAATTTAACACAAGTGGTAAACTCCCCTACCAGGAAAAACTACAAATCAGGGACCAGCACCCTCATTGACTGGATCCTTACCAGCCACCCCACCAGATAACTCATTATAAGTGTTCTCCTGACTCACTCAGTGATCACCTCCAACAATATGTACCTGGACAAATAAGTTTCTGAAGTCACTCCAAAACCATTTATAGCAGAGTCCTACCTTATGGCAACTTACTCATCTCAAGACCTGTCTTAGGCAGATAGACTGGTCCTTGATTTACAAAACTCAAGATGTTGACCTAGCCCTTGATTACTTTATTTCTACTTTCAACACTGCCTGTGACACCTATGCACCAGTAAAAAAGCGGAAAATCAAAGCACTCACAAATCCCTGGCTCACGGCAAAGCTATTGGCACAACTCAAAAGTAGGGATCACCTCTGGGCCACTGCAAGAGCTACTGGCACTCTGTCGGACATTCAAAAGTATAAACAGGCTTGCAACCACTGTACTAAACAGATCCGCTTGATGAAGAGCTCCTACTTCAAGAATGCCCTCTCCAACTCCTGGGGCGGAGGGAAATCCTTCTGGGACAACATAAAGAATATCATGGGTCAGCAGTCCAAATCCTCTCCTACAATAATGAATGTGGATGGAACCACTACATTAGACCCGGAGATCATTGCAAACACCCTAAATGATACCTTCACGGACCTTAGTGGTGTCCTCTCATCTGATTTCTTCACTGATGCTGACCCTCCAATTTCTACTTCTACTACTGCCTCTCCAACCAAACCACCCTTCCATTTCAAACTAGTAAAGGCACATGAAGTCTATAAATATGTAAAGAAGGCCATTTCTAAGTCCCGAGCAAGCAGAGACACTATTGACCTTAAACTTGTCCTCACTCTGGAGGAAGTACTGCCCCTCACAAAATTTTCAATCTCTCCTCTGCTACAGCCAATTTCTAGGAAATGGAAAGCTGCAGTTGTCACTCCGTGCACAAAAGTGGTGATAAGTCACTGCCTGGTAACTATCGCCCAATATCAATACTATCACCTCTCTCTAAGGTTCTTTGAACGCCTGGTGGCGACCAACTTTCAGACTACCTGAAAAGCACAACATCCTATGCACTCAGCAGCATGGATTTAGGAAAGGGCACAGCACATCGACTGCCCTACTTGAATTTCAGGAGCAATCCACAATGCCATGGACAAAGGAAACCTAACTGGAGCAGTCTACATTGACTTAACCAAGGCATTTGATACAGTTCACCATGGCCTACTTATCAAACAACTACTATCCTTAGGGCTCTCTTGAGGGTCCTGGTGACTGGGTAAAAATTACCTTGCTCAGCGCCTCAATCTGTAAAGTAGCTGGAGTTCTCTCAGACTCAAAACCGTTCGCTTCAGGAGTTCCCCAGGATCCATCCTGGCCCCTCCTTTTCAGCCTTTCCTAAACTCCTTCCCCAAATCCTGCCCTGAACAAATAATCCCTCTATGCCGACGATGCTGTGATTCTTGCCACTCATAAAGATCCAACCTTCCCTCAACCTTCAGCATGTCTTTTTCCAAGTTGAGATGTGGTTCCTTGAACATAAGCTGGTTCTAAACCACAAAAAACTAAATCCATGCTCTTCTTAACCCAAAACAAGAAACGGCAAGTCCCACTCACCATTAATACATACCTGGGAAATACCCTTGAACAAGTGCCAATTTTCAAATATCTTGGAATCAACTTTGATCAAGGCCTAACCTTTGCAACTCACATTGATAGTACAGCAAAAACTATTAATCAACGAATTGGGATTCTGTATCGAAACTGACAGCTTCCTACCCATTCTGCACTGAGGATTGCCATCCAATCCTCTATCATCTCAGTCGTTGACTATGGCTTAGTTATATATGGATCTGCCACTACTACAGCACTTAGTCGCATTACAACATCCCTAAATAAGGCCTGTCAGCTGCTCACTGGTGCACATCGACGTACCCACACATGTGAACTCTATGCTGACTCAGGTTGGTTGCAACTCTCAAACCGTATAAAGTACCTTACCTGCCTGATGGCGAAAAAAGCCACTCTGGGCCTCACTCCACCCTGTATCCAAGACCTGTTATGCCAGAGCGCTAGCACCTATTTTACCAGAAGATCAGAACACCAGCCTCTCCAAGTCCCCCGATGCCGGACTTCTCAGGGACAAAGATCATTTGCCTATCATGCCCCCAGCTGGCTAAATGCCCTCAGCACTATATTACTGCCTCCACCTCTCTAGGTATTTTCAAATCAAGGCTTTTCTCTCACCTTGCCACCTCCAGCTCCTGTGACTGCCCTGATTAAACCCTCCTATTTTCTTACCCACCCTGTTCCGTTATTTGACAAAGACATGTTTGGGAAACCTTTTCTCCTGCTATTGTCTGCTCCCACACCTTTCACTTACCTCTCTGTTCTGGACTTTTCCTGTTTGTTTCTCCTAATCTGGCATGACCTCGTTCTTGTAATAATAATGTGATTATTGATATCTCATGTCCTTTTGCACAAATGATTTGATATGTATTTGAATATGTTTTCTTGCTCTTGACACAACACAAATTGTTGTGTTATCTATGTAACCTTTTGTACTGTACCTAATTGACGTGGAACCTTTGTAAAAGAGCCTCTGGCTCAAAGGTAGTAATTCCTAGAACAATAAACTAAACTAAACTAAACTAAAAATGTAAGCTGAGTTATACCAAGTTATTAGTTTTTTCAAAGTTTTGACTATGGCATCAGCAGCTCAGATTATAAAGAGGAGACCTGAAAAAATGTGTCTCAAAGTAAGTGCAGAATAATTTTTCTTAAATCTGTTTCAAGATATTAGGCCTTTTTTTTTTTTTTTAAATTTAATGATAAAAAGAAGTAGCACCTTTCTTCTGGCCGGACTAATGTAAATTATGACAGTCAGTGGTTTGGGATGTGCTAAGTGTCCCCCAGAGCAAGGTGTGCTCCTTCGCTGGCTAGACAGTAGGCTGTTATAAAAAAATAAAAAATAAAAAAAAAATGAAAAAACACACAGATCAGTCATTCTACCAATGAGACATGCAGAGTTACAACAATTGGGGGGGGGAGGCAAGAGTTATTTGGGACTGCAGCTTCCATTTTTAAAACGGAAAAAAATTTCATGTTGATCTTGTCTCCTGTTCTAGCCTGAAAAGAACATATTTTATATGCCTGTTTTAAGTGTGTATAATGGATTGTTTTGCCATTTAGGAGCCAAAGAATGAATGTGTAATAGGTGACATTATGGTTACCTAGCAATTGTATGCCAAAGCAATGTAGGCATGTAATTAAGAACTGGATCAATGGAAAGCCATTGCCAGGTTATTATACACACTGGCAGAACTTAAATTATAGCTAACAAATTGCTGCACAGTACTTTGAGGATGCACAAAGTGTAAAATATCAGTTGGGAATTTTAACAGCTGGACGCTGAGCTGGTGTCTTAAACAAATATGTAAGAATTCTACATGGATGTTATTTTTTCTAGCTGCTCTGTATCATCTTGTATTGAGGCACCTATATTTTCAATAAAGAGCTGTCTTAGCACTAGTATCACAAGATGTGACAATGGTAATCACTGAACCCACATAAATGGAAAATGAAGGAGGTCTGCTTACTCCATTGAAAAGAGATGTGTGCTGTCCCATTGTGTGTCATAGCAGCATTTCTAATTTTGAACTTGGCACCACCACAACAGGGAGTTCTCTATTTCATCAACAACAACAATAAAAACACACTTTATCATCAAAGTCTGTATTTACCAAGTACTGTGCTCAGGATTAAAATAATTTGAACCCCCTCCCCCAAAAAATGTACTCTGACAAACTGCACTCTGAGAAGATTACCTGGGACAAGATGTAATAAAAAAACCTGAATAACAGGTTCCTGGGAGTAAATGTTAACATCTTGTTTCTAGTGTCCCTGATAAAATTAAATAAAAAATACAGCTGAGATTTTTTTTAATGTGAGGTCTGATCAGAATAGCTTTTAAAATCACCAATTGTTTTCTTGTTAAATGTTTTCTAATACATACTTCTCAAACGTAAAAGAAAAAAACACTCTTTATCATCAAAATCTGTGTTTACCAAGTACTGTGCCCAGGATTAAAATAATTTGACCCCCCCCCAAAAAAAAAATGTGCCCTGACATGAAACTGCATGTTTAACTGTAAAGGCAATTAAAAAAGTATTTCTAAATGCATTACTAACACCAATGCTTTCAATGTTTTGAAACTACTAAAAAGGCAAATTATATATAAACTATATACTAAATATGGTAAACAAATATTGTTAATCCCAAAAGCTGAATTTTATGTTTTTAGTACATAAATGTTTAAGAAAACATGTGGCTCTTACTGTAAATTAAAATGTTGTGTCTATGTTTTTCTTGGGAGATGTAGTTTCACTTGTTGTCTCCTTCTGAGGCCCCAGGTGGCTCTGATAATCATTTGTTCCAAAGGTTTTTTAAGTCAGTTTGAAGGCATTAAATATCTTCTGTTCCTCTAGTCCTTAATAAAGGCATTAAGTATCTTTTGTTCTCCTAGTCCTTAATGAAATTCAGGGGCTCCACAACTTCACAGACTTGTTCTGGTGTTGCTTGATACAGGTCCAAAACTAGTGTGTCTTGTTACAGCATGATAGAGTCACCTCATGCTCCTTCCACATGAATAAAAAAAAGTTGGGGTGGATCTTTAGGAGCTTCTCGGGTGGAGGGGGGGTGGATCTTACTCCAAAAAAAAAACTAATGCTGCCTCCCACTACTCAGGTTCCAGTTCTTGTACCACCCATTTAAGAAAGAAAATAGTACCCTACAATCATTGACTAACATGAAAGCATATTTATTTGAAGGCAGAAAACATTGCTTGGTGGAGAGTAAGGTGGAAGAGACTATTTACACCTTCAGTCAGTTCCACGGACTGAAAACGTGACATCACTCCTTTTGTACATGCAAAACGTCTGCAGGCTCTGCCTACTGCAGCCGTAAAAACATGAAGATGTAAACTCAGAACACCATGGAAACTAGTGCCTTTATTTTCTTTGGGACAAGTTTAATTTTGCTTTAGCATCACCCAGTATTACAAATGTCTGCTTCAAGCTTGAATTTACAGCATCTTCACTGTGTGGGTAGCACCTTTTCCATTTGGGATGAATGTGTGACAGAGAAATCCTGAGAGGTAAAATAAGGGACGACCCTCATAGTGTGGGACAGTTAAAAGGTATAGATTAAACAAATCTCTGGCACAAGCTGGTACATTGATCCTGGATCTGTTTGGTTGTAAACTGATCCTGAAGCAATTGTTTTGGGTGCAAGTTACCTGCATCTGAGTCACAGAATGAACCTGATAACCTGAGCTCAGAAACGACCTCCGGCCATTGAGAGCTGATCAGGGGGAGGAGGATGAAGCATCCAGCAGATGCGCTCCTCCTCCTCTGGGGAATGAGGGAGGGCTGCAGGACCCACTGTAACACTGCCACCAGGAGAATTACAGGTGGCAGTGTGTTTGGAGGCACCCACGGGAAGGGAGAAAGCCTTTTGACATTGGCTGGATGGCACACTCCACATGCAAGCACCTGCCATGATATCCATGCAGGGAGAAAAACAAAGGTAAAATCCTGGTACATACAGCCACAAAATGATTGATCTGTGGTACTCCCGGATACCGGTGTAGGCAGGCATACTCAATGTACACATTTATGTGCAGTTTATAAGAACCTGTCCAAAACCTTACTCTTTGTTGTAGACATCATCATTATAATCTGATATATTTGATTCAGTGCAGACCAATTAGTAGTGTCTCTGTTTAAATTTCTTTTATTGAGGGCATAGATATAAGTGTGCAACCTGCTTAAAGACAAGATGAGAGACCTGGACAGGTAACAATATGATTTTTTTTTGTAACTGGTATGAGGCAGGGGGCCAGAATTTGGAGAGTGTGTGTACAAAACTGACATTTCTGGCTACACTCTGGCTCCCAGACCCTTGCACCACTCCTGTGTGAGCATGCTGTTGACCTAGAAAATCAGAAAGGTTGTCCCTACACTCTGCTGTTTCTGGGAAAAATGGATGCATAACGAAGGGGCTGTAGATGAGAATGGTTATAGGGGCTGGGTGGTGGTAAAGAAGAAAGCCTGGCATGGACCTGGCCAAAGTTTGGGAGAAAAAAGCTACAGGATACAAGCTGGCACAGTGGTATGGAAGCAGCACACCGCCCTGCCACTTGAGAGACAAGTGACTCATTTAATCCCTGAAATCTCATGCCATGTCCAGCAGGTAAGACACTTAACACCAGGGATGGAAGTGTGCTGACCACACAATATTCATGCACCGCTTGCCAGCTGACCAAGGAGTGGCATTGGCAGTGAAGGCCCCTACTTGCCTGTCATCCTGGGCATCATATGAGTGCAACCATTGTGGTCTAGCAAGCAAGGTGAGTGGCAAAGAAAAAAATAAGGGAAAATACAGGAGGAACAAAATCAGTTATGAAAGTTAGAGGACACAGTCAGTAGAGATACATGGGGAGTGATTTATCTCCACAAAAGTGGTGGACAGGGTTTTATAGCACAGTACATTTGTTAAAACAAAAATAAAATGCATATACTTTAATTTTACTTCATGTAATTTTATATTACAGTACACATTTTTCAGGGGGCTTCCTCCACAAACACCTCCTTTTGCCAAGTAATGTAATAATCCAGATTTAAAAATCTTATCCACAATATTTGTGCAGAAGGATATCATCCGAACATCACAAGCAAGGCCTTCTCCCCACCAAAAAGTAACTTGACAATGTAGACCAGGGTATTAAAATTAGAGACCATCGATTAATGGAGGGAGGGAGGAGAAAGGTGAATTAGAGAAAACACTGATCTTAGAAACATTAGTGAATCTTTAGAACTGACTCCCCAAGGAATCTGTGGACGCAGGTACTGTAGCATTAACAACTTTAAAAAGAAACTGGATAGGTAACTAAGATAATCCTTCAGATGAGAGCCGCTGCCTAAACTACTCCCACCCAAACTAACCTCCTAGAACTTTAGATCAGAAGACCATAACCTTCTTTTGGTAGCCAAACTGAGCACAGTCATGGTTCAGAAAATAATTTTATACTCTGTACTCACCCTTTGGAATAGTTTTTATTTATTTATTTATTTAGCTTTTGTTGACCGGGTAAGTGCACTAGACAAATCCTGCCTATTTTCAGGCACGACCCGGGAGGGGATACAAATGAATGCCAACTGACCTTGAACCAGATTAAGCTGTTGGTGGTATTTTTAGTGAATGAGGGAAATTTGGCCAGGACACCAGGGAAATTCCTCTACTCTTTCCGATAAGTGCCATGGGGTCTTTAACATCCACCTGAACCACCACCAATCCAGGCAGATGGGACCTCGGTTTAACATCTCATCCGAAAGACGGCACCTCAGAAGTGCAGCACCCCTCTCATGCTGCACTACAGTGTCAGTACTGGGATATTAACCCAAGTGCCAGATGTGGGAACTGAACCCACAGCCCTCTGATCTCCCGACCTCAGAGGCGAGTGTGCTACCTACTGAGCCACTGACACTTTTAACCTGTGTTTCAGCAACAGCCACAACATGTTTTATTTATTTTTATTTTAAATTTGTTAACCGAGTTGGGGCACTGGGCAAAAAGCCCTTTTTCAGGACCGACCTGGGCAGTAAATACAAAATCACAACAGACAGACAATCAATAAATAATACAATCAAAACTACAAATTAAGTAAAACAAGTACAAATGTTCAAGGATAACAGATAAGATTTAAAATGAGTTTTAAAATGTGATAAAGAAGTAGCAGAGCATAATGTAATTGGCAAACCGTTCCATACTTTTGGAGCTGAGGTAGTAAAAGAGCAAAAACCATATTTATTCTTGTACGTACAAGCTTCCTACATAATACCCTTAGTAGACCTAAGATTAGTAGGTGACTAACAAATGGTTATTAAATCAGACAAGGGGAATGAGTGACCAGAGTAAATTGATTGATAAACCAGACAACCCAATGAACAGATAAATTTAATCCTGGGGATAACCAACCAATAGTGGAATACAAGGTACAGAGATGCATCTGCAGCGGAGCTGCAAGAATGAAATGACAAATATTGTTAAATGCAACAGTCAAAATATGACATTCCCTTGAGCCTAAGTTATAATATAAAGAAGAAAATAATCAATATATAGTAAAAGGGTACCCATAGCAATAGATTGGTGTGTTTCACAAGACAAATATTGTTTACATTTATACAACAAATCAATCTTCTAATTTATTGCTCTACTGATGGCCTTGACCTGAAAGTGAAAGGTCATGCTGGGGTCAAGTAAGACCCCAAGATATTTAAATTCATTTAGCTGTTCAATAACAAACCCAGAACTGACATGAAATAACAAACATGGATTATCTCTCAGCACATACATACTACCAAACACCATCGACATAGTTTTCTTTATATTCATAATCATACGATTAGTAGACAGCCAAGAACACAAAAGCTGAAATTCTGGTTCTAAAACAGAACTAACCTGAGAAACTGGAGGAGCCAGATGAAACAAAATAAGGTCATCTGCATACAGACGACACTTACAATAACTAAAAACTAAAGGCAATTGATTTATAAATAATGAAAGCAATAGGGGTCCTAGTATCGACCCCTGCGGTACGCCACACTCTATGGATCTCTGGTTAGAAGATACAGAATTAATGGATACATATTGAGACCTGTTAGTCAAATAATCCTTCATCCAGCTTACAACATTCTCAGAAATGCCCAATTCCCACATCTAAAAACAAAGCAAAGGGTGATTAATTAAATCAAAAGCCCTAGTTAGGTCCACAAACACTGTCCTATGTTCTGCAACAAGCTGTTAACTTACCTAAGGGAAAGGGAAAATGTTCATGTCTGTAACTGTTTTCACATTGTTTCTCACAGTAACTGTATGTAACTTGCAAACTTTACTGATACATATTGTATATACTGTTATTGTATACTCTTTATAGCCTAATACCAGCTTGCTATGGGGTTTTTCCTGAAAATGGCCAGACTTGCTCAATGTATTTACCTGTTTAACAACCCTTGGCCTTTTCTGCCGCTCTCTAGCGGCTGCACAAGTGGATCACAGCACCCAGCCCAGTGGTGCCAGTGGAGAGCGTCACACTCCCATGTGGGTGAACTGGTTTTCCTGCTTGAACCTGCCCATCATTATGAGCCAGTGTGGTCTAAATATGCTGCAGGAGCAGTGTTATTGAACTTTGGGAGGAAGGGTGATGGTGCTTGGCTTCTCTACTAGTAAGTCCAGGAAAACAGTGCATCCAGAAAGATGGCGGGATTGTCTAGCAGGGCATCCTGACCACAATCAAACAACAATAATCCAATTCTAAGTGCTTCAGTCTCCTGCTGGAAACCTTGTTTGGGTTGAAGCACTGGCGCTCAGCAGGTTGCTTTCCTTGGCCTCGCCAATAAAATCTTTATTATTTTGCAACTTTGCAGGTCGAATTTTTTTTCCTGTGGCTTCCTCAAGTGCCCGGCATTGAATCATTGTTCTCAACTTCTGTAGTGTCTCTTGTGGGGAACACGGGGAGAAATGGGCTCCGCAGGTGAGCACATGGTATCTGGAACCTCTCCCTCAGATCAGGCTTGAGTGTGGGAGGTGGGTGGGGGAAATGGGAAGAAATGCAGTGACGCTGCCTATGCAAATCATGTTTCCATGTGCCTCCTACCAATGGCCCCAGGGTTATGCACAGCTCCTCACACAGAGGAGAACTACTCATAAACCCAGTGGCCGTCCCCCTCCTTTATTAATATTAATAAAAGAAGATTCCATGGCACTTTTCCAATGAGATGGGGAGTTATCCTCAGTGTCCTGGCCAACATTTTTAAGAACACAGGTTCTAAAGAAATATTGCTGTATACGTGTGGTATTAATAAGCCTTACTGCCACTGCATGTATACTGCATACAGTCCCTGCGCTACCAGCATAGAACTGGTTGCTTGCTTCATAAACAGCTTTAGGATATAGCGCGTATGAAAGGCACTATATAATCCAATTCTGTTGTATTCTAATATTGCAGGTTACTTAGCATGATACTGAGGGAAAAGGAGAGTCACATGGGACAAAAATGAAAGACTGTACTAGAATACCCAGGAGAAAGGGGCAGACATCTTGTGTCTCAGGCTCCCAGAGGTTTCTGCCACGGTTTTATCCTCACCTCAGTGCAAAAACCCCTAGAAGAAAATAAATGTAGCAACTTGTTCTGTAATTTCCTGTACCTCATGTTGAGGCCGCCTGTGTTTGCTGTTGTTCTTCACACCTGTATTGCTTAATGTGCCACACTGTGGCTTGGATCATGCCTGAAAACAGTCCTTTGGATCAGTGCACCCACCCGGTTATCAAAGACATAAATAAATAAACTTACAGCAGAAATTAAATGAAGAAATGTTTTTTCCCAAAAATATTTGTAGCTACAGTAATAAAAATATTAACATAAATTTACTTTCCTAGGAATCTCTTGTGCTTTGCACTGTAAGTTTTTTTTTTTTCTTTCTTGATCCTAACTCTTGCCAGGTCTACAGTGCTATTTCTAAGCCAAATGGGACAGCCATCTTTTTTTTTCCTGAGAAAAAAATAAATGAAAACATTTATAAAATACTCACTTTTTGTGGAACTAGAAAATATTACTACCAAATAAAAGTGGACAATGCTTGAAATATTTTATAAAGAAAAAAGGTGGGGTCATATTTTTTGCCCAGTTTCTTTGTACTGTTGCTTTAAAAGGTGATGTCTGTTCTGGTTAAGTAAGTCAGTCTGCATGATTTCCTTAAGGATTTGCATACCCATGACGCCTTGCTCTGAGAATGAGGCTGCTAATTTCACCCTCATGTTTCATGAGATACATGGCGCAACTGCCATGATGATGGGAGGTGAATAGGCTGAACCACTAGTCTTTTCTCAAATTTGCATTTCCTATGTTCCAATGAATCACAAATTGCTGCATAGTAATCTATAGCTAGCAAATGCAGAGCACAGTATGGATGGATAGAAAGAAATGTAACCTTCTAAATCACATGAAGTACACAATAATAGATTTAGAGCAAAATGAGGCACTGAGCAGCCATTTTTTGTAGAACACGGGTGCTCTAGCACTTAGAAGTAAGAGGTGAGGGAGATGAGAGGTTTTCAGTTGAGGCCTAGAATGAATAATCGAGGTTGCAGAGCATAGTTCAGAGAGGAAACTGATGCTTTGAAGGATCTGTCCCTGTCTCATATGCATGAAGTTCAAGGAGCTCCATGCTCAGCTGTGGGCAACACAAGAAGAAAACTCATACTGGGCAGACAACTGAGTTGGGCACCCAAACAGCTACCCAGCCCCCCAATCCCATAGAGGTCCACTGGCCCAGCAGGATGGAGACTGGTTGGAAGGGGGAAGAAAGAAAGGAGGGATGGTGGAGAATCATATTGCAGGTCAGATACAGGATCCCTCCAATAGTGCCTGTAAACTGTTTTGTACCCCTGAATGAGGCACAGTTACCTAACTCAGTGGGGGAGGCCAGGAGCCAGTCACCAGAAGGGACCAGTCAGGGAGTGAGACTCCAGTCATCATTCTGGGTGTCGTGAAGGCACCAAGCAGGGTAAAAGCAGTAAAGAAAGTAGTGACCAGGGCATTCATAGTCAGGGATTCAATGGTAAGGAGTATGAAGGGGGTGGTTTTCAAGGATAGCACTAGGAAAGGGGAGGTCATATGCTTTCCTGGGCTGGCCCGGTGCCGTTGAGGGTTGAGGCACTGGACACCACACCTCACACCACACCAGCGACCCGGGTTTGGGAATGGACATGGGTTGTCGGGGTTGGCAGGGGAGGGAAGGCTTTGAGCATCTGGAGAACTGCTCTCCCCTCCCAGGGTGGGTTCCGGGGTACGCCTCGCTCCATAGCAGCCCCTGGTAGAGACCGGGGACCTTATGGGTAGCGAAAGCTTGATGCAATGTCAGGGGTGGAGCGGTGGCAGACTGCTGCATGTTAGATGCGCTGCCATCATTGCATGTCCGTGCTCCGTGTGAGTAGCTTGAAGAAAAAAAAAGCCCTGGTGGCCTAGTGGAAGTGAAGTGGGCCTCAGTGACCTGCCCACATCCCAATGCCGGACTTGCCTCCTGGCTGTCATGCCCTTCGGACTCCTTGGCTGTCCCTCTAATTCCAGAAAGGCCACCAAGGGTGGGCGGGCCCTTTCCCCAAGGAGTGATCCAGTCCCCCGGGGAGTGATCCGGGGGGGCTGAACAAAGCAGAAGAGCCAGATAGAGACTAGGTAAGGAGGTTTCAGGCAGGAAGTAGAGGCAGTAGTCGAGTGGGTACCCTGGAGAGATGCCCTAGGTCCCCAGTAAAGAAAAATATAATAAAAAATAAAAAAAAAGCCTTCCTGGAGCTGCAGCCCAAGGGATGCAGCCAGGATAGGGAGGATGTCAGATGAGATACAGGAGATGCCACAGGTCCTAGTGCACTTATGTATGAACTGGGCAGAAAGCAATTCAAGTGAGCTGGCCTTCATCTCACAAGACAGGGGACTAATGCAGTGGGGCAGAAATGGACAGTCTTTTAAGCTTGGGGGGGTGCTGATACTGAGAACCCCCTAGTAGGTGGTAGGTGCAGGGTGAACCTAGCAGAGGCTCCTTGGAAATGAAAATAAGGTCACAGGAAGGCAGCAAGGGTGGGGAAGAAGTGAAACTAGAGAGTGAGGGACTAGGCAGCAAATGTGCAACTAACAGAGGGGGTAATGGACAGGCTGGAGAGAGTGAATGGCATGAAGAGGGACCCAGGTAAAGGGGAGGGAGTAGAGGGGTATGTAAGGGATGGTTTGCCTAAACACCAGAAATTTTAACAATAATATCAGTGAGCTGCAGGCTATGGGGGCACAGCTGGACTTAGTGGCCATCTCAGATATCTGAGCCAGTGGGAACAATGACTGAGATCTGGCAGTTCCGGGGTACACTTAGCTTAGGAGAAACAGGGACATGGGTAAAGGAGAGGGACGTCCTATATATTAAGGAAAGTACTGAGGCAACAGAAGTTGGGACCATCAAAAAGGAGGGGTATATCAGTTCACTGATGTTGGTGAGGCTATGAAGTTGGTGGATGGAATAGAGAAGGAGTTCCGGATCAAGGGAGAAGGTTCCAATGCAGACTCGGATGACAGCACCTGAACAACAATGGGACCCAAGTACCAGCTATACATAAGAGACAGTACTGTGCTTGCCTACCTTTGTTTCCTTCGACTCTGGCCACTGTAATGTCTAGACTTATGTGCCCATTTGGGAGTAACTTTTATGTGGGTCCTAGCTTTGGGCTGTTATGGCTGTCAGGGGTAGCGTGAGCAAAATGGCATCTTACAACTGCGTACTATGTTTAACCTTGTTGGGCTACCTGTTTTCCTTCTTCATAAGGGTGATTTTGGTGCCCTAAAGCCTGGATACATGCGCACTGGATTCTCAGGACCACCGATGCATTAGAGCAGAAGTGTGCACAGTAGAACTGTTTTCATCCCGAGACTCTCAAAGGAGTATTCTAATAATGACTTTTCCAAGGAAGTTATGTGCCTTTGAGTACTGTTTCAGGTGCACTACCTGATGCTTAAGTGGATAACAATTATTTTCTCTCTGTTAATGATTCTTACTCAAATGTTTGATGGTGGCTACTGTGAGTTTAATTCCTGTTCGTAGGTCACTCTCAGTTAGACAACATGCAGTATACTAAAGTATAAATTAGTTTTTACAGTTTTGAACCGATTTCCTGTACTTTAGGAAGCTGATGGTAATAGAAAGGCTGATGTTAATAAATATTTTCTTTTCTTTTACATGCTATATGGTTGCATTTAAGGGGCAGAGCTCTGAATTAGTAATTATTCAATTTAATCCTTTCATTGGAGAATGGGATGCTATACCCATATCATAGGGTGCATGATCTTATTTCGTTTTTACTTGTTGGTAATCCCTGCTCATGGCGGTAATAGCCTTTAGATATCTCTATGTTTGGATGATGTATTACACATTTATTGTTACTGCTGCTCAGTGGCACACTGAATGTGTGCTTACTTAACAGGCAAAGGATCAACAGTTCAAATCCTGACAGGGGCTTTAGCAATTTTGAAAGCACATTTTCTTGATCTGGAAGGAAACTACTACTTTACCCAGCTGTCAGCTGTGTGGGAGATTCTATATTGCACTTGATATCTGCAACCTGCACACTCTTGCACAATTCTGTGGGACATGAAACTAACTACCATTGGTACTTTGCTTTTTATTTACATATTTATTTAGTGTTTAACCAAGAAGGGGCTTGCAAACTCTGCTTATCTTCTGAGTAACTTCAGAAGGATTGAAATACTGCATTTGGGTTGACCATTTGAGGTAGCTAGATTGTCTACTAGGATTCTGTGACAGTTAAACTATTTTTAAATAAATTACAGGTGTCTGAGGAGTTGAATGAGGGGCTTGCAAACTCTGCTTATCTTGGAAGTATCCTCAGAAGGGTTTAAATACTGCATTTTGGTTGTCCCTTGGGGGTAGCTGGATTGACTACTAGGATTTTGTGACAGAAACTGTTTTTTAATAATTTACTGGTATGTAGGATTTTGTGATAGTTAAACTCTTTTTAAATAATTTACTGGAGGTTAAAGAGTTGTTATAGCAAAAGCTGCAGTGTGGATTGAAACACAGACAGCTTCAGGTGCAGGAAACTGTGTTTCCCTGATTGCTGTGCAGGTTGTCTTGCTGAAAGGAAGGTTAACATTCATCCTAGTGGTGGGTCAGAGCTTGTAGCAGATTGTACCTGAGGGCACAGCTTAGGCCCAAACCCACCCTTCCCCACATCCACCCCCTCAAGGTGTCACTTTCTTTATAGCAGGGGTTGTGGCATCATTTCCTCAAGGGGGAAGGTGCATACAGCACGTTTCCTTACCAGCACAGCACAGCACAGCACACTGCATTGAAGGTAATAGCACACTCAATAACTATATATAACACAAAAAAAAAAGGCTTAAAGCTAGAGAATCAGGAAAGAAGACAGACATGTGGGGAGTAGTGCAATGCACTGGCTGTGGGGCAGCAGTCTTCCGGGAGACTTTCTGGAGGCTGCGATGCTGCCCTCTGTGTAGGCACCTCTCTGGTCTGAGGGAGGAGGTTGCTAATCTCTGAGCTGACTTGGCTAGAATTCATGAAACCTCCTCCCCTATCCAGGGACCACCAGGGCCACTGCCACTACCTCAGAGGTTGCCAAGAAAGAGGAGCAGTTGGACCAAGGTGGGCTCAGGCAGGGAGAGGATGGTGGAACAGATGCACATTCCTCCAGTTGTACCTCTCCACAATTCATACGCTCTTTTGGCGGAGAGTGGTTCCTCTATGGAGGAACCAGCAGTGGAGACCAAAGAGGATGCTGGGAACCTCCACAAAGGAGTCCCACAGGAGGGTGGCATGGGATCCCACAGTGGAAGGAAACTCCTGGTGGGGGACTCAATTGGGGGGTAGATCTGGGGAATGAAGGAGAGAGGGAGGTGAGGTGCCTGCCTGGGGTCACGGCTTGGAGGGACAGGGAGCGAATCCTCAGGATCGCAGGAGCAGCTGCACAAGGGAGGGAGTTGGATATCATTGTCCACCTAGGGACAAATGACCTGGCTATCAATGGGATCACAGCACTACAAGAGGAGTTTGAAGAGTTGGGGAGGGGCCTTAGACAAGTAGCACATACAGTAACCTTCTCAGAGGTGCTGCCTGTCTATGGCAAGGGTGATGCTAGAGTACTCCACACCATGGGATTCAATGAAAAAATGGCTGAAAACAGGTGCAGAGCTCAGAGTTTTGGCTTCATTGGGGACTGGGGGTCCACCTGGAGGGATACAGGCCTATACTGGCACTATGGTCTACATCTGTCCAGGAGGGGAACCAGAATCCTAGGTGATAGGTTTAAATGCATAATTGGCAAGCTTTTAAACTAGCCAAGGGGGGGAGGCACTGAAAAGGAGCAGGGAGAACCCAGCCTCCCCTTACAAAACACAGTAGTTAGAGAGGTAAACACCAAGGTAGAGAAGTTAATGGGGAGCAGGACAGGGGTAAATGCAGAAAAAGGCAGTAAGGACAGGGATGGGACTAAAAGGGGTAAGGCCATCAACAAATGGAGGGTGATGAGTACCAATGCCCATAGTCTGTGTAACAAGCTCCCTGAACTAGTGGTCTTGATAGAAGAGGGACATCAGGATATCGTGGCAATCACAGAAACATGGTACACTGAGAACCATGACTGGGATGCCAACATACCAGGATACACAATGTACAGGAGGAACAGGGAGGGTAAAAGAGGAGGAGGAGTAGCTCTCTATGTAAGGGAAGGGATCAAAACAATGGAACTAAAGGATAAACAGGGAGTAGAGGAGGCACTGTGAGTTACCCTGGAACCAGGTTATGGCACCAAAATTTGCAAAGGGGTGGTATATAGACCCCCATCTGAGGGGGAGGCAATGGACAAGGAAATGATAGAAGGCATCCTTAGAATGGCAGAAAAAGGGAGTTATTGTTGATGGGGGACCTGAATATGCTAGACGTTAGCTGGAGCACCCTGGCTGTAACCACATCAAAAATCAGGTTTATTCTTGATGCCCTGCAGGGGGCATCCTCAGACAGCTAGTGGTGGAACCCACTAGGGAGGGAGCAGTTTTAGACCTGATACTGTCACATGGAGATGGAGAAAGGATCTCAGATTTAGAAGTGGGTAGCCATCTGGGAACAAGTGATCACAAAACAGTGTGGTTCACGATAAACACAGCCATAGAGTCGAGCCATACAAAAGCAAGAGTGTTGGACTTTAGGAGGGCTGACTTTGAGAAAATGGGAGAGTGCCTCAGAAAAGCACTAGCAAACTGGCAAGAAGGAGGGGTGGAGGAACAATGGGGAAAAATCAAAACAGCTATCGTAGAGGCAACAAGCCTTTGTGTGAAGCAAATCAACAAAGCAAAATGAAGGAAAAATCACTATGGTTCTCAAAAGAGGTGCCAGGGAAGGTTAAGGAGAAAAAGGTAGCATTCAGGAAGTATAAGGAAACACAGAAGGAGCAGGACAGAGAACTGTACCAGGTAAAGCAGAAGGAAGTGGGGAAGGCAGTCAGAATAGCAAAAGCCCAAATTGAGGAAAAGATAGCCAACTCAGTTAAGAAGGGGGACAAAACCTTTTATAGGTACATCAGGGAGTGAAGAAAGATGAAGGAAGGGATAATGAGGCTTACTAAAGGGAAGGGAGGGTGGGCAGAGGATGACAGTGAAAAAGCAGGGATACTGAATGAATGCTCAGTATTCACAAAAGAAGAGGAGGGGGAGGTACCTAAATTAAAGAATAGAAGCACTCTGGATAGGGAGGTCGATACCAGTCCATTCACAGAAGAAAGGATCCTGAAAGAACTCTTAAAACTGAAGGTGGACAAACCAATGGGGCTGACGGGATTCACCCAAGAATTCTAAAAGAACTAAGGGTAGAATTAGTAACACCACTGACTACCCTTTTTAACAAATCTTGGGAGGATGGTGTAGTACCAGAGGACTGGAGGAGGGCAGATGTGATTCCCCTTCACAAAAGTGGGAGCAAGGCAGAGACAGAAAACTACAGACCTGTTAGTTTGACCTCAGTGGTAGGGAAAATGTTGGAATCACTTCTAAAGGAAATAATTGTTGAGTTCCTAGAGGCCAGTGGGGCACAGGACCCAAGGCAGCATGGATTCACAGCAGGAAGGTCATGTCAGACGAATCTAATAGATTTCTTTGACTGGGTGACCAATGTGGTAGACCAGGGAGGGGCAGTGGACATGGCCTACCTAGACTTTAGCAAGGCATTGGACATAGTCCCACACAAAAGATTAATATACAAGTTAGCCAGCCTTGGAGTGGGTCCCAATGTGATAGCCTGGGTTAAAAATTGGCTGGACAACAAGACACAGAGGGTAATAGTAAACAGAGTTTACTCTGAAGAAAGGGGGGTTACTAGTGTGGAACCACAGGGTTCAGTACTGGGACCGGTCCTCTTTAATGTCTTTATAAGTGACATTGGAGAGGGACTGGATAGAAAAATATGTCTCTTTGCAGATGACACAAAGATCTGCAACAGGGTTGATACAGAAGGTGGGGTGGAGAGGATGCAAAGGGACTTGGCAAGGTTAGAGGAATGGTCAAATATATGGCAGCTTAGACTCAATGCAAAGAAGTGCTGGGAAACAAAAACCCAGGGGAAGAGTACACAATGGGGGGTGAGATAATAATAACAACAACAGAAATGGAAAGGAACCTGGGGGTAGTCATATCAGATGACCTTAAGGTGGGCAAGCAATGTGAGAAGGCAGTAAGGAGGGCTGATGGGATACTGGGATGCATAGGGAGAGGCACCACCAGTAGAAAACCAGTAGAAAACAAGAAGTTGTTATCCCTCTGTACAGACAGTTGGTGAGACCCCATCTGGAGTTCTGCTTCCACTTCTGGAGATCCCATCTCCACAAGAACATAGACAGGATGGAGGCTGTACAGAGGAGAGCAACTAAAATGGTGCACGGTCTGCACCAGAA
Source organism: Neoceratodus forsteri (assembly GCA_016271365.2). Taxonomy (NCBI): domain Eukaryota; kingdom Metazoa; phylum Chordata; order Ceratodontiformes; family Ceratodontidae; genus Neoceratodus; species Neoceratodus forsteri. Next base: position 349,613,184 of record JADMNL010000024.1, read on the forward strand.
GACATATGAAGAGAGATTAAAGAAGCTTAATATGTATACTCTCGAGGAGAGGAGGGGAGAGGGGGGACATGATAGAAACTTTCAAGTATATCAAGGGAATCAACAGAGTCCAAGATGGTAGCATCTTTCAGAAAAAGAGATGTGCAAGAACAAGGGGGCACAATTTGAAGATAGAGGGGAGACGGCTCAAAGATAATGTGAGGAAGTATTTTTTCACGGAGAGGGTTGTGGATACATGGAACAGCCTTCCTGAGGCAGTAGAGGACTCAAAAACAGTGGGGGAATTCAAGAATGCATGGGACAGACATAAGGCAATTCTAGTGGGGAGGGGTAGGAAGAAGTAGGCTGTTGGTTAACTAGGATCTACAGCCTATGCATTAGGTAGGGAAATGGGCAGACTAGGTGGGCCAAGCGGTCCTTATCTGCCATCAAATTCTATGTTTCTATGTCTTGATTGTAATGCCAATTTATTTCTACAATAAATTTCTACTACTACTACTACTTATACATTTAGCAACCGCCCCCAGTGATGTAAAAATGAATAGGGGCATATCAGCTTCGGACTGTAACAATGTTATACTCACTTTATAAAAGTGCATATGTTTTTACTATGTGCCTACCTATAGGCTATTTGAACTGTGTTTTGTATGCAGCTAAATAATAAAAATAAAGTTTAGAAAAAGTAGGGGGGTGGAATCTATCTAGGTGCACTGACCAACACTTGTTGGTAATAGGATTAGGAATGCGCTACAGACAGCTGGGCAGCCATGCACACCATGCACACAAAAAGGCTGTTCATAAATCGTTTATAATAAAATACAAAATTACTTTATTTTCTCACCGCATGGTGCACATCAATAGTTGTCAGGACCTGAAAGCCCACGGTAACAAGCGTCTAACATTTCACCAAGACATTGGCTTTTATGAAGATCTTGTGGACTGCCTTTTTGTGTGCATGGTGTGCCGTGACTGCCCAGCTACCAGTTTTCCATGTCACAGAGCAGCCGGTGGTTCTTGTGCGGCTCTGTTCTTGTCTGCATGTCAATGTACTACAGACCACCAGGATAGAAAGACAAAGAGGCAGGGAGTTAGGGGATGAAATCAAGAAAGGAGCCACAAAAGGGGATCTAATGTTAGTGGGGGACCTGAACCTGGGATATCCTGGCAGCAAAGAGTACCAGGAGTCTAACGTTGCTAAATACCTTACATGATTGCTGACAGGTACAGTTGGTCAGGGAAACCCACATGGCAGGACTCCATACTAAACTTAGTGCTCACTAATTTGGATTTGGTGGGGGCTGCAGTCAGGGAACCTTTAGGGTGCAGTGAACACAACATTGTATGGTTTGAACTGGCAGTGAGAGCAATGGTCCCCCATTGAAAACAGTGGTTCTGGACCTCAAATGAGCACCTTTCAGCCCGATGCAGGAACTAGTTAGGGAGAGATTGGCAGTTGTTGACCTGAAAGAGGGGAACGAAGAACATTGGGGTAGGGTAGAAGGTTGGCAAAAGAGACAAGCACAAAAAGAAGATCTGATTTTCAAAGGGGATGATGGAGGCTATGAGGGTGAAAAAAGAAGAGCCTTCACAGAGTACAAGAGGAGCAAGTGGGGAGAAGCCTGGTAGGATTACCAGGCTAAACTCAAAGAAGCAAGGGGTGGCAGTCACGAGGGCAAAGGCTCAGACTGCTGAAGGACTAAAAAGTGGGGAGAAATTATATCTACAAATACACACACACATACATATATATATATATATATATATATATATATATATATATATATATATATGGATAGGGGAAATTGTTTAACCAGGAAAGGCACACTAAGCCAGAGCTTGTATCCAGGTGCGACCTGGGAGCACAAGAAAGTTAAGTGACTTGCTCAGGGTCACACGGTATGCAATTGGGAGCTGATGGGATTCAAACCCAGGTCTGCAGGTTTGCAGCTCAGTGCTCATAACCACTATGCTATATTGCCTCCAAGATATGAATATATTAATTCTGTCTCCTGATTGGACAAAACACCACATGACTGTGCATTATTCCACATTGACCACATGCCTGCACTTCTTTCTATTTTTCACCCCTGAAAAACAATTTTGGCCATTTTATAAGACAAATAATCCACTAAAGGGTGTGCGGTCATGCTCTGATAGACGCGCGCCCTGATGGTTGAATGCACTCAGTCTGCAGTCTCATGCCTCATAATGCACACCAAGGTGTGCGTATATCAGAGCATGACTGCACACCCTATAGTGGATTATCTGTTTATATATATATATGAAAAAAGGACAGCAGAGGGCTAGTCAGACTAGCTGAGAGGGTGGAGGGTAGTGAAAGATGATGAGTAGATGGTGAACATACTGAACAATTACTTCTGCTCAGTATTCATGGTAGAGGATGATGGACCTCTATCGTAGAGTGGTATAAAGGCCACTATGTGGGGGGGGTCCAGAAATGGGCAGAGTAGAGATCTTGCTTGACTGGGTACACAGGAGAGGGGACACAAAGTAAGTCAAGATGGGAGTGGTGCAGTGCAATGGCTGTGGAGCAGCAGTGTTCTGGGAGACATTCTGGAGGCTGCAATGCTGCCCTGTTTGCAGGCACCTCTCTGGTCTGAAGGAGGAGGCTGCCCGTCTCCAGGCTGACCTGGCTAGGATTCGTGAAACCTCTTCTCCCACCCAGGGACCACCAGGGCCACCACTGTTACCTCAGAAGTTGCCAAGAAAGAGGAGCGCTTGGACCAAGGTGGGCTCAGGGAGGGAGAGGGTGGTGGAACAGAGGTGCATCCCTCCAGTTGTAGCTCTCCACAATTCATATGCTGTTCTGGCAAAGAGTGATTCCTCTATGGAGGCACCTGCAGTGGAGACCAAGGAGGATGCTGGGAACCTCCACAAAGGAGACCCACAGGAGGGTGGCATGAGACCCCACTGGGGAAGGAAACAACTCCTGGTGGGGGACTCAATCATTGGGGGTAGACATGGGGGAGGAAGGGGATAAGGAGATAAGCTGCCTGCCTGGCGCCACGGCTTGGAGGGACAGGAAGCAAATCCTCAGGATCGCGGGAGCAGCTGCATGAGGGAGGGAGCTGGATGTCATTGTCCACCTAGGGACAAATGACCTGGCTGTAAATGGGATCAGAGTGGTGCAAGAGGAGTTTGTGGAGTTGGGAAGGGGCCTTAGACAAGTAGCATGTAAGGTAACCTTCTCGGAGGTGCTGCCAGTCTACGGCAAGGATGATGCTAGGGTATTCCACACCATGGGATTCAATGAATGGTTGAAAAACCGGTGTGGAGCTCAGGGTTTTGGCTTCATTGGGGACTGGGGAGCCACCTGGAGGGATGCAGGCTTATACTGGCACTATGGTCTGCATCTGTCGGGGGGATCCAGTATCCTAGGTGACAGGTTTAAATGCTTCATTGGCAAGCATTTAAACTAGCCAAGGGGGGAGGCACTGAAAAGGAGCAGGGAAATTCCAGCCTCCCCCCACAAAGCACAGTAGTTAGAGAGGTAAACACCAAGGCAGAGAAGTCAGTAGGGAGCAGGACAGGGATAAATGCAGAAAAAGGTGTTAAGGACAGGGATGGGGCTAAAAGGGGTAAGGCCATAAAAAATAAATGGAAGGTGATGAGTACAAATGCTCGTAGTCTGTGCAACAAGCTCCCTGAACTAGTGGCCTTAATGGAAGAGGGATGCCTGGATATTGTGGCAGTCATCGAAACATGGTACACAGAGAACCATGAGGTGGGAAGTCAACATACCAGGATACACAGTCTACAGGAGGAACAGGGTGGGTAAAGAGGAGGAGGTAGCTCTCTCATATAGGGAAGGGATTAAAGCAACAGAACTAAAGAGTAAACAGGAAGTTGATGAGTCACTATGGGTCACCCTGGAGACAGAAAATGGCACCACAATCTGCATGGGGGTTGTGTACAGACCCCCATCTCAGGGGGAGGAAATGGACAAGGAAATGATAGAAAGTATCCTTAAAATGGCAAAAAAAGGGGAGATATTGTTGATGAGGGACCTGAATATGCCAGATGTTAACTGGAGTACCTTTGCTGCAGGCACATCCAAGAGCAGGGTCATTCTTGATGCCCTACAGGGGGCATGCCTCAGACAGCTAGTGTTGGAACCCACTCGGGAGGGAGCAATCTTAGACCTGGTACTCTCAAATGGGGAAGGAGAAAGGATCTCAGATTTAGAAGTGGGTAGCCATCTGGGAACAAGTGAACACCAAACAGTGTGGTTCACAATAAACACAGCCATAGAGCCAAGCCATACAAAAATAAGGGTATTGAACTTTAGGAAGGCTGACTTTGGGAAATCGAGAGAGTGCCTTAGAAAAGCACTAGCAAATGGGCAAGAAGGAGGGGTGGAGAAACAATTGGGAATAATCAAAACAGCCATCGCAGAGGCAACAAGCCTTTGTGTGAAGCAAATCAATAAAACAAAATGAAGGAAAAAACCACTATGGTTCTCAAAAGAGGTGGCATGGACGGTTAAGGAGAAAAGGATAGCATTCAGGAAATATAAGGAAACACAGAAGGAGCAGGACAGAGAACTTTATCAGTTAAAGTAGAAGGAGGCAGGGAAGGCAGTCAGAATAGCAAAGGCCCAAACTGAGGAAAGATAGCCAACTCTGTTAAGAAGGGGACAAAACCTTTTACAGGTATATTAGGGAGTGAAGAAAGACCAAGGGAGGGATACAGAGACTTAATAAAGGGAAGGGAATGTGGGCTGAGGGTGACAGTGAAAAAGCAGTGATACTGAATGAATATTTCTGCTCAGTATTCACAACAGATGAGGAGGGGGAGGTGCCTAAACCAAACAAGGGAGAAACTCTGAATAGGGGGGTCGATACCAGTTCATTCACAGAAGAAAGGGTTTGAAAGAACTCTTGAAACAGAGGTGGACAAAGCAATGGGGGCCTGATGGGATTCAACTAAGAATACTAAAAAGAACTAAGGTAGAACTAGTAACACCACTGACTACTCTCTTTAACAAATCATGGGAGGATGGAGTGGTACCTGAGGACTGGAGGAGGGCAAATGTGATTCCACTTCACAAAAGTGGGAGCAGGGCAGCAGAGACAGGAAACTACAGACCAGTTAGTTTGACTTCAGTGGTAGGGAAAATGATGGAATCACTTCTGAAGGAAAGAATTGTTGAGTACCTAGAGGCCAGTGGGGCACAGGACCCAAGGCAGCATGGTTTCACAGCAGGAAGGTCATGTCAGACGACCTAATAGATTTCTTTTGACTGGGTGACCAAAGTAGTAGACCAGGGAGGGCCAGATATGGCCTACCTAGATTTTAGCAAGGCATTCGACACAGTCTCACACACATGATTAATATACAAGTTAGTCAGCCTTGGGTGGGTCCCAAGGTGGTAGCCTAGATAAAAAACTGTCTGGACAACAGGGCGAAAAGGTAATAGTAAACGGAGTCCACAGTGAAGAAAGGGTAATCTAGTGGAGTACCGAGGGTTCGGTATGGGACCGGTCCTCTTAATATCTTTATAAATGACATTGGAGAGCACCTGGAAGGAAAGGTATGCCTCTTTGCAGATGACACAAGATCTGCAACAGGGTTGATACAAGGTGAGTGGAAAGAATGAAAAGCACTTAGCAAGGTTGGAGGAATGGTCAAATACGTGGCAGCTCAGATTCAATGCAAAGAAGTGCATGGTGATGCATCTGGGAAACAAAAACCCAGGGGAAGAGTACACAATGGGGGGTGAGTTAATAACAACAACAACAAAAATCGAAAGAGACCTAGGAGTAATCATATCAGATGACCTAAAGGTGGGCAAGCAATGTGAGAAGGCAGTAAGGAGGGTTGGCGATACTGGGATGCAGGTAGAGGCATCAGCAGTAGAAAACAGGAAGTTGTTATCCTCTCTACAGACAGTTAGTGAGGCCCCATCTGGAGTACTGCGTGCAATTTGAGACCCCATCTCCACAAAGACATAGACAGAGTGAGGCTGTTCAGAGGAGGCAACTCAAATGGTGCAAGGTCTGCACCAGAAGACATAGAGAGAGACTAAAGCAGCTTAATATGTATACCCTTGAGGAAATGAGGAGAGGGGACATGATGAAGCTTTCAAGTATCTCAGGGAATTAACAAGGTACAAAAGGTTGGTATCTTTCAGAAGAAGAGATGTGCAAGAACAAGGGGGCACAATTTGAAGATGGGGGGACGGCTCAGAGGTAATGTTAGAAAGTATTTTTTCACAGAGAGGGTTGTGGATGCATGGAACAGCCTTCCTGAGGAGGTTGTGGAGTCAGGAACAGTGGGAGAATTCAAGAATGCATGGGACAGTCATAAGGCAATTCTAGTGGGGGGCAGGAGGAAGTAAGCTGTTGATTAACTAGAATCTGCAGCTTATCCATCAGGTAGGGAAATGGGCAGACTGGGTGGGCCAAGCAGTCCTTATCTGCCGTCAAATTCTATGTTTCTATGTTTCTGGGTAAGAAAGGATCTGGAAGCTCTCAGGGTAGAGAAGGTGACTAGTTTGGACAGCCTGCACCAACAGGTACTTAGGGAATTGGCTGCAGAATTTGTTGTACCCTTAACTCTACTACTTAGTGACTCACTGAAGTCCAGAGTGGTGCCAACAGATTGGAGATCTGCCGACATAGTACCACTCCACAAGAGGGGGGCATGGAAGATCCAGGCAACTACAGGCCTGTCAACCATACCTTCATTGTAGTAAGCTGATGGGTATTATAGGCAAAGAAAGCTTGGTGGCCCATGTAGAGTACAATGGACTGCAGGACAATAAGCAGCAAAGATTTGTGTCAGGGAAATCATGCCAGACCAAACTGATATTGTTTTTCACCAGCTCCAAGGTGATACACAAAGGACAGGTGGTAGAGTTACTCTACTTCGACTTCATCAAGTCAACTGATTCGGCACTGTGCAGTAGGTTGCTGAAAAAGTTAGGGGCTTTGGAGTAGGGGGTTTACTCAAGTGGGTATGAAACTGGCTTAAGGGGAGGCAACAGAGGGCAGTGGTGAACACGACTTAGTCGGGGGGACAGGGATGTATGTCATGAGTAGGGTGCCGAAGGGATCATTCCTGGGACCTGTCCTATTTACTATCTTCACAAGTGACATGTGGAAGGTATCCAAGCAAGTTGCATCTCTGCTAATGGCACAAATCTCTGTGGCAGGGTAGATCATGAGGAAGGGGTGCAGGAGCTCCAGATGTGCCTAGAGAAACTAGAGAGGGTGTCTTAGGTCTGACAGTTGAGGTTGTGTTCATCCAGACTTTTCACATTAGTTGAAATTCTATACCAAGAAGTGCAAGGTAATGCACTTGGGATACAGACCCCATGCACAGAGTAGAAACACAGAATTTGTTGGCAAATAAGGACCGCTTGGCCCACCCAGTCTGCCCATTTTGTCCCTGCCTATACTGTCATCACAGACCCTACCTGATCCCCGACTACTCCCCTCCCCACATTCCTACCAAGATTCTTTTCCGTCTATCCCATGGATGCTTGAAGCTTGCCACTGTTTTCACCCCACCACATCTGCTGGAAGATTGTTACAGGCATCCACCAATCTTTCATTGAAGAAGTACTTCCTCACATCCCTCTTAAACTTCACCCTTCCAGCTTCACTGTATACCTCCGTGTTCTTGTACACAGTATCTTCTGAAAAATACTCTCCTGTACCTTATTCACCACCATGAGGTAACTCGGTTTAACTTGGTGTTGTGAGACAAAGTAGGCTAGATGCCCATTAAATGGTCTCCCACTCATAGTGGGTTTATTTCCCAAGTTCACTGCACAGTAGTAACTCATCCAACATTTTTTTGAAACTTTCCAGCGATGGTGCATTAACAATATGATTTGGTAATGCATTCCACTTTCTGGCAGTACGTAAATTGAAATAGTTGAAACGTTTAACTGTGAATACTCTTAGTATCTCAATCTGTTTATTGTGTGACCTAAGATTTTTTTCTTCTATGCAGGCAGTGTATGCCACACTGATTCATCAGAGAGGAATTCTTTATGATTTTGTACATAAGCAATAACTCTCCCTGAATTCTTCTAGTCTCAAGTGAGAACAGTTTGAGTTTACCCAATCTAACATTATAATCCAGATTCTTTAGTCCCTGGATTGAGTCAATCTCCTCTGTATTCTTTCAACTAAATTAATGTATTTTTTAAGATAGAGACACCATAGTGGAGTTCCGTAATCTAGATGAGGTATAATGTATGTTTTGTAGAGTTTTAGAATACATTCTTCGTCCCTGGAGACAAAGGATTTGTTTATCGAGCAGATGAGTTGATTAATGTTCCAGGCAATATTTCAACAATGAGTTGAAGCAGACAAGTTGGAGTCAATCCATACCCTAAGGTCTTTTCCACTTGCAATGGATTTGAGTGCCTTTCCATTGAGATAAGGCATGTAGGTCTCTATCATGTCCCCCCTCTCTCCTCTCTAACAGGGTATACATATTGATCTTTCAGTCTCTCCTCATAGGGCTTATGATGAGGCCCGTGAACCATTTTAGTTGCCCTCTTGTAGCCAGCCTCTACCCTGACTATGTCCTTCCTGAGAGGAGGTCTGCAGAACTAGCCAGAGTGCTCTAGGTGGGTCTCACCAATGATCGATACAGTAAAAACACCACCTCTCTCCTTCTGCTGGTGATTCCCCTCCCTATGCACCCCAGCATCCTGCTGGCAATGCTTAGTGCCTTCTCGCACTACCTCACCACTTTGAGGTAATCAGATATGATAATCCCATGGTTAATTTCCTGTTTAGTGACCATCACAACCTCTTCCATCATTTTATGAACCTCTTCTGGGTTTCTGTGCCCTAGGTGCATGATTTCGCACTTTTTCACAAAGAAACTCAGCTGACATACTCTCGACTACCGCTCGAGTTTTCTCAGGTCTCTATTTTTTCTCTCCACCCCCTCTGGAGTATCTACACTATTGCTGAATTTGGTGTCATCTGCAAAGAGGCGTACCTTCCTTTCCAGCTCTTCTGCAAAGGTGCTTATAAATACATTGAAGAGGACTGGTCCCAGTACCAAGCCCAGGGATGCCCTGCTGGTCACTCTCCCCTCATTAGAATGGGTACTGTTTACCACCACCCTCTGTTGCCTATCAACCAGTTTCTTACCCAGTTTACTGCCTTGGATCCCACCCCCAAACTGCCCAGTTTCCTAATAAGTCTCCTATGTGGTACAGTGTCGAAGAACTTACTAAAGTCTAAGTAGGTCATATCCCCCACCACCCTACCCTGATGTATTTCCTTGGTTACCCAGTCAAAGAAATTGATCAGGTTCTTCTGACATGACCTCTCTCTTGCTGCCTTGGGCCTTGTAACCCACTGATTTCAATATACTCCACTAGCCTCTCTTTCAAAAGTGTCTCCATTGATGTCCCCACCACTAATGTTAGACTGAAAGGCCTATAGTTGTCAGTTTCCTCCTTGTTGCTGCTTTTATGAAGCAGGACTCCATCTACCCTCCTCCAGTCCTCTGGAACCACTTCTGTTTCCAGTGAATTGTTGAATAGGGCTGTCAGAAGTGCGGCCAGTATCTCCATCAGCTCCTTCAGGACCCTTGGGTGTACGCCATCTGGCCACATAGCCTTATCCACTTTCTGATTCACAAGTCCTCTCAGAACGCTTTTGTCTGTGAATGAACTTGTGCCTCTCTCCCCTCAGTGTTCCTGCTACTTCTATGTAGTCCATCCCCCACTCTCGATATGAGAGGGGTTAGGTAGGTCACCATAACCAAGAAGAGGGATCTGGGGATCATAATCAATGACTCCTTCAAGTAAATGAGTCACTGCAACAAAGCACATATGGCATCAAGGATTTTGTAGTCTATAGGGAAGGGTTTTAATAGTAGGTGAAGCAAAGAATTCTGCCCTTGTACAGAGCCCTGGTTTGGCCTCACCTGGAATACCATGCTCAGTTCTGGAGTCGCCACCTGAGGAAGGACATAACCAGACTGGAGTCGGTGCAGAGAAGGGTCACTAAGGAGATCCAGGGCAAAGAATGCAGATCCTTTAAGGATTGGCTGGTTGCCCTAAATACGTACTCACTGGAGGTTAGGTGTGAGAGGGAGACATGATAGAAACATATACGTTTTTTAGGGGTATAAAAAGGGTGAATAGTGAGGACCTGTTTTTAAGAATAGGGATGCAGACGGCCTCATCAGTGCAGCAGTAGCACTACCGTTTGTGATGCCAGTGACCTGGGTTTGGAAGGGAGCATGGGGCATCAGGGGTTGACCAGGGGAAGGAAGATCAAGCACTGCGGTGGATGCTTTCCTCCTCCAGGGTGGTTGGGCAGCACACTCTGCTGCAACACTGCCACCTAGGTGTCCATTGGTGGTGGTGGTGCTAGCAGAACAGCTAAGGGATGGGGGATCCTCCCTGCAGAAGATGTCAGCATGCTCTGCATGCAGCATCATACTGCTGGCTCCATGGAGTGTTCAAGGGGAGAAGAAAAAGGAGAAAAAAGTTTTCTGGCTGCAGCAGAAAGAAGCAGTCTGCCCTCCACAGACACAACACCATCTACTGGACTCAGGGTGGGCTCAGATCTAGCATGGCTTCTGGAGGAGAAATGGGGTACCCACTCTGGCCCCACCACAGAAGGAAACCTGTGTGGAATCAAGCCAGGCCAGAGGTTAAGTCTCAGAGATGGATGGTGATGGGGTTGGGGGGACCGTCAGCAGAAGAGGCCAGCAAGATGGAAGAAAAAGAACGTGAAAAAAAGAAATAGGGATGCAGTAGGGCATGATTGGAGGCTGGTGTGGGGGGACATCTTCAAGACAGACATGAGGAAGTTTTACTTCAGAGGGTGGTGGAACCATGGAATAGACTGCTGTAAAAGTGGTGTGGGCAGCTACCCTAAACAGGTTTAAACATGACTGGGATAGGGCAAGGGAACATCACAGGACTGAGGGTGATGGAGCAGGGGAAGAAGGTGACAACCCACCAGTATAGTAAGTCAGTGGGGTGAAGTAATATAGTAATGGCAGCCTTGATGGACATTCAGTCTCCTTCTGCCTTCTGGTGGGGCTAAGTCAGATTTGAGGTTGCAAGTTATTTTGGGTTTCTCACAAGAGGCAAGAAGGGGAAGGATCCAGATTCAATTCAGTGCAGTGCAGTACTTGCTCATTGCTGCTTTTTGTTTTAAACTTAGATTTGTGGGCTTTTAGTGGTACTGTTATTTCTTTGCTGTCTTTATTTAGAATTGTTGTTGGGCTGTTGATAATTTAAAATCTAGTTTGGTGTACTTGTAGTGGTGCTGGTTTCCTTTGCTGTGTTTACTTGCTGCAAATTTTGTCTTGTCTTGTCTGTCTTACCCTGCAGTTTGGGGGAGGGGGGCTAATTGTCTGATCTCTGATCTCAGCTACATGATAACTGGGGGTAGGGCTAAATCAGATTTGAGGTAGAAAGTTGATTTTTGGTTTCTCAGAAGAGGTCAGAGGGGGAAGGATCCAGATTCATTTCAGTGCAGTGCAGTAACTGCTCATTGCTGTTTTTGTTTTAAACTTAGATTTGTGGGCTTTTAGTGGTGCTGTTTTCCTTTGCTGTCCTTACTTGCTGCAAATTTCCACCCACCTTCCCTCTGCTGCCCCCACTCTTAATTATATGCCCTGTTAAATCTGACTGACATGAGCCAAGCACAGGGAATAGCAGGGGTTGTGGAGTAGGAGGGGTATAAGGGGGAGGAAGCCTGCCGTCAGCACAAGTGTTTTGACTCATTTGTTTTTTTTGTTGTTGTTTTCTTTCTTTAAAAAAAGTATCTGAGGATCGGTGGCTGGATTTTCAGGACAGTAAATTAATAAAGAGGGAACTACAAGGAGAGCTTCAGTAACAGACAAGTACTGGAATAAGTATAAGTGCAGTATAATGTGGGGAGTGGTGCAATGTAGTGGATGTGGGGCAGTCATATTCAAGCAGATCTTCTGGATGCTGAGGTGCTGCCCTATCTGCAGGCATCTCTCAGAACTGCGGGATGAGATAGCCAGACTCAGAGTGGAAGTAAACTGGGACAGGAGTACCTTCACCGCTATCCAAAGACCACCCAGTCCAACGCTGCTGCCTCAAAGAATGACAAGAACAAGGAGCACTTGGATGACAGTGAGCTTGGGGAGGGTTAGGGTGGTCAGGCAGAGGCACATCCCAAATCCTGTTCCACTCCAGAACTCATATGCCACACTGGTAAATGGGAATAACCAAACAGAGGTACCCAAAGAAGTGGAAGGGAAGGATGTGGTGGTCAACCAAGGAGGTGACCTCAGTGGGGAGAGCAGTGGACCCCAGAGGAGAAGGAGGAAGTGAATCCTGGTGGGGGACTCTATCGTAAGAGGGATCCAGCTAGGAACACAGGAGGGGGAGGGCAGGGAGGTGAGGGGCTTACCAGGTGCCACGGCATGGAGGGATGGGAGGAAGGTCCTGGGTATCGCTGGGAAGACAAGACGAGAGGGTGAGCGGGATGTAATTATCCACCTAAGTACTAATGACCTTGCAAACGAGGAGCCTAAGGAAGTTCAGGAAGAGTTTAGGAAACTGGGAAGGGGTCTCAAGCAAGTAGCTACTTCTGTCACCTTCTTGGAAGTACTACCTGTGAGAGGCATGAGAGAGCGTAGGGGTGCATGCACCAGGAACTTTAACTCATGGTTGAAGAACTGGTGCCATGAGGAAGGGTTTGGATTCATTGGTGACTGGGGACCCACTTGAAGGGGTGGGGGCTTGTTCAAGCCTGACAGCCTGCATCCGTCCTGGAGGGGAAGCCAAGCACTCAATGATAAGTTTAAATGCTACATGGAAAAGCATTTAAACTAGCCAAGGGGGGTGGCAGACCAGCAAGGAGGGTACCTAATTGCTCACCCCCCACAGTAGCAGTGAAACCATTGAACAAGAGGAGTGGATATCTCTACAAAGCAGTGTGCAAAAGATGGAGATAAGCACTCAAGGGGTGGATAAGCAGAAAGGGGGCAAAATTCAACAGAAGGGCAGACAGCAGGGAGAACCAGGGATAAAGGACAACCAAGGAGGGGGCTTGAGTAGAATAGCTAAACAGTCCAGGGAGTTCATATCATGGAAAGCTATGTGTGTCAATGCTAGGAGCCTTAGCAACAAGATGGAGGATCTGGAGGCTGCCATGGTTCAGTCGGACCTGGATCACAGAGACCTGGTGTCATGATAACCATGACTGAGAGATGGCCATACCCGGCTACAACATATTCAGAAGAGACAGGGCAGGCAGGAAGGGAGGAGGAGTGGCACTTAATGTGAAAGATGGCATAAAGGTCACAGAGATCCAGGAGGAACAAAATGGGGGAGAGATACTGTGGGTTAAGCTGGGAAGGAAAATGGGGTCAGCCATCTGCACAGGGGTGGTCTATAGACCACCAGCCCAGGAGAAAGAAACAGATAGGGAGTTGATACTAGCCATCCAAAGGATGGCAGACAAGGGTGAGGTGGTTGGAGACTTCAGTATTCCAGACATGGACTGGAGTCTCCCAGCAGCAGCATCAACCAGGAGCAGATTTATCATGGAGTCCCTTCAAGGTGTCTTCCTCAAGCAACTGGTCATGGAACCAACTCAGCAGAAGGCAATACTGGACCTCATGCTCACAAATGGGGACAGTGTGATGGGGTAACAGTGGGGGAGCACCTGGGGAATAGTGACCACCGGTCACTGTGGTTTGAAATCACAGAAGGAGCAGAACCAAACTGTACAAAAACACGTATCCTGGATTTTAGGGGGGCAGACTTTGGGAAAATGGGGAGATGCTTGAAAGAGGCATTAATGGGAATGGGGAGAGAATCAGGGGTTGAGGAACAGTGGGCAATATTAAAATGGGGATTACAAGGGCAACAGAATTATGCATTAAGCAGGTTAGCAAGGGGAAAAGGAAGAGGAGGCCATTATGGTTTTCCAAGGAGGTAGCGGAGGAAGTGAAAGCCAAAAAGATCACATTCAGAAAATACAAAAAGATGCAGACAGAAAGGGATAGGGGGAAGTACCAGGAGAAGCAAAGGGAGGCAGGGAGGTCAGTAAGGGAAGCCAAGGCTCAGACAGAAGAGCGCATCACAAAATCAGTGGGTGGAGGGGACAAAACCTTTTACAGGTACATAAGGGAAAAAAGAAGGGCAAAGGGAGGGATAGTGAGACTGAAGGGGGAGAATGGGGGCTGCGTGGAGGATGACAACAGTAAAGCTGACATACTGAACAGATATTTCTGCTCAGTCTTTACTGAGGAAGAGGAGGGTAATGGGCCTGAAGGGAGTACAAGGGGTGAGAATGGCGCAGAAATGGACACAAGTACCTTTACATGGGAAAGGGTCCTAAAGGAACTGGAAGGAATTAGAGGTGATAAAGCAATGGGGCCAGATGGGGTGCATCCCAGGGTCCTAAAGGAACTAAGAGAGGTGGTGGCTGAACCTCTGGCAACCCTGTTTAGCCGATTACTTGAAACAGGGGAGGTACCCAAAGACTGGAGGATAACAGATGTAGTCCCCTTATACTTGGCCTACTTTACAGAATAAAACACTACCTTACCAGAGACTCCAAACAAAGATTAATCCAGGCATCATTCCTATCCTTATTGACTATGCTGACTTTCTCTACGGCCATTGCTCACTCTCCCTCTTAAATAAGCTGGACACCCTGTATCATAGAGCCATCAGATTTATTACAGACCTTCCCTCCAGCACCCATCATTGCTCTCTTTACATGGCAGTCAATTGGACATCCCTACAGCACAGAAGAAAAAGGAATGCTGCAATCTGGATCTTTAAAGCTTTATCAGGCAAACTCCCCTCCTATATCTGTCTGTTTCACCCAAATCACATCAAGGCCATACACCTTAAGGATCAATAAACTCATTATGCTTAAGATTCCCAATACCTGCACCCGGTTTGGGAGGGCTGCTATCAGCTATTCACTAGCATTTGTCTGGAACTCACTCCAAAAATCTATGAATCTGAAGTCCCTCTTACCCTTATCATCCTTCAAAAAATTATACACCACCCTATTTCCAGAGTTGTGCAACTACTTCCATAAGGCCTAGTCTCCCATCCAACCTACACCCCTCCCTTCTGTAATCCACTATGTTTAGTTTCTTTTCTTCTACCCAGTCAGTTATCACATTTCATACAAAAGCCTACATAAGCCCTATTATTTGATTATTATCCCTTCTATATCTATTATCCTCTTCATTCTTACAGGTTAAGTTATTTATTGTGCCTTGTATATCTGTAAATTTTGTATATATCTCTTATTTATTTGATTGTACTAATGTTATGCTATTCTCATGTCTTTGTAAAAAACTTGTATCCTTCTTTGTATGACCACTCAGGTCCATCTCATAAATGAGCTACGCTCAATGATGTTCGCCTGAATAAATAAAGATTTTGATTGATTGATTGATGATTGATTGATTGATACAAAAGCGGGAACAAAGAGGAAGAGGGGAATTACAGATCAGTCAGCTTGACCTCAGTAGTGGGGAAGATCATGGAAGCACTACTGAAGGAGAGATTGGTGTAACATCTGGTTGCCAATGGACTACAGGACCCAAGGCAGCATGGTTTCATTGGGGGGAGGTCATGGTAGACCAACCTCATTGAATTTTTCGACTGGGTGACAAGGGATGTGGATCAGGGAAGGGCAGTGGATGTGGCCTATCTGGACTTCAGCAAGGCCTTTGACACTGTACCACATAGAAGGCTGTTAAACAAACTGGGGAATATGGAAGTGGGCAGGACAGCAGTGCAGTGGGTAGGTAATTGGCTGGGTGCCAAGACACAGAGGGTGGTGGTAAACGGCTGTCACTTCACAGAGGGAAGAGTGACCAGTGGGGTACCACAGGGATCAGTGCTGGGACCAGTACTATTCAACGTCTTCATCAGTGACATTGAGCAGGACCTAGAAGGCAGAATTTCCCTGTTTGCTGATGACACAAAGCTCTGTAACAGAGTGGACACACCAGAGGGTGTAGACAGAATGAGGAGGGACCTACAGAAGCTTGAAGAATGGTCAAGGGTTTGGCAGTTGAAATTCAATGCAAAGAAGTGCAAGACAATGCATATGGAGCACCAAAACCCTGGAACAACATATCAGTTGGGGAAGGGTGAGGCTATAGCATACACCAAGCAGGAAAGGGACCTTGGGGTTATCATCTCTGATGATCTCAGGTTAGGGAAACAATGCGACAAGGCAGCAGGTAAAGCAAATAGGATGCTGGGATGTACAGGCAGGGGCATCACCAGCAGGAAAAGGGAGGTCATAATTCCACTATACAAGATACTAGTGAGGCCATACCTGGAGTACAGTGTACAGTTCTGGAGACCTTACCTACATAAGGACATAGTCAGGGTAGAGAAGGTTCAGAGGAGGACAACAAAGATGGTACAGGGATTGCATCACAAGTCCTATGAGGACAGGCTGAAGGACCTGAATATGTACATGCTGTAGGGGAGGAGGGAGAGAGGGAATATGATAGAGACATACAAGTAACTTACAGGGAGGAACAGGGTGCAGGAATAAACTATTTTCCAGTGAAAAAGATGTTCCAGGACTAGAGGGCATGGGATGAAGTTGGAGGGAGGGCGTTTCAGAGGACACGTGAGGAAGGATTTCTTCACAGAAAGGGTGATGGACAAGTGGAACACCCTGCCAGAGGAAGTGGTGGGGGCTGAAACAATCACAGGATTTAAGAATGCATGGGATAGACATAAGGGAATTCTGGAGGTCAGAGGTAAGGGGCAACAGACTTCTAGAAAAACATAAAGTGAACTTACGAGCTCAAATGGGCAGACTGGGTGGGCCATAGGCCCTTATCTGCTGACAGTGTCTATGTATCTATGCATCAAATGTTACACTGTGATGTTACAGAGAGTTAGAGTATAACAGAAGCTCGGGCCCCTGACTGTAGAGATGATAGTAGCAGGGACAGAGAGGAGTAGGTGGCTGTTGGAGGAAGGAGGACAATATGAAGGGATGTATGAGGATATCAGGATCAGAAGCTGGGAGGCAGCAATGCCACAAAGTGATCATTAGGAGAAAAAGGTAACTTTGTGTCCTGTTCATTGCCATTGCTGGAATGGGAGGCAGGACAAGGGTTATTTGGTCCTGCTAATGCTTTACTGCAGAGAAGTGAGCTGCAGTATTTTGGTCACATTGAAGCATGTAGATGAGGAAGCTGGGTAAGCATGAAGGAGAAAGTTGCAGTAACAGTTTGTTTCAGGTGTAAAAGAGACATTTAGACCTTTATGCATATAGGGGAACGTTAAGAGCAACTGGATGAGACAGCTGCAAGAAACATTGATTTATTTTGTGGCTACACAAGCAGATAAACAGTTTTAGTAGATGCAGTGTTCTTTGTTTTTCATTGTGGTTGGTGAAGCTTTAGAAACTCTCAGCATCTCTCACAGACAGAAGGACAAAACAAGTACTGTTTATGAGGTTATAATTAAGAAGTCAGAGCAGTATTGCAATCCTAAGAAAAATGTAACCTTTGAAAGGAATGTGTTAATACTCATTCACAAGGCAGTATTGAATTAAGCAAATTTGCTTGCACAGACACATACATATGGAGAATGGTGTGAAACATTTCTTATTAAAGACAGAATTATTGTTTGCCAGCTGGTGCAGTGGTAGCTCTACCACTTGTGACGCTGACCTAGGTTCGGAAACGAGCCTGGGTCATTGGAGGGCTGGCCGGGGGGGGAGAAGGACTGAGCATCCCAGAGGGTGCTCTCCTCCTCTGAGCAGAGAGGGTTTCACGTCAGGCTGTATTTCTGCCAGCTGGATGACTACAGGTGGTGGTGGCGCAGGGATATGCGAATGCTGGAATGGACCACTGGAGTGTGCCTATGGGGGTTGACTGCACCAGGCTTCACCAGAAGCCAATCCTGTTGTAAGCTCCTGGTGGTGGGGGGGAAGAAAATAGGAAAAGAGCACATGGGTGGGGCAAATGACACTCCTCTGGAGGCCAACCCTCATGCCAGGCCCTGGCTGCACCATTCCTTGATCGACCCACATTTTATTTATTTATTTATTTTATTTAATGAAATGTTTCACCAGGAAGACACTCTGAACAACAAGTTGCTCATCTCCCGGTGCATCCTGGTGGGGGGTAGAGGAACATGAGCATAGTATACAGAGATTTGGTACACAATATAGATATACAATTTGATTACATTCAATAAAGTGAGCAGACTATACAGAAGTACTGAAAAGGAGGAATGCTAACAGGTATGAACTAGATGGATACAATGCTAACAGTCTTGAACTAGATAGATACGATAGCACAAATATCTTTGGCAAACACTTAGTGGGACACAGCTTTGTAGTAAGAAAATGGCTGGATAGAATACAAGGAGGTTGAACTAGGGCAAGATTGCGAGGAGAGACACAGATAGAACAAAATTTGCAAGGTGTAACAAAAGTGCAAGGTTGACTATAAGTGCATTAGAGATTAGGGGTTAGCCAATAACTATGGCTAGGAAGGCGGGGAGGTGGGTGGGGGCATGTAGGCAGAGAGCAAGGGGTGGAAAGGGGGGGATTTGCAGGAGGGGAAGGCAAGGGGTGGAGGAGAAGGGTCTGCTAGGGCCTGACCCCTCCAGAATGCTGGGAACCCTGCCTGCACCAGGCAGAGGTCAAGCATGAACAGAAGGGAAGCAGGTTGTAGGCAAGTGGGAGTTAGAGCATGTCAGGAAGGAAGGGGGAAGAGAAGGGTCTGCTGGGGCCTGGCCCCTGCAGTATGCTGTGGACTCTGCCTGCACAAGGCAGAGGTAGAGCATGACAGGAAGGAAGCAGGTTGTAGGAAGCAGAGGTAGAGCACTACAGGTGGGAAATAAGCACCGATGGGGAGTAGGCTTCAGAAGGACCAAGAGAGAGAGGCAGGTGGGAGAGAAGAGGGGCTGAGACCCAGCCCTTTCAGGAAAGAATGAGGTGGGAGTAAGTGATGAGGAAGGCGTTTGCCTAGGTTCCTCAGGTAGACGAGATGAATGCAAGGAAAAAGTGCCAAAAGTGGATAATGGCGTACCCAGCCCCAGGAGATAAGCTGGGGGGACAGAACAGGGGTGCGTCGCAGGTGTGTATGGAGACTAGGAGTGGATGCATCAGGGTTTCAGGCACAGGGAGAAGCTTGTGTGGAAGAAGCAGAAGGAGGTCTCAGCCTGTGGCCCCTGAGGGAGAATAAAATATGTTTGAAAGAAAAAAAAAAGAATTCTCTGTGGGGCACAGTGAGATCACGTCTGTGAGAGGCTGATGGAAAAAAATGATCTGATGCCACAAAACCCCTGTACTATTTGCAAAGCTGAAAACACAATCAGATGTCAAATACGAAAGATGATAGCACATTATGTCTGAAGTACAAATTACCATTACATAATGCCAATGCTCATAACACACAGAGCACAGAAGTAAAACAAACCAAATACTAGACAACATACACACAGACAGGAGAACCCAAACAGGGCAGCATTTGAAGTTTTCCAGAACCGATGAAATCAAATATACAGGATCACTTATTTATTCATTGATTTATTCAAAGTTGCAATTGCACCTAATCTTTCCTGCCTTCCAAACTTCTTTTCTCCTGCATCTCCTCCCTGCTCCCCCCCCAAATTATAGGTTTACCTACATTCCGCTGTTTCACTTCAATCCCTTCACCCCTTCTCCCCTTCTGTCCCCCGCCTTGCTCCCTCCCCCCACATCTCCCCAATTACTGTTGAATCCTTGTCCCCTTGCAGGGTTCTTAGCATCCTGAAGGGGTGATTGTTCTCAGCATGTCTCTCTTCCCTGTCATGTCTGCCTTACTTCCCTCTCCCCTCCCCCAGCCATCTTTGCAGGGTCCTTGCCCCCTTGCAGGGTTCTCAGCATCCTGAAGGGGTGTTGTTCTCGGCATGTCTCTCTTGCCCCTCTCACCCTCCACTTTCTTTGCCAGGTCCTTGTCTCACAGCATCCTAAAGGGGTGTTGTTCTCGGCATGTCTCTCTTCCCACCCTCCACTGGCAGGGGTCTCAGCATCCTGAAGAAGTGTTGTTCTTGGCATGTCTTTCTTCCCCCTCTCCCCCTCCCCAATCTTTGCTGGGTCCTTGTTCCCTTGCAGGGTTTATAGCATCCTGAAGGGGTGTTGTTCTCAGCATGTCTCTCTTCCCTCCCTCCCCCACCCCTTCCCTCCCCCCAACCCACTTCCTTTGCTTCTTGGCCTTCTAATAGACAACCTATGCACTTGTCAAACCCTGTACTTAGTCTTCCCCTCCTAGCACTTTAAGGTGTATCCCTGCTGCTGGTCTACACCTTAACTTACTTGGTATTACATAGAGGATAATGGATGGGGGAGGGAGTGAGAGATATGAGAATTTAATACACACCCGAGGGATGGGATGCTATGTAAACCCCAAGGGTGAAGCCCGAGGGGTTTATGAAAGCATCCCACCCTCTTTTATTTCATATAATAAACTGGCAAGGAATTTTTTCCCACCAGAGTTCAGGTGTCTTTTTTTTTCTTTTTTTAGGTCAGAACATGTCTTTTTTTTGACAAGATGAAATGTGATGGGGTTGCCTGCTCATAGGAGTGGTTTGAGGTAAGCAAGATTTATGTCAGGAGGTCCTGGGGAAAGTGTTGTCTTCTTGGTGGTGGCGGTTGTTCGAGTTGGTGAGAGAAGAGCTGCTGTGGGGCTCACGCTGCACTCTGTTTAACTGAGCTCATGTTTGTCGTAACAACCAACTGGTTGTTACGGTGAATATCAACCTTTTCTGCCCATAGAAAAAATTCCTTGCCAGTTATTATTACATGTTAATGCTTGTGGTGTTGTTGCCCTGTATGCAATATCTCTACATACTGTTTCCCTCATCCACTGGCTGGGATTGTTTTGCTTTGTAATGTGGGGTGCACTTTTTGTATATTTGTATATTTGTGTATATTTGTCTGTGTATTAGCCTTTGTTGTATATTGCCTGGATTATGTTTCTACTTGCTCCACCCTCTTATGTAAGCCCTCCCCAAAGGATGCTTCTGGAAATGAGCTGTTTACAGCTAATGTTGTCTTTCCTGGTGAAACCTTTTCAAATAAAAATACTAATAAAATAAAGTTGTTGTCCAGAAAAAGGTTCCCTGAGCCAAAGCTCATTGCCAGGTGTGACCGGGGGGAGGGGGTGGAGCAAAGCAGGGAAAACAAATCAGGCAAAATTACAACAGAATAGTGGGCTGTGGCATAAGTTACTCAGGGACAACCATATATTTGCATCATGTTTTATATATTTATTTATTTATTAGAAAAGTCGTATTTACAACCTTTGAGTCATGGACTCATTTACAAAGGCACTTCGTCGCAGGGAGGGTAGACAGAGTTACATAGTGTGGTTACAACACTGAGAACAGTACAGGTGCAGAACATTAAACACAGAGTACACATAGGTTACATAATAATGTTACTTATAATAGGTTACAGTCAAATACAAGGTACCCAAGGGTTACATTGAGGGTACAGCCCTGGACATACCCAGATAATACCTGGAGAGGGTGGAGGTAGGGATGGGGAGGGGTGGGAGGGATGGGGAGGGGGTGGGAGGGATGGGGAGAGGATAGGCTGTCCCGAGGATGTTGTCAAGTCAGGGAGGCCTGACAGGAGGATCCCACAGTGGGATTAATTAGGTGCATCTACAGCAACGAGCGTCAAAGAGATGGTTCTGGAGGGCGATTTTGAAGGGGCCAATTCTGGCAATGTCTGTGATGCAGAGTGGGAGGGAGTTGAACCAAGCAGGGGCTCGGTAATGGAAGAACCTCTGGGCTAGCGACATTATAAGACATTGGGTATCTGGAACTTGAAACCTGTCCAGAGACAGCAACCATGTGGGGGAACCGACTGTTTAATAAACAGGGAAGCGACTAGGGTCACCACCTTTGAATGAGGTAAAAAACGGATGCTAAACCACACCCCAAACTCTGCCTCTGGCCCCATCCCCTTTTTATGACTGGGGAGTATATCGCTTCTCCTTCAAAGCCATTTATAATGTTGGAATAGACATTGCTAGGGATAGGAAATCATTTTTATACTGTTATTTATTTGATTTTTTTGATCAGTTATTTATTTTTATTCTTTGGCAACCAAGTTAACTCCCATAGGCCACATAGCCCATTTTATAGGAGTGACCCAAGAGCACAGGAAGGTTAAGTGACTTGCTCAGGGTCACACAGTATGCAAGTGGAAGCTGTGGGAATCAAACTCAGGTCTGCTGGATGTGCCAAGCCCATTCACAGCTTATTGCTCAAGCCTCTGTTAGACACTCTCCCATTTTCCTTTCCATGTCAGTCATGTATTCTGATGTTTGGACCTTAATACTGCACTCTGTTCCCCTTTACCTCAGCAGCTACTGCTGTTTCTTTTTATATTTCTAAGATATTCCACAATTTCAGACACACCATTCCATGCTGTTTATGTGAATGACCTACAAAAGTGTAGCTAATATCATGGAATGTTATTAATTTAACAAAAAATTGGTCTAAAACATACCAGAATATAGGACAAACAAAAAGAAACACATGAGAGCAAATACAGGTGTACAAGCTGTTTCCTGTCATAGCAGTAAAAGACCATACTTAAAATTCAGAGTGGAAAAGATTAGGTTAATTTACTGCTAATGATCTTATTGGCCATACTTTACACCTCCCAGAAAGACTGGTTTTACAGACAAAGGCAGGTCTGAATGATATCAGAACTTTGTAACTAATGCAGCCAAAACAGTGATGATTTGATACATCAGTTTTAAGAGTATATGAGCACTCAAAGTGGCCCAAAAACCGGACTGCATTTAATCAAAACCGGATAACCAGATAAGGACCCTAAAAACTGGATTTTCCGGTCAAAAACCAGATAGGTGGCAACCCTAGAAGCGACAGGCCTATTTATTTTCAAAGGGGTACCACCAAGCTACTTGGTGATTTCTTTAGAGATGGTAAACTCATTTCCAACAAAGAGTATAACGCAAAATTTAGCCAAACCCATATGATCTGTTGTGACTTAAACACAGGTTATGCAACTTGGTAAAGATGGGTTAAGGAGTGAAAAGTGATGTTGGGGGACATACTGTCATTCAGCACAAATTTTGACTGGTATGTTCTCATGAACACAAGTTGTACAAAGCAAAAAGTTATACAAGCATTTTATCACACTGAGCAACAACAATGGAGTCAAAACCAAAAATATATGGGAAAAGAAATGGGATTCTCACTGACAGAAGAAGATTGGATGAATGCTTTTCAGAATGTTCAACTGGGTTTGCTCAGTGCTAAGTTACTAAGTATTCAATGTGAGATCCTACATCATTCTCATTTGTCTTCCTCTGATTTGAACACATTTAAGGAGGATAGTTCTGCTACATTTTGGATGGGATGAGTAACGCTAATATATACCAAATGTTCTGGGAATGTGAAGAGAAAAGATTTCTTTGGGATGAGGTACAGTAGTAATATTTATAGCAAATGTAACCTCTTGGAATACATTCAAGACTTCAAGTTCATGATACTGGACTATGCGAATAGTTATCGGTGGAACATGTGTGTTAAAACACTAATTCCGGCTGTGGGCGTGACCAGCAGCTAAACTAGTGGGACACACTGAGCTTGGGCTCCCTTTTTGCAGAATTATAAGCAAATCAAAAGCTACTTAAAATTAATAATTTACTTACAAAACCAGTATTATTCTGGAAATTGCATCACGCTGAACCTTTTGAGCCAAAATTTGACGGGAAGGTATGGAATACAAGAGCTGGAAACACGGATGAAGGGACCAAAGTAAGGAGTGAAAAGCCAGGTCCGAGTGGTGAGCTATCGATGCAGCGGTCACCTCAGAAGCTGCTCAGCCAACCGATGCAGCCCTACGTAAAGCTCTACAGTCTACTGACAAGAAACTGGGGAGTATGCTGGTGAAGTAACAGGCTTGCAAGATGAAACTAAATAGGGCCCTCACTACTGCTGTGGGACTTACCAAAGAGAACACTTTGCTAAGATTTCAGCTTGAAAACTTATAAAATGCCACCACAGCCAATAATGTTCACATGGTTGGCATGCCAGAGGGTGTAGAGGGGGAAGAGCCAAAATCATTCTTGCAACACTAGCTCTCCAACTCCCTCAGCTTGGATGCATTTTGAGTGAAAAAAGCCTACTGTATCACACCTCGCCATGCCATGGGTATGGACCCCGCAGGAAGAACACTGTTTGTGGTACTTGGTGATGCCTCTGAATGGGGCCTTGTGGTACAAGTGGCCAGACCAACCAGAGGCTTTAGAATGGCAAGAGCAAAATGTGCAAGTGCTCCCAGCCCTAAGTATCACAACTCGGATGACAAGGAAGAGCTTCAATGGAGTTTGTGGATAATAAAATGAGCTGGGGGAGCACCATGCCCTCATGTTCCCTTCTTGCCTTAGGGTGGTGTAGGTAGGAAAGACTTATTTTTTCACAGATTCCCAACAAGCTGGCAAACAAGTCAAGTCTATTTGCAGGGAATTTGACACCAGTAGTGGGATTGCTGGGCTGGGGGGAGGGCCGTCCTCCACTAGGGTACATAATTCAGAGGCACCCAGGTAACCACCTTGTGATGCGGGCAGAGAGAGCGGGCAGGGCTACATGAAGCTCACCTGTCTCTCCTGGTTTCTGTTTCTTCTCCTGCCCTTGCTGTCGGAGGTTCTGGTGTGTGTGTGTGTGTGTGTGTGTGTGTGTGTGTGTAGGCACACACGATGCATGTCATGACAGCCCCTCCCTTCATGCCGCCCACAGTTGCACTGCTGCCAGGCCTCCACCTGGTGGCAGCCTAACACCGGGCTGACAAGCCACCCCTCTGTGGGAGAGGACAGCAATCTGTCTGACGTTCAATACCCTCCTACCCCGTCCAACCCCTGGTAACCCGAGCTCATTCCTGAACTTGAGTTACCAGCGTGGCACAACACCTCAGTCCTTCATACCACCAGCCAGGCTTACCACGTGGAGCAATTGAGTTAGTGCACTATAGACATATACGGTTGCGCAGCCCGATATGAAGCCGGTGTCTCCTTGAAGTACGCACCACTGGATCGGCAGCCGCTAAAGTTTAAACAGTACATTTCTTACACTTTTCGAGATCTAAGTAATAGGTCACAGACTGAAGCCCAAATTAAATATTAGTTGCTAATAACATCCAGCAGTGCAGTATGATTTTTCATGTATTGCTACAGTTTGGTTTGTGGGAAGGGCAGGTATTTGCTCATATTTTACGTACTTACAACATTTGAACAATTATGTGCTGATAAGATCTACTCTGTATTGGTTTATTTGCTCTGAACTATTAAAATATCAATTCTTCCTTTGACTTTGTTAAGTCAATAAGTACTAGAAACTGTGTTTTATAGACAGATAAGTTTTATGTTGGACTTTCACTTATTGTTTTTTACCGTGGACTTTGTGTCACAACAGATTACGTCAGATGACGTTTTAGCATAATTCAGAACTTTTCATATAATTTCTTTTGTGGAACTGACCACAGTTTTGTTGCATCATGTTTTCTTTAATAATATCCAGATGTACATTGTCTATTACAGAAACCCCACATATGTTGTAACACGGGGAGAGAAGGGCGTATGTACGCAGTAAGACATGGGGCGGGTTGTTATGGGTTAATGCACGCCCAGGTGTGTAGTGATGCAATGAGGTGCTTATGCTGGGGGCCTTCAGCACTTTGAAATGCATTAACCCATGACCATCACCTTCCTTGGAGTGTTTTATTGCACTCTTAAAACGTGTCCCCTTGCCAAAAAAAAAATGAATTTAGGAAATAATTATAAAAAAATCAGGAAAACATGGACACTTACATTATTTCAGGTGAGAAGAAAAAAATCCATGTCAGGTTACTGTGGTTTCAATGTACCACTGTGTGGCACTGTTGTGTTTGTAAGGTAGCCCATTACTGCAATAGCATTAGTGGTGATCATCATTCATGCAGTATTAGGCAAGAGACAGAGTGCTGTGCGTGCTTTAGCCAGGAGAGTCAATCAGATAGAGAGTTGTGCTGTCCGGATGAAAGACCCATGGTAAGAGTTTGCACAAAAACTTTACCTTGGAATGCCGCTTCATTCATGTACCCAGTTTTAACAGATGGGGTTGAAACATAGAAACACAGATTTTGACGGCAGATAAGGACCGCTTGGCCCACCCAGTCTGCCCATTTCCCTACCTAATGGATAAGCTGCAGATCCTAGTTAACCAGCAGCCTACTTCTTCCTACCACCACCCCCTAGAATTGCCTTATGACTGTCCCATGCATGCTTGAATTCCACCACTGTTTTTGACTCCACAACCTCCTCCGGAAGGCCGTTCCATGCATCCACAACCCTCTCTGTGAAAAAATACTTCCTTAAGTTACCTCTGAGCCGCCTCTTCCATCTTCAAATTGTACCCTTGTTCTTGCACACCTTTTTTGAAAGATGCTACCCTCTTGGACTTTGTTGATTCCTTGAGGTACTTGAAAGTTTCTATCATGTCCCCTCTCCTCCTTTCCTCGAGGCTATACATATTTAGCTCCTTAAGTCTCTCTTCATATGTCTTCCGTGCAGACCTTGCACCATTTTAGTTGCCCTCCTCTGGACAGCTTCCATCTTGTCTATGTTCTTTATGGAGATTGGGTCTCCAGAACTGCATGCAGTACTCCAGATGGGGTCTCACCAACTGTCTGTACAGAGGATAATACTTTCTGTTTTCTACTGGTGATGCCTCTCCCTATGCATCCCAGTATCCCCCCAGCCCTCCTTGCTGCCATCTCACATTGCTTGCCTACCTTTACGTCATCTGATATGACTACCCCCAGGTCCCTTTCCATTTTTGTTGTTGTTAGTATCTCACCCCCCATTGTGTACTCTTCCCCTGGGTTTTTGCTTCCCAGGTGCATTACCTTGCACTTCTTAGCATTGAATCTAAGCTGCCATACATTTGACCATTCCTCTAACCTTGCCAAATCCCTTCTCATCCTTTCCACTCCACCTTGTGCATCAACTCTGTTGCAGATCTTTGTGTCATCTGCAAAGAGACATGCTTTTCCTTCCAGTCCCTCTGCAATGTCGCGTATAAAGACATTGAAGAAGACCGGTCCTAATACTGAACCCTGCGGTACCCCACTAGTAACCCCCATTTCTTCAGAGTGGACTCCATTTACTATTACTCTCTGTGTCCTATTCTCCAGCCAATTCTTTACCCAGGCTGTCATCTTGGGACCGCTCCCAGGCTGGCTAACTTGTATATTAATCTTTTGTGTGGGACTGTGTCAAATGCCTTGCTAAAGTCTAGGTAGGCCATGTCCACAGCCCCTCCCTGATCTACTACTTTGGTCACCCAGTCAAAGAAATCTATCAGATTTGTCTGGCATGACCTTCCCACTGTGAATCCATGCTGCCTTGGGTCCCATGCCCCTCTGGCCTCTAGATACTCAACAATTCTTTCCTTGGTTGTTTGCATACTATTTTACCAGTACATTTTGGTTCTGCTTATATGGCATTAGGCTGCTGGTATCGTATTAGCATATTATGTGTCTCCACAAATAACAGGTGTCTAGTGAAAGGTTGCAAGCCAGGTTAACTTAAATTTCACTGAGAGATAGTGATGTATGGCTGGCTGCTGGTAGGGTGAGAGACAGCTCTGTCACTGACAGACAGAGTGCATAATTCAGCGTGCTGCATGCTGCCAAGAACTGGCAGCATGTGTTAACACTTGATGATTATCGGTAATGGAAACAAAAAAATGAACATTTTATCAAGTAAGCAAAACATTTTAAAGCATATTAGATCAGCAGGGTCAGCAAGCAGATGGCAGGCGGTGGCCGGGCAGCCAGACTGAATAAGTGTGTGTGTGTGTGTGTGGGGGATTGGTATTGTTAACAAGATGCTATGGACAGTATAGCAGCAGCTTAAGACTAAATCTACAGTGAGGATCAGAGGTCTATAAATTAAAAACACATAGAAGAGAAACTAAAATATCAGTAGAGTGGTTAAAATGTTTTGTTTTTTGGTAGGTGGTGGGTAGTTTTAAAAAATGTGGTACAGTAACATGTACTTTTTTTCTATTATATGCTTTTCCTCCTGTGGAGCCTGGCAGGTGGCTTCGGTCCCTCCCTCAGAGGGAACTCAATTTCCAGCCACACTGTTCCCCTGTCCAACACCCCCCTGAATCCCCCATGGGATCCCCCCGTGGCAGGGCCGAGGCAAAGGAGCCCTGGCTTTCCCCCACCCACGGAGCGAAATCCAGACAGCTCCTTTTTCCTCCAGGTTTACCCCCTCCCCACTGATGACATATGTCGGCAACGTGCCTCCCGACTTGCATCTCTCCCTGGCTGATGCCACCGGCGGCCAATGAGTGGGATGGCAAACCCTCCCTCCTCTAGAGAAGAGAGCAGTCCTCCGGACGCTCAATCCTCTCTCTCCCCCCTGCCGACCCCCGGCAGCCCAGGCTCATTCCCAAGCCTGGGTAGCCGACGTGGTGCGAGGTGTCGCAACCAGCACCTCAACCTCCAGTGCCACCGGGCCGGCTGGTAATATGTACTTTTTAAAACTCATGGAAAGGCAAGGTTGTTAACATTGTTACCTTACAAACATGGCTGCCAGAAAAATACAAACAACATTTCTGGGAGGCATGGATCTCTAAGTGCACTGCATCCTAGCTGCCAGCAGGATTCCCAACCCAGTGGTTGTCACCTCATAAGACATTGGGTTCTGAACCCTTTCGGACAATCAGAACACAAGATTTTCCCTACCCATTATATAAACTGTATTAAGCACTATGTCTGGTAATATCCTGAACTCTAAACCATAAGTTTTGATGTATCACATTTTAAAATGGAATAAAAATAATGTTAAAAAAAGACCCCTAGCCAGCCTGGTGGTGCTGAGGGTTGAGGCTGAATGCCACACCTCGCTCCACACCAGAGAACCATGTTTGGGAATGAGCATGGGTTGCTGGGGTAGGCTGGGGAGGATTAAGCCTCCAGGGGATTGCTCTCCTCTCCTGGGGAGGGAGGACTGCGTGCTCCGACGAACGATGAATGACTGCCACCAGATGAAGGCCTGGTGGTAGTGCAGGACCGGAGCAGCAGCAGAAGGGAGGTGCTGTGGGACTCCACGGCATGCATGTGCCTCCACATGTGCACATTGGTGAGCATTCCCCAGTGTGGGGATGGGAAGAAAAATGAAGGAAAACGGTGGCAGGACAAGCATATATGAAGCCTGCCTGCTGATCCCTCACCCATCGCATCATCAGGACCCTAAGGCAAAGGACTGGATTTGTGCTTTGGGAGGGGGGGATGGCCCTCCCCCTCCCAACAATGCTACAAGGGGAATCTGTGGAAGTATTCTGGCCCTCAGGTAAGTCCTGAGGAAATGTAGGATGGTGGGAATTGGCAGGGCAGACCTGAGAGGAGCCCTACCTGTCCTGGCTACAGGAGGATAAACAGAATATGGAAAAAAAAAAAAGACCTATAGCATTGTGCCAATAAGCTTTTCCCTTACTGCTTTTTTCCTGATCATTCAGATCACACAGCATTCTGATGATGTGATTTTATTGCTGCTCTCTACTTATATCCCCACATGCTTTATGTAAAGTTCTAAAATGTGAGACTGCACTGAAGGCTCAATGGCAGTGCGCTGCGCTGCTGTGCAGGTGACCCAAGTTTAGAAACAAACTCAGGGCATTGCATCGAGAGGCAGGTCCGACCGCTGCTGCAGCTTGGCAGTGCACTACAGTCAGAGAGGGATGGCACTACAGCAACCCCTGCAGAGGCAGTGGACCGAGGAAGCTGTTCCCCTCTGCAGTACATTGCTGCATGCAGCTGAGGCCATTTGATGGACCACACCTACTCTACAGAGAGAGAGAGAGTGGCCAGAGCCAGAGAGAAAAGCAGGAAGGCAAAAGCCCATGACCATCTATATGATGGCTTGGAGTCCCAAGGTCTCCCTCAGTTCTAGTTCCCAGACACTGCATCCTAGTCCATACAGCAGTCTGCAATCACTTGAGAACTTCCTGCTTCTGTGTGCCATCTGGGAGAGTCTGAGTGGCATCTTTGCCCTTCTTCCAGTAAGTGTTCTGGTATTTTATCATATGAGACAGGTAACTGGCAATTCTCAGTCCAAGGGTGGAGAAGGCATAAACCCTCTTGCCCAAAAGGTCTATCCTATGAGATTCTTTGTCCGGGGGAAAAGAACTAAGGTGCTTAGGCACCTTAAACCTGTCATGAGCTGCCTTGATGACCACTGAATTGGTCTATGGCTGGGCAGCATAGTAGGGAAATCCCTGGGAGGCATGATAAAGTTTGTCCACCCTGCGAGACATTGCCGGCACCATGTCTGGCCTGTGCCAGGCTGCAGTGGCATCATTCCTCAGTGCAAGTAAAATAGGAGGAATGCTCTTTGGGGGAGACTCTGGGATCTCCAGAAAGTCCACCAGATCCTTTCTGGTGACGTCCTCCTCCTCAGTATGGAAACCCATGGCTGAGGACAATTGTTTCATCACATTATAAAATGTGGGATCCTCAGGAGGAGACCTAGGGGTATGCTTGACAGAGTCCTCACTGACAGCAGAGGCTGTGGACTTGTATGAAGTTAAGACCTCCTCTCCTTCTTCAGGAAGAATGAGGTTAGGGTGTTACTCCTCCTCGACATCGACCTCTTTTAAGTCCAGGTCCAATGTTGGAAGTGCCAACAATGGCTTGTAGGGGGCTTCCTGCGGTCAACAAGGAGGCATTGATGCTGAGGCCACCATTGATGGCACTGGTGAAGTGGGCCTGTATACTCCTGATTGGTGAACGATCACCGAAGTAAACTTAGTGAGGATGTCGTTTAAGTTGATGACCGTCGACGGTTGCGTTGTCAGAGGGCGGGGGGTGGTGTCGATCATGCTACAGGGATCAATAACCCACCTGATGGACTCTGTGAACCTGAAGAGCCTGTAGCCCTGGAAGGAGGAGGATCAGGCCTCGATGGGAGGGCAGTCGACGACAAAACCATTGTCGATGGAGGGGCTGATGACTGGCCGCCCTGTGCATTGGGTGGATGCACTGTCGGTATTGGTCTGGAGAGCAGAGAGACATGGACAACAACTTTGTGTGTGTTGGTGCAGCCGCAGCTGATGATGAACCCCCGGACTAAGAGGCTGCCAGGGGGAATGGTCCCGATCTTGGTACTTCTTATGACTTTTCCCTGAGGACTTGTCTCTGGTCTTGGAGCTCAATGACCCTGCCGGCGATTGAGAGGCCAGGACCCCAGAGGGTTCTTGCCCAGAACTAACTGCTTGTTGTTCCCTTAAGACATTTTTTTAAAGCCTTTTCGTGTCGCTTGAGGGTTTCTTGATTAAACTTCTGGCAGAGCTCACAGTCAGAAACTTCCTGGTCAGGCCCAAGACAGCAGACACAAAGAGAATGTTCATCTGTGGAGGCAATCTTCTTTCCGCAGTGGCAGTGACAGAAAAGAGAGGTAAAAAGAGACATAAACAAAATAAATCTATTATAAAAAAAGAAATTCTAAAAGTAATAGGTAAGAAAAAAGCCATAGGCAAAATAGCGCAAAACTGCATCGAAGCTTCCGCGAAATCCATGCGAACAAGCTGATGGAGAGAAAGAACTGAGGAGGGAGCGGGGCTGCTCGTGCCTTTATAGGGTTGATGATGGTATGGCCGGCCCCACTTGTACTGCTGAAATTCTTCCATGTGGATCCTGCTTCACCGATGGTGAAGTTCCTACAGTGTGACCTGATGACAGATACCCTGAAGATCAGTTTTTACACTTCTAGATGCACTCCAGTTGTTCTTTTACTGTCTACCTTGTTAGTATTAGTATTTATTTTTTTCAATTTATGTTTATTAATTTCATCATATTGACAAAACAATTTCATCCTCACATAAAGCTCCATGTAGTTATGGAGGCTATTACAACATTTAGCTGTCCTATACATATTGTTGGTTATAATAGTTATTGGCTTGCCGGCCTGGTGGTGCTGAGGGCTGAGGCACTGGATGGCAAACCTCACGCTATGCCAGTGACCCAGGTTTGGTTGCTGACTTGGGTCAGCTGGGAGGATTGAGCATCCTGAGACTGCTCTCCTCCTCCGGGGTGGGTGGGAGGACTCCCACGAAGGTGCTGGCTCCTGGCAGTGGCTAGGGGTAGCGCAACTCGCAGTGCAATGGTGGGGTCGGCATGGGCAGACATCCAACTTGTGGCACATGCAGCATGTGCCACAGTGTTCTTGGCATCTTTGCACACCCGTGCCATGGGGGGTACCCAGGGGACAAAAATGGCTGAATCCTCTGGTGCAGATGAAGGTCTCATGCGGCGCTGCACCGGACGCTCCTGGAACTCCCTCTGGCCCTGACCCCTTGGCCTTCCAAGAAAGGGGTCCACGACGTGGCCTGAGAGAGAAGGGAGGAGGTAGCAGCTTGGGCATGGCGCTCGATGCAGGAACCGCCAGTGGACCGGAAATCGGGGAACCATAGAGAACTCCCCAGCTGAGGAGGTAGGCTACTAAAATAAACAAAAAAAAATTGTAATTGGCTTTATAGTCCTGTACAGTAGGATTAGGGGGATCCAAGAATTAAACATATACCGAAAGGATCCAAGAGTTGCTAGCCTCTTCAATGGCTAGGTATCATCCTAAAACATTAACTGAAAACTTTTAGTACACAGACATGCAAGATGTGCTATTAACCATTTAAATGAGCTTTAAGGACAGGGAAAAGTTAGCTCTGATCTTCTGCCCCCACCCCAAACTCAGCTCTCCACCCTCCTCGTAGTGACATTATAAAACTTATGCAAATTATAAGCAAATAGTAAAACCTTTAACTCATGCAAAAACTTGTTCTGCCTTTTAAAAAATGGACCTGCAATGCCTCATACATATTCGTACCTATTCTCCTCTCAGACCCTGCAACAAATGACCAAAGCCACGTGGAGAAAGGACAATCCTAGCATCAAATCCCTCCACCCACCAGCAAGTAAATTTAAACACATTTCGGGTAATGCAAACATTTGAGAGACAGAGTTCAGTCTCAAAATTAATCCTGTAGCATACTGCTAATTAAACTGTACCACAAAAGTCATTGCAATGTCAGTTTTTAGTAACTCACTACTGAGGAAAACCATTTAATCCTCGTCCTCCGAGTTTCCTTCTTCATTGTGTTTTCTGGCTCTTGCAACAAACTTGGCCTTCAGGCTACTTCATTCATCTTACTGATCGAATCGGGTCCAAAAACTGTCACTTTTCCGCATATACTATCGCAGGCGCTAGCTGGTATAAGGAATGAGTGACTTATTCCCAGTGAATGTAACCTCTGCCTGGCTCCATCAAACTTCTTGTGACGGGTCCGTGTTTGAAAAGATAGATCAGGGGGAAAACTTTATATCTGGTGAGTTCAGAGATATAGGGTATGCCACTCTGGCTACTTTAAGCACGATGTTGTGGACTTCCGAGACATAGAGTGCACCACTCTGGCCACTTTAAGCACTACGTTACAGACTTCCGACCCCACAGTGCGGATCAGGACAGTCCGAGGCTGCAACATGTTTTGTGGTCGCACTCTGGGGTTCACCCTGTATGTAGATCTTAGTGAATCCCATTGAGAGCCTTCAGAGACAATGTTTAAACTTTGAAACCACTCCACTAGACAGGCAAGTAGATCGGCGCCCTCGATCCCTTCTGGGACGCAGATCAGCCTCAGGTTTCCAGCCCTTATTTCATTTTCAAGTGTTTCAATCCTGCTACGGAGCTGGGTATTTTCTTTAGTAATGGCAGTCACTACTGCTTGAGTTGATACAGTCCATTTCTCCTGCTCTGCTGCGGCTCCAGTTAATGTTTTGATGGCCATATTGTCTGTCTCTAATTTATTTAATGTACGCTCCATTTTTGCATCCATTGCCCTCATTGTTTCCATCATTGCCTTCCATGGGGGCTTGGATCCTCCTTCACTGCTGGGCCCTGCTTCACTCGTGGTGTTATCTGGCAGGGACTGTTTTTGTTGCCCCTGTTGGTTCCTCGGTCACCCCATCATTGAGAAAGGCATTATTTTGCAGTTTAGGTCCTCAAGAATTTAATTCTGTAGAGGGATAATTTTTATATCTTATTTCTTTCTTTATTGGGTAGATTGCTGAACTCGAGGTAAGAGCACAAATCAAAGCTGTCTGTCCTGGAAGCTGGCTCTCTTGTGCCCCTTCTTCTGATATATTTCTGACCTTTTTTGTTAAATTAATGATCTAATTTTGTTGCCTTTTTGACTGCCCTGAATCCCTCTCTCCTCAGGACTTTCTGCTCTCTCTTTTCACACTGCCTGAACACTCAGACATCAGTAACATCATTCCAAGCCATTCAGATGAATAGCATGGAAGGAGTTACTGATGTGTCAGAATGTCCTAGAAATACTAAAAGAAAGAGCAGCAGCTGGTGAAGACAGTGGAACTCTATGTAGATCTGGGGGCACCCAAAAACTAGATTATTTATCAAAAAATCATCAAAGCATATCAGAATACATAGCTGGCATGGAAAGTAAGGTGGAAGGAACTGTATGTAAAAATCATTTCCCATCTCCGTTTAAGAAAATGTTGTTCTCTGCCAGACTAGAAAATCTGGAGAACTACACCTGGGTGTCTACTGTCCATGTCTTAAGTTTGCCTGAACTGTCTGAAGGGGAAGATGTTAATATTATTTTGAAGACTGCCCTATTGTCTTTCAGTTGTGGACACCAACAATTGTGAGGTGAGCTTACCATATCAAGCCTAAGAAAGTGCTCTCCTTTCCAGGCGGCACCTGCACCATCTTGGCAGTCCTGGAAAGTATACAGGATTGAGATGAACTATTACTGGCAGCTAAACAAACAAGGGGCATCCACAAGGGAGATGCAGTGGTCAAGGTCTTTTTGAACTTGAGCTATAGTATGTGCCAACAACAAAAGGAATTAGATGGTGCCCGCTCTCTGCTGAGAGAGCTGGAGTTCAACCATTACATGTTATTGCTGGTGTGTCCATAACTTCACTATGGAGGAAAGGTGTACCTCCTTTCCTGATCGACAGATGCTGGAAAGTTAGCTGAAAAAAATCAAAACTGAATGCTCCGCCAAGGTTGGCGGTACAGACGGCAGAGTGAGTACATGGCTGCAGCAGTTACGAACATTAAATAATAGTCAGAGACTGCTCTTTTATTTACCTTCGCAAGTTTAAAATTACAGTACAAATTGTCTGTGTTAATGGCTTAAATACCTTTTTTATATGATTGTGGGGTAGAGGAAGGGGTCATATGTGACTGAAGGGGCCATACATTGCCCATCTCCTTGTAGCATATTTGGGGAGACCACATGGTCAAAACTGCCAAAGACGCACTCGCAGTCTTTCTTTTTGATCTCCATCCTGGGAATCCCCCTTTCTGCCATTGTGGGCAAGGAACATATAGTAACCTCTGGCTCTGTAAGTTTTATCAACTGCCTCAAATGTTCAATGTTTGCAACTATGTTGTCAGCCAATATTTAAGTAAATAATCCTCTCACAATTAATATTATACAGCTTGAACTACTTCAAGTTCTGTAATTGATAAAATCAGACAGCATCTACTTTGGAGTACTGAGCAGTATCATTGTTTATGAAGAACTCTTTAAAAGTGGGTTGATCTATGCTGGTGTAATCCCACACAGCAAGCTGATCTGATGTTTCTTTCCTTTATCCAGGTTGTTTACCATTGTTAGACTTTAATGAACAGTAATGGGCAATATGCCACAACTATGGCTGGAACCTGAGTACAGAAACCTTTTGAAACAGTACTGTGCCTCCCGCCACGTATGGTCGTGAGGTTTTCTTCGACACTACAAACTTATGTTATATTTCTGTTTAGCACCTTCAATGTTGTACCAATTAGAGGGGAGGTGACGGCTCCTAGTTAAGTGATATATGATCGTGTATCAGTTTGTATCTCTCCTCTGTACTGCAATTCTCATTGTTGCAGTTCATTATAAATGCAGTGTAAGAATTTACAAAAAAAAAAAAAAATAAATAAATGGACTGACTTTAAATTGCAGTATACTGGAGTAAGCATAGAGCAAAGGTCTGATACACTGCTGCATGGGATTGTCTCTTACCTGCATCCCCCATCCTCAGCCATCATGAAAGAGGCTTGCAGTCCTTCCCCCTGCAGTCACAAAGTAGGCTGCGACTGCATGGGGTAGAAGCTGAGGGTCATCCATGCAATTGGCTTGCAGTCATCCACAAAACATGGTGACCCTCACAAGGTGCAGCTGCATCTTTAGCAACACCCACAACTGTTCCAGGCAGTTCTATGGGTGTCACTAAAGAGCGCCACAGAACAATGCCTTTGAGGCAATAGATCTGCAAAGGACCAATGCAGTGGAGTCATGCACTGGAAAATGGAGCTAGGAATGAGGGGATCCACTGGACGCCAGAGATGGATTTCAGAATGGGAAGAGGGGGCCACTAGATCATCAGGGAAGACTGTCGAGGGACCAAGGATGCCCTTTTCTTACCGGACAAGCAGGCCAGAATGTACTGGTTGGGCAGGTGGAGGAGGATTTAGGTGACAACGCTTGTGCCCCGGACAGCACTAGGCCATGTGAGTGGCACTGTATCGTCCACAGAAGTCTGTGGGTGTCACAACTCTGGTGATGGTAGACACAAATCCTGTTTACACCCAGTAATGACTTGACTCTTTTGCATCAGGATGCAGTAGGTCTGGTGGTGATGCCCCTTTGCTGTCTCATCAATCAGCTCCTTACA
Organism: Neoceratodus forsteri; assembly: GCA_016271365.2. Lineage (NCBI taxonomy): Eukaryota > Metazoa > Chordata > Ceratodontiformes > Ceratodontidae > Neoceratodus > Neoceratodus forsteri. Next base: position 349,649,954 of record JADMNL010000024.1, read on the forward strand.
TAGCTCCAGCACCCTGAAGGGAGGTGGAACTAAGTCTGGATCAAAACAGAATGTATCACTGTCATTCCCCTCCCCCCAAGGCCATCTAGGGGCAGCTGTTCCTCCGGGATTGCAGGAGAGGAGAGACAGCATCCATCAGACTGCTCCTCTAGATCCTACCACTCTTGATTGGGACTACAGGCTCAGAACTGAACCAGTGGGGTCCTCCAGTAGAAGGCGGGAATCTTAATCACTAAACCAACAGGGCAGCCCAAGGTTACACTCTTCCTTAAAGGGTTATCTGTTCCTTGGTAATGTGAGAAAACCAAAAAACCCAGAAGGCTAGCCCACCAGTGCAGCAGTAGCACTACCGCTTGTGACACCAGCGACCTATGTTCGGGAACGGGGTCAGGTTGTCGGAGGGCTGGCTGGGGTAGGAGGCTTGAGCATCCGCAGGACTGCCTATCTCCTCGGGACCCTGCTCGGTGCATGACTGACCTGGTACTGAAGCTGAGGTTCAGCACGTCCGAGGTGGGGTGGAATGTGACCGACGGCATAAGCCGTGGCGTCATGTGCATGTCACGTTCTGTGGGGGCTGTACATTGCAAACACCCTTGGCCAGGGTGACACTGACAGGAGGGCTAGGCAGGCCCTTGCCACTGGCACCGGCAGCTTGAGAGTGGACCCCCATGAAATACAGAAGGTATGGAACCCGGGTGGGTGGTGAAGAGCCCTGGCTGCCTGCCCCCACTCTGTCCCTGCTTGGGGGTAAACCATGACTCCATGGGGGGTCCCTCCAAGCTTGCGGTGTGCTGGTGGAGGGTCGGGTGACAGTACCAGGCCAAGAAGGAGGAAAAACAGAAATCTCAAAAAAAAAAAAAATTTAAACCCAGCTCACTGTAGCAGCTCTGCCAAATGTACAGAGGACTGCAGAATGCAATCAAGACAATTTTCCTGGTACCTACTGTCACACTGGGGACCTGTCCCTCGAGATGTCCATCCTAGCCATCTGCACTTAAAACTCGACACTGACCCTGTAGCCACCACTTCAGGTGGCAGTCTATTCCATGACTCCACTACCCTCTCTGAGAAGTAATACTTCCTGATGTCCTTCCTGAAATTCCCACCTTTTAATTTCCACTCATGCTCCCATGTTATAGAACTGGTGTTCTTGGTGAAAAGCAGTGTGCGGCACTTTGTTTATTCTTCAAAGAAACTTGAAGGTTTCAATCATATCTCCCCTTTCCCTCCTACTTTCCAGTGAGTACTTGTTCAACGCCATCAGCCTTTCCGCATAGGTGACACCCCTAAGGCCATGTATCATCTTTGTTGCCCTTCTCTGGACCACCTCCAATCTAGCAATATCCTTTCTAAGGTAAGGCCTCCAGAACTGGACACAATATTCCAGGGCAGGCCTCACCAAGGACTGGTAGAGGGGCAGTATCACCTCCCTGTCCCTGCTATCTATGCCCCTTCCAGTACATCTCAGTACCCTGGTAGCCTTACTGTAAGCCTTATTACTCTGGCTTTGCAGCTTGAGGTCATCCCTTATGGTGACCCCCAGGTCCCGTTCCTCAACTGAGGAGCTGAGTCTGACCCCGTTCAGCCAGTATTCTCTCTTGGGGTTAGCTCTACCCAGGTGCATCACCTTGCACTTCTTAGCATTGAATTTCAACTGCCAAATGTGTGTCCATCTCTCTAATTTTTTTTTTCTTTTCTTTCTACATTGTATTTGTACTCCTTCTGCACCCTTCTGACTGACCCCCCCAGCCCTGTCACCCCGTTATTGCCGGGACTTACCTCTGCCCAGTCACCGGGTACAGAGCCTGCAGAAGGTCGGTCGTCATCCTGCAGCTGGTGGGGTATTTCCACATTTTTTCCCTCCCTTGCTGGGGTGCACAAACAGGACATGTGCACGTAGAGGCACATGCACGTCTGCTGAAGTCCCGCAGTTCCCTGTGTCTGGCCCCTCTGGCCCTCACTATCCATTGGCCTCCACCTGGGGGTAGTCATTCAATGGGCATGCCAGCCCTCCCTCTCCAGAAGAAGAGAGCAGTCCTCCAGACGCTCAATCCTCTCCCTCCCCTGCCAACCTCCGACGGCCCATGCTTGTTCCTGAACACAGGTCGCAGGCATGACTCAAGGTATGGCATCCAGCATCTCAACTCTCAGCGCTACTGGGCTGGCCTCTCTAATTTTTTTTAAGATCCTCCTGAAGTTCTCTGACACCCTATATGCTGTCCACTCTACTGCCAAGTTTTGTGTTGTCAGCAAACATGGCAACGTTACCCTTTATACTCTCACTGATGTAGCTGAAGAAAATGTTGAAAAGGATCAACCCTAGGACTGACCCCTGAGGTACCCCACTAATGACATGCTTTTCAGTAGATCCCACCCCATTTACTACCATCCTCTATTTCCTGTCTTCCAGCCTTACTAGTGGACAAAGCATCAAATGGTGCAAAAATACAAAAAAAAAAAACATATCTTGGCTATATCTCACTTTGCAAAACCAGAAAAGGATGCTTCCAGAACCTGATCGGATGTCACTGAGTCCAAGGTGGCACTAGACTTCTCAATGTGGGTGAGGTGCCCCTCAACACTGGGTCCGAACAAGTTGGTACCCAGGAAGGGAATATCCGCCAACTTGTGCTGGGCATCCACCATAGAGGTCGAGATCCGCAGCCAAGCTCTGAAGCGCATGGCCACAGTGGCCACCACAGACCGGGCACAAAAGTTGCCGATCTCCATGGCAGTCTGGAGCTCTTGCTTGGCTACTGTTCAGCTCTGGTTCTGGACCTGCTTGACTGTAGTCTGGAGGTCTGCTGGGAGATGAGGAAGAGCTCCATCAAGCATGCCCAGAAGGGCGTGAGAGAAATGGGCCATCAAAAGGGCCAAACACATTTGCTGAAGGCCGAGAGAGGAGGCAGTATAAACCTTTTTAGCCATATGGTCCAGTTTCTTGGACTCCTTATTGGGCAGTTTGTCAATATCCTCCACGTTGCCTGTGTGCCTGAACATGGAGTCAGCCATGAGACCCTCAGCTGGGGGGGGTGCTCTGTGAACCCCGAAAGAGAACAGATAGGGACTGCATACTTGCAGGCCATCCGGGTTCACAGCTCCAATGCAGGACCAACAATGGCCTGTGCAACCAGGAAGGCTTCCCCAGGGGAGTCGCCCGGGTTGAGGATCTTGGTTAGCGGGCACTGAGCCCGCTTCTGAGCAGGCTCCACTTGGAAACCCGTGGACTCAGAGATGAGGTGGAGAAGGCCCTTAAAGGAAGAAGGGCCACCTTCAGTCAAAAGATCCTCGGCCGACTCAATGTCCATTGGACGAGAGTGCAGGAGGAGCCCTCTGACTCCGAGGATTCCTTAAAGAGAGATCGACCGCCTGAATCCCTGCTGACCTTCCGGGGACAGTCTGGGGTGACGGTGACTGATAGTCTATGGGGAAGACTAAGGGCAAGGCGGGCCTCTTTAGAGCGCCGGACTTCAGCTGTTTCGGCAGCGGCTCCACCAGAATCAGCGGAAAGGTCGGGCTGGGACCTGACAGGTTTGCTGCTGCCAAGGCACAGAAGACTGCAGCCTCTGTGGCAAAAGTCATGTAATGGCCGGGGTTGAAGCAGAGATGGGCTTCACCCCAGTGAAAATGAGCTGCTGCCACATCAAGTTCTCGTAGCGTCGGTGCAGCTTGCACCGGAGCCTCTCCTTGCCTGAGGATGAGAAATAGAGGCAGCACTGCTTGCCTGAATGTCGAGAGTGTAAGCGTCAATGTCGATGCGTGCTGCTCGACTCGGGACTCCGAGAGTGGGACCTCAACTGTGTTAGGAGATAATTTGCACAAATAGACAAAAGTGTGATAATATTTCCTAGGAATGTTTGGTACTGTATTTAAATGTCAAATGTGTTTGAATGTTAACTGTGGTATTAAACAGTTTCTGATTGCACTGCATGTTCAAGTTTATCTGTCATCTCAGAAGTAACCACAATAAAACAGGTAAACACAATTTACTGCACACATTTCCTTAAGCAGCTAACAAGAGATAAATGAATTCCTAGTAATTGTGTTTACATTCTGTAACTGTACTATCTTACTCTAAGGGGGCTCTTGCAGCACGCAACACTATTAGGACTGAGTCCTAAGCAGTGTAAGGACTGACCCCAGTCAGCTGGGAGGAGGCAGAGAGCAGCGTAAAACTTAAGAGAGAAGGCCTTGCAGGACTGCAAGTCCAAAGCCTGCCCTACACCTAGATGCAATGTCCAGACTGTGATGCTGAATTAAAGTGTGGACCGAACTCCAAGTGGCAGCTGTGCAGATAGCAGCAGCAGCAGACATATTCCTGAGTGAAGCAAAGGAAGCAGCCTTGCCCCTTGCAGAATGGTCTTTGACCTGGCCTGGTAAAGGCTTGTTACACTTTCTGTAACAATAAACAATGCAACTGGCTAACCATTTTGACAAACATTGTTTTGAAACAAGAGTTCCTTTTCTGTTACGGGCGAAGGAAACAAATAAGTGATCAGACTTTCTAATGGCCCGGGTGCCATTCACGTAGTAGCGAAGCACCCGGAGCACATTCAGAGTATGAAGTAAGGCCTTCCCTTGATTGGATTACTCTGGGAAATAAACAGGCAGGTGGATGTCTTGATTCAGTGTAAACTCAGACACCACCTTAGGCAGAAAATTAGGATTAATCTGCAAGGACACCCTGTCCTTGTGGAAAACTTAATAGGGCTCTTTACACATCAGAGCCTGAAGCTCGGATATCTTTCGAGCAGAAGTAATAGCAACTAAAAATAGCGCTTTCCACAACAGGAAGTGCAGCTTGATGCTTGTGGCTGGTTCAAAGGGAAGTGAAGTAAGCTTTTCTAAAACAAAGGTACCATGAAGGGATAGAGTCCCTAATGGGAGGTTTCAGATGCAGAATTCCCTGCAAGAAAGTGCGGAGGAGGTACAGCTGGGCAAGAATCTTGCCTTCGTAGGTGCATGGTACGCAAAGATGGCAGATAAGTGCAACTTAACTGAAGAGTAGCTCAGACCTGAGTCCGATAGTGAAAGGAGGTACTCTAGAACCAGGTTCACCAGACAGGTGAAGGGATCCAGGTGGCAAGAGGTGGTCCAGATACAGAACCGTTTCCATTTCATAGCATAAGTAGCTGTAATAGAAGGCTTTCTGGCTGCCACTAGAACGTTCACCACCCTGGAGGAAACCCTAAAGTGGGCAACTTCTAAGTCTGCAGGAGCCATGCATGAAGATGCAGTGACCTGAGGTCTGGGTGGACCAGAGTACCCTGCTCCTGAGATAGCAAGTTGGAGCACAGGGGCAGGGGAATTGCAGGTTCCACTGCTAGTTGCTGAAGGAGTGGAAACCAAATCTAGTGTGGCCAGTAAGGGGCTATTAAGATCATCTCTAAACCCTTCTGACTGCAACTTGAGAAGAACTCTACAGTAATGGAAAGAGAGGGACAGCGTACAGAAACTTCCCTGTCCAGGATAGGGACAACGCGTCTCACCAGAAAACACCAGGCCCTGGATCTAGTGAGCAGAAACTGGGCAGTTTTGCGTTGAGTGAGGATACAAAGAGGTCCAGTTTGGGATGGCCCCACCTATCGAAGAGATCTTCAACCACTGAGGGAAGAAGTTCCCATTTGTGTGCCTTGGAACAAGACTGGCTTAAGCTGTCTGTCAGGTTGTTTAGTATGTCTGGAACATGTACCACAGTCAGTTCCAGGTGATGCTCTATGGCCCAATACCAGACTCTCATGGCCTCTCTGCAGAGGGGGTAAGAGTGAGTGTTTATGCAGAAGACCACTGACATGTTGTCCGTCTGAATCAAAAGAGGGCCAGAGAGCAGGTTCGTCTGGAAGGACTGCAGGGCGTAAAGAACTGCCCTCATCTCCAAAACACTGGTGTGGAGGTGCTGCTCCTGAGGGGTCCAAGTCCCTTGAGTCTGACGGTCTGCCAGATAGGCATCCCAGCCCTGTCCTGACATGTCCGTAGTCAGGATCTGACAACGTGACTCTGTCCAAAAGGTGATCCCCTTGAAGAGGTTGGAGGGGTCCTGCCACCATGCCAGAGTCTGTCGGACAGGGTTAGTGACCGACACCGGCTACTCCAAGTCATCCGTGCACTGGTCCCACTGAACCTGAAGGTTTCATTGGGACACCCTCATGTGCAGGCGAGCTGGGGAACTGTCGCAATGGCCGCCGCCATGTGCCTCAGCAGTCTGAGAAATGACCTGGCAGGAATCTGTCGAGAGGAGGATACCTGTTGAGACTGCACCTGTAGGCATTCTGCTCTGTCTGGGGCAGAAAGGCTTTGCCTTGGACAGTGTCCAAAACTGCTGCAATGTACTGAATCCTCTGGCTTGGCCAACGGGAGGATTTGGGAAGGCTGAGAGTGATCCCTAGGTCCTGAAACAAGGTGAAGGTGGCCTCCATGGTTCTGATCAACTAATCCCTGGTGGGGACTGTTAGAAGCCATTCATCCAGGTAAGGAAAGCCGTAATGGCCTTTCCTTCTTAAGGCCCGCAGCCACTACTGCTGGCACTTTGTAAGGACCTGGGGGGCAGAGGACAGGACAAACGGCAGAGCTCAAAACTGGTAATGGTTTCCTTGGAAGCAGAAGCAAAGGAACCTTCTGTGGGGTTCAAAGATCAGGATGTGATGATAGGCATCCTGCATGTCCAGTGAGCAAAGCCAATCTCCCTGATGAAGTAGGAGAAGAAGGCCCGGAAGGGTGACCATCCTGAAGTGCTTGTATTCTATGTACCAATTCAGGTGGCTTAGGGCAGCATATAGGACGCAGGTCTCTGGTTCTCTTTGGAACCAGGAAGAAATGAGAATAGAATCCCTTCCTGCTTTGTGCTGGCGGGACAGGTTCTATGGCCTGCTTCCTCAGGAGTGCCTGGATCTCCTCTTGGACAAGGGCGACATGTGTCTGGGGTAATGGAAGGGTAAAGGGGGATTATTCAGGGGCATCTCCAAGAACTCTAGAGGGGCCCCTTTTTCAACTGAAGAATCCATTGGTTTGAGGTTATTTTGTGCCATCCTTCTAGGTAAAGAGAGAACCGACCTCCCACTGCCTCCCCCAGGGTCTCGGCCGGGGAAGGGGGGGTTAGGTAAGGAGTCAGACAGAGGAGTCAGGGACAGGCAGAGTGGCCTGGGAGGTTCTGGGGGCCATTGAGGCCAAACCTCCAGTGGCTTCAGAAGCAGCTTTGCACTTAAAAGCAGTCCTGGACTGTTGTCCTCTGGATTGTTGCTTGGAGGACCATCAAAAGAACTGGCATTGGGTGGATTTGGTCTGTGATTGATACAAGGACTGTACCAAGCGCAGAGTCTTGCCCTGGAGGAGAGTGATTTTGAGACTCCTCACCGAACAGGACTGGACTCCGGTAAGGGGCATCCTGAACTGCAAATTGGGGGCAAAACCTGAGACTCTGAGCCAGGAGCACCGATGAAGGCAAACTCCTGTAGCTGCAGCCCTGCCCGCAGAATCTGCCAAATCATAAGAGGCTCAAAGAAAATGTGTACCGACATTTGAGACCGATTTTAAGATGTGCAGAAACTCGGCCTTACCAGAATAATCAGGCCGAGCTTGTACCATCTCCATAGCCTTTCCCCACAAGGCATTCTGGTATTGGACCATGTGGGCTAGGAAATTCAGGGAATGGATGGTGCCAGTGGCTGAGGCATAAACCTTTTTACCGAATTGGTACACCTACTTGGAATCTTTATCTGGAGGCTGGGTGCTAAGGTGCCTAGGATGCTTGGAGTGGTCGTGAGCAATGTAACTATGGAGTTGACCTCAGGATGCTCCCCACAAAAGGGTTCTTCCTTGGGGGAATTGTACAGGCGATTGACCTTCTTGGACATCGCCAGGGTAGAGGATGGATGCTTCCAGGCCATTCTACTCACATCCGTAAAAGAGGCAATAAGGGGAGGAATGACCAAGGGTAGTGACTCTATTTTTATAGAGAAAGGTGGCCAACTGATGTTCCTCGGGGTTCAATTCCTCCGTGTCCCAACCCATGGTGGTTTGGATGTGCCTCATTACATCCATAAAAGAGGGATCATCTGGAGGAGACCTGGGGGTATCTCTGGGATCTTCCAGTTCCGAAGGCAAGTCAGAGCCTTCTGATTCATCTGAGGATGAGGAGGAAGAATGTCTGTCCAACTCACTGGAGTCTGGGGATGGAGGAGGTGAGTGACGGAGCTTATGTCGGTGCTTTTTCGGATGGCTGGCCCCAGCCCTGTCTGGCTGCAGTATAGGATCTCTAGGAGGTGGCGCTGATGGCCTCCTAGGGGAGTCCTTAGTCTTGTCTGGGTTTTGAGGAAGGTCCCTAGGAGGCAGGGTAGGGGGCTTCCTTGGGGGTTACTTATCCTTAAAGTATGCCCACCAGGCTGCAGAGAGGGCATTTAGATCCATAGGCAGACTCTTAAGGTGTGACAGGGGTTTCAGTGTTGGGGGGGTAGAAGTAGAAGGCCCTGGTGTCGATCCTGAAGGCTGAAGTAACCCGAGCATTGGATCCTGAGGAGCCAGGTTAATCGGTATCAGCCCAATGTGCGTAGTGTTATCCGATGTCAGTCTAGTGTGAAACGGTGCACTGGGTGTCGGTCCCCCTTGCGTCGGCTGAGGGATGACTACACAGCTGGCCAGCATCTGAAGGGAGTCAAGCAATGACAGCTGAGTCGTCACTGGGGTCAACGACGGGATGGCTGGTGTTGACCGCACAGGTGTAGATGAACTCTGGTCGTGAGAAGCAGCTAGCATCGGCCACGAAGGAAAGGCCTGTGTGTCGTCGAGACACAGGTCAGGAAGCATAGAGAAAACACAGGAGCAGTTGTAAAATTCCACAAAACTGTTAATTTGTAGTTGCAGTAACATAAAATAAAATAAACCTGTTCAGAATAACTATATACAGAAGCAAAATAAAATCTCTTGTAAAAAATCTCCCTTGCAGCTCAGCTTAGCTGTTTTTATAACTCTTTTCCAACCCCCATCCTTTGCAAGCATCCTGTCCTTTGTAAATTTCAGGAGCTGCTAGAACATTGAGAGCTTCCTGAGGTCCCTCCAGCCTTCCAACCCTGTAGTGGTCATGCTATAGTGGATGGGCAAAAGGCTCAGGCATTTGCACCCAAATAACCTCTGGCTTTTTACAGTTATCTCAAATTATAAATATATACATTTCAACAGTAACACAATTTTCTAAACAAAAGTGATCCCAATATCAGCTATATTTCCATACATTGATTCTCATATATTTTATTTTAGCAGAGATAGATATGCAAGGAAGAAAGACAGCAAGAGAAAACAGAGACAGCAAGAGGCAAAGGATTACGAGACTGTTTGGGTTGATCAAGTCCAAAGTCTCACAGGATAATTTGGCTGTGCAACCAGACAGAGGAGAGAGAAAGAATACAGATCCTTGCATTTACTTTGTCCAAAACAAATGGGACAGGGTCCTATTCTACGCTGTCACACTGTGCTGGGGAGCCAACTCCCGAGCGGGGCATGGGTGTCACTCTCACGGGGAGGTGCATGCATGCCCCAGGCATCGCCCAAAGATGTCAGACCCTGAAGTCAGGGCCAACATGGTTGATGCCTTGACCAGGAGGGTGACGGACAAAGACCCGCCCCCTGAAGACCCATTCAAGACATCTGGCTGAGGCCCCGAAGGGTGGAGTGGCCTGATTGTCAGGGGCTAAGAGGCTGGGGAAGAAGTCCTGAGCCCCGAAGAACCACTGCCTGAGACTGTGATAAAAGCAGATGGTTTGACCACCAGGAGCCAGGAGGAAGAGAGGGCTGCCTGGATGGAAGAGCTTGACTTTCCTCAGGAGGAGGACCCAGAATCGGTCACAGGCAAACGCAGGGACCTGGATCGAGATGCAGACTGGGTTTGTCCCTATGTCCCAGTGTTTGTGCTTTCCCGTAGACTTCTTCTCTTTGTGAGACGATGAAGAAGTCGAGGCCCCAGAAGCAGGAGAAGTGCCTTTTTTCTGGCGCTCCTTGTCCATTGCTGTTAGTTTCTGCTGTACCAGGAAGGGTTTCAGGGTCTTCTGGAGGTGTATTCTGGTGTGCTGGTTGCAATCCTGGCAGTGCTGGCAGGCCTCAAGAGTCGTGATCTGGGCCTAGGCAGAGCAGCCACAATGAGTGGCTGTCCTTGTAAGGAAGTTGTTTGCCACAAGCACACTGTCTGCCGCCGCTCCAAAGATGAGGAAGATGATATGAAAGAAAACACTGTAAATATAAATAAAATAAAAAAGCATGGGAGAACTTGCAAAGAAAATAGTGGTTAACTACAGCAGAAGGCGTCCATGGAAGTCCAACTTGCACGAGCTGATGGCGGGAAAAGAACGGAGGTCGGGCTGGGGGAGCACCCCTTTTATACTACAGGCGGATGTCAGGGCGGCCTGATGTCAAGGAGTTGTCCCCTACTAATGACTATCTAGAAGTGTTCCATGGGGTCCGAGTGCCTGCCGGTTTCAGTCCTAATGGTGTTGCCTGCTGCAAGAGCCCCTTCGAAGTAAGATCACCGGAGGATGTCGACGGGGGATGCACAGTCCCTGATGTTGACGGTGACTCACCAGTCATAACAGACCTGGTGGCACCCTCCGGTGTAGCAGTCAACAACCCTGTAGTGGTCATGCTATAGTGGATGGGCAACTGTGAATGAAATGGGAAGGCATGGTCTTTGCTGTGCTCCCTCTCCCGGTGCTTATGCTTGTGCTGCCCCAATGTTTTCTCCTGGGACTTGGAAGAGTGAGAGCCCAAGGAGCAGGCTGATGACATGGTGGTGCTCTCTCCTGGAGCTCTTTCCCCATCCTGGCCACCTGGTGCTTCAGAAGGTGAGTTTCCAAAGCTTTCTCTTGGCATCACTGGGTAGCAGTGTTGAATTTTCTGCAGATCTGGCAGGCCTTCATGTTATGGGCCGAGCCAGTATACGCAGACGTCATGCGAGTTGCCCAAATATATTTTCTCAATGCAGTCACAGTATTTAAACAGTTTTAATGGCTCTTTAGTTGACATACATGTTGCTGAAAATCACTTTATGAAAAGTGATGATTAACTCATTGGAGAAATAAATGGCAAACAGTAAAAATAAGTTACTCACCTATAAATGCAGTTCTAGGAGTGGTATATGGTGTGCATTCACACTTTTGGCAGAATTCCTTTCCATTTAAGAATCCCTGGAAGGTCTCCAAGCTGGTTCCTCCCACCCACCCAGGTAGTATCCTCCTCTACAGTGTCCCATGATGTCATATCTTATCCGTTGGAAGCAAAACCAGTGTACCACTTGCCAGGGGAGGTCGGGTGGGTTGTGTGGATGTACACCATATACCACTCCTAGAACTATGGTTACAGGCGAGCAACTTCTTTTTCTAGGGGCGAGGATATGATGTACTTATCCACACTTCTGGCAGACTCCTAGCAGTTCTCCAGGAGGAGGGGGGCAAAGCACACATACCCTACTTAGGGGGAAAAAAAAATGGAGAACCGAGGCCTCAAAACCAGCATCCTGGTATGACTCAAGGTCAGTGTGGTAATGGAAGATGAAGGTGTGTACGGACTTTCAGGTAGTAGCCCTGCAGATCTACCAACCAAGCTATAGCAGAGGTCGATGCAGGAGACTATCCACCTGCCAGTTATTCACTTTTCTGCCGGTCTGCTAGGTGCAGTTTCAGCATAGGTGACAGCTGGCAAACCTCTCCCCGAACTCCAGTCATGCACTCCTTGTAACAGGCAAGTGCTCACCTCAGGTCCAACATGTGGAGCCTGTGCTCAGCATCCAAGGTTGGATGTGTGAAGAACACTGGGAGAAGCATCACCTAGTTAAGGTGAAACTCCAAAACAGCCTTTAGAAAGAACTTCGGGTTAGGGCGGAGGACAACTTTGTCCTTGTGGAAGACCAGGTAAAGAGATTCCAGTGAAAGCACCTGGAGCTCACTGATCCTTCTGGCAGATGTGGTAGCCACCAAGAAGGCGGTCTTCTATGATAGGTGTGACATCTCACACCTGTGCACTGGTTCGAATGGCTTGCCCATGAGCATCCCCAATACCGGCAACAAGCCATGCACCAGAGGGAAAATGTAGTCAAGGGCCTTGAAGAAATGCCCGCTCACCTTCTCCTGTGCCACCATCCACATACCAGCCCACACCCAGTATGCAGAGATGGCTGCCAGGTGCACCCTGAGGGTTGTCGACCGAAGGCCCAACTGAGAGAGGGACCACAGATAATCAAGGATGCTAGCCACGGGCAGGACAAGGGGTTCAGCTCTTTGCCCTGGCACTAAATTGAAAACCTTTTCCACTTAAAGGCATAGCATTGATGAGTCGACTCCTTCAGAGAAGCCTCGACTACATAGAAGACCTTGTTGGACAGAGACAAAGCCTGGAACTCTAGCCACTCAGGAACCAGGCTGTGAGTTGCAGGGACTGAAGGTCCAGTTGAAGGACCTTCCCCTGAGAACACGAGAGTAGGTCCAGGTGAAGAGGCAGACACCACAGGGGCCTGCTGCACAGGCTGAGGAGGTTGGGGTACCAGAACTGGCGTGGACAGTCTGGAGCCACCAGGATCATTCGTGCCTTGTCCCTCCGAACTTTGAGCAACACTGTGGATCAGAGGAATGGGAGGGAAGATGTACATGAGACCTGAGGGTTCAGGGCCTCGGGAAGGCATCCCCCAGCAGTGTACCTCATTGACTAGGGTGGGCATAAAACAGATTCAGCTTTGCATTCTCCTGTGGGGCAAACAGGTCCACTTGGGGGGGGCGCCCCACTGGGAAAACGGGTTATCCACTACCTCCTGAAGAGACCACTCATAGGATGCCTCACCCACTCAGCTGAGGGCGTCCACCAGCTGGTTGAACATGCCAGCCACATGGATCGCCAAAAGGCTGGTGTCCAGGCTGTAGATATGGACAGCTTCCCGGCACAGGAGAGCTTTTACGTCAAGGCAAGAAACATGTATCCTGCCCTTATACAAGTCCTATATAAGACCACACCTGGACTATGCATCATCCTTTTGGGCTCCATTCCTGACAAAGGACATAAAACTTATAGATACTGTACAAAGAAAAACCACTAAACTTATTTCAAGAATCAGAAATCTGCCCTATCATGACCGATTGAAAGAGCTAAATCTATTTGAACCGGAAATAAGACGCCAGAGGGGTGACCTATTATTATTATTTAATATACTTAATGATGAATACCTAATGGCTGAATGGAACATTATCTATGCAAACAAACTGTTAAATCTTAGATGCAACACTAAACAACTGGTGGTCTCAAGGATCATAACTAATAAAAGGAAATACTACTTTACTATTAGAGCAGTGAAACTGTGGAACAAACTATCTCAAATCGTAGTAGATTCAAAAAATGCCCTGCAGTTTAAAAACAAATTAGATATATACATCATGGGACTAGAGATCAAATAGCCCACATGTGTGGGAAGGTAGACTTGATGGGCCTAGTGCCTCCTTCTACCTTATATTACTGAGCACTGAGTACAATGAGAGGGAATGCATCCTGCCCTGCTTGTTGAGGTAGAACATGGTTGTCATGTTGTCCGTCTGGACCTAGACGACAGGACCACAAAGGTGTGTTAGTGCCAGATGCACTGCACGAAGCTCCAGCAGGTTGATGCGACATTAGGACTTCTTGGCGGTCCAGAGTTCGTGAACACCGTGGTCTCCCAGGTGGGCACCCCAGCCCATCAGAGGGGCATTGGTCATGAGAGGGACTATCGGCTCTGGGCAGACAAATGGGACTTCATCCTGGAGATGGTCCAGAACCAGTTACCACTGGATAGCATCCCACATCGGCTGAGTCGACCACAGCGCTGAGACCACTGGTGGGCCAGCCCCCACTGCAGGGAGCACATTCCCCAGCAGGCCATACAGACCATGCTAGTGCAGGCTGCCATGTACCCCAGGAAATGCAGGAAGTCCCAGGCAGGGCTCAGCTTCCCAATCTGAAATGATCAGGCAAAGGAGGACACATCCTCCGCCCTGTTTGCTGGGAGCTGGGCTTAGGCTCAATGAGAGTCGAGCTCCGCCCAGATGAAGTGACATCACCTGCAAGGGAATAAGTTCCGATTTGGCCTCGTTGACCATGCAGGTCTGGAGGGTGAAGTCCCTGGACTGCTCCACCTCTGCTCAGGAGGGGCCTGCAATTAGCCAGCCGTCCAGGTACCGCTACATCCGGACCTTTCGTCGCTGCAGAAAGGCTGCCACCACTGGCATGCACTTGAAGACCCATGGGGCCGAAGAAAGGCTGAAAGGGATGACCTGGAACTTGTAGAGGGATCCCTCTGCATGGAACCGGAAGAACTACCAATGGGACGGACAGATGGGGAATGTGAAAGAAGATGTACTGGAGGTCCAGGGAACAGAACCACATGTCCTACTCCAGGACGGGATGATCTGGTTCAGAGTGACCATCCTGAAAATGCACGATCGAATAAACTTGTTGAGGTCATGCAGGTCTAATACGGGGCGCCAGCTCCCCTCGTCCGTTTTGGAACCCAAAAATATCTGGAGACAAACCCTGGATAGGCTGGTGGGTCCTGGACATGGGCCACAACCTCCTTTAGGAGGAGCTGGGCGATGTCCACCTGGAGGATGGACACGTCTGCAAACACACCCTCCCGAGGGGTGCAGGCTCGGCTGGGTGGGAGAGCCTCGAACTCCAGAGGCAGACCCTGGCCGACCATTTTGAACACCCACTTGTCTGAGGTAACACTGGACCAGGCGGAACTTGAGTGGCAGAGCCAGCCCCCATGGGAGGACCCAGGGGAGACAGGACAGGTATGAAGGGGGCACCCACAACCATGTCTGGGCTGGTTTGGAGGTAGAAGCAGGGCTGGCTGAGAAGGCAGCTGGCCCTCATCCGCCAGGTTTCCTGAAGATGGAAGACACATACTTTGGCCAGGGATGCCATGCCTGCTGTTGCCCAGAAGGGGACTGGGACGGCTTGGTTCCAGTGGCAGAGAAGGGCCGAAACTGAAAGAACTTCTTCATGGGTTTTGAGCACTTAACGTCCAGGGAGGCACTGGACTTCTCAATCCGGGTGAGATGGCCATCCACACCTGGCCCGAACAAGTCGGTGCCCAGGACAAGAACATCTGCCAATTTCTGCTAGGTATCTGCCATGAAGGTTGAGATCTGTAGCCAAGCCCTGTGACACACAGCCACTGCCGTAACCACAGACCGTGCACAAGAGTTGCCAATGTCCATGACTGTCAGGAGCTGCTGTTTTACAACAGCATGACCTTGATCCCAGACGAGCCTGACCTGCATCTGCCAATCGGCTGGGAGCAGAGGGAGCACCAGGTCAAGGGTACTCAACAAGGCATGGGCAACGTGGTCCATCATGACAGCTAAACTAGCCTGGTCGCAGGCAGAGACATGAGGCCACGTAGACTTTCTTGGCTGCCTAGTCCAATTTCTTGGGTCGAGAGCGAGAATGCAGACTCCAACTGTTTGACCTTGAACTATAGGACCTCGACTGCTAGTGGACCAGAGAGGGAGGGGGAAGCGGGAACTGGTGAAGAATGCCTAGGGTCCCCAGAGGGATTGGGGTGGTGAGGGTCTGGATCAGCATGCTGATCCAATCCCCCAAGACAGCAGAGGCAGGACAGGAGTTCTGGTGAGGGAAGTATCCCCCTTGTCCTGCAACAATGGGTCGACCGAGTTGAGGAAAATCTTAACCGGCTGGTTGGCCTACATCTCGGCTGATGGGCCTGAAAGGGACATCATGGAGCCAGCTGCCTGGATGGAAATGTTGGCTGAAACCACCAGTTTGACAATAGCCGAATTGGCAGAATTGCAGGAACCCGAGGCCCAAGGGCACTCACGGTCCCACGACCTTCGGTGGGACTTTTTAGGCTTGTCCTTAAGGGCCCGTTTTGAAGACTTCGAGGATTTTGAATCATGGGAAGGGCCCTCCATAAGGGTCGGAAGGGATTGATACAAGTCCCAGAACGCACTGGTGAATGAAGCACTCAAGCCCAGAGGTACCAACACGGACACTGATGAAGCACCCACTGCGGACCAGGCTGCTGCTTCCTTGAATGCAGCCATCTGCTTGGTGGAGCCCACAGCCATGGAAACCACTCGGTGGGTGTCAGACTTGATTGGGGGAATCCCGCTTGTTCAGATGACCCAAAAGAAGTCACACATAACAACCCTTCACAGTAGAAGGATGCAGGGTGCGGCACAGGCCACAAACCTGGGGGTCTTATTGCTGTCACAGGCAGTACACACACGTGGCGTGTGGGTCCATGCGCAAAATTTTCTGTCCATACGGGCAACATTTAAACCCAGGAGCTGATTTGGAATCAGCCGACTCCATAACGTAACAACAGGAGAAAACCGTGAGGTGAAAAAAAATGAAGACCAATTTTCAAGATAAGATAGGGTCTACACCTAATGTAGAGCGCGATGGAGGGAACCCATCTCTTCCAGCAGAAAGGAAGATCTGACATCACGGGGCAGTGCTGAGGATACCACATGGGTGGGAGGGAGAAGCCAGCTTGAAGACTTTGTAGCAATTATTAAAGGGAAAGGAATTCTGCCAGAAGTGTGGATAAGTACACCATATCCACACCCCTAGAATGGTGGCATTTCTGTAGTGATGGCGGGAAAAGAACTGCAGAGGGAAGGGGACACATATGCTTATGTGGGAAATGATGACGTAGGATGTCATGGTGGGTGGCCCCTAGTAGACTGCTTGCAGAAAGTTTCTACGTGGTCCTAGTGCCTAACAGCTATAGTTCCACTGGTGTGACCTGATGAACGAGATACCTCAAAGAAGATTAACTAGTTACCTGCATGGTCTGTACAGATAACAGAATGGGATGAACAGGTAATCATGTGCCTTGTGATCCTAGAGTGGTAGACGTGATAGGGGCTGTATGCCTTGCTGTTTATGAGGGCTACAAAAACTCCTGTAGTTAGAAATAGCCTGTAACTATGTTAAGTGCTGTATGTACCCTAGGCTGAATGGGGGCCTTTCTTCTTCTTTACTCTGAAAACAAAACTGTTGCAACAGTAAAGCACTCTCTCTCTTGTTTCTCTAATCCTCTGTTTTCCTCGTTTCCCCTACTTACAGGAAAGGCCACCTGTGGGTATCCTTTGTATCCCTGTATTTTAATTCCGCTCTCTCCCCTCAGTTTCGGGTGTACACATTAAGCCAGTTTCTTTAGAGTAAGCCCAGCAGACCTCCTCGCGTTGATGTGTACGTTCAAGCTGCACGAACGTGCTAGGGGAGCTCTGTGATAGTGCGTATGGTTTAATGCAAATGAGCCGGGTGGCTCATTTTCTCCTAGCATGGACAATATTTATTTCCATGTAATCAACCCAATGCTGGGCATGGATAATCTTAACACACTAAGTACGAGGGTGGTGTTTTCTTCCTTTATGCTCGCTGCATCCTGCAGCCCCAGGAAAGGTATGTGGCAAGTTTCTACAACTGTCTTAGTTATTGCTGCCATTACCGGCTGCAGTGCAATGTTCTATTTCTTACACCAGTTTAAACACTTACAGATATTATGCACAGTGGTGTGCACAGAGTGTACAATTAATAAAGATAAATGCTAACCAAGCTGTTTTATTGAAAAACTAATAAAGGTCAGGCATACCTGAGAAGAGCAGTCTGCGTACAGCTGGAATAGGCCACAGAACCTTTTTTGTCGGCTTACTGTCTCCTTATAGAGCCGGCCGGCCATTTCATCCCCTTACTTATGACAGTAGCTGATGGGAGGAGTCTGTGTTCCCTGAGCAACCTTACAAACTTGTGTATTTAAAGAGATTATTGTATCGGAAGGAAATGAGTACATCATGCTAACACAATATGCAATTCTATACCGATATATGCATTTTAAGTCCTTTTTAGTTGTTTTAAGAAACTCCAGAAATTTGGGCGAAGTTTAGCCTATCATGTGACTGTTAGGAGGTATAAACGTACTCTGAAAGCACCTTTAGTACAGTTGATGGTAGGGTGCTGAACCTACCAGTCACTTAGCATGTTTCTAGGTGAGCACATATTCCTCTAGTGACATTTAACTGTGGAATAGTTCTGCATTTCTTTTGTTTTTGTTAAAGTTTATTTCTTTGCCGTCAACAGTCCGTTTATTTTATCCTGCTGTTTGAATAAATATTGGATTAATTTCCTTGCATCCTGACCTTGTTGCTGGACTCCATTATTACCCACATTCACAGTAGATAACTTAGCTAACATACATGTCAATCTTATTCTGTTTTCTTTTCTGTCATGCATAGATTCAAAATACTGTTGAGCTATTTTATGAAATTGCTACACTTTATTCAGAGCTGTGTACAACAAGGGTTCCTTGCCTTGTGCTAACTTGGAAACGTTCAATAAAAAGATAAAGACATTGTATCATTTTGGAGAATTATACTAATACTTCCCTGGTGTTGACAACTCCCTTGTCAGGGGGTCATGACCGTCAGTTATGGTTGACAGTGGGCAAAAGCCCAGCAACGTACTGTTCCTGGAAACACTTGAGTCAAGCCCAGACTGTGATGTCTGATCGAAAGTTTGGGGGGTCTGTAATTCAAGTGTCTACTACACCCATAGTAGGGGCTCTGATCGCAAATGTCAAAGGGCAAAGGCCCAACGATGGTGACGTAACGTCGACAGACCCGACAGTGCCTGAGCCAGGCCCCACCTTGGTGTATGGCCGATGGTTGATGAAGTAAAGCACACAACGCTTAGGCCGTGACCGTAATGGTCAATGATGCATGGAAGACTGACGATGATGGCGACTGATAGGCCTGGTGGCACCTAAACCATTCCCCAAACTTGGTGTCTGGATGATGGTTGATGGGATGGGCTGGAGCCACCACCTCAAAGGTGGATGGTGACAAGGATGATGACGTACCTGAGGGCTGCAACAGCAACTGGGATCTCATCAAGAAGGCCTTTTTCCTGTCCCAGTGCTGATGCTTTTGCTCCCCGAGGATGTGTTCTCTTTAGATTTCAAATGGGATTCAGCCAAAAGGGTGGACGATGCAGTTTTCTCCTGCAGCTGCTTCTTCACAGCAGCTAGGGTTTTTTGAGGAGAAACTTCAAGTGCTTCCTGTCTGCATTGCTTGGTATTGGAGGTAAATCCCCGGCAGACCTCACGGGCCTTCATGTTGTGCGAGCGGCCTAGGCAGCAGGCACATACTTCATGTACAACACTTTTACAGATTTTCTCACTACAATCACAACAAACAGCTTAGATATTTACTTTGGTAACATAGGAGAGCTGAAAAATCACAAAAGAAGTGATTTGCTTTAAAACTGGAGAAATAACGTGTTTATGTTTCCGATATTGGGTCTGACGAGCTTAATTGACTGCAGGAAAAGAACTGCAGAGAAAGGGGGCTGCCCATGCCTTATGTGGATACATGACATTGTCGTGGGCAGCCTCAGCTTGCAAAGTTTCTGTGTGGTCCTAGGACTAATGCGGTATAAGTTCCAAAGGTGTGACCTGATGAAAGATCTCCTCGAAGAAGATCTGAGGGGACACAAATGAGATCTATAAGTACCTCACAGGGATGAACAAGGTGCAGGAGGGGAGTCTCTTTCACAAGAGGAGGAGCACCAGAATACAAGGGTATGCTATGAAACTTGGGGGGGTTGACAGAGATGAGAGAATGGGGGCTGCTGAGAGAGATGAGAGGAAATAGTTCTCCACAAAATGGGTGGTGGACGCCTGGAATAGCCTGCCAAAAGAGGTGGTGGGGGCGAAGATAGTGGGGAGCTTCAAACATGTGGGATAGGCATATGGGGATAATTAGAGGTAAGGGAGGGACACCTGTGACCAAATAGGGTCCTGGGTGTGGTAATAGGGAAAATAAGGTAGACTGCATGGGCCTACTGGTCCTTTTCTGCCGACATTTTCTAGATTCCTGTGTCTATGTCAAAGTGACCACCAAACGGTTGTTTGCTTCTGCACCATAGACTGCCATTAAGTCCACATGCAGGGACTGGGCCACAGACAATATCTGCAGCACCTCCTGACACAGAGGAAAGGAGTATGTGCCACTCTGTTCAGGTAGGACATGGTGGTTGTGTTATTTATGTTGATCTGGACCATCAGACCCTGGACCTGTGACGTAAACTCCACTAGTGCTAGACAAACAGCACATTGTTCCAGCAGGTTGTGAAGTTGAGCCTTGCTTGGTGAACAGAACTTGTGCATTCTGCAGTCCAGAAACTGTGCAGCACAGCCCACCTGCAGCATGTCTGCCAGAGTGACCCAAGATAACTGGGATGTTGAGATTTTCAGAGGTGGCGGACAGCTATCAGAGGAACTGACTGGCTCAGTGGAATGGTAACGGGTCAAGGGGCTTTCCACCTCTAGGTCATGGGGTTCAAATCCAGCACAGGTTGGTAGTGGTCGAAAGCCATTAACACCTGAGGGCTGTTCAGTGGCCTATGTGAAATAAGTCGTGGTGGTCTCAGTCCAGTTCCCAGTGGGAAGGTGCCCTCATCACAAAACCACCAACACAACTGGCACTAATGGCACCCTTTTTGGCAGTCTCAGATGAGAGGCCAAGGACTGAATGGGCATTAAGTCCGAACTATGCTCTCACCTACATGGTGGTCCCTCCATGGTAGGGATGAGGTACATTGAAGGGCTAATGTGGGGAAGCTTGCACTGTGATCCCCCATGCTGTACCCATCACGTGCATAAATGGAGGACTTCAGGTTCCAATGCTGTCAATCTAGCACCTTTCACGAGCACTAAATTCACACACAGGTAAAAAAAAAAAATAATCTTAGGGATGGCATCCAACATTGACTGGGTCAACCGGACTGGCCATTTCTGGATTTGGTGTGACTGGGACCACTCGCAACCTAGTTCCCACTGAATGAGTCACATAATACTGCAGGCCTAACTCACCATGGCTGCGGTAGAGGCCATAAAGCTATAAAAATCCGGGCCAGGCACAACTGTCCAAAGTGATCAGGCAGGGAGGACAGAGCCTCCTCCCTGTGTAAAGGCAGATAAGCTCTGGCTTGGAGACATTCCAGCTCCCCTCCAGTAAACAGAATCTCCTATGTTGGGGTAAGCTCAGACTCAGCTATACTAACCATCTCATCCATACAAGAACTTGCGACGATGAGCCAGGCTAAGTACACCTCTGCACCCAAGAAAGGAAACCTTGATTAACACTGAATGCAAGCATAGTCCAAATGGCATGGCTCTGAATTGATACAAGATTCCATACACCCAAATACAGAGGCACCATCTGTGTGATAGATGAATGGGGATGTGGAATTATGCACCCTGGAGGTCCAGAACGCAGAACAAGGGTTCATGGCACAAAATGATATGGTGCAACATTGCCATGCAAAACTCGTGATTGTGAAGGAACTTGTTGCGGATTTTGGGGTTAAGAATGAGGTGCTAACCCCCATCTACTTATGTACTAGAAAGTACCATGGCACAACCCTTGGTGAGCTCAAGTTTTCTGGGACATGCTGTATAGCATGCCATGTGAGGACATGAAAAAACTTGCTCCACAGTGCAGAGAGAGACTCCAGTGAAAGTATGCCTTCCAATGGCGCTCAGGAACAACACTTTTGTTGACTTTCCCTGGAGCAACTGCAGCTGCCGTACGTCAAGTGCCTGCAGGTGCATGGCCTGGCACCAGGCACAATGCTCCGCATTGTGAGCAGTCTCAAGAAGTACCCAAAGATATTGTGACCAGATGCGAGCATCGGGTACCTGCACATCACACACCTCCTGAACTCCAGCTTTTTCTTCTGTTCCATGGTGAACATAGATGATGGAGTAGGAAGCAGTTGGTATGGATACAGGAATGAGTCAAACTTAAAGGTACACGGTCAGCCCCCTTAGGTCTCAAATTATCTCTAGATTAAAAACACATTTTGACTTCCAGTGACGTCATGGAGCGGGCAGCAGCCTAGAGCGAGTACTCTCCCGTCCCCAACTGCTAAAAACTCCTCCAAAAGGTTTTCAACTCTAGCAAAAATGTCTAAAAAATCAGGAGGAATGGGTCAAGATATGAACAAAGGCAAACGCAAGACAAGAGGACGCTCAAAAAGCAAGGATGATAAAGGATTCTTGGATGCACCATCAATCAGATCGTTCTCCCCAGCGAGCGCTCACATCCTGGACTAAGATACAGATGGCAAGTCTGAACAGCTCTCATGCAACCGCTTTGAGATCCTGCTGAAAGATATCAAGCAATCTAGGCAGGAAAATAAGGACATTAAAATAGAAATTATCGACCTTAGAGACTCGTATCGGGCAGATGGAAGAACGTGTGTCTACGGCCGAAGACAACATGACACAGCTGTCTCATATTGTGCAGTCACTGCTAGCTCACACGGGGGAATTACAAATGAAGTGATTGGACCTTGAGGGGTAATCAAGATGAGCCTGCGCCTGTATGGTCTCCCAGAGGGGCTGGAAGTCACCCCGATGGCCCCTTTAATTAAGAACCTGCTCAAGGATACCCTTGAGCTGCCCCTCAACTATGAACTGCATATAAAGCGCACCCATCGCTCCTTACAGCCTAAGACTCTGGACCCCTCTGCCCGTCCACGATCCATCATTTTTAAATTAAGCTCTTACTGCACTAAAGAAGATCTCCTGTAGAGCTTGTGCGAAAAAATAAATATATCTCACTAACTGCCTGTACCTGGATCATGACTATCCACAGGAAATCCAGTCTCAGCATCTCCGATATGCACTCCTGCTAAAAATTCTTACAGAAAAGGCAATAAGGTTCCACACACCCTACCCAGCGAAGCTCCATGTCTTTTGGGAGAATGGGGTGAAGCTTTACTCCTCCGTAGAAGAGGCTGTGGCAGCGTTTAAGGAGAAGGCCCTTCCAACCCCCGAAA
This sequence comes from Neoceratodus forsteri, assembly GCA_016271365.2. Lineage (NCBI taxonomy): Eukaryota > Metazoa > Chordata > Ceratodontiformes > Ceratodontidae > Neoceratodus > Neoceratodus forsteri. Next base: position 349,672,826 of record JADMNL010000024.1, read on the forward strand.
TCCAAAACGACAGAGCAGGGAACTGGGATCTGGAGTTGTAGCATGTGCTACACAGGAAATGACCCAGACAAGGACTGTCGTCACCTGCAGAGACATTTCAGCAGCTGAGGCAAATCTCGAACAAGAAGATATCACGCCCAGACAAGCACACTTGATCCAGTTCCCTTCTAAGTAAGTTTTGTCCATTTTAGAACAAGGTCCTGCTGAATTTAGTGGGGTAAGTTGTGTATATATATCCCATGGAAGTCGCCGCAACCTTTGGCAGGACTGTTCAGTGATTTCCACCTGTCTTCCACAAGGAAATTTCCAGATATCTCCCGAACTCTATTAAAGACACTGCAGTACATCCATTCCATAACTGTGTTAGATGAATAAGCCTTACAGGAACTATATTTAGATCCAGACTTATCCATCGTCTGTGCAGTGTGGATTTTAATATCGCTGTTTCTGAAACTGCATAGGCAGCAAGGGACTAGCAGCTTGTGGTTATTTTAAGTTACTGGAATCTTGGACACAACCCCCCGACTAAACAAATTTAAGGGGAATAATTCATATGTCTATTATAGAGAATACTGGAGGGGGTGGCGAGGGTAATGACTTGGGAACAGGGAAACACTTAATGTCATTAGAGGAGGTTACTATGTTGTCTTATATTAATGTCTTTGTTTTAAAAATTCATTATCTAAGAATTGGCAGTGGGGACGGGAATGTTGGAGTTATGGTTGATTTCACTGCTCGCCCCGTGACGTATGCCTGATTATGGCACATTTATTTGGGAGCCTATATCTTTTTTGGCTCCAGAAGAGGTCTCCTAGAGATGGGAGATCACACATACCTCTTCTCGCTGCCCTTTTTAGGGTGGACACAGAGGCCTGTTCTTTTTCCAGGCCTCCTACCTTGGAAGCAACTTATGTTCTCTGTTAACCTGTTACAGTTTGCCATGTTGGCACAATTTTATGTGTTTTTTGTTGGGCCACAATGCCAACCGGATGTCATTACAGGGCCGGGTGGTACAGCGGGGACGGGTGTGGGCAGGGTGATAGCGCAGTCGGTTAAAAAAAAATAAAACCACATTACTATTTTTTCTTTGGATTACTCTCTAGCCATAGCTTTAACCAATATGATATGCTCCTATAATGTTCACGGGTTCTTGAACCCTGTGAAACATAGCAAGGTTTTATCTTATTTCAGACGCTCGGTGGGGGGGGATACTCTTTTGCTGCAAGAAACCCACCTTTCCATGATGGAACGTAAGAAATTTGAGCAGCTAGGATTCTCCAATGTGGTGGCCTCTTCATACAGGGGGACAGAAGGAGGGGTACAGCGATACTTATTCCACATAGGGTTCCTTTCGAATTAAAAGATAGACTGGTTGACAAGGCGGAGAGATTCTCAATGGATAAAGGCCACCTTAATGGACAAATGCTTACAGTGGCCTTGTGTATTTTCCCCCCAAACACTGAACTGGACTTTTATAAATCTTTTTTCCTGCAACTAGCCCAATGGGGGGAGGGACAGGTCATATGTGGTGGGGACCTTAATTTGACTCTGTCGGGGGGGAATTCAAATAGGTACACTACATGGTAGAATTAAGAAGATCACTAGAGAGTTGGGATATGAAGACACATGGACATTTTTGAATGGGAGCTCCCCGCATTATACCTTTTACTCACTGGCCCACTTGACCTATTCCTGTCTGGATTATATACTTACAACATGGGAGCATCTGGGGATGTCCCTCAGGTCCTGGTTGGGGGATTTGGTCTTAGGTCTGACCATGCACCTGTAAAAAAAAAAAAAAAAAAAACCAAACCAAAAAAAAAAAAAACACATTCTAGACTTAACCTCTCTTTACTGAAGAACTGGGAGGATATTGAGCAGATTAGGGAAACAATTCAGTAGGCCTTGGCGGACAATGATACCCCGGATATAACCCCTTCAGTGTTGTGGGACACCCTCAAGGCCCTGACACGGGGTAAACTGATAGAAATGTCTGTACGCAGGAAGAAGACTCGAGAGGGTCATAGGGACTCCCTCTCAAAACGTATATCAGACCTAGAGGAACTTCAGAAAATTAAGGTATGCAAAAACTGTTCCAAGGAACTGGTTGCCCTAAAGAAGGAGCTTAATAACTTGTTAGATTATTACATAGAGAAAAAACTTCTGTGACAAAAATATTACGATGGAGGCCCCAGGTCTCAGACTCCTTGCAGGCCGATTAAAAGCCCAGAGGGCTAAAGCCACCATAACTGGTGTCAAAAAGCCCTTCTCCAACACCCTGCAACAGACAATATCTGGCATCTTTAAGGCCTTTCTAGATTTTTACACACAACTGTACTCTGCCCCCTCAGGAGTCCCAGCGGAAGATATTTCCGCCTTCCTCTCCGGTCTCCACCTTCCTACCATGTCCAGGGACCAGAAATCCTCTCTCACTGCCCCATATCTCAGCAGGGGATCAAATTAGAGATTGGTCTTTTGAAGTCAGTAAAAAGCCCAGGTTCTGACGGTCTTGCCAGGGAATTTTATAAAGTATACAAGAAAACCATATCCCTTACTACAGCGTTTTTTCCCTTTGTTTCTTCCTCCACTGGAGTTATCCCTCCCTCATGGAATTATGCCATTGTCTCAGTGATTCCGAAACCGGGCAAGAACCCCACCTTATGTTCTTCCTATAGACCTATTTCGGTCCTTAACACAGACTATAAGCTTCTGGCATCCATATTGTCATGACGTCTTAAACACTTGGCCCCCCCCCCAGCTAATCCATTTGGATCAATGTGGTTTTATTTCAGATCAGCAAGCTCAAGATAATATTCGTAGGACCGTTCACCTTATAGAACACATTCAACATCAAAATCTCCCAGCGCTTTTTCTAAGCCTGGATGAGGAAAAAGCATTTGATAAAAGTATCCTGGCCTTTTCTGCATGGGGTCCTTGCCTCTTTCGGTTTCCCCGGACAATTTATCAACCTAATTTTTAAGTTTTATGACACTCCGCAAGGACATATCAGGACAAATGGTCATATCTCTTCCGGCGTCCCCCTTCAAAGAGGTACACATCAGGGTTGCACCCTTTCTCCACTCCTCTTTGCATTTTATATAGAACCTCCGGCTCAATGTATCTGTTTAACATCAGATATTAAAGGAGTTCCCTTGGTGGGGTTGGAGCACAAGCTTGCTTTATTTGCTGATGATGTACTGATATATTTATCTGATCCAAATTTGCTTCTAACTCTCTCTCTCAAAAATTGTCACACACCTCCACACTCTCTGGCTACACCCTTAACATCCATAAAGCTGAGATACTAACACTAAATCATATGCCTTCCCCTACAATCAACACTAGGTTTGATATGAAATGGGATCTTCAATCACTAAAGTACCTTGGTATTAGAATCTTACAGGATTTGATGCAACTTTTTGCCAGCAATTATTTACCTCTAATTAATAGTTTGAGGCAAGACATGAGACGATGGAACACTCTTCCTCTCTCCTTCTATGCCTGTAACTTATCTCTAAAAATGAATGTCCTCCCTGGCCTGTTATACACGTTTCAATGTGTCCCCTGTCAAATAACTGTTAAAGAGCTACTTGGCTGGCAGAAACTGATTAATTCATTTCTTTGGAATAATAAAAGACCAAGGATTGGGCTACACCTTCTTTACCTACCCATAAATCTAGGGAGAATAGCTCTGCCCTCACTAACTCTATATTGGATAGCATCTCAAATGAAACTGGCACTCCTTTTGGGGCACAAGAGGTACCAAGCCTATTGGAAGGCAATAGACCTGTCCAGGGAATTTCCGTTCCCACTTCCAGCTTGCCTCTTTCACCCCAATCTCAGACAGGCCCTGGAATTGTTGCCCAGAGGGAGTGCAACAATACTAGAGGGATGGAGGAGAGGCATTCAAAACAAATCCTTACAGCCCCATTTCTGGAAATATACATGGCTGTTATGCAGTCCACACTTTGCCCCTTCACAACACGATCCCTGGTATACTACACAAGCCACACGAGGCCTAGTTGCCCCTTGGCAGCTACTTTGCAGAGGCTCAGTCCTCTCATTTGAGGAAGTCCACAAAACCTTCTTCTGGACTGAACGAGATAGATTACATTTTTATCAGCTTAGAGATTTTATAGGCAAACTGCTTTGATTTGAAGCCCTATGCACATGGCAGTTTGTAGATGACACCCTATATGTTAAAATATGGACCTCTGAAGCAGGGGAAAGGGCCATCTCCATTATATATAGGTCCTTAGTATAACTCTTCTCACATGTTACTGACAATTTAAGGCGTAGGTGGGAACGGGACCTCTCTACAGCAAGATGATCCTGCTTGGTCCAGGATCTGGCGAGGGACATGGTCTACCACCTTTTCTCCTATTTGAAGAGAATTTACATGGAAGGTTCAAGCCAAGTTCTTTTTGGTACCTTCCCTGGTTGCTAGGAGATCATCGGGCTCTCCCTCAGCTTGTTGGCAGGAATGTGGGACCCAGAGAGTGAATCAGGTTCATATTTTCTATAACTGCCCTCCTTAACTTTTGGTCTGACCTCATTCAGCAGATCTTACATATGTTTAACTTATCTCAACCCCCAATCTCTTGCAATTAATCTTAGCCCCCCCGAGGGAATATGGGGAAGAGATTCCTTGTATATGTGGACCATATGCCTGGTGGCTGCATATAAAGTAATCACTAGGAAATGGCTCCAGCGGGATCCTCCTTCCATCAGTGAATGGAAGGCAATAATAAAACACATACAGCAATTTCAGCAGATAACATTTTCTTTACAAAACATAACTGAAGCTTTTGTACAGAGATGGTCCAGGTGGGAACTCCATCACAATCTAGATTGATAAGGACCTGTATTAATGAAAACCTTGCTTAAAACATAATTTCATACTTAAATTAATTGTAACCCCCTAGACGGATTCAAATGCCCCCCCCCTTCTTTTTTTGGCTGTCCTCTCCAGTAGTAACCGTTTCCTATATAACCCCTGGACTCGCCCAACCTCTTTACAGACACCCTGACCCAAAATACTTTACTTTTACTCAACCCCCAATCGAGTGGCCCTTGTTCTTTGTTCACAGTCTTTGTTCCAAAGTTATTGTAGTATAGTGTGTTTTCACTTGTCTTCCTTATCAATTTTATGCTGTTATTCGTGCTTGACATATTGATTTTTATTGATAAAATACTCCTATCTTTACTTTAGTAGGATTTAGACCTGCTGGCATTATAATGTTAAGCTTCTTAATGTGACATATGTGAGAACCCGGTTTGTTTTATGTGTATCCTTTACTGAATTTTCAATAAACAAAGTATACAAAAAATAATTTAAAAACACATTTTATGATTGTTCACATTCTGTATAGATTGCTGAGGTAGCTGGTAGTTTGATTCTGAATCCCATTTTATCTTTTTAACAGTAAAAAAAGACTGCCCAACATACTGCTGCTACCACACAATAATGTGTTTGTTGTTTACATCATGTGGTCAACTTCCTCTATACCTTTCCTTGATCTGGGAATGCCCCTAACAAAATCCAGGTACTCCTAATGCTGTGAGAGGAGAGAAGGCTACTGAATCATGAGTGGCTACACTGTTTGGGGGGGGGTTAATGTTCAGGATGTATGCAACAATGGTAGCGCAAGGATTTTAAGCAACACAAGGCTGGGTATAAATGCACCATTCCCATACATTTCAGTTCTACTAAGAAAAGCAGCATAGCAAACAAGTTTACAACTTCAGTGAGTTTTAGAGAAGGCAAACAATCATAAAATGTGGGGTTTCAACTAAAACAATATGATGCAAAAAGGTCTGACACTATCCCTGTAAGTAAAACTTAGTGAAAAATTGCTAAAAAAAGCCTGAAATCTATCATAATCCTAATTCACTAGCAGGAGTAGTGAAAGGGAGACCTGTTCCTTCCAGTTGAAGAAAATATCAGAGTGGTGTGGAGCTGGAGGATCACATGGTTGGGTGGTAGGGGTCAAACTTGAAGATTATTTTGGTGACTGAGCATGCTCAGTGGAAACCTGCCTCAGTGTGGATAGTGAACTAATAAATCTAGGTAAAGTTCATGCCTTTTTTTTAAATATCATTCCGTTTGTGGCCAGATCAATATGATTGTTCTAGCTTTTATTTTGTTTTTCAGTAACTCCTAGCTTGAACTGGTAAGGATCCTTCACATACCCAAATCATATAACTATTCACCAGATCTAAAATAAACACTCTGATTTAGTCTTTAATTATCCTCCCTCCTCCTTTGTACTTCCTTCTTCTGAATTTTTCTTAATCTCCCTCGGTTTCATACTAAACCTCACCATGTGTGCTTCATGCCTGCTTCCAACTGTTCATCGACCTCAAAACACTCTGGGGTAAAGCATGTATGAAAAATGTCCATACCATATATCACACTGATGTAATTTAGTTTGTCTCTGCTCCTTTTAGGTCTGAAAAATACAACTGAACAAATCACACAACTGAGACAGCTGGGGCAATTGGTGTGCTAACACAGGGCTTTGCTTTAGCACTGTAGCTTCCTACTCTTGCCAATCGTGGCCTCATATCTGATGCTAAAGCATCTACTAGGTACAAGAGTGTAGGAATCCATACACCATGTCAGCCATGTTGTGCAGATTTATTTCTGGGGGGCAATGTTTTGTCCTACCATAAGTGGCACCACTTGCCCCACCTTCTGATGATACATGATTGCTGTGCTCTGTTGCAAGTGGGCCACTGCGTAAACGTATGGAACCAAGTGCTGCTTTAATTTTCTCCCATGCTTAAAACAGCATCGGGGTACACCGCCGTAAAGTGATTAAATCGGTACAGCAGGGTTCAACTAGGGGCAACACACAAGGTAATAATGTACATAAGGGTGTACTAACTTCACCTGCCTCGCTACACGACTGACTATGTGGCAAAGTCCCAACTGACTACTCCGCATTTTCAAACTGTCCTTAACTGTAATTTTCGCATCAAATCCCCCTATTAAAACAATTTCTCTTGATTGGACAGCTATGGTGATATACTGTATATAAAGGCTGAAAGGCATCACGTGAGCAGATCCTGACAAAAGCATTAGAATTCAACTTTATTTACCATGAAAAGTTCATGTTGACCAGCCCTATGTTCTCTAGAACCGGCAAACATTCTCGTCTACCAAGTAATATAACACTTTAATACAATACAAAACTGTAGCTGTCAGCTGAATCTGCTGAACTTCTGTTGGTCGAAGTTCTGTACAGTGCTTCCCGTTCTGGCGGTAATGCACATATTTTAAAAGGAACCAGGTCAGCAGTCCTGAAGATGTGCAGCTGATAGATGAATGCCCCTTCACTTTGTGGAAGAGCAAAAAAAGTAAAAACTCCTTAGATAAGTAGAACACATGTTAAAAGTTTTTTGTTTTTCCCCAGAGTTAATTAAAAAAGTTCGATCACTTCAATGGAGTATAGTCCAACATCCTTGTTTTTCTGCCTAATTTTGCAGAATTCTTTTAAAGTTCCTTCCATCTTGCCAAGTTCAGAACAAAATTTTACCTAAAAGAAAAAGAAAAAACGTCATTTCAAATAAAGCTTATATTGCTACGTGAAACATGGAGAATATTTATATGTATGAAGCGGTGGCAGAGCTGGCTTTGAAGAGAAGTCTGAAATGATAGGCTAATACAAAAAATAATCAGTGGGTGATCTGCTTCCAAGCTGTGATGGGTAAATTCTAGTTGACTGCCCCTTATTATGCTAAGTACTAAGACATTACATGGGCACTGTTAAATTCATGATGAAAAAGCAGCAACTTATATTACATAGTTCTTTTTAAATTAAAGTTTATTGAAGCAAGAGACAGTACAAATGCTGACTGCACAAGCACTGGTTACATGATGCACTGAATACAGACGAAAAATAACAATCCATACCCCCAAACATCTCATCATCCCATTACAGTCTAGGAACAAACCCAATGCTTGTACTACAGCAGCAGCATTGTTATGGTAAGAAAAAGCTATCTCATTACCCTCCTGGAGACAAACTTGGAGTCTGTATGAGGGATGTACATCACCCAGCATTGTCATCTAGTCTGAAACTGAGAAGACCCATCGTGGAAAGCTGCAGTCTGCCATTCTATAATGCAGAGGTCCCCCAAGGGTGTTTGACTGCATTCACAGTTATTAACGTTTTAGCAGCGGTCCTAGATACATATGTCAAGGATCTAGGGGTAAGACGAGTATTTTTTTGGGAGGGGGGGGTGGAAGACAGAAAGAAGGATCATGAACTGGAAGACCAATGATCTAGGGTATGAAAGGTTCTCGTATTGGACTGCCAATTCCTCCCAGGAAACAGAGAAAACTAGGCAAAGACAGAAGATGTGCGAGTGGTCAGCTGATGACTGTCCACAGCCTCCCCAGTGTCCGTAGCTCGGCAGTATGTATTTCATGAATACAGCAGGGGTTCTGGAAAAAAACATTAGACACACAATCAAGCAAATTCTCTCCACTCTGTCAAGGAGTTGACCTTCACAGCTGGTAAGGCATATTTTAACCAGGGAAAGAGGGAAATGGAGGGATTCAGTTCTTGGTTCCAGCGACCAAGGATCAATTGAGTAGAGACCCCCAGAAGATCCTGCAGACCTCAATATAGGTTACCTATTCGCTGGGTTCAAGAGGCATCTCTTGTGGTGTCTAGTATCATAGTGAGTAGCAGGTGGCCCAGAGTCAGAAGATGAGTCTGATCAGTCAGTCTGTGCAAAAGGTAAGTTTGTACCTGAAGGTATTTGAAATGCTTATGGCCAGTAAAACTATACTGCTGATGAAGTGTCTCAAAAGGGAGGACTCCATTAAGGTCATGAATACAACATGTCATAGATAATCTATATAAGAGATGATCTACTACAGGTGTCACAAACCCACTCAGCAGGTCAGGCCCTCTACTCCCAAAGTGTCAACCTCTGAGCGCAGTCTTGTGAACAGTGTAACAGACAAGGTAGCCCTCTTGTCTGTTTTGGGAGTTCAGATCAACCTTTGGTCTCAAGTTTTGGAGGGATTCAAACTGTGAACCTCCTGCTAGCGTACCCAATGCACAACCTCAGATATTTCTGTCTTCGGGGGCCAGATATCTTTACCTATGGGCACCTAACCAGGTATACAGAGACGAACCCTTAAAAACTTTAATAAAGACCTCAGATTTAAAACGTTTCTCTTTCCAGTTTGGTACCACCATTCAAGCTTATGTTTAGTATCTGCAATAACCATATACTTTTCTTACAACTAAAAAAGAAGTCAAAGACAGACCAAGTAAGTTCTAAAAAGAATTTTACTAAAATAGTTAAAAATATGTAAAATGCAAAATACAGAACTCATATCATCAGACATACAAATCTTTTAAAAGAAACAAGGTTTAAACAGTGCAAATTCCTACTTACAGTACTTAGATTTGAAATCTTTCTAAATATCTGTTTACAAGTGCTCCAAAGATCTTTCCTCAGTCAAAGTCTAGGTAAAAGTGTAAGTAAAACAGAGTATTCCTTAAACAACTGTATGGGACAACCCATTTTTGTGTGAGGTCAGCTAGCTCCTCCTCTGTCAGATTATGTATAAAAAAAACATATCTTATACAAAAGTATTACATTCTGCAACTTCAGCATAATTCATGTCCTTCAAACGACACTTCTTTTCATCTCATAATAAGCTTCCTCCTTCTAGGACATGACAGCATCTTTATGATTTTCGCACTTCTATGTAATAACCTGGGTTTTCCTTCCCACGTCATAAAATGGATATGTTATAGCAACTATGGTTGTAATTAAAGGGGAAGTCTCCCATAGTTTCACACCCATATTTTCCCAACTCCTTATGTGTAACTGTTGTGTTCCTTCTCTAGTTGCCAGCAGTTCTATTGCTGTCCAAATCTAGATTATAAATAAAAATATACAGCCCCCAGAAGTTATTAATGTGCTTGTCCTCCATTTTACCATCAATGCTGCTGGAGGATGATGTCATCAGAGCAACAGATAATGGTGCTGCACTAAATGCTGTTCCACCAGTAAACAGAACCCACAATGTTTGGTCCCCCACTTGAGTAATGGGGGAACTCTAAGTGTTGTGCATATCCTGAAGTGCAGGTCTAATAGGGACTAGGAACATATGGGTGTGATTCAGAACCGATTTGACATGAATATACAGTATGCCTATAAGGAAGTGCCTGTATGAGTTGTGTTAATGTTTCTGTTAGCAAAAACAGTTTACCCTATAAATGACTCTAGGTACAACAAGAGTCTTAAGTGGCATTATATAGCTGTTTTATGTTCTGTGTGTGTTAGCATTCTCTGTTTTGATTGACACCAGCAGTGACACAATCTTGCAAAAATGCCCCTTTCCCTTTGTAACTAGGCAGTTGGTGATTGGATGGCTGATGTAAGGCAATAAAGAGTTCAGCTATAACAAGGAATAGGTTACCAGGACATCAGCTGCAGCATATGGAAGAAGAGTAATCTAGTGGTTAAAGCACAGGCACAAGAACTGGGAAACTCTGGTTCAAATCCTACTAAAGTCCATTACTCTCTAACCCTTAACAAGTTCACCTAAACTCCTTGGGTACTGTGATGGCCCCTCAGGTCCATGACTTTAACAGTGCCCCCATTATAAATCATTAGCAGTGATGCGAGAGCTACAGCACTTCACTTTGAAGGTAATGAAAACAAGCTGTGGCAGCCCCCCCCTTTTTAATGCCAGCATTTGAAGTAGGATGTCCCTCACAAATCAGATGCTACACTTCAGCTGTTGTAGGTAAAGAAACTAATCAGTCTCAGTGTTTGTAGTACTCTATTTGCTTAGCTCATTCCTCCCATGTCATATTTATTCTGTGTCTTGGTATTCCCAGTCAGAACCCAGATGTAATGAGCATCTGAAATGTAAAACTATACACTTTATAAAGTAGTATACTGTTCAAATGTTTGTTCTCACCTCATGCTGCGTCATGAAATACTCTTTAATGTTGACTCTGGTCTCCCCTGTCTGTACTCTCCCGGGTCATGCCTGAATATAGGCAACATTGTTTTCTAGTGTACTTACCAGTAAACAAAACACAAATAAAATAAATAAGTGATCTAGCTCTCCACTTTCAGGCTGCTGAAAGGGAAGTGTATAATTTGGGCAAAGGAAGAATTCAGTCTTGTGTGATCCTTTTGGAAACTGCTCAAGCCTACCTTGTAAATTAATCCTTTCAAGGGTGTTTACCTGGTTCACTACAGAGTGACTGACTGACTGCTCGACTGATTGATTGGTTGGTTGATTAACTGAGTCAGTCTACTGCTTTCCACAACATGTTACAACTGTCTCACAGAGAGAAATGAGCAGTACACAGGAACAGCTTTTGTTTCCTGTGAATGCAATACTATTAGATGTATTATTTGCTGCTCTACACATGCAGTATTGAGGCTGCAAGTACTACTCCCTGTGAGAGTTGCATGACAGAACTGTCTTAAGCCATTGCAAACAAACTAAAATCAAGATAGACAGCATTGATACCCTTATGTTTTGTTCTGCACTGTTGCTGCAGTGACATCAAGGAATGGGAGGGGCTGTATTACAAGTGACTCATTTGCATGTAAATGGAGGCTTGCTTGACATTTTACTACCTTGTGTCAGAGCCTCAAACTCTAGATATGTGTTGCAAGAGAAGAAATGGCTGATCTTACTGACATATGCAATGTATAATAAATACATCAGACATATCCAAATCATAAATATACAGGAGTCTTCCCCTTCAACTCAGACAGACAGGATCCTTAATTAAGGCCTCACATGTAACGCATTATCTCTAAAAACTGAGTGAGTGTGAACTCGCATGTTGTCAGCATTTTTCTTATGGCTTGCATCTTTCAACTGAAACGGGGGGGGGTTGATAAGTGAGGTCATTCTAAGAACATCACATTTTTTTTTTAGCAGAGACAGTCAGTCATACATTTGTATTAAAAAATGATACAGCACTCAGAGCTGGCTGTCTACGCCACATTGGTGGCATGCAGTCATGTTAGATTTCAAGATGCCTTGGGTGCGCGTGAGGCATGAAGCCACACGCCAAGTGCATTCAACCACCCAATGCATGCGTATATCAGAGCACGATCACACTAGTGGATTATCTATCTTATAAAATAGGCACTGGGGGGGGGGATGGTGCTAAAAAGTGAACAGAGGCCAAAAAATCCTTTTGTTCCCCATGTACCTGCCCCAAGACATATTTGAATCCCTGAAACAACACTGTTCTACAAATATATCATTTACCTAATTGATCCTGCCATTTGTGTTGTCCCCGGCTCCTGTGCTTTCTTTACTTTCACTTTTAGAAGCCAGATCCAACAGGCATCTGTTTGTGAAATGAGTTTAAACAAAATATTTTAAAAGTAGTCCTCTGGGCAAGAATCAGACAAAATTTATGCCAGAAATGAATGTAACTGTAGAAATGTGCCGCCGACTCTACAGTGAAACAGAGCGAGAGTCGGTGGCTTCTGTATTGCAATGACGCACTTGAGAAAGGGATTGCTACTGCAGTGTGATAAACAGTGCTGTGAATCCATGCTGCCTTGGGTTCTGTGCTCCACTGGCCTCTAGGTACTCAACAACTCTTTCCTTCAGAAGCAATTCCATCATTCTTCCTACCACTGAGGTCAAACTTGACAGGTCTGTAGTTTCCTGCCTCTGTCTTGCTCCCACTTTTGTGAAGGGGAATCACATCTGCCGTCCTCCAGTCCTGAGGTACCACCCCATCCTCCCATGATTTATTAAAAAGGGTAGTCAGTGGTGATACTAGTTCTTCCCTTAGTTCTTTTAGAATTCTGGGGTGAATCCCATCAGGTCCCACTGCTTTATCCACCTTCAGTTTTAAGAGTTCTTTCAGAACCCTTTCTTCTGTGAAAGGACTAATATCAACCCCCCCATCCAGAGTGCTTCCATTGACTGGATTAGGCATCTCCCCCTGCTTTTCCACTGTGAATACTGAGCGGAAGTATTTGTTCAGTATTCCTGCTTTTTCACTGTCGCTCTCTGCCCAACCACCGTCTTCTTTATTCAGCCTCAGTATCCCTGCCTTAGTCTTTCTTTGCTCCCTAATGTACCTATAAAAGGTTTTACCCCCCTTCTTAACCGAATTGGCTATCTTTTCTTCAGTTTGGGCCTTGGCTATTCTGAAAGAAATTCGGAAAGAAAGTGTAGCTTGCAATCTGTGGAGGGTTCAGAAGGTGGGAGGGTAAGCTTCTCCAGGACAAACAGAAGGTCCCAAGGGAGAACAGGGACCCTAATAGGGGGCTTTATGCGAAGAATGCCTCTGAGGAAGGCATAGGTAAACCTCCAATTGAGCCACTGTTCTGCCCTGAACAGGGGTATGGTAGGCAGAAAGAGCGGCCAGGTGCACTTTTATGGAGAAGTAACTCAGCCCTGATTCTGACAGGGATAATAGGTATTCCAGCAAGATGTTAACCAGACAGGCCAAAGGATCTATGCGGCGCACTGTAGCCCAAAGGCAGAACCGTTTCCACTTCACTGCATAAGTGGCTCTCGTGGAGGGCTTTCTCGCCTCCACCAGGACTTCGGCTATCTTGTCTCACACCCCGAATCGAAGCGTGGCTAAGTCTTGAGAAGCCAGGCATGAAGGTGAAGAGATCGCAAGTTTGGGTGAACAAGAGTCCCACTGTCCTGAGACAGCAAATGAGTCATGAGAGGAAGTGAAACTGGTAATGCCACTGCCAGCTGCTGCAGCAAAGGAAACCAAATCTGGCGAGGCCACAGTGGTGCTATGAAGATCATAGTAGTTCCCTCCACTTGGGCCTTGAGGAGGACTCTCTGAATGAGTGGAGAAGGAGGAAAGGCATAAAGGAATCTCCCCTTCCAGGAGAGGGACAATGTGTCTTGCAAGAAAACACCAGGCTCGGGATGCAGCGAGCAAAATATGAAAATTACATACCTACTGTAATTCTTGATCTTTCTATGTATCTTCACCATTCATCACTATTTGGGTACCGGCCAGAGATTGGGACCCCGTGGGAGATTTTAATTTTTTTTTGGAGGTGGAGCCAACACAGAGATGGCGCCGCCCTGGAGGCCGACATGTTACGTGGCGCTCGTGGTTTAGCCATTATCTGGCACTGACTCCGCCCTGGCTCCAGTTCTGCAAGCCGGTGTGAAGGAAGGAAGGAAGGGATGGTGGGCGGGGGGGGTGGCATGGGAGCAGAAGTAATAGAAAAAGGAAAGGATATAAAACTAAAAGGAGGAATAACGACTGAGAGGACAGCAAAAGAGCCTAAGGGATTGGGGAAGGGAGGGGGCCCCAATTTCTGGACGAAAGGAAAAGGTGGAGAAGGGAGGGTAGAAGTGGAAGAAAAGGGAGGAGTAGGAGACACTGCCCACCCCTGGGCAACGACTTAGGCCTCTCAAGGGATCAGACTGAAACCTAAACTGTCAGGATTAATCCATAGGATTACAGGGCATGTGCACATGACCACACAGCAGCATGGACTGAAGCAGAAACAAGCAAGGGGTGAGGATAATCCGTCACTTAAAGGTTGAGGCAGGCCACAGGATTAAGGTGGGTGGCGTCTTCCCCTCCTGCCAACTAATGAGACAGTAGGAGAAAAAAGGGAGGTGTTCGGGAAAGAAAAAAAAAAACACCTTGGTAAGAGGGAAATAGATCACTCCCAAAGGAGGTTGCAAAATAAAGTTCAGGGGAAAAGTTGAAGGATCGAGAGGTGCCCTTATTCCCCCCACCGGCTCCACCCGAGAGGGAGCCAGAGGTTCAACCAGAGAGAGAGAGAGGAGGGGAGGGGAGGGGAACCGCAGAATCCCCTAAACAACAACTCTCCCTGTCTGCCTCCCTCCCCAGAGGAAACTTCCCCCGCTCCAAGGGAGGGGGAAAAGCAGAGGTGCTGACCAACAAGGAAGACAAACAGGGAGGAGGATCACTCAGAGACTGAGGCCCCAGGGGGAAGGAGGGCAGGATTTAGTGATCAATGGTGATGATACACAGAAAGATCAAGAATTACGGTAGGTATGTAATTTGTGTCAATCTTCACCGTTCATCACTATTTGGGTGAGTGCCGAACCCCCCGAAGGGAGCCCAGCACCTCCCTAAGGGACAGTGTCCCTTAGCCTCCAGTGGGGGAGACACCAGAGGGGAGAACCTGGAGAAGCAGACAGGCCTTCGGCTCCGGGTTGCCCCATGGTACCCACCTGGGCACCCGAGGGCTGGTCAGTACCACCAACCCGAGAGTAAGAGGAATCTGCCCACTCCTCAGTAGGGGGCTGAGTGGGGGCCAAAGCACTAGACCCTGAGGAATCCGGAAGCCAATCTGTGTCAGCCTCCACGTCCTCCTGCGAAGAGGTGGTGGACGGCGAAGTCTGTATCCAGATCACACGCCGATCCCTGCCGGTTGCAGGACCATGAGTGGGGCCACTCTCTCCCCCTGGCACCGCGGACGGCACTGGGGACAGAGGCGACACCGCCCCCATCCCCGGTGCCGTGAGACAGAGGTGGCACTGCCCACAGTACTGCCCCATCTCCAGTGCCGTGAACGGCACTGGAGACAGAAGTGGCGCCACAGATGGGTCCCCGCACCACCGCTCCCATGCTCGGCACCGTGAACCCGCACCACTGCTCCCATGCTCGGCACCGTGAACAGCGCCAGAGTCAGACACGGTGCCGTGGCGCCACCCATACCCGCAGTGCCGCAAGCAACACCGACAGACGGCGCCAGCTCAGACCCGCGGGTCCCAGAGCATGACGCCGGGGGGAGCCTTCACTTCCGAGAAAGCGACTGCCGAAACAGTGCCTCCCGCCCACCCCGAGGGCCAGATCAGCACCTGCACCGTGGAAGAAGCCCCTGCCATGGCAAGGCTAAAAGTGGCAGAGGCCCCTCCTCCACGGGCCATATAGGACCGGAAGGGGACCCAGAGGAAGGATCAAGAAACCTAACTTTGGCCTTCTGAAAGTCTGTGTGTTGCATGTCCGACTTTAAATGTGCGCATTTCCAACACTCGGCGGTCCACAGAAAAACAGGCGTCGCAATGATCCACATCGTTGTCACGGCCTAAGCAGGTTAAACACTGGTCATGCTGGTCCGTGGCGGAAAAAAGTCAACCACTGGGACACCAATGCATTGGGGGCCGATCTGCAAAAGATTTCTTCTTGTCCCCCGAACGAGACAAGACCATACAATAAAATAAACAAAACAAGGTACTCGGCGTCGATAGAAAATAAAATGAAAAGGTCTTTCTGGTTATTCCAGGAGGTGGCACAGAGTACGGAGGCAAGCAGAAGTGTGAATTGATGGACTAGGCCACAAAACGCAGTTGAAAATTTGAGGCTCTACACTAGGTCCTTTCTCAACGATGGGAGAAGCAGAATTGGAGCCAGGGCGGAGTCGACTCCAGGTAATGGTCAACCCACGAGCACCATGTAGCACATCACTGTCAAGGGCGGCGCCGGCCTCTGTTGGATCCACCTCCAAAAAAAAAATCTCCCATGTGGTTCCAGCCTCTGGCCGGTGCCCAAACAGTGATGAATGGTGAAGACTGACAGATAAGATCTGGGCAGTTTTGCGTTGGTGGAGGATGCGAAGAGGTCCAACTCTGGTGTCCCGCATCTGGTGAAAAGGTCATCTGCCACTGATTGCAGAAGTGACCACTCGTGTACTCACGACTTGGTCCTGCTGAGGGTGTCCACAAGTGTGTTTTGAGTGCCTGGAACCTGGACTGCTGTGATGGTCAACTGTGCAGCGTGACCATCCTGAAATGTCTGTATGCGACTGACAAGTTCAGGTCGCTGAGGTCAAGATTTGGCCTCAAGTCTCCCAACTTCTTCGGGACCAGGAAGAATCGGGACTAGAATCCGGTGTCTCTCTCCTGCGGAGGAACCAGCTCTATGGCGTTTTTTGGACAGCAATTGCCTGAATCTCCTGCCGGATGAGGCCTGCATGTCCCGTTGAGTGATGGGATGTGGGTGGAGCCCTGTCCAGGGGTACACACGAACTCTATAGAGTGCCTGTGTTCTGTGAGCTCATGAACTCACTGGTTGGAGGTCACTTGTCTCCAGGCTTCTGGATGAAGAGAGAAGCGACCTCCCACCTCCTCTCCTGACAGGATGTCGCAGAGAGGTGGGTTGGGCTGGAAGTCATGCTGTTGGAGGGGGAGGGAAAGCGTCTTGGGCGGACTTAGCCTGTCGAGAGGTGGAGGCAGAGGATCCCCTGGGGCCACCACGTCTACCGAAGCCACCTCACTGAGCATGTGGTTGCTGAAAGTGGGGTTACTGAGGCTGCTGTCCCCCTCTGCCATGAAAGCGAGACCTCTGAAATTGTCTCTGCTTCGGGCAGTACATAAACTGCATGGTACGAATGGCCTTACCGGAGTCCTGTAGTTTGTTGATAATTTGCTCTGTTTCTTCCCTGAAGAGAATGGAGCTCTTAAAGGGCGTGTCTAGGATGTTGGATTGAACATCCTACGCAAACCCCGCTACCCGGAGCCAGGAATGGCGCCGTAAACAGATATCCATAGCCGCTGCCCTTGCTGAGGTGTCTGCAGAGTCGTAGGCAGACTGTAACACATGCGTGCCCATGTCTGACCCTATTTGGAGGAGCTTTGCAAGTTCTGCCTTCTGAGGGCAGTCAGACACTCCCTGCAATGTGTCCAGACCTTGTTCCCAAAGGGCATTTTGGAACTGGACCATGTGTGTCAAGAAGTTTTAGCTTCTGATGCTGCAGGTGGCAGATAAGTATACCTTCTGGCCCACGGAATCCAGCTGTTTGGACTCCCTGCCCGAAGCTGGGTGATCAGATGTTTGGGCCTCTGCGAACGATTGTGAGCTGCTGATATAACCACCGAGTCAGCAGTAGGTTACACAGCCAAAAAAGGATGTTCCTTGGGTGCCTGGTACAGCCAGTCTGCCTTTCTCGGGACGGCGGTGGAAGAGTGAGGGCGCCACCAAGTGGCCTGTGCGACGTCCTCAAAAGTGTCCACCATGGGAGGAATGATGACAGGCCTGGGGTCTTTTTGCCTGAGGTACTTGGTGAGCCTCATACATTCAGGGTCCAAGTCCTCCGTATCCAATCCCATGTTGGCTTGTATATGTCTCAACCTCCATGAACGACAGGTCGTCCGGAGGTGATTCTGACAGGTTTTTGGGTTCGCCAGATGGAGGATCATCAAAGGAAGTGTCAGAGGAGTCCAAAGTATGGTAAGAATCCATGGAGGAGATTGAAGGAGATCTGTGTCTCCTACGCTTATGCCTGCGCCTATCAGAGGGACTAGAAATACTGGAGCTCCTGGAGTGGGACCTACGATCCCTTCTTTTCTCTGTCCGCTTACGAGGTCTCTCGGGAGACGGATGTTTGCCCCTGTACTCGTCCGAGCAGGGTTGAGGAGGCACCTCTTCAATGGGCTGGGGCAGAGCCTTCCTCTGCAGGGATTGGTGCCGGGTCAGGATCGGCTGGAGTGACTGATGTAGGCGCAACCAGAAGGATATCCGGTTTAACTATTTCCCACCAATGTGAAAACAGATCCTTGTCCTAACTCAGGTTAAGCCTGAGGGAACCTGGAGCCGGGTCCAGTGTGTCTGGCGTTGGTGGTCGGATGGGAGACATTGGGGTATCCTGAGTGTCAGGGCTGTCGTCTAGTCCTGAAGGGACACTGTGGGCCAGTGTCTCATCAACTGGTGTCGGGGAGTCATCCACCCTGGCATCAGATCGAGGGAGGACGCTGGGGGCGATGGAGACTTGGCTGGAGGAGGTGGCAAGGCGGCCTTGGGAGCGCTGTCAGCAGACTTGCATCAATGGGGTTCTGACACGAGCTTGGAGTGTTTATCAGCAGGATGCTTTTCCGACGATGTAACCTGACGCTTGTCCATCAACTGAGTATGGTGCTTCTCCGAAGACTTAGGGGCATGTTTTGGTGGGAGGGAGGAGGACCTCCCTGCTGGCAGGCCTGAAGATTTTGCCTTCTCCTGGGGGTTGGCGCTGCATACAGAGGCCAACCAGGGGGCAGAGTGTGACTTACCTGGGTCAGACGAACGGCCCGACGAGGCTGAAGGAGGCTTAATCTTCAAGGGTTGAAGAGTAGCAGAAGGTTCAGAAGGAGTCTCCTTAGCCGCATGGCCTCCTGAGGAGGCCTGGGCCTTGACCACCATGAGGCGGGAGTTGTGGCCGGACGACTCAGACCTGGAGGTGGTGTGGGATCCGTAAGATATCGATCTGGACAAGGACCTCTCTCCCTATCTCTGTCCCGCTCTCCAAGTTTGTCCTTGGGCTTTGAAGTGTGGAGTTTCCCCAAAGATTTGTAAGAGTGATAGGGAGATTCCACTTCAGAGGAGGAATCCCTCTGCACTGCTGCCAGTTGCTGCTGAACCAGAAAGGTCTGGAGAGACTTCTGTCAGCAGATGCAGGTCCAACTGTTGAAAGCCTGGCAGTGGGGGCAGGATAGAGTGTCATGGTCTTGGCCCAGACAAAAAAATGTAGGCCGTGTGGCCATCCTTAGGTGGTATTTGTCTACCGCAGGCGCACTTGTGTGCTGGACGGGGCAGTCGACATGCAGAAGATTGCGGAAAGAAAAAATGGTTGAAAGTTATGACTGGAGTCGAAAGTATCGACATAGAGGTCAAACTGGTGAGAGAGAGCTGTGGAGCCCACATTCACGCGTGGACGGCGGGAAAGAACTGGAGCACGCTGGGGACTGTGGTCCCTTATATACCACGTGGGACGTCGGGGGCGGGGCCGACATCGGGGACTGTCGAAGGTACAGAAGACTTCCCCTTAGTTGCAGGACCTCCCGAGGAGGCCAGGGCCTTGACCACCATGAGGCGGGAGTCGTGGCCTGACAACTCAGACCTGGAGGTGGTGTGGGACCTGGAAGATCTCAATCTGGACAAGGACCTCTCCCTATCTCTGTCCCTCTTGCTACATTTGTCCTTGGACTTTGAAGTGTGGTGTTTCACCGAAGATTTGTGACAGCAACGGGGGAGAATCCACTTCAGAGGAGGAATCCCTCTGCATTGCTGCCAGCTGCTGCTGGAAAAAGTTTGCTGTGGGGTCCTGCCACCACCCGGCGCCAGTCCTGTATGTGTTACCTGCTGCAAGAGCTTCCTCTCGAAGAAAGATCACGTTTTGCTTGAGAGATTGTATGATCTGAGACAAAGTGACCATCCTGAAGGTGTGTTGCCTGAGAAACTTGTTCAGGTTGTGCAGATCTATGATAGGGGGCCAGCCCAGAGTCCGTTTTGGCACCAGGAAGTAACTGGAGACAAACCGTGGGTGTTCCTGAGGATCCGAGACAGGAGCCACAACCTCCTTGCGAAGGAGCTGGTGATGTCATCCTGAAGGGCTGACAAGATGTCTGTGGACACAATGCCCTCCCGTTGGGCATGGGCTCGACAAGGCGGATATGCCTTGAATTCCAGAAGCAGACCCTGACCGCCCACCTCGAAAACCCACCTATCCGTGGTGACAGCAGACCAGGCGGAAAGTGGCAGAGCCGGCCCCCCATGGTAGGACCCAGGGGAGACATGATGGGCATAAGGAGGCACCCCTCATCCCATCACTGGACAGGCTTGGAGGTGGCGGAGGGCCCGGCTAAGGAATCGCTGGGGCCTTGGCCACCAGGCTTACAGATGACTGTGGCCACAGACTTTGGTTGAGGTTTCCAGGCCTGAACCTGCAGTCCAGATTGAGGATGGGCTGGTTTGCCTGCAGAGGCAGAGGGGGGTCACAATGGCTTCTTCGTCTGCTGCTTAGAGCTTTTGGGAGCTCTCTGAGTGGATGTCAAGGAGTCCAAGATGGCACTGGACTTTTCAATGCAGGTGAGGTGTCCGTCGACCACGGGCCAAAACAAGTCAATACCCAGGAAGGGGACAGCCGCCATCTTGTCCTGGGTATCTGACATGAAGGTCGAGCTCCTTAGCCAGACTCTGCGGCACATAGCCACTATGGCTGCCATAGACTGGGCGCAGGAGTCACCAATGTCCATGGCAGTCTGGAGCTGCTGCTTGGCTACTGCTTGGCCTTGGTCCTGGACCTGTTTAACCCTGGACTGCAGGTCTGCTGGGAGATGAGGAAGCACCTCATTAAGCATGCCCAGGAGGGCATGTGAGAAGTGGGCCATCGAAAGGGCCGAGCTTGATTGCCGAAGGCTGAGAGAGGAGGCAGGATATACCTTTTTTGCCATATGGTCCAATTTCTTGGACTCCTTATCGGGTGGCTTGTCAATCTCCCACACGTTGCCCATGCACTTGAACACAGAGTCAGCCAAGGGACCCTCAGCCGAGGGATGCTCTGTGAAACCTGAAATGGAACCTGTAGGGAATGCATACTTGCGGACCAGCCGGGCCAATGGCACAGGCAAGAGGCGGGGTGCTGCCACAGCTCCAAGGCAGGACCAAGGATGGTGTCTGCCACTGGAAAGGCTTCCCTAGGGGAGTTGCCACAGTTAAGGATCTCAGTGAGCGGGTACCAAGTACCCTTTTGATTGGGTTCCAACGGGAGACCTGTGGATTCCGAGATGAGACGGAGAAGGCCCACAAAGAAAGTAGGGCCCTCTTCTGTCGACAGATCTTCGGCTGACTCCAAGTCCACCAGATGGGAGTGCAAGGAGGAACTCTCCGATTCCGAGGAGTCATGAAGAGGGGTCAATCACCAGAGTTCCCACTGACCCTCCAGGGACAATCAGAGGTAACGGTGACTGACAGACGACGGGTAAGACCAGAGGCCAGGCAGGCCTCCCTAGTCAGAGCGCTGGACTTCGGCTACTTTGGCGGCAGCTCCACCAGAATCGCTGGAGAGGCCAAGCTGGAACCTTACAGGTCGACTCCTGCCGAGGCAGAGAAGGCTGCGGTCTCTGTGGCAAAAGTCAAGTAATGGCCGGGTCGAAGCTGCAATGGGCTTCATCCCAGTAAAAATGAGCTGTTGCCACATCAAATCCTCATAGTACTGACATAGCTTGCACCAGAGCCTCTCACCTGAGGAGGACAAGGAACAGAGGCAAGCGCCGCTTGCTCAAGTGTTGAGAGCGCAAGCGTCAATATCGACATGGGCTGCTTGACTAAGGACTCCAAGAGCGGTACTATGACCTCGAACGTCGGGGACACGGATGATGGGTCTCAGAGGGAGCTGGCGAGAGCTGGGTCTCCTACAGGTCCAGGAGCTCTTGGGTGAGAGGTGGTGGATCAGCGGACTGGTCTGTCCCTTCTTGAGTGAGTAGTAGGATCAGAGTCCTAGACAGGGAGGTGTCGGTCTCTTCTGGCGGCAACGGGTCGAGTGGGTCGAGTGACTCGAGAAATACCTCGGCTGGAAGATCAACCTGTATCTCAACCAACTGACCTGATGGGAGACCGTGGAACCTCTGGAGAAGCGTGGGAATCGGAGACCTGAGTGTGCTCCCAATCCTATGATCGATGGCGAGACCATTTCTTGGTCTCTTTCTTAGGTTTGTATTTTTACTTAGTGCCCAAGGGACCCTGCCCATGAGTGGAAAGGGCCTGGCACAGTCCTTTGAAAGCCCTTGTGAAGGAGGCATCAACGGAGAGCAGTAAAAAGGCCAAAGCCTACGAAGCTTGAGCTGTGGCCTGGACCATGGCTTCCTCAAATGCTGCAAGCTGTTTGGCAGACGCCGCAGCGACCGTCCTTGGATTTAACGGGCAGATCACGATCGTCCGGATGATCCAGAAGCAGGCCAGCATGGGGATCCTCTAACATTGACGAATGGAAAGTGCAGCACAGACCACATGCCTAAGTACTGGCTCATGGCACAAGCAGTAGACGCACATGGTGTATGGATCCGTCAGAGACATCTGCCGCCTACAGAGCTCCGAATCAGACAGGTCAGTTCTCAGTCCACAGTCATCCTTGGGAGGGAGGGTAGGTTTCTGTTTATTTACTTTGCTCGTTCTGTTGCTATTCCTCTGAAGAGTAGAAATCTTTTAATTTTCTGAAGTTTTTGGGTTAAACAAGGAGGTCTGCAGTGAGGGAAGAAGGAATTCAGAATCTAGGCTGCCATATCCTAGATGTCGTCACCGGAAGCCTCCAGCCTGCTATGATACTCATAAATAAAAAATATATATTCTAGCTAACAGAACTAAAACTGAAGTATGACAATATTTCTTTGAACTGTGGCTACCGCAGTAGCAAACTGCAATCACTGTGTGCCTCCAAAGCTGAATGCAACAAAACTAGAAAAAACTACAGCACTGCTCCATCTGCAACAGACACTAGTACCAAGTTCTGACCTCCATTTCCTTTGAGGATCAGTGCTCCAGATAAAAGTTTATGGAGTACTGCACAAAATACTTAACAGTAGATCTTTGAGAGAATCTCCTCCATTAAGCCACATCATGGAACTGTAAACTGTTGGTGTCAGGACCTCCCGGAAACTTTTACTAGGCTGGAAAGTCCACGTCAATTTGTATCATAACCGCCTCTATAATGGGGATGGCCCCATCATGCTTCAGTTCCCCGCCAAAGACAGGTTAGGAGCATCTTCATACTGCAGTGACCAAAGCAGCCAGGACCAAAACCAGGCTAGCAGGAGAGGATACAGAACCTGAGAATTAGTATGCCCTAATCGGGCAGAGGAAGGAGAACCAGCGTGCAACAGCAGGCGTAACATCCAGAATACCACCCAAGATGAGAGGTTGAGCTGTGGCTCAATGGAGGAAGTTCTCAAAGATCTACTATTACAGTAATTATTCTATCTTCTTCGAGGATATCTCCCTCCACTTCGCCAAATCATGGAATGATTCCCAAGCCATAGCAAAGCACTGTGGAAGGCAGGGAGGATCAAATTACCCTAAGCAAGGACACCTCAAGTCTACGAGAGACGATGTCCAGACTGTAGTGTTAAGTGAATGTATGAACAGTACTCCCAAGTGGTAGCAGTACAGATGTTCGCAGCGGACACAGTGTGAAAACAAGCCACAGAAGTGGAGTGGGCATGGACAGGACCAGGAAGATTTGACTGCACTTCCAGTAACCAAAAGTAGTGCAAGCCAACCATTTGGAAAGGCCTTGCTTGGAAACAGTGGAGTCCTCCAACCTGGGATGAAAAACAAAGATTTAAGAGGATTTCCTACACATCTCTATTCTTTTAGGGGTATGGATGCGGTTCATTTATCCACACTATGGCAGACTCCTAGAAGTTCTCCGAGAGGAGATGGCAAGGTGCACTCCCCTACTTGGCTAACAGACAGCGCAGAACTGAGGTCCCAAAATAGGCATCCTGGCATGACTCAAGGTCAGTGTGGTACTAGTAAATAAAGGTGTGTGCTGGCTTCCAGGTAGCAGCCCTACAGATTTCGAGTATAGGAATATCTCTGGAAGCAGCCATCGAGGCAGCGGTATGTCTTGTGGAATGTGCCCTAACCCCTACAGGAGGCTCCTGACCAGCCCATCTATAGCAGAGGGTGGTGCAAGATACGATCCATCCAGGATCGTTTGCTTTGCTGCTGGTCTGCCAGGTACGGCTTCAGCATAGGTGACAAACAGCTTGCAAGCCTGTTCCTGAATCCCAGGCGTACGCTCTACATAATACAAGAGTGTGCTCTGCAGGTCTATGGTATGGAGCCTCCAGTCAGTCTCCATAGAGAGACTGGTAAAGTATACTGGTTAATCATCTGGTTAAGGTGAAACTCCAATACCATCTTCGGGAGGAACTTAGAGCTGGGGCAAAGGATGACTTTGTCCCTGTGGAAGACCAGGCAGGGAGACTCCATCCAGAATGTCTGGAGCTCCTCAATCCTTCTGGCAGATGTGATGGCCACCAGGAAGGCTGTTTTCCACAACACGTGTGATAATTCACACCTGTGGATCCGCTTGAATGGCTTGCCCATGAGCACAGCCAGGACCAGCAGCAAGTCCCACAACTGAAGTGGATCACGCACCAGAGGGGAAAAGTGGTCACGCAAGACCACCTTCTCTTGCGCCACCGTCGGCACACCAGCCCACGCCCAGTAAGCAGAGATGGCTGCCAGGTGCACTTTAAAGAGCTAGTGTGCTACCTGAAATTATTAGTAACTTTCAGATGCAGTCAGCTAGCATTTCTTATATTTGAGGTATTTTTTTCTTCTCTGTTTGCCAATTAGGAGATTTTCCACCTGGCAGTACTGGCGTGATATGTGGAGAAGCACTGTGCCTGGAGGCTAAAAAGAAAGATCAGTTCTCTTCCTCCCACCAACCACACCACATTGAGACCACACTGGCTGTGACATCACTAGTAACCAAGGAGAACCAGATTATTCTCTTTCACAAGCATCAGAGATTGGCTCTTCTTGGTTAATAGTGATGCCACAGTTTCCAGCTTGTGAAAGTAACTGCTAAGGCTGCTAGGGTTGTGGTGCCTCAATGTGTTTGGTCACATTTCTGATGATGTAGTTGTAGGAACAGAACTGACTTTTTTTAGCCTCCAAACAGAATGATGCTCCACACATGAGCCCAGTAATGCTAGGTGGAAAATCTTCTAATTAATAAACAAAAAAGAAAAAATACTCCGGACATAAGACATAACAGCTGACTGCATTTGAAAATTACTATTAATTCCAGGCAGTACACTAGCTCTTTAAGGGTTGTCACTCTCAGTCCCATGTGCAAAAGGGACCAGAAGTAGTCCAGGATGCTAGCCATAGGGCAGGCAAGGGGTTGAATTTCCTTGACTTGGTGCCAAATAGAAAATCTCTTCCATTTAAAGAAATAGCACTGAGTTGATTCCTTCCTGGATGCCTCCACAACTTGAAGGACATCGTCTGAGAGACCCATGGTCTGGAACTTTAGCCGCTCAGAAGCCAGGCTGTAAGCTGCAGGGACTGAAGGTCCGGGTCTAGGACTGCTTCCTGAAGTCTGGACAGCAGGTATGGGTGGAGAGGCAGTCGCCACAGAGACTGGCTGCTAAAGCTGTGGAGATCTGGGTATCAGAACTGCCTTGGCCTGCCTGGAGCCATTTGGATTATCTGTGCCCTGTCCTTCCTGACCATGACCAGTAGTCTGTGGATCAAGGGGAAGGGAGGAAAGGAATACACAAGGCCCGGTGTCCAAGGCCTCGCAAAGGCATCTCCCACGAGTGTCCCATATTGTGGTGGGTGGTCACAAAATAGCCTCAGTTCGGCATTCTCCCAGGAGGCATACAAGTCCA
This sequence comes from Neoceratodus forsteri, assembly GCA_016271365.2. NCBI lineage: Eukaryota > Metazoa > Chordata > Ceratodontiformes > Ceratodontidae > Neoceratodus > Neoceratodus forsteri. The sequence goes on from JADMNL010000024.1 coordinate 349,698,969, forward strand.
CCAAGGGTGAGCCCCGCAGGGGGAGCAGGTGGTTCACCACCGCCTGACTCGGAGACTACTTGTGTAACATCTCTCCTACTCAGCTGCCAGTGTCTGCCAGCTGAATGTTCTCCCCCGTGACATAAATCACCAGGAGATTGGCGTCCGGTCTGTACTCAGGGGTCCAGGTGTGGAATGCTTCCCGACACAAGGGAAGGGAGTGTGTGCTGCCCTGTCAGTTATGGTAACATGGTATTGTCAGTCTGGACTTGAATGACCTGACCCCTGATCAGCAGAACAAATTCCGTTAGGGCCACTCGCAATGCATGGAGCTCCAGCAGGTTTATGTGGTGACAGGACACCCTGGGGAACCTGAACCCATGGGTCGTGTCGCATCCCAGGTGCGCCCCTACCTTACCAGAGACGCATCCATCATCAGTGTGATGGTCGGCTCTGGGTGGACAAACAGGATTCCTTCCTCCAAATGTTCTGGGAACAGACACCATTGTATGGTTACCCACATCGGTTGGGTCACTGTGTCCAACTGGTCTGAGTGAGCTAGGCGCTGGGACCACTTATGACCCAGCTCCCACTTTAGGGGGTGCATCTGCCAGCGGGCCCAACGGACCATGTTGGTGCAGGATGCCATGTACCCTAGCAGCCACAGGAAATCCCTGGCAGGGCGTGAGAGCCCAATGTGAAATGACTGGGCAAGGGAGGTAAGATCTTGTGCTTGGTCTGCTGGGAGATGGGCCTTGGCCCGCAGGGAGTCTAGTTCTGCCCCTATGAACCTGATCACCTGCTTCAGTACCAGTTTGGACTTGTCCGGGATGACCAAGAGGCCCAAGTCTCTGCAGGTCTGTGGATCTCACCACTGTCTCTCTGGACAGACCGACTATCAGCCAGTCATCCAGGTAGGGGTACACTCTGACCCCTAGGCATTGCAGATGGGCTTCCACCACTGCCATTCACTTGGTGAAGACCCTTGGAGCTGAGAAGAGGCTGAACAGTGTAGCCTGGAACTGGTACAGGACCCCCTCCACTTAGAACCGGAGGTACAGACAGTGTTATCTGTGGACAGGAATGTGGAAGAACACATCCTGGCAGTCCAGGGAGCAGAACCACATGTCCTGCTCCAGGGATGGTATGATCTGGCTTACAGTGACTTATCTGTAAGTTGCACTTCGTAAGTACTGGTTGAGATCATGAAGCTCCAGTATGGGGCACAAGTACCTCATCTGTTTCGGGATCAGGTACCTGGACACAAAATGCCTAACCATCAAGGGTGTCTGGGACATGGGCTTTGTCTCCATTTGCAAGGAGCTGAGCAATGTCTTCCCTGAGGGTGGACAGCGTGTTCTGAGAAAGCCCAGACTCTCAAAGCACATGGAGGTGGTAGGCCGAGAGAACCTTGAAATCAAGAGACAGTCCTCTGTCCACTATGTCCAACACTCACTCACTTATCCGTTGTGATAATGGACCAATGTGGCAAGAAGAGACGTAGCGTGCCTCCGATGGGGAGAACAGTTGGGGATAAGACAGTGGAGGATGACACCCCTCCAAAACCCATCACTGGGCAGCTTTTGCGGCGGCACCAGTTGCCGCTGCCAGAGGGGTACCACTAACCCCCCACCCCTTTTTTGGACCTTGACCCTTGGACTTCTTGGGGAACCAGGTTTGAAACTGCCCCTGCTAGGACTGCCTATGGGGAGGCTGTGACTAGAAGGACCAGTATGTAAAGTCTGGTTTCTTCAGTTCCTTCTGAGATGAAGTCACAGAATCCAGGGTGGCACAGGACCTTGATCCTTGTGAGATGCCCTTCCACTCAAGGGCAAAGAGGATGGTGCCCAGAAAGGAGACATCCACCAATCTCGTTGGGTGTCTGCCATGACGATGGACAATTGCAGCCAGGCCCTGCAACGCATGGTAACAGCCACTGCCACTGCACAGGTGCAAGAGTCGTCCATGTCCAAGGTTGTCTGGAGCTGGTGTTTAGCCAGCGATTGACCATGGTCTCTGATGAGTTCCACTGCTATCCTTTGCTCTGAGTGGAGGTGGGGGAAGACAATGTTGAACATTCCCAGCATGGAATGACAGTAATTGGCCATCATGATGGCACAGCTAGCCTGACAAGGTCGGGCTGTTGACCTATAAAGCCCTACATGAACAGGGACCCCAGTACTTGCAGGATCTTCTTACTCCCTACTGCTCCTCTCGCTCACTTTGATCTGCCGACGAGGGACTGCAAGAGATTCCCAGGGTCCGATTAAAAACATCTGGGGCACATGCGTTTTCTTATGCTACCCCCTCCCTGTGGAATTCTCTACCTCGTCGGATAAGAGAATGCCTGACTGTCGTGAATTTTAAATTGGAGCTCAAAATGTATTTGCTTTGTAAAGCCTACCCTGAAGGATTTTAAAAATGATTATGTATTTATTCTGATCATAGGTTTTAATGTGTTTGTACAGCACTTTGGCTTTGAAAAGCGCTTTAAAAATAAAGTTTTACTTACAAGAGACACAAGTAGCCACAGTGTACACCTTTTTAGCGGCGTGGTCAGTCTTACAAGACTCTGTCAGAGGGCTTGTCCACGTTCCCCTGGTGTCCTGACTTACAGAATACTGAATCTGTAACCAGCCCTTCAGCTGAAGGGTGGTCAGAAAACACCAAAAGGGAGCTGTTAGGGACCACACACTTGCAGACCATATGGGCCGATGGTGCCAGTCAGGATGCTGGATGCTGCAAAAGCTCCAGGACTGGTTCCAAGATGGCCTCAGTCACAGGGAAGACACCCCCTGGGGATTCATCCCTCTCCAAAATGTCCATAAGAGGGTACTTGGCCCTCTTCTGGACTGGTTCCAATGAATGGCTGTGGACTGTGCAATCAGGTAGAGCAGCCTGAACAAGACCGACTAATGAACCAGTTAAAAGCTGAGCTCCAGAGGAGGTCATGGACTCATGATCCGAGTCACCCGATGACTCCTCAAAGACAGCCCTCTGTCATATTTCTCCCTGGACCTCCTGGGACTTGTCACACAGGGTGATTCTCACTAACAACTGGCCTGGCAAGCTGGGAGCCAACCGGCAGCTTTCCGTCTGGTGGCTCCACTGTGACTGGCACTGAAGCGGGTGTTGGCAGCACCCACGGAACCTGATCTGAAGTGGGAACTACTGGCAGTTGCCAGGGGACTGCAGGTCCTTGGGGTAAGCCCCTATCCTGTCCTGCAATGGTCCACTGCTACCAGAGGAACTCCTCATAACACGGGTGCATTTTTCGACTGTGCCTCTCCTCACCCAAGGATGGAGGAGGACAAGGAGTGCCGATGGCAGCACCTCCTAGTTGAGCAGAATCAAGAGTACGAACACCTCGACTGCAACCATCAACCACCCAGTCAATAGAGAGTAGTGTCTCCTTAGTGATGGCCATAGATGGCATGCCGGCACACATTCAATAACATGGATGTGGAAGACCCGCCCTCAATTGGAGGCTTGTGCCTAACAGGAACAACTGTGAACACCGATAGAACCATGGCTTTCTGGGTGAGAGAACCAGGAGCACCAAGGTCTGTAAGACTGAATCTTGGCCTTATCCAACAACAGATCAACCAGGTTGAGAAAGACCTCTGCAGGTTGGCTGACCAAAGTTGAGGTTGACTGACTCACCAGTGGGGTCGATGAGCCTCCGACCTACCCCTCGGCTGAGGGGCGCTCAACAGCCGCCAAAGCTAGTTGAGGGACCAGGAGGACAGAGATCTCTTCCCCATCCCACGACTGGCGATGGTGGTGAAATTTTTTTCTACTTGGTCACTGACAGAGAGCTGCGGTGAGAAAGGCTCTCTAACAGTGTGGAGGAACTGGCACAAATAGCGAATTGGTTCGTGAAGACCCCTCCAACGCTGGCCCCAGGTGGGAACAGTGTTGAGGCTGAGGAGGTACCTGCTTTGGCCACCGCCGCTTCCACGTCAAGGGTAGGAAGCTGTGCCACAGACCCAGTAATCATTGAGGCCTTTTTGCCACCCTTAGAGTGATCCTTCAAATCCTGTTCAAAGGTTAACCCAGCGCAGGCCAGAGCTTCCGATCCTCAATGGACTTAGGGAGCATGGATATGCAAAGGCTGCACCCAGCCACACTGTGTTACCAGAAAAGGCAGAACACGCATGTGTCTTGCGGATCAGTGACCGACATCTTATGGCGGCGCGAAACGCAAAATATAAATCCAGGCTTCTTGTGATCCATTGTAAAGCAGGAGACAGAGTAGAGTAAACCACAAGAAAGTACTTATAACTTTGAAAAATTTCACAATAGTTCACCAAGAGTGCAGAGAGAATCCTAAGTGAAGCATGAACAAGGTGACCTGTTCCTGTAGCAGAAAGACAAATCTGACACCATGGGGCAAAGTTGGGGGATATAGCCACCCGGCTGGTGGGAGGAGCTTAGCTTAAAGATGTCTGGCCAATCATAGCCTTCCAGTGGAACTGCCAGAGTGTGAATAAGTGAACCACATCCACATCCCTAGAAGAAAAAGTTTTTGTGCTAGGTGAAAAGGTATTCATACAGTTATCCACTACAGAAAACAAATGGTTAATAAAGTGACAAGGGCCTTATAAAATGATTAGACATACTGATACAGTTAGCTCTGAAACGGAGACCCCTGATAGAAAAATCGTGCCAAGATACTCCATGCTAACCTCATGAAAAAATGGCATGAAAAATACCAAAATTTGCTTTGTTAGTATTATTAGAAACTCCTAAAGAAGATACTGATATAGCTTATGACAGACTGAAACAAACTTAACTTCTGATGCTCTGAAGACGAATGTTTCCTTACTCACAGAAACAAGCAACTTAGACACTTAAAAGTACTTTTACCACAGTGCCAGGCCAATCAAAAGGGGTCAAGCAGGTAATAGTGACAGAGAATGCTCGCCCTATGATACAAAAGACATACAGAATACCAGAGGGTTGTGAGCAGATGTGGTTAAAGAGATGTACCAAGTTAGCTCCATGCAGTTCGGTGCACTGCCTCCCAGAAATGCTTTTTATGTATAGCTGCCCCCAAAATATGCACTTGTATTTTACAAATATCACTCGTAAAATCTTTACTGGGGCATAGGCACTTCCCGGTTCTAAGATCCACCCCCTGCACCGCCCCGCACTCAGCAAATTTCTGCCGTGATCACAGGGAGAGCACGGGGATGCGCTACATTATAATCTATGGGGGACACCTTTATGATCGCTTTTTAATATAATGTCCGTTTGGCAATGAAACGTGGGCACTGGTCGACTTACGAGGCCCTTGTTAGTTGATCAGTGCCCACGTTTCATTGCCAAATGGATATTATATTAAAAAATGATCGTAATGGTGTCCCTCATACATTATAATATAGCTCGTCCCCGTGCTCTCCCTGTGATCATGACAGAAATTTGCGGGGTGGCACAGTAGATGGATCTTAGAACCGGGAAGTGCCTGTGTCCCAGTAAAGAGGATTTTACAAGTGATATTTATAAAATACAAGCGCGTATTTGGGCACAACTGTACATAAAAAGTATGTCTGGGAGGCAAGGCACCGAACTGCGTGATCAGCTAAATATATATATATATTTTTTTTATTTACTGAGATATTCAGAAAGACCTTTGAGTCAAAGACTCATTTACAAAGGCTTCCCGTCATACATAGAAGAGAGCAGGGACAATATTTTTTTTACAAGTTGCTGTACATTACATGATCTTACAACTATTTAACATGGTTACGCATTTGTTCAGAGAGTGACTACCCTTCCAGGATAACATGATTTACAGTGATTTGCACAACCATAAGGTAGCAGAGAGGTTTTGAAGGAGGCTGTTTGTCAAAAATAAGTTAGCTCGTAGAAGCTACTGGCTATGGAGGACTCAAAGATATTCTGGGTCATCCGGTGGTGGTGGTGGTGGTGGTGGTGGGGGCTTGTCAGTCGCAGTCACAATGGTTAGAGGCCTCTAGGTGATTCCGTAGTCTGGCTTTGAAAGGGCCAAGCCTAGTTTAATCAGTTATCAGGCTAGGGTGCGAGTTAGTCCAGGAAGGGGCTTTGTAACTGAATTAGCTTGTAACTGATTCAGCTTGGCAAGTCTCTTTAAGGAAATCTAACAAACTGAGAAATGCATGGTGATTGTAAATAAAGAGAAAAGGGTTAAGAATCTGCCTTGATTTAAAAGAACGTAATCAATTGTCTGTATTTGACAGCTATCCTATGCCCAGGATAGACAATCTGGTGGACAGACTGGGAAGTGCCAAGTACATTCGTACTCTTGACCTCACCAAGGGTTACTGGTAAATTCCCTAGTTAAAGAATCCACAGACAAAACTGCCTTTTCCAGTGCAACTGGATTCTATCAGTTTACCACCATGTGTCGTAGAGGTACAGGTCTGGAAGCATAGGAAAAACAGGAACAGTTATAAAATTTGCAAGTAGCGTTTTATCATCATCAATAACAGTAAAATAAAAAATAAAAGTTGTTCAGTATAACTATTCACAAAGGCAGTACAAACAGAGAAAACAAAGTCCTTCATCGGAGGGGATCTCTAATTCCAAGTTTCAGTCTAACAAAAATATTGCTGCTCTTTCTATAACAAGTCTGTCCCTCACAATTAACGTTTTCATCCTGAGCTCGTTACAAAATCTGTCAGCATTCTTGTCAGTTTCTCTGTAAAGCAGGCTTGCAAACAGTAGAGTGTCCTAAGCTGGCCTCCTGCTGACGGCTCAGCCAAAGAGTTTGCAAACAAGCCTGAGAGGAGCTCAGACTGTATCTCAGGTTAACCCCCTAAATTCCAAATAGCTTTCTGCAATCATTTCAACAGTATAACTATATACATTTTCAAACCAAGGGATCCCAGTAGATAGCGAGAGGTGGAGAATTGTGTGACCGTCAAGAGTGATCAGTTGCTAGGTCTCATGAGAACATCTGGTTGCACAACCAGACAGACAAGAGACAGAAAAGGAGAAGACAGAACAGATCCTTGCATTGAACTCTTTCTGCAGAACAAACAGGACTGGTCTTATTCAACCCTGCCACAACATGCCACTTGGTTTACATGGTGCACTTGCCACACTCCAGCAGCACGTGGATGTAATTCTAGTCCATCACACCAGTTATTGTGCTGCTCACCTGCATGATGATGTGGTGTACAGTCCAGACAGGAAAAGCCACCTGGAACACCTATCAGTAGTTATCCAATCTATCAAAAATATGGGGTCTGACCATGCATACTACAGTGTGTATTAGGCATGCAGGAAACCAGATATCTGAGTTATATTTTGGGAAATGGGAGATATAAAGCCAGAGATCTCCAAGATAGAAGCTGTAGCCAACAGTCATGTCCCTAAAACAAACACTCACTTCAGGTCATTTTTAGGGCAGACTAGTTACTACTGGAGATTTGTTCTCAACTTTACCCAGTTAGCTACTCCCCTTACCGAACTCATGAAAAAAAACAAGTACCTGAATAATATGAAATGGTCCCAAGAGTGTGATGAGACTTTCTGGGCCATCAAGGCTGCATAATGTTCAGCGCCTGTTCATCCCATTCTGTATATTAGTAGGAAAGTGCATGACAAAAAGAAAAAGTACTCCACTACTGAAAAAGAATGCCATGCTTCAAAATGGACAATGGAGTCTCTTCCAGTTTTCTTTGCTAGGAGGTGACTTTGTACTTAACGGACATGTTTGCTGTAGAAGGTGTTATGAAAGAAAAAAAAAAAAGGATCTCAGATACATAAAGAACTACAAATGCCACAAGGTGATGTTAAAAGAAAAATAAAAGAAGATTATGGAAACCTTTTTTTTGGGGCAGGCAGGTTCCCTCTTAAAAAGGGATGTGTGAGACAGGTTTGGGTATGACCTTGCCCCATTCATTATGCAGAGAGGGACAGAGTTAAAAGTAAGGACCGATTCTGTCCTGTCCTATCCTGTTACATGTCTACTCTTGCCTGTCTGATTGCGTAATCAAATTTTTCTTGTGGCACCTTGGCATTTGCCACTCTGATGTTGCCACAATTTTCCTCTATCATCTCCCTTTCTTCACTTGCTATCCTTATTCTTTCTCCCCTTGCTTTTCTGTGGTTAAAACATGTATGTGAATCTTTTTTTTTTTTTATGTTTATTGAGTTTCAGTAAACATACAATTTCACTTTTCTGGATGTCATACTTGTGGATAAGCTTTTATAATAGCTGAGCATGCCACTCCTCTTAATACATGCCATTAAATAAAAATATGTATGCCATCAATAAGATACATCATTATAGAGAGAAACCTTGATAAAATTATTTATCACTTTGTAATTGAGCACCTCAAAATTATGCTGCTTATAGAGAGCCCAAGAGCTGTATGTTATTAAGTTATCCTGAAGTTCTATATACTGTTCTCCGTTTCCTGGTATGGAATTGAGAGAAAAACATACTTTTGCCCTATGTTTTGTACCAGATAGGTACGAACAGTTTAGGAAAGTTGCTCTGCATTTTTAACGTCACCTTACATTTTAGGTAGTCTTCCAGTAATCTGTGTAAACTATAAAAAATACAGCATTTAAACCTCATCTCGTCAGTGAGCATTGGCCATCAAAATTCTTTTTAAATCAGTTTAACTGAAAATACTAGGTCAAACGTCCCATGTCACTTGCTATTCGTGCCCCTCTGTAACCCATCTCAACATAGTATATGTGTTAGAGTCCAAAAAAAGAAATACAATTTTACATTGTATAATTCTGGGTAAAGAGTAGCATAGTTCAAGTCATGCTTTTTGATTAGGGCAAGCCTGAATTCGTAGGTCCTCCACCTCCTTCAGGTGCGTCTTCCTTCTTCCTCCTCCGAATCTGACTGGGGCTGTTTGTGTCTGTGTCTCCTAGGCTGCATGTGCTTCTGGGCCCATTTTAGGGCCTCTGCAGGATCCAAAAAAATAAACACCTTTCCTTCATGTACCAATCTAAGTCGTGCTGGAAAACAAGACTCCATGTGCAATTCCTGCCTCAGGCAGCATGGCTGTGACACCATCAAACCACATATTTTTTTGTCGAGTGGTATAGCTCAGGTATGGGTATATAGAGATCTGCTGCCCATCCTGTAGTAAGGTATGTTTTTGTCTCATAAGGGCTAAGATGAAACTGCAGGTCCCCACTCCATCTACCACCATCACTATTGCCCAGGGAGCGTTAGCATCCGTAGGTCTTCCTCAGAAGGCAACCCTGTAGGTCTTTTGTATGTGGATGGGCCGGTCTACGAGTGGTTGCCCCAACTGCTGCTCAAGCCAGTCCTTTAAGAATAAGTCTAAGTGGTCACCTTCACTCTATTCCGGCATGCCAATAATCCTTAAATTGGCAGCCCGTGCTTGGTTCTCGAGAGTTTCCAATCTGGAACGTAGATGGGAGTTCTCTTTCACCAACGTGGTTGTGGCAGCTAGTGCAGCCTCCAACTGTCTCCTTGTTTCTACTGCTTCTGTTTTTAGGAAAGTTCCGCCCACCTCCAAAGTGGTGACCCTATTAAACAAATCAAACCTTTTGGAAAGACCCACCATGGATGTCAGCATGCGATTCATTTTTTGGCCCAGAGTTTGTAACGTTTCGTCTCCCTCCGAGACATGCTCCGGGAGGTTGCGGCCTTGATTAGATCTCGTGGTGGGGAGACAGGACAGATTTTTACTTTTAGTACTGTTGGACATGGCTTTGTCCTTTTTAGGGTTCCCCATTTCTATTATTGAGAACTTCAGATTACTGAAGATTCCTGAAAAGTCGGTCCCGATGTCCAGTAGAGAGACTTTAAATACTTTTAAAACTGTGAAGTCTGTGTAGTATCAATTCCTGGTGGCCATTTTCCTCGGGCTCCACAGCACCCACCTCAGTATATGTGAACCTTAAGGTGAAACTGGGATCACTTGGTTTGTAAATGTATATACTTATTACTACTGAAATAACTGCAGAAAGTTATTTGGGTTTATTAAAAAAAATATTAATCTAAAACACAGGGTGTTGACCCTCAGATGCATTCTGAACTGTCAACAGAAAACTGGCTTTGGGACAAAATCTATTATTACGCTGCACCTGTTAAGCTTAGTTCTGCTCTTCAGGCTGACTTCAGGAAGGACAATGACAAAGGTTTGATTCATTTTTCTGAAAAACTGGAAATTGAACTTACAATAGGATGCAGAGCCAAAACTGCCAGGCAAAATCAACTTACATGAATCAGAGCAATGTTTTTCCAGAGAGAGAGACTCAGATGGAGGATTTTTTGTTGTTTGTACTGCCTTAATCAACAGGCATGATTCATTCACAAAGTTGTGTCTGAATGGGACAGTACACACCGCAAGCCCATTGGTTGACACGGTCGATCAATGGGGTTGCTACTGTACCTGTCATTTGGCAGGCATCCGCGGAGGTGTGTGGGCGGGTTGTGCTATCTGCCAACGACCGGGGGTGTATGTGTGTGTGTGCGCGGGTGGGATGGGGTCCTAAGTGGGTGGAGGGAACCACTAGACTGCCAGGATTATTAATCATGCAATACTCTGGCGATCGGGTATGGGACTTGGGGTACACTACACTACCAGGGATATTAATCATGTGATATTCTGGCAATCAGGGTACAGGATGGGGGGTACCACTAGACTACCAGGGATATTAATCATACGATATTCTGGCGATCGGGGTGTCAGATGGAGACGGGGAACCCTAGCCCACCAGGGATGTTATATATTGTATACTACAGGGATCGGACATGGGTTGGCAAGGAGGTGACACTAGACTACCAGGGCATGGGGTAGGTGCTTGTGTACGGCGTTGTGTGTGGGGGTAGCCACCCACGGCAGGCAGCTGCTGTGTTGCGCCTGTAATACAGCAGCATCTGTGTGGCTACCACCTGATCATGTTTTTTTACTTGCTCAGCTTTGTGCCCCTGTATGCGGCACATCTCCGGGACAAGCCGGCAGATGCGCCGCACATCTCGGCTGAAGGGGAGGATATGACAGAGATGTGCCACATATGAATGGGCATGCCCCCTGGAGATGCGCCACATACATTATCTCTGCACCACGGCGCATCAGGAATTGTGCAGCGCAGTTCCCCCTCTTGAATATAGCCCCAGGGTGTACATTTGCGGTTGTGCCGCAACTCTGCTGCGCCAGGTTCAACTGCTTTGAATATCTAGGCCCATATCTCCAGAAGGACAGAGTGGAGGCAGTCCAGAGGACAGCAACTAAAATGGTGCAGGGTCTGCATCGAAGGCCCTATGGGGGAGACTAAAGGACCTTAAAAGCACACTCTGAAAGACAGGAGGGAGGGGAGGATATGACAGAGATGGTTTGGAGGACTTTTCGAAGCTTGCCGCCATTGTGACTGGGAGATTAGGGTCTATGGTTCTGGATCTGGCGATCTGGAGGACATGTCATGATTTTGTAAAGATCCCCTGGAAAGTTTTGAAATCTGCCGATGTTGGGTGAACGTTGTGAGTACCTGGAATTGGAAATTGGTGCTACCTGCTTCAGCTTTTTGGGGACGACAGTTGGGGGTTTGTTTGGAGTGTAGCTGTTTGCTGCCTCCTGTTTCCTGCTTGCTGGATTTGTTTGAGTCTCCAAGGTACGATTTACGGGGCTTTTGTGGGTGCTGACAGCGGACTCACTGATCTGGCTGCTGCTGTATTGAAGACTCCTGTGCATATATGGGAGTTTGGTTTTAAATAGCGAACTTTCGGATATTTGAGTGACCACCTGCTTGGATTTGATCTTGTTTGAGCCCTGCTTTGGAGAAGGAAGAGAGGTTTAGCCATTCCAGCTGGCCTGAGGTGGGTTGCGGGGTACAGCCGTTTGTCCCTTGGAGGGTCGGGTGTGCCTACTGGAGGGTTGGTGTCCTCGGGGCCTCCAGGAGTTGCTGGAACTGCCTGGCAGAGGTTGGGCTTTTCCCTGCATTCCAAGTGGGGATGAGCAGTTGTATATACCGTGACCTGCCCTGGGCTGTTTTGGTGCTGGCTATATTTGAATCAAGGGAACTTTATCTCCACTTGTAAACTAACTACTGATACCTGGAGTTTTTATTGTGAACATAAATGTACTATTGCTCGATAGCCTGCTGGTACCTGATTCTTTATGATTCTTGGATTTAATTTGTTTTTCGAAGCTGTTGGATTCACCAGGACTTCTCCTACCACTGACTGACTTCTTCCCCAGACTTTTTTTATTTCTGGTCTCCTGGTTGGTGAGAGGATCAGGACACCTATATTTATTTATTTTTTTATTGTGTTGTTTTTGTCTATTTTTATTTTTGTTTATTGTGTGTATTTTGGGTAGTGGGAGTGCCCAAAATTCTCCCTTTCCCTCGGCTGTGGTGGTGGTGGTGGTGGGGGGGGGTTATATTTGTATATGTATTTTATCCTGTGAGAGAGGATTCTTTATTTATTTTATTACATTTTGTTTTCTGGGTTTGAATTCTTTCTAGTTGGGGAGGAGGGTGGTTTTGTAGATTTTGTTCGGTTGGGTTTATTGTTTAAGTTATTACTGTTTTGGAGGATTTTAGGATTTTAATTGTTAGAAATTTTGTTATAGGTATTTAGTGTTTTTAGATTAGTTTAGTTAGATATTTATTGTATATTGTTTAGTTTGAGCTAAATCATGTGCTGGCCGGCAGGCTCCACGGTGGTGCGCTATTCATCCTCCTCTCTTCACGCCCTCTGCCCTTTTTATACTCCTCCCCTACAGTTCTAGATGTACCAGCGCTGTAGAGTGCTGGGGATTGTTTGTGGGAGAGTAAGGAGGGCGGGGTTGGGCGAACAGGAGAGGATGAAAGAGCGGAGCCACCGTTATCAGGGTTACTAAGTCCAGAAGGACCCTGGGGCGAAATGGAATCCAGACCGGGGTTTCCCGTGTCTGGTGCCCATACCCAAGGGCACTACTGAATTTGGTGGGCAGATAGGCCGGACAGCTTCCGAGGTTTGTCCAACTTGGGCGGTGTTATGCAATGCCAAGTCTGTTAAGAATAAGACAGCTATTTTAGCCAATCTTATTAGTTCGGCTGACCTGGCTTGCATCACCGAGACCTGGCTGGATGAAAATTCTGGCCCCACATTGGAGGCCATGATTCCAGCCGAGTACTCGGTGATTCACCGCCCCAGACTGGACCGCAGGAGTGTGTGTGTGTGTGGGGGTTGCAGTCTGTTTTAAGACTAAATTGGGCCTAAGGGAGCATGATAGACCGAGATGGCACAGAGGTGTACCTTTACTGAGGAGTACGCCAAGCCTGCCTGAAAGAGGGACAAGAGGTAGTCTAATACTGAACCCTCAGAACAATCCAGTGGAGAAAGTCCCTGTGCTTGAGCCTAGAGACAGAATCTGTGCCATTTCATGGCGTACGTGGCATGAGTGGCCAGTTTTCTAGCAGCCGCTAGAACAACTGCTACCTCATGCGAGATCCCATATCGCATGACTGCTATGTCCTCAGGAGCCAGGCATGCAGGCTCACAGAGTGTAGGCCTGGATGAACCAAGGAGCCTGCCTCCTGGGACAGTAAGTGGCAGCTGAATGGCAGAGGTACTGGTGGTTCCTGAGAAAGTTGGCACAGCAGGGGGAACCAAATCTGCCTGGGCCAAAAGGGCGTGATTAAGATCAGAGTTGCCTGCTTTCTGCGGAGTTTCAGAGGAACCCTCTGGATCAATGGGAAGGGAGGGGAGGTGTAGATGAATCTGCCCACCAAAGAGAGGGACAACGCGTCTTGCCAGAAAACACCAGGCCCTGGATCTAACGAGCAGAAATTGGGCAGTTTTGCGTTGGATGGGGACGTGAAAAGGTCCAACTCTGGTGTCCCCCATCTGCAAAACAAATCATCTACGACCTCTTGGAGTAGTTCCCATTTGTGGACTCTGGCCTGGGAGCGGCTCAGACTGTCTACGATAACGTTGTCCACTCCTGGAACATGGACAGCAATAAGATTTGCGCCATGTTGAAGTACCCAGTCCCACACCCTCGTGGCCTCCCTGCAAAGAGGGTAGGAATGAGTGCCTCCTTGTTTGTCGATGTAGTACATCACCGCAGTATTGTCTGTTTGCAGCAGCAGAGTACCCGGTGGACTCTTCGATTGGAAGGCCTGCAAGGCATATAGAACCACTCATCTCCAAAATGTTCATGTGAAGGTGAGATTCCTAGGTCGTCCACGAGCCCTGAGACCTGACACTGTTGAGGTGTGCTCCCCAACCGGAAGCCGAAGCGTCTGTGGAGAGCGTCATGACCGGAGACAGCACAACGAAGGGGACTCCCATTGAAAGGTGTTCTGGGACGAGCCACCATTGCCAATCCCGGATGACGGCCTGCGTGATCCGGATTGGATGCTGCAGATGGTCTTGCTTTTGATACCCACTGCACCCGTAACATCCACTGGGTCACTCACATGTGGAGACGGGTTAAAGGGACTGTTTCAATGGCCACAGCCGTGTGTCCGAGCAGGAAAAGGACCAATCTTGCCGGAACAGTTTTCCTCGCCAAGATATCCCTTATAAGGGATCTGATGTGCTCCGCTCTGTCCTGGAGCAAAAAAGCTTTCCCCTGAATGGTGTCCAGGACTGTGCGTATGAACTGCAGTCTCTGATACGGAACCAGGTGCGACTTCTCCAGATTGATGGTGATGCTCAAAGATCCGAAGAGGGAACGAGTACAATGAATCAAGGACATCAGGGCCTCCCGAGAGGGGGCCATAAGGAGCCAGTCGTCCAGGTAGGGGAACATATAGTTGCCTTGTCTCCTGAGAGCTGCCACCATGACTGCCATGCACTTCGTGAATATCCGAGGTGCTGAAGACAGTCTGAAGGGGAGGGCTCAGAACTGATAATGGCGACCCAGAAACTCAAAGCGCAAGAATTTTCTGTGCGCCCAAGCTATCGGAATACACAGGTAGGCATCCTGCATGTCCAGTGATGCTAAGATGGCACCCTGCTTGAGCATGTGAATTAGCCCTGGAGAGTCACCATGCGGAAGCGTTTGTATAGCAACGAAGCACTGAGGTCGCTGAGGTCCAGGATCAGACGGAGGTCGCCTGTCTTTTTCGGAACCAGGAAGAAGTGGGAATAATATCCTGCGCCTCTCTGGTTCTCTGGTACGTGCTCTATGGTCTCTCTGTCCAGAAGCACTAGCACCTCCTGCTGAATGAGCAGAGCGTGCTGACCCAAGTAACGGGAAAGCAGGGGAGGTCTTGAAGGTGGGTGGTCGAGGAATTCTACAGAGTATCCTCTCTCTACCAATTGTAGAACCCACCGGTCGGCAGTTATTGTCTGCCACCCTGCAAGGTGGCGGGAGATGCGACCCCCGACCTTTTCTTCCCATTGATCCAGAGATGGGTGGGACCAGGAAGGAGTCATGCTGTGGCGGTGTTGCTTCCCGCGGGCTGGGTCGGTTTAGTGCATCTCTGACCTTGGCCTGGGGAAGACGGACTGAGCCTTGCGATTGAAGTTGCCCCTTTGTTGCTGGCTGGAACGTGGCTGTTGCTGTTGTTGCCGGCCGCTAAAGCAATTCTGGTTCCTACGAAAGGAGCCAGTCTTGGGCCTGTACAGTCCTCACCGCCTTCCCGGCGTCCTGTAACTTGGTGATTACCTTTTCGGATTCTTCACCAAACAGGACATCTCTGTTGTAGAGGACGTCCAGGATATTTTTCTGGATGTCCAGAGTAAATCCGGAAACGCGGAGCCATGAGTGTCTCCGGAGACAGACACCCGAGGCTGCTCCTCTGGCCGCAGAGTCTGCCGAATCATAGGCAGCGCCCAAAACTTGGATCTCCACGTCTGACCCTGTGTGAAGAAGGTTCAAAAGTTCCTCCTTCTGCTCACCATCTGGAAGGGCTTTGACCAGGTCCTGGCTCTGTTCCCATAGGGTGTTCTGAAAATGAACCATGTGTGTTAGGTAGTTCAGAGACCTAAGGGAGCATGTAGCAGCTGCATACATGCGTCTCCCCAGTGAATCCAACTGCTTGGATTCCTGGTCCGGCGGCTGGGTGCTCAGATGCTGCGGCCGTTGAGACCGGTCGTGTGAGACCGTAATGACCAGTGAATCAGCCAGGGGTTGGTGCGCCAAGTACGGGTCCTCCAAAGGGGCCCTGTACAGGCGGTCAGCTTTCTTTGGCACAGCGGGGGTGGAATGCGGATGTTTCCACGCGGTCTTGGCGACGTCCGAAAAGGTATCCACCAAGGGTGGCACCACCACTGGCTTAGGATCTTTCTGCCGAAGACATCTGGCTAGGTACTGTCATTCAAGGTCTAGATCTTCTGTCTCCCATCCCATATTCTCCTGGATGTGCCGCATGATTTATGCAAAGGAGGGATCATCTGGAGGTGACCTGGGGAGGTCTCGTGGGTCTGGTGATGTAAGACTGATGGGAGAAGGAGACCTGGAGAAGTCAGATGAGTCCGGTCTTGAGTCATCCCCCTGTGGAGTGGACCTTCTTCCTCTGGGTCGCTCGGGGCTGGGGGACCCTGAGGGAGACAGTGAAGGGGGCCTTCTCCTTTCTCTGGATCTACCCCTAGGAGGTGGTGTAGACTCCTTGGGGGTCGGAAGTCTGCCATCTGGACCCTTGGGAGGGGAAGAAGAAGGACGCTTTACTGGGACCACATCCTTCTTGATAGTGTCCCACCAAAAGGTGAAGAGATCTTTAACTTCCTGTAGGTTCATGCTGGACGACGGGCCAGGTGTCAGGGTTGGCCTGTAGCCGGTGTCAGGCTTCGGGTCCAAGGTCGTCGCCGGTTCAGGCAAAGGCTCCCGAGGAAGTCTGGTGTCTTCTGTGTCGCCTGCCTGGTCGTCAGGCAAAGCCAAATTTCCCTCCGATGAATCCCGGCGACCGGTGAAGGTAGGGCAGTCGTCAGCTCCGAAGGTCGCTTGACCGACGTCAGGTCTGTCGGGCATTTGGCCGGTGAAGGATCGGCAGCCCGCTTAGGCTCAGACATCCGCTTGAGGGACGTCAGGTCCGTGGTCTTCCTGGGAGGGGGATCGGGTCCCCTGGGAGACCGATCTGGCGTTGGGTTCCCAGCATCTGTCCGAAGTAGTAGTAGCTGACTTCGAGGAGGACTTTGACCAATGACGGTCGGAAGACTTCCCTGAAGCTCAGGAGGGAGTAGGAGATGGATCCGAAGTCCTGGAGGTGTTCAGCGGGTGGAGAGAAGCCGAAGGACCACCTGAGGATCTGACCTTAACCGGTGGAGGCTGAGAGTGAACCCTGGAGGGAGAGCGGTCTGAGTGCGTGGAGCCAGAGCTGGTGTGCGAGTCCGAGGCCCGGTACGGGGATCTGGACCTGGCCTTCTCCTGGTGTTTCTGGGACTTGGAGCCTGACTCACCTCTGAAGGCAGGGTCTTTTTCCATGGTTTTTAATTTCTCTTCTACTAGGAACCCCTGGAGTGCCTTTTGACGGCGGATCCTGGTGCGGCTGTTAAATTGCTGCCAAATAGAGCAGGCCTTGGTGTCATGCTCCGGGCCTAGGCACTGCAGACAGGCCTTGTGGAGATCCTTGAAAGGGATATGTTTGCCGCAGGCACACTTAGAGGGGTGTCCTTCTGTGGAAGGAGTAGGAGATGCTGACATTTAGTAAAGCAAAAGTTTGCTGAAGAAGTTCTAGTCGTTGTTCGCTAATGAGGCATCCGTGAGGCTGATGCTGGCAAGTCGACAGTGGGCAAAGCACTGGGGATTCTGGGGGACCACCCCCTTTTATATGATGCCTGACGTCAGGGGCGGAGCCAATGTCGGGGGTGGTCCCCCCCTGGATACTGCTAGCTAGAAATTTTTCGTGGGGTAGTGGCGCCTGCCAGCTTCAGTCCTAATGGTGTAACCTGCTGCAAGAGCTGTTTCTCGAAGTAAGATCAGTAGATCTTCAAGAGAAGCTCTTGCAGCAGGTTCAACAATGAAGACTGGCGCCACCTGGCGGCAGTTCCGGCAACTTTTCTCTAGCAGTACCGACGAGGAATGCCCTCACCGACGCCGGTTCCACCCCAGACGTCGCCTGTATAAGGAAGGAGCCCCACGCGCTCCAGTTCTGCACGCCTACCAGGCAAAGAAACTGGCAGGCCAGAAACAGTAACTGATTGTCAACGGACAACCCTCAAAGAGGAAACGATGCCAACTTGAAAAGGACCTGATCCTTGGGGGAAGGAGGGAGAATATACCAGCTGCAAGAGCTTCTCTCGAAGATCTACTGTTACGGTAAGTTCTTAACGTAACTGTACTATCTTACTTCGAGGAGAAGCTCTTGCAGCAGGTTCAGCGATGAGGACCGAGTTCCAAGCAGTATAACTATGACAACCCCTGGGGGGAGAACAGGAAACAAGGAAACATGGAGAGGAGAACCCTCAGGAAACCAGGCCCTGCTGGACCGCAAGGCCAAACCCTGCTCTGTGTCTGGAAATAATGTCTAGACTGTAGTGCCTGACAAAGGTATGCACGGAGCTCCAGGTAGCGGCAGCACAGATATCTGCTATCGGAACTCTTCAGCGCAGCCCTCCGTAGAGTGGGCTTTAATCGGCCCCGAAGTCTACCTGTTGTGCTTCTCGTAACAATAGGAGATGCAATGGATCAACCAGTGCGAGAGCGTCTGTTTGGTGACTGGGTGACCCACAGACCGTGGGGCAAAGGACACGAATAGCTGATTAGACTTCCTTGGTTCTAGCCAAGTAACACCTGAGAGCCCTGTGGATGTCCAAGGAATGGAGAAAGGCCTCTCCCCTATTGGAATGTTCCAGGAAGTAAACTGGAAGCTGAACCGACTGGTTTAAGGTGAGCTCAGACCACTTTCGGCAAAAACTTCAGGTCTGTGCGCAAATCAACCCTGTCCTTGTGAAAGACCAGATAGGGTTCCCTACACATGAGGGCTTGAAGTTCCGGAATGCACCTGGCCGAAGTAACAGCTACCAACAGTAGCGTTTTCCAGGAAAGAAAACGGAGCTAATCACCGGTTCGAGGGGAGGGAGCTTCTCCAAGACGAACAGGAGATCCCAAGGGGGGACAGGGCCCGATGGGAGGTCTGATATGCAGAATGCCATGCAGAAAAGCTTTGGAGATCTCCACCTGAGCCACTGTCTTACCCGACACGAAAGATTGGTAAGCGGAGATGGCAGCTAGGTGTACTTTGATGGAGGAATAGCTAAGGCCTTTCTCAAAGAGAAAGAACAAATATTCTAGGACAGTGTTAACCGGACAGATCAACGTGTCCACCTGCTTCGCTGTGGCCCAAATGCAAAAACGTTTCCATTTCACAGCGTAGGTGGTCCTCGTGGGAGGTTTCCTAGCCTCAACCAACACCTGGGCAACTTGATCAGACACCCCAAAATGGACTTTGGCTAAGTCCTGAGGAGCCAGGCGTGCAGGTGAAGACAATGTAGGTTCGGGTGCAACAGGGACCCATTGTCCTGTGTCAAAAGGTGCAAGGATAGAGGAAAAGGCATCGGAGGCTCTGCCGCTAGACACTGCAGTAATGGAAACCAAATCAGGTAAGGCTACATCAGAGCAATCAGAATAATGGTGGAAGGTTCCGACTGAGCCTTGAGGAGAACCTTCTGAAGAAGAGGGAAGGCATAAAGGAACCTCCCGCTCCAACAAAGGGATAACGCGTCTTGCCAGGAAGCACCAGGCTCTGGACCTAGTGAGCAAAAACTGGGCAGTTTTGCGTTGAATTGAGACGCGAAAAGATCCACCTCTGGTGTCCCCCACAGGCAGAAGATGCGATCTGCCACGTCTTGACGCAATTCCCACTCGTGAGCTTGTGACCTTGTCCTGCTGAGTATGTCTGCCAGCACATTCTGAAACCCGATAACGTGAACTGCGGTCAGAAACAGGTGGTGTTCCAGGGCCCAATCCCATACCCGCACTGCCTCCCTGCAAAGGGGATAGGAATGTATGCCACCTTGTTTGTTGATGCAAAACATCAATGAGATGTTATCTGTCGGCACCAAAAGATGGCCCGGGGATAGGACCGAATCCAAGGCTTGTAGGGCATAGAGCACGGCTCTCATTTCCAGGACACTGATATGCAGATTCGCTTCCAGGGGAGACCAAGTACCTTGAGTACCGTGGTTCCCCAAATGTGCGTCCCATCCAAGGGATGATGCATCCATTGTCAGAGACTGGGATGGTGCCCCCAATTGAAAGGGTATGCCCTTTAGTAGATTTTAGGATGACAGCCGCCAGTGAAGCTCTCAGCGGATTGGCTCTGATATTCTGACCAAGGCATCCAGATCGTCTGACATTTGGTCCCACTGTACTCGAAGGGACCACAGAATGATCCGCATGAGGAGACGTGCCAGAGGAACTGACACTATGGCCGCAGTCATGTGTCCCAGCAATCTGAACAGCAGTTGAGCTGGCACCTTTGAGGCTGAAGAGATCTGGGACGCGATGGATCGAATGCGACCCACTCGGTCGGAGGGAAGAAAAACCTTCCCGAGAGTGGTATCCAGAGAGGCTCCTATAAACTGGAGGATCTGAGGAGGAGACAGATGAGACTTGTCCCTGTTGATGGTGACTCCGAGACTCTGGAACAGAGAGATGGAGTTCCTGAGCGTCTCCGACAGGCGGGGCCTGGAATGGGCCAGGAAGAGCCAGTCGTCCAGGTAAGGAAACACAAAGTGGCCCCGTCTTCGAAGCACTGCGTCCACAACTGCCAAGCACTTGGTGAAGACCCTTAGGGCCAAGGAAAGGCCGAAAGGGAGGACTCGGAATTGATAGTCCCCGTTTTCGAACCTGAACCTGAGGAATCTCCGATGGCTTCTGATAATTGGGATATGCAAGTAAGCGTCCTGCATGTCCAGAGAGGCTAGCCAGTCTCCTGCCGAAATGAGACGGAGGAGGGTGGGGAGAGAAACCATCCTGAATCTCTTGTAGGAGACCCACTGATTCAGATCGCTGAGGTCCAGAATGGGTCTGAGATCTCCCGACTTCTTCGGAACTAGGAAGTGAGAGAAGAACCCCTTTCCTGACTCGACTGGTGGAATCGGCTCGATGGCACTCTTATCCAGTAGACAGAATATCTCCTGTCTGATCAGGGCTCTGTGTTTCCTTGGGTACCGGGATGGAGGAGGTGGTCTGTCCAGAGGAACGGATGTGAACTTGACAGAGTGCCCGAACTCCACGAGTTCCAGTACCTAGTGGTCGGAGGCCACCTGAGCCCACGCATCCACGTAGAGCGAAAAGCGGCTTCCGACCAGCTCCTCTGGTGTGGGTACCAGAGGAGGAGGATCACCTGAATAGTCAGGCATTGGGTGGAGGAGGGAGGGCGGCAACGGCTACTTTGGGAGGTCTAGATGCGGAGGCCGAGTTGCCTCTGGCTCCGCCTCTACGACCAAAGCCTCCTCGCTGAGCATGCTGCTGAAAGTGAGGTTGCTGAGCTTGGTGGCCCCCACGGCCACGAAAACAGGGCTTTTGCGCACGTCCCTGCTTCGGGCGGTACATGGACTGCACGGAACAGATGGCCTTTCTGGAGTCCTGCAGCCTGGTGATGATTCGCTCCGTGTCCTCGCCGAAGAGCACGGAGCCCCTAAAGGGAGCATCCAGAAGATTGGTCTGAATGTCTGGATCGAACCCCGATACCCAAAGCCAAGCATGGCGATGGAGGCAGATGCCAGTGGCGGCCGCAGAGTCATAGGCCGACCTCAGAACGTGGGTACCCACGTCTGAGCCGGTCTGCAGCAATTTTGCGAGCTCAGTCCACTGAGGACAATTGGGCAGGCTCTGCACTATGTCCAATCCTTGTTCCCAGAAGGCGTTCTGGAATTGGACCATGTGAGTAAAGAAGTTGAGACTCCTTATGCTGCAGGTGGCAGCAGAGTACACCTTACGGCCCATGGAATCCAGCTGCTTCGATTCTCTATCAGGCGGCTGGGTGATCAGATATCTGGGTCTCTGTGAACGATCGTGAGCCACCGAAATCACCGAGTCTGCAGCAGGTGGTTCGGCTAAAAAGGAATGGTCCGCAGGCCCCCGGTATAGCTGGTGAGCCTTGTTTGGCACAGCGAAGGAGGAATGAGGGCGCTTCCAGGTCGCTTGGGTGACATCGGCGAAGGTGTCGACCATGGGAGGGATGACCACCGGCTTTGGGTCCTTTTGGTGGAGGTACTTAGCCAGCCGCAATTGCTCGGGGTCCAGGGCCTCTGTGTCCCAACCCATGTTGGCCTGGATGTGCCTCATTACCGCCATAAAGCTGGGGTCATCTTGGGGATTTTGGGAACCCCTCCGTTTCCCCTGGGTCCAGCTCCGAGTAGACTGAGGAGGAGTCCGAGTCTACGTAGGAGGTAGTAAGAGGTATTAAGAGAAGAGGGTGAGGGGCTACTCCTCTTCCCTTTAGGCCTCTTGTCCGGAAGAGGAGAGGGGGAACGAGAGGAACTAGTGGACCGGTCCCTCTTACATTTTTTGTCGTGCTTCTTTGGAGGAGGCACGTCGTCTCCCCTGCCGTCTGGTTCAACTGGATCAGGAAGTCACCAGAGTAGGTGGAGGCGCACCTGCTGGTAGGTCTTTTTTAATGGTCTCCCACCAGTGAGAAAAAGGCTTCTTAACCTGTGAGAGGTGTAATTTTGGAGAATCAGGAGTAGGCTGAGGAGCACCAGAGCCTGTACTGGCACCGGGTCTGCACCCTTATTGACCGGTGTCGGCCTAAGGGGGGACGGCGGGACGGCATCAGCACCACTGTCGTCGGGGTCCGGTGTCAGGCAGACTGGCGACCGCAGAGAAGGGGTGTCCGAGCTAACGTCGGGCGTCAGAGACAGAACCGGCGCCGGACGGGCCGGCATCCATTTGACTACGACCAGCAGCGGGACGGACGACAGTCCGACGTCCGTTTCTCCTTGGGAACCGACGGGCGTCGTTCCTTGTCGTGAGACGGATGACGGTCAGGTTTATGGCTCGAGGACTTCTCGACCGAATGCTGGTCAGAAGCTGAAGGCTGGTGTCAGTCGGAGGTCTTACGTTTTGGCGGCAAGGAGGAGGCCCTGCAGCTTGAAGACCAGGAGGCCTTGCTCAACTCCTGGGAGTCAGCTTTAGAAGAAGAAGCAGCCGAGCGGGAGGAGCCCTTACCTGAGCCCTTGGATTTCTCGGGAGGGCTGAGACACTTTCAGTGGCTGAAGAGCAGTCGACATGGAGACCACAGACGAAGGTTAGAGGGCCGTGAGGCGGGAGTCATGTCCAGACGACCCGAACTTCGATCCCGACCTGTGTCTGGAGTGAGATCTCCCTCGTCCTGCTCCCAATGTTTGTGGTGCTTGCGAGCGGGTTGAGGATCAGATTCCCCCGAGGAGGAGGCCCATTCCATGGCGGCAAGTTTCGACTCTGCGAGGTAGGTCACAAGGGACTTCTGGCGCTGGATTCGCGTCTGTGAATTGAAGGCCTGGCAATGAGGGCAGGCGTCAGTGTGATGGTCGGGCCCCAGGCAGTAGAGACACGCGGAACGTCCGTCCTTCACAGGAATCTGTCGCCCACAAGTGCACTTATTTATATGCGATGACATAGATGTCGAAAAAAATGAGAATTCGAATTTCTAAGCGGTGGAGAAGAGCGATCGGTACTAGCTGAAATGATGAACTAACCCTGACCATGCGGTGGGAAAGAACTGGAGCACGTGGGGAGCTCCTCCTTTATATAGGGCAACGTCGGGGGTGGAGCCGATGTCGTTGAAGGCATTCCCCACGTCAGTACTGCTAGAGAAAAAGTTGCCGTAACCACCGCCAGTCCTCATTGTTGAACCTGCTGCAAGAGCTTCTCCTAGAAGTAAGATCTATTCCCCCCCCACCCCCAATTTATAAATCCTTGCCCGCTTCTTTGAGTGAAAGCCACAATGCACTTGTCCCTGACCAGGACGGCCAATATCCAAGCACTTTGTGCAACAACCCAACACCACTCAGAAATAAAAATTACGTACCTACAGTAATTCTTGATCTTCTCTTGTATCTTCACCATTCATTACTGCTTGGGTGTAAGTCGGAAGCGTGCATCCACCACAAGAGTTTCCCCTCCCCAGAGGAGTCAGCACTGATGGCGCCGCCCCCGAGAGTGACGCATCGCGTGATGTGCGAGGGGCGGCCATTAGGCGCCGCAGACTCCTCCTACATCCCAGTTCTGTTAGCCAGAGAGGCGAAATAAGTACAAGAAAAAGAGAACGAGGCAAGAGAGCCGAGGGATAGAAGAAAGGAAAAGATATAAACTGAAAAAGAAATAAGCTGGTAGAGGACAGAAAAAGGATTGCCTACCCTAAGGGACCGCAAGGCCTCACTGCTGGGTTGACTCCAAGGAACAAACAGATAAAGGAGAAAAAGAAGAAGGAAGAAGAAGAGAGGAAAAGAGAAAGAGGGATGTTGGGAGGGGAGAACTCTGCCAATTGAGAGACTGGTTTAAAGGCTTATAGACTCGGAACCAAAAACAAGGGAGCAAGGAACCCACTTGATACAACTGAAGAAAAGGTTCAATTGAACCGCATGCACAGCTTGGACTCAAAGGCAGATTCTCTATACCTCCCGCTATCCCCAACCCCTTAAACTCTAGGTGAGAGCTCACAGACAGCCAAGGCAGAAAAGAGAGCTCCCAACTAGGGAGGGGAAGGAAGCCCACTAGCACCTTGTTAAGTGCTAACACAGATGTGTGTGGGAAGGAGGGGGTATTTGAAGCCCTACAGAGGGCACCCTTTTACATGAAGGACAGAGTGGGAACTCAATCGGACTCCCTGAAAGCAAGACAAAAGATCACCAGCTCAAGGTAATTGCTGTGTCAGAACAGTGTTAAATCAGTGGAAGCTGACACAATAGGAGATTGAGAATGCCATGGGGGATGTAGAAAGAGGGAACCAAGCCATTTAAAGGACAGTCTCTAACTGTGAATTGAACAACATGGCTAAGAATGAGCCAAGAGGTCACCCCTGGGGTAATCAGACAGAGTTCCCTCAGGATAGAGGTAAATCCTACTCGTTCCCCTTTTCCCGGAAATTGGATCCGTCCAGAGAAGAACGGAAAAATCAAGATTTTTTTTTGTTTGTTTTTGCTTAAAGGCCAAAGCAAAAGAGGGGAGGAATGAGCAGGGAGGGGGAGTTGCCAAAGTAGGAGGCCCTTGAGGGGAAGGTGGGCGGATATCAGTAATGAATGGTGAAGATACAAGAGAAGATCAAGAATTATGGTAGGTACGTAATTTTCATATCTTCCCTTGTCAGTCTTCACCATTCATTACTGCTTGGGTGAGTGCCAAGCCTCACCGAAGGGGGGGACAAGAGAAACCCTCAGGGAACAAGACCCTCAGCCTCCTGCTGATGGAAAACAGAAGGGAGAGACCCTGGGCTAATTAGACGAGAACCCGAAGGCCGAGAAGAGCTAGGAGGTGTCCCCTGGAGACGAGGAGATGGAGGAAGCTCCTGCAGAAGCCTCCTAGCCGTGGTGGAAAAAAGACAGGTCCCTCGGAAGGCAGAGCGAATCCCCCTACACCAGGCCAGGGGTGACAATCTTGATAAGACAAAGCCATGCTGTCCGCCTGATGCAGATTGCTGTCCCTAGAAGCCACCTCATTGGTGTCGTAAGATGCCCTTGCCTTGTGCCTTGCCAACTCCAGGCCTATAGCAGAGAGGGCAATGGACCGTCTAGATTGCTCCATGTCAGGCATTGATGCTAGAAGCTGAGATAACAACGACCATAGATGCCTGCTGTAGGCAGCATGGTGTGCCTGATGTGATGCGATACACAACACTGCACGAGAGGAAGAGAACACTCTTGGGTCCAACTGGTCAAACTGTAGGGAATCTGAGTCTGTGGATCATCGTGCCAGGCGTCGTCGCCCGGAAGGAGTCTCTAGGGACACCAATCCCGAAGATGGGTTGGGAAGAGAACTTAGGGACTCGGATGGGGCACAATACCTTCTCCTGTAGTCTGCCAGGACTGGGATAGTGTCGGCTGGAGACTGCCAGGAACGGATAGACGCCTCCTGGAAAGGAATAGGCCAGGATGGCACCATCAGATGTTGGGTACTGAATTGACTGAGGAATTCACGCATCTCCCACTCAATACTGTCTCGCCTAACATATGATATACGGAGGTCCCCAACCATCCTCTAAAGGAAGCGCTGATATTCCGTGAAATCAGCGTCGGAAGAGAGGTGAGCAAGGAGTTCCTCTCCATCCGAGGAGGGAGACGAGGAGGATGGGAAACTCGAATGCCCAGAGGACTCCTGCGGCAGTGGGGATAGGCGAAACACCCGCTCATGCATATATCTAACATATGAGAGGAAGGCCGCGGCAGTGCCTCTGAACGTCTCCCAGGATAACGGACTGGTAGGACCAACATGGCCCGGGAGAGAGAGGGGGTGGCTGCAGAGGAACGGAAGAGGGGCACCTACAAGTAGGCAACTGACCTCTGCTAAGGCTCTGGAAACCGGGAAACGGAGCCCAAGCTGGCGGGGTCTGGGATAACAAACCGGGACACAGAACGGAACCCTGGGGATGCGAATCTTGGAAGAGGGTCCTTCCCTGTGACGTACCTGGGGCTGCAAGGATCCAGAAGGACAGCCCACAGCAACGCCACAGGAGGGGTCCCTCGAGCCTAAAAGGGAGAGGCGGGTTTGGCACTACAGCTTCTACCTGCACCTCGAGGGGTAGCAGGCAGAACTCTGTGTGTCTCACCCTGGCCCCTCAACCCCTCAGACTCTGAGGAGGCCCTCCTCCTCGAAGCCAGCGACAACGCTAGTCGATCCGGGGTTCTCTCAGGGAAGCCCCCTGAAGACAGAGTCCCCAGTCCCCCCTGAGAAGGCACAGCAGCAGCACGGGGACGGCAGCTGCCACAGCAACCTCTGGGAGAACAGACCCCCCCCAATCTCCACGCCGTTCCCCCCCCAGGGACCCCAGGCCACCCCACCTGGGAGTCCTCAGAGGAAGACTGTTGTGAAGACAGAGGAATGGGTGTGCTGGGCCGCCTGGCACAGTGTCCCATGGAAGACTCCGATCCAGAGGAATTGGAGAGCCAGAACAGGTATGCGTCTGACTTGTCCACTTCCGAGGAACAGCCAACCAGAAGGACCTCAATACTGGCCACCTCAGGAGTCCCCTGAGAAACGGTGCCACCCACTATGCCGTCCGGCGTAGACGCCACGCCAACAACACCGGAACCCGCTCCCGACTCATCCGCAGCTCCAGCCAAGTCCCCGGCACTGCCTCGGCATCAGGGTCAGACATGGTGCCACCAGAGTCGACCGGGTCCACGGCGCCTACAGCGCCGAGAGACAAAACGGTGCCACAAGCAGCGCCGCCTCGATCACCAGCACCACGAGCGGCACCGGGATCCGAAGCGCTGTCAAGGGTCTACCCGCACTGGGCACAGCAACCACGGGCCACGACACTGGGGGAGCCTGCACCTCCGAAGAAGTGACTGCCGAGGTGGTGTCTCCACCACGGCTCCAGGAGGGACCACGACGTTCCCCTAACACCGCAAAAGAGGCCTCCTCCTTGGCAAGACCTGAAGATGAGGAGGCCTCCTCCTCTCCAGACCATAGAGGCCTGGGAGGGGACCCGGAGGAAGGGTCTAAAGATCTTGCCTGGGAGGCCTGAGAGTGACGCCGTCCTCCAAAGTCGGCAGGGCCTTGCCGATTTTGAATGCGCGGACTTCGAGAACACGGCAGTCCATCGCGAAACAGGCGTCGCATCTATCCATATCATGGTTGGGTCCCAGGCACCGAAGACCAACTTCATGCCGGTCCTAAATGGAAAAATGCCAACCACAGGAGCACAGACGCATAGGGGCACTACCTGCTTTCGACTTACGTTTAGCTCCCGAACCAGACATTGTGCGAAAATAACTTTGTAAAACAGAAATGCTCCCAGCATCGTCGAAAACCAGTAAATGAAACGGTCTTACCGGATAGACGACGTCGGAAAACGAACCAGGATGCAAGAGATAACATGGCGTCGAACTTCGACAAAAATGGCCTTGTGGTGCAGTACACTTTTCCGATGCTCCGCACAGCAGGTGCAGCCTCAATGGCGGTAGAAACTGAACTAGGATGTAGGAGGAGTCTGCGGCATCCAACAGCTGCCCCTCGCGCATCACACGATGCATCACTCTCGGGGGTGGTGCAGACTCCTCTTGGAGGGGGGGACCCTCCCGTGGCAGGTGTGCGCCTCCGGCTTACACCCAAGCAGTAATAAATGGTGAAGATTGACAAGGGAAGATCTGGTAACTTGGTGGGTGCCCTCATACATTCCCTCAGGAACCTAAGCACACCTTCTCCATGACGCTAGTGCACTGGCTCGATGCCCTGAGGTCAGGATCAACCTTGGACTCCCACGTGGCGGGGCACAATGCCAATTTAAAGGGGGTGGGGGGGAGGACAACTCTTAGCCAGTGAGTAATGTGACGTACCTGGAACCTGACAAACTTGTGAAGAGCGACCAGCAAACACTTTGCTTCAGGTATCATCACCAACACTGTAAAATGAGCGTCTAGTAAAAGGCATATCCAATCCAGTATCTGCAAATCAAAAAATAAAACACTTTTAGATAAGCTGTGACAATCCAGCCAGATACACAAAAAAGTCCTGGGATCTGAAGCCAGCAACGAAATGTGTTCCTTACCAATCACGAAACAGGCTGTTAAATATTGGAAGTAAGAACAAAAATACATTCAAATTAAAAGTAGACACTTATAGTGGGACCTGCTTATAAAGGACTACTCTGTGCATACACTTTTGTCCATTATAAACGAGTGTTCCGGATAACCAAAAGAGAGTTTTCAGCGTTTCCGTGCTGGCAGCCCTACTACCCCTACTCTCACAGCATATTCACCATGTAACCAGATGTTACACAAGTGAACATGCAGCCTACCTATGAGTAGTTTTTCTCGTTTTACACTCTTCTCCTACCCAACAGCAACCTGCTTGTTTAGTCCACCTGTAATTCTGTAATCAGTGTGTTTTGCCGCCACGGTGCAGTACAGTACTGTCTGACTTTATACGTTTCAGTTCGGATCACACAACATGTTGCCGAATTGCTAGTTGCTCTCCGGGGCCACACACAATAGCCATGCATAGGGGGGATGGGCTGTCTTGACTAACACTGCACAGTCATGTTAAGTGAGGTTACACTTAATGTCAGTGGCTCAGCAGGTAGCACACTTGCCTCTGAGGCCGGGAGATCAGGAGGCTGTGGGTTCTATCCCCACACCAGGCACTTGGGTTAAATCCCAATACTGTCACTGTAGTGCAGCATGAGGGAGGTGCTGTCTTTCGGATGAGATGTTAAACCGAGGTCCCATCTGCCTGTTGTGGTGGTAGTTCAGGTGAATGTTAAAGATCCCATGGCACTTCTCGAAAAGAGTAGGGGAATATTTTATTAAATAAACAAACCAAATACATATCACAACATTCCTTTACATAATATCTGTTCATACATACTGTTAATTATTCATTTCTTTTTATACTCAAATTGCCTCTATAATTTTATATTTCACAAAAATTCTTACCCCCATTTTTTCTTTTTCCATTCATCATACTGTAATATTTTCTTTTCAAACACACACACTGTTTATGCAATTCATATTCTACTGATAATATTGTTCTCTCTGGATCTTTATTTGTTGCAGTACATATTTACATGTCTGCCATAACACATATTTGATGCATGTAAAAATTAGACAAACCATATCTGAATTAAACCCTTGTATCTGCTTGGTAAAGCCTCCTACTACCTCTTCATATGTTACTTTCTTCCATCTTTCCTCCTCCCACCTTATTGATAGTCTTTCCCAGAATTCTTTAATATATGGACATTGTATCATAAAGTGTTCCATAGTCTCCTTAATCGCTGTACATGATTGTCGTGGACAATACATTTCTTGCTAAACTTTATGTTTTGCATTTCCTTTAATGTTTAATCTTCCATGCACACACAACCATACAGTATCCCACATTTTAGGAAGGATCAACTTATCTTTTAACGTCTTTAACATCTCACCTTTATTTACTTCTAAAATCCCATTAAAGGAGATGTTTATTGTGAATCCTTGTTGTATGTACTGGTATATATTTTCCCTAGGCTTATTTAATATCTGATCTGCATCTAGCTTCCATCTCCTAATCTTGGATATACTAGGTCTAAAATACACAGGGCCACTATGAATATAAGAAGTGAAACTTTTCTTTTCTTGCCAGGCCTGCACACAAGGTATTATCCACTTTTATGCAAATAAAGTTCATACTGATTGATTTGGTCTTGCTGGGTCTATTATATTTTTCTCAAAGAACACACTATACAAAAATGCTATGGGGTTTATTAAATTTACTCCTTCTTTGTTAATGGGCTGCTAAAGTACTTCCCTTTTTATTGGGTTCAACCTGCTTCCCCATATAGTTTGAAATACTAAACTAAGGAGAGATGGCTCCAATGCTACCGGAATTGGGTACGTACACAACACTTAAATAAGTAAAGATTGGTAGTAATAGGGTCTTGACTATTTGTACTTTCTTTCTTTTAAACTGTTGCCACCCTTTCCAAAATTGCACTTTCTTTTTTGGTTCCTCTATCTTACCTTCCCAGTTTAACTTGCCATTATCTCCCCTCCCAAAGGTTATTCCCAGTACTGTAAATGGGTTTTCTGATACCTTTATGCCCCCTAGCTCTGGAATCTGTTCAGTTTGCACACTTAAGGGGTACACATTACTTTTATTCAAGTTAACACCTGCCCCTGTAACTTGTGAAAACTTCTCTATGTGTTTCATAGCCTTTTGACCTGATTGAATGTCAGACACACATATACATATATCATCGGCATAAGCAAATGTCTTAACACTGAACCCATTCTTTCTGGTTTGCACTCCCTTTACTTGGTCACCCTGTTGAATTATTTTTAACAAAGGGTCTATACAAAAACATACAATAAAGGGCTTAACGGACAGCCCTGCCGTACCCCCCCCTTCTACTTTTATACAAGACCCGAGACGACCATTAACCAGTGGCAATGTTGGTGCCACTGAATAAACGGTCATGATCCATTTACAAAATCTTCTTGAGATACCATATTTCTCCAGAACTATTTCTATAAACGTATGCGACACTTTATCAAATGCTTTTTCTTGATCCAATGTCATAATAAACCCTGTGATATCTTCTTCCTTACCTTGTTCCACCAGTTCCCTTATTAACAAAAGGTTGTCAATAATGGATCTACCTGTAACAGAACAGGTTTGTGATGCTGATATAGAAGATGGAGCTATTCTCATCAATCTTTTACCCAGAATTTTCATCAATATCTTTAAATCTGAGTTTAACAGACTCAGAGGCCTCCAGTGCTGAAGGCCCTCTATCATTCTTTTTAGGCATAAAAATCTGCCCCACTATCCCCATATGAAAATCCATTTTATTATGTAGCAATATCCAATTATACACTTCTACTAAGATATCAGTTAGAAGCGTGTCAAACTTTTTATAAACTTCAGAGGGTCACCCCATCTACACCTGGTGCAGTTTCATTTTTTAAAGTTTTAATAGTCTGACTCACCTCCATTTTGGTACCGGGTTCTAGTAACCTTTTAAATTTTGTATCTGGTATCTTTGGTATGTCCAAATTCTCGATAAGTAATTTCAGATTCTTTTCATCCCTGCAGCTAGAAGAATACATTTGTTTTAAAAAAGTATGGACTTCCTGTCTTATTTCTAGCTGAGTTTATACCACCTTGCCAGTGGCAGTCATTAACGCATACATGGTTCTGTTTTCTACTCTTTTTGTGCTACTTTCAAACACATCTCATAAACCCATTTTACCAGATGAACAAATTTTATGTTCTAATAACACAGATATGGCTCTTGTACACTCTAATAATTCCATTTCTGTTTTTACTTTCTTAATTTTTGAGGTCAGGTTCACACTGTCTGTTTATACTACTATATAGTTGAGCTAGTTGGGTTCTTAGGGAAATATATTTTTATACTGCAATGTCTTTATTACAGATACTGATCTTATATATTCTTCTTTAATCATATTTTTTGTCTCCACCCACCATTGACTTCAGTCTTCTACCAAACCTGTTATTGACATACGTGCTAGAAATATTTCCTTTATTTGTGTATGTAGCTGTTGATCCTCTAGTGAAGAAGTATTTAGTTTCCAATAATTCTTTCCTTGTGTATTATGTGGTTGTACTCCTATTGTACTTACAACAATCACATGATCTGTAGTTTCTACTGGTATGGTAAATGAGTTACGTACTTGTAGAAGTTTTGATGTAAAAATAAAATCTATTTGTGTCGACAGACTTCCTTTAAAGTACGCCCTCCCTTAGAGAGAGAAAGTATATATCCTTTAAATTGCTTTGTGCTGTTTTATTCAAACAATTTGAATCACAAATTTTTTTTTTTATCCGTACAGGCCCCTCTGTCTTACTTAGATGTTACACAATTAAAGTATCCCAGATTATATATTTTGTTGTGAAAAGGTAAGGCTTAATCAAATTAAATAATTCTACTCTTTCTTTTTTTCTAGATGGAGCATAGATGTTAATTGCTCTCCAAGCACAGTTCCCATAAAAAAAAAAAATTTATCAACAAGGCCCTTCCTGCATATAAATCTATTATTTTAGTTATTTTATATTAATCACCTAGGAACACAACCCCTACCCCATCACAATGTTCTGTTCCAAAGAAGAAAAAAAAAA
Organism: Neoceratodus forsteri; assembly: GCA_016271365.2. Classification (NCBI taxonomy): domain Eukaryota; kingdom Metazoa; phylum Chordata; order Ceratodontiformes; family Ceratodontidae; genus Neoceratodus; species Neoceratodus forsteri. The sequence goes on from JADMNL010000024.1 coordinate 349,731,572, forward strand.
AGGAGGGTCCTCCACACCACTGTTTTTTTGTTACTTGCTCCAGGTACATTGTATTCAGTCTGGTGTCCTGAATGAAGCATATATCAAATTTGTTACTTAATATAGACAATGTCACCAATCTGGGTCTTGCATTTCTGATGCTATTAACATTCAAAGTTGCAATTTTGAGTATGGGTGGGAGGGCATTTTATAAAAGATAGGTGCATTCTCCCTCTTTTATATTTTCCTTCTCCCACTCCTTGTCCTAACCCCTAATCTCTTAGGCCTTATCACTTCCCTGTTTTGATTTTCACCTTCTAAATCAGAGGTTACAATGGGTTGTGAAGATGACTCCGATTCTCCCCATGTTCAGATTCCAGGTTATCCCCCCTTTAAGACCTCGTATTTATTTGATAAAGAAAGGGCTTGCACCAGTGAGGAGGCCTTAACTAATTTTGATTTGGGCCTAGTTTGTCGCATGCCCCCCCCCCTTTTTTTACACTATTTTCATTTCAGGTGGAGGCATTACATTTTCTTCACTGTCTTTCTCTTTTCTGCTCTCCTTCTGAATGTTCTGCTCTTGCTCTTTTCTGGGTTCATTATGTTCTGTACTTAATTGCCCTGTCTCATTTAGAGGTTCATTTTCTGGTACTGGGGTAGGGGCATATGGGATATTAGTGCCCAGGACCACCTTGAAAATGAGCTTGCTCAATGGTGTTTATGCCTGGTTAAATAAAGTGATTCACTGATTGATAGTGGGGTCTATTTCATTTTCTTCAGGGCTGTTTGTCTCTCTTTCCCTCCTTTCCTGTGCCTCTTCCCTTGTCTGTCCATTCATTTGTTTCTTTCTATATCTTTTTTCTGTGCTTCCGTGACCAAAGTGTCTTGACAAGGTTGGTCAAACCTGTTATGAGTAGCCCAGGGACATGTGCGAACTGCATGCCCTGTCTCCTCACATAGGTTGCATCTTAAAACCCCTTGACAATCTGAGCTTGAGTGCCCAAATTCTAAACAAAGACTGCATTTTAATCTGTCACATCCTGCACTTAAATGTCTGAGAACCACACTTACAACACGTCCTGGGCTGACCAGGATAAAAACAATGCCCCTTCTCCCTCCCTATAAACAAACTATTAGGAAGGTGCACAGGGCCTTGATTATTGTTTAAGCCTCACCCTGTATTTCCACCCTCCTGTCCAAAAATGCTCAGAATCAAAGATTGGTTGTGGAGAACCCATTAATTCACATTTTTGCTGTAACCAGTATGTGATATCGTGAACTGCCACATTCTCATTTTTAAACAATATAGTCACATTTTTAACCTCAGGTTTCGTTAGAGGAATTACTCTGAATGGAATACACAGTTCTGTGTAGCGTAATTTATCATGCTTTGCCCAAAATCAGGCCAGTTCCTGAGGGGTTGTGAAGTTCACGTCACACATACTATCCCCATGCACATGTATAAGGGTATATACATCATTTGTGAAGAAACCCAAAGATTCTTTAATTAGTTTCCTTCCAATATAAACTCTGTCTGGTGTTTCTCAAGCACTTCTATGTACTGAATTCTCACTTTATTGCGTCTCTGAGTGGGTGGAGGTCGAGAGGAAAAATGGTCACTCCTTCAAAACCTCCCAATTATTTTTAGCTGTTCCTTGAGGTGCAGGCCCAGTTCCCTCCTGTTGTTCCTCTGTGTCCATTTGTTCTCCCCAAGTGGGGTTTTATTACTTGGTCCTTCATCTCCTGTATCAGATGATGAAAGTCTATGTACACAAGGTAATGTCTCAGTATTTCCCTCAGAATACTGATCATCATCAGTATTTAATTCTAAATCTGACTCAGTCACTAAGTCTTATTTGGCAAATGTTCGTGATTCCAATTTGTTTTTATCCAGGCCCGGGATGGGGCTATGTTTACGGTCCAGGATCCACTGGCCTATAACTGATCTTTTCCAGACCGCCTCTTTAAGAGAAGTTTCAAGCACCACTGGCGTTTTTATGCCTGGTATAGCACTTTGTGAATTTAAACCTTCTCTCCTTTCCTTAGCCCCAGTTTCTGGCCAGCATTTAAAATTTCATCAGTATCTATTAAATTCACCTTTTGTTGAAGTATGTCTGGTCTTTTCTTTTGCTGTAAATTAACTCCTTCTTACTCTACGGAAGTGTCAAGCAATCTGTCAGTCTCCATTTCACCAGCTGTTCTCACACCCTTTAATGCTGGTGCGTCATCATTAGAACTGTCAGGTAGGCTATCCGACCTTGTCAAAACGGGTACTTGCTGTGTTTTCTCCTGAGGCTCTCTGCTGTTTCCTTCACAGTCTTCTATTGTTCTGCCGCAGTCAGCAGCCTCATTTTGCGCCATCTCCGTTTCCAAATCAGACTCCACTGTTTGTAACACCGATTCAACCATTCCTCGATTTCTTTTCACCAGCTCTTGCAACCACTGGCGTTCTTTACTTTCTGCCACATTTGTAAGCTGACTCATTTTTTTTCAGCTTCTAAAATGCTGCCTGGTCCAGACAATGAGACATTAGTAATCTCCTCTGCTGGACCTGTAGGGAGGGAGATCTGCTTCCCTACACGTACACCAGCCAAATGATTCTGCAAAGGTTCCTCAGCCATGGGTGCAGCAGCTACACCTACCCAAGAGTAGGGATTTCCCTGTGCCCTGGCCAATTCCCCCCCCATTCACTAAAAATACTACCAACAGATTAATCTGGTTCAAGGTCAGTTGGCATTCATCTGTATCCCCCTCCACCGGGGTCGTGCCTGAAAATAGGCAGAATCTGTCTAGTGTACTTACCCGATCAACAGAGACTAAATCAATAAATAAACCCACCACATCATTGCTATCTTTGTGACTGCTGAATGTCTCTTTGGAACTGTACCAGCAGAGACAGAACTAACCAGGAACTTGGCAGTACTTGGAACAACAACAATAAGTCAGTTGCCACAGTGGTGGTGCGGGAAGGGGGGTGTTACACAGAGAAGTCTGTTTATTTTTTTGCCAATAATAATTTTTATTAGGTAAGAGCTGCAACATACACTTGATACTTAAGTATACAATGTGGGAGTAACGTGACAATTGCATGTAATTATGAAATGCATATTATTTAAAAAAATGCAAGACTCATAGTAACACAACTAATATCCTATATATCTATAGATATATATATCCAGAACTATATATTCTGCAAAACAGCAAAATGTTTTTGAATTTCATCAAACTTGTGTGGGTTTTTTTTTTTGTGCAACAGATGAGCCTTACTGCAACTGAAATATGGGACTATTACACAAGATGACTTTAAACAAGAAAGACATTTTAGGACCATTCATCTTCTGGTATTTTAAACAGCTTCCAAAATTTCTCATCTATAGGGAAAAAGCTGTTGTCAAATACTGTGGTCAGAAAGAACAGGTTACTCACCTGTAAGAGTAGATCTAGGAGTGGTATATGTTGTTCATCCACACTTCTTGGCATTGTCCCTTTCCCCTTTAAATCTACTGGAAGTCTTCAAACTGGCTCCTCCCACCTGCCCGGGTAGTATAATCCTCGGCTCCGCCCTGTGACGCCAGATCTTAGCCTGCTGGAAGCAAGGTTGTGCGTCTGCAGCTGGGGAGGTCGGGTGGGTCTGTGTGGATGAACAACATATACCACTCCTAGAACTACTGTTACAGGGGAGTAACCTGTTCTTCTAGGAGTGTGGATGTGTTGTTCTATCCACACTTCTTGGCAGACTCCTAGCAGTTCTCCGGGAGGAGGGAGGCAAGGTGCACACCCCCTACTTGGGCAACAGAGATTGGAGAACAGAGGCCCCAAAACCAGCATCCCAGCGTGACTCAAGGTCGATGTGGTAGTGGGTGATGAAGGTGTTTGCTGACTTCCACGTAGCAGCCCGACAGATTTCCTGGACAGGGATGTCCCTGGAAGCAGCCACCGAAGCAGCAGTATGGCAGGTAGAATGAGCTCTTATCCCTCTGGGAGGCTCCTTGCCCGCCAACTCGTAGCACAGAACTATGCATGATGTAATCCATCTCGCAATAGTCCATTTGGCTGCAGGTCTGCCAGAAGCGGCTTCAGCGTAGGTGACAAACAGCTAGCAAACCTCTCCACGAATTTCAGCCATCCTCTCCTTATAACAGGAGAGAGCACGTCTCAGGTGCAGGGTATGGAGCCTGTACTCTGCGTCCGAGGTGTAATTAGGGTAGTATACCGGCAGGGTCAACACCTGGTTAAGGTGAAACTCTGACACCACCTTTGGAAGGAATTTCAGGTGGGGGAGCAGGACAACTTTGTCCCTGTGGAAGATCAGATAAGGGGAGTCCACCGAAAGCGCCTAGAGCTCCCCTGTCCTTCTGGCTGACGTGATAGCCACTAGGAAGGCTGTCTTCCAGGACAAGTGTGACAGCTCGCACTTGTGCATGGGTTAGAATGGCTTGCCCATGAGTTTTGCCCGTACCAGCAGTAGATCCCATGGAGGTGGAGGTTCACGCACCGGAGGAGATATGTGATCCAGGCCTTTGAAAAAGCACCCGACCACTGTCTCCTGCGCCAGTGTCGACTGACCGGCCCATGCCCGGTAAGCAGAAATGGCTGCCAGGTGCACCCTAAGGGTCGAAGACCGTAGACCCCCTTTGGGAGAGACCAAAGGTAGTCGAGAATGTTAGCCAGAGAACAGGCTAAGGGGTCCAGACCCTTACCCTGACACCAAATGGAAAACCTTTTCCATTTGAAGGCATAACATTTCGTGGTCGATTCCTTTCGAGATGCCTCCACCACAGTGTAGACATCTTCGGAAAGACCCAAAGCCTGGAACTCTAGCTGCTCAGGTACCAGGCTGTGAGGTGCAGGGACTGAAGGTCCAGATGAAGGACCTTCCCCTGGTTCAGAGATATCAGGTCCGGGCATGTACAAAACCGCTCCGGGGGCCTGCAGCTGAGGCTGAGGAAATCTGGATACCAGAACTGGCGCAGCCAGTCTGGGGCTACCAGAATCACCTTCGTCTTGTCCCTCCTCACCTTGAGTAACACCTTGTGGATCAAGGGAAATGGAGGGAAGGTGTAGATGAGGCCTGGGGTCCACTGTCTCGAGAAGGCATCCCCCTGCAGCAAACCCTGCTGAGGGGGGCGGGCATGAAACAGCCTCAGCTTGGTGTTTTCCTTGGAGGCAAACAGGTCCACCATCGGTTTGCCCCAACGAGAGAACACACTGTAAGCCACCTCTGGATGGAGAGACCACTCGTGGGATGTCTGGCCTATGCGACTGACAGCATCCGCCAGCTGGTTCGAGACTCCTGCCACATGGATGGCTAGGAGGTCTGCCTCCTACCGGCTCACAAGGGTCCAGATGCAGAGCGCCTCCTTGCACAGCAGATGGGAGAGCATGCCGCCCTGTTTGTTGAGGTAGTACATGGTCACAGTATTGTCTGTCTGGACTTGAACCACTTGACCAGGAAGCTGAGGAGCGAAAGCTGACAGTGCCAGTCTGACTGCTCTGAGCTCCAACCGGTTGATGTGGCATCGTGACTCCTCAGGGGTCCAGAACCCCTGGGCCCTGTTGTCCCCCATGTGTGCTCCCCAGCCCATGAGAGAGGCATCGGTCGTGAGAATGACCGTTGGCTTGGGACGCACAAACAGGATCCCTTCCTGCAACCGGTCTGGGGCGGTCCACCACTGAAGAGCGTCCCACATCCTCTGAGTTACAGTGACCAGCTGGCTGAAATGACCGTGTCACTGGGTCCACTGGGCGGCCAGCTCCCATTGGAGGGGGCGCATGTGCAACTGGGCCCAACGAACCACTGAGTTGCACTCCGCCATGTAACCCAGAAGGCACAGAAAGTCCCGGGCAGGGTGCAAGTGCCCAACCAGAAATGACTGGGCAAAGGAGGAGAGAACCTCTGCCTTGTCCGCCGGGAGCAGAGCTCTAGCTTGACAAGAGTCAAGCTCTGCCCCGATGAAGCCCATCACCTGCGAGGGCATGAGTTCCGACCTGGCCACGTTGATCAGGAGGCCGATCTGGGAGCAGGTTTGGAGGGCCAGATCCCTGGACCTCTCCACCTCTTGTTGGATGGAACCTGCTAGGAGCCAGTCGTCAAGGCAAGGAAAATCCTGACCCCCCGATGCTGTAGATGGGCTGCCACCACTGCAATGCATTTGGTGAAGACCTGTGAGGCCGATGACAGGCCGAACAGCATGGCTCGGAACTCGTACATGGTCCCTTCAACCCTGAAGCAGAGGAATCGCTGATGGGATGGACGGATTGGGACATGAAAGAACGCATCCTGCAGATCCAGTGAACAAAACCACATGTTTCACTCCAAGGATGGTATGATCCGGTTCAGAATGACCATCCGAAAGGAGCATGACCTGAAATACTGGTTCAGGTCGTGGAGATCTAGAATGGGGCACCAGCCCCCCCATCCGCTTGGGCACCAGGAAGTACCTGGAGACAAAGCCTGGGTCTGCAGATGGTTCCGCCACTAGAGCTACTGCCTCCTTGAGGAGGAGCTGAGCAATGTTATCTCAAAGAGCCGACTGGGTGCATGCGGAAATCCATTCTTCCCGTAGGGCGTGGGCTCAGCTGGGAGGGTACTGCTCGAATTCTACAGGCAGTCCCTGATCAACCACTTCGGGAACCCACCTCTCCATAGTGACAGCAGACCAGGCGGAAAGGAAGTGGCGGAGCCAGACCCCCATGGGAGGACCCAGAGCTGGCATGATGGGAATAGGGGTGACCACCCCCATCCCGTCACTGAGCAGGCTTGGAGGAGTAGGAGGCTCCAGGACCTGAGCCTTGGCCACCTCTGCGGGCTTGTTGGGGTCCAGGCTTGGGCTGAGGGCACCAAGCTTGAGCCAGCTGCTGTTGATGCTGCTGACCTCCTTGGTAGGAGGACTGCTGGACCGCAGGGGAAGCGTGCCAAATGGACTTCTTTTTCTTCTGATTCTTGCCCAAAGAACCCTTAGCAGAAGTGGCATCCAAGGTGGCACTGGACTGCTCTATGCACTGTAGATGATCGGCCACTCCTGGACCGAACAAGTCGGTGCCAAGGAAAGACACATCAGCAAGCTTATGCTGCGTATCCGCCAGAAAGGAGGAAAGCCTCAGCCTAGCCCTGCGGCGAGAGGTGACTGCGGCAGCCATCGAGCGGGCACAGGAATCTCCAATGTCCAGGGCTTTCTGAAGCTGCTGTTTGGCAACAGCACGGCCCTGGTCACGGACCTGTTTGACCATGGTCTGCATGTCTGCGGGGAGATGAGGAAGGACTTCGTCGAATGACCCGAGAAGGGCATGAGAGAAGTGTGCCATGATGATGGTCAAACTGGCCTGATGAAGGCCCAAGGAGGAAGCCACATAAATCTTCCGTGTGGAGTGGTCCATATTTTTGGACTCTGTCCGGAGGTCGGTCAGGATCGGATGAACTGCCAGTATGCCTGAACACAGAGGCGGTCACCAGACTCTCAGCTGAAGGGTGCTCTGTGAACTCTGCAAGGGACCCCATGGGCACCGCATACTTGGGACATGTGGGCAGACGGTGCTGGGCATGAGGCAGGGCGCTGATAAAGTTCGAGGGCCGGGCCAACGATGGCTTCGGCCATGGGAAAGGCCTCTGTCGGGGTATCCCCTCTCTTTAGGATATCTGTGAGAGGGTACTCCACCTTTTTCTGGATGGATTCCAAGGCCATTCCAGTGGAGTCGGAAATGAGACGGAGAATCCTTTGGAAGGAGGAAGGGCCTTCCTCCATCCCTATGCCAACAGACTACTCATCATCCCCAGGATAAGAATGGAGCCCGGTGGCATTCGAGTCCGAGTCGGGAACAACGGCTGCCACGAAATCACCCTGGATCTGCCGAGGCGATCCAGGTGACTGTGACCGACAGACGTCGGGGAAGTGCGGTGCCCTGTTGATCCTCTTTCAAGGGAGCCCCTCCCATGGGTTGTTTAGGGGTGGTTCCACCCAAATAACTGGAGAGACCTGAACAGGCCAAACAGGAGGACGGGCCAATTCCACGGGCAGAGGAACCGAAGACTTTGGTTCCGGAGGTATCTGCTTCGGCCTGGGAGGAGAGAGCCAAGTAATGGCCGGGGTGGCCGACAGAGACAGCTTCTGCCAGATTAGAATCAGCTGTTGCCACATAAGATCCTCACAGCGCCAGAGTTTTTGTTGGAGCCTCTCCTCATCCGAGGAGGATGAGGACGACCTGTGGCATCACCTCTTCTTAGAGCGCTTATGGCTCTTCCTCGGACAACTGTCCAAGGGGGTTCTGGACCTCGACTGAGATCAGGGAGGCTGACTTGGTCAATCGGGGGACACCAGGGGAACTGGTGAAACACAGGGTTTCCAGAAGCGGATCCTTATTGGGGATGTCAGTTGGCTGGGTCTCCTCATCAGGAAATACTAGGACCGGTGTCCTTTCCAAGGAGTTGTCGACCGGGGCCAGCGACAGCGGGTCGTTAGGATCGAGGATGATCTCGACCTCATCGGCCGCTTCCTCAGTCGTCTGGCCAGACGGAAGGTCCATAAAGCCTGCGGTCGAGGAGGCAATCTTGACCAAGGTTGAGACCGCATGCTCCTGGGACTGAGACCTCTCTCGGTCCCAAGATCGTCTTCGTCAAAAAAAAAAAAAAAGAAGGTTCTTTCTCTCCCTTCCGAGGGCGGGAGGAGGGCGAGCCAGAGGGCGCCTCACCCCAGGTGGGGAGAAACTGGCACAACTCCTTGAACGAACCAGTAAAGGTGGAGCCCAAGTTCAGTGGAACAAAGAAGCTTCGATTAGCCAAAGCGCGAGCAGCTTCTTTCTCGAATGCCTGCATGCGTTCCAGCTGCTCGGCAGAGCCAGTGGCCGCAGAAACCGCCCACCTAGACTCCTTGGACTTCACTCGAGGGTTCCTTTTCTCTGGTCTCCCCAGTTTCAGGGGTGCAATGCGGTTGTCCAGGACGTTGGGATGGAAGGCCAAGCAGTAACTGCAGGACGAGGTGTCATGGCTGACACTCAGGCAGTAGACGCACATGACGTGGGAATCGGTGCGCGACATCTTTTGGCTGCAAGGACACTGGCGAAATCCCTGGGAAGATTTCTCGTCCATGATCGAAGACGCAAATGTGCGATTGCTAACTCGAACGAGTTTAATTTCGGTAAAACCGAAGATATGAAAGCCAGGGCCTGCGAAATGCGAGAGCACAAGGAGGCAACCTGCATCTTCCAGCGGAAAGAAAGATCTGGCGTCACGGGGTGGAGCCGAGGATCATACCACCCGAGTGAGTGGGAGGAGCCAGCTTGAAGACTTCTGGCAGATTTAAAGGGGAAAGGGACGATGCCAAGAAGTGTGGATAGAACAACATATCCACACTCCTAGAAAGAACAGTTATGTAAGAACTTACTGTAACAGTATATCTGAGAGAATCTCCTCTGTTAGGCCTTACCATTGGAACTATAAGCCATCAGCGTTAGGACCACAAGGAAACTTTTGCTAGTCAGGGGCCACCCACGATGATGTGCCACATCTGCATCTATATAAGCAAGAGCATCCCCATCACATCTCAGTTCCCTACCAGAGATTAGCCTTGAAGAACCTCCAACCGTGGGGAACTAGAATAAGACCACCACCCTGCATACAAGAAGCAGGGGGTTGGATACAAGATGCATGGAGTAGGTTTTAGGCACAGCATCTGATGTATCACTCACTGAAGCAGAAAGGGGGAGGAGGGGGGAACAGCCTAGCCTAATGGAGGAGATTCTTTGGAAGATAGAATAGTTACGTGCTTACGTAACAGTAGATCTTTGAGAGAATCTCTCATCAGGCCACACCTATGGAAGTATAGCTGCCAGGCACCACGACCACAGAGAAACCTTTTTGCTAGCAGTCTACTAGGGGCCACCCACGATGTCAGACATCGACGTCCAACAGTATAAAATACGTGGGCAGTCCCACTCCCTCCTCGGTTCCCCACTTGAGACCATACTGGTAAGGCCTCCTCTAGGAAACCAACGAGAGAGTTGAAGCTACCAGTTACCTGGAGAGGCTGGAGCAACAAGTATGCCATCCTGGAGATAGAGACAGGAGCAAAGAGGCTCTGAGTCCAAGGGGAACGGAGGGTGGGTCGGCATGACCTGGTGAAAGAGATTCTCTTGAAGATCTACTGTTGCGGTAAGCACATAACTGTTCTATCTTCTTCGAGGGTATCTCTTTCATCAGGCCACACCTATGGAACAAGTCCCAAGCAGTACTGACAGAGAGACAGACTGGGTGACTGGAGGCTAGGGGCTTAAGAATGGATGCCTTAAAGCACTGTCAGGCCGAAGCCTGCCCTTCTTCTAGAGGCAATGTCCAGACTGTAGTGTTTAGTAAAAGTGTGGACAAAGTTGCAGCAGCATAGATTTCTGCAGCTGACACATTCCTGAAACAGGCAACAGAAGTGGCCATGCCTCTGGTTGAATGGCCACGGACAAATCCAGGAAGCTCCTTACCATACTTCCTGTTTCAGGTGTTGTCCGTACCAGTTTCTAGCATCTGAGGAATATCGCCAGGATAAAGCCCCTAGTTCCGCCTCTGGACCTCCCCACCTTGATTCATACCTTTGTGATGTCCAGGCTTGACTGCTGTAATGCGCTCTATCTTGGGGTCTCTGGGGGTACCCTACGCTGACTGCAGCTGGTGCAGAACACGATGGCTAGGCTGTTGACAGGACAGCCTAAGTATTGTCATATCGCCCCGGTACTGAGTGAACAGCACTGGCTGCTGGTCAGATGGAGGGTCCTCTTCAAGGTGGGCTTGCTCACCTTTAAGGCCCTACACGGCCTGGGCCCTAGCTACCTGAAGGACCTTCTTAAACCTGCTGTCTCGGTCAGCTCCCTCCGCTCCTCCTCTAGGGGCCTCCTTGTGATTCCCAAGACGAGGCAAAAAACAGCAGGTGACAGAGCATTTAGTGTCATCGCCCCTGTCCTGTGGAATTCGCTTTCTCCAGCTGTTAGAGAGACCCCTTCTGTTGAGGTATTCAAAGCCTGCCTCAAGGCCTTCTTGTACAATCAGGCCTTCCTGGACTTTGCTTTATAGCCTTATCTTGATTCCTGACTTTTATGCCTTAGCTGGTCCATGGCCATCTCTGAGTTAGTTTTATTTTTTTTTTAATTTTAGTTTTTGTTGACCGGGTAAATGCACTAGACAAATCCTGCCTATTTTTAGGCCCGACCCGGGGATGGGGGATACAGATGAATGCCAACTGACCTTGAACCAGATTAAGCTGTTGGTGGTATTTTTCGTGAATGGAGGAAATTTGGCCATTGCACCGGGGAAATTCCCCTGCTCTTTTCGAGAACTGCCATGGGATCTTTAACATCCACCTGAACTACCACCAGAACAGGCAGATGAAACCTCGGTTTAACGTCTTATCCGAAAGACTGCACCTCAGGAGTGCAGCACCCCCCTCATGCTGCACTACAGTGTCAGTATTGGGACAGTAGTAACCCAAGTGCCTGGTGTGGGGATAGAACCCACAGCCTAATGATCTTCCGGCCTCAGAGGCGAGTGTGCCACCTGCTGAGCCACTGACACTGCAGCTGAGGGTAGTATTTATAAATTTTATAACTGTTGTAGTATTGTATACTTATGTCCAATATTGTGTTATCTGTGACATGGCATTAATAAAAGCAGAGTGAGAAAAGAAATTAATTGGTGGAAAGAGATCACATGGGGTGTTTCCAACCGTGCATTAATTCCTTAGATATGCACGGTTGTGTAATACTGAGATTGACCACAAGTGAGAGGAAAATACACAAAATACTGCGTTTCCCACCCACCCAGTGGACACAGTAGATGACAGAACATTTGTATTGAGTAGCACAATGCAGTCTTGTAAACCTGTCCCCCAAAATATTGCCACAGAGTCAGACAGAGAAACATACTAGTAGCAGCACAGCTCACAAATCAGTAAATCAATCTGCAGAGATTATGACATCCGCAGCAAAAGTCGCCAACCCTACAAGCTCAGAACCCACCTCATGCGCACCTACACCGAGCAGCCCTACAATTTCTGATTCCTGGAGCAGTGCACAGCATATTACAGGCAATAAAAATCAGAGCAATGCAAGCAGTAGACCAATAAGTGTACCTAACGAAATGTATTCCAGCAACTCCTTTCAATTGTCCAGATTCACAATTAACGGACCTGTAAATTTTCATTACCACGCATCCTCAGAGAAGTAATTTCCAGGACACAATTTACGCCTTGCACTTGCAACAGAGAAATGCATAGTAGACCGATAGAAAATGGGAATGCAGGAATGAATATCGCCAGAAAGCTAGAATTAATGAGCAGCAGTATTACCAAAGGAAAAATGGTACCTTAAAGTTAATAGTTATAGCAGTTTTTGTGCAGAAGTAGCATGCCATTGTATGCAAATATTATATTTCCCATAATGCATAGTTAATGTGCAACAGTTTAAAATGAATGAGGAGCAAAGTTATGCACTGCTTCTAAGACATGTTAAAAACATTTACTAGGCGACAAACAGTGTAAGAAATCAAAGCAGGGTTTAAAAAAAAATGTGAGTGCATTAAAAGGTAATTTGGTTGAGTGGTTGGAGCACTAGGCCTTCGGCTCGCGCAGTAACCCCCCATGCATGAATTCCTTGTAAATGCCTCCTTTTACGTGGCTTAATGCTTACATAATTTATTGAGTTTTGTATGAAATTTTAATATGTTCGGTGCCCAAAGCCTCCGGGATGGGCGTCTTTTTTAAATAAAATTTGCCTTGCCTTGCCTGTGGTGATAGTCTACCGAGAGGAGGGAATGAGGAAGGGAAAGCACAGTTATGAAAGAACTTACCGTAATAGTAGATCTTCGAGAGGAGGTCTTGCAGCAGTCTATAACCATTAGGAATAACACCTCTTTAGGACCCACCGGAAAAATTCTTAGCTAGCAGTACCCAGCAGGGACCACCACCCGACGTCGGCTCCACCCCTATGTCGGTCACAGTATATAAGGGGGCGGGCCCCAGCTCCACCCCAGTCCCCCCACCAAGCCCCGTGAATGGGCCCATCGAGAGAAAGAAGGGAAGCCTGTAGATGATGTGCTGAACACCTCACTCAGGGGATGGAGGGTGGGAATGCAGCGCCTCTCGAAGATCTACTGTTATGGTTAAGTTCTTACGTAACTGTACTATCTTACTTCAAGTGAGAGCTCTTGTAGCAGGCTATAACCATTAGGACCGAATCCCAAGCAGTCCCACACCAAGGAGGTGCCTAATCCCGTGAGGTGGAGGGATGGGAAATGCTGGAAACACAGGAACTTAGGAAAGAAGTCCTTGAAGGACTGCCAAGCTAAAACCGGCACGGCATCTGGATGCAATGTCCAGGCTATAGTGCTTCACGAAAGTGTGCACAGAATTCCAGGTGGCGTCCGCACATATGTCTCTTATAGAGACATTTTTTAAGGCAGCAAAAGCAGTGGAGACCCCCTGGTGGAGTGACCTCTAAGCGGGCCAGTTTGTTGTGCTTTTCATAGCAAAACACAATGCAGTGGACAAGCCACTTAGAAATCGTCTGCTTAGACACCGGGTTGCCCAAGTGTTGTGGCGCGAAGGCCACAAATGGTTGCTCCAATTTACGGTGTGCAGCCGTGTGCTCAAGGCAGTACCTCAGTGCCCTGTGGGTGTCCAGTGTGTGAAGGAGGGCTTTTCCCCATCAGAAGGAGAAGAAAAATAAACTGGAAGGTCACCCGACTGGTTGAGGATCAACTCCGAGGCCACTTTAGGAAGGAACTTAGGATTTGTTCTGAGGGAAACTCTTTCCCTGTGAAAAACCAAGTAAGGCTCTTTACACATCAGAGCCTGGAGCTCGGAAACTCTTCGAGCCGAAGTAACAGTAACTAAAAAACAAACCTTCCAGGAAAGGTAACACAGCTCACACTCGGCCGCTGGTTCAAATGGGGGGAGCATGAGCTTCTCCAACACAAACAGGAGGTCCCAGAGAGGGATAGGATCCCTGATGGGAGGTCTCATATGCAGAATTCCTCATAAGAAGGTGCAGGCCACATCCAGTTGGGCCAAGGTTCTATCCCCCAAGAGGACACGATCTGTAGAGATGGCCCACAAGTACACCTTTACTGAAGAGTAGCTCAAGCCTTGCTGGTATAAGGAGAGGAGACACTGTAAAGCTGAGTTCACCAGACAGGTAAGGGGATCCAGATGGTGAGACAAAGCCCGGAAACAAAAACATTTCTACTTCATAGCATACGTGAAGCGAGTAGTGGGCTTTCTCGCCGAGACGAGGATGTCTGCCACCTCCTGGGAGACCCCATACCTCGATCTTGCTACGCCTGAAGGAGCCAAGCATGAAAGTGCAGAGACCCGAGATCCAGATGGACCAGCATGCCCTGATCCTGCAAGATACTGGCAGCGGTATAGGAGGTTCCGGGGACAACTGCTGAAGTAGTGGGAACCAAATCTGCCGAGGCCACAGCGGGGTGATTAGAATCATCTGAGCCCCCTCGGCCTGTATCTTCAATAATACTCTCTGAATGAGAGGGAAGGGAGGGAAGGCGTAAAGAAATCTCCCTGCTCAACAACGGGACAATGTGTTTGGCCAGAAAGCATCAGGCGCGGGCTCTTGCGAGCAGAAAATTGGCAGTTTGGCATTGCATGGAGACGCAGAGGTCCGGCTATGGTAGACCCCATGTGTTGAAGAGCTGGTCCGCTACTGACTGTAGTAACTTCCACTCGTGTGCCTTGGACTGAGACCTGCTTAGGCTGTCTGCCAAGTCATTTAAGATGCATGGAACATGCACTGCGGACAGAAAGATGTGACGCTCCAGCGCCCAGTACCAGACTCTCATCACCTCCCTGCACTGCACAAAGACGGAAGTAACCGACTTCAGGGGGGTGGATTTTAAGGAAATGGGAAGGATCCTTAAGGAGCATTTGGATGGGATTGGGTCAGACATGGACGCTGATAGTAGGTGGGAAATCATCAGGAGAGGGGTGCAGGATGCTACCAGCACCTGTGCAAGAGTAAGACGAAATGCGTAGGGCCTAAAACCCTGTTGGTGGACCAGGAGGTCCAGGAGGTGGGTGGGAAAGAAAGCAGCCTATAAGAAATCAAGTGCTCAAGGAGTGAAAGGGATCGAGGGAGTATGAGCTGATGGCTAGAAGGGCCACTAGAGTGGTGGAGGGTGCTAAGGCAAGGAAGGAGCAGAACCTGGCCAGGGAAATTAGGAGAGGGAAAAGGGGTTCTTAGATACATTGGGGAAAGATGAAGGGTGAAGGGACAGATTAGCAGGATTAAATCAGGGAAGAGATGGGCACAAGACCCAGAGGAGCAGGCTGAGGTACTAAATGAGTACTTCACCCAGTTTTCACCAGGAAATGGGGATGCTGCATCATAATGGAAGAGACAGAGATAATGAGGGAGGGGGGCCCCCTACCAATCGGCAGGTCTGGGGAGAGGGGGCATCACTGGCAGGTGGGGAGGGCTACAGGAGAAGAGGTACTGGAAGTGGCAATCACAGCAGAGAGAGTGAGGAAGCCCTCAGCTCCCTTAAGACGGAGAAAGCACCGGGCCGGATAAATTACATCCTAGAGTGCTGAAGGAACTTGCAGATGTCCTGGCAAACCCTGGCAGAGCTTTTCACCATCTCTGAGGACAGGGTGGGTGCCCCAAGACTGGAAGGTGGCGATGTAGTGCCCATCCACAAGGGGATCAAGGGAGGTGGCAGGAACTACAGGCCTGTCAGCCTGACATCAGTGGTGGGCAAGGTGATGGAGGGCATTGTCAAGGAGAGGCTGGGGGACCTGATAGTCAGGGTGCCTGGACGACAGACAGCATGGATTCATCCCGGGGAAATCGTGTCAAACCTGGTGGAGTTCTATGACTGGGTGACAAGTGCCTTGGACCTGGGTAGACCAGTGGATGTCCTCTTTCTAGACTTCAGCAAGGCATTTGACTCTGTTCCTCACGTGGGCCTGTTGGATAAACTAGGAGAAATGGGGGTGGAAACCAGATGATCCGATGGATAGGCAATTGGCTCCAGGACCGGACCCAGAGGGTCGAGTTGGTGGATAGTCTCTTCCCTAAGGAGGGTCATTAGTGGGTCCCACAGGGATCAGTCCTGGGCCCTTCTGTTCAACGCCCACGATCTGACATAAGGACAGGAATCAGGAGTGAGATGAGTCTCTTTCAGATGACTCGAAACTGGGGCGGTGGTGGATGGGGAGGAGGGGAGGGTGGCCCTGCAGGGGACCTGGAGGCCTGGAAAGATGGTCTAGAAAGTGGAAGCTGAGGTTTAATGCAGGGAATGCAAGGTACTCCACCTGGGCCAGAAACCCAGGCCAAGTGTACCACCCTGGGGAATACTACAAGTCTCAATGGCTGAGAGGGACCTGGGGTGGTGGTGGATGTCAAGATGAACAACTCTGAGACTTGTAGGAGGGCAGCAGCCAAGGCCAACAGGATGCTGGGATGCATCGCTAGGGGATCACCTCCAGAAGGAGGGAAGTGATACCCTCTGTATAACTGCTTGGTGAGGCCGCACCTGAGTACTGCGGCGCAGTTTTGGAGGCCGACTTAAAGAGGGACATTAACCTCCTGGAGAGGGTCCAGAGGAGGGCAACCAAAATGATTTGGGGCTTGGGGACAGGACCTATGAGGAGAGGCTCAAGAGCTAAATATGTACACTTTGGAAGAGAGAAGGGACAGGGGGACATGATAGAGGTCTTCAGGTACATGAAGAGGGTAAATAGGGAGGAACAGTGAGGGTGCTTCAAGGAAGGAGGAGGGGCCACTAGAGGGCATGGGTGGAAACTGGAGGGGAAGATTCAGGGAGAAAGGAGGAGGTGCTACTCACTGAGAGGGGTGGTAGAGCCATGGAATGCACTACCTAGGGGGCTGGTGGAGGCAGAGACAGTGGAGGGGTTCAAGAGGGGGTGGGACAGTTACAGGGGAAGGGTTCAGGAAGCAAAATCCAATGCAGCAAGAATATCCGGAACTGGGAAGGGAGAAGCCAGAGAAGGCGAGGGGGACAGCAAGGTCAGCACCCAGGGTGGGGGCTGACCAAACGAGCAGACACGAAAGACCATTAGGCCTATTCTGCTGGCATTTTAGTATGTTAGTATAGGGGGTAAGAGTGTGTTCCACCTTGCTTGTTGATGTAAAAGACGACCGCCATGTTGTCCGTCTGAACTAGGAGAGCGTCTGGGACAAGGTCCTCTTGGAAGGCATGCAACACACTGAGGACCACTCGCATCTCTAGGACATTGATGTGAAGGTCGCGCTCCTCTGAGGACCAGACTCCTTGAGTTTGGTGGGTCCCTAAGTGCGCCCCCCCATTCCAGATCTGACATCTGTCATGAGGGTCTGATTTGGTTGCTCCTGACGAAAGGGGACCCTTTTTCTCTAGCTTGAGAGGGTCCAGCCACCAATGCAGGGTCCTCTTGACCGTCTCTGTGACTCTGACCACGTAATCCAAGTCGTGTGAGCATTGGTCCCACTGCACCCAGAGCATCCACTGTGGGGCTCTCATGTGGAGGCGAGACAAGGGAGTTACAGGGATGGCCACTGCCATGTGCCCCAGAAGTCTGAGGAAGGTCCTGGCTTGGACCTGAGGGGTTACTAACACTGATCCGGCTATCTCCCGTAGGCGATCGCCCCTCTCTGGAGGTAGAAAAGCCATGCCCTGGATTGAGACCAGGATCGTCCCATGAAGACGAGTCTTTGGCTGGGCTCCGGGGAAGACTTCAGAAAGTTCAGGGTGATCCCCAACTCTCGGAATAGAGTAAAGGTGTCTCAGAGCCTGGATGAGGCACGTCCTTGACAGGGCCGCAAGCAGCCAATCATCGAGGTAAGGAAAGACAATGTCCTTGGCGCCTTAGAGCCGCAGCTACCATTGCCAAGCACTTGGTGAAGACTTGAGGAGTGGAGGAGAGGCCGAACAGAAGAACCCGAAACTGATCATGCTCCCCCGGAAGTGGAACCTCGGGTACTTCCTGTGGTGGGGGAGACCCCGATGTGCATGTACGCAATCTTGCATGTCTAGGGAGCAGAGTCAGTCTCCTTGGTGCAGCAGAGGAATAAGACCTGGAAGGGTGACCATCCAGAACCTTCTGTACTCTATATAGTTGTTTAAAAAGTTGAGGTCCAGGATGGGTCAAAGATCTTGTGTCTTTTTTGTAACTAAGAAAAAGTGGGAGTAATATCCCTTTCCCCATTGCTGCAGAGGGACCGGTTCTATCGCCCTTTTTTGCAAGAGGGCCTGAATCTCTCCTTCTATGAGAGGTATGTGAGAAGGAGGATATCTTGAGGACCTTGGTGGAGTATCTGGGGGAATTTCGGTGAACTCCAGCGTATGTCCTCTCCTTATAATGTCTAGGACCCACTGGTACGCTGTTATGGAGCTTCACACCTTCAAGTGAAGGGAGAAGCCACCCCCTACTGCCTCCCCTGGTACCTCCTCCAGAGGAGGAGGGGGAGGGAGGGAGTCACTGGGTGGAGCCGGGAGTGGGCAGAGAGGCTTGGTGCCATGAAAAGGAGCGCCTCCAGGTTGCTGGTTGCCGGCCCTCCTTTTGAAGCTACCTTTCTGGCCCTGTTGGTTACCACGGGCTTGAGCACCTGAGGGCTTCCGAAAAGGGAGACGTCTCGCTCGTCTCTGGTCCCCTCTCTACATTTGCTGGACGGACCAGATAGACTTGCCAGACTCCTGGAGACGAGAGATAAAGGACTCTGTCTCCTGCCCAAAGAGGACGGAACCTGGAAAGGGAGGTCCTGGATTCTGGACTGCAGGTCCTGGTGAAAGCCAGAGACTCTCAACCAGGTGTGGTGCCGGAGGCAGACACCTGATGCTGCTGCTCTGACCGCTGTATCTGTGGTATTGTATGAGGCATGGAGAACAAGCGTGCCTACGTCGGAGCCCGATTTTAAGATGTCCAGGAGTTCCGTCTTTTGCGCGGAGTCTGGTAAGGCATTAGCAAGCTCCTGTCCTGTCTCCCATAACTCATTCTGGTACTGGACCATATGAGTGAGGAAGTTGAGGGATCTAATGGAGCAGGTAGAGGCAGAGTAAACCTTCTTGCCCACCTGGTCCAAGTAGCAGGATTCTAGGTCAGGAGGCTTGGAGCGGAGGTGCTTAGGCTGCTACGACTTGTCGTGGGAAGCCGTGATGATAGATGAGTCCGCCTGAGGGTGTTCTGCCAAGAAAGGCTCATCCCTCAGGGCTCTATACAGCCTGTCTGACTTTTTTGGAACCACCGGCACTGAAGCTGGGTGCTTCCAAGTTATTCTGGAAAGATCTTGGAAGGTGTCCACTAAAGGAGGCACCACTAGAGGTTTGGGTTCCCTCTGCCTCAGGTATTTAGCCAGTCGTCAGCGTTCTGGATCCAGTTCCTCAGTCTCCCATTCGAGGCCTGGATGTGCCTCACGACATCCATGAAAGTCAGATCATCAGGAGGCGAGCAGGGTTGATCCTTCTCTCTTGGGGAACCCCCGACCTCCGAGAGGGACGAGGAAGAAGGTGGGGTAGACGATCTGCTACTGGGCCTTGAACGGCCTGAGCTGTCTCTTGGACTCCCCTCACTCGAGTGTCGGTGGCTACGGACCGATGTTGGCTATAGGAAAGATGACGGTGCAACGACAGACGGTCAGCAGACAGACGTTGGGAGTGGGAGCAGGCCTACCTAGAAGAGCGGGAATGGCTCCTGGACCAGGACCGATACCGACAACGGCTGCCCGATCTGGAGGGGTGCCGAAGTTGGATTGCAGACCAGGAACGAACCTTCAAGGGTGGCCGCTCAGGGGTCTACCATGGGGAAGGAGCGGGAAGGTCCTCGGGATCAATGCTGTCCGATCAGTTAGGGTCCAGCTTTGGTGAAGACTGTTCTTTCTTCACCTGACTCCACCAGAAGGTGAAAAGCTCCTGTAGCTCGTCTTTAGTAAAGACCGAGCCTGCCGACCCTGGAAAGGGAGGCGGAGAAGCCGGGTCAGGTAGTTAGTGGAAGGGAGAATCCCCCACAGAAACCTGCGAGGTGGAAGACTTAGGAGTCCCCGAGACTGCCCCTGCCACGGGGTCTTCCACTACAATAGTTTCTACTAGCGTCAGTACGGGGTCTAGCGTCGGGTTCATAAGAGTCGGTGCAGGGGTGACTCTCACCTGGTGGCTTGCCCTCATTGGGCAAGGTCGAGACCTTCTTAGGCGGGCGCCAGAAGCCAAGAGGTCAGGGGTAACTCCTCAGAGGGGCCACCTTAGGCTTCGATTTTCCCCCCAATGTACCTGCCTTGGCTGGTGCTGGTTTCTTGGCAGGTGGGTTGAGCACCTTGGAGCCTTCTGGGTGCTTGCGAAGGTCCCCTGAGCCCGAAGAGGAAGAGGCCTTCTTGGGGGAAGAGCGAGAGCGGGACCGAGACTGGGAGCAGTGATGGGACAGGCTATAGTCCTTGTCGCGGGAGTGCTTGTGGGACTTGTCCCTATGCTTGCCCTTATCCCCCGGGGTGCGCAGGACATCCATATTCTTCTCCAGAAGATGGGCCTTGAGAGCCTTCAGGTGCCCGATTCTTTCTCTGCTGGTGAGGCCTTGACAGGAGCAGGTCACGCTGTCGTGGTCTGGGCCCAGGCAGAAAACGCACTTAGTGTGGCCATCTTGTGAAAGGATTTGGCAGCCACAGTGGCACTTATTCCTCTTAGGCCTGGAGGAAACCGACGACAGTGATGACATACGTCGGACTGTAGTTGGGGGTGAGGGTGATAAACTCGCTGAAAACTCGAAGAAAGAGAATAATCCATCCAAAACAATGCAAATTTGAACTTTTGCTGGGCTGGATAGCCAGAACTTCCCCAACGTGAGCGGGTCGTGGTGGGAAAAGAACTGGGTGAGCCGGGCCCACCCCTTATACTACAGTGACCGACGCTGGGAGGCCGTCCCTGCTGGGTACTGCTAGCTAAGAATTTTTCCAGTGGGTCCTAAAACCTGCGGCGTTAGTCCTAATGGTTATAGCCTGCTGCAAGAGCTCCCACTCAAAGTAAGATCTCCTGTTAGTAAGCTGCTGGGTTCCATCCACCACTGAAGCACCTTGCAAACAGAAGAAGTTACTAGAACCTGCTGTTCCCACTGGACCCTCACAGTACTGGAGGATCCTCATGCGCCGTCATACCAGGGGTACCCTGGCAATGACTGCTGCCATCAGACCCAACAGCCTAAGGAATGTACTGCAGATGCTGACAAGGGATCAAGACTGACTTGGTCAGATTGACAGTGATCCCTAGGGCACTGAACAGCTGCCTGGTACGCGCTAGGGTTGAAGACAGTTACTCTTTGGACTGAGCCCTCTCTCCTGAGAGCTGCTACCACAACTGCCAAGCATTTGGCAAATACCTGTGGCACAGATGACAAGCTAAGGGGCAATACCCTGAACTGGTAATGCACCCCTGGAACCGAAACCTTAGGTACCTCCTGTGAGGGGGGTTCATCTTGATAAGCAGGTAAGCATCCTGCATGTCCAGGGAGCATATACAGTCTGCTTGTTTCAGGAGTGGCAGAAGGCCTTGCAGGGTGACCATTCTTAACTTCTTGTACTAGATGCCACCACTAGTGGGGTGCCTCAGGGATCAGTCCTGGGCCAGTCGTCTTCAATATCTTCATCAGTGACATTGCTGATGAACTGGAGGGAAAGGTTTGCCTGTTTGCAGATGACACCAAGATCTGCAACAGTGCTGATGATCCAGAAGGGGTGGGCAGGATGAGAAAAGATCTGGAAACACTGGAGAAATGGTCTGAGGATTGGCAACTGAGGTTTAATGCAAATAAGTTCAAAATCATGCACATAGGGAAGAGGAACCCAGAAGCAAGCTATAGGTTGGGGGTGAGTTGCTGACAGTCACAAGGGAGGAAAGGGACTTGGGGGTCATCATCACAGATGACCTGAAAGCCTCCAAGC
Organism: Neoceratodus forsteri; assembly: GCA_016271365.2. Classification (NCBI taxonomy): domain Eukaryota; kingdom Metazoa; phylum Chordata; order Ceratodontiformes; family Ceratodontidae; genus Neoceratodus; species Neoceratodus forsteri. The sequence goes on from JADMNL010000024.1 coordinate 349,753,457, forward strand.
AGACCACAAAGGCAGTAGGGAAAGCTAGAGGGATGTTGTGGTGTATTAGTAGAGGTATCACAAGCCATAAAAGGGAGATAATGATTCCTCTCTACCAGACACTGGTTAGGCCCCATCTGGAGTACTGTGTGCAGTACTGGAGGCCACATCTACATAAGGACGTTGACAAGGTGAAGACAGTCCCGAGAAGGGCAACCAAAATGGTGCAGGGACTGCAACAGAAAACATATGAGGACAGATTAAAGGATCTCAATATGTACACCCTGGAGCAAAAGAGGGACACAGGCGGAATGATTTGGGACATTCAAATATCTTAAGAGCATTAACAAGGTGAAAAGGCTAAACATGTTTCAGTATAAAAAGAATAGTCGGACAAGAGGACATGAGATTAGAAGGAGGCCAACTAAGGGGAAATGTGACAAAGTTCTTCACAGAAAGGATGGTAGATGCATGGAACAGCCCTCCCCAAGAGGTGGTGAAAATAAGTACAGTGCAGGGCTTCAAATGGGCACGGGATAGGTATAAGGGAGCGACAGAGATGGGTATGAGTAATTAGACCAGTGACAAAGTAGAGTCGTATTGCACATTCATCAATAGGGAATATGGGCAGACTGGATGGGCCCGACGGTCCTTATCTGCCGTCAACTTCTATGTTTCTATGTAGATGTGTCGGTTCAGATTTCTTAGATCCAAAATGGGCCTCTAGTCCCCTGTGGATTTGGGGATGAGAATGAAATGAGAGTAAACCTCATGTTCGTTTGTTGCCAGGGAATTGGTTCTATGGCCTTGTTCTGTAGCAGTGTATGTATTTCCTCTAGCAGCACTGGAATGTCTGGCAACTCCAGAAGTTCTAGAGCATGGCCCCATTCTATTAGTTGCAGGACCCAAGCATCTGTAGTGACGTCCCTCCACTGCTCTTGGTGGAGGGAGAAATGACCCCCTACCACCACTTTCTGGTTCAGTACTTTGGGGGGGGGGGGTCCAACAAAGAGTCATCCAGAAGCAGATCTGGCACCCACCAGGGCCATACCTCCATCTTTAGGAGCTTTGAGCTGTGCACTTGTGGCAGAGGCTGGTATTGGCAAAGCTGACCCAGCTCTGCTCTTACCTGGGCTTGAGAGAGACCCTGCGAAAGGAGACCCTCAGCCTACTTCTGGGTTGCATGTGGTAGAGGGAGTGGACAGACCTTAGAGTCCTCCCCGAGGTTTGCAGTTCATTAAGCATATCATGCTTATCTGCCCCAAAGAGTTTGTATCCTCTGAATGGGGCATTCAAAATGGATTGCTGAATGTCAGTAGCAAATCCTGACACACTCAGCCAAGAATGTCTTCTAAGACAGATGCTACCCACAGCTGCTCTGGCTGAGACATCTAAAATGTCGTAGGTAGACCTTAGCAGGTATTTACCTACGTCAGCCCCAGTCTGAAGGGCACGGAGCATCTCCTGTCTCTGAGAACACTCTGGGAGGTCTTGAGCTGCAGCTTTAGACTTTTCCAGAGGGTATTCTGGTATTTGACCATATGGGCCTGGTTGTTTGCTATTCTAAGGCCCATTGTGGCAGAGGCAAAAAAACTAACCTTCCAGGAAAGATAACTCAACTCACAGTCTGCGGCAGGCTCAAATAGGGGGAAGAGTAAGCTTCTTCAATACAAACAGGAGGTCCCAGGGTGGGATAGGATCCCGAATGGGAGGTCTCATGTGAAGAATCCCCCGTAAAAAGGTGCGGACCACATCTATTTGGGCTAAGGTTCTGTCTCCCAAGAGGGCATGATGAGCAGAAATGGCCCACATGTGCACCTTTATGGAGGAGTAGCTCAAGCCTTGTTGGTATAAAGAGAGGAGATACTGCAATGCTGAGTTCACTGGACAGGTAATGGGATCCAGACCGTGAGATGATGCCCATAAGCAAAACCACTTCCACTTCATAGCATAAGTGGATCGAGTAGAGGGCTTCTCCTTGCTGAAACGAGCACATCTGCCACCTCTGGAGATACTCCATACCTGGACTTTGCTACGTCCGGAGGAGCCAAGCGTGAAAGTGCAAAGATCGGAGATCAGGATGGACCAGTGAGTCCTGATCCTGGGACAGCAACTGCGAGCATATTGGCAGCGGGATCGAAGGTTCCATGGACAACCGCTGAGGCCACAGCGGGGCGATTAGAGTCGTCTGAGTCCCCCTCAGCCTGCAACTTCAACAGAACTCTCTGAACAAGAGGGAAGGCATAAAGAAACCTCCCTGCCCAACAAAGAGACAACGCATCTGGCCAGAAAACACCAGGCACGAGCTCTCGCAAAAAACTGGCAGTTTGACGTTGCGTGCAGATGCAAAGAGGTCCAGCTCTGGACGACCCCAAGTGTCGAACAGTTGATCCGCTACAGACTGCAGTAGCTCCCACTCATGCACCTTGGACTGAGACCTGCTTAGGCTGTCTGCCAAGACATTTAGAATGCCTGGAATGTGCACCGCGGACAGTGTGATGTGCTGCTCCAGAGCCCAGTACCAGACTCTCATCGCCTCCCTGCACAGGAGATAAGAGTGAGCGCCCCCTTGCTTGTTGATATAGAAGACAACCACTTTGTTGTCCGTCTGAACAAGGAGAGAGCCTGGCACGAGGTCCTCCTGAAAGGCAAGAAGCGCATTGAAGACCGCTCGCATTTCCAGGACATTGATGTGGAGTTCATGCTCCGTGGGGGTCCAAGTGCCTTGTGTCTGGCGGGCCCCCAGGTGCGCCCCCCAAACCCAAATCCGAGGCATCCGTTGTCAGAGTCTGAATCGGGGGCTCTGGATAGAAAGGGACCCCTTTTTCCAAATCTGGTGGGTCCGACCACCAAAGAAGTGTCCTTTTTACAGGCTATGAGACTCTGACCATGCAGTCTAGGTCGTCTGAGCACTGATTCCACTGCACCCTGAGCATCCATTGTGGGATTCTCATGTGGAGGCGAGCCAGAGGAGTGACTGGATGGCCGCCGCCATGTGCCCCATAAGTCTGAGTAAGGTCCTTGCCTGGACCTGAGGGGTTACTAGGACCGATCCAGCAATCTCCCGCAAGCGATCGCCCCTCTCTGGGGGTGGAAAAGTCATACCTTGGACCGAATCCAGGACCGCATCTATAAAGACAAGTCTCTGGCTGGGCTCTGGGGAAGACTTTGGAAGATTCAGGGTGATCCCCAGGTCTCGGAACAGAGTACTGGCGTCTCCGAGAGCTTGAAGAAGACGCGCGACCTTGATGGGGCGGCAAGCAGCCAATCGTCCAGGTAAGGGAAGACAATGTCCCTGGCACCTTAGAGACGCAGCCACTACTGCCAAGCATTTTGTGAAGACTCGAGGAGCAGAGGAGAGGCTGAATGGAAGAACCCCAAACTGATAATGCTCCCCCTGGAAGTGGAACCTCAGGTACTTCCTGTGAAGGGGAAAGACCCCAACGTGCATGTACGCATCTTGCATGTCGAGGGAACAGAGCCAGTCCCCTTGGTGCAGCAGAGGAAGCAGTCCTGGAAGAGTCACCATCCGGAACCTTCTGTACTGTATATAACAGTTTAAAGAGCTGAGGTCCAGAATGGGACGAAGGTCTTGTGTCTTTTTTTGGGACCAGGAAGAAGTGGGAATAATACCCTTTCCCCTGTTGTGGCAGTGGGACTGCTTCTATTGCCCTTTTTTTGCAAGAGGGTCCGTATCTCTCCTTCTATGAGTGGAATGTGAGAAGGAGGATATTTAGAGGACCTTGGTGGGGTGTCTGGAGGAATCCCCGTGAACTCTAGAGTATGTCCTCTCCTTATGATATCGAGGACCCACTGGTCCGCAGTTATGGAGCTCCATCCCTTTAGATAAAGGGAGAAGCGACCCCCTACTGTCTCACCTGGAACTCCTGCCGGTGGGGGGGGGGCTGGAGGGAGTCATTGGGCGGAGCTGGGAGTGGGCAGAGAGGCCTGGGAGGACTTGGGGCCACGGGGAGGAGCGCCTCCAGGCTGCTGGTTGCCGGCTCTCCGCCGAAAGCCACCTCTCTGGCCCTGCTGGTTGCCACGGCCTTGGGCTCCTGAGGGCTTACAAAATGGCCATTTCCTTCGTCTCCTCTGGTCTCCGCGGTACATCTGACGGACAGACCAGATGGATTTCCCAGACTCCTGGAGACGAGAGATGAGCGACTGTCTCTTGCCCAAACAAAACGATACCCTGGAACGGAAGGTCCCGGATCCCGGACTGCAGATCTTGGTGAAAGCCAGAGACTCTCAACCAAGCATAGTGCTGGAGACAGACCCCTGACGCAGCCGCTCTGGCCACTGTATCTGCAGTGTCGTATGAGGCATGCAAAACACGTGTACCTACGTCTGAGCCCGATTTCAGAAGATCCAGAATCTCAGTCTTCTTCTCGGAGTCTGGCAAGGCATTCACTAGCTCATGTCCCCGTTCCCAGAGCGCATTCTGATACTGGACCATATGTGTCAGGAAATTCAAGGACCTAATGGAACAGGTGGAGGCAGAATATACCTACTTGCCCACCTGGTCCAAGTAGCGTGACTCAGGATCGGGAGGCTGCGAGCCAAGGAGCTTAGGCTGCTTGGATTTATCATGAGCAGCCGTAATCACCGAAGAGTCCGCCTGAGAGTGTTCGGCCAGAAATGGTTCGTCCGTCGGGGCCCTGTACAGCCTGTCCGATTTCTTTGGAACTGCCGGGACTTAAGCCGGATGCTTCCAGGTAATCTGGGTGAGGACCTGGCTCCTTCTGCCTCCGGTACTTAGCCAATCGGCGGCGCTCCGGATCCAGGTCCTCCATATCCCACTCATTGGAGGCATGGATGTGCCTCATGATGTCCATGAACATCGGATCGTCAGGAGGCGAGCAGGGCTCTTCCTTCTCTCCCGGGGAATTCCCGATTCCTGAGATGGAAGAGGAGGAAGAGGAGGACTGGCTACTGGGTGTTGAGTAGCCGGATCTATCCTTGTGACTAGCCCCACTTGAAGGTCGATGACTCACCGACCGACGATGGTCCGAAGACCTACGTTGGTCATGGGACCGACGAATGGTCAGAAGACAGATGTCAGAAGTGATCCCACCTAACAGATTGGGAATGGCCCCTAGTGTGAGACCTGACCCGGCGTCAGCTATCCGATCTTGAAGAGCACCAATGTCGGTCTAAGGACCGTGAACAGGAACGAGCCTTGGGAGGAGGTGTAGGCAGCAGGCCTCTTGGGGGTCTTCTGCGGCGAAGATGCAACTCCCGGCTGTGGTTCACCCAAGTGTCTGGTACCAATGTGGGGCCGGCTTTGGGGCGCGTCCGCCTGGACCTGCCTCCACCAGAAGGAAAGATCTGAAGCTCGTCCTTTGAGGAAGATCGAGGCTGCTTTCCTGGAAGGAATGTCGGAACATTGGCCCGATGGGGTATCTGGACAGCCCAGGGGAGGAGGACTTGAGGGGATGGAAGCGTGTGCCCTCGCGCGGCCGCATCAAATTCTGTTGCCCCTAAACCCGGCGTCAGTACAGGGACTGATGACGGTGTACCGCCTGGGCGCTGGGTGTCGACTCAAGGCGCTCTTGTCAGGTGGCGCAGTGGCCTTTGAAGGCATGGGCCAAAGCTTGTGCTCTCCAGGGACTTAACGGGTGACCCAGCTGAGTCACCTAGTTTTGCTGGCTTTGCCCCCAAAGCCCAGCCTTAGCCTTTTTTAGATTTGTATGCTCATCTGAGCCCGGGAAACACGGGCTTTCACGGAGAAGCCGCGGCGGTAGCGAGATCGGGGACCTAACGGTGCCGGGATAGACTACGGTCTTTGTCGCGGGACCGCTCTTTTATTGATTTTTCTTTGTGCTTAGCCTTCTCCCCTGAGGTGTGCAGGTCCATGTTCTTTTCTAGTGGGTACGCCTTCAGGCGGCGGACTCGAATCCTACTGGTGAAACTCTGGCAGGTGGAACAGATCATGGTGTCGTGGTCAGGCCCCAGGCAGAAGACGCACTTCTCACAGCCGTCTTTGGATAGTATTTGATGGCCGCAACCACACTTGTTAATAAGCGGTCCCGACAAGAAGACAGAGGATGGGAAAGACATACGTCGGTAGACTTGAAAAATCGTCGAAAACTGTGGAGAAAACGCTGTAGGAAAGGCAAAAAAACGAGGGTTTTAGCTGGGCTGGCAAGCCAAGAATTGGAACTCTTCACGTGTGTGGGACGCGGTGGGAAAAGAACTGAGGTGGAGCTGGGTCCGCCCCCTTTTATACCAGGGCTGACGTCAGGGTGGAGCCGACGTTGGGGGGTGGTCCCTGCTGGGTATTGCTGGCTGAGAAGTTTTCTGACAGATTTCCTGGATAGGGATGTCCCTGGAAGCAGCCACTGATGCAGCGGTATGGCGGGTAGAATGAGCTCTTATCCCTCTGGGAGGCTTCATGCTCTCAAACTCATAACACAGACTTATGCAAGATGTAATCCACCTTGCAATAGTCCGTTTTGCTGCAGGTCTGCCAGAAGCAGATTCAGCGTAGGTGACAAACAGCTGGTAAACCTTTCCCTGAATTTCCGCCGTCCTCTCCTTGTAATAGGAGAGGGCTCGTCTCAGGTCCAGGGTATGGAGCCTGCATTCGGCCTCCGAGGTGTAATTAGTGTAGTATACAGGCAGAGATAACACCCGGTTAAGGTGAAACTCTGACACCACCTTTGGCAGGAATTTCGGGTGGGGGCATAGGACAACCTTGTCCCTGTGGAAGACCAGATAAGGGGAGTCCACCGAGAGCGCCTGGAGCTCCCCTGTCCTTCTGGCAGACGTGACAGCCACCAGGAAGGCCATTTTCCACGACAAGTGTGACAACGCATACTTGTGCACTGGTTCGAATGGCTTGCCCATGAGCTTTGCCAGTACCAGCAGTAGATCCTATGGAGGTGGAGGTTCACGCACCGGAGGGGATATGTGATCCAGGCCTTTGAAAAAGCGCCCGACCACCATCTCCTGCGCCAACATTGGCTGGCTGGCCAGCGCCCGGTAAGCAGAGATGGCTGCCAGGTGCACCCTAAGAGTCGATGACTGAAGACCCCTTTGGAGAGAGACCAAAGGTAGTCGAGAATGTTAGCCACTGGACAGGAGAGAGGGTCCAAGCCCTTGCCCCAACACCAAATGGAAAACCTTCTCCATTTGAAGGCATAACATTTCCTGGTTGATTGCTTTCTGGATGCCTCTACCACGGTGAGGACATCCTCTGAAAGACCCAAAGCCTGGAACTCTAGCCGCTCAGGTACCAGGCTGTGATGTGCTGGGATTGAAGGTCTGGATGGTATACCTTCCCCGGACTGAGAGAGATCAGATACGGGAGTGCTGGAAGCTGCCCGGGGGCCTGCAGCTGAGGAGATCTGGATACCAGAACTGGCGCGGCCAGTTTGGGGCTACCAGAATCACCTTCGCCTTGTCCCTCCTCACCTTGAGGAGCACCCTGTGGATCAAGGGAAATGGAGGGAAGACGTAGAAGAGGCCTGAGGACTACGGCCTCGAGAAGGCATCCCCCTGCAGTGAGCCCTGCTAAGGGGGGTGGGCATGAAACAGCCTCAGCTTTGTGTTTTCCCTGAAGGCAAACAGGTCCACCATCAGTTTGCCCCAGTGGGAGAACAGGCTATAAGCTACCTCTGGATGGAGTGACCACTCGTGGGATGTCTCGCCTAAGCGACTGAAAGCATCCGCCAGATGGTTTGAGGCTACTGCCACATGAATGGCTAGGAGATCCAACTCCAGTCGGCTCACGAGGGTCCAGATGCGGCGCACTTCCCTGCACAGCAGCCGGGAGTGCTTGCCGCAATGTTTGTTGAGGTAGTACATGGTTGGACTTGAACCACTTGACCCCAAAGCTGCTAAGCGAATGTTGACAGCGCCAGTCTGACTGCTCTGTGCTCCAGCAGGTTGATATGGTATCGGGATTCCTTGGGGGTCCAGACCCCATGGGCCCTGTTGTTCCCCATGTGGGCTCCCCAGCCGTGAGAGAGGCATTGGTTGTGAGGACAATCGTCTGCTCGGGGCGGACAAAAGGGGTCCCTTCCTGCAGATGATCCAGGATGGTCCACCACTGGAGAGCGTCCCACATCTTCAGGGTCACAGTGATCAGCTGGTTGAAATGACCTTGGCTCTGAGTCCACTGGGAGGCCAGCTCCTACTGAAGAGGGCGCATATGCCACCGGGTCCATTGGACCACGGTGGTGAAGGCCACCATGTATCCCAGAAGGCGCAGAAAGTCCCGGGCAGGGCGCAAGTGCCCAACCAGAAATGACTGGGCAAAGAGAGAACCTCTGCCCTGTCCGCTGGGAGCCGGGCTCTGGGTCGGCAAGAGTCGAGCTCTGCCCTGGCCTCATTGATCAGAAGGCCAAAATGAGTGCAGGTTTGGAGGACCAGATCCCTGGACCTCTCCACCTCTTGCTGGGTGGAACCCGTCATTGAGGTAGGGGTAGACTCTGACCCCTCAATGCCTGAGGTGGGCTGCCACCACTGCAATGCATTTGGTGAAGACCCGTGGGGCCGATGACAGGCCGAATGGCATGGCTCGGAACTCATAAAGGGTTTCCTCTGCTCAGAAGCGGAGGAACTGCTGGTGAGCTGGACGGATTGAGACGTGAAAAAAACGTGTCCTGGAGATCCAGTGAGCAGAACCACCTGTTCTGCTCCAGGGATGGTATGATCTGGGACAGAGTTACCATCCTGAAGGTGCGTGACCTAAGAAACTGGCTCAGGCCGTGCAGATCTAGCTTCGGGACCAGGAAGTACCTGGAAACGAACCCTAGGTTGACTGGGGAATCTGACACTCGGGCCACTACCTCCTTGAGGAGGAGTTGGGCTATGTCGTCTCTCAGAGCCAACCGAGTGTGGATTGATACCCTTTCCTCCCGTGGGGCGTGGGCTCGGCTGGGAGGGTGCTGCTCGAATTCCAGAGGCAGACCCTGGCCGACCACTTCTAAGATCCACATGTCCGTGGTAACAGCGGACCAAGCAGAAAGAAAGTGGCGGAGCCGGCCCCCCATGGGAGGACCCAGAGCTGGCGTGATGGGAATAGGAGTGGCAGCCCTTATCCCATCACTGAGCAGGCCTGGAGGAAGAGGGTCCAGATTGGAAGTTGCCTGAACTCCGGACTTGGGCAGAGGGCGCCAAGCCTGTGTCTACTGTTGCTGCCCACCCTGAAAGGAGGGCTGCTTGGCTGCAGGAGTAGGGTGCCAAAATGGCTTTTTCTTCTGCTGCTTTTTGGCACCTTTCTGAGCAGAAGTAGCAGAGTTCAAGGTGGCACTGGACTGTTCGATCTGCTGAAGGTGACCGTCCACACCTGGGCCGAAGAGATCGGTGCCCAGGAAAGGAACATCAGTAAGTTTGTGCTGGTATCTGCCGTGAAGATGGAGAGCCCAGCCCAGTTCTGCGGCACATGGCAACCAGCGCCTGCCATCGACGAAGAGTCCCGGCGTCAAGGCCATCTGGAGTTGTTGTTGGCAGCAGCCCACCCTAGTCTCGGGCCTGCTTGACAGTAATCTGAAGGTCTGCAGGGAGATGAGAGAACCTCATCCAAGGAGCCCAGAAGGGCACGAGAGAACTGTGCCATGACGAGGGCTGAGCTTGCCTAATGGAGGCCTAGCAAAGAGGTGGCATGAACCTTGCTAGCAGAGTGGACTCCTAGTCTGGAGGTCTAGCTGTATCTGCAGAGCTGCCTATGCGTCTGAACACGGAAGCGGTCACTAACCCCTCCGTAGAGGGATGTTCCATGAACCCCGAGAGGGACCCAATGGGCACCGCATACTTGCAGGCCATCCGGACAGACGGCACTGGGCAGGAGACAGGGTGCTGCCAAAGCTCCAAAGCCGGACCAACAATGGCCTTGGCCACTGGGAAAGCTTCCGTCAGGGTGTTCCCTCGCTTAAGGATATCCATAAGAGGGTACTTCGCCCATTTGTGGACAGGCTCCAGAGGCATCCATGTGGATTTGTAGATGAGGCGGAAAATTCCCAGAAAGGATGAAGGACCCTCCTCCATCGAGAGACTTCCCACCAACTCATCGTTTAGCGGATGAGAGTGTAGGTCGGAGTCACTAGAATCCAAAGTATCCCGATAAATCGGCCGGCCACCAAGGTCCCCCTCTACACGCCTGGGGCAGTCAGGCATGAGGGTGATCGATACCCTGTGAGGAAGACCTGGAACAGTCTGAGCTTCCTTCGAAGGAGCCCCTTCCATGGGCTGTTTAGGTGGCAGCTCCACCACTATCGGTTGAGAGGTCGATTTTGGCAGAACCGGGCCGGGTTCTACTGGGTCCGTGGGCAGAGGAACTGTGATAATTGGACTCCTTGGAGCCGGCTTCAGCCTAGAAGGCGAAAGCCAAGTAATGGCCGGTGTGGAAACAGAGGCCGGTTTCTGGCCGGACAAAATCAGCTGTTGTCACATGAGGTCTTCAGAGCATTGGAGTTTCTGCCGAAGCCTCTCCTCATCAGAGGAGGATGAAAATGAATGTCAGCATCGCCTTTTCTTCGAGTGCTTATGCACCTTCCTTGGCCTATCGATCGGGGTCCGAGACCCTCATTGACTGGGTCATTCAGAGACACCAGGAACCGATGATTTTCCTGGATCTGGAACCGGCTCCTTGATGGGACTGCCAGCAGACTGGGTCTCCTCATCGGGGAGAGGCAGGACCGGGGTCCTGGTAAGAGCTGTTGGCCTCATCGGGCGATAACAGATCAACAGGATCGAGAGTGATCTCAACCATGTCGTCAATCAAGACTTAAACCGGCTGACCAGTCGGCAGAGCCGAGAAGCCGATGGCCAAAGAAGCAGTCTCGACCGAAGTCGAGACTGGAGATCCCTGGGACAGAGATCACTTTCAATCCCAAGAACGTCTTCACCGAAAAGAAGAATCTCTCAGTTCCTTGTCCTTTTTACGGGACCGGGAGACATGCGAGCCCAATGGTCCCTCGCCCTTGGTGGGGAGAGACTGGCACATCTCCCGAAAGGAGCCCAAGAAGGTGGAGCCCAGACTGAGTGGAACAAAAATTGGTCAAGAGGACAGCTCCGTGGTCTGTGCCGCCTCTTCCTCAAAGGCCTGCATTTGCCCTAACTGCTTGGCAGACTCCGCAGCCGCGGAGACCGCCCACCGGGCCTCCTTCAATTTGACCGGAGGATTCCGTTTTTTCCGGCCCACCCAGCTTAAGTCGTGCAAGACAATCGTCGAGTACATTAGGTGAAAAGCGAGACATATCTCGTGAGGCCTGAGTGTCATGTTCGACACCCAAACAGTAGACGACGTAGATGTGCGGGTCTGTGCGCGACATTTTCTGGCTGCATGGGCACCGGCAGAATTCGGGGGAAGATTCATCTTCCATAGCGGTCGAGAAACAGAACTTGCAATCGCTAGCTTGAATGAGCTTAATCTTCAGAGAAACTGAAGTAAACAAAGCCAGGGCCTACAGAACGCAGGAGCGGTGAGAAGGCAACCTGAATCTTTCAGCAGAAAGGAAGATCTGGCATCATGGGGTGAAGCCGAGGGTTATACCACCTGGGTGGTTGGGAGGAGCCAGCTTTGAGACCTTCCAGCGAGACTTAAAAGGGAAAGGGACAGGCCAAGTAGTGTGGATAGAACATATGCACGTCCCTAGTATTTCTAGAAACTGCACTAAATTCCTCCAAGTAACATCGTCCTTATCCTCGGTATCAAACCCCATTGCAGCCTGGAGCTAGCTCATCATAGAGAGGAAAGAGGGGTCTTCAGGAGGGGACTTGGGCATATACAGTGTGGAGTCCTTACTCGTGGGAGAAATGGTGGAGCCAGACCTCTCACATTCCATATCCTCCTCTTCTTTAGCTGGAGGAATGAGATCACAACTGTACTCCTGCTCCTTGATGACCGGCTAAGAAAGCTTCAGAAAGGGGAGCGAAGGCATCAGCGTCTGGGGTGTACAGGATGAATCCACTGAGCAGGCGTCGACAGGGGGACTGGTCTCTCTGGTCCTGGCGTTGTTGGGCCTGGTGTAGGAGGAAGATGTATAAGGCGCTGCATAATCTCTGCGAAGGAGGAGAGCACCATCCGAATGCCAATGGTGGCCAGCATATATGTAGTGCGTTGCAGCATTGATGGGGTGGCTGCAGCCCTAAAGTTAATAGGCCATCACCGGCAAAGATGGGTCCGGCAAAGCTCACTGGCGCCGACCTTGAGGGTTCTGAGGTCTGAGTGGTAGGGCTTGCTGCGTCGAGGGCAAGCCTGACATCAAAGAGCCTTTACTAGCTGTTGTAGGTCCGGCAGAACTCACTGCCAGAGCAGACTTTGGAGGTGCTAAGGTCTGGACGACAAGAGGTGTCGACACCTAACCTATCAATGGTGCAGCCACGGTCAACGCTGAAGGATTTGGTGACTGGGAGCACACCCATGGGGGTGGGGGTATCTTTGGTCTGTTCCCTGTCCCCGTGCTTTTCTGAGGACTTTTCCCAGGCTTTGAAGGACTGTGAGCATCAGGAATGGGCCAGCAATGGGGTGGAACTTGTTCCCTGGAGCTCTCTCTCCATTATGGCTACCTCCTGTTGCTCAATGAAGAAAATTTTCAGGGCCCTCTGACGGCATTGCCGGGTAGCCAGGTTCAACTTCAAGCAAATCTCGCAGGCCTTAAGGTTGTGGCCTGATCTGAGACAGCAAACACATACGTCATTCTTGTCACTGGAGTAGAATTTTCTACTGCACCCATAATCATGGAAGAGTTTTGTATCGTCTTTCATTCTCGACATACACGACAATGTGCAATCACTTTGAAATGAAATGATGGCTAACTAGGGTGAGAAAAAGAATAGAAACAGAAATTTGGTGGTCGATTGTAGCGATGACGTTCTTCATGGAGTCCGTACGAGTATGGTAGACAGCAGGAAAAGAACTGAGGAGGAAGTGGGGCCACGCACATATTTCTACAGCGGGACACTGACGTCTGACATCATCGTGGGCGGCCCCTAGTAGACTGTTAGCAAAACGTTTTCCATGTGGTCCTAGCACCTGGCGGCTATAGTCCCATAGGGGTGGCCTGATAAAAGAGATATCCTCGAAGAAGATCTACTGTTACGGTAAGTTCTTACATAACTGTTCAATCTTCTTCAAGGGTAGCTACTCCATTAGGACACACCCTTGGAATGTTTCCCAAGCAGTCCCAAGTAAAACAGGAAGGATGGTATGGTCTAATATATATTCAGGACAGGCCTAGTAGTACAGCAAGCCCAAAGTGAGCACGTCTACGAGAGATGATCAGACTGTAATGTTTAGTGAAGGTGTGGACAGTGCTCAATGTGGCTGCAGCACAAATGTCAGCATGTAGTAGGCAACAGAAGTAGCCATACCCCTCGTGGAGTGACCCAGAACCGCACCAGGAAGTTCATTACTGTACTTTCTATAACAGGATGTAATACAATGTGCCAGCCATTTGGACATGCACTGCTTTAGACACAGAGGCACCCTCTTTCCCAGCGGGGAATGAAACAAAAATGCTGAAAGGACTTTCTGCAGGTCTTAGTGTAAGTAACACAGTATCTGAGTATTCTACGTACATCCAAAGTATGGAGAAACGCCGCACCCTGATTGGCATGCTCAAGGTAATAAACAGGAAGGTGTATTGTTTGAGTCAGAGTGAATTTAGACACTGCCTTTGGAAGAAACTTAATATTCGTTTGCAAAGAGACTCTGTGAAAAATCAAATAAAGAGGCTCACATATTAGAGCTTGAAGCTTGGAAATCCTTTGAGAAGTAATTGCAACTAAAAAGTACAGTTACGTAAAAACTTACTATAACAGATCTTCGAGAGGAGCTCTTGCAGTAGGCAACACTGTTAGGACCAAGTCACCAGGACCACACGGAAAAATTCTAGCTAGCAATCTACAACGGCGGACCGCTGGACAACATGTGGACACATCCATGAAGCGAGAGCTGAAGCCCCCTACAGGGCCATCCCACAACTTCTAATCGGAACAGAACAAGTTGTCCCAAACGGACTCGGAGGGGTCGTATAGAGAGCACACCCCTACCCCTGAAACCCGGGGGTGGGAGGGCTTGGGCAGGCCACCCTGGGTACTCGGCGACGGGAAGGCAGACATGCGTAGCCTAACCCTAGGGCTGGAGGCATTAATGGCTGGTCCGAAAGGAAGAGGACCCGACCTAGGTGCCCCTTGTTTCAGAGAGACTCTAAGGCCGTCGCTCACCACCTGGTCTTCTTAGGCATGCCCAAAAAGACCAGTGATAGTAAATCCCCACGAGCGCACTAGGTTCTCCATATCAAGGAGTAACCAGGAAGACCCAAGGGAATCATGTCCATATATGGACGAGCTAGCCAAGGCCGAAGCTGAATGACTCTTAGGCTGCAAAGGTAGAGGAACCACCCTGAAGGGAAAAAAAAAAGAAGTCCTGTAGGGGTCCAAGCAAGCAGGCATCAGGCATGCCCCTGAAAAAGAGTGCTACTGCCCAGAAAGGAAAGGGCCGATGCAGGAGTGGGAGAATGAGGGAAACCCTTCAAAACTCGCTCCAGGAGCAACTGCTGCCTCCTGCATGAGGAGTGGCGGAAGCCCACCACCACCGAACCGCGTCACGCCACCCTGGAAGAAACGATAAGAAGGGGGCGAAGGGCCAATGTTGGGCCCTAGGCACAGTTCTGGTGAAAAAAAACTGTTGGACAGCAGAAAGGCCGGGAGTAACATCGAGTGAAAAAGACACCCTGCCTAGGCAGGCTGGGAGGATCCGTGAGGCCTGCTCCAGCCCTAGCCTCCTTTGAGGATGGTGCCATCCCCTGCAGACAAAGAAAGCGGATGGGAGGAGAAGTCCGGATGCCGGCAGACTCGCGCCATTATCCGGGTCGAATGATGGGCCCAGAACATCCAGGCCAAAAGGAGCTAAGGCCAGATAGCCACTGGAGGAGGGAAGGTAAAACCCAAAACTTTGGAAATGATAAGAAAGTAAGGTGTGACCTCACCCTACTTAAGGAGAGTCCAGGTCACCCCCTCGTCAGGCGAGACCACGGGCCAATCGCCTGCAAAGAGACATCCCTAGTATGCCATACACAACGGGAGCTGGAAAGCGCAAAATGGAAGAGGGGAAGGTATGTCCATTTGCTCCATTCCCTGCACCTCCCCCAGTCCGCTAACCCACTGAAAAAAGAAGGGAAGAGCAGGCCAGCAGAGTTTAAGAGGAAGCGGTAAGCACCGACTGAGCCTGTACCCTTAACAGCCAGGGCGGGCGGCGGCGACTGAGGAAGCCTGGTGCTTGCCCCCCGGCCCCAGAGAGTTGAGGATGCCAGGGTCGCTGCCCTTGAAGGCGGGATGGAGGTGGATGTGACTGACCCCACTGGCCACGAGTGCCAGTACAAATGGAAGTTCCAGAGTCCTGCAGGGAGGACAGCAACGCCTGTAAGTCCTCCCTGAACAACGAACGGCCCTGGAAAGGGGCATCGTTAATGGAAGCTTGAACCGCTAGAGTAAACTTGGTCACGCTGAGCCATGCATGACGCCAGAGAAAGACGCCGGAGGCTGAGCTGTGGCCAGCAGCGTCCACTGTGTCGTAAGAGGCACGGAGGGTGTGAAAGCCTATGTTCGAGGCAGAACCTAAGAGTTGCTTGATCTGCGACCGAGCAGTAGACTCCGGCATGGTTTGAACAAATCCACTACCTCCTGCCCGAAAAGGGATTGCTGATGCATCAACATATGTGCCAGGTAGTTCTGGGCCCATAAGGCCAGTGTCGAAGAGGCATGGACCTTGCGCCAAAGAACGTCTAAATGTTTGGATTCCCTATCCGGAGGGTAATTGCCCTGATTACTGGATCCCTCGCACTCCACCTGGACCCCCGATAATACGGGAGGGTCAACCTTGGGGTGGGAGTCAAAGTGAAACTTGCCATATGCGGCGTGATACAGTCAGTTGTCCTTCCTTGGGATGGCCAGGACTGTGGCCGGCTTTTACCAGACCGTAGATGTAGTGTCGTCATAAGATACCACCAAAGGGAGGATAACCACCGAATCAACCTCCGGAAGGCACAGTTGCTGCGCCAGATGACGTCTTTCAAAGTCTTGCTCCTCAATGCGCAACCCCTGAGAGGCCTGAATTGTCTTCATCATAGCCAGGAATGAGGGGTCCTCTGAAGGGGACTTAGGAGTGTTCCTGATCCAAATCTCCCTTAGGGGAGAATGCGTTGGGGAGATCTGTGATTCAGGAGTTTGAAACGACATGTAACGATCCCCACGAGTCCGAGGCAGATGCAGTGGCGCTACAGACCAGTGGTCGGACTTGCTGGCTCCTCAACCGACATTCCATTATCAAAGGGGAGCCTTGCTGGGTAATATATTGGCATCTGCCGAGAAGGGGTCGGCCTTCAGGCAGATGCTCACCACGCATTATGAAGAGCGTTACAGTCGTCCAACGACCAACAAAGGAGCGTAGGGTGGAAAGAGCAACCCAGCAACGGGTAGCACATAAGAAGGCCGTAACCGGGGCCTGATGGCATACCCGACAAGCCTGTCAAATGCCCAGAAGGCACAGACCGTAGGTCTAAGCTCGGAACTGAAGAGTCTAAGGAACGGCCCGAGGTCAGGACAGGCTGTTGCGATTGATCAGGCAAAACCTCCGAGGAGTCTGAGGTAGGGATCGGCTCCTGATAAACCGAGGCAGCAACCGGAGGTGGTGATGCCGGGGACACTGGGCCCAGGGGAGAAGAACCCATGGGTTCTGGCAAATGGCGACTAGACACCAGGTCTGCATATAGGAGACCGGTGGAAGAAAGCCCTGCCGGCGCTTGGTGGAAGGTATTCGAGCAGGAGGTTACCAGCGGCGGCTGAGGAGCAGGAGGCATCGTGGGTTGAGATCCCAGGGAGGCAGGCTGCAGCCCAGAAAGAGCAGGTAAAAGCAGGCATTGGTCTGACTGACTGTCGATGGGTCCCGAGCCGGGGTCCAGCGAAGACGCCAAGGCCGGATGGGTGGAAATAGCTGAAGCATCACCCAAGGAACTGGCCTGGCCACCTGGCTCAGGAACTTTGTGAAGAACAGGCCTGAACAACAGGGGTGGTGGGCAGAGGAAGGAAGAATCCTCCGACCCTGCACAAGTGCTGCCCGCTACAGAAATAATGGCAGGAGGCTTGTCCACAGGCAGCCCGGGAAAGACGGAGGACCAATGTGGAAGTAGAAGTCGCCCCTCATGGGAGGAAGACTCCAAATTCGCTGCGAGCCCCAGGAATGACTGTGGCTCCATAGCAGACCAGTCCCGATGCTTCTTATTTTTCTTCCTGGATGATGGAGCCTCCCCAGAAGTCCCCCTCTGCAGGTCTGCAGCTCCTTTTCCAAGGCAGCCAATCTTTGCTAGAGGAGATGGGTCTTCAGAACTTTCTGGCATCTTTTTTCACGTGACCTAATTGAATTTCTGGCATGCTTGGCAGGCTTCAGTGTCGTGGTCCGGGTCTAGGCAAATGACGCACGCGATGTGGCCATCCTTCTCAGGAGCTGCTTTCTGCAAGCACACTTTGACTTGTGGGAGTCTGCATAGGAAGTCGGCGGCCACATGGAGCCAAAAGTTAACCATGATCACTAGAAAACAATAAAGAACATGGCAGTCAACTGTAGCACTAATCTGTAATTTCCAACGAGTGCAGGTTGACGGCTAGAAAAGAACTGAGGTGGGCGTGGGGGACTGCCCCTCTTATACCAGATCGGATGCCGACGTTAGGGGGTAGTTCCCTGTTGTAGACTGCTAGCTAGAATTTTTCCGTGTGGTCCTGGCGACTTCGTCCTAATGGTGTTGTCTACTGCAAGAGCCCCCTCAAAGTGATATAATGTTTTCACTGATAGGAAACGTAAGCCACAACCCGCGGCCGGACCAGATGGACCCAATGTCAGTTTCTCAAGCATAAAATTCAAGACACAAGGCAGGACTGGAGCATGGATAGGAGGTTTCATATGGGGAATACCTCTCCAAAAATCTAATTGGACAACCGTACGACCATCAGTAGAGGCATGGAAAACTGATATTGTGGCCAGACGAACCTTAAGTGAGAAATACTATAGGCCAGACTCTGACAAAGACAGCATTTACAGGACAGGTAAATGGGTCCAGATTCTAGGATACAGCCACAGACATGAACTGCTTCCATTTCAAGGAATAAGTATGTGTGGCAGAAGGCTTTCTAGCCACAATCAGAACATCAGCAAACTTAGGGGGATACTCCAAAAAGTGCAAAGGCTATGTCTTCAGGAGCCATGCATGCAGATTTAGGGGCTTCAGGTCTAGATGAACCAGGGATCCCTTGCACTGTGAAAACAGACTGTGACACAGAGTTAGAGAAGCAGGAGGTTCCACTGCCATCTGCTGCAGAAGTGGAAACCCTATATGGCTAAGCCATAATGAAGCAATGAGGATGAGAGTAGCTCACAGCTTGGGCAGAACCCTCTGTATTAGAGGAACTAGGGAAAACGTGTACAGGAATTTCTCCTTCCAAGAAATGGACACCACATCTTGATAAAAATGAGTGAGCAGAAATGCTACCGTTTCACATTCTGTGGGGACGCAAAAAAGGTCCAACTCTGGATGGCCCCATCTTGTGAAAAAGTAATTTACCATGGAGGTCAGCAGTTCCCATACGTGAATCCTGGACTATGACTTGCTTAGCCTGTCTGCCAAGACATTTTGGAGACCTGGGAGATGACAGTCGATAGTTGTAGGCCATGGGACAGAGCTCAGTACTACACTCTCATTGCTTGCCTGCAGAAGGGACAGGAGTGAGTGCCCCCGTTTGTTGGTATACTGCATCACACTGTCGTCATCTGTCTAGATTAACAGAGGACCGGGGCAAAGATGCTCCTGAAATGCTGGGAGGCTGTATAGTACAGCCCTCATTTCCGGGACATTTTATATGCAGCTTGGTCTCCACCTTGGTCCATGACCCTTGCGTCTGGTAAGGGCCAAGATAAGCACCTCAGCCAGAGCCCAAGGCATCTGTGGTGAGGATCTGTAAAAGAGGTGGTACAAGGCATGGAATGCTCTTTAATATGTTTGTGTTATTCAGCCACCACAGGAATGCTCTGCAAGGCGGAGACATGAGAACCATTTGGTCCAGCTTGTCTGTCAACTGATCCCACTGGACCCTGAGTGTCCAATGAGGGATTCTTATATAGAGGTGGGCCAGTGGCACAGTCACTATGGCTGCAGCCATTTTATTTACTTATTTGTTTCTGATTACCAAGTAAGTGCACTAGACATCAAAAATGCCTACTTTCAGGTATGACCCGGGAGGGTACAAAGCAAAACAGGCAAATACAGAAAGGCAGAACACATAATGGTACAGAGAAAATACACAATCACAGTAATGCTAGGTTATACAGTACATTCAAAGTATAAGTGGGTAAGGTCAAGTTCAAGGCGATGAGACCCAGGAGCCATAACACTGTTCTCGCAGAGACACAGTGACTCCTGTATACCAACTGTGCTTGGGCAATCAGACTGTCTGCTCTGTCCTGTGACAGGAAAGCATATCCCTTCTCTGTGTCCATTACTGCCCCTATATACTACAGTCTTTGAAAGGGACTCAACACAGACTTTGGCACATTCACTGTAATCCACAAGTCTTCGAACATCTGCCATATCCGAGACAGAATACTGTATGTAGCAGAGCTTCCTTGGAGTTGGCCTTTGATCAGGTTTCTCCTGGTAATATCGTGCGCCTCAGCATCAAATCCCATAGCTGTTTGAAGCTGCTTCAGCATTGAGATGAAGAAGGGGTCATCAGAAGGGGCCCTCAGGGTACCCTCGCCTCCTGAGGAAACAGTGGAGGTAGACCTAGATGGGCTCCTATCCCCATCTTCCTCCTCCTCCTCTTCTGGGATGAGGTCAAGACTATACTCCACATCCTTGTTGATGGGCTCGGAATAATGCAGAGAAAGCAACAAGGATGTCAACCTCCTGGAAGGAGCAGGGCATGTCAACGTGACTGGCATCGACACAGGGGCTGGTCTGGTAGGCCCCGGAGGAGGAGCAAGGCGCTGAATGACCTCCATAAAGAACATGGTCTGGGATGTTGACTGAGGTCAGTGTTGTTGAGGGAGGTTGGGTTCCTGGCACTTATGGAACGGCCTGCGGCATTGACGGGGAGGCAGGAACCCCACTGTCAACGGGCCATCACTGGCCAAAGTGAGTCTGGCAGAGCCCACTGCCAACTGCCCCTGAGAAAGGATGGTTCTGAGTGGCAGGGGCGTCAAAAGGCCTGACGTCGACAAGCAGTCGCTGGTCATGGAAGGTCCGGTGGAACTCACTGCCAGAACCGACCCTGTGGTAGTGAGGGTGTGGGTGGCAGAGCATCACTGCCGGCGGATGACAACGCTTGCAGCTGATGACGCCTTAGCGCTTACTCAAGAGCAAGCCGGGGAAGACGACTTGTCCTTGCTCCTTTCCTTTCTCTTTCCCAGTGCTTGCGTTTCCCAGATTTATCCTGGGCCTTGGAAGAATGGGAGCCCGTGGACAGTGCCGGCAACGTGAAGGAGCTTCTCGCCTGGAGTTCCCTCTCCATTCTGGCTACCTTCTGTGCAAGGAAGGAGGACTGCAGGGCTTTCTGACGGCATTGCCAGGTAGCCTGGTTGAAGCTGCAGCAAATTTCGCAGGCCCCGACACTGTGGGTCTTGACAAAACAGCGGACGCAAACGTCATGGCTATAGATCTTGCCACTGCACTTGCAATATTGTTAGAGTTTTGCGGAGTTGGTCAGCATAAACGACGATGAAGATCACTTTAAAAAAATAAAGTGGTAACTAACTTGGGTAAAAATCAGGGATTTGGCAGTCAACTGAAGTGGCAGTGTCTCTGTGGAGTCTGACGTGCAATGGTCGATGGCGGGAAAAGAACTAAAGAGGGCATGGGGCAGCCCATGTTTATATGGTGAGGATGTCGACGTATGACGCCGTCGTCGGGAGCTTCTGGAAGACTGCTAGCAAAAACGTTTCCATGTGGTCCTTGTGTCTGGCGGCTATTATAGGTGTGGCCAGACGAAAGAGATATCCTCAAAGAACACATAACGCTTTCCAAGAAAGGAAGCATAGGCCACAAGTCACAGCTGGCTCAAAAGGAGCCAAAGTAAGCTTCTCTAACACAAAATTCAGGTCCCAAGCCAGGACTGGACTGCAAATAAGAGACTTCAAGTGCAGAATGCCTCTCAAAAATGTATGGGCCAACTCCAACTTAGCATCCGTGTGACCATCAATAGGCATATGAAAGGCTGAAATGGCAGCCAAGTGCACTTTGATAGAGTATTGCAGGCCTGCATCTGACAAGGACAGTAAATATTCCAGAACCTGAGTCAAAGGACAGGTAGAGATCCAGTTGATGTGAAGCAGCCCACAAAGCAAACCACTTCCACTTCATAGAATATGTGGCCCTGGTGGAAGGTTTTCTGGCAGCCACCAGGAAATCAGCCACCTTTTGAGACACCCCAGATCTAACAATGGCTATGTCTTCAGGAGCAATGCATGGAGATGGAGTGATCTGAGGTCCAGATGGACCAGAGTTCCCTGTTCCTGTGACAGTAGATCCTTGCAGAGGGGCAGAGGCACTGGTGGTTCCATCGCCAACTGCTGCAGTAAGGGGAACCAGATCGGATGAGGCCAAGGGGAGCAATGAGTATCAGCGCTGCCCCCTCCATCTGGAGCTTGATTAGCACCCTCTGAATTAGCAGGAAGGGAGAAAAGGTGTAAAGAAACCTCCCTTTCCAAGAGAGGGACAACACATCTCGCCAGAAAACTCCAGGCCCTGGAATGAGTAAAGAGAAAAGTGGCAATTTTGTGTTGTGTGGGGGCACAAAAAGGTCCAACTTGGATGACCCCACCTGTCGAACAGGTCTTCGGCTACCGAGGTCAGCAGCTCCCACTAGTGCATCCTGGACTGCGACCTGCTTAGCCTGTATGCCAAGACGTTTTGGACACCTGGAATGTAATTTGCCAACAGTTCTAGACCGTGTTCTAGAGCCCAGTATTAAATCCTAGTCTCTTCCGTGCACAGGGGGCAGGAGTGAGTTCCCCCTTGTTTGTTGATATAGTGCATCACACCGATGCTGTCTGCTTGCACCAGCAGAGGTCCCAGGGATAGATGGGTCTGGAAGGCTTGTAGACTGTACAGAACAGCCTTCTCTTTTTTTTTGTCTTAGAATGCTTTATGGCCAGGATTGCTCCCAGCAGCCCTACCTCCATGCATGACAAAAGTCATCAATGACACCATGGCCCGCCTCCCCCGGTGTGCCTTCCTGACTTACCCCCTGGAGTGGGGCCTCCCCCTTACCCCTTTCGATGCTACGTTTGGTGTCTGAGGAGGAAGCCCCGGGTCAGCTACGCGGTGGTGGCAGCACGAGGTGGGTGGCATCAAGCTCGTCCAGCTGGGTTTTTCCACTAATTGTGGCAGTGCAATGACGCCGTAGCATGAACATGTCATGTGTCCGACATGCCTCCCCTCCACCAGCTGGGTCGCTGATGGCAGGACATCCTGCGGTCACCTAGGAGCCCTGCACCCGGGACACTGCCCCCCCAAGAGGTGGAGAGAGTGCAAATGCTACTCAATCCACCCCCACTTCCAGATGGTCCTCTAGGAACTCTGGTCCGTTCCCGAACCTGGGTTGCCAGCGTCACAAGCAGTAGCTCTATCGTTGTGCCAGTGGGCCAGCTGAACAGCCCTCATTATAGGAAGTTTACGTGGGGGGTGCTCTCCACTCTGGTCCATGTTCCCTTTCCCTATGTCTGAAGGGGCACCATATGTGCCTGCCCCACCCATCCCCAAGGTGTCTGTAGGGAGAATCTGATGAGGGAAGGGGATCAGGAAAGGAACCCTCTTCAACAAATGGCTGGGTTCCACTCAGCACAGAAGCACCTTCTGTACAGGAGAGGTTACTAGAACCTTCTGTTCTAGGTCATCTGTGCACTGGTCCCATTGGACTCAATGTGCACTGTAGAATTCTCATATGCAGCCTGGCCAGTGGTACTGTGACACTGGCTGCTGCCACCAGGTCTAATAGCCTCAGGAATGTACTGGCTGTGCAACAAATCATCTGTTGTATACCATCTGAGCCTATGCAATCAGATGTTCTGCCCTGTCCTGAGGTAGAAAGGCTAAGCCTCAGGCTGTGTCCAAGACTGCTCCTATGTACTGCAGACGCTGGCAAGGGGTCAAGACCGACGTCGGCACACTGACCATAATCCCGAGAGCATCAGACAGTTGCCTGGTGCAGGTTAGTGTTTGACAAAACTGCTCTTTGGAGTGCGCTCTGAGCAGCTAATTGTCCAGGTAGGGAGAGACATATAGTCATCCTCTCCTGAGGGCTGCTGCCACTTCTGCTAAACACTTGGTAGAGACTTGTGGCACAGATAATAAGTCAAAGGACAATACCCTGAACTTGCAGTGTCCCCCCTGAAAAAGGAACCTGAGATACTTTCTAGGAGGGGAGCAAATCTTCATATGCAGATACGTGTCCCGCATATCCAGAGAGTGTAACCCATCTCCCTGCTTGAACAGAGGCAGCAGACCATGCAGAGTGACCATCCTGAGCTTCTCATTTTGGATACAGAAATTCAGGCCTTTGAGGTGTAGAATGGGCCTCGAGTATCCTGCTGTCTTGGGGACAAGGAAGAACTTGGAGTAAAACCCTTTGTTCCTTCGCTGCCTGGGCACTGGTTCTATGGCCCTTTTGCATAGCAAGGGGAGCACCTCCTCCTGAAGCACCAGAATGTGGTTGAGAGGATAAGTGGAGGGAACAGGCAGACAATCTGGAGGCTGTTCTAGAGTATGGCCCTGTTCGATTAGTTGCAGGACCCAAGCGGTCATAAGGGCCCGCCACTGATCGAGATGGAGGGATAAAAGACACCCAACCACTACATCTCCTGGCTTGGTGCAGGAGAAGGGGGGTTGAGCAAAGAATCATGACAAGGCACAGCCAGTGGCCAGGCTGCACTGCCACCTCTGGAGCTTTCAGCAGAGGCACCCGTGGTAGAGGAAGAAGCAGGCAGGGAGGGTCCTGCCCTTCACTTGCCCCGAGCTCTGGGTCCCACCCAGCCTTATGCGAGACCTTTCAAAAGGAGGGTCGTGGCCTGCTCCTGGGATGGGTATGATAGAGGCAGTGGACAGACCTAATGGCTCTACCAGAGGCCTACATGTCATTGATAATATCCTTCACATCAGGGCCACAAAGCTTAAAGCCCCCAAAAGGGGCATTTAGAATGTTCTGCTGGACATCAGCAGCAAATTCAGAGACTCTTAGCCAGGGTGCATTCTAAGGCAGATGCCAGTGGCAGCATCCCTGGCTGTGGCCACACCTCTCAACCTTTTGTCACTGAAATGAGAGACATGGACATTTTTGGACACTGAAAATGAGGGACAATGAGGGACACAGACCCTCAGAATAAGGGACACATCCTCAAACATGGAGATACAAGCTCAGAACACTGTGAAAACCATAGTGTTTACTTGTACAAAGTTTATTTTGGATTTAGTATTTTAGAATATTAAGTGTTTCTGCTTTAAAGTCTGAATTTACAGCATATTCGCTGTGTGGGCAGCACCTTTTCCACGAGGGACGGATGAGGGACAGAGCAATTTTAAGGGGCAAAATGAGGGATGTCCTTCTGTAATGAGGGACACTTGAGTGGTATGGTCGTGGCATCAGCCATGTCATAAATGTCCCTTAGAAAATGCTTGCTGACATTGTGTATTTAATTCTATAACTCTGTATCCTATTGTATAAATTTGTAATTATAATTTATGCTGTATTGTTGCTGCTGTTCTGCACTGTACTTGTGTAACTCCTTTCCTAATTGCTCACTGCTATTTCAGTTTGTATTATTAACTGCTATTACTGTATATATGTTATATTGCCTGTACTCTCCCCATCGGTTTCCCCCTCCACCAGGATACATCTGGGAACAAGCACTTGCTACTCAGTATGTCCTCCTGGAAAACTTTCAATAATTCTGCCGCAGCCTGGAGAGTCTTAAGAAGCTCGTGCCTCTGGGGACCCTCAGGAAGCGCCTGTGCCATAGCTCTGCCTTTCTTCCAGAGGATGTTCTGGTATTTCACCATGTGGGACAAGTAACTGGCAATCCTGAGGCCTAAGGTGGTCAAAGCAAAGGTCCTCTTGCCCCAAAGGTCAATCCTCCTAGATTCCCTATCAGGAGAGGAAACTAAGGTGCTTGGGCACCTTGGACCAGTCATGAGCCGCCTTGATGACAACTGAGTCAGTTTCAGGTTGGGCGGCGTACAAAGGCTTTCCCCAGAGGCACCTGATAAAGCTTGTCAGCCTTCCTGGGCGTGGCAGGGACCATGTTAAGCCTGTGCGAGGCTGCAGTGGCAGCATAATCTTGGGCCGAGAGCAAAGGAGGAATGACCTTAGGAGAAGACTCAGGGAATCTCCAGGAAATCCACCAGGTTCCTCCTGGTGATAGCCTCCTCTTCAGTCTGGAAACCCATGGTAGCCTGAAGTTGTTTCATGAGGGAGAAGAAGGAGGGGTCCTCAGGAGGGGATCTCGAAGTATGCTTCAGAGAGTCCTTACTCCACGAGAAGACAGTGGATTTGTCTGAGAAGTCACCTTCAGCATCTGGCCCTTCATCCTCATCCTCAGGGAGGATGAGATCTGAGTGGTACTCCTCCTCAGCGTCAATCTGGTCTGAGGCAGGGACTGACAGCAAAGATGCTGATAACGCCCGAGAGGGCGCAATGCGCTGAGGCTGAAGCCATGTCAACACAGAGGCAGCCCCTCGGCAATAGTGAAGAAGACACAGGCCGGGGAATGAACTGCTGGATTAGAATTGTAGTAATAAAGGAAAGTACAGTGTTTAGGTCAACAGCAGGAAGTGGCACCACAGTTGCCAACATCGCCACCAGAGGGGGCAGAGGCCCTGGTGTCACCTGGCACCAGTGGATCCTGCAGCTGCAGAGGTCAGAGTGGAGGAGCTGGCATCGATGACATGAGCGAGCAAAGGTCAACAGCCCTTTACCTGTCACAGAAAGCCTGATGGAACTCGCAGAAGAGGTCGACACTTAAGCAGTCGACGGCGCTATCCCAGAGGAAAAGCAGTAGCCGGTGGGGACTGCAGCACTTCCGGGGGAACTTTTTTTTTTATTACATTTCCTGCCCCGGTGAGAGTGTTTCCCAAAGACTTGTCCTGGGCCTTGGTTGGCCTAAGAGTCCGAGAAGTGAGCTGGCGACTGGAAGGGGAAGTCCTCGATCCATCTGGTGAGTTGATGCTCTACAGGAAAGAACAGCAAGTCTTTCAGGTGGCGAGGTTAAACTTTAAGCAGAGCGTGCATGCGAGGGCGTCATGGCTAGGCCAGAGGCAACACATGCAAAGGTCCTGCTCGTCTTTGAAGTAAATCTTTTTTCCACGGTGACAGTGACAGAAAAGACAGGTACAATCTTTCGTTCTCGAAATACAAAAGAAAGGCAATGACTTTAAAGTGATTTAACACTAAAAAGAAAGAAAAGGTAAGTTAAAAAATGGCAGCTGGCTGAACGACGAAGCTTCTGCAGAGTCATCTGAGAATAGTCGATGACGGGAAACAACTGAGGAGGGAGCAGGGCCACTCACACTTATATATGCAGGGACACTGGCGTGTGACATTGGCGTGGGTGGTCCCTACTAGACTGCTACAAAAGTTTCCATATGGTCCTAGTGTCCAACGGCTATAATTTCCATAGGAGTGATCTGGTGAAAGATATCCCTGAAGAAGATCAGTCAGTGTTGCTGATGGTTGAAGGAAAAAAATAATATTAAAAGAAGCCATAAACAGGCTGGCCCAGTGGCGTAGAGGACTGAGGCAGCGAAGCCTTACCTCCTGCCATGCCGGCGACCCGTGTTCGCGGTGTGAGCAGGTCGCTGGGGGCCGGCTGGGGTGGGAGAAGATCAAGCGTCTGGAGGGCTGCTGTCCTCTCCTGGGGAGGGAGGGGAACAGCAGCCCGTGTTTGCCTGACACCTAGCGGAGGCTAGGTGTTGGCATGCTAGGCCAATACAGTGGGGCACAGAGGCAGAGCAGCTGGCGGGCACGCTACATGTTGATGCATGCATGGCATGCCCATTGTTGGCGTTGCACACTCCGCTGCTGAGAAAAACGGAAAATGGCAGTCATGGCCGTGTGGCTTGATGGCCGTCCGCCTAACACCCCATCTCCGAGGGCACCAACCTTACTGGATCCGGTCCTGGTGGGGAGTTGGGGGCTCCCTGCCATGGGGGTGGTGGCCAGACTGGGAGGCAGTTGTGGACTAACAGTGGCCGGAGGATGAAGGGGATGCCTGGACAAAGTAGGCGCCGACCAGGAGAAAAAGTAAGGTTTAAAAAAAAAAAAGGAAGCCATAAACCAAATCTTCTCTTTTTTAGAGAGAGAGAGAGAGAGAGAGAAATGCTGCAAGCTGCCTACTTACTCTGAGGTAGAAAGAAGACTGACACTGGCACAACCACAGTGGGAGGAGCTAATGTCCCTGATGCTGCAACTTTGTTTCCTGCCTACAGAAGAGTATGCAGGAGATCCCAGTGGCAACCAGCACAATGAGGGAGAAATCCATGTTAACATCCTGTGACATGATAATCTGGTACATTATCCATGTGAAACTGAGTCAAATGGTATAAAAAACCTATATTTGACAATAAGAGGCTGGAACCTTGATGATCAACTTTTTTGCTATAGCTTAAATTATGCTTTACTAAATCTCTCTTGAAAGAATGTTTTTGTCAACTCACCTGATTAACTGTCGGAGCCCTGACTCCAGGAAGCTCTGTATTCACAGATGTAGTGCACTTTACAAAAAGGTATTGTAAATACTGGAGAAACAGCTGGAAAAAAATCACTACCATTAGCAATCAGATGTTGCAATAATTAGTATATTTCATTTCATTTATTAGTTTTGAGAAAAAACACAGAGCAAATAAGTGCCCTTTTCAGAGGTGATCTGGATCAAATAACGAGCAAGAATCACACATAAATGTATTAGCCAAACAGCTATCTAGTGACAATAACAGGATACACATTTTTCATTAAAAAAATGCTAATAATTTCTAAAAGCTATAAAATTGGATTGAATCTCAGAAGGTTATTCCAAAGGCCGGCCTGGTGGCGTGGAGGGCTGAGGCATTGCACCCTACCTCCTGACACAATGGTGACCTGTGTTCAATGACAAACATAGGTCGCACAGGGTCGGCTGGGAAGGGAGAGGATCAAACATCCGGAGGAAAACTCTCCTCTCCCGGGGAGGGTGACTTAGCAGTTCCGTCGAATGACTACCCCCAGGTGGAGGCCTGAGGGCAGAACGGCCAGGAAGACGCCAATGACGGGGAGGTGCTGCGCATAGTGTGCACAAGCCTGCATGTGAGCACCCCAGCAACAGTGGGGAGGAAGGGCAGAACATGGAAAAAGGTGGAATGCTGGCAGGTTACATGAAGCCCAGGCCGTGCTCCAGACCCTCAACTCAACCCCCCAGCAACTGGATTGCCCAAGGTCAAACAGCAAGTACATGTGACTCAAGGCGGAGTGGGGTTGGGGGGTGAAATTATGTCACCAACATGTTGCAGGAAGCAGACATGTAGTAGTAGTAGTAAAATTTTTATTCAATTGACAAGCAAAAGAATAGGAGGCTCAACTGAGACAAGCTCATTTCCAGTGAGGTCCTTAAAACATTCATACATAATTAACTTAATTAAAAGAAAACACAAAAGAAAACAACAACAACAACATAAAATTATTTACAATAACACTAACATCCATATAACATAAACAACAAAATACACATATAAAGTGCAGTTATGTATCCTATTACAAGGCGAGACATAAGACAAAACATACATAATTATTCATCATTTAACCTTTTAACAGCTTCAGATTTAAACCAAATTTTTATTTCACCCAAATTGGGACTGGAACCAATTGGCCTCAAATGAGTTGGAAGTGAATTCCATAAGTTAGGACCCAAATAGAAAAAATGTTCTCTACCCACGTCCGTCCGTCCTTCTGGGCAAAACAAATTCCATACCCTCAGCAGAACGTAACCCTCCTCTTATTATCCTAATTTGAAATTCATCAGTAATGTATTCTGGTACCCTACCCCTAACTGAGTTAACCATATATATCAAAACATGAAATATCCTTCTATCATTAGGACTCATCCAATTTAAAGTTTGATATAACTCTCTCCTATGAGTTCTCTTAGGAACATCCAAAATAAACCTAGCTATCTTATTAAAGGAAACATCTAATCTAGCCAACTGTTGAGGTAGCTCTATATAAATAATATCCCCAAAGTTACAATGAATCAAGGTAGCCGTGGTACCTGTTTCCTACATTAACATCCATACAACTCCTAATTCTATAAAGTGCACCCAAACGACAATTAACTTTTTAATCATATATTCTATATGGGAAACCCAATTCAATGATCTATCCATATAAATCCCTAAATATTTGTAACATTGGACTTGTTCAAGAACAATACTATCCAGTGTCACTATACTCAAACCCAAATTAGAATAAATCTCTTTATTTCCTAGAAAACAACATTACCTGGGATTTTTGGTTAAGAGCAAGATTAGATTCCTACAGAATAACTGAAGCTCATCAAATGCTTTCTGAGAGTAGATTCTATCAGAGTTAATAATTACCCTTTACATAAATAATAGTGTCATCTGCATACAAATGACACTGTACATCAGAATCAATTAAAACAAAATTATTCATATATAAATTGAATAATATTGGACCCAAAATGGATCCTTGGGGTACCCCAGATGTTATCTCCCTAAAACCAGAATCCCATCCATTCATTGAAACCATTTGTTTCCTATCAATTAAATAAGCCTCCAACCACCTAACCACCCTTGTCGAAAGTCCCAAAGCAGGTAGTCTGGACAGGAGGATGTCGTGGTCCAGGGTATCAAATGCCCTGGATAGATCTACAAAAATTGCTCCCACGACATCCCCCTGTCCAGAGCACCCACAATATCCCCAGTAACCCTCAGCAAAGCAGAAGTTGTACCGTGCAAGGGCCTAAAGCCAGATTGAAACTTATTAATCAACTTGCCATTTTCCAAATAAGTCTGAAGTTGTTTAGCTAACAAACTTTCAATGTAACACGGTGGTATCAGACATCCAGCCCACTGCTGGCGAGTTTCAGTTACAGTGTGGAGGATGGGCCTGGTCCAGCATGCTTCTGACTTATGAGAAATGTCTCCTGTGTTGGACTGCACACTAGAGGGGGTGGATGCAGGGGGGAACATAAAAGTGGACACGATGGCGGCACTTAGGCAGATGGTCCACTCTGCTTGATCATTTGTGGTGCACGAACCTCTGGGTCCCCTAACCCCTCCCTTCCCAGGAAAGATCCGAGCAGCTGAGGTCCCCAGTACATGAAGAGACAGGCAGTGGGTATTGTGAAGTCAGTAACTAAGGTCTGTGAATGGGCTAAAAGAGTTCCTGGCCCACTGGTTGTAAAGAGGGAATAAAAGGGGAAAAAAAAAAGATTTAGCAGAGATACTCACAATAACCTGGTGGGCTGAAAAGTCCTTCAGATAAGGCAAAATAAATGTCTCACTGTAGGATGAATGAAGAATTTCATTCCTTTTTTTTTTTTTTATATTAAGGAAAACCAATTTTCAAGATTAATGAACTGAAGTTTTACATAGAAATAGTAAAAATACCTTACAGCTATCGTGCTAACTAGGCAATTCCTTGCCTTGTGGCAAGTGTGTTTTTATAATAGAACTCCTCAACAAAAGTACAGAACATTTTAGGTAAATGTGTTGGAAGCTGTTGAAAAAATATGTAGCAAAACTGGTAGCATTTTTAAAGTACTTCTCAACTCTAACTGCTGAAGCTGAGAAACAGACTCAAAAATCCCTTGACACTGATGCAGCAAGTCATAGCTGGAGACACTAGGACATCTTGCTCAAGACACACAAGTGAACTAAGTTCAAGCATCTTAGTTCACTGACAGGCAGTAGTAGCCCCCCCCCCCAAACACCCACAGAGAGAGAAAGGGTGTCCAGATTGTGTGATCTCTTTCTAGGTTTTGGTGCTCACTGATGGAGCACATGCTGCACCCACCATGTTACAGAAGTACACTACAGAGGCCAAATGATTTGGCAAGCCTCTTTGCTTAAAGAATTATGAGAACAGACAAACTTTACAACAGACTAAATTTATACGTTGTATAACCTCGAATGGTATGGCACCATTGCAGAGATCTGTGTCTGAATTTTTGATTTATTAAACACACAACTACAAATGACCCAGAGATGTGGCAGGCTGCAGTTCATTACATCGTTTATGCTTGACACATCCATGTATATTGCAATCTGAACATTTTAAGTAGTAAAAAATATCTACATAAAACTTCTCATAAATATGTGACCACATTTAAGGTTCTGTAGCAATCAGTCATTGAAAAAGGATACAATAAGGCTGCCTTTTTCAGTCCAATAGGGCAAGATGGACTACTGTCATTTATACCGCTAGATTTCTGGGGCGTTAATTGGATATCACAGCTGTCTTCCTCCAATATGGTGGGGCTGAATCCATTCTGTAAAACGCTGGAACTTTTTTCTGCTTCAGGGGACTTCTGAGTGATATCGATGTAAGAGGCGGTATCTCCTAGATCCACACTCACCTCTTCCAAGCTAGCATCAGTGACACTATTAAAATAAAATTATCACAGTTGTAAACTTGCAATAGATTCAAAGGACAGATACAAAAAGGATTTTCCAGCAAACAAGAGGGGGCAGCAAAGAGCAATTATAATGATTAAGGGACTGGAGATGGGCAGGGTTTGATCTTAACATTCTTTTACTAGCTTGGGGCATACTGCAAATCACCCAATGCCAGTGAGACTCACCCCCAGCTTTCTCAGCTTGGTCAGTGCAGCATAATATAGCAAAACCCTCCCTCAAGAAACACAGAAACATAGACTTTGATGGAAGATGAGGACCGCCTGGCCTACCCAGTCTGCTCATCTCCTTACCTACTGGATAAATTGCAGATCCTAGTTTTACCAGCAGCTTACCTTCCTCCTACCTCCCACTAGAATTGCCTCATGTCTGTCCCATGCATTCTTAAATTCCTCCACTGTTTTTGACCCCCACGACCTCCTAAGGAAGGCCATTCCATGCATCCAGCACCCACTCCCATGAAAAAATACTTCCTCACGTTGCCAGATTGTCCCCCTCTATCTTCAAGTAGTGCCCCCACCCATTAGCTCTGCCACCATTCTAACCCAGACAGCAGAAGTCCCCTTTTTGTAATACCCATAGTAATTTAAGCAATATATCACAACAGGGTGTGGTTTATGCCGGGATTTACCCATGCCTGGTGTGGTTCGGTCATGAGACCACAGGACGAGTGACCGAACCACACCAGGCGTGGCTAAATCCCAGCATAACCCACACCCCGGAGTGGTTAATTGCGATTATACAATGGCAAAGTTTTTAAAATAAATGTAAAATAAAAAAAAAAGTTGTATTTCAGCTGCTTTTACTGATTTTTACAGAAATACTCTTCCACAGTAATTACAAATAGTCCTTTGATGCTGGGTAGACTATAATTCCAAATGCTGCCTGCCCCTCTGGCTCCTCCAGTCTGTGTGATTACATTGGCCATGTTTATGGTACCTTTTTCTGTAACTCTCCCCACCACGGCCAGTGTCTGCTTTTTTTTTTTTTTTAATGCTATTGTCGGGAGAGGAAGCGAGCAGTGCTATAGGTCGGTGAGGAGCTTCTGCGAGAGACAGCAGTGATGCTGGTGGGGACAAGAGCTGGTGGTATAACTTGAGCACAGTTTAGCAGTATGTTGTTTATTTTTAATATATTCTTTTGGTTTCGGCTGGCGGAATGGGAAGGGAGCGGCAAGAGTGATAGAGCCGGGAGACAGCAAGTGTACCTGTGCTGCACTGAGTGCGATGGATTCAGGAGGGAATGAACATTACAGGAAACTTATTTAAAAAGTTTGCCACCATGTTTTAAAAGCTGCAGTTTTTTTTGTTTTTTTTAAAACAATCATTGGGACTGTGGAATTTGTTTTAAATCATAATGGACTGCTAGTTCATCCCAGGCAGTGTTGAGGTTCGCAGTTTTGCAAACCACCGTTTTAGCGGGAAACAACATGGCGGCTTGGATTCTTTCATTTTTGGGGGTCGGAATGATTTATGTTCCATATGCGACTGACTGGCACCTTTGATGTGTATAATATCAGGATTTACCACAGCTGGAGGGTGCCTGTTAGCCAATCAGAAGCAGTGATTCTAGGATGCCATTGTATAACTGAAAATACAAACAAAAGCTGGCCATCACAATGTACCAGTCTTCATTCTTTCAGTCTCACTGCAGGCCCAAACACTGGGAAACTTTCCCAGTACTGCACTGCACTACTGCATTTGGGACAGTCTACTGGCATTCAAGCATGGGGTGAGACTGAAAGAATGAGGATTGGTATGCTGAGATGGATGGTTTCTATAATTACTGGGGGCATGTTCGGGGACTTGAATGGACAGGGTGCGAAGGGTGGCAGAGCTGAGATGCCCAATGAAATGTATTGTTAATCTTCTAATTTTAAGGATAAGGCTCAGTTCCTAAAGAAAGAGAGAGACCTGACTGCGCTGGGGTGGGGGGTGGCGGTGGTAGTAGTGGACAATAATTATGCATCCCAAAGGTGGAGAGAATGCTGACACATTAGGCCTTTTGGGGAGGGGTAAAATAGGTTACAGGGAGATCAGATTGCATTCCAAAGCACTTTACAAACATTTCAAAAGAAAGAGCTCTTAAAAAAAAAATATAAATAAATAAATAACAGGCCAGTGCAATATGACAGGACACTGCAAATTGAGTACGATAGTCCTGGCAGGACCAGTCCCCAAAAACTTAAGCATGAACCCTGTACGGGGAACATGTCAAAGGGTTATGTAGGTTTTCCTTTTTTGGGGGGGAGGATTAAGAGGAGCTATGATTTCAGTTTTTTTCAAATTTTCAAATTACTGGATAAGGCAGATCAGGAAAATCTGTTTCAGCTAATTTTAAGTAATGGAACAAGAGGGCATAACAGAATTAGGGGTAATGAAAGAAAGCATTTTTTTCATCTGGACAGAAAGGTAAAACTACAGAACAAACCCCAAAATAAAGAAATCGTGCAAGTGGCAGGATGTTGTATTGTTTAAACTCATGCAGATGGGATGAATAAAAAGTGATGGCTCATCTGGCTACGATACTTTAGAACCCACATTTCTAAAAATCACAGCTCATAGGTTGGTTCATAGGTTGATCAGAGCTGAAAAGACCGAAGTCCATATTGCTCGCCATATATTAATTATAACCTTTAATGGAATTTAAACTCAAATAGACGTCCAATCGATTTTTAAATATATCCATACTCTCGCTTAGGACCACCTCCAAGGGCAGACCATTCCATATCTTAGAAACTCTAACTGAAAACCATGAGCTTCTCTGTTTAGTTCTACAGCATTTCACTTTTATCTGTAGTGGATGAGCTCTGGTATCATAAACTACCTTTCTAAGTACTAGACCCAGTAGTTCCCATAATCGATCATTGTGTAGGGCTCTGTAGACCATACACAGATCCCCCCTCATTCTACGAAACTCCAGGGTGTAGAGCTCAAGTTCCTGTAATCTTTCATCATACTTAGCTTTGCACCCTGGACGTGAAGGATGCCTACCTTTATATTCCCATCCACACTTCCCCCACACAATGGTAGAGCGAGCGGTCCACATTAGAGTCTGCCCCTAGTGACCTTCTGGAAGAGTTGGGCAATGTCTTCCTGATGATTTGACAGAATGTCGGTGGACACCATGTCCTCCTGTGGGGCATTGGCTCGGCATGAAGGGTAAGCCCAAACTCTAGAGGCAGACCCTGACCAACCACTTCGAGAACATACCTGTCCGTGGTAACAGTGGACTAGACGGAAAGGAAGTGGTGGAGCCAGTCCCCCATGGGAGGACCCAGGGGAGTCAGAATGGGCATGAGGAAGGCATCTTCCATCCCGTCACTGGGCAGGCCTGGAGGAGGGACCAGCTGAAGAAACAGCGAGGCCTTGACCTCCAGGTTTTCGACCTACCGAAGCGACAGACTTCAGCCGGGGACAGCTTGGCTGCATGGGCAGAGAGGGGCCGAAAGGGCTTCTTTTGAGAGTTAGAGCCCTTGGGATCCCTCTGGGCAGAAGTCACCGAGTCCAAGGTGGCACTGGACTTCTCAATATGAGTGAGGTGCCCTTTGACCCATGCCAGTACAAGTCAATGCCCAATAAGGGGACATCTGTCAACTTATGCTGGGTATCCGTCGTAAAGGTCGAGATCCTCAGCCAAGCCCTGTGGTGCATAGCAACCGCCGAACAAGCGCAAGAGTCGCCGATGTCCATTGCTGTCTAGAGCTGCTGTTTAACCATAGCTAGGCCCTGATCCTGGACCTGCTTGACCATAGTCTGTAAGCTGGCCGGGAGTTGGGGAAGCACTGCACTGAGCGTGCCCAAAAGGGCATGGGCAAAGTGGGCCAAACTTGCCTGCCGACGGCTGAGAGAGTAAGCAGCATAGACCTTTTTGGCCATGTGATCCAAATTCTTGGATTCCTTGTCAGGAGGCTGCTTATCTGCGTCTGACACTGCCAGTACACCAGAAAACAGAGTCCACCACCAGACCCTCAGCCGAGGGGTGCTCAATGAATCCTGAGAGGGGACCACGTACTTGCGGGCCATCTGTGCTGACGGTGCAGGGCAAGAGGCTGGATGCTGTCAAAGCTCCAGAGTGGGGCCAAGAATGGCCTCAGCGACCAGAAAAGCTTCTCCAGGGGAGTCGCAATGGTAGAGAATCTCAGTAAGCAGGTATTTGGCCCATTGCTGGACGGGCTCCATCTGGAGACCCATCGACTCTGAGATAAGTCAGAGAAGGCCCAAGAAAGAGGTGGGGCCATGCTCAGCCGACAAATCCTTTGTTGACTCTGTGTCCAGTGGACAGGAGTATAAGGAGGAGCCCTCCAATTCCAAGGATTCATCAAAGAGCAGTCGACTGCTAGAGTCCCCGCTGACCGTGCGGGGATGATCTGGAGTCATGGTGACTGACAGCCACTCTGGAAGCCAGGGAGCAGTACGGTCCTTCTTAGGGGGAGAATCCACTGACAGCTGTTTGGGCAGCAGCTCCACCTGAATCGTCAGAATGGCCGGCACAGGCCGAGGCGGAGCCGGCCAAACTGGCATAGGCTGAGACCTGGGTGGTGGTAGCCAAGTAATAATGGGGTGGGAGCTGGAAGCAGCTTAACCCCAAGAACATCAGTGGATGCCACATGAGCTACTCGTAGCACCGACACATTTTGCACCGAGGCCTCTCCTCATCCAAGGAGGAAGAGAAGGAGTAGCAGCAGCAATGCCGCTTGCCTGAGTGTCGTGAGCAGGAACACTGATGTGGATGTGGGCTACTCTACTTGGGGCATCTGGATTGGGACCGTGATCTCAACCACCGGGGCCACTGATGGTGGGTCTCAGAGGGAGCCAGCAAAAGCAGAGGATCCTCCAGGTTCACTGGATCCTAAGAAGGAGGGCACGGATCAGCATTCTGGTCAAACCCTCACTGGGAAATTACAGGCAGGACCAGAGTCCTAGAGAGGGAGGTATCTGCCTCATCTGGTGACAACAGGTCGACCGGCTCGAGAAAAATCTCGACAGGTTGGTTGACAGATGTCTTAACCAACTAGCCAAACAGGGTGGAGCCCTGCATGGAGCCAGCAGCCTGGGCCGAAAGATCGACCGTAACTGAAACCTCCTTTAGAAGTGTGGGAATCCGTGGCTCGTGAGTGCTCGTGATCCCATGATCGATGGCGAGACTTTTTCTTGGTCTTTTTTTTTTTTTTTTTTAAGTCTCTTTTTTTAGACTTGGATTTTGTGCCCGAAGAAGGGCCCTGCCCAAAGATGGTAAGGGCTTGGCACAAGTCTCTATAAACGCTCCTGAAAAGGTGGTGCCAAAAGAGAGCGGCAGAAAGGCCAAAACCGAAGAAGCATACTCCTTCTTCAAATGCTGCAAGTTGTTCGGCAGACCCTGCAGCTGCTTAGACTGCCCACCGAGGGTTTTTGGAACGTGTTCATGGCCTATGCAGTAGATGCACATGGTGTGTGGGTCCGTCCAGGACATTTCCTGCCCACATGCGCATCTTTTAAATCCTGGTGCCGACTTCGAGTCTTCCATCAAGGAACTGGTGAAGGAATCGCCTGAAGACAAATTACTCATGAAGCAAAGGATTTTCTGAAGCAAAGGCCTACTCAGTGCAGGAGAGGTAAGGAGGGAACTTTTTTCCCCAACGGAAAGGAAGATCTGACGTCATGGGGCGGTGGTGAGGGAGTTACCACCTGGGTGGGTGGACAGAGCCAGCTTGAAGACTTTCCGGCAAGCATTAAAAGGGAAAGGGCACTACCAGAAGTATGGATAAGTACACCATAACCATGTCTCTAGAAACGAAAGTTTCCAGACCATTCCCATTTCCTGTGCCATGTTTGTAGTGCATCTGTGGCTGACGGAAAATATTGCTGATTTCTCCTTGTTAAGTCTGTAGCTGGAGAATTTCCATAACTTCTATAGACACTGCCGAACGGGGAGGTACCGATGTTGCTGGGTTCTTAATACTGAGGAGGTCACTGTCTGCACAGGCTAGTAGTCTGTGCTGTGTGTATACCTTGGATGCTTGGGTTAGTCGATATCTGAAACAGTAAAGGCTCGAGAGCTAAATTAAAGAGTGTGGAAGACAGGGGGCAACCCTGTCTCATCCCTCTGTGCATGACAAAGTCAGGTGATAATGTGCCACTGGTGCATACTATCGCTTTTGGGTTACTGAACAGCAGCCGGATCATGGAAACAGTACTCTGGGGGAATTGGTTTAGTTTCAGAATTTAAACAGATACTCCCATTTGACATGATCAAATGCTTTTTCTGTGTCAAGCATGAACAGTATGGCCAGTTTCTGCATTTTCTCAACTTCTTCCAGTATGTAAAATACCTTTTGGGGGGCCCGGCAGTGCAGAGGGCTGAGGCGTTGGTGCCTTAACTCGCACCGTGCCGACGACCCGGGTTCAGGAACGGACTCTCATCGCTGGGGGAGGAGAGGATTGAGCATTTGGAGGACTGCTCTCCTCTCTTGGGGTGGGATAGGGAGCTTGCCTCACTCTATTGCGGCCCTTGGTGGAGACTGGGAACACTACGGATGCGGCGTGACACTGGGGAAACCAGGAATAAAACCATGAAAACGGCACCTGAGCGACTGGATGATGGCCGTCTGGACCCTTGCATCCACGGAGCCCTTGGACAGCAGAGGCCGACCTCAGCAGTACCCAGGACCAAGAAAGGTAAGCTGGAAGGCACTTTCTCTCCGGAAGGAGAGAACCCGCCAGATGAAGGGATATGTCGGGTTACCCTGGGCTGGCTGCAATATGAGGCCGGGAGTGGCACCAAGAGGGTCAGAGGGGATGCGAGGAACTCCTTGACAGAGCCTGAAGGAGTGGCACGTTGGGCGTGGGGGTGATAAATAATGAAGAAAAACCAAAAATACCTTCTGTGTATTATCCACAATGTGGCACCCTGGCATGCTGTCCATTTGAGTGGGGCTAATCAAAGTTAGCAAGACAGGGAGAAGTCCATTTCCTATTCGTTTTTCAAAGGCTTTTGTGTAGCTGTTTAACAAGGTAATGGGGCAGTACCACAAACAGGCGGTGTAGTCTTTGTTGGGTTTAGGGGAGGATAGTAACGATCCCTGTCATCGTAGACTGTGGAACTGAGCCCGAGTTGATGGCTTCTTCATACACTTTGCGCAGTACAGGTGCCAGTTGGTTCTGCAAATACACTGTACAAACAGAATGAAAATCCACCACTTTTAGGAGTTTTCCCTATAGGGAGGAATTTCAGAACCCCTTTGACTTTGGCCACTGAAATCTCCTATCTCAGCTGTTCTTGAACATCTGGTGTTCGGGTAAGGAGCTGGATTCCTTCCAGAAATTACTCCATCAGGTTAAGGTAGACAGTGCCTCAGAAGTGTATAGTTGCTGACAGAACGAATTACTGACTTATACTTTTCTGATTGGTGAGCAGCTGTTGCGAGTTGTCGTCTTTAATGGCAGAAATGCTCGATTTGGCTTGCTCTTATTTGAAATGTAGGGCCAACATCTTGTGGTTTGGGGGGCTACTGGCTATGTAGTTCAGTTTTGTTTTCTGGTAAAGAAATTCTGTTCACTCCTGTAGTTCTTGGTTATATTTGGTGTATTTTTAAATCCACTCCTTCCACAGATGTTCACAGCTTGCAGGACCAATGTTTTGCTCCACTCGTTTAATATCTTCTAGTAATTTATTCCTCCTTTCTCTAGCTTTCTTTCTCCTGTCTGTACACATAGAAATTAGTTTGCCTCATAAGGCACATTTTGGCACTTCCCATGTAGTGGCCCCATGATGTGGCAGATGGCAAGTTTGTGGACATAAACTGAGCTATTAAATCCGTTCTCTGTTTTGCATTTCTCATGGGATTGCAGGGAGTTGTTTAATTTCCCTCACCCCTTGGAAAGGTTATCCCCAGAAAATTTCACATCTAGATGCAACGGGCATGATCAGAAATTGTGGTAGGCAGATTGGAAGGGTCATCCCAAGAAAGTTTCAAATCTAGGTGCATTGGGCCATGATCAGAAATTGTGGTAGGCATAATTTGAACGTCTAGTAAGCCTGAAACTAAGGATTTGGACAACAACCAATAGTCTATTCTGGAATTGGTAAGGTGTTGAGTGAAAAGCATACACTGAGACCTAGGGGTGTAGCAGGCACCAGGTGTCCATTCGCAGACTGTCATGCACGACTCCCTGGCGGGTCCACTGACCATCAGGTAATGATCTGAATAATTTGCCAGGTTTCGCCAGACTGTGAATAGGGCAGGGTTATCGGTGTTAGGCCCGTATATAAGGGCTTTCTTGTCTTGGCAGAATGACCCAGTAACTACCAATACCTGACCTCCATCGTGCCTCCAAACAACTTTAAGGACAAACTGAAGAGCTCTGTAGGTACGTATTAACATGTCCCCCTCCTATTATCACTGGCCCTGATCGTCTGCCCCACCCACTGCCATCTCATTCTTAACACATTTTCCTTCACGTGAGTCTCCTGAATAAATGCTATTTGCACCCAATTTCTTTTCAGATGGTTTTAACACTTGCTGTCTCTTATTTCCAGTTTGCATGCCTTGACATTCCATGTGATAACTGTCAAATGCTTATCAACAATAGTCTGCAAGAAAAGTGTAGGCTTCTCTCCCCATCAAATTTACCTGATAGCAATCTGTTTTTGGTTAAAATCTATCTATGTCTCTATTTAAAAACAACATCTGGATAACCCATTCTGCACTCCTAATTGTCTTTGCTGGTCCATGACTCCTCAAGCACAGGCTACTTCCTGTGAGTCTAGGAATACACCTCCTAGCAGACTGTTAGGCTAACATAAAACTTTGTTTAGTATTTTAAGCAGGCTCTAACTTTAAACTGTGACTTGAAAACACTTCCATTTATCAAGATATTTATTAACATCTGAAACCACGTAACCCGTACTGAATTAAGGGCAGTACCACCACTGACCCAAACCTGTTCTGTTACAGTTCGTGAACTACTGCCTAGAGCACATGGTTGCTGTAACATGGCAACCCCCAGGTCTACTGGGGTTCCCCATCATCAGACCTCCAGAGACGGTACAGTTGCGTAAGCACTTACCGTAACAGCAGACCTTTGAGAGAATCTCTTGCAGCAGATCATAACACATGGGAGATCCAGCTGCAGGCCTAAGTTCCTCCAGATAATTACTCAGCAGTCGACCCTGGGACCGCCCCTGACGTTACCACGTGGTGTTAGTCTGACACGTATAAAAGGGGGGGGGGGTCCCAGATACTCCTCAATTCTTTTCCATCTTAGTGACCGAAATGAAAATACACTCACAGGCTTCCAATGGGAACTGAGAACAACAAAAAGGAAGCAGCTCGAGATTTCCATGAAAGACTGGAGCAGGTTATCCTTCTGATGTAGTAAGCAAGGGGGGTGGTGAGAGGGGCAGCATGACCTGCTGCAAGAGATTCTCTCAAAGATCTACTGTTATGGTAAGTTCTTATGCAACTGTACCATCTTCTTCAAGGAATCAGAGGAGGAGAAGTGATGATCACTAGTGACCTGAAGAACTCCACACAGCGCAAGAAAGCAGCAAAGGCAAACAAGATGCTGGGATGCATATCTAGGGGATCAGTAGTAGGAGAGAGGGGGTTATACTGCCCTTGTACAGGTCACTGGTAAGGCTGCATCTACAGCATGGAGTTCAGTACTGGTGCCCACACCTCAAAAAGGACATTAACCTACTGGAGAAGGAGGGCTACAAAGCTGATAGTGGGTCTGCAGAGTAAGGTGTACGAGGAGAGGTTGAGGGCACTGAACATGTACTCCCTGGAAGACAGGAAGGGGGGGGGGACATGATTAGGACCTTAAAGTACTTGAAAGGGATAAATGGGTTGATAAGGAGATTCTCTTTAAGCTGAGTGGCAACCATAACAAGAGGGGGCACGGTCTTAAGCTGGAAGGTGGGAGATCAGGAAGCACTTCTTCACAGAGAGGGTGGTGGATACTTGGAATGTGCTGCTGGAAGAGGTCATCTCATTGAAGACAGTGGGCAGCTTTAAGAGAGGCTGGGATAGGCATAGGGGGAAGGTAAAGATCATGGGCAGGGAGGATTGGAGGAGTGGAGAGGAAGGGCAGGGACATTAGCTCAAGCTGTGGACCCTGCAATACAAGCAGATTTGATAGACCAAATGGCCTTCTTCTGCTGGTTTCTTCGTATGTTAGTATGAAAAGTTTACAGCAGGTCATAACACATGGGAAGATTCCCAAGCAGTTATGCCCAAGGGAGGAGGAAGCGAACCTTACAGAATTAGGACAGCAGACCCCGGAGAAT
Source organism: Neoceratodus forsteri (assembly GCA_016271365.2). NCBI lineage: Eukaryota > Metazoa > Chordata > Ceratodontiformes > Ceratodontidae > Neoceratodus > Neoceratodus forsteri. The sequence goes on from JADMNL010000024.1 coordinate 349,795,378, forward strand.
GGCCTGTCCAAAACTGGTGGTCTTCTTGGAAGCAATATCCAGACTGAAATGTTTTGTGAACATATGTACAGCAGACCAAGAGGCGGCTTCACAAATTTCCAAATCAGAAACGCCCCTAAAGCACATCGTTGAGGCAGCCATACCTCTGGTGGAGTGGGGTTTGACAACCCCTATGATAGGTTTGTCGTATTTGGTATAGATAAACTAAATGTATTTATTTAAATTTTGGTAACCGGGTAGGCCCACTGGGACCATTACAGTCCCTTTTTCAGGGGTGACCTGGGATTAATTACATACAAAATAAACAACAATTACAGCTGAGAGCAAATGGGGTAGTACATTACAAGGAAGACATAATAAATGTTACACAGCCAAGTTAGGTACAATCGAAGGTCAGGATGAGAAATAAAACAGTTTCACATGAATAAAACAATTACACATATCTTATCAGAATGGTAAGGGTCATAATATGGTGTAAGGGCCAGCCAGGATGCCGACGAAGGCTAATAAGGTAGTCTTTTGTAGTGTTCTGATGTTCAGCGGTAACGTGAGCAGAGACTTAGCCCCAACAGGTGGGTCTTGAGGCCTTTCCTAAAGCCTCCAAGGGAGCAGCACTCTTGGAGGTTATTAGGGAGCCCGTTCCAGAGGGATGGTATGTAAGCTGCAAACGACTAGAGCCCTTAAGATGTCCGGACTCTGGGGACATGGAGGAGCTGCTGATCGGAGGACCTTAATGTTCTTCCAGCCTGCTTAGGCGTAACAGTACCAATTAGACTGGGGGGGGACATTAGGATGCTGAAGCTTGAAGGCCAGACAAAAAGAAGGGTACATTAATCTGCCCTCAAGAGACAGCCATTTCAGTGAGTGCAATACTTTGCAGTGGTGTTCTTGGGGCGGTGCACCTAGGACAAAATGCCCAACCCTACGATAGAACATTCTCAGTTTTTGCATCTCTGTGCTTCTCAGTGAGTGTAGCACCAGGGCCCCGTAGAACAATGTGGGCAAGAGCGTGCCAGTGGCTACCCTCAGCTTAGATGTCAGAGAGGAAGGGGCTCAGACGATACAGGAGACCAAGTTTCTGGTTAAGCATCTTAGTTAGTTGGTCAACATGACCTTTGAAGGAACAGCCTTGATCTATATACACACCCAGATATTTAATGCAATCCACAACCCCTACCATAGAACCATTGGACAGATAGGGGGACAATAGCTATGATCTATCCAGGCCCAGGCTTTTGGGCCCAAATAAGATAGCTTTAGTTTTTTTCCCCCCATTGAGGACCAGCAAATTGGTCAGGAACCAGCTCTCCAATATGGAGAGGTCCTGGCTAAGGAGTTTATTTAGGTGCGCTGCATCATGAGATGATTTGTACAGCACAGCGTCATCTGCGTAAAGGGTCACCTTGGCACCTCCACAGTGCTTGGGCAAGTTGTTAATGAACAGTGAAAACAAGACGGGCCCTAGAATTAAACCCTGGGGACTCCGTCACAGATAGGGTGTTTATCAGATTTTGCCCCCAGCCATCTATTTGAGATCTACCATGCAGGTAATCCATGAACCACTGCACTGAGTGGTTATCCAGTCCAAGGGCTCTGAGCCGCGAGAGTAGCAGCTGATGGTCCACCAGATCAAAGGCCTTGGTGAGGTCTATAAATATCGCACCAGTTAGTTGGCCATTAATGCACTTGGTCAACCAAGTGGACAAGCACTGCTTCAAAACCTTGACACCCTGTTTCCCGCGGCAAAAGAGACAAAAATTGCTCAGTTTTGCGCAACTGTGTGGTGCAGAGAAAATAATATCTCAATGTTCTACACACATCGAGAGTATGAAGCACTGATTCCCCTGGATCTGCCAGCTCTGCACAGTACGCTGGTAAGTGGATAGTCTTATTTAAGGTAAATTCCGAGACCACTTTTGGAATAAAGTCGAATTAGTACGCAAGGAAACCCTATCCTTATGAAACTGTAGGTAGGGAGGTTTGCACATCATTGCATGTAACTCTGAAATACGTCTACCAGATGTAATGGCAACTAGGAAAATAGTTTTCCACGAAAGATATCATAGCTAGCACGAAGCGGCAGGCTTGAAAGGATATAATGTATGTTTTTCGAGTACAAAATTCAAATCCAAAACAGGGACTGGATCCCGTTATAGGGGATGAAGGTGAAGGATACCTTTTAAGAAGGTCCTTATAAGTGTCAACTGGGACAATGGTTTGTCGTCCACAGGCAAATAAAAAGCTTAAATTGTCAAAAAGTGAACTTTGACAGAGGAATATTTTGGCCCACCTTCGAACTCTGAGAGCAAATAGTGCAAGATGCTCTGAGGGGAACAATCATCTGGGCCTCAAATCATGAGACAAAGCCCAAATGGAAAAACGTTTCCACTTCATGGAATAAGACCGCGCAGACGGTTTGCTAGCAGCCTGTAGGACATTCGCCACTTTCGGCGACACCCGGAAGTGAGAGAAGACTACGTCCTCAGGAGCCAGGCATGCAAGTGCAGGGAGTGAAGGTCTGGGTGAAGCAATGAGCAGTTTGCCTGGGATAATAGAGCCTGGCAAATTGGTAAAGGTAGGGGGTTCTAGGACAGAGACTTGTAGAAGCAATGGGAAAAAGATCTGTCTCGGCCACAATGGCGCTATTAGAATCATAGTTGCCTGGTCCCAGATCAGTTTGATTAGAACACTCTGAATGAGAGGGGACGGTGGGAAAGCGTCAAGATATCTTCCTGTCCAGGAATGAGACAATGCGTCCAACCATAAAGTTCCAGGACCTTGCTCGAGAGTTTTGCACTTTGCGGAGAGGCAAACGGGTCCAACTCCAGGTGGCCCCAGTGATGGCAGATGTCTTCCAGGATGTTCTGGAAAAGTTCCTACTCATGGGCCTGGGCAGTGGTTCTACTTAAGGTGTCTGCCAAGGTGTTGAACACACCAGGTACGTGAACCGCCAGAAGATGGATGCCTCTCTGGATTGTCCAATACTGTACTCTGAAAGTAATGGAAAAAATTCCACTCTGTGTAGGCTGTACATTAGAGCAAAACCAAAAACCCATGTTAAGTACAGGAAAAAAATTAGACATCTATAGAAAATGATATATGCGGATCTTGGAAACCACACAAGCTGCTGTCACAAAACCATTCACATATCCAGGTTCAGTTATGGTTTGCCTCACATCAACTACTCCTAAATGCCAAAAAGACTGTCTCCATGATCTTTGGCACTAGGCAGAGACTCTCTAGGCTCTGCCCTTTACCATCTTTCCATACCCTGCATGGGACAATATTAGAGGACACCTCCTCATTCAGATACCTTGGGGTTTGGTTGGACCAACATCTCAACTTCTCTAGCCACATTGACACCATCCTGAAAAAATTGCGCCCCAAGCTTGTTGCCTTATTCAGGAACCATAGTAGCATCCCTCCTACAGTGCAACGTGAACTAGTCCAGAAGATGATCCTCCCCATTTTCGACTACTGTGATGTAGTCTATGATGCCACTCCCAAATCCTCTCCAACCAGACTGGACACTCTAACTCGTTCTGTCAATTTGCCCTTGATGCTCCATCATGTGCTCATCACTGTGACCTTTACCACACCATTTCCCTTTCCCTGCTTGCCAAAAGGCACCTCACTCACTGTGCCAAACTCACTTCTAAATTTTGGGTTAGAACTTCCCTCCTATCTTTCATATTTGCTCCCCCCCCCCATTCCCTCAGATCCTCTGTCACTCGCACTTTGTTGGTCCCCCGTTGTAGCACTCTCATCGGTCAGTCAGGCTTTACACCCATCGTTTCCCGCAAATCTGGACCCCCCCCCATTATGGCACTCCTCCTCCCACTATCTTGCTTCTCTCTGCCTTACATAATATTCTGTCATCTAACTGCTCCTGCTTTAACCCTCCTTAACTGTCCTCCTATGCCTCTGCTCCTCCATGACTCACATCACCTATTAAACCTTCCACCTCCCAGAGCCTACTTCTCAGCATGCTCTCCTCTCCCTTCACCACTATGTACTCTGTTCCTCAGATATGCCACTTGTAATTAAATGCATATTTCACAGGTGTAATATATTTAATTGTATGTTACATTACAAATGCGACTGAATGATTTACGATATTTTAACTGTCTTGTTACAAATGTAATTGAATGTTTAATTTCTTGTACGTTTTAAATGTTAAACTGTATGGCTAATTCTTCATCCAATAATATCCCCCACCCCTGTCCCAGGTAGCACCAGGAGACGAACAACTTGTTGGTCAGTGTGCCTTCCTGGTGAAACATTTCAATAAAATAAAATATTTACACCTTCCCTACTAGACAATGCATGAAGAATTTCAGCTAATTTTGTCAAACGCTGCCAAAGCTGTTAAGGTGCAAATTTAGGGACTTAACATAGAACCTGTCGGTCAACCTTCATTATACTGGTGCTACCACACCAGTATAATATAATGATTACTGGTGACCCCCTTTAATACACAGACTCGATCCAGGTGTCAAATGCTGTAATAACCGGGTTACCCAGTTATTACAGTGTTCTGTTTCACTCCTGGTCAGTTCCATTTGTAGTGCGCTACCTGGCTGGTTCTTACTCTGTGGGTGGGCTGAACACTTCCACAAACATACGGTTCCATTTCTCGGTTAGCAAGAAGCCACACTGATGAGCTGTCTCTGTTCATGGATTATTTACTTTTTCTGTATTCATCTAGCTGATCCTGCCTTTAAAAATAAAAACAATGTACAGTATCTGGCTGATCCTAGTGTTTGTCTGCTTCGGGAAATGTGACTGCGATTGAGAATGGTCCATGGCTAACTACCCTACAGCATTATGTATGTGTGGTTACACACTAAGTTTAAAAAAAAGAAAAGAACGTCCGTACTGGACTGGGGATATATATATGAGACAAGAGAGAGAGAGAAAGAGAGTGTGTGTGTGTGTGTGTGTGTGTGTGTGTGTGTGTGTGTAGGGACTGAGCAAGTAACCAACTCCTTGCACCAGTAATTATAAAAAATAATACATAGGCGACTGTGTGTCTGTGAAGACATTTTACACACCCTTGGTGTTTGATGACCTACTAAACCTCTTGAGGTTCATGGGTCATCACACACCTCGGGTGTGTAAAAACATCTTCATAACACAGTGACCAATGCATTATTTTCTAACACACACACACCCTTACAAAAGTCTTCTCCAACCTTTATATTGTTAGTTGCACTCCCCGCATTCCAGTCATGCGGCGAAGGAATGTGTTTTCCCCTTCCTGCTTTGGACACCTTAGCCTGGACGGTTTTACCCCCTTCCCCAGTACCTGGGTGGGACACAGGTGTACTCCTACACTTACTACTATTACTACTAACACTACCCTAACAGAAAGCCTCCCAACTAGCCAAACTACTTGATCTATCCTGTGCAGCAGCACCCCCACTCCATGGGAGCTCAGAGCTTCACCTGCCTCAGAATGCCTTTCATTGTGCAAGAAACCTAAACCCTTGCTCCTTGCAGCAAACTCTTTGCCAAAACTTCACCTGCCTAATATCCTGCTGCCTTGTTGGCCCTGTGCATGGCACAGGTAGAATTTCAGAAATGACTTCCTTGGAAGTTCCGTTTCTAAGGCTACTGCCTAGTTCCCTAAATATGCACTGTAGGATTGCTGATCTGCTTCTGCCTACATTATACGTGCAACATTTACTGTGACAACTGGTACCTTGTTCCCATCCAGCTCTACCCTTGCCTTGAACGTCTCCAACTGGTGGACCAGGCAGTCCATATGACTCTGGTGTCCAAGCACTCTGCCCACCTTACTAAGACACCTCACAACACAGTCCCATTCAACTACTACCTTCTTACTAACCTGCCTGGTCTCCCTCCTTAGATCTTCTAGAAATTAGTGTTCCAGTGCTGAGGCCTCCAGCACTGGCCCCTACCATCCTGTGGTCACCCTCTACCTTCCCAGCCAGTGGCTGGTAATGATTTTGAATGGCCACTAGTAGCAGCCTTTAGGATCTCATCCCTGTCCCCTTCTGCACAATCATTTTCAGTTAACATCTGGACCCATCTTTCTGATATCCCTCCTCTGTGACAGTATCCAGTCAACTTAGCATGGGAATAACTGTGCCACAAAAACTACGCCATTAAAACATCATCGGGGAAAAACAGCGAACGGGACAAAAGAGAATTGGGATGTTATCACCCCCCCACCCCACCGACTGTCACCCTCTCTGGGTTAGTACTAGTAAATCCCTCCCAACTGTCACCTCCCCGGGTCAGTAATAGTAAATCCCCCGGAGTTAGTAACAATACCCCCTCCCTGTAGTTTGTAATAGTAATTCCCTCCCAGATGCGTGGTCATCGGTTCCCACTGTATTGCAATGCATGTTTTTGCTGTCAGCCTTTTGTCTGCGCGAGAACTGGTCACTGCTGCTTTTGTCAGTGCTTGCACTGACCTGACCTCTGTGACCCAGCCAATATCTCTCTGTGTCAAACCTGCATTCGGGAATTCTGCTAGACGCCCCTCAGGCATAACATTCTCTGGCTCAGAGTGCTGCAACAAACTTACAGCAGTCACATAACCAATCCATGGCTATAACCATGAAATCATATGCTATGGTCCCATAATCTAAAACATTCTCACTCCACCCAGTTAGAAAAAGTTGTTAGCTCCCTAGCCCATGCCCTTTAGTCCAACTCCCACTCCACCAATTCCTGTTCCCTTTGTGACTGTTCACAGCTGGGACTCGTTCACTGCAGTCTTTCTGTGTGTGGCCTATAAGGAAATGTTAATATAAAATCTGTGCTCTTCTTACCTTAGAAAAGCCTTCAAGCAGGCACAGGTAACTGCTTCAGGTATATCTGGAAAATGCTGCAGACAAAGTTGCAACAAGTAGTAATCCGCCATCTCCAAGGCAACTGCAAGTAATTCTGGGCATAGACTGGAAAGCAGAACACAAATCTGTCTTACTTAAGAAGCTAGTATACTGCCTACAACTAATATTAGTTTTTAAAAGCAGTCAACCATTACCTTTCATAAATGGGTACTTTTTCTTTCCCCTTTGGTCAATTAGAAAATTGTTTACCTGATGTTAGTTGGCGTGATGTGTGGGACAGCACTCTGTCTGGCAGCTGGCATATCAATCTCTATCCTACCCCCCCCACCCCCCACTACATCATCAGCACTGTGACCTCAACGACCATGACATCACTGCTGCTTAGAAACAGCCACTCAGTAGCTACCAGGTCAATCACCCGTGATATCACCGTCAGTAAAATCACAATGATGATGATATGTGTGTGTGTGTTTTGGGGGAGGGGGGTAGAGCTAGACAGGTCAGGCTAAGAGCTGTTCCACACATCCAGCACAGTATTTTCACATAGAAGACTCTCTAATGAGCAAGAAAAAAAATTTAAATACTTCAGAACTAAAAAGTTACAACTGACTACTCCTTAAATTTGTATTTTCCGGTCTGCCTGTTTTGGACCCACTAGCTCTTTTAAGACTTTGTATGTTACATACTAGATTTTACATTCAAAGCATGGCTGAAGCCTAACAATGCATCAGTGCATGCATAATGAACCTTCTTAACTCTTGCACTGCCGACAGAATTAGAACGTATAAGAATTCTGGACTGATATCAGTCCGCAGCACAGCAAGGGTTAATTTGATATACATTTTATTTACACTGCAAACTGTACTTATCAATCATGCATGCCAGTTGTATGTTCCATTTGTTTACATCTGTACAGTATACAAAATTCATGCAGTGTTCGTTTTTTAACATTTACAGCTTAATTTTACATTTATACCAGCTATTTTATTGCTGTAATAGACATTTACATAACAAAATGAATGCTACAAAACCACGTATGGAAGTAGCACTACACAAGATAAGGGCTTTCTAATCTCCTCTCTAGGCAGTGTTTCTGTGCATTTTCCTTGCTGTATATGATTTTCCTGCCACTTTTGTCACCGTTTTAGCACCCAGAAAGCTTATTCTGCATCAGTTCAGCAGTATTCTGCACCAATTACCGAACAGACATCTTCTCTGCTACTTGGATAAACAGACAACTAACAGCAAAGATAAAACAAATCTTTTCTTCTCTTAGAAAATGGCAGTGTTTGTAAAAAACTTGGCTTAATCCCCTCCCCCTCAAATGGAAAAACACAGATGGCGCGCATACACAAATGAAAAATCACAGCAGAACAACAACAGAATAGAGATGACTGGGTGGTATTCCGGGGGTCTGGGTTCAATTCCCAGCAGGCCACATTATTTCTTTCTCACTACAATTTGTGATTTAAATTGCTCAGCAGTGGCTGATATTGCACCAAAAAAACCAACTGTCATATTGACTATACCTAGTTGCAGGATATGCAATACCACAGAAATGAAGTGTGTCAGGGAACCCCAGGTCCAAACTTGTGAGCCTGCAGCTCATTGAGCACTGGGACGTTATTCCAGGAGCCTGGGTTCACTTCCCAGTAGATCGCATTACGTTTTTCAAACCTCAATTTGTAATAACAGAATAAGCAGGGAGCTTGTCGGTCCCAGCCGAGTTGTATGTAACAGTCGTTTAGCTACTTACTCACTTACTGTGCTGTGTAAGTTAATCTGGTTATTTTTTAATTCGACTGTGCACACCATCTGTTTTACTTCTAGTGATCCTCAATCTATGATTTGGTGGCGGCACCACTTCCAGGCTGGTTGAATAATTGTTTTTTTTTTTTTTTTGCAGTAGTATTTCCCCTACCTCAGCTGCTCTCCTCACTCTTGTGTTATGCAGCTCCTGCCCCATCCACTGTTCGTCAGCACACTGATCTTATCTCTGGATTGCCAGTCCTGAAGCCCCCCCCACCAGCAAGCCAGAGCAGGATTGAGCCTGGCTTGGCTCGACTTTCATAAGCACTTGAGAGCCAAGGTTAAGCAGATTAATTTGTGGCCAAACTAAGCATTTTTGTCAGCCTGAGCCGTTATAGTAGTGTTTGAAACATTCAATTGCTATGCACAGAGCAGCCTGCAGTAGCCAAGGCTCGTCTCATGTTTTGACTCACAGTCAGGCCAGACACCTGGCTTGGCTCTAGGTGACAAATTCCTGGCTTGACCACCTCTAGTCATTCATCGGCCAGGTAGTGTTCTCCGCTATATGAACCTGTCCACCTCCGGAACCTAAGCATGTCAATCTGCCTACTTGCCCCAGCCTATGGGGGGGAGGCACAATTTCATGTGGTCACATGACAGCAAGGCCATTCCCTGGTTCGTGGAGGGTATCACAGGAGCAGGCAGAACAGCCCTCCCTCCTGGAGCTCGAGAATGCTGGCTCTGTAGCATGCCCAAGGTTCCACTTGTCAGAGTATAGGAGTCAGGTTTCTGAGCAAATCCAGGCCTTCTGCATGGCACTCCACCAGCTCTATAGTGCCTCGCAGAAAATAACACTTCCACAGCATAATATATAGCATAATACATGGGGCAGTGTGTACAACATAAAGGATAATGTATGGGCAGCAGTTAACTACCATGGTGTATTTTCTTCGAGAGGTTTACAGTTACCATGGTAACCTCGAGAAGCAAATTCACCATGGTTTTAACTGCTGCCCATACAATGTCTTATATAGTGTATGGGCACCAGTGCAGGAACAGCTGTAAGAAAAATATACTACTTTTACCCCCCACCCTGATAGTTAGAAACCAGTCCTCAGTACACCTTGAATACATTACACACTTTTTTCCCCTCACCGCAAGTTAACAACCGCTGTTTGCGTTTGAAAACTGCCGAGTGGAGAAGGTGTCCGTGAAGCACTGGTGCGGTACAATGTAATGTCACAAACCCACTCCTGAGGATCAGGTCCACTGAGCTCACAGTGTCCACAGCTAAATGCAATCCGTGACAGGGAGAGGGAAACAAGGGATAGCCTCTTCATGTCCTTCTATAGTGCTCGCTGTGTTCACAACTGAACACTCACCACGAAGTCCCAGGGTCCCCTCTTTACTCTGGATCAGGGTAAAATACTAGTCCAGAGTCTTGTAGCCAAATATGAACCCCTTTTTGGTTGTTACGCAAAGGGGGGAAGATCCAGGCGTTACAATCTCTTCGGGGTAGCATTGTAACCCTGATTCTGCCTTCTCCCGCAAGACGTGCAATAACCTGGTTCAGATCCCCACAGACCCTTCCTTGAGACTTCAGTATTCCCCCTATCTTTATCCAGATTTTCCCTTTTCAGACCCTTTGTTCGATTTGGTAGTTTATGATGGAACCCCTTGGCAATAACAGTTTAGCCACAGATTACTACAGAAACATCCTACAATCACACACGCAATATAGAAATCTCGCTCAGGCAAGTTTGTTAAACAAAAAAAATGTCTTTACTAAATAATTAAATAATCATACATTACAACAAAAAGGTTTGACCAATTTGGTCACAGAATAACACAAATAAAAAGTGGACATGTACATACAAAAAACTTGCCTTAAAACTGTTACCTAAGTTCTACCTTAAGTTTGTAGTGGATTGAAGTCCAGGAAAAGTAAATGAAAGTTTCAGTTTTCTTTAATAGAAGTCTTGCTTCTTGTGTGTCAGGAGAAGAGTGTCCCTTGCAGATGCTCAACAAAATGAGAGACACCCCCTGGTTTTCAAGCTCTTTATAGAAAGTCAAAAATCCCTGATCTGTCATAACTTTTAGGCCAATAGATGTCACTCTTGCGCTTTCCCAACACCACAATTTTCTGGCTACCTTGTAATGTCATACATCCCTGACAATTATGACACCTGTAAGTGAATCTGCAATAGCCTTTCATAATGGATATTTCTGTCCTTTCCTTTCATCTCAAAGGCAATATACCATGACAGTTTACTGGGACCAAAGCATCCTGCCTTTGAGGTGAAAAAGGACCATTTCCTGAACATTTTATCTTGGTTTCCATCAGTTAGTTAACCAGGGAAATACCCTTTGATCGGCTATCCCGAAGCCTTTGACAAGTAGTTGTCAGCTTTCTGGCAAGCAAGCTGGTTCCTCTCAGGTCAGAGGAAGGTCAAACATTTTAAAACAAATCCAGTCTCTCTCACTATCCTATGAGACCTTTCCTAACACTGACATTCTTGTGGCACATACACAGAATATAACACCATAAATCTGTACATCTGAAAGGCAGTGGCATAGCTGGCACCATCCCTCTGTCCTAGACTGAATTTGTGGGAACATGCCCCATACTGCATGATAAGGTTTTCACAAATTCGGTTACTGTTGTGACTGGCAAGATAAGCAATCTGCGTTAGCATTGGCCGATCCGGCCCTGTGGGTAACTGTCATGTCATAGGCCTATAGGGCTATACTCAATCAAAACCTTTATTTAAACCAGGCGAACATCGTTGAGCAAGCTCATTTTCGAGATGGATCTGGAAAGGAGAGGTTAACAATACATACAAAGGAATAATCACTCACATGATAAGTGGGTAAACAATATATCATACTCCATCTTAAGAAACCATGTGTTTTACCCATCTGATTTAGCCACACCAGCGGGTTATGATCAGTCTGTATGTACCTCAAAGCGTCTCCCATAGAGGTACAGCTCTTATTTCTTCAGGGCTCATAACAGCGCAAATCACTCCTTTTCAACTGTGGAATATGCCTTATCCTGGGGAAGTAACTTTTTGCTAAGGTACACTATTGGGTGATCTTTTCCCTGATTAGAAGTCTGACCGAGGACTGCTCCAATCCCCAAATCCAAGGCATCTATCTGGACTACAAATTGCTTAGAGTAATCTGGATTGGCCAACAGAGGGGCACTGCACAGTGCCTCCTTTAGGCGTATGAAGGCTCATTCACAGGCTGGCCCCTACCTTTTTGGGCATTTCTTTAGCAGGCCAGATAGGGGAGCTGCCAGGGTACTATAATTTGGAACAAACTTGCAATAGCACCCTGCGGTCCCTAGGAAGCTCCTAACCTGCTTCTGGGTTTCAGGTATAGGCCACGCCTCTATTGCCTCAATCTTTGCTTTATTATGGCAAAGCTGCCCCGTACCCCACTACATGGCCTAGGTATGCCACCCACCTCTGCCATGCCCACCTGGCACTTTTCAGCCTTGACAGTGTGCCCTACCCTCTGTATCCTGCCAAACATTTCCTTCGGGGTGGGACAGGTGTTCCTTCCAACTGGTACAGAAGATGGCAATATCATCCAGATATGCCACTGTGTACTCATCAGTACCATGTAACACCTGGTTGACCAACCTTTGGAAGGTGGTGGGCGTTCATTACAAAAGGCATTACCCGGAATTCAAATAACCCTATTAGCATGATGAAGGCCAATCTATCCCTAGCTCTGGCAGTTAATGCCACTAGCCAATATCCTTTCAAGTCAATGGTGGTAAGGCATATCACCCCTCCCAACTCGTCTAGTAGTTTGTCCATCTGTGGCATTGGGTGGGAGTCAGACTACATGACTGCATTGAGTCCACAACAGTCCACACAAAAATGAGTAGAGCCATCTGGCTTGGGAACAAGGACTACAGGTGAGGCCCAGGGACTGTGGGATTTCTGGATTACCCATAGATCAAGCATTTCCTCCTCCTAATGTCCTTTAGGACAGCATCAGACACACGGTAGGCTGCCTGTCGTATGGGCGTTTGTGTACCCCTGTCTATACTGTGTGTTGCTAAGGGGGTTTGTCCAGGCTTGGCTGTAAGCAAATGGGCAAAATCCTCTAAAACCTCCCTCACTTCCTGCGACTGTTAAGAGGTCAGCTGGGGTGACAGTTTGATTGCCTCCACAGATGACTCCCACTTGCTTTCCTCAAGCAAGTCCAGCAGGGGGTCCTCTTCATCCATCTCCTCCCCAGGACTTTTGATATGACTTCATGTTGACATGGTACATCCTATGGTTATGTGTCCTGTCAGGCAGTTCTACAATACAGTTCATGTCATTGACCTGTCGGACTATGTTATATGGTCCCGCCCACTTGGCCTGCAACGTGTCCTTCTGGACTGGGATTAGGACCATGACTTCCTGACCTGCACTGCATGAGCGAGCTCTGGCTCCGTGGTCGTACCAGACTTTTTCCTTCTGTTGGGCAGCTGACAGGTTGCTTTGGGCCACCCCCATAAGCTCCTTCAGCTTCTCCCTAAACCTAAGGACGTACTCCATTATGAGAGTGCCCTGGCTGGCGTGCTTGCCTTCCCAGTCTTCCCGGATCAAGTCTAGGGGCCCACACACCCTATGTCCCTATAGGAGTTCAAAGGGTGAGAACCCTATTGACTCTTGGGGCACCTCCCTGTATGTGAACAACAGGTGGGGAAGGTATTTCTCCCAGTCCCTCCCATGCTGTTCAGCAAACGCTTGAAGCATCAATTTTAGGGTACCATTAAACCTTTCCACAAGCCCAATGGCTTCTGGGTTTTAAGTTGTTGTGAGTCTCTGCACCAACCCACACTTCTCCCACAAACACTTCATCAGGTCCAACATGAAGGTACCCCCTTGATCAGTGATAACCTCCTGTGGAAACCCGACACGGGAGAAAATCTCTAGCAAGGCTTCTGCCACTTTGTCTGTCCTAAGTGAAGAGAGGGTGACGGCCTCTGGGGTATCGGGTGGTGTAATCAATCACGGTCAGGATAAACTTCTTCCCGGAGGAGCTTGGTATATTCAAAGGTCCCACAATATCCATTCTTACCCTCTGGAATGGCTCCTCCACAATGGGCAAGAGAATTAGGGCAGCTTTGGTTCTATTACCCACCTTCCCTATCTGTTGGCACCAGTGACAAGATCTGCAATATTCCTTCACCAGTTGGGTGAAGTTGGGTTAATAGAAATTCTGAGCCAATTGCTGCATGGTGCACGTGATGCCCAGATAACAGGACATGGGGATATCATGAGCGATCTTGATCAACCGCTCATGGTACCCCTGGTGAACGACAGGCTGCCTGCCCATCACCCCTCCTTCTGTCCTTAGTATACAACAATCCATTAGAAACATAGAAATTGATGGCAGAAGAGACTGCTAAGTCCATCTAGTCTGCCATTTGTTTTAGACCTATTTTGACACTATAGTTGTCCTTTGTAGTCAGGGCTCCCTTGTGTCTATCCCATGCATTCTTGAATCCCCCCCACAACCTCTTGGGGCGGTTGTTCCAAGCGTCCACCACTCTTTCTGTGAAGAAAAACTTTCTGGGGTTGGTAGAGAATCTCCCTCCTTGCAGCCTGAGGTTATGTTCCCTGGTCCTGGAGCCCTTCTTGAAGTGAAAACATTCCTGTGCCTGTACCTTGTTAATGCCTTATGTGCTTGAATGTTTCAATCATGTCATCTCTCTCTCTCTTCTCTGCTCCAGGGAGTACATATTCAGTTCCCTAATCTTTCCTCGTAGGACATGTACTGCAGACCCTTAATTTTTGTCACCTTTCTCTGTACTGTTTCCACCTAGTCAATGTCCTTTCTGAGGTGACGCCTCAAGAACTGGACTCCATATTACAGGTGAGGCCTGACCAGTGATCTATACAGTAGTGTTACCACCTCTCTCCTCCTGCTCGTGATTCCCCTCCCAATACAGCCCAGCATTCTGTTGGCCTTCAATGTTGCTATCTCATACTGCTTACTAACCTTCAAGTCGTCTGAGATTATGATTCCCAGATCTCATTCCTGATTTGAGGCCACCAGTCTCGCCTCCTAGGTAATACTTACTTGGATTTTTCTTTCCTATGTGCATGACCTTGCATTTTTTGGCGTTAAATCTCAGCTGCCACACTCCAGACCATTATTCTAGTTTCTTGAGGTCAGCTTCCATCTTACACACTCCTTCTGAGGTATCCACCCTGGTACATATCTTGGTGTCGTCTGTGAACAGACACACCTTCCCTTCCAGTCCATCAGTGATGCCTGCTATAAAAACACTGAAGAACAGAGGCCCCAGCACTGAGCCCTGGGGCACCCTGCTGATCACCCTGCCTTCCGTCAATTGCATTTCATTAATCTGTACCATCTGGGTTCCGCCTTGTAACCAGTTTTGTACCCATCTGACTACTTCTGGACCAACCCGTATGGTCAAGCTTCTTTACCAGCCTTCTGTGGGGAACCCAGGGATCGACAAACTTTAAAATTCACTGGTAGTCCAGGGACAAGTGGCTTGTCTAAAAGTAGTAGTGCTCGTGTTGAAGCTGGTAGTCCGGTTCAAAAAAGGCATATTTTTAAGAAAAAGAAATAAAAGTAAAGAACAAAGATTTTTTTTTTTTTTGGGGGGGCGGTTAAATACTAATATGTTAACACTGACAACAGTCTGAAAATGTTTAATTTCTGTCAGACAGGACCAGTGTCAGTAGAGGAGACACTAGATCAAGAGGACAGAGAAAGCAGCAGTACAGGCCAGGGTGCACAACCAACACACAGAGTCAGGCAAATCAAATCACAACCCGAACGCATGAGTCAGAATAGTGAGGCGGAGAAGCAAAAGTCTCAGCCAGAGCATTTGGAGTATCATCACCACCTGCAGCAGCAGTAGCATGGCCATGAACATGACGTGTGTGACAGGACCAGAGAGGAGCCAATGGTTGACAGCAGGATCCAGATCAAAGCTTTCTAAATTGGCACCTTTCACTGCAATTTGCAAAAGTGGCTAGAGTGTTTCGTCAGCCAATCTTGTTCTTATTTTGCTTTTAATAAGATTTTGAATAGAAAACACTCACATTTTGCTGTGGACACACTCATAGCCATTAGCATTTCTATAAGATCAATGACGTGAGCAAGTTGGGCTCTCTCTCTTAGCAATCTTGAATAGACTACCAGATATGGTTTATCACCTGCTGTTTTTAGTATTGCTTTTAATGCAGCATATTCCATTTTCATACAGCTTATTTGCTCTTCTGTGAAAAACTTGTTAAAGTATTCTAACAAGTTAGATAAGTCACTTGTCCCAAATTCAGCTAGTTCTTCTCGGGGCAGATCAAACTTTTTAAAATCTAAACACCTGAACCATTTAAGTGGCTCCTCTGAGAAGTTCTGAAATCTTGTGTCAATGTATGTTATTGTTGCATCTGTGAAACTGGGAAGTTGTGAATCAGTGGCAAAATTTACTTCTGGACAATTGCCTCCGAAGGTAAATGGACAAGTCCTTTCCTCCCCACGCTTTGAAACAATATAATCCCATGCATTTCTCTTCATGATTGTATTGTTTTAGAAAGGATGTTATGAATTTTCCAGGCTTTACTTTTAATTCCATTAACTGGAGAATGCATGTCTCTACAAGTTGTAGGACTTCCAATAGAAGCAAGTCATCTTCTTGAAATGCAAGCGACAGATGTTTCAGAATGGGCAAGAAATCTTCATGAACAGAGATCTGACAAATTGTACACTCTGGACATCTCTTAGAAGTGCCTTTGCTTTAGCACCATCATCCCCAGCAGAGTTAGAGACGTGTTCGAGATGCTGAACTACTGTGGGCAGATTGACTTGGACAGCACGAACAGGACGTGTGTTACTTGCCAGCCAACGAACCCGCTTAATTGCACTGAAATGTGCAAGATCTGTGTCTATGACATGGGTTATTTCCTGCAGCTCTCCGTTTCTTAGGGCTGTAGTAATAGAATTAAAAAATTCCTTTCAGCGTGTTTTCAACTTTATTAACAAAAGAATTTTTTTTCATGGCGTCAAGGACTGCCAACTCCAGTTTATGCGCCACACAATGCATAGGTAGGTATAACAGTTGGAACACGTTCTCTTATTTTTGCTATGATTCCACCTGTATGACCCATCATAACACTCGATCCATCAACTGAGCACCGGCCCAGGCTTGCTCACATCACTGAGGTCAACAAAAGAAAGATTCATGGATTCCAATGCTGAGCTTTTTGCTGTAAACACGCCTTGTGCATGAGACTGTTCTAGTGGCACAGCTTTAATCAAAACTATCGTGGCCTGTTTTGATGAGTCTTCCACAAAGCTGAGAAATACATTTTCCTACTCAATGAAACTTGCGTCGGTACTGCCATCAGCAAGAATCATGACAAACTTTGCTTTTTTTAACTGTCTGAATCTGAGTTTTCGACATGACCGCTGATACTGATGTACAAAAGTCCTTGGCTCTCTTGTCATTAGCATAATTGATTAATGCACACAGCCACTCCATATCGGGGAAAGGGCACATTTTTAGCTATGGCATATGCAAAGTATTAAACAGGCGTCTCATTTTGTTTTTGGTGGACTCTTGCATTTGAGAAAATACGTGATATAAAGCAGTTTCAGTAACATCAAAGCTAACTACATGGTGGCCACTGTCATGTCTGTGCCGATTCTCATAGATAATGTGTGGTGACTGGATTTCTCATGGGCTCGCATTGATTCTATTCTAAAAATATTTAAACCACTGGCAAAGACGTTTGCTTTCCTTGAATATGCAGGGACTGCAAGTGAAGGATATTTTTCACACATTTTGCAAAACATTAAGCATTGTATATCATCATATCTTAGCCAGGTGAACAGACTTAGCCAGTGAGGCTGAAACAATCTAACTTTTCTCTTGGTCATATCTTTTGTCTTTGCTTTTTCCTCTGGCTGCTGCACCGAGACCATGGCTGCATCTTGTAAAGCTAAAGGTCGCTTTTTGTTAAGCAGCTGCAATGACTGTGAGGTTGATGCCACCAAATAGATGCTGCTACTGCTACCAGCATCATAGTCAACGTGTTGTGAAACTACACAGTTAAGAGTTAGATAGGGACTCACAGGACTGATCAGCTGTCATGTCTAGTACCACAGATTTAGAACCACCAATATTTTGGTTATTTTCCGGACAAGGGCTTTGGGAAGGCACTTTATGATGTTCTATTCCAGATGAAAATGGCCTGGGGGTTGGGGAGATGGAAGGGGATTTCCAAAGGAAAAAGAGGGTACTTGGCTTTGTTTGCTTGGTTTTCTGCATGCTGAGTTTGCTGTATAAAATACAGTAAATATGATGGATTATTATGCTATGAGTAACAGCTGAGCTCAAGAAGACAAGTTTATTTTCATGTAAATTGTGCAGTGCAAATAAAGTAATATGTATGGCAGATCTGGTGGTTTGCTTTTATTGCTTTACCACACAATCCTCTCTCTCCCAGCACAGCCCATAGTGGTCAGGCTCCTTTCGACACAATCTGCTCTTGCCTCTCTCCCTCCCAACAGTTAAGCCAGGCTGGCCAGTCCAGGCTCACACACACCCAGTTAGGCTATGGGCTTCCTTTCCTTGTTTTATTTTCTTTACAATCCTTTTTTTTCTCGTTTTTTAATCTTTCTTTCACAAATCAGCCGCGGGACAGGTCGGACTGAGTGGACTGGACACTGACGAGCACTCGAGCAACAACTTGAAAGTCGCCTTTCAGGCTTTCCTTCCTTTTTCACACTCTCTCTCTCTCTCTCTCTCTCTCTCACACAGCCCTCAAACAGTGTGTTAGGCTTCACTATTTTTTTTTTTGTCTTTCAAAAGCCAGCCGGCCACAGGACACTGAGCAGACACCTGCCCAGCCTGATCACTTCACTCCTTTTTCCACGACACCTCTCTCCCAACACAGCTCACACACAGAGTTAGGCTCCTCTTATTTAAATTTTCTTTAGAATCATCTTTTTTTTTTTTTTTTTTAAATAGCTTTCTTTTTATGTCTTTGCCTTTCACAAGCCGGCCACAGGACACTGGGTAGGTCACCTTCTTATTTTATTACTGTTTATTTTTGTAATAGTTTTCTTTTTTCATTTCACAAGTCTGCCACACAGGACTGAGTGGGCCACTCTCTCCCAAAAGCACACAAAACTGTGTTAGCCTTATTAGCCTTCTCTTATTTAATTTATTGTAAAGGCTTTTCCTGATTTCCTTTTTGTTGGTTTGTTTTTCTGTCTTTCAAATAAGCCAGCCGACCTCCTTTACTTTACACACAATCTGCTCCCCCTCCACAGAGTTAGGCTCCTGTAATACTGACTTTTTTCTTTACAATTTGTTTTGTTTTTTTACTAGCCTAGTATAGTCCTCTTCATTTTTTTTCTTTTAGTCCTTCACAAGCCCCAGGACACTGCAGAACACCCTTCTTTACTGTCCTCTCCAAACAGGCAACAGCCTTCAGTTCACAGCACAGTCACACACTCTTATGCTTCAGTTTAATGTGTTTAACTTGCTTTCTTATCTGATGTTTTTTTGGCATCTGCCCTGAAGCAAGTACTTTAAACTGCTTTCTTTGCCCTGTCAAATTCTGTCAATAACAAAAATGTACTCCAGGCACCCTCCAACTGACCAAGCTGGCAAACCCAAAACCACGTGAAGACTTGCTACTTCATGTGTGGATATAAATCATGGTATCTACTGTGCTCAGTTTAATAATTTGGTTGTCCCCTTCAATTTTTTATCAGCTGTTTCTCTGAGAAATATCAGGCTTTTGTTGTGTTAACTACAGCCAACTGCAGTGCAGGTGAGTCTGTGCGATTTACCCCCAAACTGCGTGCAGTCCGTTCAAATGGAGACAGAACACACGGTCTCCCTCCATTTGTTTTTTTCCTGGCTGTCCCCAAATTTCTTTTTTAAAGCAGTATATTAAGCTGCATTAAGCCACTGCTCTACTGCGGAAAATACTGAAGTGCAGGTGACTTGCCGAGATTAACCCCCTCCCCCCAAACTTCGTGCAGTCCATTCTGGTGGAGACAAACATGCGATCTCCCTCAATTTATTTTGCTTATGCTGTCCCCAAATAAGTACTTTTTACAGCAGTATATTAAGCTGCTGCTCTTCTGCTACAAATACTTTTTATGTTTGCTTGCACGCATGTGCAAGAAACATAGTGCCATCATCCGAGTTTTCGGAGGTGTGGCAGCCCTCTTCCAATTCAGGCAGTGTGTTTGCAGGCACGGCCGCAGTTCTCCAATGC
Organism: Neoceratodus forsteri; assembly: GCA_016271365.2. Lineage (NCBI taxonomy): Eukaryota > Metazoa > Chordata > Ceratodontiformes > Ceratodontidae > Neoceratodus > Neoceratodus forsteri. The sequence continues at coordinate 349,815,236 of JADMNL010000024.1, forward strand.
CTGCTGAGCTATCTATGACAGCTCCAAAATGCAGTGGCATACAGTTCAAAGGGGGGGAGCTACGCTTCAGCGAGTGGCGATCAGATATCTAGCCTGCTCATCTCCCCTACACACACACACACACACTCACGTGCTCTGCCCCATGCACACACTGTGGCGATAGGGATGATGCCCAATCCCCGTCGGCTGTGCTGCGACCCCAAAAAAAAGCACAGTTCCATATGCCACGCTGGGTGCCCACCCAAGCGGTGGCTACCCTCAATAGCCGAGCGGTGCACAATCCCCGTCGGCTCCTCTACCCCCAAGAGTACAGGGTGCTACGCTGGGAGCCCACCCCAGCGTAGCAACAGATGCTATGGCCGATGGGGGTGCCCAATCCCGTTGGCTCCAGCCCCCAACCAGTCTCCTTCTGCCACGCTGGGAGCCCACCCCAACATGGCAAGCGTCCCCGACATTATTAAAAACTTAAAAAATGGTCCCTCGCTGTGTCTGCCCCCCACCCACTGCGCACCCTGCCTCCCCACACCCCCCACCCCATACTTACCTCCGGACTCCGCGCGACGATCTTCGGTGGACCGGGAACACGTCTGCACTCTTCAAAGCCGACCGCGAACTGAGGAAATGCGGTAAGCTGTATAATGTAATTGATAGGGTTTTTTCAACTTTGCTGCATATCTCGGGCATTTTTTGGACTTTTGCACCAATTTTCAACATGGGTTTGGGACCCCTTCTCATGAATGCTGTCACTGTCGCTGGCGTTACTCGGGCCAAGGGTGATTTCGCAGCCACTGCGCGAAATCACCTTTCGAGAACGATTAGCGAAGCGACACTGCCAGTGTTCATAGGTGGAGCTCTCAAAAAGCCTATTTTGAAAAATTTGGTGAAAAATCCTAAAATGACTGTATTTCTGGCGTCTTGCGCGTTCCTTACGCACGCTCATAAGTTCATAATTTTCAATATTTTCACTCCAGATTTTCAACATTGTCATTTTACCACACCTTCTTATGAGCAGTACAGCTGTCATTTTTCATATCTCACCCAAATATGTTTCTCCCCATGGCGCACAATGGCGCAGTCTGTGCAATGCGAAATCAATGTTAGGGACACATTAAGAAAATCACAGTGACACTGTTCATGAGCGAGAGTCTTAAAATGGCTATGTTGAAAATTTGGTGAAAAATTCCACAAAATGACTTTTACTTAGCGATGCGCTGCTGCAGTTCCTACAACGCTACCGTAAGTTTGCAAATTTTCTATATTTTCACTCCAGTTTTCAACATTGCCATTTTATTACACTTCCTTATGAACAGTACAGCTGCCATTTTCACATGTCGCCCAAAATGTGTTTCCCACACATGTAGCGCACAATGGTGCAGTCGATTGTCTGAAAGCAATGTTCGGGACAGATTAAGAAAATCACAGTTACATTGTTCATGAGCAGAGGTCTTAAACTGGCTATGTTGAAAATTTGGTGACAAAGTCCATAAATTGACTGTGTTACAGGTGAGCTTTACGCAGTTTCCTCGCACCCTCATTAAGTTCATGACTTTGTAATATTTTCAGTCAGATTTTCACCAGTGGCATTTTTCCACACTTCCTTATGAACAGTACAGCTGTCATTTTTCACAATATGGCTGAAATGTGTTTTCCACACTTTCAGCGCAGAGATGCGTGTCGCTGTGGGAAATCATTGTTCAGGACAGATAAAGAAAATCACAGTGACACTGTTCATGATCGGAGGCACAAAATGCCTAGGTTGCCAATCTGCTGTAAAAATCCACAAACTAATTGCATTACGATTGTGCGTTTTCAGTTTCTATACTGCGCTCGTGACTTCACCAGTTTTTAATATTTTTACTGCAGATTTGCAACATTGCCATTTTCCCACCTCCCCATGAACAGTACAGCTGTCATTTTTCACATCATGTTTGGAATGTGTTTTGCACCGTGAGTGCTAAATGCGTGTCGCTGTGCATAAGCAGCTTCGGCTAACAAACTGACATTGCCACTGTTCATGAGGTGGGGGTCTCAAAAAAAAAAACATGTTGAAAATTTGGAGTGAAAATACCAACGAATGCCTGAGGTGTTAGGGTTTCCAACCATAACGCTCCACCCTGTAGAGAATGATAGGCATCAGGGGTGTGACTTGGGATTCTTGCCGGTAATGCTCATACCATTCCACACCCTGCAGCCAGTGAGAGGCATCGATGTATGCCATGGACTCTTGACCCAAAGTTCACCCCATTCTCCTATATTGCACCCATCTCACCGTGATTTCTGATGGAATGGGGTGCGCATAAGGGCCAAAGACCCCAAGGCACACCGTGACACTTGTCAGTGTCTGCAGGGTAGGGTGTGGTGAAATGGCGTGGCCGTTATGCCTGACGACCCAAAGGCACACCCCAATGCCTGTCTCTCTCTGCAGGGTGGTGGTGGGGTTGGCTTCAGTTCAATACTTCACTGCCATTCCTATTATGCAGCTCTGTAACTTCTACACTACCAATGCCAATGCCAGCAAGCAAACATTCGGCATTGACAAATGCCTGTTTTGAATTCCTTTGAATTCGTAGTTTTTCGTACTGAATAACGTTGGTGACTGCTTGTGCAAGATACGCCTTAGGATGTACAGTAGCTCCGTCTGCTGTTAGCTATGAAATGGCGCTCTCACACAGCAGTCTCTCCTGTACCGTACCACCTCCCACCCCTTCCACCATCTGTCAATTACCAGCTCCTCCGAGGTATTCTGCTCCGGTGATAGGTGGGCAGTGACTGAGAAGGGAGGGTCACCCTATCACTGTCATACGCTCCCGCTCTTGCTCCCAATGGCTCCCTCAGTCGGCAAAGAATCACCTGATGAACACTACGGCTGGGCATGTGACATCCTTCTGATCGGATGGGAGTCTACAAGGGGCAGCGGCACGGCACCTAGTGGCAACTGAACATACTGCAGCAACTAGGTAGGAGGAAAAAATGAAAAAGGCCCCCAGAATATTGGTTGTCCAGTGGACAACTAACAGCCTGCAATATGCTTGTCCGCTAATTATTTCTGGTAGCCCGGGATGTCAGGCTATGGGATTTGTCGATCCCTGGAGGAACTGAGCTGAAGGCCTTACTAAAGTCTAGGTAGACCACATCTACTGCCCCACCATCATCCACTATTTTTGCAGCGTAGTCAAAAAACTTGAGCAGATTTGTTTGGCATGACCTACATGCTGTGAAACTGTGCTGTTTAGGGTCTTGTTGGTTGCTAGTTCGAGGAATGCTATGATCCTCTGTTTGAGTAGTGTCTCCATTAGTTTCCCTACTACAGATTTGAGGCTCACCGGTCAGTAATTACTAGACTCTTTACAACTGCCTGATTTGTGAAATGGAATGACTATTGCCTTTTTCCAGTCTTCGGGTACCACACTGCTCTTCAAGGATTTCATGAATAGAAGTGCCAGAGGGGCTGCTAATTCTGCCCCCCCCCCAATTACTTAAGGATTCTGGGGTGCATCTCGTCTGGTCCCATGGCTTTGTCTGCTTTTAGTTTATTTAGTGCTTCCCGTACTTTGGCTTCTGTAATGGTACTCGTGTCTACCCCTGGTCCTGAGGTGTTGTGTTTTTTCAAGGCTGGGCCATTCCCTAGGTCCTCTTTGGTAAATACCGAGCAGAAGTATTTGTTGAGGATTTCGGCTTTCTCTGGGTCATGTCTGGTGCATTTCCCTTCTTCAGTAGTAATCTTTACTATCTCTTTTGCCTTCCTACATTCCCTAATATATATAAAAAATGATTTTCCTCCTCTCTTTGCCCCTTCTGCTATCTTTTCCTCTGTCTGGGCTTTTGCCTTTCTAATTTGTTTGTTAGACTCATATTTTCCTTGTATGACTCCCAGTCTTTCTCAGTTTTGGTTTCCTGATATATGCTGTATGCCTTCTTTTTCTCTTTGACTTTTTGCTGCCCCATCTGGCATACTGATCTGTGGCAGTCTTTAGTGCTCTCTTGAGTCTCCCGCACATGCCCTCCACCTCCTCAACCTCTATTTCCATTAACTGGCTTCTTCTGTTCCTCATTTTTTGGAAGTCAGCCTTTCTGAAATCTAGCTCCTTTATCTTTGAGTGGCTGGTGCCCTGTGTGACGCTCTGCCCCTTGCTTATGATTATTGTACGATATTGGTATTATAAATACATGGTCTGTGTATTTATTTAGGAAATCGGAATTACAACCCTTTGAGTCACAGACTTGTTTCCAAAGGCTCCATTTCAGAATAAAACATAGACATTCATACAGTACATACATAGAATAAATGTGTGTGAGCAAACATACAGAGTGTAAGTACAATGAGCACTGGTTAATGTCTATACATCTGGTAGCTAAAACAGGGCAGAGCTAACCTACTAACATACTAATATGCCAGCAGAATAGGCCTAACAGTCTTTCGAGTCTGCTTGATTTTCTTCACCCGCACTGAGGGCAGATTTTGGTGTCCCCCTTGGGTTATACTGTCCCCAGTCCCAGATGTTCCATTTGTATTGGGCCTGGTCAGATTTATCCTCCTCCTGTACCTGTCCCATCCCTCTTAAACCTGTCCACAGTCTCCACCTCTACCAGCTCCTTGGGCAGTGCATTCCATGGCTCCACCACCCTTTCAGTGAAATAACATCTCCTCCTCTCCCCACTGAGCCTGCCCCCTTCCAGCTTACACCAGTGACCTCTTGTTGCCCCACCCTCCTTCCTTTGGAGCACCCTGACTGGGCCTCCTTCATTGATCCCTTTCATGTACTTAAAGACCTCTATCATGTCCCCCCTGTCCCTCCTCCAGGGTGGACATGTTGAGCTCCTTGAGTCTCTCCTCAAAGGTCCTCCCCGCCATACCCCAGATCATTTTGGTTGCCCTCCTTTGGATCCTCTCTAGGAGTGTAATGTCCCTCTTTAAATGTGGTCTCCAAAACTGTACACAATACTCGAGGTGTGCCTAACCAAGCAGTTGTACAGTGGAAGGATCACTTCCGCCTTTCTGGAGGTAATCCCGCTTGCGATGCATCCCAGCATCCTATTTGCCCTTGCCGCTGCCCTCCTACAGGTCTCTGAGTTGTTCATTTTGACATCTACCACTACCCCCAGGTCCCTCTCATCCTGTGTGACTTGAATCATGTCTCCTTCCAGGGTATTCCCCTGGCCATGATTTCTGACTCACAGGTGCAGAACCTTGCACTTCCCCGCATTGAATTTTAGTTTCCATTTTCCTGACCACCTTTCCAGAGCCTCCAGGTCCTCCTGCAATGCCACCCTCCCCTCCTCCCCATCCACCACTGCACCCAGCTTTGAGTCATCTGCAAAGAGACTCATCTCACTCCTGATCCCCCTCCTGATGTCTGAGATATAGGCGTTGAACAAGAGTGGCCCAAGCACTGACCTCTGGGGAACCCACTAGTAACCCACCTTGGGGATGAGGCTAACCCTCCAACCACCACCTTCTGAGTACGCTCAGAGAGCCAATTTCCTATCCATCTTAACAACTGTTGACATATTTACCTAATGAGCGGTTAAGACCTATACAATTGGTAGCTAAAGCAATGCATGACACGAGTTGGTAGTGAGCCGCCTCAGGGAGGCCTTGTGTTATAAAGATGTAAATCATGTTCTCTGGGTGAAAAGTAGAAGAAATAAATGACAACTCTTTCCTCTAAGTTTGAACCCAGCAACCTTGCTTTCACAGGCAAACATGCATCCTCTACACCACCAGACCATTTTGTGTATGACATTTCAGTGTGTGAGGAATTTGGCCTGTAATTTCAAAGTGTCGGTAGCTGAAAACCAGGAGGTAATAAAACAGACCAGAAGGAAACAGTTAATTTGAACATCCTCCAGAAACAGTTTATTGCCTGCTGCTGCCTTTGATGTTGGAAAATAAACATGAGTTTTATGACATCAGGGAAAGGACGTCATTAGGCTGATTCCTGTTGGCTTTTGAACACCCTGTTGCCAGTGTGGGACAGCTAAGTTCAAAGGGAAAATGTTTAATTAAAGGATGCCATATTTAGGAAGTGTTTTTTTTTCCTTCTGATGTACCATTAATTTTAAAATACCTCCTTGTAGGAAATTATGTTAGAATTAATTCTAAAAGGAGGAGGAGCTAGTTGATTCACCAAAAAGGGGGTGGGAGATAAGAGTTAAAATGTATCAGTGTATCTGAAATGTGTGATATCATCTTGGGCTCTGAAGAAACAAAGTTCTCTCTCTCTCGAACTAAAAGAGCACTTAGAAAGCAATTATGTCTTTTGTGGTAGGAGTGTTTGTTCTGAAACTTCCTTTTGTTTTATAAGATTGTAAGCTGTATGATATATTGTTTTGTATTTTATCTTGCTTGTTTTACAATTTTTTAGTAAAGAACGAACGTTTTCTTTAAAAAAGACTGCCTGAGTGTCTGTCAGTTCTTTTTGTATGTGACATATAGGTGGTTAAATCTGACAACTGTTCAACAGCTTGATGGTGTTACTGAGCTTGAAAAAGGTAAGAATATACCTAAGGTCTTTTATAGAGTTTTAAGGGTTCATTTTGGAGACCTGGCTTGGTGCCCCTGGCGAAAGATTGTACTGCAGTCCCAAACAGCATATATATCTGAGCCTGTAATTGGGTATGCTAGCATAAGGTTCACAGTTTGAATCCCCCCAGAACTTGAGGATAATAGGTGATTCGGACCCAAAGCAGACAGGAGGGTTACCCTGTCTGTTACCTGTTCACACTATTGCACTCTGAGGTTGGTACTGTGGGAGCAGAGAGCTCAACCTGCGGAGTGCGTTTGTGACATCCTGTATTATGTTTACCTTAAAGCTTACCATGCGATGGTCGCTGTTGCCCATATGGCACCCCACTTCGATGTCCCTGATCTTTATTTATTTATTTCAGTTTGGGATTAATACCTTTGAGTCAAAGACTCATTTTCAAAGGTTCCAAGTCAAGTCAGAAACAAGAACAGGTAGAATACAAATACAGACAACATTACTAGAGCACAAAAACATTACAATGAGTTTCCACATACTTAGGCGTATAAGTAATACATAGAGGTCTAACATTGCAACTACTAGCATGGCGTGCAGGCAGCTTACTACTAAAGACAGCAGTGGGGGGCAGGCGGGGAACATACCCAGCTGGGGCAGCCAGGGGGATTGTGGGGAGGGGCGACGAGCGGCCATAAGTAGGCACTGTCATTAGAGCGCATCCGAGGTAGGAGAGATGGGGAAGGGAGGGAGCTAAATCCACTGCGTAGTGGTGGTGGCGGTGGGGGGAGTGTGATCTGTCTGAGTTTGTGAGGACAAGATCGAGAATAGCATCTCCCCTTGTTGGGGTTTTAACAAGCTGGTACAGTCCAGCGCCCTGTAGTGACAATAAGAAGTCCCTACTTCTTGTTGCTGCCATTAGTATGCTCCAGTTAATATCTGGTAGGTTGAAGTCCCTCACCAGTATTACTTCACCTTTATCAGACATTTTGTGGATTTCCTCTATTAGGTCTTTGCCTCCTTTATCTCCTTGAATTGGGGGCCTGTACACAATGCAGATTCTGAAGGGTTTTCCCTCGCCCGTGTCTACTGTTAGCCACAGTGACTCGAAGTCCACAGGTTGCCCTTTTACTTCTGTGGCTTTTATTTCCTCTTGAATGTAAATGGCTACGCCACCCCCCCCCTTTTTTTGCCCTTATCTGTCCTGAACAGACTGTAACCGGGAATGACCGTATCCCATCTGTGGTTTTCCGTGAACCATGTTTCTGTTACACCCACCCAGTCCAACCTTTCTGTTTCCAAGATGGCTGTGAGTTTGGGAAGTTTGTTGGTTAGGCTCCTAGTATTTGCAACCACTGCCTTCCAGGAATGTACATCCTGTTTGGCACGAGGTTATACCCTCTTCTTGAACTGCTCCAGTTTGCTCTTTCTGGCCATGAGATTATGGAGGTTGCTGGTTCGGGCGGATGTTGGCTCCGATTTGTTTTCTGAGGATGTATGTGCACATTTCGCATTTTGGGGAGTGATGACCAGCCCACCGATGGCAGGGGTGTCAGCTGAGTCACACTAAGTACCTGTACAGACATGGAATTTTTGACAGAGTGCTCACACCCCTTCTCTGTTTAGATGCAATCCGCTGTACTTGAAAAAAGCTCTTTCTCAAAGGTTGTACCAGTTCCCTACGTAGTGGTATCCCTTGTCTTGGCACCACTCATGCAGCCATGAGCTGAATTTGCCTACTTCAATTTCTGACTCGCTTGGTGCCTTTTCCTTTTTCCCCACACTGGCAGCACTTCTGAGAAGCCTAATTTCGATGGAAGGGAAGACAGTTTGTTGGCCAGGTCCTTGAAGTGTTTCTTGGCCTCCTGAACTGTGTGATTTGCCAAGTCATTGATACCAAAGTGTACTGTTATATGTGTAACATCCCCTGATTCCTGCTCAACTGTCTTTAAGCAGTTAGTGTCCCTACTTGCAGAGGCTCCTGACAGACACTTTACCACGATGTTGCATTTAATACTTTGTGTTAGGTGGTGTTCCACTCCTCGGATCATGGAATCCCTGATTACTAGAATTTTGTTTATATGTGTGTCATTTTTATTTTGAGTTTTAGTATTTTTGTTTTTATCGTAGTTTGTATTGGTTTTAATTGGCGTGTTAGCCTGTTCTGGTGCTTTGATTTCTTTACCTTGTATTACATTATCTGTGGTTGGTAGCTGTGGAGTGAACCTGTTTCTTGTTTGGATGGCCGGGAAATACTCTGGGTTTTAGCTTCCTTCCTGGGCCTCCTATGATGCCTCTCTTTTTCCTTACCACCTGCCAGTCTCTGGGCCCCTGCCTCAAATCCTGGTCCCTGGCTGACATGCTGGTACTGGTCGGGGTTGGGGGGGCACTGAGGAGTTGTGCTATAGAGTTCCCTGTATTGGAGGTTGTATATTATAGTCCAAGCATCCTGTGGTTGGGCTGCAAGATCTGCTGTGGCACAGCACGGCAGGGTCCTGTTTGCCGTTTGTAGATCATATTGTACAGTGCACCGCAGTTTTCGCAACTGACAAGGTCAATTTTTTTTGTTTGTTCTAGCCGAGAGATAGTGCTGATTCCGGTTTATTGGCAGGAAGTGTGGACAAAAAAGAAAACGGAACAGTGAGTTTTTTTTTTTTTGTACCTTACTACCTCCTATCAGGTGTTGCAGGCGGCGCTACACGCATATAAAACAAGAGCACTCTGGGGGGGGTGGGATTAGGGAGAGAGTGGGTGGGTGTAACCGACTGTTCCCTGTATGCTGTAGAAAACAATCAGGAAGCTGTTGAACAGACGAGGTCTAGCTTGTACTCCTGCAAGGCAAGAAGGAATCTGTTTACTAACTCAGTTGTTCTGCCCTTTGGTTCAGAACAGCTCTATGGAGTCCCCATTGCTTGCAGTAAAAACCCCTGCCTGTGGTCCGTGTGTCCCGGCTCCCTGCTGTTGTGAGGGAGAGGGGACTGATCCACTGGCTGCAGGACACCTACCCTTCTCAGACGCTGCAGTGCCCAGGTAACTGCTGCAGCAGAAGCCACCACCAAGATAGAACCTGGATGCGGCTATGCTGCTGCGAGTTACACTTGTAGCACTTCAGTCGGCAGACCTGCAAGCAACAGTGTGGGAGAATTTAAATCTCTTACTTTGCTTCCCTCAGTTGAAGATCAATGAAGCTCAGCAGATATTAAGGCTAGGGGCTGGACCGCATTTGGCATATGCCTCCTAGGGTTTCCTTTTGTGTTGAGCTGTTCTGCTGGAGAGAACTGCAAGGTAGGACATTTTTTCCTAAAGTTTTTTTTTTTTTGCTTTCTAGTCAGTTCAGGTAGGAAGTGAGCAGTGACATACAGAATCTATATAGGAAAAGGACGGGGGTGGGCAGAACCTTAGTTTCTCCTTCCTGCTGAAAAAAAAGTTTCTTAAGGTCTGCCACTTAGCAGCACAACTAGCGACTGGAGGAGAGGAGGCTCTCACCCAGTTGGTGAAGATCAGTGATGCTCAGCAGACAGAAAGGCTAAGGGCTGGACCGCACTTGGCGTATGCCTCCTAGGGTTGCCCTTTCTGTCTGAGCTGTCTCACTGTCCCAAAAGACTGTCTTATGTCACCTCCCTGTGTCCCATCAGGTTTTGCACAAGCCCTTAGCCTCTACAAACTAGGGCCAGTTCTCTGAGCAGCTGTAAAATCTTCACATTTTCCCACGGTATGAGCCATGACCCTTTTCAGTTCCTAAACTGGGATCCATAGCTCTGGTGTCAGGGCATTCAGTGCCACTGCCATCCCCAACCTTCAGATCATTTGTTACTCCTCCCTCCACGGAGTAACTTTCTGTAGTTGTTTTGTGAACTACTACTTGGAGGAAATCCTACCTCCCTTTCACTACTCCCCATTTCAGAAGACACAGGCTGGGAAACCAGCCTCCCATTTTTTTCCACAGGGGCTTCTATGGGGTTCAGGGAACTATAAGTAGCCTTTGCAGTCTGACTGCAGGTAACCAACCACACACACCACCCCCTTCTGGAGACTGTTCCCTATAATCACAACCAGGGTGAGGTTTTCTGCCACTGCCAATTTTGGACCATCTCTCCTATCTCACCCCAGTCCTAGAGAACACTAGCAAGTGGCAGAGTTTTCTCCTCCCAAGTGAATCCCTCACCATTACAAACTGATTAGGTATAAGCTGTTCAGGCCCAACTAAATCCCTTTTTACTAAGGTAAGGGATGCCCCATGTCCCTTAACCCCATTTACAGTAACTGGGTGTATGTACTTTCTCATGTTTACTGGAATGCTTTCAGGTATACAGTGCACCCGACTCTGTTCGAGCACCACCTTGTCCACGCTGCCTTTTTAGGACACTGTCTAGCAAGAAGTCCTGGCTATTTACAAAATCAACAGCCATCATTTTTTTTATCCGAGAAATCCCTTTTTTGTAACCTGGGGCTTCCCCTTTCTGCAGAGGCTGTGAGGCTTTCAGCTGCTCTGCAGGTGCACTTTTCTCTTTTGGCCCTGCCATACCTGCTCCACTTCCTTTCAGAGCAGGCCTGCTCCTGGCATAGCGATCCGAGAGCTCAGCAGCTTGCTGTGCTGTTTTTGGATCTCAGTCCTCTAGCCAGGTTTTCAACTCTGCTGGGCAAACCCAAAAGAACTGCTCTAAAAGTATAACCTCAACTTTCCCTACAGAGTTTGCTTCCACCCCACCCCACCCCCAACACTTTAAAAACTGCTATTGCTTTGTGACTAGTTCTTCAAAGGTCATGTCAATTTTTTTTCGGAGTTTACCGAACTTAACCCTATAGGCCTCAGGAGTCAGTTCATACTTTTTAAGCAAAGCAGTTTTAAGTTTCTCATAGTCTTGGCTGTCCTCATTATCCATTTGGCCTAGCACCTCACGCCCTCTACCCGTAAGCAGCAGAGATAGCTGGAAGCTCCAGGACTCCCTGGATACCTTGGCCTATATATAGACCTTTTCAAACAAATTCCAAAATGCTTCTATACCTTCCCCCTCTTTAAATTCCACTATTAATTTGGAACTTAATTTATACCCAAACCCTGGAGTTTCAGGTCTATCCTTGCCACTTACCAACTCCTTTGGCATATGTCACTGGAGGCTTAACTTCTCCTTTTCGAATTCCCTCTGGTGCTCCTTTTCTCTTTCTTCTGCCTCTCTTTGGCGCTGCCATTCCTGCATCGCCTGTTTGAACCTCTTCTGCTTCTCTTTCCTGCTGAGCTTCAAACTTTTTCTGCTCCAGTTCCCTTTTTCACCAGTTTTCTGCAAGTTCCAATTTCTTCAACTCCAGCTGCAGCCTGATCCCTTCTAGCCCCAGCTCTGTGGTGACCTTCCCCTGCTGCTGTGCCTCTAGGTTCCTTCTGGTCTCACTGTCTTCCTCCCTGGGACTAGCCTCTGTAATGGTCCCTGGCATGCCCAGGCTCTGGTCCTTTTCAGTCACTGGCTGTGACTTGAGGTTCTGGGCAGCCGCTAACTCACTGGCTGCCACGAGAGCCTCCACGAGGTGCTTTTTGGTTCGACCCTTGTACTGGACCCCTCCTTCCTGACACAACTGCCTTAGGTGGTCTGCAGTGCATTCATTATAGTTGGAAGCCATCTTCTTCCGTAATACTACACTAGCTTACACGAAAAAAAAAAAGAAAACAGGTAGAAAACTTTATACTGTCACCAAATTATTTTTTCAACTCTCTGCCTTGATTGTGTGTGGATTGTTTTCAGTTTATCACTTTAAAACACCGGCCTCAAATCCAAGTGTTATGCCTGTGCCACCAATATCTCTCGAATCTCACTGCTAACAGATCTCTCAGATCCCACCACTATGCACCAGATCTATCACGAACCCACTCCTGAGGGTCAGGTCCACTGAGCTCACAGTGCCCACCCCTAAATGCAATTCGTGACAGGAAGGGTAAAACAGGGGATACCCTCTTCATGTCCTTCTATAGTGCTCTCTGTGTTCACAACTGAACACTCACCATGAAGTCCCAGGGTCCCCTCTTTACTCTGGATCAGGGTACAATACTAGTCTTGAGTCTTGTAGCCAAATATAAAGCCTTCTTGGTTGTCACACAAAGGGGTAAGATACAGGGATTACAACCTCTTTGGGGTAGCTTTGCAACCCTAATTCTGCCTTCTCCCACAAGACGTGCAACAACCTGGATCAGATCCCCACATACCCTTCCTTGAGACTTCAGTATTCCCCTATCTTTATCCAGATTTTCCCTTTTTAGACCCTTTGTTCGATTTGGTAGCTAATGATGGAACCCTTTAGCAATAACAGTTTAGTCACAGATTATTAATGAAACATCCCACAATCACACACGCAATATATAAATCTCGTTCAGGCAAGTTTGTTAAACAAAAAAAATGTCTCTACTAAATAATTAATCAATCATACATTACAACAAAAGGTTTGATCAATTTGGTGTCAGAGTAACACAAATAAAAAGTGGACATGTACATACCAAAAAAAAAAAAAAGCCTTAAAACTGTTAGTCAAGTTCTACCTTAAGTATGAAGCGGACTGAAGTCCAGGAAAAGTAAATGAAAGTTTCAGTTTCCTTTGACAGCAGTCTTGCTTCTTGTGTGTCAGCAGAAGAGTGTCCCTTGCAGATGCTCAGAAAAATGACAGAGAGCTCCTGGTTTTCAAGCTCTTTATACAGTGTCAAAAATCCCTGGTCTGTCCTAACTTTTAGGCCAGTAGATGTCACTGTTGTGCTTTCCCAACAACACAATGTTATGGTTACCCTTGTGATGTCATACTTCCTCGACAATTATGACATCTGTAAGAGAATTCGCAATAGCCTGCCAGAATGGACGTTTATGTCCTTTCCTTTTATCTCATCAAAGACAATATACCATGACAGTTTCCTGGGACCAAAGCATTTTGCCTTTGAGGTGAAAAAGGGCCATCTCCTTAACATTTTATTTATCTCTGTTTCCCTCAGTTAGTTAACCAGGGAAATACCCTTTGATCAGTTACCCCCAAGCCTTTGACAAGTAACTGTCAGCTTCCTGGCAAGCAAGCTGGTTCCTCAGGTCAGAGGAAGGTCAAACATTTTAAAAGAAATTCAGTCTCTCTCACTATCCTATGAGACCTTTCCTTAACATTGGCATTCTTGCAGCACGTACACATACACAGAATATAACACCATATATCTGTACATCTGACTGGCAGTTACATAGTTTGCCTCATGTAACACTCTGCAGCATTCTTTTTTGTTATGGCATCGATGTGACGTACAGACAGTGGTCAACAGCAACAGGATGTCACACTGATACTGTATCAAGCCTGGTTTTACATCAAATTTTGTAAATAACAGCAGTCTATCATACACTATAAGAATTCGACACACAGCAGAGGTGCTGGATGCAACATAAATCTTGAGAGTGAGGCTTTAGGGGTTTATACAAGCATCCAACGAGGTGTGTATAAAATTTGCTTTTTACACACTATATCTTGTTTTAGGTAACTGCTGTGGCGCAATTTTTGTCACTGCAATCATATAAATACAAACTGATCTCATTGCTGGTAGCCACGGTTGGGCAGAAGTGGGGAGACTGTGTGCGCATGCATGGATCGAGGGAAACCTGGCATATGTTCACTGCTACAACCAGCTGTTGGTTTCCCTATGGGAGAAAATGCTGCCCAGTTATTATATGATGCTTATACACACCACTGTGCTGTACTTCAAAAATATAATTTAAACACAGACAAACTTCTCTGTGAAAGTAGTTTACATTGAAACAGCAGGGGGTTCAATCTGGAGATTTTACATTTGTTCGTTCTTTTCTAATCACACTACTTCAATAAACACAGGTTACTCACCTGTAACAGTAGTTATAGGAGTGGTATAAGATGTTCATCCACACTGTCTGACAGATCGCCTTTCCCTTTAAGAGGTGTCGTAACGTCTTCAAGCTGGCTCCACCCACCCACTCAGGTGTTACAACCCTCGGCTCTGCTCTTAGATGCCAGATCTTAGCCCGCTGGAAGCAAAGTTGTGCGCCTGAGCCTGGGGAGGTATGGTGGATCCGTGTGAATGAACATCGTACAGTGGTGTGAAAAAGTATTTGCCCCCTTCCTGATTTTCTCTATTATTGCATATTTGTCACACTGGACGTTTTCAGGTCTTTAGACAAAATGTAATATTAGATAAAGGGAACCTGAGTGAACAAATAACACTTGTTTTTTTTTATTTCACTTATTTAATGAAAAGTTAACCAACACCAATTGGCACTGTGTGAAAAGTAATTGCCCCTTACACTTAATAACTGGTTACGCCACATTTAGCTGCAATGACTGCAACCAAACACTTCCTATAATTCAATATCAGTCTTTCACATCGCTGTGGAGGAATTTTAACCCACTCTTCCTTGCAGAACTGCTTTAATTCAGTAACATTTGGTAGGTTTTCGAGCATGACCTGCTCGTTTCAGGTCCTGCCACAGCATTCTCTATTGGGTTTAAGTCTGGCTTTGACTAGGCCACCAAAACTTTAATTTTACTTCTTTTTGCCATTCTGATGTGGACTTGCTTTTGTGTTTTGGATCATTGTCTTGCTGCATGACCCAACTACGCTTCAGCTTACGGAAGGATGACTGGACATTCTCCTTAAGAATTTTCTGGTACAGAGCAGAATTCATGGTTCTTTTAATTATGGCAAGTCATCCAGGTCCTTAGGCAGCAAAGCATCCCCACACCATCACACTACCACCACCATGTTTGACTGTTGGTATGGTGTTCTTACTGTGGAATGCTGTTTGCGCTATACGCAGACATTATGGGATCCATGTTGTCCAAAAGTTCCACTTTGGACTCATCTGTCCGTGAGAACATTTTCCCAAAAGGCTTGTGGATCATCCAGGTGCTTCTTGGCAAATGAGAGACGAGCATTTATGTTCTTTGGTTAGCAGTGGTTTCCGCTTGCTACTCTCACATGAAGCCCATTTGCCCAGTCTCTTTCTGATTGTGGAGTCATGAACACTGACCTTAGCTCAGGCAAGAGAAGCCTGCAGTTCTTGGATGTTGTTTTAGGATCCTTTGAGACTTCTTGGATGATTTTACACTGCGCCTTGGAGTAATTTTGGCAGGCCGCACTCCTGGGAAAGTTCACTACTGTTCCAAGTGTTCTCCATTTGGAGATTATGGTCTCACTGTGGTTCGATGGAGTCCCAGAGCCTAAGAAATAGCTTTGTAACCCTTTCCAGACTGATAGAGGGCAACAAAATGTTTTTCTGATCTTTTCAGGAACTTCCTTTGATCATGGCATAATGTGCTTGTTGAATCTTTGTCCTGGCAATGTGACTCTGATGGTAAGGGCCAAAATAAGTGAGGTTTATATTGAGCAGGGCTGGCTGTAATCAAGCCTGGCTGTGTTCAGTCAGCTGACTCTAATTATCCCTTTAATTGGGTTGATTTAACTAGGGGCAGTACTTTTTCACACAGTGCCAGTTGGTGTGTTGGTTAACTTTTTCATTAAATAAATGAAATAAGTGAAAAAAAGTGTTATTTGTCCACTCAGGTTCCCTTTATCTAATATTATATTTTGTCTAAAGACCTGAAAACATCCAGTGTGACAAATATGCAATAATAGAGAAAATCAGGAAGGGGGCAAATACTTTTTCACGCCACTGTATACCACTCCTAAAACTACCGTCACAGGTGAGTAACCTGTGTTTCTAGGGAAGTGGATATGATGTTCTATCCACACTGTCTAGCACACTCCTAGCAGTCCTCCGGGAGTAGGGAGGCAAGGCGCATACCCCCTACTTGGGAAACAGATTGGAGAACTGAGGCCCCAAAACCAGCATCCTGGCGTGACTCAAGTTCGATGTGGTCATGGGTAATGAAGGTGTTTGCTGACTTCCAGGTAGCAGCCCGCAGATATCCTGGATAGGGACATCCCTAGAAGCAGCCACAGACGCAGCGGTATGGCGGGTGGAATGAACCCTTAGCCCTATGGGAGGCTCCCTACCTGCCAACCTTTAGCAGAGATCACTGCAGGATGTGATCCACCTGCCAATCGTCTGCTTGGCTGCAGGCCTGCCAGGTGCGGCTTCAGCGTAGGTGACAAACAGCTGGCGAACCTCTCCCCAAATGTCCGCCGTACGCTCTTTGTAGTAGGCGAGTGCTCGTCTCAGGTCCAAAGTATGGAGCCTGTACTCAGCCTCCGAGGTATAACTGGGGTAGTACACCAGCAGAGTTGACACCTGATTAAGGTGAAACTCCGACACCACCTTTGGAAGGAATTTCAGGTGGGGGTGCAGGACAACCTTGTCCCTGTGGAAGACCAGGTAAGGAGACTCCACCGAAAGCGCCTGAAGCTCCTCAATCCTTCTGGCTGATGTAATGGCCACCAGGAAGGCGGTCTTCCACGACAGGTGGGAGATATTGCACCTGTGCACTGATTCAAATGGCTTGCCCATGAGCTTTGCCAAAACCATCAGAAAATGCCACGGAGGTGGTGGTTCACGCACTGGAGGGGAGATGTGATCTAAGCCCCTGAAAAAGCACCAGACCATCCGTGCCACCGACTGCTGACCGGCCCGTGCCTGGTAAGCAGAGATGGCTGCCAGGTGCACCTTAAAGGTCGACCGAACAAACTTGTTGGGAGACGGACCACAGGTAATCCTAAATGCTAGTCACAGGACAGGACAAAGGGTCCAACCCTGTGCCTTGACATCAAATGGAAAATATTTTCCATCTGAAAGCACAGCATTTTCTGGTCAATTCCTTATGGGATGCCTCAGCAACCATGAGGACTTCGTCGGACAGACCCAAAGCCTGGAACTCTAGCCACCCAGGAACCAGGCTGTCAGGTGCAGGGATTGAAGGTCCGGGTGGAGTATCTTCTCCTGACTGATGGAGAGCAGGTCCAGGCATGCTGGAAGACGCCTTCGGAGATCTGGATACCAGAACTGGAGTGGCCAGTCTGGGGCTACCAGGATCACCCTATGCCTTTGTCCCTCCTGACTTTGAGGAGCACCTGGTGGATCAAGGGAAGTGGAGGGAAGGCATAGAAGAGGCCTGGGGTCCACGGCCTCGAGAAGGCATCCCCCTGCAGCGAGCCCTGCTGAGGGGGCTGGGCATGGAACAGCCTCAGGTTTTTGTTCTCCCTGGAGGTGAACAGGTCCACCTGCGGGGTGCCCCACCGAGAGAACAGATCGTGTACTACCTCTGGATGAAGGAACCACTCGTGAGATGCCTCGCCCATCTGGCTGAGGGCACTGGCCAGCTGATTCGAGGCTCCTGCCACATGGATGGCTAGGAGATCTGCCTCCACGCTGAGCACGAGGGTCGAAATGCGGAGAGCTTCCTTGCACAGAGGCAAGGAATGTGTCCCACCCTGTTTGTTGAGACAGTATATGGTCGTGGTAGTCAGTCTGGACTTGGACCACTTGACCCCAAATAAATAGAAAGAATGCGGTCAGGGCTAGCCAGGCCGCCCGAAGCTCTAGCAGGTTGATGTGACATCGGGATTCCTGAGGGGACCAGAGCCCGTGGGCTCTGTGCTCCCCTAGGTGGGCATCCCAGCCCATCAGAGAGGTGTTGGTCATCAGGATGACCGTCGTCTCACGGCGGACAAACGGGATGCCTTCCTGCAGATGAACTGTGATGAGCCACCACTGGAGGGTGTACCACATCCTCTGGATCACAGTGACCAGCTGGTCGAGATGACCTATGCGCTGAGACCACCGGCTGGCCAGTTCCCATTGGAGGGAACGCATATGCCAGCAGGCCCATCGGGCCATGCTGGTGCAGGCCGCCATGTAACCCAGAAGGCGCAGGAAGTCCCAGGCAGGGTGAGATTGCCCAACCAGAAATGATTGGGCAAAGGAGGAAAGCACCTCCGCCTTGTTCGCCGGGAGCCAGGCTCTGGCTCAGCAACAGTCGAGCTCTGCCTTGATGAAATGAATCACCTGCGAGGGCACAAGTTCCGACTTGGCCTTGTTGATCAGGAGGGCCAGATCCCTGGATAGCTCCACCTCCTGCCAGGAGGGACCTGCTATGAGCCAGTCGTCCAGGAAGGGATAAACCCGGACCCCTCAGCGCCTCAGGAAAGCTGCCACCACTGCAACACATTTGGAGAAGACCCTGGGGCCGAAGAGAGGCCAAAGGGTATGGCCTGGAACTCTTTGAGGGTTCACTCAGCTCAAAAGCGGAGGAAACTTCGGTGGGATGGATGGATTGGGACGTGAAAGAACGCGTCCTGAAGATCCAGGGATCAAAACCACATGCCTTTCTCCAGGGATGGTATGCTCTGAGCCAGAGTTACCATCCTGAAGGTGCAAAACCTGTTCAAGTCGTGCAGATCTAGACTGGGGCGCCAGTCCCCCCATCCATTTTGATACCAGAACGTATCTGGAAACAAACCCTGGGTGTTCCAGAGGCTCCGCAACTCTTCGCATGACCTCCCTACGGAGGAGCTGGGCAATGCTGTTTTAAAGAGCCGACTGAGTGACAGCGGACACCAAATCCTCCCGTGAGGCGCAGGCTCAGCTTGGGGCTTCTGCTCGAATTCCAGAGGCAGACCCTGGCCGACAACTTCCAGCACCCACCTGTCCATGGTAATAACGGACCAGGCGGAAAGAAAGTGGCAGAGCCAGCCTCCACAGGAGGACCCAGGGGAGACATGATGAGATTGAAGGTGGCACCCCCCCATCCCATCACTGAGCAGGCTTGGAGGAGGAGGACGAGCTGGCCGAGGGGCCGCCGGGTCCCTTCCCTCCAGGCTTTCTGACCAATGAGGCCACCAACTTGTCCTGAGGTTGCCAAGAGTGAGCCTGCTGGCCCTGCTGCTGCTGGGCTAGTTTTGCCTCAGGAGTACAGAACTGAAAGGGCTTGCACTTTTGGTACTTGGGGCCCTTGTCCTTCTGAGCAGAAATCACAGAGTCCAGAGTGGCACTGGACTTTTCAATGCACTGGAGGTGACCCTCCACACCGGGCCCGAACAGGTCGGTGCCCAAAACAGGGACACCCGCCAGCTTGTGTTGGGTATCCGCCGTAAAAAGGTCAAGTTCCGCAAACAAGCCCTACGGCGCATGGCTACTGCAGCTGCGACTGAGCGGGTATAAGAGTCGCCTATATCCAGAGTCATCTGGAGTTTTTCGCCACTGCCTTCCCCTGGTCCCAGACCTGACTGAGCATGGTCTGGAGGTCTGCCGGGAGGTGAGGAATCATCTCATCCAGGGATCCCAAAAGGGTGTGAGAGAAGTGTGCCATCAGCACAACTGAGCTAGCCTGACGAAGGCTGAGTGAAGAGGCAGCATAGACTTTTTTGCCGAATGGTCTAGCTTCTTGGACTCTTTATCCAGCAGTCTAGCGACGTCCCCTGTATTGCCCCAGCACCAAAAACCTGAGTCACCCACCAATCCCTCGTCTGAGGGATGCTCTGAAAACTCCAAAAGGGAGCTGGTTGGAACCGCATTCTTGCAGACCATCCGGGCCGAGGGTGCAGGGCAAGAAACAGGATGCTGCCAAAAGTCCAGGGCCGGGCCAACAATGGCCTCGGCCACCGGGAAGGCCTCCGTAGGAGAGTCCCTTTTGTCCAGAATCTCTGTGAGGGGATACCGCACCAGATTCTGGACAGGCTCACACTCCATCCCCATGGATTCGGAGATGAGCCGAAGAATGCCCATGAATGAGGTAGGACCCTCATCCATGGAGATGCCCCCGGAAGACTCAACATCGATGGGACGTGAGTGTAGAGGAATCTTCAGACTCTGAGGAGTCCGCGTAAAGCGGGTGTCCACCCAAGTCGCCCTCGACCAGCCTGGGGTGGTTGGGAGTGAGGGTGACTTGACAGCCAATGGGGAAGCTCCTTGGCTGGCTGAGAATCTTTAGTCAGAGCCCTGAACTCCGGCTGCTCAGGTGGCGGCTCTACCACGATAGGTAGAGAAGCCTGCCTCGGCTGAGCCGGCATGGTCTGCGCCTGCACCTCCAAGGGGGTGACAGTGGCGTGAGCCGATGGTGGCGAGAACCGACGTCGGCTGCTCAGGTGACAGCCACTTGATAGCCGGGGTAGAAACTGGAGTCGGTTTTGGACCGGACTAGACCAGCTGCTGCCACATAACGTCTTCGTAGCGCCAACGCATTTTATGCCGGATCCTCTCCTCGGCCGAGGAGAATGAAGAGGAATAGTGGCAATGCCGCTTTCCATGATGTCGGGAGCGAGATCGCCGATGACAGCAAGACCTGCCAGATTCAGAACAGACCTTGACCTCGACCGCTGGCAGGGCCGACAGAGAGCTTCGGAGTGAACTGGGGAACCCCGTGGCACCTCCGCGCCAGGGTCTGGAACTGGCAGGTTGGACGCAGCAGGCTGAGATGACCAGCTGGAGGACATCAGAAGAACTGGAGTCCAAAAGAGACAGTTATTGGCTTCTTCAGACCACAACCTGTTGATCGGTTCAAGAAAAATCTCGGCCGTGTAAGTCGGCGTCTCAGCCAACTGGTCAGACGGGGTCTCCGTGGAACCAGCATATATGGCTGCGTTTTCGACTGAAGTTGAAACTGGAGTCTCCAGAGAGCAGGAAATGCTCCCGATCCCAAGAGCGTCGCTGTTGAGTCTTCTCCTTTTTCAACTCCTTCTTGCGACAGCACGAAACGTGCGATCCAGAAGGACCCTCTCCCTTGGTGGAGAGGGGCTGACACAGCTCTTTGAAGGAAACCGAGTAAGTGGAGTCCAGCTGGAGCGAAACAAGGCCGAAGCCAAAGAGGAATGAGCTGCAGCCTGAGCCGCCTCCCCCTCCTCGAAGGCCTTAAGCTGTTCAAGTTGCTCGGCGGACCCCGCAGCCACGGAGACCACCCAACAGGTGTCCTTAGATTTGACCAGCGGGTAACGCTTCTCTGGTCGCCCCAACTGAAGTCGGGCAGTGCGGTTGTCTAGAACAGACGGGTGAAAAGACCGACAAATATTCCAGGCCTGCGGATCGTGATCGTGGCCTAAGCAGTACACGCACGTGGTGTGAGGGTCGGTACACATCTTCTGCCTGCAGTTGCATCGGCGAAACCCGGGAATGGTCTTGTCTTCCATCGTGGGAGCAGGAGAAGAAATAGAAGACAAAACTCTTAACGAATTTTAATGTAAGTTTAGGAAGCAAATCCGGAGATTCGAGAGCCAGGGCCTACTACATGTGGGAGCGCTAAGGAGGGAACCTGAATCTTCCAGAGGAAAGGAAGATCTGGCGTCATGGGGTGGAGCCGAGGGTTATACCACCTGAGTGGGTGGGAGGAGCCGGCTTGAAGACATCCCGGCACCTCTTAAAGGGAAAGGCGATCTGCCAGACAGTGTGGATAGATCATATTATTCACATCCCTAGAACAGAACTGTTTTTAGATTTTATAATTCACACTTTGCCTACTTTGGGCCCTGGATCTGTGTTCATATAGCTACATGTTGCTATTCATACTTGGGGGTGGAGGGTGGGAGATATATCCCGGGAGAATCCTGCATCCCCTAGTATAACAACATATTCATACCAGGCTTGCTGCTGTTGCAGACTAGAGCACCCAGTCCTGCTTTCATGCTGCGGTATCACGCAAGTGCTTCTTCTCTATCTTAAGTTCTTGTAAACCACTCTCCTTAGATCGCAACCAGTCATGCATCCTCCTTGACCCATCTGATAAGGCCAGGACTGCTCCAGGCCTGCTCTGGGTGGCTACGTCAACACAGCACTGGATGTGAGGCAGTCTCCATGGTAGTGTCAGCACACTGCAGAATGGGGACTCAGAATGCCTGCCAAAATCGGTCTCTGATTCTGGTGACCAAGGTAAAGCCTGTGCACAGACAAGCAGAAGCCTCCCATCTACCTTGAGGCTGAACATGTATTACTGGGACACACCTCCAGCTCTGGTCATCCTGATATCGGGAGGCAAACTGTTCTGAATCAAATTTAAAGCAATGAAAGTATTCTAACAGTCAATCTTGTGAACCCTAAAGAGTTCTCAGAATTTCAAATGGAACCACAGAAACTGAAAATTTCCAAGCTTGCAGGGAATCTTCCTCTTCTGCAAGAAGGTTGCTCTACAGCCAGCACTAACATTTCTAACCCTAGGAGAACAGCAGATAAGGTGATATTTCCTCACCTGTAAGAGAGACCCTGTGTCTGAATAAGCTGTACCAGGGCACTCTGAGGGTAGAAGTCTGGATCAGATTTACACCTGCCCACTAGTTCTGAAGTGATGTGAGCTAGAATAAGATGAGAGTCAGGCACCTGGATGTAAGACAAAAACTGCCTCAGTTTCTCCTCAATGGAATCCTGAGCAGCAGTCTAAAAATCAAATAGAAATGCAAAACAATCAAATTCTCCAAGGAAGCTTTAGTTGCCAGGTGCATCTTTAAGTGCTGTGCTGACACAATGAGAATGTGGTACCCAACAAGCTGTCAAAGAAGGCAAAGTTAACAGTCTCAAATATGCTGCAAAATAAATGAGTCAATGAGCTATTACTTTCATCAACATTAAGTTACTTACTGTCACAACAGATCTTCAAGAGAATCTCCTCTACTGAGCCACACCTTTGGAACTGTAAGGCATCTGCATCAGGACCAATGGGAAACTTACTATTACTAGCTGGAGCAGCCCACACTGACACACCTATACAATTTGGGAGGTCCTTCCTCTCCTCAGTATCTCACACTGGAGAAAACTTATCTGATAATGCATGCTGGCTGAGACCAAGGAGCCAGGTACACAAACAAGACACACGGGAGAAGCAAGACATAAAGGACAGTTACAACAATCACGAGTGCCTCCAGTGGGTGACAGCCAAGCAGGCTGGCACTAACCAACCCTTGTGAGATGCCACCAAAGAGGGGGCAGGTGGGAGGGTGAGCTGTGGCTCAGTGAAGAAGACTCTCTTGAAGATCTGCTGTTACACCTTCTTACAAAGGAACTATCTTCTTCATGGGTATCTCCCTCCATTGATCCACAACTTTGGAACAAATACCAAGCAGTACTCTATGCAGTCAGAGGAAGACCAAATATGAGGTGGAATAGGGCAGGAAAGAAAAGAATTGCTCACCTGCCGGCTGCTGCAAAGAACTGTTCCTGCATTGTTTTCCACCACCAAGCTCTGTCTCTCCAATTGTACATCCAGAGACATTTCTGTGAAATTCTGCCATAAACCTTGATGTCTGTTGTGGAGTGGGGCTCAGTGGTGAGCCCAATCGATAGTAAGCTCTGTGCAAGGGGGTGAGGCATGACACTTCAAAAGGCCATGCTGCTACACAGTGTCAGGATGCTAGCCATCTGAAGTGAGCCCCGGGGAGAGGTGTGAGCCTGCTGGCTGCTGCAGTGAACTGTTCCTGCTTTATTTTCCACCACCAGGGTCTGTCTCTCTCTAATTATACATCCAGAGACATTTCTGCCCTAAACCTTGCTGTCTGTTATGGAGGGGGGCTTGTGGCGAGCCCAATCAATAGCAAGCTCTGTGCAAGGGTGGGGCGCAGCACTTCAAAAGCCCATGTCGCTACACTGCAAAAGTGCCACTAATTAGAAAAACTGTAAACCTAATGCTACATACATCCGAATGTATACTTTTAACCACATGCAAATATGTTGGTCTGGGTTGAATGTTAAAGTTAAAAATCTGTTTCTACCCTTTACAAGGCATTTCATATTGCTTTTACCTCCCTCCGTGACCCCTACGAGCACTTCCTGGGTCACCTGTGACTTTAAAAGGAAGCCCTGTGGCGAGCAGGGCGAACGCACGCAAAGACACGCACGTCGCGTGTCACATGTATCAAGAAGGGAAGAGAGGCCTATATAATCCATGAATCATTTTAAATAGATTTATAATTTGTACAAACAGCACTTGCTACCACAAAAATCAGGAATGTGTGACCTAATAACTTTAGAAATGACAACTAGTCCCAGTACCAATACCATGAAAACAATAAAAACTGTAAGGAGAGAAGCCATAATGATGCTCGATGGGGAGACTGGCTTAAAGTGTAACACCTGCCAGATGTATACCCTATTTGACTCCCTACCTAAAAACCCCTTATATATTTGTGCTAAATGTGTCAATAACAGTGTCCTACGAGAAGACATTGATATCTTCTATAAGCGACTGGCAGTTATTGAACAGCAGCAGGTAGCTTTGAGTCAAAATGTATGTGGATCATCTTATAGGAAGGGAACCTTGGACAAATTACACAACAATGAGGGACCTGTTATACAGAATTCCCAATTAGGAACATCTCAATGAAAAAAAAAAAAAAGAAAACGATCACAGCTTGAGGAGAATAATACTATTTATGACTGCGAAGATTGGACTGAAGTTGTTGTGGGACATAAATCTAAATCTAGACGCAGGGCATTAGGCAATAATATTGCACTAGGTAACAGATACGAGGTCTTAATAGATTTAGACTCTGATGATAACTTGGAAAAGGATGTACAAGAGGGAAATTTAGGGGGAAGCAACTATGAATGTAATACTACAGAAAACATTGAGTTTGAAGAAGCCATGATTCCCTCAGTCTCCCAATCTATAGACAGTATAGATTCAATACCAGAAATAAAAGATATTATTGGTCTCCCTGACACGATAACCAACAACAAGGAAGGTAAACACAAAAATAAAACCAAAAATTTAGAGTTGGTGGAAAACGAAGCAGCTCATCGAGACATAGTGGAAGGTCAATTAGGCATAATAGATACGATACCTCAGATGGAAATTTTTTTATTTAGCTTTTGTTGACCGGGTAAGTGCACTAGACAAATCCTGCCTATTTTCAGGCACGACCCGGGGAAGGGGGATACAGATGAATGCCAACTGACCTTGAACCAGATTAAGCTGTTGGTGGTATTTTTAGTGAATGAGGGAAATTTGGCCAGGACACCGGGGAAATTCCCCTACTCTTTTCGATAAGTGCCATGAGATCTTTAACATCCACCTGAACTACCACCAATCCAGGCAGATGGGACCTCGGTTTAACGTCTCATTCGAAAGATGGCACCTCAGAAGTGTAGCACCCCTCTCATGCTAGCACCAACAAATGAGTTACACAGACAATACTTTGTATTAGAAGACTCGATAGTCAAATATACTGATAAAATCATATGTAGGAAGGACAAATGCAACATTACTTGTTCATCATTCAGAGGGGCAGGAATTAAAGATATACATACCATGTGTACCAATATCTTACAATACTCAGGTCCGAACCCCATTGTTATAATTCATGCAGAAACAAATGACATAAAACAATTATCCATTGAGGAAATCAAAGAGGAATTTATAAGCCTAGGGAATACACTAAAAGAACTAAAATGTGAGATATATTTCTCCGAAATACTGCCGGTACCCAGAGCAAGTTATCAAAAAATAAATAAAATCAAACGTATAAATGAATGGCTGAGGAAGTGGACACTAAAAGAAGGATATTTGTCTATTCCTCATTGGGAACTGTTCTGTGATAATCCAGCATTGTTCTGTTGGGATGGGTTACACTTGAGTAAGCAAGGAGCTTATTAACTAGGAAGGACCTTTGAGAATATCATAATAAATTCTTTAAACTAATGGAGGGGGAGTAGGAGCACCGAACAGATCAAACCAAAACAATAAAAAAAATCAAGCAATCTTAATATTTGGTGTATTAATGCCAGAAGTCTTAACAAAATTAAATTAACTGAACTAAAAATACTTATCAAAATACATAA
The DNA here is from genome assembly GCA_016271365.2 of Neoceratodus forsteri. Classification (NCBI taxonomy): domain Eukaryota; kingdom Metazoa; phylum Chordata; order Ceratodontiformes; family Ceratodontidae; genus Neoceratodus; species Neoceratodus forsteri. The sequence goes on from JADMNL010000024.1 coordinate 349,841,403, forward strand.
TATAGATATTGTCTGTGTAACCGAAACTTTGTGGGATGAGAGTAGTAAATGGTCATATGGCCTTCCAGGGTATCAACTCTTTACTAAAAATTGTACTGATAGAAAAGGAGGAGGTGTGTGTATGTTATGTCTCCGATCACATCCAATGTCAAGAAATGGAAATATCTAGTACTCCTGGAAGAGTAACAGAAACATTGTGGATGAATATATTCTTCTTCCACTTGCCCAAAATCATATTAGGAATTTGGTATAGACCACCAAATAGTAATAACGAATACTACAACAATTTAATAGATTAAATTAATAAAGCTTGTAGTTTGGGTGATGCTATCCTAGTGGTAGATTTTAATGTACCAGGTATTAATTGGTCTCATATGACTGGCATCACAGCCTTTGAGAAAGCACTAGTTGATACACTATCATCCAATGGTTGCTATCAATTGGTAGATTCTCCAACTAGAGGGAAGAATATTCTGGACATAGTCATTACAAATTCTAGAGAGAAAATTAACAATATAGAAGTAATCCCTCATCTAGGGTGCAGTGACCATAAAACTATTGAATGCACCCTTAGTATTAGGATGCCTAGAAAATATGGATTTGCACCATCATTTGACTATAAAAAAGCAAATTGGCCAGCAATTATTGAAGCATTTGGTAGAACTGACTGGGATATAGCTTTTTGTGATATGGAGGTCAATCAAATGTGGGATAAATTAAAATCCAAAATTCAACAGCTAATAGATCGTTACATCCCTAGGCGTAAAAAAATCAAATAATAAAGGCATTATTCCCTTATGGTTTAATAAGGCTATTAAATCCCAGATAATAAAAAAATATAAAGCCTTTAGAAAGCACAAGTCAAACCCATCCCAAGTTAACTTAATAAGGCACAGAATTCAACCGAGACTGTTGAAATCACTAATAAAGAGAGAAAATCAAATTAGACAATAAACTGGCAACTAATAAAAACCACAAGGCCTTCTATGCATACATTAATAACAATAAGCATACAAACAATAGAGTGAATTCTGTAACAGTCAATGGTGAGTTAATGAGTAATAACAGAGAGATTGCTAATAGCTTTAATAGCCATTTTTCTTCAATCTTTCAGATAAATAGAACTGTTGTAACCACTCCTTGTGTAGATAAATCCGAGGTATTTAGTTTTAAGCAAGATATGGTACTTAAAAAATTGCATAATATACATGTATCCTCTTCCTCGGGACCGGATAATATGAATTCTAAAATTTGGAAGGAGCTGGCAGATGTGGTCGCTATACCACTGACTATATTATTTAATAAATCCATTTTGACTGGTGATATTCCATCAGATTGGCGAAATGCAATAGTATAAATCCAATGTCGCCAACTATATGCCCATCAGTCTAACATCTATCCGTTGCAAGATCTTAGAACGCCTGATTAAAAATAAAATTGAGAATGAAATGATTGCATTGGGCTTACAAGACATCTCTCAACATGGTTTTAAGAAGGGACTTTCATGTAATACTAATCTGATATCATTTTATAATTTTGTTAGCAGCAGTTTAGATAATGGTATACCCATTGATGTAATCCTTCTGGATCTGGGGAAGGCATTTGATACCGTACTACATAACAAACGTATACAAAAATGATGTGACTTTGGTATAAATAAATATTTAGTGAGACGGATAGGGAATTGGTTAACAAATAGAAAACAAAAGCAATAATAAATTCAGTTCTTTCCCATGAGGGCAATGTTTATAGTGGAGCCCCACAGGGTTCAGTGTTGGGCCCAATACTATTCAGTTTATACATAAGTGACATGGGTAAGGGTCTTGACTCAGTCATCACAAAATTTGCCGATGACACTAAAATTGGTGGGGAAGTTTCATCCTTTCAAGAACATTAAAAACTAAGTGAAAATCTCAAGAAAATTGAACAATGGGGAGTGACTAACAGTATGAAATTCAATGAAACCAAATGTGTTGTAATTCATTTTGGTAAAAAAATTGTAAATACCAATACTACCTCAATGGTAAAATTATAAAAAACAGTAAGTGTGAAAAGGGCCTTGGAGTACAGGTAAATTCACAGTTATCATCAGACTCACATATAATAAGGACAGTAGGGAAATGCAATAGTATTATTCACTCAATAAATAAAGCTTTTATTTCTAGAAATAAAGATTATGTTATGAAACTATATAAGATGTATGTATTGCCCCATTTAGATTATGGTTCCCCCATTTGGAGCCCTTATCTCAAAAAGGATATTACTCAGGTTGAGAGAGTTCAAAGAAGAATGACTAAATCCATCAATGAATTAAAAACAATAGAGTATGGAGAGAGATTAAATAAATTAAATATATTCTCCTTGAAGACCAGAAGAATTAGGGGAGATCTATTAATGTATCGAATCTTGAATGATCAATCTCCAATGGAACAATGTAATATAAAAAGATTACACAAAAAAAGCATACCTAAGATCACATGATAAATTAGAATTAATAAAGTACAAACTGTTAGACATCAACACTTATACTAGACGTACATCTAAACTTTGGAATAATCTACCTAGGAATATAGTGGAGGCAGCAACAATAGATATATTTAAAAAAAGATTAGATGAATATTTAATTTGCAAAAATTTCATTTAATATACCCACTATGTGTGGGAGACAATTCAATGGGCTATATTGCCTACTTTGTCTATATGAACCAAGTTAAACCAAGTTATTTATGTTATCACTGTTATTGCTCAGCTGTTTAGAGGTAGTGATTTAGCTAGCATCTAAAAGGCAATATATTTTATAAAATGTTGCTTTTTTTTCCTTATATTATTTACTTCTCCTTTGCTGGGGGGGGGTTGTACCTATGGTCCCCCCAGCTGTCTTTCTTGGCCCGGCCCCAGCCAGAGCTCGATCCCTATGCCCCACCCCTCCCAGCCACATCATGGTGGGGACTTACCCCACTCACTGCAGAAGGCCAGGTGAGCACCAGGGGAGCTGACTTGGATGCGTCTGCCACGATGCCAGAGGATCATCTTCACATGTACGAGGGCGATTTTCCTACTTGTGTTCCCCATACGACGTGGGCGTGCAGTGACGCTAAGGATGTTTTGTGCGCGCATCAGGGCACAGCACATCTGGCATGAGCCCATATCGACCCCCCAGTGGACCATGACCTGCACCAACCCCTAGCCACAGCCAGGAGTCAGCCCTTCCCACCCACCTCAGAGAGCAGTCCCTGGGATGCTCAATTCTCCTCCCTCCCAGCCAACCACCAGCACCCAAGGTCGCGCCCAACCACGGGTCGCTGGCGTGGTGTGAGATGTGGCATCCAGCGCCTCAACCCTCAGGCCCCGGGGCAGTGTTGCTTACAGTTTTAACTGGGATAATCTTGGTTGCCTTGGGCAAAGGGGGGCGGTTGCTTAAAAAAACACAAGCAAGAACAGGTTAGCCCTGAAGTATTTTTACCAAATGTTACCTAGTGTTTAATGATGATTTAAGTGTTCATTAGTGGTTGTGTGAACCTGTAAAGCTAATGCTACATACATCCGAATGTATACTTTTAACCACGTGCAAATATGTTGGTCTGGGTTGAATGTTAAAGATAAAAATCTGTTTCTACCCTTTAGAAGGCATTTCTTATTGCTTTTTACTATCTGGAAACGTCCATGGAAGTCCTGGCACAGGGAAGCTACAGAATAATTTCTCTCTGCAAGATGTCTGCGCCCAGACTAATTTGGGTATATAGCACCTGAATGCCAGGAGCCTGCTGCATAAACTCGATCATTTAAAATCTTTAATGGGTGTGTTGAGCCCTGACATTTTTGTGTTCTCAAACTTGGCTTAGTAATAAAGTTCTTGACTTCAATATTGCAATTTCTAACTACAGCATCTTTAATGAGACAGGACAAAAAAAGGGGGAGGTGAAGCAATTTATCTTAGGGATACATATAGGTGCCAGGTCAAAACTGACAAGTCTATCCCAAAGCAATAGGATTTAACAATGTACAAATTTCAGGCTCTCACAAAGAACAGTTACATGAGAACTTTCCACAACAGTAGATCTTCGAGGGAATCTCAGTCATCAGGTAACACCACAGGAACCTTCGCCATCGGTAAAGGGAAATCCACATGGAAGATTTTCAGCAGTACAACCGGGGCCGTCGCCCATGCTGCTGACATCCGCAACCCTATATGGGCATGGGCGGCCCTGCTCCCTCCTCCCTCCTCAGTTCTTCCCACCCAGAGATGAAGGAAGCAAGACTCAAGCTCTGGGTAACTGAGAAGAGACAGAGGGACCCAGCTCTATATTGAGAAGGTGGAAATAGCAAATAGCCAGGCCCTGAACAGGAGCCCCAAGAAGGGGGATGATGGGCGGGAAATCAGACCTGATGACTGAGATCCCCTCAAAGATCTACTGTTACAGTAAGTTCTTACGTAACTTCTATCGTCTTCGGGGTTATCTCAGTCATCAGGTAACACGTAGGAATGAGTACCAACCAGTGACAAGCATAAACAGATAGTCTGGGAGGTTGGATCTCCATAAACTTAAAACTGGAGTCCCTGTAACACAGCCCTGCCAAATCCTGCACGGGCTCTTGAAGCAATGTCCAGACTGTAATGCTTGGTGAAAGTGTGGACTGTAATACAGGTTGCAGCTGCACAAATATCAGAGGCAGAGATCCCTCTGAAACAAGCCACCAAGGTAGCCATACCTCTGGTGGAGTGAGCTTCGACAGCCCCAGGCAACTATTTGCCATAATTATTGTAGCAGAACACAATGCAATTTGCCAACCATTTGCATAAACATTGCTTAGAAACTGAAGCACCCTCTTTACCTGCAGCAAAGGAAACAAACTGCTTAGATGTTCCGGACTCTTTAGCCCGAGGCAGATAATACTTCAAAGTTCTGCACATCTAACATATGGAGCACTGCTTCCCCTGGATTGGAACACTCAGGAAAATAAACAGGAAAGTGGACAGACTGATGAGTGTGAATTCAGACACCAGCTTAGGAAGATACTTAGGATATGTGTGCAGACACCCTGTCTTTGTGAAAAATCAAATAAGGCTCCCTGAACCAGAGAGCCTGAAGCTCTGAAATTCTTCTCACCAAAGTAATTGCAACTAAAGATAGTGCTTTCCAAAAGAGAAAGCACAATTCGCAAGTCGCAACTGACTCAAAAGGAGACAGGGGCAACTTTTCTAAAATAAAATTCAAGTCCCAAGCCGGGACAGGGGAACGGATTGGGAGTTTCAGATGCAGGATGCCCCTAAGAAAGGTAAGGGAAACATCCAGCTGAGCAATCATGCGGTTGCCCACAGGCTCATGAAAGGCAGAAACAGCCCAAAGGTGCACCTTGAGGGAGGAATACTGGAGGCCTGAGTCGGACAAAGAAATCAGGTAGTCCACGACATGCTTTACAGGAGACGTGAATAGGTCTAGGGAACGCTTGGCAGTCCAGATGACAAACTGCTTCCACTTCATGGCATAAGTGGCACGGGTGGAAGACTTGCAGACATCCACTAGGCAATGGCTACGTCCTTAGCAGCCACGCATGCAGATGGAGGGACCTTAAGTTGGGATGGACCAGGGTCCCCCCGGTTCTGGGGCATCAGATTCCTGCAAAGAGGCAGAGCGACTAGGGGTTCTTCCACCAGCTGCTGAAGCAGAGGGAACCATATCTGGCGAGGCCCCCTACATTTGCACCTTGATGAGCACCCTCTGTATTAGTGGAAACAGAGGGAACACGTACAGAAATCTCCCACTCCAAAAGAAGGACAACGCATCTTACCAGAAAACTCCAGGTCCTGGATCTAGGGAGCAAAAACTGGGCAGTTGTGCGTTAAGTGGGGATGCAGAAAGGTCCAACTCTGGATGACCCCGACTGTCAAACAGATGATCTTCTACAGATGAGAGAAGCTCCCATTTATGCATGCTGGACTGAGTCCTGCTAAGACTGTCTGCCAGGGTGGTGTTTAGGATGTCTGGCACGTGGACTGCAGAGAGTGCCAGATTGTGCACCAGTGCCCAGTACCGCACTTGCATGACCTCCCTGCAAAGGGGATATGAGTGAGTCCCGCCCTGCTTGTTGATGTAGTACACTACACTCAAGATTGTTCAACTGCACCAGCAGTTGGCCTGGAGCAAGATGCTCCTAAAAAGCCTGCATGGCATAGAGCACCGCTCTCATCTCCAAGGCACTGGTATGCAGGGTGGCTTCCCACTGGGACCAGGAGCCCTGGATTTGAAAAGGACCCAGGTGAGCTCCCCAACCTAGACCCAAAGCATACATGGTTGGGATATGATGTAGAGAAGAAATCTAGAAAGGAAACCCTTGAAGATTCCAGGGGTCCATCCACCACTGCAATACTTTGCCAACTGGGGAGGAAACCAGAACTAGTCGGTCCAGTTCATCCGTGCGCTGGTACCACTGCACTCTGAGGGTCCACTGAAGGATGCGCATGTGAAGCCTGGCCATTGAAATGGTGGGAATGGCTGCAGCCATTAAAGTCAAGAGCCTGAGGTACAGTCTTGCCAGAATGTGCAGACTCTGAGCGATTTCCTGAGCCTGGGCTATGACATTCTGCCCTGTTTTGGGGTAAGAAAGCCTTCCCTGCTTGGAGTCCAGAACTTCGCCGATGTTTTGTGGTCTTTGGCACAGTACTAGAACAGACTTGGGCAGGTTGACTGTTATGCCCAAGGATTGGAAAAGCTGGAGAGTACACTCAAGAGTCAGCAACACCTGATCCTTGGACGTGGTCTCGAGAAGCCAATTGTCCAGTAAAGGGAAGACGGTACAGTCCTTTTCTCCTGAGAGCTGCTGCGACCGCTGCTAAGCATTTGCTAAAGACATGCAGCAGAGAGGATAAGCCAAAGAACAGCACCTTGAACTGGTAGTGCTGGCCCTGAAAGGCAAAGCAAAGAAACCTCCTGTGAAGAGGAAAGACCGCGATATGCAGGTAAGCGTCCTGCATGTCCAGAGAGCAAAGCCAGTCCCCGGCCTTGTGGAGGGACAAGAGGCCTGGTAAAGTTACCATTTGGAACTTTTTGTGCTGGACAAAAACTGAGGTCCAAAATGGGCCTCATATCTCCAGTCTGTTGTGGAATCAGGAAGAGCCTGGAGTAAAACCCATACTTTCTCTGTCGCTTTGGCACCAGCTCAATTACCTGCTTGCACAGAAGAGACTGCACTTTCTCCTGGAGAACAGACTAGTGGGCTGGGGGGTAGTTGGAGGGGTATCTGGAGGCTGCTGAATGAGCTCCAAGGTATGACCACTTTCTAAGAGCTGTAGGATCCAAGCATCTGAAGTTATGGTTCTCTCCTGATTCAGATGGAGGGAGAACCTACCTCTCACCACCACCTCTTAGGTCTTGATGGGGGGGGGGTCTGACAAGGAGTCAAGTGGAGGTGGGACCAGCTGTGGAAGCTGGACTGTCATTTCTGGGACACTTGGCCACTGCTCCAGAATTAGAGGGGGTGGGGCAAGGAAGACTCAGCTCTGCACCTGCTCTGGGTGCGGGGGCCTCAGCCTGGTCTACTGGCCTGCCTACGACATGTAGAGCACCCTCTACCATGAAGATGAATGTGAAAGAGGGAGTGGACAGACTTAAAGGCTATGCCAGAGACCTGCAAATCATTGATAAGTTCCTGGACATCAAAGCCGATGAGCTTGGTGCCATTGAATGGGGCATTAAGCACTTTGTTTTGCACGTCAGTTGCAAAGCCAGAGACCCTCAGCCATGAGTGTCTATGAAGGCAGGCAAATGCCCGTGGCAGCCGCCCTGGCCGTGTCAGCCAAATCATAGAGGGCCCAAAGGAGATGTTTGCTGACATCCTCTGCAGTTTGCAGGCACTGGAGCAATTCCTGCTTCTAGGTGCCATTGGGGAGGGCTTGGGCAGCCGTCTTGCCCTTCCTCAAGTTGGCATTCTGGAACTTGACCATATGTGACAGTTTACAATTCTCAAACCTAAAGTAGAGAAGACGTAAACACTCTTACCCCAGAGGTCAATCCTGTGGGATTCCTTGTCTGGTTAAGGGAGCTAAGGTGCTTAAGGTGCCTCAGACCAGTCATAGGCTGCCTTGATGACAACCAAGTCAGTTTCAGCCAGGGCAACAAAGTAAGGAAGGCCCTGGGGGGCATTATACAGCCTGTCAGCCATGTGTGGCATAGCTGGTACCATGTCTGGCCTGTGCCAGGCTGCTGTGGCAGCATTTTTTAGGGCTGGCAGCATAGAAGGAATCATTTTAGGTGGAGAATCAGGGATCTTCAAGTAGTCAGCCAGGTCCTTTCTGGTGACATTCTCCTCCTCCTCTGTCTGGAAGACCATAATGGCAGACAGCTGCTTCATGACATTGTAGAAGGTAGCATCCTCAGGAGGAGATGGAGTATGCTTAACTCATTGGGTCCAGTAGACACCATATGGCGTCTGAACCATCTATTACAGAACATGAACCAAAATGGCCACCAGGACTCAATGAGTATTAACACAGTCCTCACTGCCTGAAGAGGCAGTGGACTTATCAGAAAGGAGGATTTCCTCCTCCTCCTCTTCATCCTCTATGTCATCAGGGAGGATGAGGTCAGGATGGTACTACTCCTTGATGGTGACCTCCTCATCTGGGTCTAGTGTCGGAAGTGTTCATCGGTAGCCCACAAGGAGGTTCCCATGGATGACAAATGGGTGTAGACGACAAAGCTGCAGCTGATGGTGCAGTCGATGATGGCCTGTTAAAAGCACTGAACTGCTGAACCAGGATGCTGGTAAATTTTACCTTGTTCAAGTCCATGATCATCGACGGGGGTGGGGGGGTTCAATGGCACAGCAGCTGGTGACCCACCGACTTGAGAGCCCAACGAGCCTGTAGACCTCAAAGGAAAGGATAGACATACCCAGAGGTCGACAGCCAGGCACCCTGAGAGTCGGGTGGCAAAGCTGTCGGTATGGGTCTGGTAGGAATAGAGACTTGTACAGCTGGTCTCTTTGTCAAAGCAGCCACCATCGACGAAGAGCCCCTTGAGGAAGGGGAGGCCAATGGGGAATGGGACGGCCGCCAGGGGGAGTGGTCACGATCCTGGTCTTTTTTGTGACCCCCCAAAGAACTTGTCTCGGGCCTTAGAGGCCTGGGAGCTCATGGACCTGGTAGGCGAAGAAGCAGGCGGGACCCCTACTCAGAGTTGGCTACCTGCTGCTCCATCAGGAATTTTTTGAGAACCTTCTTTCGTGGCCTGAGGGTTGTTTGAACTTCTGGCAAAGCTCACAGTCTGAGACTTCATGGTCCGACCCAAAACAGCAGACACAAATGGAGTATGCATCTATATAGGCAATCTTCTTTCCACAGCAGCAGCACCAGAAAAGAGAAGAGGAGGACAGATTAACTATCGACACAAGGAAAAACCTCTCAATGAAATTTTGGGGAGAATTGGAAGAAAAAACATCCGTAGGCCGAAAAGGCATGAAATACTGCAACAGCTCTTCTGCAGAGACTGTGCTTGCAAGTCAATGGCAGGAAACCACTGAGGAGCCATGGCTTGGAGGGACAGGGAGCGAATCCTCAGGATTGCTGGAGCAGCTGCACAGGGGAGGGAGCTGGATGTCATTGTCCACTTAGGGACAAATGACCTGGCTAAGAAAGGGATTAGAGAAGTGCAGGAAGAGTTTGTGGAATTGGGAGGGGCCTAGTCATGAAGCACGCACGGTAACCTCGAGGTGCTCCCCATCTATGGCATAGGAGAGGCTAGGGTGTTCCGTACCATGGGATTCAATCAGTGGTTGAAAATTGGTGTGGAGCTCAGGGTTTGGCTTCATTGGGGACTGGGGGTCCACCTGAGTGATGCAAGCCTATACTGGCATGATGGGCTGCATCTGTCCGGGAGGGAACCAGGATCCTAGGTGATAGGTTTAAATGCTTCATTGGCAAGCTTTTAAACTAGCCAAGGGAGGCACTGGAAAGGAGCAGGAAAATCCTAGCCCCCAAACAATCACGGTAGTGTGTGACAACACCAACATGGAGGTGTCGATAGGGAGAAGGGCAGGAGTAAATGGAGAAAGTGACAAAGGCAAGAAGGACAGGGATGGGGCAAAAGGGGGTAAGGCCATCAGGAAATGGAGGGTAATGAGTACCAATGCCCGTAGTCTGGGCAACAAGCTCCCTGAGCTGGTGGCCTTAATGGAAGAGGGATGCCTGGATATCGTAGCAGTCACAGAAACATGGTACACAGAGAACCATGACTGGGATGTTAACATACCAGGGTACATAACCTACGGGAGAGACAGGCAGGGGAGAAGAGGGGGAGGAGTAGCTCTCTATGTAAAGGAAGGGATAAAAGCAACTGAACAAAAGAGTAAACAGGGAGGAGAGGAGGCACTGTGGGTCACCTTGGAGACTGGAAAGGGCACCACAATCCGCACAGGGTTGTGTACAGACCCCATGTCAGGGGAAGGAAAGGACAAGGATATGATGGAAGGCATTCTTAGAATGGCAGAGAAAGGGAGATACTGTTGATGGGAGACCTGAATATGCCAGATGTTAACTGGAGCACATTTGCTGCAGCCACATCCAAGAACAGGGCCATTCTTGACACCCCACAGGTGGCAGGCATTAGACAGCTGTTTCAGAACCCACTGGTGAGGGAGCAATTCAGACCTCGACTCTCAAACGGGGGCAGTGAGAGGATCTCAGATCTAGAAGTGGGTTGCCATCTGGGGACAAGTGACCATCAAACAGTGTGGTTCACGTTAAACTCAGCTTCTGAGTCAAGCCATACAAAGTGAGGGTACTGGACTTTTGGGAGGGCTGACTTTTGGCAAGATGGGAGAGTGCCTCAGAAAAGCACTAGCAAACAGGCTAGAAGGAGGTGTGGAGCAACGATGGGAATTATCAAAACTGCCATCACAGAGGCAACAGGCCTTTGTGTGAAGCAAATAAACAAATCAAAACGAAAGAAAAGCCACTATGGTTCTCAGAGAGGTGGCTGTGAAGGTCAAGAAGAAAAGATAGCATTCCAGAAGTATAAGGAAACACAGAAGGAGCAGGACAGAGAGCTGTACCAGTTAAGGCAGAAAGAAGCAGGGAGGGAAGTCAGAATAGCAAAGGCCCAAACTGAGGAAAAGATAGCCAACTCAGTTAAGAAGGGGGATAAAACCTTTTATAGGTACATCAGCTAGCGTAGAAAGACAAAGGGAGGGATAGTGAGGCTGAATAGAATAAACGGTGGGTGGGCAGAGGGGGACAGTGAAAGCAGGAATACTGAACGAATATTTCTGTCTGCAGTATTCTGGCAAAAGAGGAGGAGGAAGTGCTAATCCAATTAACAGAAGCACCTTGATAGGGGTTTCATCCCAGTCCTTTCACAGAAGAAAGGTTCTGCAAGAACTCCTAAAACTGAAAGGTGGACAAAGCAATGGGTCCTGATGGATTCACCTCAGAATTCTAAAAAGAATTAAGGAAGGAACTAGGAAACCACTGGCTACTCTTTTAATAAATCATGGAGGATGGTGTGGTACCAGAGGACTGGAGGAAGGCGGATGTGATTCCCTTCACAAAAGTGGGACCAAGACAGAGGCAGGAAACTACAGACCTGTCAGTCTGACCTCTGTGGTAGGGAAAGTGATGGAGTCACTTCTGAAGGAAAGAATAGTTGAGTACCTAGAGGTCAGTGGAGCACAGGATCCAAGGCAGCATGGGTTCATCAGCGGGAAGGTCATGTCAGACGAATCTAATAGATTTCTTTGACTGGATGACCAAAGTAGTAGACCAGAGAGGGGTGTGGACATGGCCTACCTAGACTTTAGCAAGGTATTTGACACAGTCCCACACAAAAGATTATTAGTCAAATTAACTAGCCTGGGAGTGGGTCCCAGGGTGGTAGCCTAGGTAAAACATTGGCTGGACAACAGGACACAGAAGGTAATTGTAAATGGAGTCCACTCTGAAGAAAGGGCTGTTACTAGTGGGGTACCGTGAGGGTTCAGTATTGGGTCCAGTCCTTTTAATGTCTTCATCAGTGGCATTGCAGAGGACTGGAAGGAAAGTATGCCTTTTGCAGATGACACAAAGATCTGCAACAGGGTTGATACACAAGGAGGCGTGAAAGGATGAAACGGACTTGGCAAGGTTGGAGGAATGGTCAGAAGTATGGCAGCTAGGATTCAATGCAAAAAGTGCAAAATAATGCACCTGGGAAACAAGAACCCAGGGAAGAATACACAATGGGTGGGAGGTAGTAACAACAACAAAACAGGAAAGGGACCTGGGGTAATCATATCAGATGACCTTAAGGTTAGCAAGCAATGTGAGAAGGCAGTAGGGAGGGCCGGGGTATACTGGGATGTATAGGGAGAGGCATCAGCAGCAGAAAACAGGAAGTTGTTATCCCTCTGTACAGACAGTTGGTGAGACCCCATCTGGAATACTGTGTCCAGTTCTGGAGACCCCATCTCTGCAAGGACATAGACAGGATAGAGGCAGTCCAGAGGAGGGCAACTAAAATGGTGCAGGGTCTGCAAGAGAAGCCGTATGAGGAGAGACTAAAGGAGCTTAATATGTATACCCTTGAGGAAAGAAGGGAGAGGGGGGACATGATAGAAACTTTCAAGTACCTCAAGGGAATCAACAAAGTCCAAGAGGGTAGCATCTTTCAGAAAAAGAGACTTGCAAGAACAAGGTGAAACAATTTAAAGATAGAAGGAGGGCGGTTCAGGGGCAATGTGAGGAAGTATTATTTCACAGAGAGGGTAGTGGATGCATGGAACAGCCTTCCTGAGGAAGTTGTGGAGTCTAAAACTGTGGGAGAATTCAAGAATGCATGGGACAGACATAAGGCAATTCTTGTGGGGGGCAGGAAGATATAGGCTGTTGGTTAAATAGGATCTGCGGCCTATCCTGTAGGTAGGGAAATGGGCAGACTAGATGGGCCTAGCGGTCCTTATCTGCCATCAAAGTCTATGTTTCTATGTAGGAGAAAGTGGGGCCGCCCATGCCTATACAGGGTTGCGGATATTGATGACATGAGCAGCCCCAGTTGTACTGCTGATAATCTTCCGTGTGGATTCCCCTTCACCGACAGTGAAAGTTCCTATGGTGTTACCTGATGACTGAGACACCCCCAAAGAAGATCTTTAGTTTTTATTTGGCTGCACGTTATAGACCACCATTTGCTACATCTGATTCTTTGCAATTAAGTTCGCTAATTGCCCTTTACTTGGGACATGAATTTATTTTATTGGGGGACAAACTGGGATATGATGCGCCCTAATCAGGAATACTTTAATCAATTCGCAGCCTTGAATTTAACAGTTAACTTCGATACCAACTAGACCACACACAATTAACAGTGAAAAGGATACCTTATTGGATCTTGTATTGACTACAATGTTCCACAAATATGTTTCAGCTGTATTTGACCCTGATATTAGTGATCTTTGCTGTACTGCCTGTATCAGAAGTCATACGAAAAAACAGGTTACTCACCTGTAACAGTAGTTCTAGGAGTGGTATATGCTGTTCATCCGCACTTCTTGGCATGTCCCTTTCCCCTTTAAGGATCGCTGGAAGGTCTTCAAGCTGGCTCCTCCCACCCACCTGGGTGGTATAATCCTTGTCTCTGCCCCACGACGCCAGATCTTAGCCCGCTGGAAGCCAGGTGTGTGCATCGCAGCCGACAAGGTCAGGTAGGTCCATGTGGATGAACAACATATACTGCAGAATTGATTTATTTCACTGTAAAAAAGTCTTGCTATGTTCACTGTAGAAAGAGACCGGCTAAATTAATTTAACAGCTAAGTTAGTTATCTATGTCAGACTCATTATGTGGAAGTACAGGACAGCGAAATTTAACTGCAGCTAACAAGTCCTATAGGCTTGGACCGCTAAATTAAATCAATGCACTACTTTTCAATTCTACATTCCTAGAACTACTGTTACAGGTGAGTAACCTGTGTTTCTGGGATAGTGGATCTGTTGTTCATCCACACTTCTTGGCAGACTCCTAGCAGTTCTCCAGGAGGAGGGAGTCAAGGTGCACACCCCCTCTGATATACTTACTTGGCGAACAGAGATTGGAGAACTGAGGCCCCAAACCAGCATCCCAGCATGACTCAAAGTCGATGTGGTAATGGGTGATGAAGGTGTTTGCTGACTTCTAGGTAGAAGCCAGACAGATTTCCTGTATGGGGATGTCCCTAGAAGCAGCCACCGATGCAGCGGTATGGCGGGTGGAATGAGCTCTTATCCCTCTGGGAGGCTCCTTGCCCGCAAACTCATAGCATAGACTAATGTAAGATGTAATCCATCTTGTGATCGTCTGCGTTGCTGCAGGTCTGCCACAATCAGCTTCAGCGTAGGTGACAAATAGCTGTCGAACCTCTCCCCGAATTTCCGCCGTCCTCTCCTCATAATAGGAGAGAGCTCGTCTCCGGTCCAAAGTATGGAGCCTGTACTCGGCCTCTGAAGTGTAGATGGGGTAGTACACTGGAAGAGTCAACACTCTGTTAAGGAGAAACTCTGACACCACCTTCGGAAGGAATTTTGGGTGGGGGCACAGGACAACCTTGTCCCTGTGGAAGACCAGATAAGAGGAGTCCACTGAGAGTGCCTGGAGCTCCCCTGTCCTTCTGGCAGACGTGATAGCCACCAGGAAGGCCATCTTCCATGACGTGTGACAACTCACACTTGTGCATTGGTTTGAATGGCTTGCCCATGAGGTGTGCCAAGGCCAGCAGTAGATTCCACGGAGGTGGAAGTTCACGCACCAGAGAAGATATGTGATCCAGACCTTGAAAAAACACACCCGACCACTGTCTCCTGCACCATCTGCTGACTGGCCCGTGCCTGGTAAGCAGACATGGCTACCAGGTGCACCCTAAGGGTCGATGACCGAAGACCCCCTTTGGAGAGAGACCAAAGGTGGTCTAAAATGATAGCCACAGAGCAGGATAAGGGGTCCAGACTCTTACCCTGACACCAAATGGAAAACCTTTTCCATTTGAAGGCATAACATTTCCTGGTCGATTCCTTACGAGATGCCTCCACCACGGTGTAGACATCCTCGGAAAGACCCAAAGCCTTCAACTCTAGCCACTCAGGAACCAGGCTGTGAGGTGCAGGGATTGAAGGTCTGGGTGGAATACCTTCCCCTGGTTCAATGATATCAGGTCCAGGCGTGTACAAAGGGGAAAGGGAAGGGGGAAATTGTTTAACCAGGAAAGGCACACTAAGCCGAAGCTTGTTTCCAGGTGCGACCTGGGAGCACAAGGAAGTTAAGTGACTTGCTCAGGGTCACACAGTATGCAAGTGGGGGCTGTGGGATTCAAACCCCGGTCTCCAGGTTTGCAGCTCAGAGCCTTAAACCATTGCTCTACACTGCCTACAAAGCCGCTCCGGGGCCCTGCAGCTGAGACTGAGGAGATCTGGATACCAGAACTGGTGGGGCTACCAGGATCACCTTCGCCTTGTCCCTCCTTACCTTGAGTAACACCTTGTGGATCAAGGGAAATGGAGGGAAGGTGTAGAGGAGGCCTGGGGTCCACGGCCTCGAAAAGGCATCCCCCTGCAGCGAGCCCTGCTGAGGGGGGCGGGCATGGTACAGCCTCAGCTCTGTGTTCTCCCTGGAGGCAAACAGGTCCACCAACAGTTTGCCCCAGTGTGAGAACAGACTGTAAGCTACCTCTGGATGGAGAGACCACTCGTGGGATGTCTGGCCTATGTGGCTGAGAGCATCCTCCAGTTGGTTCGAGACTCCTGCCACAAATTGGATGGCAAGGAGATCCGCCTCCAACTGGCTGACGAAGGTCCAGATCCGGAGCACCTCCTTGCATAGCAGACGGGAGTGTGTGCCACCCTGTTTGTTGAGGTAGTACATGGTCATGGTATTGTCCGTCTGGACTTGAACCACTTGACCCCGGAGCTGAGGAGCTAAAGCTGACAGTGCTAGTCTGATTGCTCTGAGCTCCAACAGGTTGATGTGGCAACGGGACTCCTCGGGGATCCAGAATCCGTGGGCTCTGTGGTCCCCCATGTGGGCTTCCCAGCCCATGAGAGAGGCATCTGTCATAAGGATGACCGTCGGCTCGGGGCGGACAAACGGAATCCCTTCCTGCAGATGACGTGGGACGGTCCACCATTGGAGAGCATCCCACATCTGCTGGGTGACAGTGACCAGCTGGTCGAAAAGACCCTGACGCTGAGTCCACTGAGCGGCCAGCTCCCACTGGAGGGGCCACATGTGCAATCGGGCCCAACGGACCACTGAGGTGCACGCCGCTATGTAACCCAGAAGGCGCAGGAAGTCTCGGGCAGGGTGCAAGCGCCCAACCAGAAATGACTGGGCAAAGGAGGAAAGAACCTCTGCCCTGTCCGCCGGCAGCCGAGCTCTGGCTTGACGAGAGTCGAGCTCTGCCCCGATAAAGCCCATCACCTGAGAGACCACGAGTTCCGACTTGGCCTCGTTGATCAGGAGGCCTAATTGGGAACAGGTTCAGAGGGCCAGGTCCCTGGACCTCTCCACCTCCTATTGGGTGAAACCTGCTAGGAGCCAGTCGTCGAGGTAAGGATAAATCCTGACACCCCCCCCCCCCCGGAGATGGGCCGCCACCACTGCAATGTATTTGGTGAAGACCTGTGGGGCTGACGACAGGCTGAATGGCATGGCTCGGAACTCGTACAGGGCTCCTTCGACCCTAAAGCAGAGGAACTGCTGATGGGACAGACGGATTGGGATGTGAAAGAATGCATCCTGCAGATCCAGTGAACAGAACCACATGTTTCGCTCCAAGGATGGTATGTTCTGGGTCAGAGTGAAATTCTGAAAGGTGTGTGAAGTGAGACATTGTTTCAGGTCATGAAGATCAAGAATGGGGCGCCAGCCCCCCATCCGCTTGGGCACCAGAAAGTACCTGGAAGCAAAGCCTGGGTCTGCTGGAGGATCCGCCACTAGAGCTACTGCCTCCTTGAGGAGGAGCTGAGCGATGTAGTCTTGGAGAGCCGACTGGGTCTAAGCAGATACTGTTTCCTCCCGAGGGGTGCTGGCATGGCTTGGGGGGTACTGCTCAAATTCAAATTCCAGAGGCAGTCCCAAACCAACCACTTTGAGAACCCACCTGTCTGAAGTGACAACGGACCAGGTGGAAAGGAAGTGGCGGAAGCCGGTTCCCATGGAGGACCCAAAGCTGAGGTGATGGGAGAGGGGTTGACAGCCCCCACACCGTCACTGAGCAGACTTGGAGGAGGAGGCTCCAGGACCTGAACCTCGGCCTCCTTTAAGGGCCTGTTGGGGTCCGGGCTCGGGCTGGGGGCGCCAAGCCTGAGCCTGCTGCTGTTGCAGCTGTCTACTTTTGAAAGGAGGACTGCTGAGTCATAGGGGAAGAGTGCCGAAAGGCTTCTTTTTCTTGCCCAAAGAACCATTGGCAGAAGTGACGTCCAAGGTGGCACTGGACTGCTCAATGTGCTGAAGGTGACTGGCCACTCCTGGGCCAAACAAGTTGGTCTCGAGGAAGGGCACGTCAGCTGGTCTGTGCTGCACTGGAAGGGAGGAGAGCCTCAGCCAGGCCCTGCGATGAGAGGCAACCGCAGCAGCCATCGAGCAGGCACAAGAATTCCCAATGTCCAGGGCCATCTGAAGCTGCTGTTTGGCAACAGCTCGGCCCTGATCCCGAACTTGCTTGACCATGGTCTGCATGTCCGCGGGGAGATGTCGGAGGACTTCATCCAGCAACCCTAAAAGGGCATGAGAGAAGTGTGCCATGATGACGGCCGAACTTGCCTGACGAAGGCCCAAGGAGGAAGTCGCAGAGACGTTCCTGGCTGAATGGTCCAAAAGCTTGGACTCTATCAGGTCGTCGGTCAGTGACGGCAGAACTGCCAGTACGCCTGAACACAGAAGCGGTCACCAGGCTCTCAGCCGAAGGGTGCTCTGTGAACCCTGCAAGGGACCCCATGGGCACCACATACAGGCAGACAGGGCTGGACAGGAGGCAGGGCACTGCCAGAGTTCTAAGGCCGGGCCGATAATAGCCTCAGCCACTGGAAAGGCCTCCGTCTGTGTATTCCCTCTCTTAAGGATGTCTGTAAGAGGGTACTCCGCCTTTTTCTGGATGGGCTCCAGGGACATCCCTGTAGATTCAGAGATGAGGCAAAGAATCCCTTGGAAAGACGAGGGACCTTCCTCCATCTCCAAGCCAATGGTTGATTCACCATCCCCTGGATGAGAATGCAAGCCAGTGACGTCTGAATCCGAGGAATCCGGGAATAACGGCCGACCACCCAGGTCTCCTTTGACCTGCCGAGGGCGGTCTTGGGTGACCGTGACAGACAACCGCCTGGGAAGCCCAGTGTCTGGTCTATCTTCCTTGGAAGAAGCCCCTCCCACAGGCAGTGGTTCCACTACAAAATCAGTGGAGAGACCGTTTTGGGCCAAGCTGGTGGTTTTGCCAACTCCGCGGGCTGAGGAACCGATTTAATTGGCTCTGAAGGAGTTAGCTTCGGCCTAGAAGGTGAAAGCCAGGTAATGGCCGGCGTGGAAGCCGGAGTCTGCTTGTGTGCGGTCAAAATTAGCTGCTGCCACATGAGGTCCTCGTAGCGCCGGAGTTTCCGCCGGAGCCTCTCCTCATCCGAGGAGGACGAGGACGACCGATGGCGTCGTCCCTTCTTAGAGCGTTTGTGGCTCTTCCTCGGCCTGTCAGTTGAGGGGGTCTGAGACCTCGATCAAGATTGGATGGGCCGACTTGGACACTCAGGAGACACTGGCAGGACCGGTGATTTCCCTGAGTTAGGGACCAATTCATCGAAGGAAGTCCCAGCAGGCTGGGTCTCGTCATCTGGAAAGACCAGATTAGGGGTTCGATCGAGGGATTCGTCGACTGGAGTCAGCAAAATCAGGTCGATTGGATTGATCATGATTTCGACATCATCGATCTATAATTTGGTCAACTGAGCTGACAGCAAGGCCGAAAAAGCGGTCTCGACCAAGGTCGAGGCCGCATGCTCCTGGGATCGAGATCTCTCCTGCTCCCAAGAGCATCTTTGTCAAGATGAAGACGATCCCGGGTCCTTCTCCTGCTTATGGGATCGAGAGGAGTGAGAGTCTGCAGGAGCCTCTCCCTTGGTTGGGAGAGAATGGCACAACTCTCAGAAGGAACCCGAGAAGGTGGAGCCTAGGTTGAGTGGAATGAAGAAGCTCCGAGAAGTCTCTGCAGCATGAGCCACTTCCTCCTCAAATGCTTGCATGCATTCCAATTGCTCGGCAGATCATGCAGCTGCAGAAACCGCCCATCGAGCCTCCTTGGATTTCACCGGAGGGTTCCTCTTCTCCGGCCTCCCCAGTTTCAAGCATGCAGGACGGTCATCAAGGACGCTGGGATGAAAGGCGAGACACATATCGCATTTCGAGGTGTCATGGTCGACACCGAGGTAATAGACATGTGGTGTGGGGATCGGTGCACAACATTTTCTGGCCACAAGGGCACCGACAAAATTCGGGGGAAGACTTGTCTTCCATAATCAAAGCAGCGAACTTGCAATCGCTAACACGAAAAATGTGAATTTTCGGAATACCCGAAGGTTTGAAAGCCAGGGCCTACAAGATGCATGAGCACGAGGGAGGCAACCTGAATCTTCCAGCGGAAAGGAAGATCTGGTATCATGGGGCAGAGCTGAGCTATATATCAGCCGGGTGGATGGGAGGAGCCAGATTGAAGACTTCCAGTGAGATTTAAAGCAGAAGGGGACATGCCAAAGAGTGTGGATTAACAACATATCCACGCTCTTAGAACAAAATATTCCGGCACTTTTTCTCAGCCTTGATGCAGAAAAGGCATTTGATAAAGTCTCCTGGTCTTTTTTACATGGAGTCCTTGTCTCTTTCGGCTTTCCCAGCCAGTTTTTTTATTTAATTTTATGATTCCCCACAAGGCTACAGCCGCACGAAGAACCATATCTCACACAGTTTCCCCCCTGGGTAGGGGTACAATACAGGGCTGCCCCCTTTCACCCCTCCTTTTCTCACTTTATATTGAACCTTTGGCCCAATACATATGGTCGACACTGGGAATAGAAGGTATCCCCCCAGCCAGAGTGGAGCACAAGCTTGCTCTATTTGCGGATGACATGCTTATCTACCTCACTAACCCGGAGAAGCCCCTTCCGAACCTTTCCCCGAGCACTATCCCAGTACTCTACCCTGTCTGGATATACTTTAAATACCCATAAAACAGAGATTTAGACAATTAACTTTAACCCCTCCATAGCACTAAAAACGAATTTTAATATGAAATGGGACCTCCTTTCCCTTACATACTTGGGTATCAGGATCCCAAAAGATTTAACCCAGCTTAGTGCTAGCAACTTCTCCCCATTGGTAGATAAAGTGAGACAGGGCATGAGAAGGTGGGGTGTATTCTACCACTATCTTTTTATACCCGGAACCCTTCTTTAAAAATGAAGGTACTGCCCAGGTTTTTATATTTATTTCAATGTATCCCCTGTCAGATTTCGGCCAAACAGCTGCTTAGCTGGCAGACCATGTTCAATTCATTCCTTTGGAATGGCAGAAAACCAAGAATTAAACAACAACTTCTTCACTTGCTTAAAGCTCAGGGTGGCATAGCCCTGCCCTCTCTAAATTTATACTGGATAGCGTCTCAAATGACACTGGCCCTATGGGGACACAGGGAATATCAGGCCACTGGAAAATGATGGACCTGTCCAGGAAATTACCATTTCCCCTGGGATCCACGTTGTTCTACCCCCCCACGTCTTAAGCAGGTGATGGGGCTCCTCCTGGAAGGATGCGCATCCATTCTAGAGTGTTGGAGAAGAAGTACATTAAATAAATCCCTGCAGTCCTATCAGTGGAAATATATCTGGTTTTCCTGTAACCCCCCCCCAATCTTGATTTGTGGTATTCTACTCAGGCTGCCCAGGGCTTACTTGCCCCCTGGCAGCTTCTTAATAAAGGATCAGTAATCTTTTTTGAAGGGGCCCAAACAGCTTTCTCTTTGAGGGAAGGTGATAGGCTGCACTATTACCAGTTAAAAGATTTATTTACTTAAACAACTACAGATGGAATCAAGACGCTCCCAACAGTGTACAGACAGCACCCCATATATTAATATATGGAAATTAGATGCAGGGGAGAAGTCCATTTCAATAATTTATAAATCACTAATACAGTTCTCATACCATGCGGCGGAAGGCCTAAAGGGAAGATGGGAGAGAGACCTCTCTATGCCAATAGATGAACCTACCTGGGACCAAATTGGCGGGAAACCTGGGTGACCACCTCCTCTCCTGTATGGAGGGAATTTGTTTGGAAGGTTAGGGCCAGGTTTTTCCTGGTACCGGCCTTCGCTGCTTGTAGGTCCCCCGGATCCCCAGTCTCTTGCTGGAGGGGCTGTGTGGCACAGGTAGCAACTCAGCTCCACATTTTTCTTACCTGCCCAGTCATACACCAATTCTGGGCTGATCTATTGTTGACCATCTCTCAACTATTTGATTTACCCCGAGCCCTGGGTCCACAACACTTATTGCTGGGAACTTTACCAGAGGGACTGCGAGGGAGGGGCTCTAGATAACTATGGGCAATATGTTTGGGAGCTGCATATTAGGTAATTATGAGAAGTGGCTCCAGAGAGCTCAGCCTGCAGTGGACGACTGGACCTCCATGGTGAGGTACATACAACAATTTGAACAGATGTCTTACTCCCTGCAAAATAGGGCAGACATTTGTTCAGAGATTGACGAGATGGGAGCTGATGCACCCCCACCCCTAGTGGGGTCTGAACCTCCCACCCCTAGCCCTAAATTACTGAAAATAAACTATCATACCCAAAATTATACCCACTAAATTGACTCTTAGATAGAACAGAGACCATAGATATTTGCCATTATAAGTTTTTATTTAGTTGTTTAACCAGGTATAGCACACTTAATAACTGGCCCCAGTTTGATGTTTGTAAATTTATGCTGTTTTTTTATTCTCTTTTTTCTTTTTAACATCCAGGTGTGACTATATCTTGGTAAAACAATTATTTTACAATTGTAATAGCAGGATTCATCATTCTGGAAATTATAATGATGCTAAAGCCTTTGTATCAACTTCAGAACTGTTTTTATATATGTGATTCATGTTGTGGATAAACTACATGTAATTAACCTGTTCAAGATAACAATTTTTATAAACCAAATATAAATAAAAAAATCCATCGCCTGTGCAGAACCAAACGCTGCTGCATTAAAAATAGTAAAAATAAGGAAACTACCTCAAGGCAGCACTCAAAAGTACAAAATATCTCACAGGAAGGCCTCTGAAGAGAGAGAGCTCCAGGGCAGTGTTGCCCGTTCAGTGGAGAAAAAGTTCTGAGGTCCTTCAGGCAGACTCCAGGCAGCACTCTCCTCTCCCTTTTCTGACTGGCCAATGTCTTTCTCATTTACATAGGCTCCTCCTCCCCGGGGCAGCTTAACCCAGCTGGCATACTGCACCTGTCAATATATGCTGAAGAATTCCTGGGGTGAGAAAAATCAGTTCTGGCGTGATTTTCAAGAGGGATCCCTTGTTGAGGTTCTCGAGATTCTCCCACCAGGCCAGTGACTGTAGGACCGACCGTGGTAGTAGTAGTATCATGGCTTGGTAGTCTTCTGAAGCTAAGTTCCAAGCCTCCAGCATCCTGTTTTGGAGTGGCCACATATGTAATCGAGCCCACAGTACTAGCGCCATCATTGCAATCATCAGTCCAAGAATCTGGAGAAGTTTGTGAGCAGAGACTGACATCTGGCCTCTCAGCTACTGAACCTCTCACCTCAGTGTCTCCTTCCTGGATGAAGAGAGGAACACTTTCCCCTTGTCCGTCCGGGACACTGCCCCAAAGTGTTCCAACCTCTGGGACAGAATCAGGGAGCTCTTTTCCCGATTGATGACCCAACCATGTGTCCCCAGCACCTCCAAGATCCTTCACATCGACCTTTCCGCCACCCGAATAGTCGGTGCTCGGATAAGTAAGTCATCCAGGTAGGGATAAATGTGTTGCCTCTCCTGTCTCAGTCTCACCACTAGCACAATCAGGATCTTCAAAAATACTTTGGGGGGGGTGGCACTGTGAAGCCAGAGCAAGATGGCCGCACCAAGATACAGCTCTGCATTTCTTTGGGGCCAATATTGTTTCAAAGTTGTTTTTTTTGGGAACCAAATCACTTCATTTTGCATAGAAATCATCAGAACCTGCAGCCGCCTGCACAGCAGGCTCACCCATTAGCAACACTCCCTGCAGGAGCAGCACCGGAGATCTCCCGCCCCAGTCGAAGTCTACAGCCACCTACACAGCAGGCTCACCCATTTGCAACACTCCCTGCAGGAGCAGCACCGGAGATCTCCCGCCCCAGTCGAAGTCTACAGCCACCTACACAGCAGGCTCACCCATTTGCAACACTCCCTGCAGGAGTAGCACCGGAGAGGTCCCACCCCGTCACAGCCTGCAGCCGCCTACACAGGTACAGTGTGTATAAAAAACAAAACAAAAAAAAACTACTGGATCAGTGGAGGGCTTAGCACTGGTCGTTTTCCTGCTGTTACTTTAAGTTTATTCAGTCGGCTTAGCTTTATTGATTGTATTTCTACCGTAGTTTACTTCAAGAATCTAATCTCTGTGTAGATGTGTATTACAGTCAAGGCTCCCTGAATTCTGCAGTTCTCAAGGTTATGAATCTGCCGCAGAATTTGCATCATGCTGCAGAATTCATTGTTTTGGTGAATTTTCATATAAATATACTGTTTTTCCATAGTGTCAGGCTTTCTTTCCCACCTCGTTTATCCTGAAGCCCCTCCTCTATGCTCAGCATATGTCATTGATGACATCACATCATATTTAGCCAATGACAGGACTGCATTCTGCCAGAGAACTGAATAAATCATGCCGCAGAAATCATAAAATGCTGCCGCAGAAGTCAAGGAGCCCTACCGCAGAAATCAGAAAATTCTGCCACAGAACACCAGGGCCCTGATTACAGTGTACCTTAAGTTGGACTAAGCAGCCTGCATATTTTATTGTTCTCACTGCACTTGTAATTACAGGGTCAGTAAGAGACCTTGCCTGACTAGTACTATGCATTTAGGGCTTATTAAGGGACCATACTTGATTTTGATGGTGAATTTGCCTTTTTCCTACCTGTCCCTCTCCGCGCTGATTCTCCAGGCTATTGTCTTTCCTTTATCCTCCTTACTGGACGCCATTCTGTCTGCTCTTTACTGCGCATGCACAGTCTGTCATCCAACCCTCTGTCTGCCTTCTCTGATACCCCTTCCCCCTAACCATAGTCTCTCTCATCCAGCAGGATTACGGTTTTGCAATTCCCCCTGCAGGAGCAACACCGGAGATCTTCCACTTCTGTTGGAGCCTACAGCCACCTACACAAGTACAGAGTGTGTTTGCCCCACCCTTTTCCACCACACCCACCCTTGGCCGTCATGTCCTTTATCTGCTCCTCCCTGTCATGTGACTAATCACGTGATGCCCAGGCTGGTGTTCTAACAACCCGTTTCTCCATTTGCTCCTTATACTTTTCAACCAGTAGGAGTCACTATCTGTTCTTTTTTCCTATCTAGCCCTATCCTTTCTCCGCCTCTACTAGGATCCAGCAGACCTAAAAGTCACCCCTGCCCTCCTCTGATTACCTCCAGTACTCCACTCCCCGCAGAGGTGTCCTTCTTAGCACCACCCGAGATTCGAACACTGCACCCTGTGCACCAAAGGCTGTGACCTTAACCATTACTCTATCTGGTTACCCTTATTACTGAACTCTTTTTGCAACCCCTTACCTATTCTACTTAATTCTCACTTAATTTCTCCCTACTTTCCCTCAGTTATTTTCTAAATCTCTCCCTTGTCTGCCCACTCAGCTGACCGCATCACATATAGCTATATTTCTCTCACTCCTAATATTGCATTCCCCCCCTTGCCCTCACTCTCAAAGTACATTCGAAATGACCTCCACCCTCCTCGATCTCCCCCTCCCAGGCCATTTTACCCTTACGCTCCAGCAAAAACCCTTCAACCCCCACACCCTCTTTTCAACAGCCCTAGAATGATCCTTTACCCCCCCTTCCCCTGCCCCTCCACTGCCCTTTGTGCCTCATCTTTTGTGCTCCAGACCTAGAAAACATAAATCGCCAACTCTTAACTTGTTCTCTTTCAAGACTCTTCTACTTCTCCTACTCCTCCCAGGGATCATCCATCCTAACCCTGGCCCTTGTCACCCCAGCACACCCATCCATCCACTCCGAGGCCCCTTTAACCCTGGCTCCCCCACCACTCTGCCCCCACATAATAAGGAAAGGAACATAAGCATAGTCCACCGCAACATACAGAGTCTCCCTGCCAAACTAGATGCTGCTCAAGCCTGGGTGCCTCGTATGACTTTGATGTCATCGCCCTCTCTAAGACATGGCTTTCCTACAAAAATCTCTGATGGGGAAATAAGAGTTCCACAGATACACCTCTGTCAGAAATGACAGATGGAGAGAGAAAGAAAGGGGTGGGTGCATGTTCTTTATCTCTAACAGATTTTCCTTTACCGAACACAATCATAGCACCAAGTTTGCCCTACTTGAAACCCTCTCAATTCACCTCCTTTTCGGCCCCAACAAAACCCTCAAGCTCAGCACCACTTATCTCCCCCCAGACAACAGATACTCGGACCTGGAGGCTCTTCTTGCCCTCAAACACTCCCTCCTTCTGAATAGAGAGTGGTTCCTCCTCAGAGATTTTAACATTAACTGGGACTCTTGCCATGCAGACACCGCCAAAGCCAGTACTGCAAACCCAGACCTCCACCAGCTTATTTCCACACCCCAGAACCAATCATAAAACTGGCACCCATACACTTATTGACTGGATTGTCACCTCTCACCCCTCCCGCATCACTGACTCTAGTGTCCTGCCTGACTGTATTAGCGACCACTGTGCCATTTTCTGTCTCTGGTCGGCCTATCTACCCAAACACCCGTCCCTCCCCAAATTCACCTATACCAGGAGACTATCCGATCAGAACATCGAGTCCATAACCCAAGAACATAGTCTAGTCGACTGGTCCTTCAACGAGGGGCCGGGAGACTGTGACTACCCTAGAAAAATTCACTAGTATTTTTGTCAGCGACTTTGATAAGCATGCTCCTTTAAAAAGAATTAGAAGCAGGGGCCAAATCAAGGAATGGATCTCTCCCAATTTAATCAAACTTATGAGAACCAGGGACAAAGACTGGGCGCGTTACCAAAAGCACGACAACCCTACCCAGCTCTCCCTTTATAGGTCGCTACGAAACAAGTGCCAATCGGCTGCTAGAAAAGCAAAAATAGACTTCCTACATAATGAACTCTGTGAATCCTCAAATCCCTGTCAGCTCTGGGGTACACTGAACTCTCTGCTCGGCAAGAACAATACTTCAGATCCCATTACATTGTTCCACAGCAACAAACTCACCAACAACATGCCTTAAGTAGCTAACACTTTTTTTGGTGACCTTGAAAAACACAAGCCTACCCCATCCACTCCCCTGCCCACCTACCCCCCACCGAACCTGCACAAACCCAACGGGTAGGCCTAACCCCAATTTCTACTTCAAGGTACTAACACCTGCTGACACCATCAAGCTCATTCATATGAACAACCCCAAACCCAGTAAAGGAGCAGACAGCATCGACTATAACATTCTTAAACTCTCCATCGATGCCTTGGCTAACCCCCTCACCAACCTACTAAACCACTCCTTTTGCTCTGACCACTTCCCCACCATCTGGAAAGCCACTATCACCAGGTCTTTAATGAAGTCTGGGTCCAGACATGAAGTTGGTAATTACCGCCCTATTTCCCTTCTCGCCCCCTCTCAAACATTAAATCGAGAAAGTAGTGCATACTCAACTCACCGCCTTTTTCAAATCTAACAACCTGCTCTCCAGTTCCCAGCATGGGTTCAGATCCGGGCACAGCACTGTAACAGCCCTTGTCAAGTTCAGAAGTGACGTCCACAAAGCTAACAACAAAAGCCAGTACACCAGCTCAGTTTTTGTTGAGCTGACCAAGGTGTTCGACCTTGTGGATCATGCCCCCGTATGCTGAGATCCTCCAATGCTCAGCTACTCTCTATCCTGTACTGCTCAATCAAAATAGGTGAACAAGCCTTCTCTCATTTTGCTCCTAAATACTGGAACTCCCTACCACCCCACGTAAAATGCTCCTTATCTCACTCCTCCTTTAAAATGGCACTTTTCTGTCACCTCGAAGCACTTAATACCTGTGACCGTAACTAATCAAGCGTTGCTTTCCTCTATTGCCTCTTTAGCTTGGACATGTGTCTCAATTTCTCCAGGCTCTCCTCAGGGCTTGCCAAGGTCTGGACTTGCTCATCCCTGTGTGGATGATATTCGAGTTTATGTATATTTTTTCTCAAATATCCCTGTGTGGATAACTGCCTGTTGCTGCAAATTATGTTACTGTACTGGTTACTGTCGTCTGTTACTGGTTGTACTTCGTACTCTCCTGGATCACACCTGAAAATTGGCAGGGTTACTGCCCAATGTACTTACCCGGTTACCAAAAGCTGATAAATAAACAAACACCCTTAAAGGACTACATATATCAAATAATGCCATCAAATGGGTGAGCAGCTAACTCTCCAGGAGATCCCACAAGACCTCTATTGAAGGCCACTTCTCCTCTGAACATCCGATTCAATAAGGGGTCCCAGAGGGAACGCTTCTAGGCACTCTTCTTTTCTCACTCTTTATTAACAACCTCCCCTTTATCTGCCATTCTACCCAACTCGTCCTTTATGCCGATGATGCGGCTCTCTACTGCAGTGACAAAACCACCACCATGTCCCATAATCTGCAGGCTGACTTTAGGAAACTGCATTCCTGGTTCTCCGGAAATTACCTGGTCCTCAATTCCAAGAAGACCAAGTTCATGGTCTTCTCAGGCTCAAGGAAAGCCCCTGTCTCCGGTCTCAGACTTACCGACAACTCCGGAATACCCACTGAACAAGTTTCAGAATTCAAATACCTGGGTCTCCACCCTGACTCACATCTCTCCTTCAGTCTCCACATTAGTAACCTCATAAAAAAGGTTCACGTCAGGCTCGGTCTTCTTTATAGGATTAGAAAGTTCCTGATTCCTGCCTCCAAACTTTGCCTGGCCATCCCTCTACTCCTGCCTCTCATCGACTATGGATCAGTTATCTTCTCTCCTCCTACCTCATCACTCCTCTACTTCAAACTCATGGCCACATACAACAGCATTGCTCGCTTCGTCACTGGTCTCCCCTGGAGAACACACCACTGCACCCTTTACTCTTCCCTCAGCTGGCCCTCTCTAGAAGGAAGGTTTCATCTAAAAATGCTCTCCTTCCTCCACAAGATATACCTCAAAATTCTCCCCCTCCAGTATGACCTCCCTTTTTCCAGGCGCAGCACCTGGTCAGTCTGCCAGAGGTTCCTCCAGTCTGGTTTTGAACACCTCTTTTTACAGGACTAAGCAGACACAGAACGCTATCTCCCACAGGGGCACTAAGCTTTACAACAAACGAAATCCAGGTCTGCAGATCCTTTAACTCTTTCAACATCCCCCTCAAAGAGCACCTCCTCATTTTGTTCACTTGCCGCTGCCCTGACAGGCCACCTCCTCTGCCCACTCAAATCCTGCAGTTTATTATGCCACTCTAGATGCACTTTACCCCACCCTTTGGCATCCTAACCTTAGGCTCTGTATTAGGCCCACCCCCCTGTCCAATATTACTCGCTTCCCTTGTTTCCTCTAGTCTCCTCAGGGAAATGTCTCAAATACAATTTTATTCCCTCATACCTGTTTGCCATCTTTCTGCCTCAGTGGAGAAGCCCCTTACAGATTCCAACCACCGCTCCTCACCTGCTTACATTTCTGCTCTCCTTTCCCGTGTTCCCTCTTGTACATTATTTCCCTGTAAATAGCCACAACAGAGTGTACCTGTTGGATTTGTGCTTTTACCACTGTAAATACAACTGTATATATTATGTATTATGTAGAACAGAGTGTACCTGTTGGATTTGTGCTTTTACCACTGTAAATACAACTGTATATATTATGTATTATGTAGAACAGAGTGTACCTGTTGGATTTGTGCTTTTACCACTGTAAATACAACTGTATATATTATGTATTATGTAGAACAGAGTGTACCTGTTGGATTTGTGCTTTTACCACTGTAAATACAACTGTATATATTATGTATTATGTAGAACAGAGTGTACCTGTTGGATTTGTGCTTTTACCACTGTAAATACAACTGTATATATTATGTATTATGTAGAACAGAGTGTACCTGTTGGATTTGTGCTTTTACCACTGTAAATACAACTGTATATATTATGTATTATGTAGAACAGAGTGTACCTGTTGGATTTGTGCTTTTACCACTGTAAATACAACTGTATATATTATGTATTATGTAGAACAGAGTGTACCTGTTGGATTTGTGCTTTTACCACTGTAAATACAATTGTATATATTATGTATTATGTAGAACAGAGTGTACCTGTTGGATTTGTGCTTTACCACTGTAAATACAATTGTATATATTATGTATTATGTAGAACAGAGTGTACCTGTTGGATTTGTGCTTTTACCACTGTAAATACAATTGTATATATTATGTATTATGTAGAACAGAGTGTACCTGTTGGATTTGTGCTTTACCACTGTAAATACAATTGTATATATTATGTATTATGTAGAACAGAGTGTACCTGTTGGATTTGTGCTTTTACCACTGTAAATACAATTGTATATATTATGTATTATGTAGAACAGAGTGTACCTGTTGGATTTGTGCTTTTACCACTGTAAATACAATTGTATATATTATGTATTATGTAGAACAGAATGTACCTGTTGGATTTGTGCTTTTACCACTGTAAATACAATTGTATATATTATGTATTATGTAGAACAGAATGTACCTGTTGGATTTGTGCTTTTACCACTGTAAATACAATTGTATATATTATGTATTATGTAGAACAGAATGTACCTGTTGGATTTGTGCTTTTACCACTGTAAATACAATTGTATATATTATGTATTATGTAGAACAGAATGTACCTGTTGGATTTGTGCTTTTACCACTGTAAATACAATTGTATATATTATGTATTATGTAGAACAGAATGTACCTGTTGTATTTGTGCTTTTACCACTGTAATTCCAATTGTATAGATTATGTATTTTTTGTATTTTTATCACTTCCAACTCTGGACGCATATTCAATGTATTTTTGGACTTTGTAACTTTTTACCTGTCTCCCCCCCCCCCCCAAAAAAAAAAAACACTGGACATTTGTGAAAACAGGCATTTTTGCTCAAATACCTTCCATTATACAAATAAAATTTTTGATTGAACTGTTCTTCAGAACTTGTTTACTAAAAGGGGAAATCCTAAAAAGGATAAACAGTTAGGAGGAGCTAAATCAAAAACTCTGCCCGGAGCGCTGACCACGAGGTCGGCACTGCTATGACCAGGAGGTAGCTGGTGTTGTGGGAGAAGAAACCTTACAACTGCTTGGAGTGAAGATTAATAGATTAATCTCTATGGTGGCAGGACTCTGACAAATTTGACAACTTGACCAACAGGGTGGCCGGTATCGAGTCCTCGATAGAATCGGTAACCCTAGTTACATCAGAGGCTACCAAGAGAGTGAATGCCCCAGTGGGGGCAGTAACCTCTTTATAGTTAAATAAACCGGCCACCTAAAATCCAGATTGGACACACTGGAAAATTAGGCTTGTGCTGCAAACTTACGTTTATTAGGTCTGCTGGAATGTGCCGAGGGAGACCACTTGTTATTCTTGCAAGACTGGATAGTGCAACAGCTTGATGAAGAAGTGGCTCCTACAGCTCAAAGGTTCTAGAAAGCTTACTAGGTTACCCAGAGGTGCCATCTGGACAATCCAGAAGCTCCACAGCATGTCGTTATTGTCACGGATAGTGTGGGCTCCCGGGATTATCTCCTGGAAACGGCCAGACAAAAGCACAAGCTTCTCTTTGATGGTCAGTCGATCCACATGTTCCCAGACAATGGATATTCTACCTGACAGAAATGCAAAAAGTTCGATGGGGCCTGTGCAATGCTGCGAGAAGCTGGTGTGACGCACAGAATGGTTTTCCCAACACGGCTATGAACCGTCCATTGGGGAAAAGGCATGTCTCTTCACTGACCCCTCCAATGCCTTAAAATGGTGTCAGAAGAATGCAATCAGGCCCAGAGAGAACAACAGAGAAGATTCTTCATCTGAAGAAACTTGAGGCTATGATCTGTTTGGACTGATCAACAGGTTTTCTTTGTTTTGGTATGTGGAGGGGGTGTAATTCTGTGGTCTGGGTCTAAAGTTGTGTAATTAATAATCCCGTTGATTTAATATTGACTGTATGGCTCAGACATTAAGAATCACTACTATACTCTTGGGACATCTAGGCAATATAAATATATTTCCTCTGTAGCAAGTTTTGATAACTCTAGTTTAAATTTTAATGCGCCTAGTTCACTTAAGAATAAGAACAATGCGCTAATTATGTTTAGCATTTTATAATTTTCTATGCATAAGTGGACAACCATAGTAATGTGTCAAGTTCTTGAATTAGGTTTAGATTGTACCTCAGGGAAAAGGGAGCTTTCTCCACTTAAACCGCTAAAAAGGGGTGTTCCCCAGGGATCCACCTTGGGGCCATTATTGTTTGCTATCTACATCAACAGCCTAGACGCAGGCATTAAGGAAGCAAGCATTTACCTGTTTGCAGACGACACGGTGCTCTACATAAGCCGTGCATCTCCTGAAGCTGCCTGCGGAGACCTGCAATCTGACTTCAATATTCTGCAGCACCAGCTCCTTAGCAAAAGACTACTACCTAATGCTAAGAAAACCAAGGCAATGCTATTCTCACCATCTAGCCAGGTGGCATATCCTACTGCTGTTGGTCCCTTACCCTCTATCTCCACCTTACTAAGAAAAAACCTTGAATTTTTGTACCGAAATTCAAGTATTTGGGTGTCTGGCTTGACCACATACTCTCCTTTGTGGAACATATAGAGGAGCTGTTGAAAAAGCTGAGGCAGAGGCAAGGCCTCTTCTTTAGGATAAACTGCCTCCTGACCTCA
The DNA here is from genome assembly GCA_016271365.2 of Neoceratodus forsteri. Taxonomy (NCBI): domain Eukaryota; kingdom Metazoa; phylum Chordata; order Ceratodontiformes; family Ceratodontidae; genus Neoceratodus; species Neoceratodus forsteri. Next base: position 349,873,568 of record JADMNL010000024.1, read on the forward strand.
GATGCCAAAAGGCAGCTTGTCCAGTCCACGTTCCTTTCCTAAACTGACTATGCTGACTTCATCTACAGCCAGTGCTCTGCCTCGTACCTTGCAAAATTGGACATACTATATCACAGAGCTCAGATTTATAACTGGCCTTCCCTTTTCCACCCACCACTGTTCCTTAAACGTAGCTGTGGGTTGGACCTCCCTTCAGCATAGGCGTCATAGAAATGCGGCTCTTTGGACGCTCAGAGCTATCACCAACAAACTGCCGCAGTACATTGCTGACTGTCTCCCTCCAAGTACGACTGGTAATTATGCCTAGAGAAGTCACTTGCTGATTTCCTTGAAAGTGCCTAGGGTTGGCACCTGCTTTGGAAGAGCAGCCATAAGCTTTGTCCTGCCCACGCTCTGGAACAAGTTACAGAAATCGTTGAAACTAAGCACCCCTGTTAGTCTTGCTGTGTTCAGGACCTTAAAAACGTTTGTGGAATTATGTAACTGTTTCCATCGCTCCTAGAAGTCCGGCTATCGCTTTCTGCCCTCCACCGCCTGACACACAAAAAACAAAACAAAAAAAAAAAACCTATCCCTGTCCCATCCGTACACCTAAGTATTCCTTACACCACACTTACCCCTCCCCTCAATCTATCCCAGTCCCATCCATTTACATAAGTATTCCTCGCACCGCCTTTACTCACTCCTCACCTCCCCTCCCACCCTCTGCCTTCTCTTATGTCTCCCTTCCTGTCAGCATAGTGTCCCAGCATCTTTCCCGCCAACGCCAGTCTTCTCCCTTCATCTCCTGCCATCTTCCATATCTGAGGGTCACCTGTACAGGCTATGAATATGATCACAACGGTCATGATTATGAAGGCATTGATTATGTATGTACTATCACAAATATGTTTACTACACTGTGTATATCTTTCCTGTATATATATCTACACCTATTGTATTATGTGTATTTTTAAAATGTATTCTTGACCTCGCAAATTGCAGGTCCACCTTGTAAATGAGCTTGCTCAATGGTGATCGCCTGGATAAATAAAGATTTGATTGATTGATTGAAATGTGTAGTTTTCTATAGAATAATATGTTGTACTTTGTGCTCTTACCTTGGAAATAACATGGTGGATCTCTTCTGCCCCCCTCTGGGGGATGAAGCCAAAAGGACTGCATTACTTACAGAGACATTTGGAATAATACCATGCAGCTCATGGGCTCATCCCACAGTTTAGGACCTCTGTCTGATATTAATTACTGAATCTATTGTAAGAATTACTCCCATATGACGTATCTTTTAGCTTTGGGTGGACTAATAGAATGTATTAAGAGGAGTGGTGCCCTCTCGGTTCTAAAATGTATTTGTGTTATATCCAAAGCTAATGAATATGACTGTAGGTCTTATTTATATCATAATAATAAATATAAAGTTAAAAAAAGAATCTTCAAAATTACCCAGGGCGCTGTCACCAGGCTTAAGGGAAGCACACAGTACTGGAAATGCTGCCCCTGAATCACGAACCTCAGAAACTTCTGGTGCGACTGGTGAACAGGAATGTGGAGACAGACATCCTTCAAATCTATGGATACCAGATAATCCCTGGCTGAACAGCCTGTATGATCGATCACAGGAACTACATCTTAAAGGCTGTGTGGCGGACAAATTTGTTTAAGTGTTTCAGGTCCAGAATCGGACAGAAACCCCCTTGATTTCCCAGGAACCACAAAATAAAAGCTTATACAATCTATATGCCAATTTCATACAAAAAAAATCATCCAGCTTGCTGTTCCCTTACATGTGTCAATGAACAAGGGGGAACCTCCTGCTACAGCCTTAACAGTGCCTTTTCCCCCAGAGCAGCATAAAGAACAGAGAGAAAAAAAATACTTGCAGCTGTCTGTAGTGAAGTCGCGGTCTTCTGACAGCACCACTATCATGGACCAGCTCGTTCACCCCCCACTGTGTGACAGTTCAAAACTTCACAATAAAACAGCCTGTTGGAAGAAAACCTGCTCCACCTTGGCAAACGTGCTGGATGAGCAAGTCCACCCGTCCGCTTCACTTGCGCCCAACTGACAAAGCGCGAGAAGGGAGCCGCACAAGGAGGAGATGTGGAAATCACACTTGCACACTGCCAACAATGGCAGACATGCCGCATGCCTGGAAATCACAGGCAGATGCACTGATGAGTGCTGCTCTGCCTACAGTGATGGATCACAGGCAAAACTGAAGCAGGGACGCTGATTCAAGGTACAAAGTGTGATAGCTACCCGACTGGGGAAAGAAAACCAAAAATAACATACACTGATGCTGCCTGGGGCTGGCTTCTCCCACAGACAGAGTACAGGCGACACCCAAGGCACAGCTCCAACAACTGCTCAGCCTTTTTACTCGAAATACCTGGGAGGGAGGGAAGAGGAAGAAGGGTGTCGCCAGAATGATGCTAGGAGAAAGAAAAAAGGGGAAACATTAGTGAAAGAATCCACAATCTGACTAACTGCGCCCCCCCCCCCCCAACAAAAAGTAAATCACTTACCTGCAGCATAAGGCCAAAGGAAGTGGAGACTGATCCCAATTCCTGCACAGAAGGCACTGAATATGGGATAAAATTAGCAGATCACTCTTGAAACCCACAGCTTAACATGCACAATTTCTAAATTTGAGGGTGCTCCCTGTTACCAGATAGCCCCAACCTGCTTCACAGTTGTACAACCCTAACAGGAAAATAAACTGCAGACAGAAAAACCTTTTGAAAACACTCTCCTATGCTGTCCTTCCCTCTAACGGCACAGCAAAGACTGGAGAATCAGTGATCTCAGAATGAATGCTCATGTGCCCAGGTTTCTATGCTGATTGACAGCTTTGGGCTGTGCCACTACCCCAGTAGGGGTGTTTCATTGCCCAAATGTATCAACTCCCCACTGACAATGTGAAGCAATACAGAAATGTATACACTTCAGATACAGCCTTCACTCCTTCCTCCATTCCTCGTGTTGTACATTCAGTACTAATCAGCATGAGTAAAATGAGTTTATTTCTAACAAGAGGATATGAAAGCCTTTAAAGCACAGCTCCAAAGCCTAGCAGTTGTAACACTCAAACAGAATACAAAAAGAGCAGAATTTCCATAGCCTCTGTTATGAGACTATGTCTCACACACTGTAGTTCACAACAAGATGACATCTGCCCCATTCTGAATACAGAGAAGACACAAAAGAATTTGCTTACTTTAATATTTTGCAGCAGCTGATCTGTGATGGTGTCTAGCTGTGCTTTGGCAGACTGGCTTTTCTTTCCTCTGACCTGGAAGTGAAAAAGTTCAGGTTTACCAAAAAAAAAAAGTAATTAGAAACATAGCAGCATAGAAAGAAAATATTTCAGCAGAAAAGGACCGCTTGTCCCACCCAGTCCACCCATATGTTCCCTGCAGAGTCCTTTTCCACAAACCCCAACTGGTCTCCAGTGATCCTCCATTCTCAATTACTAATATTTCCCTATGACTACCTATCTCATGAATACTTGACGCCCCCCCATTGTTCTTACCTCAAACAATTCTGCTGGCAGTGTGTTTCAGGCGTTTACCACGCTTTCACTGAAGTAGTACTTCCTTACAGCCTTCTTAAAACTTCCATGCCCCTTCAGCTTCATCACGTGACCCCTGGTCCTTCTGCTCTTTCTTATTTGAAAGAGACTCCTCTCTTGCACCGTTCACACCTGTGAGGTACCTATAGGTCTCTATCCTGTCCACTCTCACTCTCCCCTTTTCCAGGGTGTACATGTTGAGATCCCTCAGTCTCTCCTCGTAAAGCTTTTGGTGCAATCCCTGTACTATTATGGCTGCAACTCCAAATGAAGAAGGCAGCAAGCTCCTTACAGACAGCCGGTGCAAAACCACTGGGGAGGCGCCTAACCTCCAATGATACACAACAGGACCAGAAAGTGGTATGCACAATGAAGAAAAATGCGAAGCAAATATGCAGCTCAAAAATTTTATATGCAGCTTCCAAAATCACAGCACAATGGCACAGTAGGCAAATTAAATTGTGTCTCTAGCCCCCAGCGCCGACTTCTCTCAAGTCTTCAAAGGATCCCTTGAAGACTCGCAAGAGTCAAGGCCCTAGAGGTTAGAGCTGAACTTCTGAAGTTTGCCTACTTATGCCATTGTGCTGTAATACTATTATAGATGCCCTCCTCTGGACTGCCTCCATCCTGTCTACGTACTTTCTGATGTACAGCCTCCAGAACTGGACTAAATACTTAAGATGGAGTCTGACCAGCAATAAATACAGTGGCAACTCACCTCCCTTCTCCTGCTGGTGACACCTTTCCCTATGCATTCCACTGGCCCTACCAATGGCTTTGTCACACTGCCCTACCACTCTGACATTATCAGACACAATAACCCCAAGGACCCTTTCCTGCTTGGTGACTGTCAGTACCCTCCCCATCCTACACTCAGCTCCTGGGTTTCTGTGCCCTAGATGCATGATTTGCTACTTTTTGGCACTGAACCCCAGCTGCCATTCCTTGATCACTCCCCTCAAGTTTCCCAAGGTCCCTATGCATTCTCTCCACCACCTCTTGAATATCCACCTTATTAGAGATTTTGATGCCATCATAAAAAAAAAGCATAACCTTCCCTTCCAGTTCTTCTGCAATGTCACTTACAAAGACACTGAAGTGCACTGGTCCCAGTACTGAGCCTTACGGCATCCTACTGGTCATCCTCCCTTCATTAGAGTATGCTTGCCTGCTTAATTAGTCTTAAAAGAAACAAGCGGCAATAAGGTGTGAAATTCCACATTCACCTTCAGTGAGCTTTGCAAACTATCTGAGTTATAATGTACTTTTTTCCCCTTTAATCTTCATTCAGTTTGAGTTTCCAGAGAGTTTTCTTTACGAATGGACAATAACTTTAACACTGTTTTTACAAACAACATATAGCAGCTGTTAATCTCCACCTTCTGTCGCCTATCCAATAACCAGTTTCTTACTCAGTTTACCACTCTGGATCCCATCCCTAGGCTGCTCAATTTCTTTATCAGTCTCCAGTGTGGCACAGTGTCGACGGCCTTGCTAAAGTTCAGACAGGTCATGTCCGCTGCCCTCCCCTGATCCATTTCCCTGGTCACCCAGTCGAAGAAATCAATCAGATTTCATCTGGCATGGCACCCCAACCCCCCCTCCGAATCCATGTTGTTGTTGGTCTTGTAGCCCACTGGATTCGAGATACTCTACCAACCTTTCCTTCAACAGGGTTTTCATTCATTTCTCCACCACAGATGTGATACTGATCAGCCTATAGTAACTAGCCTCCTGCCTGCTGCTGCCCTTATGGAACTGGACCATGTCTGCTTTCCTCCAGTCTTCTGGAACCATGCATGTTTCCTGTAAGCTGCTGAATAAGGCTGTCCATAATACAACAAGCACCTCCCCAAGTTTCTCTAGTACCCTTGGGGTATCCTGACCAATCCCATAGCCTTGTCCACTTTCAAAGCTGCAAGGTCCCTTCAGGACTCATTCCTATGAAAATGGACTTGTGTCCACCTCCCTCAGTCTGTTCCCCCACACCATGAAGACTAAGCAGAAGTACCTGGTCAAGATGTCTACTTTTTTTTGATCATCTTCTATGCAGTCTCCCTCTATCACTGTCCTTATCCTCACTATTCCTCCCCCCTGTTGCCTTCTTCTCACTTCTGTACCTGAAGAAAGCCTTATCCCCTTCAGCTACCCCTCGGGCTATCCTTTCCTTTTTCTGCACTTTGTTCCCTATTGCCTTACCTGCTTCCCTCTGCTTTACTTGTACACCTCCCTGTCTTCCTCCCACTGCATTTCTTTGTACCTCCTGAGTGCCACACTTTTTTTCTTCACCACCATAGCCACTTCCCCAGAGTGCTATAAAAGTCTTTCTTTCCCTTTTTGCTTTTGCTCATATCCTTCACACAGAGGCTGGTTACCTTAATTATGCCCTCCCTTGTTCTTCCCCGCTGTTCCTCTACCCTTCCCTGACAAGCCTCCCCTACCAGGCAGTTTTCTGAGGCAGTCTACATTCCTTTAAAATCCTCCCCCTTAGCTGGCCCAATTGCCACACCGCTTACCCGGGTTTGGAAATGGACCCAGGCCATTCTGGGGGCTGGCCAGGGGAGGGAGGATCAAGCATCTCAAGGAGGGCTCTCCTCCCTCGGGGGAGGAGGGTTGTGAGACCTGCTGCTTTTCTGCCACTAGCAGGTGTCCTGGTGGGAGCACAGTCTGGGAACACGAGCAGACAAGCCAATCATGGGCGAGTGAAGAGGTCTCCACAGAGGTGGAGCTCATACATTACACCACTGCATGTGTGCAGATTAGAAGGAAAAAACCTTTTGGCTGCAGGATGACATCTGGGCCTTCGCAGGCCCCACACTGGCAAACAGGCACCCCGCTGTAAGTCCTGAAAGGTAAGTGCCGGGGCAGGAGGGATCGGATAGATGATGCCAGACCAGAGGCGACTGGGATAAAATACACATGAAAAAAACAAATCCTCTCCATTAAAGTCCAGGACCCTTACTCTCGTGTGGTTTGCCTCTGCTCCCATCTTAATGTTGAACCACACTGTACAGACATCAAAAGTACCTAAGGGATTGCCTACTATGAGGTCTGCAATGCTGTCCCTGTTTGTAATCACCAGGTCCAGCACTGCCCCCATCCCTAGTGGGTTTGCTGACTAGCTGCCTGGGAAATGCCCCCTGCAGGGAGTCAAGGATGGCCCTCTGCTCCTTGCCAACCCTGCAGTTGGAAGGTTCCAATCCACATCTGGCAGAATGAAGTCCCTAACTAGCACCACCTCCCCCCTTTCCTGCCACCCCGAAGATGGTCTCTCTCAGTACATTATCTAACTCCTCTCAATATACTGGAGGTCTGACCCACTCTTCCCTCATTACCCTTCTTGTATGCTATACTACTCTCTACTTGCATTCCTGATTTATACCCCTTTGTCTTCTGCCTTACGTGCACCCCTTTCTTCTTGTGCCCTGCCTCAGGATCTTTCTCCCTCAGGCCTTCCTTTGTTCCTTCATCATTTTGGTGGTGGGGGGTTTTACCTTCCTCAGTAATACAGCACTACACTCCGCCAATGGGCAGTCTTTGTCAAGACGTTTCAGTGCTTCTTTGGAAAACAGCAAAATCTCAGAGCACATTTTATTTGCTAGCAAACTGTAAAACTAAAGAATCCCCAAATACAGATTTTGGCACTAGATGGCAATGTACAGAAACATAGCTTACACTTCTCCTGGGTTCAGGTTTACTAGCCACTGACTGTGGTGGCTTTGGCTCCTGGTAGTCTTGCAGCAACGCATTCCAGTTCACAATGGAAGAAGCTGGGTTTCCTTCTGTTAAAATGTGAAATAAACAGGTAACTATATGCAGGGATTTATTTAACTCTAAAAATTGATTAGCGTTTTGCTCATAAAAGTGCTAAATCTTTGTGAAAATGCATAGCTCTTGCCTTACTGTGTTTAACAAACAGTACTTGTAGAAAATCTACATAAATACTTTCTGTACAGTTAGCATAGTCCCAAGGAAAAAACTGCTAATCAATTATTTAAAACCATGATATGCAATATTGAATAACTCCATGGAAAATGTAAATGCTGCAATTCACTTTCATTACTCATCTGTATTAAAATCAGATATCTAAATGATACATTTTTTACTGGATATTTGACCGTTTCATAGATTAAATCACCCTCACTTCCCACCTACAGTTCGGATGTCCTGCTGCCCAATGCTCAGACAAGCCCTTTCCCCCTCCTTCAACCTTTTCATACTTACACAGATATACAGAATTTGTCTGCAGATAAGGACCATCTGGCCCATCTAGTCTGGCCATTTTTTCTACCTATTCCATATGCTGCAGACTATAGCTGATCTGTGGCTTACCCTCTCCTCCCTGTCTCTAGGGTTCCCTTATGTCCATCCCACATATTTTGGAATTCCTTCACCATTTTTTTTTTCTTCTCCATTAGCTCCTTATATTGTTTTGCCACTAGAGGGAGCCTGATTAAGTTCGAGCAATTTGCTCCCAATACCTCACTTGTCACATTTTACTGCTCTCTAGTAGCTGTTTTCACTTGGTGATTTATATTAAAGGAGCCCTCTGCTGTCTCTTTCCTCTCTACCTCACTCCTTTCTCAAGTCAGAAATGTCCCCTCCTCCCCTCCTCATGGGAATACTTTGCCTTCCTATCCTCTTTGAGCTTTACTGCTTGAACACATCAACAGCTTCTGCCAATACTTATACTCAGTTTGACTTCTACTACTCCAACATGCTTGCTACTGCCACTCCACTACCTCTACCCCCCCCGCTCTCATCAGCAAGCGTATTAGCCCAATAGTCAGATACCTCACCTTCATCTGAAGCCGCCACCCTGCATGTCTATCAGGCGCACTCATCACCCCGCTATGGTTACTAACCCTATCTCTTATACTATCCGGCCATTGAGATCAACCCTGGTCCATCTCTGTCCTGTCATAACCTGGCCCCCCCGGCCACCACTCTCCCTAAAACCGATGGACTAACTTTCGCCCACCTGAATGCTAGGAGCCTTATGGCCAACCTCCCTGACCTCCAGGCTTGAATCTATACTAACGTCCCGGACCTCCTCGCCATCACAGAAACCTGGCTTAAGCCCACAGTGCCCGACTCTCAGTGCCACTTTCTTGGATACAGACAGCATGCTTCGTATCGACCGTCCTGGCACTAAAAGGGGAGGTGGCCTTGCCCTCTACTTCAAAACTCACCTAAACATTACCCTTCTGCAGGACCCCTCCTACCAAACTGTGAAATCCTGCACTCCCTACTGCTTCTTGGGGTGTAAAGAAACCCATATTTTTGTACTTATATCCCCCAAAAATGCTCACAAGTCATCACTGAACTCCTAGGGTTTCTGCCTACAGTTACAGGCAAGAATGACATTATCTGCCTTGGTGATTTTAACCTTGACTGGTCCGAGAAAACTCAGCTAACCCTATCCTCCTTAGCTAGCAAGGCAAATCTATCCCAGCTCATACATGAACCCAAGGGTCTCACGTGGGGGCAACTGTGCCACCCTCCTTGACTGGATACTTACTAACAGGACGGAATATGTTGCCTCAGCCGGTGTGCTACCTGACACAATTAGTGACCACTATCCCATCTACTGTGTCTGGAACACTGTCATTCCTCCCCTCCCTGCTAAAACTGTAACCTTTCCTAATCTCTCCCACCTAAGTCATGAGGACTTCTTAACTGACCTTAACCAGGTTGACTGGTCCCCTCTCTACCAAACAGAGGACATTAACATAGCCACAGAATATTTCAACTCCGTCCTCCTCTCTCTTAAAACCTTCATGTCCCGGTCACCACACGTAGGATGGCAGGGAAAGTAACCAAGTGCTAACACGCCCCTGCTTCAACTTCTCAAATCTAGGGACAAACTTTGGTCCAGGTGAGATCTCCCACCTCCGCAGACTTTGAAGACTATCGCATTACGTAACAACTGCAAAGACAAATTCAGACACAAAAGCACCTACTATAGGAACCTACTAATAACATCCTCTACAACTCCGCGCAGGTACTGGTCCAAAATTAAGGACATTCTCGGCAACGACAAGCAACAGAATCCAGCTGACATGAATATTCAAGGTGTTCACTGCACCAACCACTCTACAAATCCACGCAGGTACTGGTCCAAAATTAAGGACATTCTCGGCAACGACAAGCAACAGAATCCAGCTGACATGAACATTCAAGGTGTTCACTGCACCAACCATGAAACCATTGCCAACGCCTTCAATGCCCTTTTTCTTCTCCACCAGTCGCTACTCTAACTAGCCCACAACCTGACTGTCCCTCTTCTCCTCCCCTCCCACCCTCCCTTTCGCTCTGGCTCCAACCACATACCTTGAAGTTCACAAGCTACTTAACTCCTTCCGCACGCGGGGTCAAGGGCCTGAGGGCATCCATCCTTGCATACTTAAGCAGTATGCACCTTGGCTGACCAGACCTATCACCTGGCTTTTTAACCTCTTGATCTTACGCCTACTGTCCCATCCACCTGGAAAACCAGAACCATCCCTATACACAAAAGGCGATGTCAAACTCATGTCCAACTACCGCCCTATATCTCTTCTGCCCACTCTCAGTAAGCTGCTTGAAAAAATAGTCCACCGCCAGCTTGCTGCTCACCTTGACATGTTTAATCTTCAAACCCCATGCCAACATGGTTTCCGGCCCGGTCACAGTACCACCTCTGCACTTACACAACTTACAAATGACATCAGAAATAATATGGACCGTGGCCTACTCACTGGGGCCATCTTTATCGACCTGTCTAAAGCCTTTGACATGGTACACCATCCTCTCATGCTAAAGAAACTCCAGTCCATTGGAGCATCTGACCAAGCCCTCTCCTGGTTCCATAACTATCTTGACAATCGGACTCAGGCAGTAGCATTTCACAAGGCCCTTTCCTCCCCCAAACATCTCCCGTGGAGTTCCCCAGGGATCCACTCTTGGACCTCTACTCTTCTCCCTCTTCCTAAATGATATTCCCACCATGTCCCGGCATAGCTGCACTCTTATGTACGCAGATGACCTTGTTCTCTACTCTGGGTCAAAATTGGTTGCTGCCATCAACTCCACTCACTAATGACTTCCAATTCCTGCAGACCTGGCTCTCTAGCAACCACCAAGTCCTGAACCTAGAAAAACCTGTGCTATGCTATTCGGATCCTCTAAGAAACTGTCTGCCCCTGCAACAGGCTCGGGTTCAATGCCTTGATGGCTCCTCATCTTAAACACTGAGTCCTTCAAGTACCTTGGGGTCAATTTGGATCCACACTTGACCTGTCTCAACATGTCAATATGGTGTGCCGTGCCGTCAATGCTAAATTAGGCGGAGCTTATCGCATGCACTCCCTCACTCCTTCCGCTAGACTTTCTGTTGCGAGAGGTATTCTCTTACCCCAGCTCCAATATGCTCTGCCGCTCCTCTTTGCTGCAAACTCTGCTACAATCCACAAATGGGACACTGTCTACAACAACATCTGTAGATTCTCCTTAACTGCCCCACATCTTACCCATCATTGTCTCCTTTACACTGGCTTAAATTGGCTGTCACCTAAGGATATTCGAGCCTACTCCCTGGGCTGCTTTATTGACTCCCTGTCTAGACCTCCCTGCCCTGTCTATCTTGCCAACCTCCTGACTCCTGCCTCACACACCCGCATCCTCAGGTCTTCCTCTGTCCCCATGCTCTCCACTAGACCTTGCTATGACAAAATGGGTGAACAGGCATTTGCCCATTTTGCTCCCAAATTCTGGAACTCACTCCCCTTATGGTGAAAACTTCAGCCTCCCATCGAGAATTCAAAACTGCTGTTCACCCACCTTCTAGCCTCTGGCCAATGCAAATGCTCTTAATTTGCTTTGTCCCACTGCAGGCTTGTCGGGTCTGACTCGAGTACTACACTAATGTTCTCCCATGCAATATGCTTGCTTAGGTGGCTATGAACCTTGATGTCTTTACTGTCCTCAGCTGTCTTATGGTTACCCTAATTGCTTTATTTTAAATCCTTATTATGATCTATCCTAAAATGTACCCTTATGTAACTATTACTGTGCTACCCAATGTATATCTTGTTTGCTCTGTACACCTATATTATGTCTGTGCATTTCTGCATATTGTAACCAATGTCCTGTGCTCTCCCGAGTCGTGCCTGAAAATAGGCAGGTCTGTTGCCTAGCGCACTTACCCGGTTACCAAAAGCTAATAAATAGATAAATAAATTTTTGCCCCCACCACCTCTGCAGGCAGGTTGTTCCAAGCATCCACCACCCTTTCTGTAAAGAAGTACTTCCTTACATTACCCTTGACCCCATCTCCCTCCAACTTGATATCATGAACCCTAGTTCTTGACCATCCTCTTTCCGAAGATGTACCCCCCATACCTTATTTACACCTTTGATGTACAGTATTTGAATGTCTCCATCATATCCCCCCCCCAAATCTCCAGTGAATACATATTGAGGTCTTTTAGCCTCTCCTCATATGAATTATGCTGCAGCCCCTGCACCATCTTAGTCACCCTTCTCTGGACTGCCTCTACTCTGAAAGTCCTTCCTAAGATGCGGCCTCCAGAACCGGTCACAGTACTCCAGATGAGGTTTCACCAATGATCTGTGATACTGAGGCTCCACTTCCCAGGCCTGCCATTATTTTTGAGCCAAAGCTAGTTTTCAGGTGTGTCCCAGAAGAACAATGAGGTTAAATGACTTGCTCAGAGTCGCAGAGTATGCAAGTGGCAGTTGTGGGTTTCAGATTCAGACCCAGACCTACTGGGTCTCCAAGTTCAGAAACTGGTACATCAACCTCCAAAGCATACTGCCTCCTCTTTTATCATCTGCATTTATCCTCTTTCAGTCCCATCATGCTTGCTTTACCAATTTTAAGGGAGTATGCACTTACTGCTTTTAATTTCTCTTAATTACATGCATCCTTATCCTTCCCTTCTGCATGGCTGTTTCAGCAAACTTAACTGTTCTCTAGTCCTCCTCAGTATCCAGGCCTACCTCCCACAGGACTGAATCCCTAAACCTTACCCAACTTAATACCGAACCCACTCAGCTCAATCCTCATTCACCTAACCACTCCCATCTGAACTGGGTGCTTATACACACACACACACACACACACACCATTTCACTGCTGCAAGTACCCTGCTGGATGCCTCCAGCGACCACTGTATGACCTACTGTATCAGGAAAAGTTAGGCCCACTCAATTCACCCCAAAGTACATTCTGTCCACATCCCTCCAGTACCTTGACATTAGTGCCCTCAATGATCTTGTGGCTAGTGATTGGTCCCCCATCTACTCTGTCCCTGATGCCGACATTGCCCTCTCCTTATTACACTCCAGATTTATTCTCATCTGTGACAAGCATGCAACCCCCTCAGAAAATCCACGGTAAAAGTTCCTAGCACCCCTGGATCAAACCAGACCTAATCAACCTGTGCAAGTCTCGAGATCAAGCTTAGGCCTACCTCACATTCTTCCGCTCCCTGCCTAACCTCTTATCATACAAGTCACTCAGGAGCACTTGTACGAAGACGGTCTGTGCTGCTAAGGCTCACTACTTCAAATTCAACCTCTAGTCCAACCTTAACTCCACAGCAAAATTCTGGAAAGTTATCCACTCCCCCTTTGACCCCCCCCTTCCCAGTATGCTTCCCCAGTCATTGTGGGGTATGGCTCACTGGTCTCGGACCCTCCTTCTGTTGCTACTTGCTGTAATGAGTTTGTTACCACTTGTGTCCTTCCCACTTCCCCCCTTCCTGGTTCCTCACACCTTCCTCTCTAGACTCTTCTCTGCCCCACCCACCCGAGGGCTTTCACATGCATCCTGTCACTCCTCAAGAAACCTCGCTTGCCCTTTCCCTGGTAGCCCATGAAGAGAGCGAGCGATTCCGAGTGAGGTCATCTGAGTGATGACAAAATAGCTAAAGTTAAAACAGCCATGTGCTGTTAATAGCTATGTGCCATTAATAGCCACACTGAAATGGCACATGGTTTTTGTACATAGCTAGAATAGTATGTGTGGGTTTTGTTTTGTCGGGCCAGTTCTGAGCTGGCTGTCTGGTGTGGTGGTTAGAGCAACCACCTATGTGTTGGATGACCCAGGTTTGGGATTGGCTGGCAGTATCGTGTTTTTTTATTTCATAGAAATATAACGTATTTTGTTGTTAAATGTACTGTGTCCCATTACCTCACCTTCCCAACACTGTTCCCACCCTTGCCTGTAGGTTCCCCCCTGCTGACATCTGTCTCCCAATGTAGCCCCCTCCCAAGTTTTTCCCCTCTTTCCCAATATCCCCCACAGGAGTTGATTATTTTAAGTTTGGGGGCATGGGGAAGTGCCGCAAATAGGGGTCTTGGTGGCGTAGCCCACATATCGCATGTGTTGGCTTATTCGTCATTATGAAATTTAGCATCGGTAGCTGTTCCTGCAAGGCACTCTAGTGCACATCGTCGTTTTTGGCAAAGTGCACTCGTTTTTTGTAATCGGCATTATTTTTTCACTCTTATGACGACAGTTGCCAAGGTTCTTTTCCACAGTCTGCTTTGGGAGTTTCTTTAGCTGCTAAACTTCAGGAAGTTTCTGTGTTTTGTAACAGTTTCAGTTAATTTCTGTGTGAGGTGAGGCTGAAGCTAGTGTGGTGTTAACCATCTGTTTTCAGTCCGTAATAAAGTTGTATTTTTGCATTTAATACGTGTCGTGCAACTTCTTGGAAGATTAGTGAAGTCTGCACTAAACGCTATAGTTTCTTTTACGGACTGGCTATTGGCACATATATTTATTGGTGCACACTGGAGAGCACAAGCTGTTTGGAATTTAATTTGGGGTAGCTCCCCTGTTTGTGCACCCCCCCTGCTCAGCTGGCTCACAGTTTCCTTTGGATCAGGTGATCTACAGGCCTCTAGCATAGGGGGAGGAAGTGGACAGGAGCTTGTGGACGAAATACATGAGATGGCAGCAAAAGGTGAAGTTCTGCTACTGGGGAATTTCAATATGACAGACATTGATAGGTCCACCAAGGCAGCTGCTTCAGCCAGGAACAGATGCATCCTGGATTCCTACAGGGGACAGGTCTCTGGCAGCTTGTGCTTGTTCCCCCAGGGAAAAGGCAATTCTCGACCGGATACTGACCAACAGGGACAGAATCACAGATGTCTGGGTGGAGGGGCAACGGGGCTCCAGTGACCACCACACAGTGAGGTTTAGCATGGGAGCAAGGACCCAGTCAAGTCACACGAGGGTGAAAGTTTTGGATTTCAAGAAGGCAGACCGCTGAAATGGGGAGATGCATCAGAATAACCCTGGAAAAAAGGGAGGAAGGAGTGAGGGTGGAAGAGCAGTGGGGGCACATAAAAGGAGCCACTGTGGAAGTGACAAATCAATGCATCAGACTGCTATTCAAAGGCAAGAAAAGGAGGAAGCCACTATGGCTCTCAAAAGAGGTAGCAGACAAAGTAAGGGCTAAAAGGGTAAGCTTCAGGAAATATAAGGAGACCCAAAGGGAGGAGGGCAAGGAGGAGTACCTAGAGTGTACAAGGGAAGTGGGTAAGGCTGTTAGGAGGACTAAGGCACAAACTGAGGAAGGACCAGCACAGACACTAAAGAAAAAGGACAAGCCATTCTATAGGTACATCAGCAAAAGCAGAAAAAAACGGGAGTGGGGGTACTGAAAGACTCAAAGGAGATGAAAGAGAGTGTAGGGAGGGAGACCAGGAAAAGGCAGAAATACTGAACAAATACATCTGTTCTGTATTCACTGAAGAGGGAAGGGGGTCAGGGAACACAGCTGGGCACCAGATGCGAGAAGCGGGGGGGAGAGGTGCACACCAGTCCATTCACAGTGGAGAGAGAGTGTCCTGGAGGAGCTCACAAAACTGAAGCTGGACAAAGCAATGGGGCCAGACGGCATACACCCAAGGAGATTAAAGGAACTGCGAAAACAGCTGCAGTAGCAGTACCTCTGGCAGCCCTGTTCACAGAGTCACTTAACACAGGAGTGGTTCCAGAGGACTGGAAGAGGGCACATGTGGTCCCTCTACACAAGGGAGGAGGCGGGGAACTATAGGCCGGTCAGCCTCACCTCAGTAGTGGGGAAGATCACAGAGACACTGCTTAAAGAAAGAATAGTGGGACATCTGGAATCCAACAGGTCCCAGGATCCGAGGCAACATGGATTCATAGCAGGGAGGGCATGTCAGACGAATCTGACAGATTTCTTTGACTGGGTGATGAAGGAAGTAAATCAGGGGGCAGTGGATATCACCTACCTCAATTTTAGTAAGGCCTTCAACGCTGACACACAAGAGGCTGGTTAACAAGATGAGTAGTCTGGGCATGGGGCACAAGGTGGTAAACTGGGTTAGGAACTGGCTAACAGACAGGAGACAGAGAGTAGTGGTTAATGGGATTCAGTCTGGGGAGAGGGGGTGACCAGCGGGGTACCTCAGGGACCAGTCCTGGGGTCAGTTCTGTTCAATATCTTCATTAGTGATATTGCAGAAGGACTGGAGAGAAAGACCTGCCTGTTTGCAGATGACACCAAAATCTGCAACAGGGTGAATATTCCTGAATGGGGTGAAGAAAATGAAGAGGGACCTGGAGAGAAGCTGGAACAATGGTCTAAGGTGTGGCAGCTGAGGTTTAATCCTAAGAAGTGCAAAATTATGCACCTCGGAGAAAGGAACCCTGGGGTGAGCTACAAGATGGGAGGGGGGTTGCTGACTATCACCAAGTTAGAAAGGGATCTAGGGTTATTTCTGATGACATGAAAGTGGAGGGCCAGCGACATGCTGGGGTGCATAGGTAGGGGTATCACTAGCAGAAGGCAGGAGGTAGTGATGCCTTTGTATAAAAAACTAGACAGGCCTCACCTTACTGTGTGTAATTCTGGAGACCACATCTTTGGAAGGACATTGACAGGGTTGAGACGATCCAGAGAAGGGTGACTAAGATGATACAGGGCTTGCACCACAAAACCTATGAGGAGAGATTGAAGGACCTCAATATGTACTTGCTAGATGAGAGGAGGGAGAGGGGAACATGACAGAAACATTCAAGTACCTACAGGCTCATGCCCTTCAGAAATAAATGGCAAAAATGGATCTGGTACATGGCACAAACAGACAAAGATTTTGTCCCCTAATTAAACAGGAATGACGCAGGTTAACGGGGTGCCTCCCGGACTTAACAGCAAAATATATATGGTCTCGCATGGAGATCTTCAGTATAACAGAGCAGGTGTTGAACCATGCAAGAGTGTTTCACCTGGATCGTTCTGTGAGAATATGTCTTTGAAGTGCATGATTCTTTTTTAAATGACTTACTAACTTAGACCTTTACTGAGTTACAGTGACTTCTTTCTTTATAGACATGATTATGTTTTTTTTCTCTTTTTTTGGTAGAGACGAAACCTGGCACAGTGTACTATGTATTAATCATGTCTTTTTACGTATGATGCTTCGACCAATAAAAATTATATCTAAAAAAAAACCAAAAACATTCAAGTACCTAAAGGGCATAAACAATGTGCAGGGAAGATACACCTTCCAATACAAGAGGAGTACAAGAATGCAGGTCACGATATGAAATTGGAAGGTGACAGGGTGAGAGGGAATGTGAGGAAATTCTTCAAGGAGAGGGTGGTGGACGCATGGAATGGTCTGCCACAGGAGGTGGTGGTGGCAGCAACCATGGTGGAGGGATATAAACATGGCTGGGAAAGGCATAGGGGAATCTTGGAGGTAGGGGAAGCCACTGATCAGATAGGGTCAAGTATAGGGCTAATAGCCAGACTAGATGGGCCTTGCAGTCCTTATCTGCCGACAATTTCTATGACATGGAACCCTTTCCTCAGTTAACTCTTAAGTGCAGCGCTGATGGGCTTGACCCTAAACTACTCTGTCTCTCAGCTCCTGCCAATGGTTCTCCACTAATTCACCCTGAACGTCTCCTTCTCACTCTGCACTGTCCCTTAGTCGAGGAAGACTTCTAAGCTTTTACCTCTGCACAAACAGGGTAACTCCCTACACCCTCTGCAACTTCCGGCCTACCTCCCTCCTCCCCTTTTGCTATGCTGTAGGAGAAACTTGTCTACTCCAGGCTTGCAGACTTCCTCCTCTCCCCCTTCTAGTCTGGTGTCCGGAAGCACCACTCCACCATCAACTCCTTGCTGCATGTTACTGGCTCCATCTTCATTGGGATGCATCAGGGACACATCACTGTGACAGTCTTCATTGATCTGGCCAAAGCCTTTGACTCTGTCACACCCACTCCTCCTGGATAAGTTGAGCTCTTCTGACTTCTCGGCTCCAGCTGTTGCATGGTTCCATTCCTACCTCACAGGCTGTAGTCAGTCGGTACAGGTAAGGGGCACCCTGTCCTCTCCCCTACCTATCCTAGCTGGGATCCTAGATGGCCCCATCCAGGGTCCAATCCTTTTCTTAATTTTCCTCAACAACCTGCCCTCTCTGCCAGTGCCACCTTGTATACCCACATGTATGCAGATGACAGTCATTTACACCTCCGGACCCATGGCCCTGGAAGGTCTGCTCCGGCAGGATTTCCACAATGTACAGCACTGGTTCCATGCCAAACAACTCCGAGTCAACACTTAAAAAAAAAAGTCCATGACCTTTGGCACCAGCCAGAAACCGGCTAGGATCTCCTCCCTACACATCTTCTCCATGCTGGATGGCACCCCCTTGAAGAAGTCCGACTTAAAGTACCTTGGTGTGTGGCTAGATAGTAGGCTGTACTTCTCTGCCCACGCTGACGCTATCCACGCCAACTTCCACTCCAAACTGAGTGCCCTGTTTTGCAATAAGGACTGCCTTTCTCCTCAAGTCTGCCGGGAGCTTGTCACCAAAATGGTTCTCCCAGTTTTTGACTCTGCAGATGTGGCTATGACACTGCCCCCTCCTCTTCCCTCACCAGACTGGATACCCTTTGCATTGCTTTCTGCTGTTTTGTTACCAACTCACCCTCTTGTACTCATCACTACTCCCTCTACTCTTAGATCCATAAGAGGCCCTCCAAACAGACCCATAAAATTATTACAGATTACTATTAAATTTATATATATATATATATATATATATATATATATATATCTATATCTATATATTTATATCATATATCTATATATATATATATATATATATATATATATATATACACACACACACACACACACACACACACACATTTGAAATCACAAGTTTGAAATCAGAAACAACATCCTATCTGCATCTTGAGCCCAGTACTTACCTAGTGTCTTGGTCTGCTTCTGTTTACCAAGGGCCGCTGCCAATGAGGATGTTTCACACTGATAGGGGATTACAGTCAGAGTCTTCCCATGAGACACATAAATTTTCTCTCCATAACACCAAAGCTAGAAAGACACAGCTTTCATTAAAAATCAATGTTTTACACAGTGTAACTCATCCTATATTCCAGTAGCATATATGACCAATCGAACTGGAGGTGGCCGCAGGCCTGTAACTGTGCATGTACTGAAGGTACTATTTCAAGGCCAGTGGTTCTCAAACTGTGGAAGCCTGCTTCCCAAGGGATGTCTGGCCCAGTCACAGCCTGATAACGTACCAGTTAAGGAAAATATTAGTTGCTGTCACTCTGTGTCAACAGCTGGTATTAACACATCTTCTGCTGGACTCAGAAGTTCATGGACCATCCTGCTGCCCCCTGCCCACATGAAATGGTCTATGCTGTAGGTGCCAACTGTAAAAAGGTGCATAAGGTCATGTTTATAAGCCCAGTCATTATTATCCAATAACATTTCTCTTTGTTTCTGGTTATAAATGCAAAATACAGTTTGGCATTTTTTTTTATTTGGGGAACCCCAGCACTTCTCTGGAGTAGGGGAGGATCATTATGGGGCTACAGTTTTGAAGGACATCAGGCAAAGTTATGCCATAAAAAACATCTTAAGTACAAAAAATAAATTATTTAGACACAACTCGGCTTAGATTTTATTTTTATTCCACGTGTTCTTCAGAGACAGTATAGGGCAGATCACAGTGCAGGACCCACTGGGAACCAGCAATCACCAAATCATGTGGTTCAATATCAAATTCAAAGTGTAAAGGAAGCACTCACAAACAAAAGACCTGGACTTTAAGAATTCTGATTTTCACAGAATGTGGGAACTGCTGTAGAAGAAACTGGAAGGGCATCAGAAGAGGGTGGAAAAGAAGTGTGAATTGATTAAGTACTGGATATTGGTAGCCACGAGTGTCTGTGTAGAGGTGGTAGGGAAGAACAGGAGGGGTAGGAAACCACTGTGGTTGATGATGGTGGGGGGGAAGACTATGAGGGGAAGAAAATGAAGGCCTTCTGAAAACACAAAACCTGACAGAGAGAGGATAGGGTAGGGGTTCTAAACAGAAATAAGGTCAAAAAGACTGTAAGGAGGGCAAAATCGGACACCGAGCTTAAGATAGTTGAGGGAATAAAGAAGGACAAAGTTTATTTGTTACCTACAGGAGAAATGTAAAACAAAAGAGGACAGTCACACTAAAGAAGAGGGAAGAATTGGAGGACAAGGATAAAGGAGAGACACTCAAAACCAGTTTTTCTGTTCAGTATTTATAGTGGAGGATAACACAGGTAATACAGATATGGTAGAAGTAGTTGGCAGATAAGGACCTCCTGGCCCACCTAGTTTGCCCCATTTTCTCCATCTACAGAGCCACCACAGACCTTGCTCGGTCTCCGGTTTGTACACCCACTGCCTTACTTCTAAGATCCTCTTGTCTCTATCCCATGCTTTCTTGAATCCTGTAACCATTTCAGCCTCCACCACCTCCGCTGCAAGGCTGATAAACGGCTGTTGCCATATTGTGTCAACAAAGGAAGGGGTGTTAAAGGGATTAGCACACAGATGATGGTTAAGTCAATAGGCCCAGATGGGTTGCATCCCAATGTGCAAAACAAAATGGGAAAGGTCCTATCTGTGCACTTCAACAGCTTGCTGGACACAGGGAAAGTACCTAGATACTGGAGGGCAGCAGAAGGGCTGCACGGCAGCAGAAGCAGGGACAAACCAGGGAACTACAGACATAGAAATAGAAGTTGTTGACAGATAAGGGCCTTCAGGCCCACCTAGTCTGCCCTATTTTCCCTACCTACTGTGACACTGCAGGCTCTGATTGGTCTCAGGTTCCCCCACACATATCTCCCAAGATTCCTTTGTGTCTGTCCCATGCATTCTTGAATCCCATGAATGTTTCCATCCCCACCACCTCGGCTGCAAGGCTGTTCCACATATCCACCACCCTCTCCGTGAAGAAGTTATTTCCTCACATTTCCTTTGATCCTCCCCCCCCTTCCCCTTTCATATTGTGCCCCCTCATCCTTGAGCATCTTTTTTTGCTCCCATCATGTACCTTGTGTAACCCCCTTGTTCCCAGGGGTTACTAGAATCCCAGTTAGAATCAGTGGCAGGCAGGGAAGGTAGCTTGTGAAATGCCAGGTAAATGGGTTTCACACTGTCACACACTTTTCAGCCTCAGCTGAGCTGCAGTGATGATGTAATCTTAGAACTCTCACAGTGGCATAAGCCACACTCTGGCACGCAGTTGTCAGCTAGAGTAGAATGTTCAGTAGTCTGTGAGTGAGTCTTCCTGGAGGAGGCTGCAGCTCGCTGAGCAGCTCCTCATTTAGCTCTGACAGAGAGCTAATGCTTTAGTTTTTGGGTATCTCACCCCAGAAGAACATAGATGACAGTGTCTGAAGTGGTGGAGACCTTGCTAAGTGAGTTTTCCTTTGCCCCATCCCAAGAGAGATGGGGGTGATCTTCAGGGTTCAGGGGCAATCCCCTCAATCCATTCTGTCTAGTGAAGCTGCCTTGGACATCTTCATTTGTTGTGAGTACAATTTTTCTTCCGAGTAAGCCCAGGATACCTAGGGGTGAATTTCTCTGACAAAGGGACTCTGTCACCTAGACTTTCTGCGTTTTAAAAGTGTCTGCCTACATTGGAGTCCAGTATGTGACTGTCCAAGTACAGAATTTTTAACTTCGGACACCTCAGAGGTGTGTGTGTAGTATGTTAAGTGTGAAATACATTTCAAGACAGCATCTACAGTTTTCTACAGTTGTGTGGCGTTTTTAATAACCAGATGAATGGCCGAGTATAAACTTGGAAGCAAAAGGTGGGAGACCTCCCATCTGTAGTGACCCTGTTTACCTCTCCGGGTTCAGGTTTGGGCACCAGTACTTTTTCATTTAGTGCATCTGGCCAGTGCCTAATGGAAGTAGTTACCCCTGGATGGGGGTTGTTTTCTCTCAAGTTTACCCCAGTATGGTGGGTTCTGAAAGTTCCAGAGTCTGGATGTGCTCCTTTGTCATCGTGTGTACGACCTTCATTCCTCATGAAATATGGGAAAGTGTCCTAGTACTGGCCGTGTGTGCCTAGTCAATGGGAACTGTACCAGTTCTGGCCGTGTGTGCCAATCTCCATTCAGAACCAGGGTGTTCGCTGTTTTGTGTTACTTCAGCCTATGATAAATGGGAATGTCAGGAATTCCTGTACCCTGGAGAATCTGCAATACCAGTATGTGTAGCCCTATGGGGGTCCATCTTCGCTTTGTGTTTATTCCTACTTTGATATGTGAATAAAAGCCACACTCTAGAATCTCAGCCTGGTTTGCACAGTATTGTTATTGCTTCCTTGTGTTTGGATTTACTTGGGTGCCCCGTCCAGAAGTGCAAACCTAGCATAATTATGAGCAAACGTTTTCTTTCAGGGACCTGGGTTGCTGGCCATGGTAACTGGTCCCCCCAGGTGTGTGCCATGTAGCCACACTTGGGTTTGACTGTTCTAGTGTAACAGTCGGGTCACCTAACCTAATGGTGGCCATTTTTGTTTTCCAAATCTGTTTTCACTTATGTAAACCCCCACCCTTCTTGTTTGCCCCTAGAAGTCTGTGGTGAGAGGAGCAGCCCTGGTAATTAAGGAAGGGGGGCCGGTGGGGGGAGAAGGGTTACACTTGTTTCTCCCTGGGAGGTATTTCTATGTCCCTATCATATCCCCCGTTTCCCTCCTCTCTTCCAGGGAGTACATATTTAATTCCCCAAGCCTGCCCTCATTAGGTTTTTTTATGTAGGTCCCTCATCAGACCTGTCTGTCTGTCATCCGCAGTTGGGAAGTTACTAGAGTGTTTAACAAAAAACAGAGGCTTGTGGGTTTTCTGGAGGCAAACTTCAGGATATCAGATAGCATTCATTCACCAGATGGAGGTCATGTCAGCTGAGCTCGACTTCTCTGTCTGGGTAACAAAGGTGGTGAACATGGGCCGTGTATGTGGTAGACATACTGTATCTTGACTTCAGCAAAGCCTTTGATCTGTTCCACATGGATGGCTGGTCAAAAAGTGTGGTGACGTGAGGTGAAACAAGGTAGGTAGGAAATCTGCTAAGTGATTGAACCAAGTGGGTTGTCCTTAATGGGGAACACTCAGTGGTCAGAGAGTTGACAAATGATGTGCTACAGGGATCACTCTTAGGTACGGTGCTCTTCATCTGTACTATTGGAATAGGGATCCAGAAGAAGGTCCAGCTCCTACCAGACAGTATTAAGATCTGGGGAAAGAGCAGAAGCTTGTTAGCAATATGGGGAGTGCCTGGAAAGACTAGAGAAGTGGTTAAAGATCTGCCGCCACTGCCTGTGTTTCTAAATTTGATGCCAAGTGGTGCAAGGTACATCACATAAGGGCAATAAATCTGAAAACAGAATACTGAATGGGGTGGGAGAACAGCATAAAGTATGACAGAGAAGAGGGATATGAGGTATTAATATCAGACAATTTAAAAACAACAGGGCAGTGGGGGAGGGTGACTATGATGCTGGGATGTATAGGAAAGGGGATCAGGAGCCAGAGTAATGAGATGAATCTGACACAGTTCAGGTTCCTGGTTCCTCCTTACCCAGAGTTTTGATTGCAATTCTGGGGCCCGCACTTGACAAAAGACAAGGACAGGGTGGAGGCAGTGCATAGGAGGGTAACCAAAATGATTCAGGGTCAGCACAAAAAGACTTAAATGGAAAGGTTGAAAGCTCTCAACATGTACACATGGGAGGCAAGGAGAGGAGGAGGACTGGATTGAGACACAAATCTCTCCACTGGATGAGCAGAGGGTTGTTCACACTGAGTAGAAACACAAGTAAACAGAAAATTCAATGGAGCTGATGGGCGGGAGAGTTAAAGTTGTCAAGTTTTTTTTTTTTTAAACGAAGAGGGTGGCAGAAATATGGAACAGCCTAACATGCAAGGTAGTCTGTGCAAAATTGGGGGGGAGTCTAACATGGGTGGGAGAGACATATGGGGCTGGCAAAGACAATGGCAAAAAAGGAGGTGGTAAGAAGGGGTGAAGGGCCACCAGAGCCCTCACAATCAACATTAGGTACAACTGGGCAGAGTTCCCTATCTGCTCAGGGACCTACTGTACATAGATGGTTTCATCCTTCCCAGCTGTCCACCCCACTGTTGCCCTCCATCCCTACTGCTACCAACCTGAGCAACTACCAAAGTCTACCCTCTGTCACAGCAATGCTTGAAACCATTTACAATCTTGGAGCCCACCACCTCTGCTGGCAGACTGTTCCATGGCCTCACCACCCTTTCCATAAAACGGACTTCCTTATATCCATCTTAAATCTTCCCTCTCACCAGTTTCTACTTGTGACCACAGGTTCTTGACTCTTAACTCCTGCTAAGCAGTTCTCTGCAGTTCACCTTGTTTAGTCCTCTCAAGAATTTGAAGGTCTCCATCATATCCCCCATCTCTCATCTGGTCTCCAGTGAGTACATGTTCAGTGCCCTGAGATGGTCCTCATAAGATCTGCCTTGCTGCCCCGAATCGTCTTTGTCACCCTGCACTGCACCATCTCCAGTCTGTCCCTGTCCTGAGGACTACAGAACTGAGAACAGTATTCCAGGAGCGGCCTCACCAGTGACCTATACAGAGGTACAGTAGTACATTTTTCCTGCTGCCAGTACCCCTTTCGATACACCCCAGCATCTTATTAGCCTTACTATAGGCCTTGTTACACTGGCATGATTGAGTAAGTCATTAATGATGACCCCCCCCAGGTCCCTTTATCTTTTATTTCATCTTGTACCACACACCTACATAACCCAGCCAAAACAACAGCATATCAATGCACAAATAGGTGGAATGGATCATGGAAAAAATAACAGTTTATTTCTTTTGTAAAAGTGTCACTTTTTACCCACTGATGAAAGTTAACAGGAACTCAGTCCCTGTACTTTTTTTGCAGCAGTGACGGAGTTCCTATACTTCTTCCCACTGACACTGGAACTGAAATTCTTAAACCAGCAAAATAATGACAGTTTCTGGGCCTGTAACCTGAAATCAGGTTTCCATAACATTTGACTTGTACAACAATGCTATTTTCCTAGAAATACTTCAATATCACTAACTGAATCTACTAGTGACTAAACAAATGGATGCGTCTTGACACAGCTATCCTTTAGATTGAGGATTGTCATTCTGCATTTCATGTTTGCCAGTGCCAGAGTTCCTGTACTTCTTATCTGCCACTTGCACCACTGTTTTTACCTTGTTAATTCTGCTGACTGCCACCCAAAATCACTGCCTACCAGGGTGCCCCCATTGGCCAAGCCTCTGATGATGTGCACGAGGGAATCAGCCGTGGGGACTACGTGCCATATTAACATAACTTGCAGTGAATGTAAAATATACACACATTTACACACTAAAACTACCAAAGCCTATCGTGCCCCCTGCCTGGGAGCAAGGTCCCTCTCTGTTAGAATGAACGCCATGACAGTTCCTCTTTAATGGAGAACTGTGCTAAACCTCTAACTAATTTTTCCCAGTAGAAGCTGTTCAAGTACGGTTTTGAATTCTGTTATTGTTCCATCTATACAGACCTTCTGATAACCTCAGTGGGTGCTTCTGTTTTACAGTCTGATGGTTAAGTAATAGATAACCCACTCTGAGGTGTGCAGTCGTGCTGTGATACACACACACCTTGGTGTGCGTAGTTCCGGCAGAGTGTGTCAAGCACCCAAGGCATGCATATATCAGAGCATGACCACACACCCAAGAGTGGGTTATCCATCTTATAAAATGGCAAAATTGTTTTTGGGGGGTGAAAGTGCAGGTGTGTGGTCGCACTCTGATATATGCATGGTCATGTGATGTGTTTCAACCAATCAGCAGACATAATTTTTCCTACTGTTTTAGAACTGTATGATGCAGTTTATTTTCCTAACAACCAGAGAGTTCTGTAGTAGAACACGGATGCACTGTGCCAACAATAAATGACATGATATCATATATTTCTAAAATGGTTCTTACCAGTACCATGTAAATCAGAAACACTCACTAAGATAACTAAAAAGCTTGCATAAACTGGGAAAAATGACTTGGAGATTTAGTGAACTTCTCCTTTAAAGGGATCTGGAAATCTGTGCTAACTGGCACCAGTTCATAATTTTCCTTTTTACAGAAATTAAATTCATACCTCTAGATGATCCCCACATAACTGTACTTGAATTACTGGTGTGAAAAACTGTTTTCAGTTGTTTTCTTTTCATGGACATTCTGCACAGTTCTCTTACTGAAACCAGTAATATGGCGTATCTATTATGTCACGGTTTGTGTAGAGTCCTAAGCATGAGCTGTTAACCTGTAAGAAGCATGCTCAGAGTTCTGTACATACACAAACCATGGCATGGTTAAAAAGTACAGTTACGTAAGAACTTACCGTAACAGTAGATCTTCGAGAGGAGCTCTTGCAGCAGGCTATTACATTCAGGACTATGCCGCAGGCACCTAGGACCTTCGGAGAAAACCTCTGCCAGCAATACCAGCGGGGACCTCGGCCCCGACGCCGGCCCCATCGGTCAGGGTACAAGAGGGGGCGGATCCAGCTCCACCTCAGTTCTCCCGCCAGAACCCAGCAGAAGGCCTGACAAGAGAAAGAGGCGAAGCCTACCATGAAGAAAGTTAGAAAGAAAAATCGATCTGCATACCTTGAGGGGAAAGGTGGGAGGGAAGAAGCACCTGCTGCAAGAGCTCCTCTCGAAGATCTACTGTTACGGTAAGTTCTTACGTAACTGTACTATCTTACTTCAAGTGGGAGCTCTTGCAGCAGGCTATTACATTCAGGACAGAGTCCCAAGCAGTCCCACAGCAAGGAGGTAGCCGTCCCCGGGAGGTGGAATATGCTGACTCCAGAGGCCTTAGGACAAAAGCCCTTGTAAAACTGCTAGGCTGAAGCCAGCAAGGCATCTGGAGAAGATATCCAAGCTGTAACGCTTGATAAAAGTATGCACCGAGTTCCAGGTTGCAGCCGCACAAATGTCCTGGATAGCGACATTTCGCAGAGCGTCGAAAGAAGCTGACACTCCTCTGGTGGAGTGACCCCTAACCGGGCCCGGCAGGGATTTATTGTGATGCTCGTAGCAAAACGAGACACAGCGGACTATCCATTTAGAGATAGTTTGCTTGGACACAGGTTGACCCAAGCAATGTGGTGCAAAAGCCACAAAGAGCTGCTCCGATTTACGGTGCTATACCGTCCTCTTGAGGTAATACCTCAGAATCCTGTGGACATCCAATGTGTGGAGGAGAGCCTCCCCTCTATTGGAAGGGGAAGGAAAATAAACTGGAAGATCAACCGACTGGTTGAGGGTCAATTCTGAGACCACCTTTGGAAGAAACTTAGGATTTGTTCTGAGGGAAACCCTTTCCCTATGGAAAACCAAATAGGGCTCTTTACACATCAGAGCCTGAAGCTCGAAACCTTCGAGCTGAAGTAACAGCAACCAAAAAACAAACTTTCCAAGAAAGGTAACGCAGCTCACAACTCCGCTGCTGGTTCAAAAGGAGGGAGGGTGAGCTTCTCCAACACAAAAAGGAGGTCCCAGGGTGGGACAGGGTCCCGAATGGGAGGTCTCATGTGCAGAATTCCCCTAAGGAAGATGCGGGCCACCTCCAATTGTGCTAATGCTCTCTCTCCCACGAGAGCATGGTAGGCAGAGATTGCCCGCATGTGCACCTTGATAGAGGAGTAACTGAGGCCTTTCTCGTACAAGGAGAGGAAGTACTGTAAAGTTAAGTTCACAGGGCAGGTGATGGGATTCAAATGCTGTGGCAACGCCCAAAGACAGAAATGCTTCCACTTCATCGCATAGGTGGAGCGAGTATAGGGCTTTCTTGCTGACGCTAAGACCGCCGCCACATCCGGGGAAACCCTGTATCTGTTTTGAGCTAGGTCTGAAGGAGCCAAGCATGTAGGTGCAGGGATTGGAGATCCGGATGGACCAGAGACCCATGGTCCTGGGACAGCGACTGCAAGCATATGGGCAGTGGAACTAGAGGTTCCCTGGATAACCGCTGCAGAAGTGGGAACCAAATCTGTCGAGGCCATTTGGGGGCCACTAGGATCATCCGGGCCCCTTCTGCCTGCAACATGAGCAGTACCCTCTAAATGAGAGGGAAGGGCGGAAAGACATAAAGAAACCTCCCTGCCCAACAAAGGGATAACGCGTCTGGCCAAAAAACTCCAGGCGCGTGCTCTCGCGAGCAAAACGTTGGCAGTTTGGCGTTACGTGGTGACACAAAGAGGTCCAGCTAGGGAAGACCCCACCTGTCGAAGAGCTGGTCCACTATGGATTGTAGCAGCTCCTACTCGTGTGCTCTGGCCCGTGACCTGCTTAAGCTGTCGGCCAGATCGTTTAGGAGGCCTGGAACGTGCATTGCGGACAGTACAATGCCCCGCTCCAGTGCCCAGTACCAGACTCTCATCGCCTCCCTGCAAAGAGGATACGAATGAGTGCCTCCTTGCTTGTTGATGTAAAAGACGACCGCCATGTTGTCTGTCTGAATCAGAAGGAAGCCTGGTGCCAGATCCTTTCGAAAAGCCTGAAGAGCGTAGAGGACCGCTCGCATTTCCAGCACATTAATGTGGAGGGACTGTTCCTCGGGTGACCAAACCCCTTGCATTCGATGTACACCCAGGTGTGCCCCCCACCCCAGGTCCGATATGTCCGTTGTCAGAGTATGACCTGGTGGCTCCGGATGAAAGCTGACCCCTTTCTTCAGATTGCTGGGGTCCATCCTCCAAAGCAATGTTCTCCTGACTGGCTCCGAGATCCTGACCATAGAGTCTAGGTTATCGCAGCTTTGATCCCACTGCACCCTGAGCATCCATTGTGGGACTCTCATGTGGAGGCGGGCCAAAGGAGTGACTGGAATGGCCGCCGCCATATGCCCCAGTAAACTGAGGAAGTTCCGAGACGGAACTCGAGGTGCTATAGAGATCCGTTCTGCCAGCTCTCGCAAGCGAACCCCCCTGTCTTGTGGGAGAAAAGCCGTGCCCTGGATGGAATCCAGGATTGCTCCTATGAAGGCGAGCTTTTGGCTGGGCTCCGGGGATGACTTTTGCAAGTTCAGGGTGATCCCCAGCTCTCGGAATAGAGTATAAGTGTCTCTAAGAGCCAGTAAGAGGCTGTCTCTTGATGGGGCCGTAAGAAGCCAATCGTCGAGGTAGGGAAACACATAATGTCCCATCCGCCTCAGGGCCGCAGCCACCACTGCTAGGCACTTTGTGAAGACTCACGGAGCTGAACAGAGGCCGAACGGAAGCACTCAAAACTGAAAATGCTCCCCTTGGAAGTGGAGCCTCAAAAACTTCCTGTGGGGAGGATAGACTCCTATATGCATGTATACATCCTGCATGTCGCGAGAACAGAGCCAGTCCCCTTGGTGCAGCAAGGGGGGAGTCCTTGAAGGGTCATCATTCTGAACCTTTTGTATTCGATAAAGAGGTTTAGAGGACTGAGATCTAGAATGGGACGAAGGTCCCCAGTCTTTTTTGGGACCAGAAAAGTGGGAGTAGAACCCCTGACCCCACTGTGCCCAGCGGACCCTCTCTATTGCTCTCTTCTGCAGGAGAGTCTGTATTTCTCCTTCTATCAGTGGGATGTGAGAAGGAGGCCAATGGAAGAGCTTTGGTGGAGTATGCGGAGGAAACTCTGAACTCTAGTGTATGTCCTCTCCGTACAATATCCAAGACCCACTGGTTTGCGGTAATAGACTTCCACCCTTCGAGATGAAAGGAGAAGCATCCCCCAACCGGCTCCCCTAGAACTTCTGACGGAAGAGGTGGGGGCAGAAGGGAGTCACTGGGCAGAGCCGGGAGTTGGGGGAGAGAGGTCTGGGAGGACTTGGGCCCACGGGCGGAAGGTCCACCAGACTGCTGGTTTCCGGATCTCCTGTGGAAGCCACCTCTCTGCCCTTGCTGGTTGCCACGGGCTGAACCTTGATTGCCTGAGGGCATGCGAAATGGCCGTCTACGGTGCTGACATCGCTGGTCGCCATGGTACACCTGGCGGACCGACCAGATCGACTTGCCCGACTCCCGGAGGCAGGAGATCAAAGCCTCCGTCTCCTGCCCAAACAATATGGTACCCTGGAAGGGCAAATCTCGGATACCGGACTGCAGATCCTGGTGAAAGCCCGAGACTCTCAACCAGGCATGGCGCCGAAGGCACACCCCAAGGCAGCTGCCCTGGCTGCCATGTCTGCAGTGTCATACGAGGCTCTCAGTATGTGGGAGCCTACGTCTCAGCCCGACTGCAAGAGGGTCAGGAGCTCTGTCTTCTTGTCAGAGTCTGGCATGGCCTGTGTCAGCTCGAGTCCCCTTTCCCATAGCGCATTCTGATACTGTACCATATGCGTTAGGAAATTCAGAGAGCGGATGGAACAGGTGGAGGCCACGTAAACTTTTTTGCCCACCTGGTCCAGGTATCGGGACTCCGGGTCAGGAGGCTGGGAGCTGAGGTGTTTCGGTTGCCGAGATTTATCACGGGCAGCCGTGATCACCGACGAGTCGGCCTGAGGGTGTTCTGCCAGGAAAGGTTCCGCCCTCGGAGCCTTGTACAGCCTATCCGACTTCTTAGGAACTGCCGGGATCGAGGCCGGATGCATCCAGGTGGTCCTAGTAAGATCCTGGAAAGTATCCACTAAAGGAGGAATAACCAGAGGCTTTGGCTCCTTCTGCCTCAGGTACCTGGCCAATCTCCAGCGTTCCAGATCCAGGTCTTCCGTGTCCCGCTCATTGGAAGCCTGGATGTGCCTCATGACGTCCATAAAAGTAGGATCATCCGGAGGCGAGCGAGGCTGGTCCTTCTCTCCCGGGAAGCGCTTGAGGCTGAGAGAGGATGAAGAGGTCGAAGATGAAGAGGAGGATCGACTATCTGATTTGGAATAGTCTGACACCAGCCTGCGACCATGCCTTCGCTGACGTCGGTAACTAGGGGATCGATGTCGGTCCGAAGACCGACTCCGGTCCCTGGACTGGCGACGGAGCAATGACCGACGTCAGTCAGAAGACTGACGTCAGGAGCGTTCCCGCATAGTGCGAGAAGGGCTCCTGGAACGAGACCTAGACTGACGTCGGTCAATAGAAACCCTGGAGCGACGTCAGTGGTCCTCGGACCTGGAGCGGGAACGAGCCCTGGAGGGGGGGGTGAAAGCTGGCGCTCTGGTGACTTCCGTGTGGAAGTCTCACCCCCCAGGTGTAGTTCTCCCGCAGGGTCTGGTACCGGTGTCTGGGCCGGCGACGGGGAGGACCGCTTGTGGACCTACCCCACCAAAAGGAGAAAAGCTCCTTGAGCTCGTCCTTGGAGAAAATATCAGCCCCTTGCTTCCGAAATGAAGTCTCCGGGACGCAAAGGAGAGCTCTCCTGAGGGCCCAAGGGGGAGGAGGACTTGAGCGACGGGGACGTCGGTATCTCCCGACCGACCCATGTCCTTTCGCCTCGACTGGCGCCGTGTGGGGACAGGCAGCGGTGACACCAGGGGGCGCTGGAGAGTCCTTAGTCTCCGGAGGCACGCCTTTAGCGGGCAGCGTCGGTGCTTTAGCAGGTGGGGCCGGAGCAGGTACCTCTAAGGACTTGGCAATGACCCTTAGCGAAGTCACCTTTGGCTTGGCCGGCTTCTCCCACGACGGGCCGGCCTTAGCCTGTGGATTCTTCGGCGGTTCTCCAGACCCTGAAGGACGGGCCTTTTTGGGAGAAGGCCACGAATGCGATCTGTACCGAGACCGGGACCGGTGACGGGACCGACTACGGTCCTTGCGGTGGCGCTTCTTCTCCTTCCTCTTCCCCTCCAAGGAGTGCAGGTCCATCTTCTGTTCTAACAGGTAGGCCTTAAGGGCCTTCAGGTGGCGGATGCGGGTCCGACTGGTGAAGGCCTGGCAGTCTGCACAGTTGGTGGTGTCGTGGTCGGGACCAAGGCAGAAGACGCACTGCCGATGTCCATCCTTGGCAGGGATCTGCCGCCCGCAGTCGCACTTGTTTAAGTGTTCGGGTGACGCCGAAGCTCGGGAAGACATCGAACCCGGCCGGGTAAGAAGAGGGCTGATGTCGGTACTGGAAGCGGCAGGAGTGAGGGAAAAAACAGCGCTTGAAGCGGGAACAAACAATGATATGACGGCAGCGAACTGATATCGGTGTCGGTAAACGGTAAAAACCGTCGGAAAAACAGCAGGAATCTTGCTAGAAGTTCTTCTTTTCGCTAATCGCAGGCAGAAGCAGATACTCAGCTTCACGTGCGGGTACGCGGCAGGAAAGAGCTGGAGGTGGAGCTGGGTCCGCCCCCTCTTGTACCCTGACCGACGTCGGGGCGGGGCCGGCATCGGGAGCGGTCCCCACTGGTATTGCTGGCAGAAGTTTTCACCGAAAGGTCCTAGTGCCTGCGGCATAGTCCTGAATGTAATAGCCTGCTGCAAGAGCTCCCACTCGAAGTAAGATCTCCAGGTGACTGGTTCCATCAAAAGAACTAACAGAATGCTGCCCATAAAAAGAACACACTGCCCAATACAGTTTTTCACATTACTTTTTATTCTGTTACACATGGATCACTTAAGGATAGGAGTATCACTTCTGAAATGAGGAACATTATTACCAGCTGCCAATTAAATAAAACAGTTCCTGTCCTCTTTAATGGACCATAAGGCCTTCTTCTGCGGACAACTTCCGTTTCTAGGTTTCATTACTAGATTCATTTACACTGAAAGAGGGTCCTTGTCCCCCATAGTTGATGAACTCCTTTCCTGAAGTCACAGTCCTCTGTCTATGACATCATTTCCACAGCTAAAAACTGTGATGTTATGAGGGACGAAACTGTGAGGGGCAGCTGCAAGTTGAGGGGCTAGCTGCACAATCGAGCAGACCTGAAAGACCGTATTGGCCTGTTTCTGCTGGCATTTTTGTATGTTAGTATGTTATAAAATGGCAAAGGATTTAACAACAGAAGCAGATGAACTCAAGGGAACAATGATCACGTTTCTGCACAAAAAAAAACAAAGCAGTAAAGATGAACAAAAGGAAGAGAAGCGTAAACAGTACATAAGCCGAATTGTCTCTATATTTATTTATTTATTGGATATAATCGGAATTACAAACCTTTGAGTCACAGACTCTTTTGCAAAGGCTCCACGTCGGTGACAGAGGGAGGAGGGTAAACAAATACAGAGAACACACAATAAACAGGTAGAAATTCGTAACACAGTACTGCAGGTGCAGTCCAGGCATAAGCTTTGTTAACTGGTGACAGTAGTAGGCAGCGATACAAGATAACCCATTGTCAGAGAGGTAAATGATGCTGACTCTTGGGATCAATTGAGACCCTGTGTCGTGTGTATTGGGGGTATGAAAAAAACCAGAGTAGGGCAGAGAGTTAGCCACAGTCGCATTTTTCTGACTCCAGGAGTTGAGCTCTGAGGGCTGTTTTGAATTGGGAGAGGCTAAGGGTAGCAAATGGGTTTAGGGCTGTGCTGTGAGTCAGGAGCTGAAATTTAACACTTCTACAATTTAAGTCTGGCTATGCAGTGCAACAACGTCTGGACTGAACACAAATCAACCTTACAGATACACTTTTCCTAAACTCCCCCAGTTCAGCATGTGCAGGGTACAATAAACTCTTTAGCAGCAGAAACTCCGAGTTTTCGGTGGTTTTTACTTGTGCTGCTAGCCCAGATTAAATTAAATACTCTAATTAACACAGTACAGCTTGTGCAGTGAAGAATTAATTCTGTCCCAGCTTGGCACCAGAAACTCTGAGTTTTCTGCGGCTTTCCCAAGGGGGGCTTGCACATTAAATCACTCAATTCAGTTGAAAGTTACAGTTCTGCCTGAGCAGGGAAATTTGGTTCTGTCCACGCCTTTAGCAGCAGAAAAGAATAGTATTCGGTGGCTTGCAACGGTCAGTCAAAAAAGGCACCAGAAGCAGGATCCCTCCAGCAGTCCTGTGAAACAGTCGCGATTGCAGCCAGGAGAGTGGGAAGAGAGGTAATTACCTTGTGGCAGCTTCTGGGTATCGCCAGCAGGAAGGGCTTCAGGGACTGGCCCTCGCGACCTCCGGGCTCCTCGGGGAAGGGGGGTGCGATCCTTGTGGCAGCTTCTGGGTATCGCCGACAGGGAGGGCTTCAGGGACTGGCCCTCGTGACCTCCGGGCTCCTCGGGGGAGGTGGGGTGCGATCCTTGTGGCAGCTTCTGGGCACCTCAGAAATGCAGCACCCCTCTCATGCTGCACTACAGTGTGAAGCCCAACGCCACAGGTGGAGGGTCTTATAGCCCCTGGAAGGTCCGGTACTTCCCAATAATGCCCACCCTGGAGGGTATTACTGCACTTAGAAAATGGACATCTTAGTCAATTTCAATTAAGTGGTAAAATGAGAGCGGAAATAAGTTTAAAAATGAATAGTAGTAGAATAAAATGTGTTTATTGAAAAAATAGTCCACGTTTAAAGGCTGTTCCACCTGATGTTGCTCCTTCCCACAGAGCTATTGTAATGTATTGAGCTACACACACTGCCACCTCAGCAGGCAATGTGTAGAAAAGATTCACCACAGCAGTCTCTGGACATAATCTATCTAATTTCTGCACGAATATTATTGTTTTTTTGTAGCCGTCGGAAGATGCATCTGTTGAGCGCACGACCGACCTTGCATTACGCTAATGCATGATGACGAACAGCCACGAGGTAAATTATTAGTTTATTTTAAATTTGAAGCAGGAGCTTGATTAACAGTGGGGCCACTGTGGTATGAGGGAGTCGCTTTGTGCCATTTTGGTATACTCGCTTCATGGTATGAAGCAAAATGGATTGACTGCTTCCTTTTTCATTCTTGTTCGCCACGGCAGTGCAAGAGTGCAATCAGGAGAGTGGCGCCATTGTAAAAGAACACGGCTATGTGAAACTGCTATATGACCCCCTCTTCCTAACCACGAACTATCCAGAGTACGGGCTTTTTTTGTTTTGCTGGCAGTGGCACTAAGGTAAGGAGTGTTGGGCGGTTGGGGGGGGCAGTAGTTCTCGCTAAGCAAGAGAAAAACAAGGTGGGATTTCAAATTTCACCGGGTTCTTTCAGCCAATGACACAGCAGGCTGGGCACCAGTGTACAAGGGTACCTGGTGAAGTGGCATTTGGACTGGTACTTATTTTTACCTGGGCATCTATTGAAAAATAGATGCCCAGGTTGGAGCTACCTTCGGTCAATCAGAATGGAGAATACATTCTTACCATTTTCTAACTTGATATGATAGAAGGCATTCTTAGGATGGCAGAGAAAGGGGAGATGCTGTTGATGGGAGACCTGAACATGCCAGATGTTAACTGGAGCACATTTGCTGCAGCCACATCCAAGAGCAGGGCCATTCTCGAGGCTCTACAGGTGGCATGCCTCAGACAGCTAGTTTTGGAACCCACTCACAAGGGAGCAATCTTAGATCTCGTACTCTCAAATGGGGACAATGAGAGGATCTCATATCTAGAAGTGGGTAGCCATCTGGGAACAAGAGACCATCAAACAGTGTGGTTCACGATAAACTCAGCTACAGAGTCAAGCCATACAAAAGTGAGGGTAATGGACTTCAGGAGGGCTGACTTTGGCAAGGTGGGAGAGTGCCTTAGAAAAGCACTAGCAAACAGGATAGGAGGAGGGGTGGAACAACAATGGGGAAACATCAAATCTGCCATCACAGAGGCAACAAGCCTTTGTGTGAAGCAAATAAACAAATCAAAATGAAAGAAAAACCCACCATGGTTCTCAAAAGGGGTGGCGGGGAAGGTCAAGGAGAAAAAGATAGCATTCAGGAAGTATAAAGAAACACAGAAGGAGCAAGACAGACAGCTGTAGCAGTTAAGGCAGAACGAAGCAGGGAAGGAAGTCAGACTAGTAATGGCCCAAACAGAGGAAAAGACAGCAAACTCGGTTAAGAAGGGGGATAAAGCCTTTTATAGGTACATCAGGGAATGTAGAAAGAAGGAGGGATAGTGAGGCTGAACAGAATGGACGGTGGGTGGGCAGAGAGGGACAATGAAAAAGCAGGGATACTGAATGACTATTTCTGCTCAGTAGTCACAAAAGAGGAGGAGGGGGAGGTGTCTAATCCAAGTAACAGAAGCACTCTGGATAGGGGGTCGACACCAGTCCTTTTACAGAAAAAAGGGTTCTGAAAGAACTCCTAAAACTGAAGGTGGACAAAGCAATGGGGCCTGACGGAATTCACCCCACAATTCTAAAAGAATTAAGGAGAGAACTAGTAAAACCACTGACTACCCTTTTTAATAAATCATGGGAGGATGGTGTGGTACCTGAGGACGGGAGGAAAGCAGATGTGATTCCCCTTCACAAAAGTGGGACCAAACAGAAGCAGGAAACTACAGACCTGTCAGTTTGCCCTCTGTGGTAAGGAAAGTGATGGAATCACTTCTGAAGAAAAGAACTGTTGAGTACCTAGAGGCCAGTGGGGTACAGGACCCAAGGCAGCATGGGGTCACAGCGGGAAGGTCATGTCAGACGAATCTAATTGATTTCTTTGACTGGGTCACCAAAGTAGTAGACCAGGGAGAGGCTGTGGGCATGGTCTACCTAGACTTTAGCAAGGTATTTGACACAGTCCCACACGAAAGATTAATAGTCAAATTAATCAGCCTGGGAGTGGGTCCCAGGGTGGTAGCCTGTGTAAAACATTGGCTGGACAACAGGCCACAGAAGGTAATTGTAAATGGAGTCCACTCTGAAGAAAGAAGGGTTACTAATGGGGTACCGCAGGGTTCAGTACTGGCTCCAGTCGTTTTTAAATGTCTTTATAAGTGACACTGCAGAGGGACTGGAAGGAAAAGTATGCCTCTTTGCAGATGACACAAAGATCTGCAACAGGGTTGATACACAAGGAGGCATTGAAAGGATGAGAAGGGATTTGGCAAGGCTGGAGGAATGGTCAGCAGTATGGCAGCTTGGATTCAATGCAAAGAAGTGCAAAATAATGCACCTGGGAAAACAAAAACCCAGGGGAAGATTACACAATGGGGGGAAGGTAGTAACAACACAAAAATGGAAAAGGACCTGGGGGTCATCATATCAGATGACCTTAAGGTTAGCAAACAATGTGAGAAGGCAGTAGGGTGGGCTGGGGGGATACTGGGAAGTATAGGGAGAGGCACTGCCAGCAGAAAACAGGAAGCTGTTATCCCTCTGTACAGACAGCTGGTAAGACCCCCATCTGGAGTACTGCATCCAGTTCTGGAGACCCTATCTCACCATGGATATAGACAGGATAGAGGCAGTCCAGAGGAGGGCAACTAAAATGGTGCAGGGTCTGCAAGAGAAGCCATATGAGGAGAGACTAAAGGAGCTTAATATGTATACCTTTGGGGAGAGGGGGGAACATGACAGAAACTTTTAAATACCTCAGTGGAGTCAACAAAGTCCAAGAGGGTAGCATCTTTCAGAAAAAGAGATGTGCAAGAAAAAGGGGACACAATTTGAAGATGAGGGGGCGGTTCAGGGGCAATGCGAAGAAGTGTTTTTTTCACAGATGGACGCATGGAACAGCCTTCCTGAGGAGGCTGTGGGGTCAAACTGTGGGAGAATTCAAGAATACATGGGACAGACATAAGGAAATTTTTGTGGAGGTAGGAAGAAATAGGCTGTTGGTTAACTAGGATCTGCAGCTTATCCTGTAGGTAGGGAAATGGACAGACTAGGTGGGCCAAGCGGTCCTTATCTGCCATCAAAGTCTATGTTTCTAAGTTGACGGTGGAGGGGTTCAAGAGGGGGTGGGACAGGTACAGGGGAAGAGTTCTGGAAGCAAAGATCTGTGCAGCGGGAATATCAGGGACTCAGAAGGGAGAAGCCAGAGAGGGCGAGGGGGTCAGTAAGGTCAGCTCCCAGGTTGGGGACTGACCAAACCAGCAGACACGAAAGACTGTTAGGCCTATTCTGCTGGCATTTTAGTATGTTCTATGAACTTAGTTTCCCATTTCTGTCTATTCTAAGTGTACATGTGGTATAACTTACTGATTTATGCATCACATTTAGCAGGTTAAAGCAACCCTGGAAGATGGTGGAGACAGTAAAAGCGTATTTATGGGAACATACCCAAAACAAACCCACAATGTGGCTGGCTGGGACAGTATGAATGCTATACCGCCAGCAACATTTATATACAATGCTATACCGCTGTGCGTAACATTTTGATCTTTGTGGTTCTTATTCTGATCGTTTTACATTTTGTAATATACAATAGATCTTGCCATTACATGTTTTACTGTTTAGCTAGGCGTTCCTTGTACCTCTCTCCTCCCTTTTTCGCACCATACTGGTTTGTGTGTATGATACATGTCTTGCCAAAATATGTAGTTATTTGGTAGGTACGTGCTGTATGACCTAAAACCCCAAAATAATGAGTCTTGAAAACAAAAAATAGTACTTTAATAATGAAAGCATTTGATATAATCATGTGTAGTTAATTCATTTCCCTAATTTCAATTGGCTTTCACCAGGACAATAAAACACATTATGCTACCCTAATTGTGATAAAGTGTCTGCGCAATAGAACGTCCGATCCTCATCTTGGAAAGAGAAAAACTACAGAATTTGCATTCAGAAAGATCACATGAAAACTAGTTCACAAAACTGAACTCCTAAAGAAAAGGCAGGTATATTTCAATTTAACAAAGAAAAGGCCAGCTAGTCCACAGCTCGTCCTGCCACTGGGAGACTAGAGTGGGTGTGCACGCTCAAGAATCTCATTTTGGGAACAGCTAGAGCAGCTCAGAGTATTACAGAGGGGAGATGCTTGGGTCCCAGGGAAAGAAAGAAGGTACAGGCTGGTCAAGGAGAGGTATTTACCCTTGCTCATTCTCTTAGCTGGAGGGAGGGTATAGCTGTGGTACTGCTAGTTGTCAGGATGCAGGAAGAAAAAAACGTTTCCCTTAGTCCCCATGTCACAGCAGAACACACAGAAAAATAGGATATTAAATTATAAAATAAGATCAGTATTGGAAATTGCAGTTTTGCCTACTCGTTTACCATATTTTTCTACACACATATGATTTAATTATAAAAAAATTAGTTAATTAGTACTGGCTCAGACAAGAAACTGGACAAAAGGTTTTAGCAGCACTGTATTGTGGACAACCTCACATCAGAAACTTTCTTTTCAATTCCTTTTTTATCCTTTTGTCTCTGGAGTTGGCCCCTTGAGTCAGGCACCCACCCAGCCCCATCTGCAGCTTCTCTGGCATGTTCCATTGCCCCTCAAGCATGCCCCCATGGTAGGGCCCCCTGGCTGGCCAAACTTGATCTATATTCCCAGTGGGAGACTCTTTGGTGGAAGAGGCCAGTCAGTGAACTAGGGCCCAAGAATGCCCTAGCATCTTCGTGCAGACTACTGGGGTTTTCCTCTTGCAGTTGCACCACTCCTCTAGAAGGAGCCAAGCCAGCATTGTTGCGCTCACTCGGTCTCTGCTGCACAGCCATTTGTGGACACCCTGTGGCAGTGCCAGCATCGTGAGCATCTGCCCTGTCACTGGGCAGACTCAGTAATGCCTTTTTTTTTTTTTTTTTAATTATTGCAACAGATCCCTTCTAAATAGGGAGAGTGTCAGTTTGAAGCGTTTATTAAACTTTTCTGCCATGACGGTAACTTTGGTGCTCAGCTCTCAGAATGGGAGGCGGCAAGCTGCCCTGGCATTTCCATACACTGCTGGCAGACCATGGAGCAATCACCAGATCTCCAACGTGTGTGTGTGTGTGTGGGGGGCAGGAGGGCAGTGAAACCTGACTGCTGGGGTGAGGGCAAGGCGATACAAAAGTGGAGACATGTAGCAATACTGTTAGGTTAAGCATCAGCTTGAACGATGATGTACCTGTCCACAGTTTTCTCCTGGCAGCTCCTTAGAAGTCTGTAGTGTCTGAAACTTTATATTCCAGATGTGGAGATAGCCTTAGAAAAGAAACAAGAAATGTTAAACGGAAAGCTGCTCTAAAAAGGACAACAATAACATTTCCAGTGGAATAATTAGACCTCTTTTTCTTGTAAGAAATTCAAGAACATACAAAATTAAGAAGCTCAAAAATGAATGAAATGGAACTTCTCTAACCAGGATTAGTCTTTCCTTGATCAATGTTTGCAGCACGACTTTAACAAAGTCTACCACTGGTTTTCTGCCAACAAATTGACAATCAACACGAAGAAGACTAAAACGTTGCTGTTTAGAAGTAGGCAGACTCAAGACAGTCCCAGGCCCGGAGTCTAAAGGTACCAATTACTGACTAGGGTACAGTGGTTATTCTGCTGCAAACAAAGCTGACCTTGAGAAAATCTCCCTGGCTTTTAATCGGGCTTGTAAATTTGCACTTGCTTTCAAGCGCGATTGTCACAGTGTGGCGATCTCCCAGAACTCAGTATGAACTGCTACCAGTTTTCAAAACCCTTCAGACGACTGAATGGTCTCCTTGGTATGCTGCACTACTCAGTGAGACTCACTCCAGGTATCTCTGGGTCAGAATGCCACAAGAGCCACTGCTCACACAGTACAGTGCCCTTACCCAAAAGGCAAATGATCCATCCCTTTAGTCACACAGCTGAGAACATGTTGCTTTAGATATGATAGCTTTGTAGCCTGTCTCTTCGGAAAAGGATGACAGACTTGCCAATTTACCCCAGGTTATCAATACCTTAAAAGACTCTGTCACAGAAAGCATGATGTATATAAATATATAATTTAATACTCCAATATATTTGCATGTGTATCTCCTACCCAGTATGACGTCTATCTGACAGCTCTACCAGGTGGGCTGGGTTCAGGGAGGAATATGTCACTCGGCTCAAAGGCTAGGTTTGGCTACTCTGCACAGGGGCACCCAAGTAACTCCGAACACAGGAAGCAATAACTAATGTCCAATACCAGAAGTGGGATTCTAAAGTGTGGCTTTTATTCACATCCAAACAGAATAAACAAAGCATAGATGGACCCCCATGGGGCTACACTCCTGGTAATGCAGATTAAAGGAGACCAGAACACATCCTCATCACTTTAGCCCTCAGGCTCTGAACACACTGGGCACACAGCCCGGACCTGTACCATGGCCCTGGGTTACATAGCCCGAACTTGTACACGGCTCTGGGTTTTCCCTGGCTTGGCTCCCTTGCCAGCCACTTGGACACCTTCCATACTTCATGGAAACATTTTCTGGTGGCTCCCTAAACCACCTAAGAGTACCTCGGCTCCATCAGGGAATCCTCCTCTTTAATCCCACGTCTGGGTACTTTCCTCAGGCACTGGCCAAGTACCTGAGAGAAAGCAACAGGTGTCCCAGAGCAAATCCATAGTGGTGAATTTGGTTACTACTGATTGGGGGGGCCTCCCACCTCTCACTCCCACAATTCATACCCGGCCATTTCTCTGGACTGTAAACACCTCATCCTTCAGCACTTTGCTGTGTAGATTCTTGCTAAATGTATTTCACATTCAATCTACTTGTCATGCTTCCCATTTGTGCTGGACTTAAACATTCTTAAAAAATAAGTGGCATTGTCCATTACCCTAGACCCCCCACAGGTTAAGCAGTCCAATCCCCACATTCTTTCTTTCCATTTTGTGCTGGCCTTGAACATACTTATAAGTGGCTTTGTCCATTACTCTACATCCCCCACTGAGTTAAGCAGTCCAATCCCCACATCTTCCAAATGTACTTGGCTGTCTTTTCCTGACCTCACAGTAACAGTCCCTTTAGTTTCTTTCTGTTTCAGGTGAAAAACACTTGGCACTTTTTCAGAGCGAACTCTCCCTTTGGTTGCAGGTGCCTCACAGGATGTTTCCTCCTCAAGGAATCTCTTACAGAGCTTCTGGTGCCTCAGCACAACTCAGACAGGCAGCTTCTTTCCCTTAGCCGGACCCAGGGGGTTGCCCCTGGAAAACAGGCAGACACCTTCCCCCCATCCCCTCAGGAATGGGGCTCTGAATCATTGAGAGCAGTCTCCACCACTTCAATTACCAGTTCCTGTGTTCCTCTTCAGGTAGAAACACACACCTTAAACAAAAGTAGCTCTGAAACAGAGCTTAAAGCTCTGAGAGCCTGCATACACACTGCTGCACTACAGTCTCTCTGAGACTGCACACAGACTGGCTTCAAATTCCCCAACGTTCTACTAACCTTCAACTGCAACATTACAGTGGCTTATGCAGCTGCGACAGTTCTAAAATGTCATCCCTCAGTCTTAGCTGAGACTGAGACGAGAGTGAGACAGTGTGAAATCCATTTAACTGGAGTTTCACAAGCTGCCTTCCTGCCTACCACTAGGTCTTACTGGATTCTAGTAACCCTGGGTAACAGGGGGGTTACACGTTACATGATTAAACACACTAAAAACTAAGGGGAACACAGTATTGTACCAAGATGAAAAACAAACATTTGAACACACACAGATCACACAGAAAACCCTAACTCAATGTTAACTACATTTCTGAGTAGAGTAGAAGGGGATTACTCCAACTGGAAACTGGTGAGTTATAGCAGGTTCAAACCTGTGATGTTACCAGTCCAAAATCCCAAATATAAATGAACTCTTACAGCAAACATACAACAGAAATACCTTCAGCTGGCAGGCCTACTAAACCTGCATCATCATACAAGCCTCTCTGACATCACACCATGGACCTTCCTTTGATCTCTGGGAACCACTTCTTCCTCAACGGTTCTAAACTGGTTTTGTGGATTGGATCTTGGTCCTTTTGTTATCCTGGCTGACTATGTGGCAGGGTGCCATCTGGATGTACCTTTATTTATTGCCTCTTTAGATGAGAAGAGGCTCAGTCCTTTGATGCTTAAGTAAAACAAAGGCCTTTACAAGACAGGAACTGTTGCTGTCTCCCACCCAACCTGCTTGTACTCTAAGTACAAAGGACTGCTGAAACCAAAACCACTCTCAGCTAAGTGCCCAGACCTCCCAACTCAGCTGAAATACTTTACAGCGGCCTAGATGACAGAAAAAATTAAAAGGAAAAAATACATTGCATAGTAGCCACAGTGATGCTCACACGTGTGATTTGTACATCAACCTAAACGGGTTGCCTTTTTACCACCAACTGCCCTTCAAGTTGGCACGGGTGTGCAAAAAGGTTGCACTAGGATTCATGCCCCTGCGATGTGCGGTGGCAGGCTCCAAACACTGCTGAGGAAGACTGTCCTAGGGCAGCACTTTTTTTTTTTTTTTTTTTAATAGGGCCACCAAAGTCTGAAACTCACCACCCACTGACTATTGTGCTCCTTCCCTATTTTTCTTTAAAAAAAAAAAAAGGTGAGGTCTTACTTCAACACAGTGTTGTGCAGGTGTAACTAACCTGAGCTGGGTTTAATATCTCATTATTTAATCTATTTTATATGCTGTCTGTTGTTGTACAATATTATATACAACAGCAGTGGAGATAAAAATGACAAGATAAAAAACTATCTTAGCTTGTGACATCAGTAACAGCAACACGAAAAAAACTACGGTTGTTACTGCTGTCACAGCAGATATGTTTAAGGTTACCCTCATCACAGGAAAATAATGAATATTGTAGTCTGAGAAAGAACAAATAAAATAAATAAATGAACTCTCACACAGCAGCTTTCACAATGCTGATATCACAATGCCCAGTGCAGCACTGAAACCAGTTGTTAAAATAGAAGAAAACTGCACAATTCTGAGAT
The DNA here is from genome assembly GCA_016271365.2 of Neoceratodus forsteri. Lineage (NCBI taxonomy): Eukaryota > Metazoa > Chordata > Ceratodontiformes > Ceratodontidae > Neoceratodus > Neoceratodus forsteri. Next base: position 349,917,214 of record JADMNL010000024.1, read on the forward strand.
AAACTGCAGATTTAAATCTATAACTTGTACACTACTACAGTGTATTTATTACATATACAATATCCGGACTCAAAATAGGCAATTATTCACTTGTGAGTGAGGAGGAATTTCATGACTCACTTGTAGCTCTGCCGCTCATGGGTTATGGTCCTACCCCTTCACACCTGAAGATAAACTTCATATTCTGAGTCCGCCCACTGCATATCCCCTATGTACACTACGTCTCATCATTTATATGCTGTCCGTTGCTGAACTGTTCTATACACTACTGCTCATTTATTGTACTGTAATAACTGGTGAGCCCCTTCATTGACTGGACTGACACCACTGCTGAACGCCGTAATAACTGGCTGTTTATTATGGTGTGGGTGTCAGCCAGTCAAACTGAAAGTAAAAGCCCCTGCCGTCTCACACTCAGACACCAAATGCCACAGAAAGGACAACTGCCTTTTTAAAAGAAAAATCTACACAGCACTAAACCAACCAGCATTAAATAAGATAAAGTATGGAACATTACATTATTATTTTTTAATACACACCCTTGTGATTTAGGTGAAATTGCATACTTTGGTGTGTAAAAAAAAAACACTCAATGTACAACACCCCATCCATTAATCTCTATGTATTGCATTATATTGTGTATTATGTTTGTTCTGAGTGCAAAGGTCTCCTGAATATGAATAAATAAGTAAATAAGAACGAGAGAAGAGTGTGTGTGTTTAAAGCAAGAGAGGTAAGAGAAAGATTTCAGTTTGGAGTTTAATTTTAGTAGATACAAACAATATACATCAATACATCCCAAGGAGCCACTTGTTGCAGGATAAGAGTGGTTTCACGCATATTCTGCTTGAGGGAGAACAGCAAAGTGAAGCTGAGCTGTTCTGGCTCAGGCAGAATGCAAGTGAAATCACTGCTACCTGCAATGAGTGGCAACAGTGGATGTATTGCAGATTAAGGGAGTGCTCAAAGTTATTAAAAAAAAAAAAAAGCTGCCCCGGAACGTGCTCGTTTCCAGGGCATCTGCGTGAGACGCTCTTCACAGTATAAGAGTGTCTCACACGCAGCGGAAAGGAGCGCGACAACTGGTCGAGAGCACTCCCGCAATCTATAATGAGAATAAAGAAAGCCCTGAATCAGTATGGTTTAGGATGAATAATGTGACAAGGAAAATGTTTTTCCAATACCTTTATTTTTTTTTTTTTTTTACATTTATTGCAGCTGTTGGAAACAGCCTCCTGAATATTATCACGGCAATGCAATTCATTTAAGAGAGGAATACTGCAACAAGTAATACAACTTAGAGATAACCTTGGTACAAATATAAAATTAAATATGTTCAAGCAGTTTAAATATGAACTTATTTTTTCAGTTCATTACCAGCTACAGTGCACATTCCCAATTAGTTTGGCAGATTCAGAATATTAAAAAGTTTGAAAAAAGAAAGGAAAGCTAAGCTTGAAAAGAATCGGGTATGCAAAATATAAAAACTAATGATTACAAACTATATAGTGGTTGTATAATATAGTAGCGTGTTGTAACAAAGTGTACAGCAAGCGAACATATGATATTAAGCGTAATGTAATTAGGGTTTGTACCAACTCCCACTATAAAACATTGTAAACTTAGAAGTTTAATTTAGTTCTATAATATTTATAGAGATAAAATGCACAGAATCCTGAAGAAGTGTGTAACACGAAACGCTAGCTCATATGACTGGCAATAAAATAAAATGAAGAATATTTGAAACACTAGATTTATGATTGAGTGAGCCATAATTCCAACCTCACCACATCCTTTTCTGCTCCAACCTGAAGGAAAACCAGAATCTGCATTACAGAAACTTTCACAGGTTTAAACCTGAGCATTGGGCCCATGTGGCAACATTTTTCCAGACTCTCTTATAACGAGGACCTGGAAACTTTTCTGGAGGCCATGCGAGTGTCCACAAACTTGGCAGAATATCCAAGTTTCAACAATTTCTTCCCCTCTGGAGGCCAGGCTGCCAGCTGCAGTTTGTCTGGATTCAGGTGAAACACAGGACCTTGCCTCATAAAGTCCCTGAGAAGGGAAAGTTGAAACAGTCCCTGAATTGGGGGTGTCTGAAATACTGAGGCTCTGGCTGCTCAGGCAGAGAAGTTGGACTTTGCTGGGATACGGGAGGGCTGGGAGTTGGGGCGGGAAGGGTAGCACTTCTCAGCCTGTACCACTGCACAATTCCTTTGTCGCACTTGCTGGATGGGGCAGCCGGGAGGAGGCGCCCACAGCAGTGCGAAGGGAGGAAGTGGGAGTCTTCAGAAGGGGAGGCCTCAAGGAGGGAGGAAGAGACCCACAGCTGAGGAGGAAGTAGCTACTGGTAGGTGGCTCTACTGAAGGTGGACAGACTTAGGAGCAAGTAGAGAATGGGAAAGAGAGGTGAAGAGCCAGAGAGGTGCTTTGGCTTGGAGGGATGGACAGCAGGTTCAGAAGATCACTAGGATGGTAGCAGATGGGAGGGAGCTTTGTCACCGTCCACCTGGGGACAAATGACCTGGCAAGGGACAGGAGAAGGGGTAATGCAGGGAAACTTCAGGGAGCTGGCGAGGGGCCTCAAGCAGGTGGCATGCATAGTGCCTTTTGTTGAAGTGTTACTTGTATACGATCAAGGAAAGGATGGAACACTCAATACCGGGGCTTTTAACAACTGGTTGACTGTCTGATGAATGGAGGAGGGCATTGGTTACACTGGGAACTGGGGGCTAGCCTGGAAGGATATGAACTTCTGCAGGAGAGACAGCCTGCATCTTTCCAGAAGGGATATATCAGTCCTCAGTGGGAGGTTTAAATGCTACCTGGATGAGCATTTAGACTCGTCGGGGGGTGGGGGCTGAAAAACCAAGTAGGCAAAAAAGGCAAGAATTTACTCCCCACTGATGAAGCAACAAGGAGGGAGAGCCCAAGGGGAGTAAGGTTCCCCAGGGCAGGAGAGTAGGAAGACAGAGGCAGTGATAAGGCAGAGGACAAACGGGGTATGAATCAGGAAAGCAAGAAGAAAGGAGTAAAGGAGATGGCTAACAATGAAGGTAAAAAGAGAACAGATGGTCAGGGGGAGCTTCAAGGAACAGTACAGGCAGGAAGGTGAGAGCAGGGAAGCAGGGAGAGAGTAAGATTTGGAGAGCCATGTGTGCCAATGCAAGGAGTTTGGGAAACAAAATTCCTGACCTGGAGGCCATCATGGCGGAGGCTAGCCTGGATTTGGTGGTCACAAAGAAGTCATAGTGCACAGACACCCACAAATGGGACATGGCCATAGCAGGATACTCTACGTTCAGGACAGACAGGGAAGAGAGGAAAGGAGGGGTTGTAATATATGTGAGGGAGAGAATCAAGGCCATGGAAGTACAGGGGCACTGAGAGGATAAAGAAGGTCTGGACGTGCTGCGGGGCATCTTGGAGACATGTACTGGAGCCGCTATACGTACAGGGATGGTATACAGATCTCATGAAGGCGTTCAATTCCATTAATCACCACCACCTCCTCAACAGCCTGATCTCAGCTGGACTGTCCCTTGACACGGTATCCTGGTTTGGCAGCTACCTCTCCCATCGGACACAATGTGTCAGAACTGGAGACACCTACTCCGGATCTAAGGAGGTGTGTCAAGTTCCATAAGAGTCCATCCTCGGCCCACTCCTTTTTAGCCTTTTTACTAAACACCTTCCCCTCTGTCTGCCTGGCACACACCGTACTTTACGCCGATGATGCCATAATATCAGTGGCTGATAGGGACCAAACCACCCTCACAGCAGAACTACTAGACTGCTTCCACAAGCTAGAATCCTGGTTCTGCCAAAACAAACTCCTGCTCAACCACAAAAATACTAAGAGCATGCGGCTCACTCCCCTCAAAATAAAAATAAATTTTGCCCCCTGCTCATATGGACATATGAGACGCTTGAACAAGTGTCCTCGTTTAAATACCTAGGTATTCATCTAGACGACACTCTCACCTTCGCCAACCATATAGACAATGTTGTCAAAACTGCCAATAAGAAACTGGTTGTTCTATATCGGCATTGGCACTCTACAACGCCTGCAGCCCTCAAACTTGCCTATATCCATTGACTATGGTCTGCCTATATATCCATCTGAAACAAACACCACCCTTAAAAGGGCACTGTCAGCTTTTCACTTGCATTTTTGAGTACTTTCAAAAAGCAAAAATCCCACACATGTGCAAAAGTAACATGGAAAAGATCTCGCGCATGTGCAAGAGTATCCTGCCCTAGTGCATGTGCAGGATTTCAGCTGCAGTCTAAAACTGTGAACTGTAATCCTTGTGGTGTTTGGTTTGTATTTGTAAGCACCGGGAGCAGTTCCTTTAAGTAGAAATTAGAAAGGCAATGTATTTTTAGAGTGGGCATGCTATAAAACCGCACTTCAGGACTGCGCTTGTTCATGATGCGCATTCCCAACCTTCATATGCTTCTGGTGGTAGATCAATTAAAGTCGGGATGCTCGAAAATGGAATTTCATGAAATATTACAAAAACAGGTAGGGCTGCATACTTTTTAGTTCTATGGGGTCATTCTAAAGTGCACGTTTCATTGGTGTGTGCCAATAAGCACACTGCTTGGAAGTACTCAAAAAAGCAAGTGTAAAGCTGGCAGTGCCCCTTTAACATAATAAAACCTCTCCTTAACAAGGCCTGCCGCCTGACACTTGGTGCAGATCACTATATCTACACCTGTACGCTCTATGCTGAGACTGGCTGGTTCCCACTCCATCTCAGAGTGCAATACCAGATCTGCCTGTTAGTAAAAAAAAACTCTGCTAGGGCTTATGCCAGAGTTGCTGGGCAGTCTCAAAGAAGTCAACTCCTACAAAACAGAAGAAGTGCGGATAAAGACAGACACCATGTACCTTTTAGATGCACTAAACTTGCACAGAAATCCATCTCCTTCCAGGGCCCTAAATGGTACAATGAGCTTCTGGATGCCCTCACCAAAAGTACCAAGCTTAGTGACTTCAAAACCAGGCTCAGATCACACCTTGAGCTTGCAAAGATATGTGCCTGCCTGAACTAAATGTTAACTCTTGATACTCCTGGACTTCTGGCTCTTCTTTCCCTGCTCCACCCCCCCACTCTCCCCCTCTTTTCTCTCCTACACCCAACTCACCCCTTCTCTCTCTCTCTCTCTGCCTACCTGCTCTGCATATTTCAGACGAAGCCCACCTCCAGCTGACACCCCACCACCAGGTCCCAAAGCTAAGTTTCTGGACTACCGTCAGTGCTTCCCATGTCTGCCATGGCACCCTCCATGTCGGCTCACTGCACGTTAAGCACTGTACCGCATTACAGTGCTGCTGCTAACATGAAGTAAAAAATAATCTTCTTTGTAACTTGTATGTGTACCTTGTAACTCTTTCTATACCCTGTCAAATACTATTTCATTAATGTCTTTAAATGTATGGAAACCATGTATCTACTGTCTGCTTAATGTATGTAATGTATTGTCTCCTGACTTGGAACCTTTGTAAACGAGTCCTCGACTCAAAGGTATTAATCCCAATCTGAACAAATAAATTGAGAGGCAGTATAGCGCAGTGGCTTAAGGCTCTGAGCTGCAAATCTGGTGACATCCAGCAGACGAGACCGGGATCTGAATCCCACAGTTTCCACTTACATACTGTGTGACCCTGAACAAGTCACTTAACTTCCCTGTGCTCCCAGGTTGCTCCTGTAAAAAAGCTTTCAGCTTAGTGTGCTACTCCTGGTTAAACAACTAAATAAATAAATAAATTAAAACAGACCTTCAACACAAGAGAGCATTTGGATAAGGCACCTGGAGAAGCCATCCTCATGGTGGCAATTAAGGGGGAGGTGCTGCTAGCTGGGGACTTCAATCTGCCAGATGTGGACTGAAGCCTTCCAACTGCAACTTCAGCAAGGAGCCCACTCGGAACAGGGCAGTGCTGGATCTGGTGATCACAAACTGGAATGCCATTGGGCAGTCTGCCAGGTACCAATGATCAACATACAGTGTAGTTTAACATTAAGACAGGAACCGAGCCAATCCACATGAGGATGAGGGTCCTAGACTGTAAGAAGGTGGATTTTGAAGAAAAGGGAGAGACTGCCTCAGAAACCGCCTTGTACAGGGGAACTGTCAGGGTGGGATAAAGGCACAGTGGGGAAAAACAAGGGACAGCAGAATTGAGGTAACCAACTTCAGCGTGAAAGTAGAAGGAAAAAGAGAATGTTATGGCTTACTAGGGAAGTGGCCAAGGTGGTGAGGTAGCATTCAGGAGATGTAAGAAAACAGAGGGAGGAAGACAGGGAGGCCAAGTAAAACAGAAGGAAGCAGAAAAGGCAGTAAGGAAAGCAAAGTCCCTGACAGAGGAAAATCTAGCCACAGGGGTGGTTAAAGGGGATAAGACTTTCTTCAGGTATATAACTGAGGAGAGGAAAGGGAGGGATGGTGAGCATAAGGAGGGTGGCAGGGGGAGACTGATTAGAAGAGGATTTAAAAAAGCAGACATCCTGAACAGGTACTTCTGCTCAGTCTTTACAGTGGAGGGAAAGAAGACGAACCATCAAGAAGCAACAGGAACAGGGGTGGGTAAGGAGGTGGACGCAAGTCTATTTTCAGAGAAAAAGTCCTGAAGTGTCTTGCAGTTCTGAAAGTGGACAAAGTTATTGGATTGGACGGGATACACCTAAGGGTACTAAAGGAACTCAGAGAAGTGCTAGCTGCCCCACTGATGGCCTTATTCAACAGCTCACTTGAAACAGCCATGGTTCAGGAGAACTGGAGGAAAGCAGACATGGTCCAGTTCCATTAGAGCAGCAGCAGGGAGGAGGCTAGTAACTATAGGCCGGTCAGTATCACATCGGTGGTGGAGAAATTAATGGAAACCCTGTGAAAGGAAAGGTTGGTAGAGTTTCTCGAATTCAGTGTGCTACAAGACCAAAGACAGTATGGATTCATGGATGGGAGGTCATTCCAGAAGAACTGGATTAATTTCTTTCAACTGGGTAACCAGGGAAATAGATAAGGGGAGGGCAGTGGACATGACCTATCTGGATGTTACCAAGCCTTGACACTGTGCTGGCAGGAAACTGATAAAAAAAACAAAAACTGAGCAGCCTAGGGGGTAGGATCCAAAGTGGTGAACAGGATAAGGAACTGGTTAATGAACTGGCAATGGAGGGTGGTAGTAAACGGCATTATGATGAAGGAAGAGTGACCAGTGGGGTGCCACAGCGCTCAGTGCTGGGAACGGTCCTCTTTTTTTTTTGTGCCTCCCTAGCTCCCCAGCTGGCCACTCCTTCAGGTCACCTAGGACCCCCGCTGGCACTCTACTCCAGCCGCCAGTCACTGCACCCCATATGTCAGCCCCCAGGTAACCCAATGTAACCCTTAGTCAGATGAGTCGCCTGGGAGGGGCCGGCCAGTGCAATCCGTTTCATCTGGGTGCTGCTGGGGCGGACCCGACTAGTCCAGGGCTTCATGGCAGCAGGGGACTGGCAACTGTCATCCGGTCCACCAGGGAGCCATTTCCTGGTTTTCCCCCTGGGACAGCAACATCTGGGACGTCAAGGCAAGGGCCGACGTTCGTCATGTTCCCTATGTAGTGGGACCCAACATGCTGCCATACCCCTGACCTCCGCCAGAGGTCGGTAGACACCGGACTGCGGATCCTCCCTCCACCCAGGAGATGGCGAGCCATTGTGGGACACTCAAGCCATCTCCTCCCGGCCGGAACTCCGACACCCAGGTTCATCCCCCGTACCCAGGTCATCAGTGTTGCAAGCAGAAATCCAACCGCTGTGCCTGCGGTCCTCTTTAACGTCTTCATAAGTGACAATGCATAAGAACTTGAAGAGAAGTTATGCCTTTTTGCAGATGACACCAACATCTGTAAAGAGTGGACAGAATGTTTAAAGACCTTGGGAAACTCAGTCAGTGGTCAGGAGCATATCAGTTAGATTCAATGCAAAAAAAAAAATGCAAAATCATGCACTTAAGGCATAGGAACCCAGGAACAGAGTAAATGATGGGGAAGGGGTATTGACCGTCACTAAGCAGGAAAGGGACCTTGGGGCTATCATTATAATCTGACACCAGATAAGTACTGCTTGGCACACCCAATCTACCTATTTGTCCCTGCCAGTACTGTTATTGCAGCCCCTGTGAGATTCCCCCCCCACCATTTACCAACTAAACTCCCATGAGCCTATCCTATGCATGCTTGAAGCCCACCACTGTTTTCGCCACACCACCTCTGCTGGAAAACTGTTCCAGATATCCACCACTCTTTCAGTGAAGAAGTACTTCCTCACCCCTCTCCTAAATTTTCTCCCTTCAAGCTTCATTGCATGCCCCCTTGTTTTCATGCATCTTTTCCTCTGAGAAATACTTCCTCTCTAGTACCTTGCTCAACCCAGGAGTTATTTATAGGTCTCAATCATGCCCCCCTTCCACTGTTTACATATCGGGGTCCCTCAGTCTCTCTTCGTAGGGCTTCTGATACAGCCCCTATACCATTTTAGCTACCCTCCTCTGGACAGCCTCCACCTCATCTATGTTCTTCCTGAGATGTGGCCTCCAGAACTGGACACACTATTCCAGGTGGGGACTCACCAACAATCTATATAGTGGCAACACAACCATCCTATTTCTACTGGCGATACCCCTCCCTATGCACCCCAGCATCCCACTGGTCCTATATACTGCCTTGTTGCACTGTCTCGCCACCCTGAGGTAATCTAATATGATTACTCCCAGGCCCCTTTCCTGTTTGGTGAGCATCAATACCTTTTCTCCCATTCTGCACTCTGCCGCTGGGTTTCTGTACCCTAGGTGCACGATTCTACACTTTTTGCACTGAAACACAGCTGCCATGCTTTGACCACTCTAGGTTTTCTCACGTCTCTGCACATTCTCTCCATCCCCTCTAGAGTGTCCACTCTACTGCAGACTTTGCAGTCATCTGCAAAAAGGTATTCCTTCCCTTCCAGCTCACCTGCAACATCACTTATGAAGACAATAAACAGGACTGGTCCCAGTACTGAGCCCTGAAGTATCCCCCTGATGACCCGCCCCTCCCCCTCAAGTGAACTCCCTTTACCAGCAGCCTCTGTTGCCTATCCATTAACCAATTTCTTACTCACTTTACCACCTCATCACCCACACCTAAGCTGCCCAGTTTCCTTATGAGTCTCTTATGTGGTACAGTGTTAAAGGCCTTACTAAAGTCTAAGTAGGCCATGTCCATTGCACCCTCCGGTCTATTCCCCGATAATCCAGTCAAATAAATTTATCAGATTTGTCTCACATGACCTCTCCCTGTGTCATCATATCTCACAATCTCAAAATGGTAGGGCAGCGTGACAAAGCAGTAGGTAAGGCCAGTGGAATGCTGGGATGCATAGGGAGAAGTATCTCCAGCAGGAGGAGGGAGGTGGAAGGTGTTGCCACTGTATCGCTTACCTGTGGGACCCCACCTGAAGTACTGCATCCAGTTCTGGAGGCTGCACCTCTGGAAGGACATAGACAGGGTGAAGGCAGTCCAGTCGAGGATAACTAAAATGGTGCAGGGGGTTGTATCAAAATCCTATGAGAAGAGACTGAGGGATCTCAACATATACACCCTGGAAGAGAGGATACATGATACAGATCTACAAGTACCTCCGGGGGGGGGGAGGTGAACAGGATGCAGGAGGACCACAGAAATAGTGCTTAAGAGAGATGTCATGAAGTACTACGTCACTAAAAGATTGGTGGATGCTTGGAACAGACTGCCAGCAGAAGTGGTGGAGGTGAAAGCAGTAGAGGGCTTCAAGACTGCAAGGACTAGACAAAGGAGATGATTAGCAAATAGGAAGGGAAGAGAGAGGGTCACTGGAGCCAAGTTAGGGTCTGTGTAGACAGACCAGGCAGGAACCATCTAAGAAGATTGGGTGAGCCAAGCAGTTCTTTTCTGCTGACAAATTCTATGTTCCTATGACTGCTCGGATGATGCCCTGGATCAGGATATCATCTAGGTAGGGATACCATTTTGGCCCTCTAACTACAGAGTGGCCAACTACTATCAAAAGTTTTATAAAGACTCCTGAAACTGAGGCCAGAAGGGGGGCAGACTGGTACTGGAAATGCTTATCTTGAATAGCAAACCTCAGAAATCTGATGTAAGCGATGGGTAGGAATGTGAAGATAAGAATCAAATAGGTCGATGGAGGCCAGATATTCCCCCAGTTCAACGGCTCTGAATTACTTCATGCAACAAGTCCATCTTGAACTTGGTCTGTCACATGAACCTGTTTTAAACACTGAAAATCCAAGACTGGATGAAAAAAATCTGACTTTTTCAGGACTACAAAATAAATGGAGTTAAACCACTGACCCCTCTCCTAAGGGGGTAGTGGTTTGATTGGCCCCATCAGGATTAAGTGGGTCAAGGTCTGGTCTACTGACTCCCTTTTCTTGGGACTGTCTGAGATCAGGTACTAAAGGAACTAATTTTCAGATGCCAACCTGGAAAATTCTGTTGTATAACCTTATATGATATGATCTCCAGAACCCCGAATTTTGTTGTTTGGGTCCATGTTAAGTAAATATTCTGCAGGTCATCTCAGAGTCTGGAAGATAAGATGGGCCCTCACATCCTCATGCTGAGAATCTGTCCCTTCAGTTGGCACCACGGAAGCATCAGCAGGATAAAAAAAAAATTTCTGTTCGGAGAGCTCTTGAAACCACTGCATGATTCTCTTGGGTGCTGGTTTGCCATATCCTCAAAAGGAATGAAAATTGCTTCCGGGGAGAGAAGAGGGCGGTCCGCACCACCCAAACCCCTTTGGAGACCGAATCTAGTTGACAGAAAAGTGCAAAGTCGAGATATGGGGCATGTGGGTTTCCAATGTTGTCTTGGCAGGACTGAGGTATTTTCCTAATTTGCCTGTGATCTTCTCCCTCCTTCCCTCGAGATGCTGGAATGAACATGCTGCCCAAAATGCATGCCACAGGCATGAGTGGACTGGAGCCATGCCTCTCCACCATCCAGCTGTTGTCCTGCCTGCTGTGACACCTGTAGTACAGCAAACTATAAACCGAGCTCAGTGGTGAAACCATCACTAAAACAACAATCTTGCTCTGACTGGGGTTTAAAAAAAAAAAAAACTATTCATTATAGTAACTCACTTATAAACAGACAGCAAGGGTCTACTCACCCCACGTTTCACACCCCAAACGGACACTTACTCTGCAGCACCCCAGACAGTAGTAGCACAGCGGTAGCAGACAACCTCTCAGCCCAGGAGTAAGCACATTCTGGGCCACTCAAACCACCTTTTTTCCACGGGTCCTGCAGCACTCCAGGCTCAGGCTCCCTTCTAAGCCAAGGCTAGAGGCGTTACGAGCAGCAATGCTGTCACTGTGCTGACCAACCAGCTCCTCTTGGCTCTCACAAGATTAAACAACAAGAGACCTTTCTGACATTCTTGTCAACAGAGTTTTACCAGGGATGATCATGGGGTGACATTTAGTCAGCAGGGCAAAAAAATGTTTTTTTGTGATTCTAATCCCCCTCCTTTTTGTGGGGTGGAATGGATCAACACCTACATCAGGCTATGGAGAATTTATAAGCTAAAGTATTTATTTTTAGATTCAGCTTTTTCTGGCATCTCCCTGTCTCACCTGACAGCACCCCCCTCCCAGATAAGTCACTGACCTTTTCATCAACTTACAGGTTATCTACCACTTACCCAGGACCACGACAGTGAGGGGTGGCCAGCCGTGACAGAATTGCAAGGGGGGGGGCAGATCAGTGGGCCAGGGCTTTTTCTTCCAGCTCCTGGTTTTCTCCCAGAGGGTGCCACCATGCAATTTCACACATGCATGTGTGTGTCCGGCAGCTGCCCTTTCTCTTTTATGTGCTCCCATCTGGCATCTACCAGGTGGCTGTCAGGCAGTGGGACACAGCATCTACTCTACCAGAAGGAAAAGAGCTTTCCTTGGGATGCTGAATTCTCCTTCCCCGGCTGCCCACTGAGGAACAGCAGCCCAGTCCTGAACCTGGGTCACCATCACAGTGGGCAGCAGTGCTACCCTTATGCTACTGGGCCCGCCGTAATGTTTGCTTATAATGAAAATCTACACTTAAACTGTGACAGAAATAACTGCCAAAAATGCATCAATACTCTTCATTATGTACATATTGTTTAGATTTTTGGAAAATAGGTCAATCTATCATCACGTTTTCAGTCAGGGTTTTTTTTTTTTCTTTTTTCAGTTTTTTGTTTTTTAATCAAGGCTTCGGAAGAACCATGTAATGCTTTCTTGTTTAAACAGAAAACAATCTATTCTGCTAGCAGTAGTAAAGTAAAAGCCATTACCTTTGGCAGCACTGTCCTGGGACTGTGGCATTCCCAGCACTAATACGTGAGCTTCATTGAGCACCTTCACTGTTGCAGGAATAACAGAGCTGTCAGATTCTGGAAGCCTCAGGATCAGCGACTTGGGCAGAAGCAGCTCATGCTCTGGAACATGTGGATTTAGTGGTACCAGGATATAATAAACAGATCCAGTAGAATCTGTGAAGGAGGGGGAGAAGATAAGGTATGCATTTCACTGAACTGTTAAAGACAAAGTAACTTTATTAGTAGATACTGCATATGAAACAGAATTTTGTACAGTATTTGTTTTTGTCCCATATAGAACCACAGAAGTTGACGGCAGATAAGGACCGCAAGGCTCATCCAGTCGGCCCATTTCTTTTTCTACCTTATGAAATGTGCCATATGTTCTGCACTGGGATGTTTCATCAGCTACAATATGTATACACACTGGATTGAAATAGGATTACACTTACTACACCCAATAATCTTTAATTTTGTTAATATGCAGGAATCAATGTATACCTTCTTAATGTCTGTCTCATTCAATGCTAGTCTCCAATACCTACTTTTGCCTTGTCTGCACAAGGATTTGCCGTCCCATGATGCCATGCCCTGAGGCTTGAGAGAGAGTGTGTGTGTGTGCTCGGGGGGGGTGTTGGGAGAGATGCACAAAACCCAAACAAGTTGAATATTTCTTCTCTCCCAACATATTTTACTACTCTTCCTGTAAACTGCCTCACTGATTAACTCAGAGTGTACTAACTCCATCAGTCTTACTCCGCTACACTAAATCTCTTGTGCAAATTTCTAAAACTATGTATGACACAGTATGGTGGAAATATACAAGATATAATAATGGGATAAATGAGCCCTGCACTGACCTCATGGTATACCTATCTTTGCAAGGTCATTTACTTGGAGATCCTGAGGCACTACCTTCACAGTAAGAAAGCAGGCTTATGGGGGGCCGGTCCAGTGGCTTGGCAGCAGTGCAGTACCCCACCATGTGGGAAATTGGAGTTTGTGTGAGAGCCTTGGAATCCCACAGTAAGGCCAGTGGGGGCCTGTGCAAGCCATTGAGGTATGGCACAAGTCACCAGGAACCCGCTCACTCCGTACGGATAACAAAGGAGCAGCACTGGTGATGAAGACAGTGGCACGCCCAAGGTCTAGTCAAAGGAACAGTGCAACAGTGGAGATGTTGCTTGCTGGGGAAGAGAACAGTGGAGAAAAACATTTGGAGAAAAAAATTACTAACTGTCCTCTAACACAGAGCTTTTTCTTACAGCCATGCCAACCATTTCAGATATTAACCCTGTTCAGGCTTGCATCCGTTGTCTCTGTAGGATCCGGTAACCTACCATGCATCTCCAAGGCTTCTGGCTCTCGCGGAGGACCATCCCTTTCAACCGAAGCAGTTCACTGCATGGACGGGGATCCAGTCACCTGGACACTGGGGAATTCAGAGGCACAAACCATTATACAGACAGACATGGTTTTTCTGCCCTTTAGGTCCCTCCCTCTTTGGTGAATGCAGCCTTTTCGGTGGGCTCGAGTGCACACAAGTCCCTGCAGCAGAACCAAGCTCCCTGACCTAGCCACAAGGGTATCTGTGGCAGTGGAGTTAACTTACGACCCTCCCTGACCAAGCTGCCCCAGCCTGGTCTGCCTCCAGACATAATGACTTGAGTTTGCTGCCAAACACACATCACCTGTATGGCAGCACAACGCGTTACTACTGGATCATCAGGGCGGCATGGACAAACTGCCTTTTAACTCTCAGAATGATGGTTGGAGTCTTCATATTGGATTACACAGCCGTGGTTTGTTATGGGCCAAATAGTTTCCCAACTAGTCGCAGGTAAACAAAACAAAAAAGTTTCCAGCTGCTTCTACATCCATGGTAAAGAAGAACTGGAGATTCAGAGTCATTAAAAACGATCCGCTAGCCAACTCTTCTGCACAGTGGTAGGGCTACAGCTCACAATGCTGGTGGAACCAGAGCTGGGAAGGAGCCCAGGTAGCTGGGGCTGGCCAGGGAGCCTGTTTAAGCATCTCAGAGGATGCTCTTCTCCTCCAGGTTGGGACGGTTCCATTTCCTCCCGCAACACTGCCACCTGGGTGGCGGGCTGAGGGAGGAACAAGATGTTGTGGTTGTCAGTGCTAGAAATGCCCTGCGTGTATGCAGTATGACAACATGGCATGCGACATATGGAGAGAGAGGAAGAAAACGTGAACAGGCCCCATCCACTGTGACAATGGACCATGGGAGTTTTAGGCCCTGCATGCCGACTCAGCGCTGCCTGATGAAACAGGATGATCAGGGATAAATCCCTCTCCCATGTTCCTGCTGGCAGGGGGGGGGAGCAAACCAAGGCTCGACAGAGGATGGCAGCTGCTAGTAAGAGGGATGCAGGTAGTTGGTTGACCTTGAGTGAGCAACTGGATGCTGGAGAACAAAGGGAACACAAACAGAAAGTAAATCAAAAAATTAAAAATCTGCTACAGCTTAGGAACAAATATACTGGTGTGCACTGCATAAATCACAGATAATATACTGGCATGCACTGCCACAGATGCTATACTAGTGTGCACTGTGTAAGTCATGGATAATACACCAGTGTGGACTGCACAAGTCAGGAATAATAAACCAGTGTGCACTGCATAAGTTTGTTGAATTTTGTTGATCCGGTAAGCCCACTGGGCCTAGCAGTCCCTTTTTCAGGGGCGACGGGGAGACAGATGGTAAGCAACTGAAATTGAACCAGATTAAGCTGTTGGTGGTATTTTTAGTGAATGGATAATACACCAGTGTGTAATGCATAAATCAAGGATAATACACAGGTGTGCACGGTCTAAGTCATGGATAATATTCCGGTGTACACTGCATAAGTCATGGATAATATACTGATGTGCATTGCATAGGTCATGGATAATATACTGGCGTGCACTGCATTAAGCAGAACACAGCAAATGAGGGGCTCAGCTCACTCACGGTGAGCACTTCAAATCTGGTGCAAGGAGGTATCAGAGCTTAAGTCGAAACCGTTCCTTTTGAAACAATCCAAAAGCCAGACCACCTGCACTTCACCCAACAGTAGAAATAAAGTTAAATTCAAAGTGCACAGCTTACCGTGTCATCACTGCATTAAGTCATGGGTACAAAGAAAGTAAACATTCATTATGTCCTCTGCTGTACAATGAAACCATTTTTAAAGTACGTACACAAGCAGGTCATGGTGATCATTTTATTCTTCAGGGATGCTGTGAAGCTAAGCAGACTACCATCTTCCTCTCTGGAATCAATTTTGTGTGTGTGTAGGCTGTTTGGATTCAATTTTTGTACATAAACAAGATGCTCGCCACACTGTAGAACAAACAAGCAAACAGATTATCTGGTTATGCACAGCTGACCTCTATGAGGCAAAATAAAATTCAGTCCTCTGACACAATACAAACTACTAAATCCAGCATGTGAACTTGGATAAGAAAACATGCCTTTAAATTGAAAATTGTGTAAAGTAAAGTATGGCACAGTTAACATACTTGCCACAACAGCTGATCATTCAGAATATCTTCACCACTGATTATCACTGAAGAGTCTGGGGCCGAGGCACTAGGACCCCTCAGGAACAAATCTTTTGCAAAGAGGGAGCGGATATCAGGTTGTGATGCTGCCTGCACCCCTCAAGTGCTGCCTCACGCTAGCCAATAACTGACGTTGGCTTCCTCAGCACCTCAGTTCTGTTCACCAGGAGAGAAGCAATGTGGAGAGAAGAGAGAGAGGGCTAGAGACTTTCTTGTCCAGAGAGATAGGGAAAAGATACAGGAAACAAAACACACAACAAAAAAGAACCCAACTACCAATTTTGAATAAGAATTGGGCATACTGGGTGGCACAAGGGTAGTCACAGCCAGAGCCTCATACCACTATCCAGAGCCTCACGTCACTAGTTAGACAGAAGGTGGATGGTGGTCCAGAAAAACAGGGCAGCAGCCCTGAACATGTGGCTCTGGTGATGCATGGTGGGGGGGGGGGGTGTCCAAGAATAGGACACCCTTGCAAACGAGACTGAACGATGCGCCAAAACACACGGACTCCCAAAAGGGACAACTCCATGCTACAAGACAGAGAACTGAACTCGTGAGTTAACCATGACCCTCTTTCTACGCATCGGGGGGAGGTGGAACCTAGGTGCATGTGGAGTTGCAGGACTGGACAGTCCATGTGTTCGTCTCCAGAGGAACCCACAAGGGTAGTGGGCCAAGACTCAAACACAATGGGAAAAAAAGGGGTATACAAACAAAAACAGTCTGGCATAGAGAAGGAATTACACTAACAAGACCTGCTTCTCCCTCCAGCCACAAAGATGTACCCTGTGATAAGCTAGTGTACTGATCCAGAAAGGTGCATAGAATCTCTTCCCCAATGTGCAGAGCAGCTGCTCAGTGGAGCTAGAATGGATAGTGCTCAGCGCATATGTTGCATTCAGCTACTAACCCACAGAGGGGATATACCCCAGGCAGGGAGAAGGACAAGAAAGAACGAAGGAACCCGTCACAACCCCTTTATGTTTGGCTGGTGAGAGGGATGCAAAAGATCCTATTTTGTTTTGGTTTTTTGGGGGGTGAGAGTGGGGCACCAATGAGTGCCCAACTCTTGTTTTTGTTTTATCATAACAGGAGGAGAAAAACACCCCATGGGAGGGTTATGACTGGGGAGATGCCCACAGGAAAAACCTCTAGGGTGTTGCCAGCACCGGCAGGGTGAGATGCCCAGAGGCCCCAGCTCAGTCTGGTGGTAAACAATGGTGAAGATATTCCAGAATATCAACAATTACATTAAGCACATAATTTTCATACTTTCCAGGAATCAATCTTCCCCACTGGTTCCCACTAATGGGTCAGAGTACCAAGCTTCCCTTTTCTATGAGGGAGGAGCTGGCTCACTCTGAAGGAAACAGAGATCCCTCAGCCCTCTGTGTGAGGGAGAACACCTAGGGACAGGGGCTCTTTATGGGTCTGGTGGGAACCAAGACTGGTCAGGGTCAGGCAGGTGCTCCTGTGACATGGTTGGGGGGGGGACCCAACAGCTCTCTCCTAATCCTGCGGGAGCCAAAACTGCCAGCCTGAAAAGGTGAAGCCATGTTTTCAGCTTGATGTAGACTGCAGTTCCTATATGCCTGGAGACCATCTCATTGGCATTGTACGATGCCCTCAATAAATTCCTTGCTAGCTCCAGGCCTCTAGCAGAAAGGCAAATAGCTTGCCTCACTCACTTCTTGGCAATGCAGCTAGAAGCTGACCTATCTGCAACCACACATGCCAGCTGAAGGCTGCCTGATGTGCAGCAATGCACATCATGATACAAGCAGAAGACACTTTCCTGCCCAAGGCATCTGTCTGAGTAGAATCAGCCTCGGGAGGTCAGTCACGCATATAGTGTTTTGACACTCAGAGTCTACAAGACATCAAGCATGAAATGGGGAGAGATGCTGTCTCTGCAGATCCCAAGGGTGTGCAGTGACATATCTGGAAGTCCCTGGGGGCCAGAGAGAATGAGAACGGACTCCTCCTGACCATCTTTGGGGAGTCCTCAAAGGCCTTAGACCAAGGAGGGATGACTGTAGAGCTGCTGCTGAAAGCTACGAAGATTTCCAGCTCCAAGGATACGGGACTGCAACATGAATATGAACCTATTTCCAGTGCCTCAACCAAGTCAGTCAAGAATCTCTGGTACACAGTGTACTCAGAAGCTGAGGACAAGTGAAGCGTTGGATTCATTGTTCTCGATGTTGATGGAGATGACGTGCTGAAACCAGAGGGCAGTGGCATCGGAAGGATGGGTCTAACTGGCCCTTGTCGGACTCCTTGTGGTACTGCTCTAAGGCATCAATCACTTCTCTATGCTGAGCCCAGATGATTGGCCCCAATGGGCCCATGTACCCGAGTAGCTCTGGCAAAGGTGGCAGAGGAAGAAGAGAGAGACTCAGGGTCTCTAGGATCCCTACCGAGGCTGCATAGTGGACGCTCCATGAGGAGGCCTGGCAGGACTGCCCACATGGGGTCAACCTACATCTGTAGAATAACCCGGTCTGTGCACATTGGGGGAAGATTCCCCCAGGTGGGGAGAGCAGAGCTGCTGAGCCCCATCAGTGGCTCCAGTTCCCACCGATGACATTGTGAGAGAATACAGCCTCCCAGCCATCGCCTGACTCCAAGCAGGTGCCATCTCTGTCACCAAGCTTAAGGCTGACAAACGGTATGGAGACAGAGTCACCCGTCATTGAGGCCAGTGCCATCCTTGGTGCTGGGCCTGGCATTTACCCCAGAGCCATCCCTGTCCCCAGTGCCAGGAGCAGCACCAGGAACCAACCTGATGCCACCAGCAGCAGAGACTAGGGACGACCTCAAGGATGACACCATCACCAGTGTTGCACTTTGTGCCAGGCCCAGGACCAACATCATGACCAGCACCTGTCCGCAGCCAGGGGTGGTGTCGTCCTCCCCCATGGCATCACTAGTGACGCTGGAGGAGAGAACCTCCACCTCAGCAACAGGATGTTGCACAGCCCGGATAATGGTTCCTCTCCTGACAACACTAATGATTTCAGAAGGAAACCTGATGTCGGGGCCGACGCCTCCCTTCTCAACACCACAAACAATAACAGGAGCCAGGGTGGCACCAGGCCATGACAATGAGGGCGACAGAGCACACTGCTTCAGCTTAACTACCGAGGACACCTGCTTTCCATGACACACCAGAGAGGGGGTCCCAGCCAGCCAACCAGAAGGAGCTGGCTGTCCACCAGGCTCACCCCCCAGGACTTCGGAAGCTTCAGCAAGGCGAGATCGAGGAAGTTCCTGTGCTTCCTCGATACCAGAGGTGTCAGGAAGGAACCACAGTAAAGGCCCAAAGGCCATGCCTTGGCCTCATGAGTGCAACACCTGCCTCCTAAGGTAGGGGTTAGCTGACCCCACCTCATCACAAGGATTTTAAGTGTGCGGCGGTCCGCTAGAAAGCAGCACCACACTCAGTCATGCTGTGATGAGGCCAAGGCAGGCCACACACGTTCAATGCCAGTCCATCATCCCCATTTGTTTCTCACATGGACATCGACCCATGATGGAAGGCAATGTTTCTTAGCCCCCATTTTTCTTCTTCTCCGGTCCCAGCACCATTGGAAAATAAAAACTGAGGAAGAGAAAAGCAGCAGTACATACTGAAAAATGGTGACGCTGTTTGAACTGAGGCACTGCTGCTCCTACAGTGTGCACTTGATGGTGGGAAGAACAGGACTGCAGTGCTGAGTGAGTCAACACTGGTTATTGGCAAAGCCACTGGAAAAAATTTCCAAAATACAGAAACTTGCAGGGAAATTGCAGAAGTTGTATTATACTGCACATCCCCAGTGCTATACAATACATCATTTATTGTTTTTTAAAGCCCATACTGGTCAACTTAAACTGTTAAATACATACAGTATGTGGTCTCCTGTATATGCCTACAACTTGAAGAAATGTCTGTGTTGTTGAGATTTATCAATATGTAGTACATCTTCTAAAATCATCAACCTCATGCAGTGTTTACTAGATTTTATTCAGAAGCAACATATTTTGTAAAGAAAATACAAAATCACACATGCCCCCACAATGCAAAGCATCATGGGCTGCATATGCAAATCACCACAGAATGTTATGCTGGTCCAACTTTAAGCAGAATTGCATGGTGCCAAAAAGGCCTCTCACACAGTTTGCAAAGGGTGCTAACAGAAGACATAATATTTTGTAAAGGCCTAGTTGTAAAATGTTTATCACAAAATAAAACAAAAGCAGTGCATCATTTCATCGCATCATACAGTGTTTTGTAAGGCATTTTTGTTTTACTCTGGCCACAAAGATTTTTGTCTATTTTAAGGAAAATACAGTACTTAAAAATAATTTCACCTATTTTAACGGATGGTTTTAGTCAAGTTTTTATTCCATTCTCTTCTCTGCATGTGAACACTTAAGCAGCAAACTGTAAATGGAGGGGCCACTGTCTAACTCCCTCAGACACAGCCAAGTTTAGAATCAACGCAACCCTTACAGGGTTGTCCAGAATCATTCAGGATTACCCGATTTTGGGAACTACTTGCAGGCATTGCTGAAATAGGTTGGTGAACACAGGGCCTCGTCTCTCCCCGGGCCTTGCCCACTGTGAGCATCCCCTCTCTCACCCTCCTCGGCTTGCAGTTGGACCGCATGCTCCTGGATCCCCTCTGCCCCCTACTGGTGCTCTACTGCTCGCAGGCATTATTTCCTGCACACAAACTCAATAACTTTGGGTCCTTTTGATGGAAACCTTTTTGCTCACGGGAACTAAACTGCCTTTAACCTAGATGGACCTTCCAAATACAGCTTGCCTTTGACTCTCCGTTGATTGAGGAATGTTCAGACGACTGGGATCTTACATCCCTTGAGACAGCCAGGGGAAGTTGAAGGACCCTGTAGTACCTTCGGTAGAATGAATGTCTCTATTCTCAGCTACTTCCAAAGGGCACTGTTTCTAATTCCGGGTTGGCCCATAATATGGTATCTGGCCCGCCCCCCGCATGTACATAATTTCGGGCTGCGGACTCGCAGGGCATGAGAGAGTCTGATCTTAATGGAACAGCACCTTTTTGCTCCACGTCACACTTATCCCCTACCACTTTCCTTAATGTTTTTTTATCCTCCCATAATATTATTTATCCTAAACACAATCCTACCCCACCCTGAAATTAGGGGTATGAGTTACCCTGGGGCCCCGCACCATGGTTCTGATGGGGTACCCACCTTTGGACAGTCAGCAGACGTGTCCTCAATGCATGTTCTAGTTGAATATGTATTAATGGAAGTCACATACTACCCTCTTTGTTGGGGTTTGTATATAGTTACTCTCCTGCATCTCCTTAGAGGGATGGTTTCCATAGTTAAGCCCAGTTGGCCTACTGATTCCTTCCCAGTCTTGGTTGGATTGTTTTTTTTATTGACCACATTGGACACAGAGCTTCAGATTATGGTAAATCAGTTATCAGTTAATTATCCAGTACTACAGGAAATTAAGAATAATGATGTTTTGGGATTCTCGGGGGAAGGGGGCTCGGGTGGCTGCGAATCTTTCCCCTTTGACTTCAATATGCAGGGACCCTTTAAAATGATTTCCCATAATGTAAATGGGCTGGCCGGCCCCATAAAGTGATACAGGACAGTTTGAGCACTCAAAAAACTAACCCCAGATATTCTCCTCCTCCAGGAGACCCACCTTTCATCAGCTGAACACCAGAAGCTACTTAGATTTGGGTTTTCTGACTGATGGAATCCTCCTACCTGAAGGGCAGAAAGAGAGGGACAGCGATTTTGATTCTGAGACGTAACCAACTACAAATACTTGATCAGTACTCTGATAGAGAGGGCAGGCTGGCGCTGGCAGTGGTTAAACTAAATCAACAAATTTTGACACTGTGTAGCATCTATATTCCTCCGGGTTCTGATGCCTCCTCCATTCAAATACTGATGGGACTATATCCTACTGAAGCAACAAGGTATTTTGTTGATAGGAGGCGATTTCAACTGCTACCTTAATCCCTCGCTTGACTCGTCAAACCCACGCCCCTCCCCTCAGTCTTCGGGCCAGCAACATCTTCGACGCTTGCTCCACGATGTGGACCTGGTAGATGTGTGGCGACAGCTACACCCCTCACAGCAGAAATTTACCTATTATTCCCGCTCCTTTAAACACTATTCCAGAGTTATTTTTGTTTAGGTAAAGAACATATGGATCAGGTTCAGACTGTGGATATTCTCAATATCTGCCTATCAGACCACGCCCCTATAATCCTGGAATTTAATATATACAGGGAAAAGAAAAATGTACTATGAAAGTTTAATCCTTCCCTTCTGAGGGACAGGGAGTTCAGAGACTTTCTGGAGACATGAATTCTGGAAATTAGTCTAGCCAATGATTCCCCACAGATATCCCCTCAAACTCTTTGGGATACGATTAAAGTCATCCTTAGGGGCTACATTATAGCTTACGGTACTCAAAAGAAAAAAACAGGCCGAGTCTAACTTGCGTGCCTTGCAGGAGAGACTTAGCTTTTTCCAGGTAGCGCACATGCAGGGGGACTCAGACCTTTTACCCTTGGTATCACAGATACAGGCTGAGATAAGATGATTGGTGACAGCCCAAACTGAACAAGCTTTGGCCTGGTTAAGGCAGAGATATTATGAGGGTGGGGCCCGTGCCTCCAAATTCCTAGCTTATCGTCTCAGAAATCAAATAAAACAATGCACTATTTCTAAAATTGAGGATCCCACTTCGGAACAGGTACAGTACTCCACTCAGCATATTCTTGAGGCATTTAAAAAGTTTTATCAATCTCTTTATTCATCTCCCTAGGATCCAGACCCACAAAAAATGTCAGACTTTCTTTCCCGGATCCGCCTTCCAACTCTATCTGCCTTCCAACAGGCTCAGTTAACAGCCCCAATCTCTGGTTTAGAGCTCCAAACCGTTGTCAAAAAATACTTAAGAATGGGAAAACTCCTGGCCCAGACGGCTTCAGAGCTGAATTTTATAAGGGCGTTTGGGACTTAGTTCAGGCTCCCCTTCTACAAGCCTTACAAACCAGCCATGTTACATCTGTCTATCCAATATCATGGAGACAGGCCATGATATCAGTAATCTTGAAACCCCAGAAACGACCATACCTTTGCGAATCTATCGCCCTATATCAGTACTTAATCAAGATCATAAGATTTATGCGAGTATCTTAGCTCATACACTGGACCATATACTACCCTTCTTGATACACCCAGATCAATCAGGATTTATAAAGGGTAGACAGACAACTGATAACATAAAACGTACCTTATGTCTTATTGACCATTTATTTATTTATTATTTATTTATTTATTAAATTTTGGTGACCGAGTAGGCCCACTGAGCCCCGAAGGTCCCTTTTTCAGGGGCGACCCGGGATAACAATACAAGTTATAAGACTGAACAAGGACATAAGGAACATTTGAGGCATTGTGAGTTACATCATGAGGTGGTTACAGTAAAGAAAAATAGTGGATACAGGCATGGTAAAAGAAAAGCAGTGGATACAGGCACGGTAAAAGAAAAGCAGTGGATGCAGGCATGGGTACAGGCATGGTTATCATCGTGACATGTAAGCAATTGGTAGTTCTTTGCATATAGCTTATTCAGGGGTTACGTGTGGCCTCTGGCGAGCAGTCTGTATAAGGCAGGTAGTAGGAAGGTTAAGCTAGGAGAGGGAGTTGGAGAGGAGGTGAGTACCTTAGGAGCTTTAAGTGCCATGACAGTGGCATGCGCTTGAGGTCAGCAGATGGGACTAAGCCTGGTGCAGAAGTTCATGAGTGAGGAGGAGGCCTGGACCTGGGAAGGGAGCTTGTTCCATTGGTAGGCTGCTTGGAGGAAAAGGATCTTCTGCCAACGTTTGTCCTTACCCTAGGGACTTCTAATACCGTTCTATCTGAGGTCCTTAGGTTTCTTGGGGTGTGTTTGAGGGTTATGGTCCCGGCAATGCTTGGCGGAGCGTGGGGTTTGAGAAGCTTGTAGGCCTGGACAAGCAAGGGGTGTCGGAGGCGGGCAACCAATGTGGGCCAACAAAGATTGGCCAAAGTGTCACAGTGGTGATGTCTCGGTTGGGCTAAGGTTGCGAAACGAGCTATTTTATTATATAGGGTTTGCATCCTGGTAATCACTTGTTTAGCCATGCCCTGTATAATAGGGGCCTCAAAGGTCAGGTTGGGTAGAAGGACACTGGTAGCTATGGAGAGCCTGGCTTCAGGGATGAGTTGGTCCCTGAATCGGTACAGGGTGCCAAGTTTCCGATGTAGGGTCCTGGTGACCTGGTCCACGTGTTCCTTGTATGTGATATTCTGATCCAACGTGAGGCCTAAGTATTTAAGGGAGGGGACTATGTTAATGGCTTTACCAGAGAGTGAGGTTAAGGAGAGGGATGAGGACCTGTTAAATCCCAGGGATCTTGGCCCGAATAGCACTGCCTTGGTCTTGTCGGCATTTAGTACCATTCTGTTTTTACATAGCCAAGTCTCTAGTGAAGTGAGATCCTTTTGGAGTAGAGGCCTAGGGTAACCACGTCTACGAGGTGGGAAGATGACAGTATCATCAGCGTGCTGATAACGAGCTCTCCCGCAGTGAGTGCACGCAGGTCGCTGGTAAACAAGGAAAACAGGAGGGGGCCTAGAATTGAGCCCTGAGGTACACCCCGGTTTAGGGGTAGTGGGTCAGACATGGTCCCTTTCCATGAGACCCTCTGTGCCCTGCCTGATAAGTAGCTCCCAAACCACTTCAGGGCATGATTGTCTAGGCCTATATTTTGCTGCTTCTGTAGCAGCAAGTTGTGGTCGACAAGGTCGAACACCTTGGATAAGTCTATAAAGACTGCACCAGTGGGTATCCCTTTGTCCACTGCCCTGACAACTTCATCCGTGACGTTAATGAGGCCAGTGTCAGTACCATGGTTTGTTCTAAATCCATGTTGGGAGGGGGCAAGGAGCTGATGAGCCTTCAGGTAGTCCCTGAGTTGATTGTAGATGACTCTTTCTTGCACCTTAGCAAGTGAGCAGAGGAGGGAGATGGGCCTGTAGTTGTTGAGTTTTTCCCTGAGCCCTCCTTTGTGAATAGGGACAACACTGGCATGTTTCCACTGGTCAGGGACTGCTCCTTCCCTCAGTGATCGATTGAGGAGCATGGTTATAGGCCAGGCTAAGGAGGTAGCTCCTGCCTTGAGTAGCCGAGGGTTGATACCGTCGGGTCCCCCTGACCCTTTCGGTTTCAGGTTCCTTAGGAGGTTTAGTACTTCAGTGCGTTTAGCTAGTCTCAGGTGAAATGGGGGTCTTTCCATGTGAGGTGGTTCATCTGAGGTAGGGGGGGAGAGTCTGGGGGGACAGGCAGGTCTTGTAGGCCTCGAGGTCTGAGAAGTGCCTGTTAAGGGCAGCCGATATTTGAGAAGGGTCAGTTGGGAACTGACCATTAATCTCCATGGGACAGGACTCAGGCTTTTTGCTGCCTTTGATTAGGTCATTGATATGATTCCAGAATTGCTTGGGGTTGCCCAGACTGGTTTTCTGGAGGTGTGTTAAGTAATCTCTCTTAGCGAGTTTTATGGCTCTCTTGGCTTTGTTCCTCGGGGCTTTGTATTCAGCGAGATCTGCTGGGAGGGAGGAGAGCCTAAACATTTTCCAGGTCTCCCCCCCCCCCCAGAGTAGCCATTGGGGCTTTGAGGGAGGGAGAGATCCACTTGTAGCAGCTGCCTTTAGCCCTCATTCTCTTCATTGGAGCAAAGAGGTTGGCCGCTGTGGTTAGTTCGTCCTGGAAGTATTGCACAGCCTCGGCAAGAGTAAGGAGAAGATTTATGGGTTCCAGTCCAGACTACCTAGGTAGCAATTGTTGTAGTTCAGAGAACTTGGAGAAGTCACGGAGGAGAGAATTCTAGGTTGGACCTTGGGTGGTTTGTTTTTCCATATACAGAAGACTGGGGAATGGTCACTCACGGAGTCAGCCATTGTGCCCGCACACTCTGTATATTAGTGGGGCTAGACACCAGAGCCCAGTCAAGGGTGGTGTGGTTCCCAATTTTGTAATTAAGTCTGGTTGGTTCAGAGATGACCTGCGTCAGACCTGCTTCATGGGTAAGTGACTTTGAGGCATGACCAGGGTCCTGGGCCCAGTTAATGTTGAAGTCGCCCAGGATTAGTTGCTCCATTGTTACCTTGGTAGCCGTATCATTTGTGATGGCTTCAAGGGATTTGACGGCTGATTTTGGTGGGTGGTAGACGCAGCCAATTGTTAGTTTGGCGTGCCCTAGAGTTATCCGGATGTATATGCTCTCTCCCTCAGCAGTAGGATTAGTCTGCTGGGGTAGAGGTGACACGGAGAGGTCATCCTTAGCATAGATTAGGACCCCACCTCCTTTTTTGGTTTCTCTGTCATTGCGGTAGCTATTGTAGCCCACGACCTGAATCTCGTGGTCATGGATGTGGGCTTTTAGCCAGGTTTCAGAGACGGCTAGTAAGTCCAGTTTGTAGAGGACCAACCAGGCCTGGACTTCGTGTATTTTTGGTCTAAGACTACATATGTTCATATGTGCTATCTTCAGACCCTTGGTGGCCGCCCACTGATGGTCCTGGCGGGATGCTACCAAGGTATTGGGTATCTATGGGCCAGGGTTAGGTTGGATATCACCCGATAGGAGAAGTAGCAAGACTAGTGACCTGAGCAGTTTAGTGCTAGGTATTGAGATGAGGTGTCTTCGACGCGTCCTGCTCATATAGTAAAGCAGGTCATAGCATACACCCTTTTTTATGATCTCACGCTCTGTTAAGAGACTAGATATACTTGAGATAGGGTAGCTGCTAAGGAAGTCGTTGGGGGATATTATGTAGATTGCTCACTGGTTCTGGAGGAATGGGTCTATGAGCCTGTCCACCCGAGTAGGGTCAGTGAGTAGATTATGGCAAGTAGTACACCCCTATTAGGGGGAGGGACACTTGGGTTCCTAGCACACCAAGTAGAGGAAGGAAGCTATATACTAAGTAAGGCATTATTATTGGATGATGTCAGCGTGGCGTGGTAAGAATAAGGGTGCTCAGAGTCTATCTGACTTGAGTCTGAAGGGTGGATGGCAGACACTGAGGGCTTCCTGTTTTCAGCTGCAGAGCTGTCACACAGGCAGTTTTAAGGAAGCTGTCAGCCTGTTCAGTGAAGCTTAGGGGAACCTCAAACTACAACCTCCCCTTGTAGCAGCACCAGGAAAGAAGTAGAATGACAATGCAGGCCATATTGCCCACGATTGAGTACAGTGATTTGTGTAGAAAGACCAAGAATCCCTCTAGTGGCAGGTCTGTATAACCTGCTAATGGAAAACTAGCCACTTCGTGTAAGCACTTTAAAACACTAGGAGAAATTACAATCCAGCTAGTACAGTTGAAAAACTTCTATTACCCAGTTGAAATGTGCTTAGTTCTATCGAAAATCTATTTGTAAAAAGTGCCAGATGGCTGAAGCAGGGGAAAAGTCCTGGCAAATCAGAACGGATTTGCTGGAAGCACCCGTGTTCCAACTGGCTGCGCTGTCCCGTACCTTCCAAGGAGCTGCAGGCGGGCGTCCTGATCTCGGTCGGTGGCTGGCTGGGTGCCGGCCAACCGTGGGGGAGCTGAAGCAGCCCTGTTCAAGGGCACGCAGCTTCCAAGGAGCTGCAGGCGGGCGTCCTGGTCACAGTCGGTGGCTGGCTGGGTGCCGGCCGACCGTGGGGGAGCTGAAGCAGCCCCATCTTACAAAATCCCCCCTCTTGATACTCAGTCTGGATGCCCAAAAAGTATTCGACATGGTCTCTTGGGGGTTCCTACAGGCTACCCTACAAAAAGTCAATTTCCCGGCGTTGTTTACATCAGCTATAAGGGGCATTTTACTCCGATCCGGAAGCGATGGTGCGATTGAATGGGTCACATTCAACCTGCTTTCCTCTATTTAGGGGTACCCGGCAGGGTTGTCCCCGTTCTCCATATTTATTCGCCCTTTTTGTAGAACCTATAGTACAACTGCTTTGGCAAACTCCTATTCTACATGGATATAAAGTCTCGGAATCTTCATATCATAAATTAGCACATTATGCTGATCATCTTCTTTTATAAATCACCCTTCCTGAAGAATCCTTACCTACCCTGACCACGCTCCTGAAAGAGATAGAAAACCTGACAGGTACACTATCAATCAAAATAAGTCAGAGACCTTATTGATACAGTCCTCATTGCCCCAGGACATTCTTATGAAATACCCCTATAATTGGGAAAAAACCCATATAACTTACCTGGGAATAAGGATTCCTCAAAATATTTCTAATCTTTATTCCTTGAATTACACCTCAATTCTCTCAAAGATAAAGTCAGATTTGGTTAGATGGACCCCCCTCCCCTTTCCTGACAGCTAGGGGTCAGTCTGTACAGATGAATTCCCTACCGAAGATTCTATACCTAATGCAAAACATTCCACTCCCTCTTACAGCAAGGGACATTCAAGAATGGGACAGATCTGTTAGATTTATTTGGGCGAACCAACGTCCTAGACTGGCCCTTAATAGGCTCCAACGTCCTAAGGAAATGGGTGGACTGTCCCTTCCCTGTATATCAACTACTGGTTAGCCGCCCTACTTTCACACATAACATACTGGTTTCAGCCACAAATCCAGGCCCCGCCGTGGCTCACAATGGAGCGATCCATGGCGGATTGCCCCTTATATTACTCCCGTGTATTTCAGCCCAATAACATATCTCAACTAAGTCGAGGCTCCAGATTTATGAGGGGGCTACTAAATAACTGGACAAAATTTCTCTCTCGACCAGCTAACAAATTTATATCAACATGGATGGGTATACCGGCAGAAGATCCTTCATGGATCCCCACACGGTATGATGTTACCTTTCAGCTAAAAACTGGGCAGCTAAAGGTTTAAAACATGCATACCAATTTTATGAGACAGATACTTTTAAGTCATTTGACCAAATTAAACAGGAATTTACTTTAAACAAAGGTGACTTTTTCAGGTTTCTACAGATTCAACATTTCTTAGATTCCAAAATCGGGTTGGATATCACCACCCGAGTTATTCCCCCGCTTTGTCCCTTATTACTTCAGCTGGCTGGGGAGGGTAGAGATCACTTGATCTCCTGATTTTATAAAGCACTGCAGGGGACACCCTCTCTAGCCATGGATATGGTACAGTTCCTTTGGGACGCCGAACTCCAGGTGGAACTGACACAGGAAGATTGGACCCGGATTTCGCATAGACAACATAAAATTACAAGTTCCTACATTTGGAGAGAATACTCCTGGAAGGTGGTGTCCAGGTTTTTTCATACCCCCCAGATCACAGACAAGTTCCTGACTGGGAGTGACTCCTCATGTTGGAGACAGTGCGGCTATGAGATGGCCACCCACGCCCACATCTTCTGGTTTTGCCCAGTGTTGGCACCTTACTGGTCCTCGACAGAGGAGAGGGTGCTGGACCTCTTTCCTTCCCTGAGTGGTCTATCCCCCTCTTTGGGGATACTTCTCCATTATCCACGCCACTTTAAGGATCCACACCAAATCTACTTGGCATTTTGTTGAGCACCGCTAAAAAAATGTATCACAAAGCTCTGGCTTCGTCCTGAGTCTCCCACTTTATCAGCCTGGGAGGACATAGTATACAATGTATACAAATTAGAACATATGACAGCCAGACTGCAAAACAAGGTCACAGAACTAATGAACTGTTGGAATGTCTGGTTCCTTACTACTTCACAAACCAGACCAGACCAACCTCCTTAGGGGATACCCCCTTTTATGGGCATGTTAAAGAATTAGAGGGTGACCAGCTGGCCCTATATTTTCCTCCCTCTCAGGGGGTTTCCCCCCACTTGGCGGGGACTTAATCTCCCACAAATATCTATATGGGTGGACAAGTGTAGCCTTCCCGGGCCCTCTAAGAGTTCTTCTTTCCCTCCCTGAGACAGGCTTGGAACTTTTGCAAGGGCTATACACATAGGTTATAAAAGTGTATATTATAAACCTTTTGGCTAATTCTCTAGCTAGAGAAATTGTAATTTTACTTAACAGATCAGCTAACCTTTGTTGTGATCTTGTGTATGCCATGTAAATTATAAAATGTACAATGTATTGTTTCCTTCATTCAACTCCTGTAATATGACTCTGTAGTACCATAAATGGAAAAACCTGAAATAAAGAAATAGTGTAAAAAAAAATAAAAGTTTAGAATCAGCAGGGCCATCCTAAATCCTCAGCTGTTTGCATCAAGATCCTTTCAGAAGAAGTGTAAACAAGGAAAAATCTACCTTTCCACCAGCAAAAAGGTTTGTAGTCAGCACCTCATTTAAGTCAATGGCACAATTTAGACCTTTACTGCCGCCTATTATTTAAGTTCTTGTGACAACTTAGATTACACAGATGCTTAGCCAGAGGATTTGGAAACCAAACCAGGCAGCGAATCTGATGAAAACAGCATCACACACAACCACTTACAAAACCCCTCCACACTTCACACTACATTGTTTGGACCAAACCTAAGTCTCCATGCTACATTATCAGTATATTTGTCAGTATGTTGGAGTTTTTCTTTGAAAATGTTAATCTTTTTTACATTATTTTCTAAAAATTGCAAGGAATTGCAGAAATATTGCAGAGAGTGGTGAAAACAGCAGACTTTGTAATAAAACTGCAGGTGGAATTTTCCAGTGTCCCTGGATATTGGCTAGCATGCGCAGCACCATATTACGTGGGCAGGCACCATCACTACCCAAAGTCGACTCCCTTCCTGCAAAATATTTGCTCCAGCTGGGTCCTACTATCTCTGGCCCCAGACCCTTCAGAGCAAATCAAAGCTGAAGATTGATTCCTGGAAGGTCACACAATTTTTATGAAGAACAATTACAATTATATTGTTTAAATCCTTCTTAAAAATGAAATTTTGAAACTTTGTAAAACAGAGCGTAATTGTATATGATTGTCTGGATGGGGTGTTTCATTGTGTAATTCTGTATTTTTTTCCTTTGTATTTATGCCTTAATGTGGTTTTTGGATATTGTTTATTCTGTATTGTATGTATTTTGTATCTATTTTGAGTAATGTTATATGTTTAGATGTAACTTAGCGAGTCATACACAGGACTATCTTGAGAACAGGATTGTATAATCCTAATGATAAGTATCTCCTGTATAAAAATAAAGTTTTTATCTATCTATCTGATTATTTTAACAAAAGCAGTTAAGCTAAATGTAGAAAGTTCTTTTTCTGGAATTATTTACAAAAAAAATAAGCAACAGTAAAGAAGAACAGTAACTTCTGTAGTAGCATGTGAGTGTCATGGGATTTTATCAACACACTGCTAGTCCTATTTACTTAAATTTTATCAAATTCATGTTAAAAGCATGCATTTCAAATTAGGTTTAATCAATCCAGCATTCAGTATAAATACCATTCTGCATAACTTGCACTGGAACAAAAAATTAATGAGGAAAACAGAAAAAATATGTACAGTGCACCATTACAAGAGAAATTTCATTCCCCCTACATTCTGAAAATGTATACTATATACTGTCATTGAGGCACAGGTCAGGAAGCATAGAAAGACCAGGAGCAGGTATAAAATTCACAAGCAGCATTTTTTTTCCCAATAACAGTAAAATAAAAAACAAAAAAAAAAAAACAATTGTTCAGCATTAACTATTTACAAAGGCAGTACAAACACAGAAAGCAAAGTCCTTCATCTGAGAATATCTCTAATTCCAAGTTTCAGTCGTGCTCTCTCTTTCTAGCAAAGGTTTTGCTGCTCTTTTTCTAAGTCTTTGCATGGGAACTCGTTAAGGAGACATCCAGTTTTTCAGAAAATGTTCTCATCAGTTTCCTTCCTTGCAGGTGCAACAAAATAGTACATGGTGTCCCAGAACTGACCTCCTATTGACAGATCTTCAAAAGCGCTAGTGTTGCATATTCCAGGTTAACCCCCCCCCCAAAGTTTCAAACAGCTTTTTGCAATCATTTCAACAATATCACTATATTCATTTTCAAACCAAGGGATCCCAGTTTCACAAAGATTCACACATATTTTATAACCTCAGATATGCAAGGAACAAGAAAAGATAGAAACAGCAAAGCAAGACAGAGAAAAATTTGGTAGCGCAGTCAGACAAGAGAAAGAAGAGGATAGAACAGATCATTGCGTTTAGCACTTTCTACATACAGTGGTATCACACAAAAGTTTACCGGTAGCGTGGTACACTGAGCATTGTGCAAACGCAGTACCCACTGAATAATGAATACAGCTTCCACGCAATTACATGTGGTGCACAGTACCGATGAGCTTTTGTGAGACTACCACTGTAACAAATGGAGCAAGGTCTTATTCAACCCTGTCACATACACAATCAGATCCAGTTCTGCCTGCTACTTTAGTATACAGTGTATATTTTTTGTGGCTTCGATTAGAACCATCAGTCTCTAGGGAACACTTCCATAGGGGTGCATCTATCCAGGGGTCAACATTGCTAGTATTGATGTGTACTTTTTAATTCCAGCCAGGTCCTCCTAGACTACCCAGTATCAAGGTACCCTCTTTGGCTTCCAAGTATGTCAAATGGATGCCATTCTACATTGTGCTCATCTTTTCTGAACCTAAGAAATGAGGTAATGTATTCTATCTACGTTTTTACATATATTTCTTCCTTCTAGCTCTGTAGGGCTCAGACTTGAGGCATTTTACAGTTAGGGCTTTAAAAAGTACACCACAGAACAGCAGGTAACCTCAACAGGGACCTAAAGCAACTGACCCTACACAAATAGAGGGTCTACAACTGCTGTAAAGAGACAGGGAAGAGCTAGGGGCACCACTGACTGATCTCTAACTGTTCGCTGGAATAAGAGGTAGTGGCAGTGGACTGGAGGATGGAAATGTTTTGCAGCTTAACAGTGGGAGAAGGCATGAGCTAAGAAACTATAGACCAGTAAGCCTGACGTCCATGGCATGTAAAATATGCTGAAGCCCATCATAAAGGAAGGATTAGTGGATTTTCTGCAGTCAAATGGTCTCCAGGACAAAAGGCAATATGTTTTCACCAGAGGAAGGTCATGACAAACAAAACTAGACAAGAAAGCAGCTGATAAAGGCCAGGTAATAAGTGCTGTACTTAGACTTTAGCAAAGCATTTGATTCACTCGCACATGAAAATAACGGGAGAGACCTGTGAGTGAGAGAAAGGGTTACAGGGTGGATTAGAAATTGGTTAAATGGAAGCACTTGGAGGACTGTCAAGAACTGAATTCCCAGAGGCGAGGTCACAAGCAGGGCTCCCCAGGGCTGAGCACAGGCCCAGTCCTTAATGAACTTGTGCGTCATGGGGAACGGGATTCATGAAGAAATATGTCCCATTTCTAATGATACCAAAATCTATGGCAGGGTGAACTGCGAGGAGGGCGTAA
This sequence comes from Neoceratodus forsteri, assembly GCA_016271365.2. Taxonomy (NCBI): domain Eukaryota; kingdom Metazoa; phylum Chordata; order Ceratodontiformes; family Ceratodontidae; genus Neoceratodus; species Neoceratodus forsteri. The sequence goes on from JADMNL010000024.1 coordinate 349,950,637, forward strand.
GGTCACCTAGGGATGACCTGGGAAATATACAGAAACAGTACAGGGTCTGGCAGCTGAAATTTAATGCAAAAAAAAAAAAAGTGCAAGGTCATGCATACAGGGGCAAGGAATCTGAGAACAGGTGCCAGTATATGACGGGGTGTTAAACTTTTTAAATAACCCTGATGCAATCAGCAGTGTAATAAGGTAGCAGGGAAGGCAAACAGAATGCCTGGGTGCATAGGCAGGAAGTGATATTGCCTTTGTACACATCCCTGGTACAGCTACATTTGGAGTACTGCACACAATTCTGGAGTTCGTACTTAAGGAAGGAGAAGTACAGGGTGGAGTGCAGAGGATCACCACCAAGAGGATTCAAGATCAACATGGGAAGCCTTATACATGGAAAGGATAAAGAGAACCAGAAAATGGTCTGGCCTGGTTTATTAGATTTTCACAGCACGCCCCTCCAAGGCTTAGAATGCCTGTACAATAAAACAAGTTATATTAGACAGTGAAGCGACACATTTACACTGGAGGTTGGGAGAGAGGGTTGACATGGCAGCAACCTACTGTATATTTTCTACATGGGCTAAACAGAGAATAGCATATTCACAATGAGTGCAGACATGAGTAACTCTGAAACCGGTGGTAGGAAGGTTCAAAAAGGCTATCTGGAAGGGTACCCAGTCAAAAGAGCGCTAGAATTTGAGCACAGGCAAATGCACGTGAGATTAATACTGTGAGTCAGAATCGCATTATACATCTGTAGAGCATTTCCAACTCGAGTAATAGTTTGATTTGTCCCCCTCTCCCCTGGACTTATGTTGAAATCCACGAGTGTGTGAACCGTGGACACGTGCTGCCTGTATAGCATAGAGATTAAAGTTACGAGCTGTAAATGGGCTTGTTACAGGCAGCAGACCTGGGTTTGATCCTTACAACCTCTGTGTTTTGGAGGTTGTCTTTTTTTTTGCCATGAGGGACTTCAATTGCACCCCCTCTCCAACTTGCGCCCCTCCCCGAGTGTAGAATAGTAAATCCCTGCCACCAAGTTTCTCCCCAACTTGTGTCTCCCCAGAGTGTAGAATGGTAAATCCCCAACTTTCTCGTTCCCCAGAGTGTAGAGATAGTAAACCCCCGCCCAGATTTGCGTCCCCGCTCCTTACGTGGGGATTACTTCACGCTGTATTGCTAATGCATGGTTGTTGCTGTTGACATTTTGTGTGTGCGGTAATTCACAGCAGCGTTTGGTTTACGCCATATTGACCTAAACCCATTCGGAACTATTTCTTTTCAGAGAGTGTGGTATACAAGTGGAACAGGCTGCAGAAGGAAGTGGTCTGTGCAGAACACTAGTAAGATTTTTTTTCCTTTCTTATTTTTGTTTCTTACCGCCTCGGCTGGGGGTTGTACCTATGGTTCCCCTTCTTCCGTCTGGCCTCAGCAGCTCCCACACTGGTTGCAACTCTGGTGCTGAAACTCCAACCCCTTCTCAAGGCCATGTCACGACAGGTAGCCCGCACATCGCGAAAGCAAGTCCAGGCCATAGGAGCAGCTCTGGTGCACCCAGTGCAGGGCTGCAGGGACTTCATCATGCCAGAGGATTTACTTTATTCCTTGGTTTTCACCCCCTGGCGCAGATGTGCAATGCAGTCAATGACAGCGTCGCACATGCTCCAGTGCATGCCACGCTGGACTGCGCCACCATCCACTAATGAGGCGGCCCTTGCGCTGACCCCCAGCCGCCCGCCAGAGGTGAAGTCTGACACCGAACATTGGTCTCCTCCCTCCTCCCACCCGGAGAGCAGTACCTGGAATATTCGATCCTCCTCCCCAGCGTCCCTCCGATACCCGAGGTTGCTCTTGATCCCGGGTTGTCGGTGTCACAAGCAGTACTGCGAACCGCTGCGCCGGAGGTAGCGGTGAACACTAGCAAGATTTAACAATGTCTTGCTCTGGGAATAAGATTTGACAGTATGTGTGTGGTTTGGAGAGATGCACAAAAATACAGGTTACTCACCTGTAACAGGAGTTCTGGGAATGGTATATGTTGTTCATGCACACTGTCTGGAAGGTTCTTTGCCGCTTTAAATCTTGCCGGAAGGTCTTCAAGCTGGCTCCTCCCACCCGGGAGGTAAAACTCTCAGCTCCGCCCCATGATGCCAGATCTAGCCTGCTGGAAGCCAGGTTGTGCGTCGAAGCAGGGGAGGCTGGGTAATGTAGGGATGAACAACATATACCATTCCTAGAACTCCTGTTACAGGTGAATAACCTGTATTTCTAGGGACATGGATATGTTGTTCATCCACACTGTCTGGCAGACTCCTAGCAGTTCTCCGGGAGGAGAGAAGCAAGGCGCACACCCCCTACTTAGGGAATAAAGACTGGAGAACCGAGGTCCCAAAACCAGAATCCCGGCGTGACTCAAGGTCGATGTGGTAGTGGGTAATGAAGGTGTGTGCTGACTTCCAGGTAGCAGCCCTGCAGATTTCCTGGATAGGGACATCCCTGGAAGCAGCCACCGATGCGGCGGTATGGCGGGTAGAATGAGCTCTTATCCCTTTGGGAGGCTCCATGCCCGCCAACCTATAGCAGAGATCTATGCAGGAGGTGACCCACCTGCCTATCGTCCGCTTGGCTGCAGGTCTGCCAGGTGCGGCTTCAGCATAGGTGACAAACAGCTGGCGAACCTCTCCCCGGCCTTCAGCCGTCCGCTCCTTATTAAAAAGAGAGTGTTCTTCTAGGGTCCAAAGTATGGAGCCTATATTTGGCCTCCAAGGTGTGACTGGGGTAGAACACCGGCAGAGTCAACACCTGGTTAAGGTGAAACTCTGACACCACCTTCGGAAGGAATTTCGGGTGGGGGCGCAGGACAACCTTGTCCCTGTGGAAGACCAGATAAGGAGACTCGATGAAAAGCGCCTGGAGCTCTCCCATCCTTCTGGCTGATGTGATAGCCACCAAGAAGGCGGTCTTCCACGACAGGTGAGAGATGTCACACCTGTGCATCGGTTGAATAGCTTGCCCTTGAGTTTAGCCAGTACCAGCAGTAGATCCACGGAGGTGGAGTTCTCGCACCGGAGGGATATGTGATCAAGGCTTTTGGCCAACCACCTTCTCCTCCACCACCGACTGCTTCCCGGCCCACGCCCAGTAAGCAGAGATGGCTGCCAGGTGCACCTTGAGGGTCGTCGACCGAAGCCCTAGCTGAGAAAGAGACCACAGGTAGTCCAGAATGCTTGCCAAGGAACAGGAGGAATGGTCCAGCCCCTTGCCCCGACACCAAATGGAGAATCTCTTCCATTTAAAGGCATAGCATTTCCTGGTCGACTCCTTTCGGGAAGCCTCAACAATGCTGAGGACCTCGTCGGAAAGACCCAAAGCCTGGAACTCTAGCCGCTGAGGAACCAGACCGTCAGGTGCAGGGATTGAAGGTCCAGGTGGAATACCTTCCCCTGGTTGACAAAGATCAGGTCCGGTCGGGCTGGAAACTGCCTCGGGAGCCTGGAGCTGAGGCTGAGGAGATCTGGATACCAGAACTGGCGGGGCCAGTCTGGGGCTACCAGAATCACCTGCGCCTTGTCCCTCCTCGCCTTGAGAAGCACCTTGTGGATCAAGGGAAATGGGGAAAGAGGCGTGAAGAACCCGGGGTCCACGGCCTCAAGAAGGCATCCCCCTGCAGCGAGCCCTGCTGAGGGGGGCGGGCATGAAACAGCTTTAGCTTCGCATTCTCCCTGGAGGCAAACAGGTCCACCTGAGGCATGCCCCAGTGGGAGAACAGATCTTGTACTACCTCCAGCAGGAGAGTCCACTCGTGGGACGCAGCTCCTATCCGGCTTAGGGCATCGGCCAGAATGTTGGAGGCTCCTGCCACATGGATGTCAAGGAGATCCGCCTCCAGGCTGCGCACGAGGGACCAAGTGCAGAGAGCTTCCCTGCACAGAGGCATGGAGCGCGTCCCGTCCTGGCGGTTTAGGTAGTACATGGTCGTAGTATTGTCCGTCTGGACCTGGACCACTTGACCCCATACAAAGCGGAGGCGGCGGTGAGGGCTAGATGCGCGGCAGAAGCTCCAGCAGGTTGATGTGGCATCAGGACTCCCGAGGGGACCAGAGGCCGTGCGCTCTGTGCTCCCCCAGATGGGCACCCCAACCCAGAGAGGCGGTCAGTAGAGACACCGTCGGCTCGGGGCAGACAAACGGGATGCCCTCCAGCAGATGAGCTGGAACGATCCACCACTGGAGAGCGTTCCACATCTCCTGGGTCACTGTCACTGGCTGATCCAAAGGACCGGAGCGCTGTGATCACTGGCTGGCTAGTCCCCACTGTAGGAGATGCATGTGCCAACAGGCCCAACGGACCATGCTGGTGCAAGCCGCCATGAGGCCCAGGAGGCGCAGTAAGTCCCAGGCAGGGCGCAATTGCCCAACCTGAAATGATTGGGCAAAGGAGGAAAGAACTTCGGCCCAGTCCGCCGGGAGCCATGTTCTGGCTCGTAGAGAGTCGAGCTCTGCCCCGATGAATTAGATCCCCGGCTTTGGCACGAGTTCCGACTTGACCTCATTGATTAGGAGGCCAACTCGAGAGCAAACTTGGAGGGCCAGGTCCTTGGACCACTCCACCTCCGGTCTGGAGGAGGCCGCAATCAGCCAGTCGTCCAGGTAGGAGTACACTTCGGACCTTCGGCGCCACAGGAATACTGTCACCACTGCCATGCATTTGGTGAAGACCCTGGGAGCTAGAGAAAGGCCAAAGGGCATGGCCCGGAACGCGTAGAGGGACCCCTCTGCTCTGAAGCGGAGGAATCGCTGGTGGGACGGACGGATTGGGACATGAAAGAACGCGTCCTGGAGGTGCAGAGAACAGAACCGCACACCTCATTCCAAGGATGGAATGATCTGAGCCAGAGTGACCATCCTGAAGTTTCGAGACCTTAGGAACCTGTTCAGGTCATGCAGGTCTAGAATGGGGTGCCAGCCCCCTGTCCGTTTCGGGACCAGGAAGTACCTGGACACAAACCCTGGGTCTGGTGGAGGATCAGCCACCTTCCTGATCACCTCCTTCTGGAGGAGCAGGGCAATGTCGGCTCGACGGGCCGAGAGAGAGGCTGCGGACCCCGTAACCCCCATGGGGTGACGGCTCGGAAGGGCATGGCCTGCTCGAACTCCAGAGGCAGACCCTTTCCTACCACCTCCAACACCCAATGGTCCGTGGTGATAGTGGACCAGGCGGAAAGAAAGTGGCAGAGCCATCCCCCCACGGGGGGAACCCACGGGAAAGCGACACGGCTGGGGGCAGCACCCCACAACCCGTCACTGGGCAGACTTGAAGGAAGGACCGGCCAAGGGACCTCCTGGGCCTTTTCCTCCCGGCTTCCTGCTGGAGGAAGCTGCAGGCCTGGCTTTGGGGTGCCAAGCGCGAGCCTGCTGGCCCTGATGCTGGTGTTGCTGGGCCGGACGTGCCGCAGGGGCAGAAGGGCGAAAGGACTTATGCTGCTGTTGGCGGCCTTTGTCCTTCTGGGCAGACGTGACCGAGTCCAAGGTGGCACTGGACTTCTCAATTCTCTGGAGGTGGCCTTCCACCCCAGGCTCGAAACAAGTCGGTACCCAGGAAGGGGACGTCTGCCAACTTGTGCTGGGTATCTGCCGTGAAGGTGGAGATCCGCAGCCAAGCTCTGCGGCGCATGGCCACAGCGGCCACTACTGACCAGTCACAGGAGTCTCCAATATCGAGAGCCGTTTGGAGCTGCTGTTTCGTCACTGTCCTTCCCTGATCCCGCACCTGCTTGACCGTGGTCTGCAGATCAGCCGGGAAATGAGGGATCACCTCATCCAGGGAGCCGATAAGGGCATGGGAGAAGTGCACCATCAGTACAGCCAAACTGGCCTGGCGGAGGCCGAGGAGGGCGCAACATACACTTCGCCTGGCATGGTCAAGCTTTTGGACTCTTAGTAGGGGCTTGTCCGTCCCTGGCATTCCCGGAACGCCAGAAAACGCTGTCGGTAACCAACCCCTCCAGAGGGGTGCTCCGAGAAACCGGACAGAGAGCCGGTAGGGACCGCATACTTCCTGGCCATCCTGGCCGAAGGAGCAGAACAAGAAGCCGGCCGCTGCCATAAATCCGAGGCTGGGCCAACAATGGCTTCAGCCACTGGAAAGTCCTCCGTGGGAGAATCCCCTCGGTCCAGTATCTCCGTCAGGGGATACTTGGCCCGCTTGGATACGATCTCGAGCTGCATCCCGGTGGACTCCGAGATGAGCCGAAGCAGACCCATGAATGATGATGGACTCTCGTCCATCGACTGTCCCCCGGAGGACTCCAGGTCAAGGGGCCTGGAGAACAGGGAGGAGTCGTCGTCAGACTCCGAGGAGTCTGCGAACAGCTGTCAAGGGTCTGAGCCACCCTCCACCTGCCGAGGACGGTCGGGAGTGAGGGTGACCGACAACTGGTGATGCAGTCCCTGACCCGACCGAGAATCCTTGGTCGGAGCCCCTGATTTCGGTTGTGGAGGCGGGGGTTCCACCACAATCGGTGGGGCAGCTGGTTTCGGCCAAACAACCGGCACCGGTTTGGGCAACTTGACCACTGCAAGGGGTTGTTTCAGCCTTTCAGGTGACAGCCACTTAATGGCCGGGGAAGGCGACGGCGTCTGCTTGTTCCCGGTCAGAAGGAGCTGCTGCCACATAAGTCCTCGTAGCGTCGATGCAATTTGCCAAGCCTCTCTCGAGGAGGAGGAAGACTAGGGCAAACAGCGCCGCCCGCGCTTTCCTCAGTTCGAACCGAGACCGCCATTGCCGGGCGGGATTGGCTGGACTGAGAAGAGGTCCGAGACCGAAACCGCGGGTGTTTCCGAGGGTGGGTCTGGGAGGGAGGGGAAACCAGTTTCTCCTCGCTGGGAGCCTTAACTGGGACTCCGGCACAGGAGACACAGGCAAGTCCTCGGTTTCCACCGGGGGAACCGGTGAACAAGGGTTGTCGGCTTCTCCAGTTGACAGCCCGTCCAACGGGTTGAGAAAAATCTCGACCACGTCGATGGGTGTCCCGGCCGGCTGACCTGACTGGGACACTGTGAAGCCAGCGGCCTTAGCCACAGCCTCGACCGAAGTCGAGTGTCGACTGTCCGGGGAGGGGGACCTTTCCCGCTCCCACGAACGACGACAGTGGGACTTACCCTTCAAGTCCTTCTTCTTGGACAGAGAGGAGTGTCCCGATGGCCCTTCACCTTTCGTGGAGAGGGACTGGCAAAGTTCCTTAAAAGAAGCTGTATAGGAGGATCCCAAGGAGAGCGGGACAAATGCCGCGACCGAGGATGACGCAGATGCGGCCTGGGCCGCCTCCTCCTCGAGGGCGATCTGCTCGAGTTGCTCAGCAGAGCCAGCCGCCACGGAAACAGCCCAATGGGCCTCCTTGGACTTCACCGGCGGATAATGTTTCTCGGGCCGCCCACGTTGGAGCCGGGCAGCACGGTCTTCAAGGACATTTGCTGAAAAAGACTTGCACAACTCGCAGGCCTGCGGATCGTGGTCAAGCCCGAGGCAGTAGACGCATGTGGAGTGCGGATCGGTCCTAGACATCTTCTGCCCGCATGGGCACCGCCGAAAACCGGGAGTCGATTGTCCACCGCGAGTCAAGAAAGGAAGAAGCAGACCAAAGTCTAGAAAACTTCTAAATTATTTTCGGGTTAACCAAAGAGTTTGGATCCAGTCTAAAACACAAAGCGCTAAGGAGGGAACCTTAACTCCCAAGCGGTAAGGAAGATCTGGCATCATGGGGCGGAACCAAGAGTTTTACCACCTGGGTGGGTGGGAGAAGCCAGTTTGAAGACCTTCCGGCAAGATTTAAAGCGGCAAGGAACCTGCCAGACAGTGTGGATGAACAACATATCCATGTCCCTAGAACCAAACCTTTCCAAAACTCCAGGTTAGAGTGCAGGCACACTTCCAGGATTCCAGCATCAGGAATATACAGCTGAAAGTAAAGCTTAAAAATGCTCTTCCGGTTCGTCCACCACTATTTATTTATTTATTTTTTGTTGACCGGGTAAGTGCGCTAGTCAGCAAGTGACTGTTTTCAGGCACGACCCGGGAGGTACAATTACAACACACAAAGAGTACAGCCAGATTATTAAGACAACGAGTACAAAAAATGCAGAGAGAAATACATATGGCAATGTAACATACATTAGTAAACAAAAATATACTTTAGCACTTGATCATGGAACATATTCAAAAATGTGAATAGTAGAAGGCAGAAAATAAGAGAGGATAGGCATCAGTAGAAAAGACACAAGGAAGGGAAAACTGGCAAAAGGATGGGAGGGAGAGATTAAGTGGAAAGGAGGTGCCGTCAGATACGGCAACAGCGGGGTGAGGTACCAACCTGCGGCCGGGCTTATGGAGCCGAAAGACGGCAGGCGAAGAGAGGGTGGTAGGGGGGAGCAGCAGTAGACGGCAACAGTGGTAGGAGGTAGGAAAATACAGCCGGGCTGGTGGAACCGATAGACGGCAGGGCGAGAGTGAGGATGCCGGTGAGAGGGGGATAGAGGTGGAGGAGTTACGGACATAGCGGCAAAAGTGTCAAAGTCAAGCCAAGCCAGTGGAACCAAGAGACAGCAGGGCAGGGAAGGGGGGGTCGGTAGACGGTGGAGAGGCGGTAGTAGGTGGAGAGAGTGACTAAGCACAGCCAGGAGGGTGGGGACTAAGGAGGGGCATGGATGAGGTAGGAACAGGTAAAGGTGAGTTTGGTGGGGAGTGGCAAAAGGGAAGAGGATATAACAGAAGAGGGGGAGAGCAGCAGTGGGGTTAAGTGAGAGAGGCTGTGAAGTGAAGATAAGAATGTCATGGAGTAGAATAGCGACTTACAATTGTCAACAGCTAACATTAGGCTTATAAAGAAACAGGTTAAGGCAACATTAATTACAAGACACAAAATAAAACATTAATTACAAGGCACAGTATAGAACACCCATTTGGATAGGCAAAAGTGCTAGCAATGTGGAAACAGTACAAATGCAGCGGATCAGAGTGAGGTCAAAGCAAACACATTTGTCCATAGTAGTGAGGAAAGTCCTGAGTTTGCTCTTAAAAGTCACATGAGTGGAGACATCTTAGATCCTGAGGTAGTAGGTTCCATAGGTGGGGGGCAGCATGATGGAAGGAGCCCATGCCCTTTTTAGTCCGACAAAAGGGGATGGATAGTAAGGTCTGATCAGCCGATCTAAGATTCCTTGTGGGAATGGCCGGCCTGAGGAGATCAGACAGGATAGCAGGCTTGGACGTCCTTAGGATGGAATCAACTAAATTGTACAAGTAGTACTGCCTGGTAGAGGAAGGAGAGAGCCAACCAAGGTCCTGATATAAGAGACAATGATGCTGCAGCGAGTGCTTTGGTTTGCATACCTGCACACATTATTGAAGGTAGTATCCCATAGTTCCAGTGAAGATTTGGTGGCCAAGGACAGGATGGGACACCCATATGTGAGGTTGGCAATAGAATGCCTCTGGCTATCGCCAATTTAGCAGCAGGGGTGAGCAGGTATTTGGTTCTGTAGGCAGCCCCAATTTGCAGTTAATTGACTTGCAGGTTTCCTCTATATGTCTTTCAGGTCCAAGGTTTGATCCAGGTGGATGCCAAGGTAACGAAGGAAGTGACAGTTTCTATAGGGTCCCCATCGATATCAGAGACAGAGATGGTCAGAGGACAGGATCTAAGCTTGTGATTGGAGCCAAACATCATAACTTTTGTTTTATTTGTATTTAAAACCAGGCGTTGAGAGTTCAACCAGTGTTGTACAGCACGAAAATCTGCAGTAAGGGCAGCATTTAGATCCAGCACCTTATCAGGTGATAATAAATTACCAGGTCATCCATAAAAGTGAGTGACCTGTGGTGACCAACTCAGGAAGTTTATTGACGAATAATGAGAATATAAGAGGGCCAAGTATAGACCCCTGAGGGACCCCAATGTTGATAACAGCACTGTCTGACATGGATGAATTAAACTTAACAGCTTGTGTTCTGTTGGAGAGGTAGCTTTTGAACCAGGTAGTGACTGGGGAGAGAAGCCCAAGGTACTGAGGCGGATAGTAGCAGAGAATGGTCAACCAGATCGAAAGCTTTGGTTAAGTCAATGAAGACTGCCCCTGTTAACTTTCCTCTATCCATATTAGTAACGATATCTGAAGTGAATTTTGCAAGTGCTGTCATGGTGCTGTGATGCTTTCTAAAACCATGCTGTGCTGAGCTTAGTAAACTGAATTTCTCAAGGTATTCAGTGATTTGCATGGATACTACTTTTTCCAGGATTTTATTCAGAACAGACAAAATAGCAATAGGCGGTAATTTGATATGTCATTTTATTGCCTTTCTTAAATACAGGAGTGACTCTGGCTGCCTTACAGACTTCAGGGACAATGCCATTGGAGAGATAGGGTGAAGATGTGTGCCAGGGGGCCAGAGATGTAGTAAGAAGCCATTTTTAGTAGTCTTGGTTCTAGGCCATCTGAGCCAGTACTGGTGTTTTCAGAGAGTGACCTGAGCAGCTTTAGGACCTGATGCATAGACACTTCCCTGAAATAGAAGGGGTTGGTTAAGTTTGGGGGTCCTTCAGATGCTGTGGGGTTAAACTGTGAAGCAGAGGATTGTGATGGGAGGGAAGCTGTGTAGGCAGATAAGTCAGAAAATTGTTGGTTAAAAGCATTTGCAATGGTAGTAGAATCATTACAGTGTACACATGTAGGACCATATCTGAGGGAGTGACATCTTTAGCAGAACCTAAGAAGGACTTAATGTGACCCCAAAACTTACGGGGTCATTGGAAGAATTAATCAACAGGTTTTGGCAGTATTTACTTTTGGCCTGCCTGATGCATCTTTACAGTCATTTCTGTATTGTTTATACAGAATGAGATCTGACTGCAGTCCAGTTTGTTTGTACTTTTCCATTGATTGTCTCTAACTTTTAACTTTTGAAGCAGGTCTTTTTCAGCCACCTCGAATGCTGGCCCTTACCCTCCTTTTGACTGTAGGAGGTGCTTCTTTTGGATGTTGCCAAATTCAGTCAGAAATGAATTGAGGGCAGTATCAACATTGGTTGCAGTATAAATGTTAGACCAGTCAACACAAGAGAGGTCAAATAGGAAGGCTTGTTTGTCCAGGGCAGCATAGTTTGAAAACCTAATCGGACGTGGTGGAGGAGGAGGAGGTGGACAGGATCGCCATCGACAAAGTGTGGGGGAATGATCAGTGATTGAGTCAGCAAGCACTGTGGCATCTAGTACATGATCAGGTCTGGTGGTGAGGATCCAATCAAGTAGGGACCCTGAGTGCGAAGCTTCATAGCAAAGGGCCAGAATTTGTAGCACTTTCATTGGATACACCCGTCCATAGCCCTCACAGTCATATGCTCGTCTAGGTAAGACTTGAAGAATTTCACTGAGAATTAACTCCATGATACAGTTAAGTACCCCAGACTGATACCATCTCCTCTGGGTGAAAAAAATGTCGTCACACTTTGTTTAGATTTTCCCAGTAGTTGATAATTATGACTTCTGGTGTTCTAAGAATTATTCTTGCACATTAAATATAATGCCCACATTAAATCAGGATCCCTTGTCGCCTCATACCCAAAACTGCATCTCCTCTTAGCCTCTTTATCTCCAATACGAACAAATTCAACTCTGTAAGCCTCTTTCTGTAATCCCTGCAGTCCATGTCCCTATCCTACTAAACTTCCTTTGGACACTGGATACCAGAACTGGGCAACGAACTCCAGGTGTGGTCTCGCCAGAGATTTACAAAGCTGTGTCATAACTAGCTCATCCAACTTTGTATCCCACTTTATACAGCCCATCATTTGACTGCATTTTTTTAATGACTCTTTGTATTTTGACTTTTGTTTAAAGTTACTGGAAATGATAATCCCAAGATCTTTTTTCTTGCTCACATGGTTTAAGGAGTGTGCTATTTAGCTCGTAATTATCATCAAACCACACAGTTTCCTTCTCCTATAATGTACTCAAGTTCACTTGACAGCAGATTGGAATCTCTCTCAAACTTCACAGTTACATGTGTAGATGCAGAGTACTTTGCTGCAATTTTTGGCTTATCTCACCAATCAGCTGAACTTCACAGTCTTCCCTGTACATCATACCTCTCAACCTCTCAGCATTAAAAATCATAGCACTGGCCTTCAAAAATCATAGCAAAGGGCCAGAATGTGTAGCACTTTCTTATTTTAAACAATAATATGTCTACAGATAGTGGGCCCCGTATAGTTAGTGAGAAGAACTGTTTCTATCAACTTAGTTCAATGATTTAATAGTTTGTGTGTCCAGAAATAGCTCTACATTATGAGGAACATTAATAAACCTGTGCGGAGCAAGGGTAAATTTGAGTGTGGAAATCACAGTGCTATGCAAAATTCATAGCAGTTGAGAAGTATGCTGTACATATTATATCATTAAAAATGTCAGCAATATACTTGGTTTTGTTTCTCGATCTCCCCTTTCTTCCAAACCATTTTAGTCTTACCTTTTCAGTAACAAACAATATAAAAGGACTCTGAGTTTCGATGAAAATGTCACTCCATCTGCAAAACAAACAAAAAAAATGGATTAGATAGCAATATAGTCGCTGCTTACTTCCTTTAGGGCTTAAAAGGATTTTTAGTCTAATCATCAGTTGGTAGAAACATTTTACATGAATTTATTAATTTTCTGTGACCATGGTTCAGATTATCATTGTCAGCAGTTGAGTGCCCTGAAAAATGATAGTCTGTTGGCAAGTGGAATTATTTTACATTTACAATGTTCTGGAAAATCAAACATTACTGGTGCCAATACAGAAAACTGTGATCGTATTTCAGATTACACATTCTTCCAAGTGGTTCATTTCATTAGTTAAAAAACAAAAAAAATCACAAATTACTACATGTCAACCACGCTAAACTTTTACTTATTTAAGAATTAGTAACCGGGAGGCACAATGAGCCAAGGCTCATTTCCAGGTTTGACACAGGAGAAGAGGGAAGGAGAGAACACAATTACAAGGAAATACAAGAGTAAGGCAAGGCAAATTTTATTTAAAGACACCCAATCCCTGCGGCTCTGGGCGCCGTACACAGGAAAAAAAAAAAGAAATAAACAAAACAACACACCAATAGACAAAACAGTATTAATTAAACAACTATGATAGGATAAAATCAGAACACTACATAAATAAACATAAAGCCTGGGACAAAAGCTATTTCACAGTGTGTCAGTGCCAGGACAGTATTTAAAAGACAGGGTCAGGGAAGGCTTGATTAAATAAGAAGGCACTGAATAAGTCTGCTGAGGGGGGCCTCCCTTAGGAGGTAGTGAATTTCACAGGACGGGGCCAGCGACACTTAAAGTTCTGTCGCCGGCCGTTTTTAGCTTTGTCCTGGGAATCACAAGGAGGCCCCTAGAGGAGTAACGGAGGGAGCGGACTGAGGCAGCAGGTGTAAGAAGGTCAGCCAGGTAACCACAGCTCAGGCTGTGTAGGGCCTGAAAGGTGAGCAAGCCCACCTTAAAGAGCACCCTCCACCTGACTGGCAGCCAGTGCAGTTCACGCAGCACCAGGGTGATGTGGTAGTACTTGGGCTGCCCCTTCAATAACCAGGCGGCTGCGTTCTGCACCAGCTGTAGCCGGCAGAGGAGCGTGTTAAAGCAGTCAAGCCTCGACGTAACGAAGGCGTGCACCAAGGTAGGAAGGTCATGGGGCAAGACCAGAGGTTTAATCCTGGCGATATTCCTCAAATGATAAAAACTAGTACGTACAATGGACACTTGGGACTCAAATCTCAATCCACTGTCCAGGATAACACCAAGGCGATGTGGCTGCAAGGACAATGACAAAAAGTGCATATGTTGAGTGCAGTACAGACAAAATGGGAAAACCTGCACATGGAGGACAAAAACTGGAGTGCAAATCATCTGTGCAACTGGGCATGCTCAAAAAGTGCATAATGCCAGTTTGAAGGGCGAGTCAAAACAGATTGATAAACTTCAATGAAGTTGCCAGAACTATATTAGGGGGAGGGAAAGGTAAGGGATGGTTAAGAGTGCATGGAAAGGTAAGAGTAGTTCAGGAAGACGGTTGGCTCCTGTATTAAAATGCATCCATGGCTCTTGTGTTTCCGAGACATAGGTTTCTATATCTTGTGATCACTGGTGCCAGAAAGGTCAACATCTGTTTCTCAAAACAATTTCAGAGTACTAAATAGATTATGACAAATCTTAAAATGTATCTACTACAATCAACTCGATATAAAACTGAAGGCACTTCTCAAATGCTGTCATTGTGGCAAGAGGCAACAAAGTTTGTTCAGATTCTAATTAAAAGGAAAAGTTTCTCAGCTGGGTTCTGCCCCTAACTCAAGGCATCACCAATAACTCTCAGTAAAAATTAGAGAGAAGCACCAACCTCCCTAGTTTGATTTAAATGAAACCTTGTTATTGGTTCTTCCATTGTACAAACTGAAAACTGGACAGAATGCATTTTCTTATCGAGCACTTTTTGTGGAATCACCTACCTTTGAACATGAGGAACTCTGGTACAATTAGCAATTTTAAGGAACATCTTAAAAGTTATTTGTTTGATTCAGCAGTTTGCACTTGCTTCTAAATAATGTTTAGGTTTATTTTTATTGTATTTCGTACATATAGTTATCTTATGTCTGTATTTGTACATATTGTGTTGTATATTTCCAGGTCATGCCTGTAAGATGGTCATGTGGTCCAGTGTATCCACCCGATGATCAAATAAAATTGAACTGATTTCCAAGACAAGAATCAAAAAGGTTACACATTATCATATGGAGCAGAGGAGGGAGCTGCCAGCCCATTGGTACAGCAGGAGCATTGCCACTCACAACCCTGGCAACCCAGGTTCAGGAACAAACCTGATCCATCAGCGAGCTGGCAGAAGGGAGAAGGATTGCTCACCCCAGAGGACACACTCCTCTGTGGAGGAAAGGATGCAGCCACTAATGTGTTACTGCTATCCGAGTGATCACAGGTGGGGGTGCAGCTGGAATGGACAAGGGGGTGGAGGATAAAGACTGGCTCAGGTCCATGTCGACAGTCTTCCATGTACACCTCAAAGCCTCCGTCTTCTGTGCCCACTGGAAAGGGGAGAATAGCAGTGAGGAAAAAAACCTGCAGTGAAGCAAGAATGATGGCAAACTCTCCTGTGCCCTGGAAGATCGACTGCCAGCCACCACTCAAAACAAACATGATGATAGGAATTGCAAAAACAAAGGATCAATCACAAATCCAGCCAGTAACTCACAAACACACTGTGAAGAAACCCCAACCCCAGCAATGCGAAAAAGTTTTCCAGCACCACAACTGAAAACTGTTATGTTTCCTGAGATGCACAGTTCACTTATGTCCTCCCACAGCACAGATCCAGGCACAGGAAACAAATCCCCCCAAGTCACCAACATGGCGAGCAGCTCTCCAGACGCTGCACTAATGATTCAGTCTTGCTCCAAAAGTTGCCCTATGTGCCAGAAAACACAATCCGCCCACCCAATACATCTTGCACCACCACCACAAACTGGACGCCATGCAAGAAGATGGAGCAACAGGGTATCCATTAATGCATCGTTCGATTTGACCCATTCCTAAATGACCAACTCAGGGCTCCAGTCCGTTACATAAGCTGGGTTCTGCGCTGGTTTCCTGTTTGGCAGTGAACTGACAAGGTTCTTTTACTGACATTTAAAGCCCGGAACAGACAAGGCCAGCTCTTCCTTCACAAGCTTCTAACTCCATATACACTGGGGAGAGCTACCATCCATCCATCCAGAGCCCACAGGCTATTAAGTATTCTAACCTTTAGATTAAAATCTGGTGGCATCAGGGCTTTTGAAGTCACAGCCCTGGCCTACAGAGCACTTCAAAAAAATATAATTTGTCAGCAGATAAAGGCCGCTTGGTCCACCTAGTCTGCACAGTTTGTCCCTGCCTATACTGTCACCACAGACCCTACCTGATCTCCAGCTTCTCCCCCCCCAAAATCTGCTTTTCCACTAAGATTCCTTTGTTCCTATCCCATGCATGCTTCAAGCTCGCCACTGTTTCGTTTTCCACCACCTCCGCTGGTGGACTGTTCCAGGCATCCACCACTCTTTCAGTAAAGAAGTACTTTCTCATATCCCTCCTAAACTTCCCTTTCAAGCTTCACTGCATGCCCTCTTATCTTGGAGCACCTTCTCCTCTGAAAAATACTCCCCTCTTGTACCTTGCTTCTATCAAGTCCAACCCCCTTCCAGGGAGTGCATACTGAAATCCTTCAGTCTCTCCTTATAGGGTTTTTGATGGAACCCCTGCATAATTTTAGTTGCCTCTTCTGGACAGCCTCTACCCTATGTTCTTTATGAGATATGGTCTCCAACTGGACACTGTACTCCAGGTGGGGTCTCACCAATGATTGATACAGTGGCAACACCACCCCTCTCCTTCTGCAGATGATTCCCCTCCCTATGCACCCCATCATCCCACAGTCCTCGCACTGTCTCACCACACTGAGGCCATCAGATATGATTACTCCAAGGTCTCTTTCCTGCTCTGTGACCATCACTACCTCTGATCCCATTTTATACATCACCCCTGGGTTTCTGTGCCCTAGGTGCATGAGTTTGCACTTTTTTGCATCGAAACCCAGCTGCCATAACCTCGACCTTTCCTCAAGTTTTCTCCAGCCCTTCAGGAATATCTACCCTACTGCAGATTCTGGTGTCATCTGCAAAGAGGCATACCTTCCATTCCAGCTCTTCTGCAATGTCAGTTATAAACACACTGAAGAGGACTGGTCCCAGCACTGAGCCTTGAGGTACCCTGCTCATCACTCGCACCTCAGAGGGAGTGCCATTTACCACCACTATCTGTCCCCTATCTATCAACCAGTTCCTTACCCAGTTTACCACCGTGGGTCCTACCCCTAAACTGCCAGTTTACCTACAAGCCTTCTATGTGGCATGGTGTTGAAGGCCTAGCTGAAGTCTAGATAGTGCATGTTCACCACCTCACCCTGATCTATTTCCCTGGTCACTCAATCAAAGAAATTGATCAGGTTCATCTGACAAGACCTCCCTCCCATGAATGTATGTTGCCTCAGGTCTTGTAACCCACTGGATTCAAGTTACGCCACTAGCTGTTCTTTTAATAGTGTTTCCATTAACTTCCCCACCATTGACAGACTAACCAGCCTATAGCTGCTAGCCTCCTTCCTGCTGCCACTCTTGTGCAGAGGGACTACATCTGCCCTCCTCCAGTCCTCTGGAACCACTCCCATTTCCACTGAGTTGTTGAACAGGGCTGTTAAAGGTGCAGCCAGTACCTCAGTACCGTTAGATGCATCTTGTCCAGCCCCACAGCCTTGTCTACGTTCAGATTTGCAATTCCTCTCAGGACTCTCTCCTCTGTGGATGGACTTAGTCCATTTCCCCCTCCCCCAATGTTCCTGCTGCTTCTATGTGGTTCATCACCCTCCACTGTGAAGACTGAGCAGAAGTACCTGTTCAGGATATCTGCTTTTTCCTGATCCTCCTCTACTGTACATGGCCTCCCCCTGCCCTTCTTATCCTCACAATCCCTCCCCTTGTATTCCATTTTGGCTTATGTATCATGTATCTGAAGAAAGTCTTTTCCCAGGTAACTACCCCTTTAGCTATCATATCCTCCATTTGCTCCCTTCACTGCTTTCCCTGCTTCCTTCTGCATTACCTGGTATACCTCCTTATCCTCTTCCCTCTGCGTCTCTTTGTACCTCCTGAATGCCATCCTTTTAGCCCTTACCTTCTAGCCTCCTCCCTCACAAACCACAGTGGTCTCTTTTTCCTTCTGTTTTTGCTCAACTCTTTCACACAGAGGTCTGCTGCCTTCAGTATGCCTTCCCCTTATTTACCCACTGTTCCTACACCCCACCCTGGCAATCTTCCCTGCTAGGTAGTCTCGGAGGCATTCACCCATTTTTTTTTTTTAAAATCCGCTCTCCTGATGTCTAGGACCCTCATCCTTCTGTGCTGTCTCTGCCGCCATCTTTATGTTAAGCCACACTGTACAGTGATCACTGGCCTCCTGGTGACATCCCACCTTGACGTCTGCAACACTGCCCATGTTAATGATAATGAGCACCAGGTCCAGTACTGCCCCGCTTCGAGTGGGCTCTCTGACTAGTTGCCTGAGAAATGCCCCCTGCAGGGAGTCTAGGATGGCCCTGCTTCTAGCTGAGGCTGCGAGGCTCCAATCTACATTTGGCAGGCTGAAGTCCCCAACCAGCAGTACCGCCCCATTTTGCCACTGTAATAATGGTTTCCCCCAGTGCCTAATCCAGTTCTTCCCCCTGTGCTGGAGGTCTGTATATCACCAAAGTGTGACCAGTGGCTCCGGCTCCTGTCTCCAAGGTGACCCACAGCACCTCTAACCCTTTCTTTACCCCTAGGTTCCCTTGCACTTCTGTCACTCTGATACCACCTCTCACATACAGCACAACCCCTCCACTCTTTCTCCCTTCCCTAGCCCTTCTGAATTGAGTGATGCCTGGTACGGCCACATCCCAATCGTGATTCTCAGTGCACCACAAGATACCCTTTCTCACATACAGCACAACCCTGCACTCCCCCAATCCCTTCTGAATTGAGTGTAGCTTGGTA
Organism: Neoceratodus forsteri; assembly: GCA_016271365.2. Classification (NCBI taxonomy): domain Eukaryota; kingdom Metazoa; phylum Chordata; order Ceratodontiformes; family Ceratodontidae; genus Neoceratodus; species Neoceratodus forsteri. Next base: position 349,969,300 of record JADMNL010000024.1, read on the forward strand.
TGTCTATGTCCCAGTCATGATTCTCGGTGTGCCAAATCTCAGTTATGGTCACTGGTCATACTAAAATAGCACACAGGTGAACCTTTACTGTGGAATACTGCAGGCCAGCATCAGCAATGTCCAGTAAATACTCCAGAACCTTGTTGGGTGGACAATGAAAGGGGACCATACAGGTTTTGTAACACCAGATGGAAAATCTCTTCTAGTTGGCTGTGTATGTCTTCCTAGTGGAAGGTTTTCGAGAAGCCAAAAGTATTTCAGATACCCTCCGAGATACCTTGTACCTGTTTGCTTTCTATCTCTTCACGAGCAGGTGGATTCAATATCATCCCATTTATGCGGGTGTCCCTTTTAAAAGACGTTCAACCATGTGATACAGAAAATAAGCATCAGTCATCTCATGAGTCGCCATAACGTGCTGTATTCTTCAGTGCAACTATGTACTGTAGTACCTTAACTTTATTAAATCTTGTATATTCATACTGTATTGCCATGTTGAAGTAACCCCAACTGCCGACTCTTTAGAAAGCTTAAGTGATAAGCACTCCAACTTTTAGTCTTACTAAAGTACTACTTGTTAAAACTACAAGCAACAACTAGCAAAAACGAGGACTCAAGGGCCTCTGGCATGCTAGTTTGCACTCTGACTGTCCTAATTAACCTGCTGATTTAGTCCCCATTAAAAAGTAGTGGATATGTGGATGGCATAGGAACTAATGGAGTAAAAAAGAAAAAAAGAAACTCGGTCCCAGTTAAGACATCTGGATTAACCAGGTCATTCCTATTAACTGTGTCACTAATAAGTGGTGTGTACTGTATTAATGTGGGTTTTAGGTATTTGGGGTATTTAGTGTGCCTATTTTCTCCTTGTCTTGACTGTATAAATTCATACAGTAATGGCACTCTAAGCTTTTCTTGACAGTGTAAATTCATACTGTAGTTGCACTCTAAACTCTAGAAGGGTGACATAATACAAATTAAAATCTATGCATCTACCTACCCGTGCTATAGGCTGCCGTAAAATATCAAGTGATCATAGGTGCTCAAAGAATTTGCAAACCAGGCATACAAGACATGGCAGAGTACAGGACCTCTACTAAACTCACCTGATGACTTCCCGTCTGAGATGACATTTTCAATTTCTTGCTGTGGTGCTGCCAGCAACGCATCCAGCTGTCGCACCGCTCCTCGACTAAACAGCACAAGCGTCTCTGTATCAGGAAGTGAGTGTATCCGACATACCTCGGCTGATAACTTTAAGAAATGAAGAATACTGAAATCAGTACAGTGATACGAACAATCAAGTTATTTTTAACCAGACCAGCAGGACAGCGTAGTGTGAAGATGGAATTAATTTTTGTTGTGCAGCATGTACTGCACAAGCAGAGTGCAGGTGGGTGATACCAAGCATCTTATTTTACTGCATTGGGAAAATAGGGTGTGGTTCTTAAAGGACCACCACCAGTCTCTTCCGATTGCCTCACCCGCAAATCCAGAAGGAGGAGGGGAGAGAATGCTGCTGCAGGAGCTTCAAACAGCACAGTGATAGCAAAGCCTCAGAAGATGGTGCTTGTGCTCCCAAACCTCAGCACTGTCATGTCTGTGTCCGAGTTCAAAAGTGACAATGACAGAGCAGCAATGGCAGCACATATTTCCAAGTTCAGCAAGCCAATCCACGACAAACACTTCTATCTGCCAAAAAACATTGGCAGACTTGATCCTCCTGCTCTACTGGCTGGTAGCAAGAGTTAAACTGGGCAGGAGGCCACAGGAACTCAGTTCCACCACCTTTTTCAAAACTGTTGACAGTCCCAGTCTTCTTTCTCCATTGACTACCATAGGAAATTTCCATCACCTGGGAAATGACAGCTCCCCCCCCCCAAACTACAAATCTAGATGCGAGAGTTCCCTTCACCTAATTATTTCTAATTTAACCACTGGTTGGTAGTAAGGCTGCAGGACATTAGTCCACCTGTTTAAACATTAGGACCAGCCAATAAAGAGAAGTGGAGCCAAAACAGGCAGACAGGAAAATACAAATTTTAAGTAGTAGTCACTTGTAACTTTTTATTTCTGAAGTATTTTGCTTTTTCCTTTTGCTCATCAGAACGTATTCGATGTGATAATATTGGGCTGGATGCATGGAACAGCTCTTAGCCTGGCAGCTGACATAGCTTTCTCTACTGCCCCACACTACATCATCAGCACTGTGATCTCATGGACAGTGACATCACAGGTGAACGACCTGGCAGTCGCTCACTTGCTGTTTCTGAGCGGCAGTAATGTCACCGTCAGTGAGGAAACAATGCTGATGATGTAGTGGGGCAGTAGAATAAGATATGTCAATTGCCAGGCTAAGAGCTGTTCCACACATCACACCTACGAACATCAGGTAAACAATCTTCTAATTAAAAAAAGGGACAAGAAAAAGTACCTCAGATATAAAAGGTAATGGTTGGTTGCTTTTAAAAATCTAATATTAGTTTTAGGCAATACACTAGCTCTTTAATGCAAAGACTGCCACAACTCTGGACTTGAACCAATAAGCTATGTTGGTAGCATGTCGTTAAGTCCTCTGGCTAATTGAAAATTAATTTGGTTAATGCAAACCACATATGATTCTTTCTGTGTTTGGACTGGAATTTGCTAGCAAACATACAGTTAACCATCCACCTGAGCCCTTAAAGGTGAAAGGAAGCAGTTTTTACACCTCTAGATACCCTCCAGTTGTTCTTTTATTGGCTATCCACTATTCTGAGGTGTTTTTGACCTTTATTGTTAAATTCATGATCTAATTTGGCTACCTTTGTAACTACCCTGAATCACTTTCTCCTCAGCAGGTGCTGCTCTCTCTTTTCATACTGCCTGAACATTCTACGAAATCAACAGCACCCTTCCAGGCCATTCAGAAGAACAGCATGGAATGGGAGTTTCTGATGTCATAGAATGTCTTAGAAATATGAAAATCAAGAGCAGTAACTGGTGAGGAGAATGGAACTCTGTGTAGATCTGAGAGCACCCCAAAGCTAGATTTATCAAAAAATCATCAAAGCATATCAGAATACATAACTGGCATGGAAAGGAAGATGGAAGGGCAGTTAACTATGTAAAAATAATTTCCTATCTCCTTTAAGCCTTTTTTTTAACTGAACTGTAACAAGAGGGCGAATCGCAGAACATTAAAGGATAGTAAATGAACTGCATAACTCTTGAATGTTGGTCAAATATACATGCTTATACTCAGACCTGGAAGATAATTTTGTGCCTGCTTTGAACTATGCATCTCCTGTACAGTTAAAGCAAAATAACAGCACTATAAAAATGTTCAATGCATGTTATTTTTTGATTAAATGAACTGCACAACATAACTGCCTATAGATAATGTATATGTGTGTGTATATATATATATATATATATATATATATTGCAATATGCTCCCAGCACCTTGAATATAAAAAAACAGATATATTTGTGAAGACACCAGTGATGCTGCTATATACGCAAATGTAAGTCAGCTGAAGGCGTGATCTCTGCACTATGTGATACTCCAATATTTTTAAGAACTGGCTGTGCAATGTATGGGATGATGCATATTATTTTAGGAGACAAACAATATTACAAACAATACACTGTATGTGAAACTGGTGTACAAAATCAAGTTTCAACAGCATGGCTTTGGAGAACAATCAATAAACTTCACAGTGTGACTTAATTTTGTTCAAGTCATTTCTTTGGGTGTCCTGTTCCATGTTTTGGTTATGAGCAAGGAGACAGTATAGAGACTGCAGACAGGTTAAGCACATGGAGGTTTAGCTACCTGATCATGGTCAAGAAGAGAGCAAGTCATGGTTGTAGGATTCAAACCTGGGGCTCACAGGGCTGGGCACAGTGGTGCAGCAGCAGCCCTAGCTCTTGGGGCCCAGGCTGCCTGGCTACAGGCCCGTGGCTCAGGTCGCTAGACTGCAGGTGAGATGAGGAGGATCAAGCATTCCGCACAGTACTCTCTTCCTCATGGGAAGGTAGGTTCAGACCTCACACAAGTGGAAATGCAGATGAGCCTGCAGCTACAGTAGAAGGCTTGCCTGGCTAAGTCCTGCAGAGCCACATCATATGTGCACACATTAGGGACTCACGTAAGCCTGCACCCAGAGCAGCAAACATCAGAAAAAAAAGGAGCTTCCCAGATGCCAGGATTAAGATCTGCACTCACCCAGGCTCCACCCTGTTTGGCCAAAAGGGTTGGTAGAAATAAGCTGGTGGAGTTTGCCACCACCATTCCAGCCCTGCCAAGAGGGCAAGCCGTGGGGGTGAACCAGAATGAGGTTGATGGGTAGAACAGACAAGATGAACACCCCAACCCCCCGGTGCATAATAAATAAATAAAAAGTGTGATAGAAAACAGAAGACGGGAACACAAGTTGTAAAAAGAGAGGGGAAAAGAAGGCAGAGCAAAAAGAAAAAAAGTGGGTAACAGGAAGAGTGGTAACAAAGGATGAAAGACCATCTGTGCAAACACAAGAAGGCTAGGAAATAAAATTCCAGACTTAGAGGCCCTCATGGCACAGGCAAGGAAGCACAGGAATCCATGATGGGGACATGGCCATACTCCATTCAGGAATAACAGGGTGGGAAGGAAGGGAGGAGGGGTGGTGCTATATGTAAAGGGAGTATCAAAGTGACAGAGACACAGGGACTCTGGGGAAAATTGAGGGGTTGGAGGTACTGTAGGTCACTCTGGAGATAGGAACCAGGGCCACAATTTGCACTGATCTATAAGACTTCCAACACAGGGGGGGAAAATGGATAAGGCACTGGTTGGAGCCATTAGCAAATGGCAAAGAAACAGGGGAGGTGCTCCTGCTGGGGGATTTCCATCTGCTAGAAGTAGACTGAAGCCTCCCAGTCACAGCTTCAGCTACAAACAGGGATATCCTAGACTCATTTGTTTCTCACAAAGCTAGTAAGGGACCCACTCATGATGGGGCAATACTGGACCTGGTGCTCACTAACAGGAACACTGCTGCAGATGTCAAGGTGGGAGGCCAAGTGGGGACCAGTGCTCACCACACAGTGTAGTTCAACACAAGGATGGCAGTGAAAGCAAACCACAGAACAATGAGGGTGCTGGACTTCGGAAGAGCACATCTTAAAAAAAATGGGTGAATACCAGAGAGACAACTTAGTGGGAGAGGGAGGACCCGAGGGTTGGGGGGGGGACAGTGGGCTAGGTTAAGGGAAGGCACAGTGAAGGCAACAAACCTCTGCAGTAAGAGGTGAGCAAATACAAAGGAAAAAAAAACGAGACTGCTATGGTTCTCAGAGGAAGTGAATGAAAAGGTAAAGGCAGCGGCTAGCATACAGGAGGTATAAGGAGATGTAGAGGGATGAGGACAAGAGTGTGTGTGTATCAGGGGAAGCAGAGAAAGCAGTGAGGAGTGCAAAGGCACAAACTGAGGAAAGAATAGCCAAAGGGGTACCTAAGGGTGCAAGACCTTTTTTAGGTACATAAATGAAAAGAGGAAGACTAGGGAAGGGACTGTGAGGTTAAGAAGGGCAGGGGGGACTGTGCAGAGGAGATCTGGGAAAAGGAGATATCCTGAATAAATACTTTTGTTCAGTCTTCACAGAGGAAGAAGAAGGGAAGGGTTGGGACACATACAAGCACCAGGAACTCTGGGGGAAGGGAGGTAGACACAAGTCCCTTTATACAGGAGAGAGTCCTGAAGGTACTCACAAATCTGAAAGCAGACAAAGCTATGGGACCAGACAGGTACACTCAGTGAGGTACTGGCTGCCCCTCTGACAGCATTATTCAACATCTCACTGGAAACAGAAGTGATTCCAGAGAACTGGAGGGCGGCAGATTTAGTCCTGCTTCATTAAAGCGGTAGCAGGGATGAGGCTGGCAACCATAGGCTGTCAGTCTGACATCAGTGGTAGAGAAGTTAATGGAGTCACTGCTAAAGGAAAGGATTGTGCAGTATCTTGAAATCCAGCAGGTTACACAGCCAGAGGCAGCACGGATTCACAGGGAGAGGTCATGTCAGACAAATCTGATACACTCTGACTGGTTGATCAATGAAGTAGATCAGGGTGGGGCAGTGAACATGGCCTACTTAGATTTTAGTAGTCATTCAACACCGTAACATGTGGGAAACTCATAAGGAAACTGGGCAGCTTAGGGGTGGGTTCTGAGGTAGTAAACTGAGTAAGAAACTGGTAAATGGATAGGCGACAGAGGGTGGTCGTAGACGGAGTTCACTCAAGGGGACGGAAGGTGACCAGCAGAGTGCCTCAGGGCTCAGTACCAGGATCAGTTCTCTTTAATGTCTTCACAAGTGGCACTGCAGATAAACTGGAAGGGAAAGTATGTGTCTTATAACACCAAAATCTGCAATAGGGTAGACACTCCAGAGTGGGGGGTGGAAAGAATGTGCAGAGACCTGAGGAAACTAGAGGAGTGGTCAAGTGCATGGAAGCTGGGTTTAAACGCTAAAAGAAGCAGAGTATATAATGTGAGAAGAGGTACTGACAGTCACCAAACAGTGTAGGGACTAGGGAATAATCATATCTGATGATCTCAAGGTGGCAAGACAAGAGTGACAAGGCAGTTGGTAAGGCCAGTGGAATGCTGGATTTATATGGAGGGGTATCACCCGTAGAAGGAGGGAAGTGGTGTTGCCACTGTATAGATCACTGATGAGACTCCACCTGGAGTATTCTGTCCAGTTCTGGAGACCACATCTCAGGAAGGACACAGACAGGGTGGAGGCTGTCCAGTGGGGAGCAACTAAAATGGTGCAGGGGCTGCATCAGAAGCCCTATGAGGAGAGATTGAAGGACCTCTATATGTACAACCTGTAAGAGAGGAAGGAGAAGGGGGACATGACAGAGAACTATAAATATCTCACAGGGTTAAATAAGGTACAGGAGAAGTAGTTTTCAGAGGAAGAGCTGCAGGAGAACAAGGGAACACGCAATGAAGCTGGAAGGGGTACACTCGAGAGATGTGAGGAAGTACTTCTTCACTGAAAGAGTGGTGGACCTCTGAAACAGTCTTCCAGTGGAGGCAGTAGGTGAAAACAGTGACTGAATTCAAGAATGCATCGGATAGGCACAAGGGAATCTTAGTTGGGATGCATGTGGAGGGGGAGCCAGAGATCAAATAGGATCTGCAGAGAAGAAATGGGCAGACAGGTTGGGCCAAGCAGTCCTTATCTGCCGTCAAATTCTATGTTTCTATGGACAGTAGACATCAGAAGAGAGAATTAAAAAAAAAGTGGGTCTCCTGGTTCACAGCTATGTACTATAACAACAAAGCTAACTTTCTTGTGCTGTCCCTTGCACAGGCCAGTCAGCATCAACAGCAGGGGTGCTCGTGACTCTAGTGACACAGGGTTGGGAACAAGTCCGGGTGGTCTGTGACCAGCTTGGGAAGGAGGACCGAGAGTCCTAGTGGAGCTGGCTGATATCAGAATGACAGCACACCCTGCATGCATGTACATTCCATGTCACTCTGCAGCTGTCATTTAAGCCGCGGAAACTTGATATAGGAAACCCCAAAGCACAGTAGTAGGAGGCCAATGCTCCTAGGCCCTGCCACCCTGACTGGCCACCCCCCTTTCACACATGATGGACCTACAAGGGGGGGGGTACAGCCGCTGCCCTCCAATGTAATCCAACACAGAGCCGGAGCTGCTCTGTGGATCCCCTGGAAAGCAATGGAACAGACAGACACAGGGTTGGACAGGGCTGAGAGGTGATGTGAGAATAAAGAAAAAGCATCTTGTACAACCCTCCACCCCAACTGAACTAAACTAATATCTGGCCTCCTGCTAGTCCCTCCCCCTTTTCAACATGCTCTTTAAATAGTCCCTTTCGGGAACAAGAGACACTCAAAGTCTTCTTCTTCAACCTTCCTTTTTTTCCAGTAATTTTACTAGCTGAAGTGGAGAATGATGAGAAGCCGAGTTGATTTGTTTCAGGCTAGCTTAGTCAGTAATATAGATCCCCCTGCTCCTCTGCAACATGCCCGTATCTGACTAGTGTGGCAGCACACTGCACAGGTGTAGCAATGTATCCAGCATTAGTACACACAGTGATAAGCAATGCTGTTCATCGATCTATGCATCTATGAATTTCACTTGTTTATTATGGTCAATGAGAACACTGCATACACTTCTACAACTCCCCTGTATGCCGCTCAGCTAAATAAACAGCAGTACCCTGCAAGAGAGAGAAACAATTACTAGGAAGAGGACTTTCAGAGGCTGTTGCCGCAGAACAGGTAGGGGACAGCGAGGTGGGAGGGTAATGAGGCTACACAAAAGACAGCACCAGAAACATGTGGGGACAAGAGGCCAACTATTATTACGGGAGGAGTCGGTAGGAGATTTTAGTGGGTATAAAACATGTTCAGGCTAGTTAGCACAGCAAGCTGCTGCCATCTGTTATCCAAACAACTCATGTTCGTACCAAAAGCCTGAGACATATGGTGCCAATTGGCGAGGTGGGGTTTCGGTGTCCATTCTTGGATGTCCTGCATCCAAGAGGGAAGGCACCTCCTCCCATTGCTCAGCTGCTCCCTAGGGACCCTGGGGAGGGCGTATCATACAGGAAGGAACACAGTGGTCACTTTGGAGTTGCCTTAGCTATGCATGTGATGCTTGAGGTGGCGTGGAGACACCACACGGGGGATAGGGGATAGGGGAGTTCTGAGGAAAGGATGGTGCTTCACCAACCTTCTGGTGGCCAGACAGTCTATTAACTCATTCACACCACAAGAGCTCTTTGAAACTTCCACCACTTGTGCCCTGTATACTCTTAGTACTGCATGCTGGGCCTTTCTAAGCAAAACCAAGCCATAATCAGCATGCTACAAACACATGTGAATACCTCTTGAACCGTAAGTGCTACACACAACGTACGAGTGGCAAAGTTGTTCATCACAACATTACTTCTCCAATGGTGCTATGCAATCAGTTGTAATCAATTTAGTTTTTACTTTATACTAGCTGAAATACCAAACTGATTTTTTTTCTGATTTTTTTCAAGGTGCTTAGGTGAAGCACGAGAGACAAATGTCAGCCATGCACACCATACCTTAAACAAATGCAAATAACTCCTAAAGTATATGTGTTAGACACAAAGTATCAGTGGCAAAATCGTTCAGCACAAAATTACCTTTCTAGTGGTGCTATGCAATCAATTGTAATCGATTTAGTTTTTATTTTACATTAGCTGAAACACCAAACTGTTTTTTTTTTTTCAGATTTATTCAAGGTGCTTAGGTGAGGCTTGAGAGACAAATGTCAGCCACGCACACAATCAATTCTAAGCAATTCAATTTGTTTAATATTTAGGTAAAACTGCTGACTTCCTCAGACGTTTCTAGGCCTGAGCGAAAGTCAGCTGCGAAAGTCTACAGGCGTTATTGTCCTGAGTGGCTATACTTTCAGACGCCACCTACAGGCGTATCTAGGCCTGAATGAGTTAACAGGGTTGCTCCTCAGGATCCCGCCCTTGGGGTATCCCACCAAGGATAGGGACTAGAGGAAAAAGGTCCAACTGACACATTAAGCACAAAGTGTGCATTATACGCAAGTGGCATTTTTCCACAAATGCCAAGTATTTCTATTTCCACTCCAACTAAAATGATAACATGGCGACCAAAAGGAGGATTCTTGCATTTCAGATTATAAAAACATAGTATACATCTGAATACAACCAAAAAGGTTATGTCATATTATCAAGCTGACAAAATGTATCCTTAACCCACATACAAGGAAACATTATCAGAATGCAGCACAGTGTGGTCTACTGGATATATCAAAGAGCCGTGAACTTACAGATGGAGGTTTTAATCTCTCTCCCCCCCCCCCGTGCTACCCACTATGGGGCCTTGAGCAAGTCACATGATGTCTCTGTGCTCAACCTCCCCCCTTTCCCTTCCCGCCAACTGTCTGTCTGTCACTATCACTCTTGCACTCTTCAATATCTTCATCAGTGACATTGCAGATGGACTGGAGGGTAAGGTTTGTCTGTCTGCAGACGACACCAAGATCTGCAACGGAGTAGATGATCCAGATGGGGTGGGCAGAATGAGAAGAGATCAGGATAAACTAGCATAATGGTCAGAAGAGTGGCAACTGGGGTTTAATGTAAAGAAGTGCAAGCGCATGCACACAGGGAAGAGAAACCCTGAAGCCACCTACAGGCTGGGAGGGGAGTTGCTGGCAGTCACAAGGGAAGAAAGAGACTTGGGCATCATCATCACAGATGACCTGAAATCATCCAACCAGACCACTAAAGCAGTAGGTAAGGCTGGGGGATGTTGGGGTGTATTAGTAGGGGTATCACAAGTTGGAAGAGGGAGGTAATCCCTCTTTACAAGACACTGGTTAGGCCCCATCTGGAGTACTGGAGGCCACACCTTCACAAGGACATTAACCAAAATTGAGGTAGTCCAGAGAAGGGCAACCAAAATGGTGCAGGGACTACACCAGAAAACATATGAGGACAGATTAATGGAGCTCAATATGTATACCCTAGAGCAAAGGAGGGAGAGAGGTGATATGATCGAAACATTCAAACACCTTAAGGGCATTAACAAGGTGAGAGAGTCTAACATGTTTCAATATAAGAAAAATAGCAGGACAAGAGGACACAGCATGAGATTAGAGGGAGGCCAATTAAGGGGTAATGTGAGGAAAGTACAGTTGCGTAAGAACTTACTGTAACAGTAGATCTTTGAGACAGGCTCTTGCAGTAGGTAATTACATATAGGACTGAAGCCGGCAGGCGTCAGGACCCCACGGAAACATTTCTAGCTAGCAGTCTCTAGCGGGGGACCACCCCCACGTCAGGTGACCGGCGTCAGACGACGTCGGTATAAAGGGGCAGTCCCCCAGGCCCGCCTTCCAGTTCTTTCCCAACAAAGGCCAAAAAGGCAAGACGAGAGAGAAGCAAATCTTTTCCCCATGGAAAAGGAGCTGAAAAGGCTAAGGGGGATGGAGGGCGAGAAGGTATTACCTACTGCAAGAGCCTCTCTCGAAGATCTACTTTTACAGTAAGTTCTTACGTAACTATACTATTTTACTTTGAGAGGGTTCTAGCAATAGGTAATTACATCTAGGAAGCACACAGGAGGAGGAAAACTACCCAAATGTAGACCCTCTGGCTGTGAAGGCCTCAGGAAAGGAGACCTTGCAGAACAGCCAACCCAAAGCCAGCTCTACGGCGAGAGGCAATGTCCAAACTGTAGTGTTTACGTAAAGGTATGGACAGAAGTTCAATTTGCGGCTGCGCAAATGTCAGCAGCAGACGCATTCTTAAAACAAGCCGCAGAGGCAGCGACACTCCCAGTGGAGTGGCCCCTGACTTGACCCAGCAGGGTCTTGTGATACTTATCGTAACAAAAAGTGATACAATGAGCCAATCATTTAGATAGGCATTGCTTAGAGACAGCATTGCCTTCTCTTTTGTGAGCAAAAGAGACAAACAGTTGATCAGTCTTTCTGAGATCCTTCATCCTAGTGGTGTAGTATCTCAGAATCCAGTGAACATCCAAAGTATGCAAGAGGTACTCCCCTTGATTGAAGTGTTACATAAAGAAAGCAAGCAGTTCCATGGATTGATTCAGCGTAGATTCCGCTACCACCTTAGGGAGAAACTTAAGGTTGGTGCGCAGAGCCACACGTTCCTTATGAAAAATCAAATACGGAATTTTGCACATCAAAGCCTGAAGCTCGGAAATCCTTCGAGCAGAAGTAATGGCCACGAGGAAGAGTGTCTTCCAGGAAAGGAATTTTAGGTCTGCTGAGGCTGCCGGCTCGAAAGGAGGCAGGGTAAGCTTCTCGAGAATGAAATTCAGATCCCAAGGAGGGGCAGGAATGAGAATAGGGGGTCTCAAGTGGAGAACTCCTCTAAGAAAAGTCTTAAGAGACTTCCAACTGCATGAACGCTCTGTCCCCAAAGGAAACATGGTAAGCGGAGATGGCCGCCATGTGAACTTTCAGAGAGGAATGACAGACCCAGATCAAAGAGATGGCGCATGTAGTCCAGAAGCTTCCCAACAGGGCAAGAGAATGGCTCAAAATCTTTGGAAGAGGCCCAAATAGAGAACAGTTTCCATTTCATGGCGCAGGTAGATCTAGTGGAGGGCTTTCTGGCCTCCACCAGAATCTCAGCCACAAGTGGGGAAACCCAGAATCGGGCTTGAGCTACGTCTGCAGGTGCCACGCATGCAGCTGAAGGGATCTGAGGCCTGGATGGACCAGGGTCCCCTGATCCTGGGTCAGCAAAAGTTGTGACAGAAGAAGAGGAAGAGGAGGTTCCTCCAAATATTGTTGCAGATCAGAGAGAACCAAACTTGCCTGGGCCGGAAAGGAGCGATTAGGATCATGCAAGCTCCTTCTGAGCAGAGTTTGTGTAAGACCCTCAGAATCAAGGGGATCGGGGGGGGAAGGCATAGACGAACTGCCCTTCCAGTGTAGAGACAGAGCGTCTCTCCAAAAAATGCCTCACCCTGGAGCGAGCAAGCAGAAGGCAGGAAGTTTTGCGTTGTGAGGCGACACAAACAAGTCTACCTGAGGAGTTCCCCAGCATAGGAAGATATCGTCTACCACCCCCTGATCCAGTTCCCACTCGTGTGCCTGGCCAGATGACCGACTGAAGTGGTCTGCCAATGTGTTTGACCCCCGGAACATGAGCCGCCCCGAGAGGTGAAGTTTGTGTTGCACTGCCCAATCCCAAACCTGCGTCGCCTCCCTGTTTGTTGATGTACCAGACTACGCACATGTTGTCAGTCTGGACAGCCAGATGACCGGGAAGCAGATACAGATGCAGAGCTTGTAGAGCATACACCACGGCCCTGAGCTCGAGCACATTTATGTGAAGAGTCTGTTCGAGCCTGGACCAGGAGCCCTGGGTCCTGTGAGACCCCAGGTGGGCTCCCCAACCCTCTGCCAAGGAGTCTGTTAATGTTTGGGAGAGGGAAGTGAGGCAGAAGGGAACACCCCAGCAAAGGTTCTCCTGAACCATCCACCATTGCAAGTCCCGAACCACAGGGTTGGAGACCAGGACTTCTCCATCTAGGTCATCCACCAATTGATCCCACTGAGACCGAAGCGTCCACTGAGAGATCCTCATGTGGAGCCAAGCACGAGGGACTGTCGGGACAGCAGCCGCCATGAGCCTGAGGAGGCGAAGAACTGACCTGGTGCTGACCTGCCTGCGACTGGACAACAGGCTTACATGAGCCTGGAAGGAAGGAGGCCACCCTGTCCAGTGGCAGGAATGCCATGCCGGAGGTCGTGTCCAGGAATGCCCCAATGAACTGGAGCCTCTGGGATGGGATCCAATGGGACTTGGCCTGGTTGACAGTAATACCCAGGCTGGCAAAAACCTGCAGAGTAAGAGAAAGGGAGCACAGGAGTTCCTCCCTGGATGGGGCCGCCAGGAGCCAATCGTCCAGGTACGGGAAAACCTGTACTCCCTGGGTATGCAGCTGGGCCGCTACCACAAAGAGGCATTTGGTGAACACTCGGGGCGCCGAGGAAAGACCAAAAGGGAGGGCCTTGAACCAACAGTGGTCCCCCTGAAACGAAAAACGAAGGTATTTGCAGTGGGAAGGGCGAATAGGGATATGCAGGTAGGCATCCTGCATGTCCAGAGCGCACAGCCACTGTCCCAGCCAAAGTAAGGGCAGAAGGCTCTGCAAAGAGAGCATTCTGAACCACTTGTACTCCACAAACAGGTTTAGAGAGCTGAGGTCTAGAATAGGCACCACATCTCCCAATTTCTTCGGAACCAGGAAGAAATGGGAGTAGTAATCTGTCCCCCGAAGGTGGGCTGGGACAGGCTCTATCGCCACCTTCAGCAGAAGGGAGGGTATTCCTTCCCGAACCAGAAGATGATGTTCCAGGGAGTAAGACAACCTGGGGGGGGGGGGGTTCTGGGTGGTTTCTGTAGAAACTTGACTGAGTGTCCTTCTGCTATCAGTTGGAGCACCCAAGTGTCTGAAATTATCCTCTCCCAACCCGGTAGATGGAAGGAGAACCTCCCTCCTACTGGTTCCTCTGGAAGGTCTAGAGGCTGTGGAAGAGGGGGAGGAGTCAGGAGGTGTGGGGCAGCGCCGCGGCTGAAGCTCCCGCCGCTTTTTTGGGCGGGGGAGCTTGGCAGCCGGAGGGGTCCGACGTTTGTTGGCCCGCATGCCCTGAGGTTTCGCTTTAGGCCAAGAACGTCTGCGAAAAGGGTGATGCTGACCCTGAGGGGGCCTGTACATAGAGTTAACAGACTTTAGAGCAGTACCCTTCTCTTGCAGATCAGTGATAATGTCCTTGACATCCCCACCGAACAGCACCGAACCCCCTGAAGGGCACTTCCTGGATAGCGAACTGCACCTCCCAAGACCAAACCCGACATTCTGAGCCAGGCATGACGCTGCAAACCCACGGCGAATGCCGAGCTCCGACCAGCAGCGTCCACTGCGTCGTACATGGCACGAAGCATATGTCGACTGGCCGAACGAGCAGACCGGACCAGATCTACAGTTTCCTGCTTAGTCTGAGACTCAGGAAGGGAGTCCAACTTTGCTTCCACCTCACTAAGGATCGCCTTCTGGTAATCCCCCATATGAGCAACATAATTAAGGGCCCTTATTCCCAGAGTGGAAGCAGCGTAGACCTTCTTCCTATACTGGTCCAGAAGATGGGATTCCTTGTCAAGTGGTGACGAGCTAAGAAGCTTAGAGTTAGCTGTACGGCTGTGAGTGACGCTAATCACGACAGAGTCGGCTTTGGGGTGTATGTTCAGGGAATCAACCCCTCCGGAGCCTGGTACAGCCTCGGAAGAAGGGCTAATGCCGATGGTTGCTTCCAAATAGTGGAAACAAGGTCCTCATGAGGCTCGATCCAGGGTGGAATCAGTGTTGCAGCGGTTTCAGGCAGATCCAAATGAGCAGCGAGTTTCTTCCGCTGTGGATCCAGCTCCAAAGATTGCCACTGGTGAACCGTCTGGATCTTATGCAGCAACTCCAGAAAGGAAGGATTTTCTGGAGGTGACTTCAGAGGAGGCCTGGGCTGTTCTGGAGTGCATGGTTCGTCGTCTGGATCGAAGTACCCGTCGCAATCATCCGAGGTCTCCGAAGATGAAGACCCCTCCCGGCGCAGGGGAGGAACAGACCCCTTGGGCAACCCTCAGGGAAGCGTGTCCTCCCCTGCCCTGGCACCTGAGGGCTCACCTCTAGTGTCGGAGGGGGGGGGGAGAAGAGAGTCTCTCGCCTCCGATGACGGGAGTCCAGAAACGGGTCTGGCGTCAGAAGGCAGCTCTCCACCTCCCTGTAGAGTTGAGCCTTGGCCTCAGCAGGAAGCCAGAGTCTCCTTCAGGTCCACCGGCGGCTGAGGGGGCAGTGGTGGAGGAGGTGGGGGATACGGATATTGGGGATATCCGTACAGCGAGTATCCGAAACCCAATGGCGGGAAGCCCAGTGTCGGGTACTGGGGTACTGGGTACTGCGGAGTAAGGTAGGCCGGCGTCGGGTACTGCAGCGCAGGATACTGCGATCGAGGGTAGGACGGTGTCTGATAAGACTAGGTCGGATACCTGGACACCAGGGGCTCTGACGGAGCAGAAGGCCCTGGGAGAGGCCCAGCGGGCGGGCCTGGTATGGGAGGCCCGGCGTAGGGACGGCATCCGGCAAGGGAATGTCATCCGGGGTCGGGTAGGCCGGCGTCCGAGGGTCCGACGTCAGGTCATCTGGCCCAGCAGGAGGGAGACCTGACGGTAGCGTACCGGCGTCCTCGGTGTCGTCCGGGGAAGGAGGACTAAAATCCCCAGGGTCCAACAAGGGAGACGCTGGAGCCTCGGAATGCAACGATGAATGTTGCGGCGAGACGCAGATGACGGACTGATCCGTAGGGTCCGGCGTCGGCTCTAATTCCGTGCGTCCATCGGAGGAGTCAAGTCCACCTACCGCGCGGGTCCGGGCAGGTGTTGGAGGAGCTGGCATCAGACTTATCAGACCCAACGCCTGAAGACCGTGGGAGGGAGGAGCAGCCTGTGGGCGCTTTGAGGTCGCGGCGCTACTCCGGGCGGGTCGGGCATCTTATCGGGCCTTGCCTGTGCAGGCTGAGGACTGACGTCCGGCTTACTGGAGCCGCTCAAACCAGAACCAGAAGGCCACATGGTGGCGGGCTTCCAGGATCAGCTGCCTCCTCTGACCGAGAGGCTCCCGAGGCCCAGCCGAGCCAATGACGGAGGTTAGCGCCATCTAGGAAGCCTCCAAGGCGGCCATCGTGGAGCAGTCCCCAGAGGGCGTTACCTTCAGCACGGCGACTCCGGACGGAGTCGTGGTGACCGTGGAAGAGGAGTCCCAGTCCCAGTGCTTCTCCTTTTTGCGGTGACCCTCAGGGGAAGTAGAAGCCTGCCGAAGCTTCTTCAGCTCCTTCTCCATGGAGAACATCTTTTTCAAAATGTGGGCCTCCAGTGACTGCTGCCTCCGTTTGCGGGTGGCGGCGCTGAACTGTTGGCTGTGCTGGTACTTCTCCACGTGGTGATCTGGCCTAGGCAGGAGGCACTGGGAGCGTCCATCCTTGTGCAGGAGCTGGGCGCCGAAGGAATCACAACTGTTCTTGTGCAAGGATGGAGTAGGGGACAACATACACAGCAGATGCTGAAGAAAATCTGACGAGAATTGAACAAATTTGAAGAAATAACGGTAAAAATACCGACGACTGACTGATGAAGCAGCGAACTTAACCGCGAGGCACTTACACGGGCGAACGGCAGGAAAGAACTGGAAGGCAGGCGTGGGGGACTGCCCCTTTATACTGACGTCGTCTGACGCCGGTCACCTGACGTGGGGGCGGTCCCCCATTGAGACCGCCAGCTAGAAATTTTTCCGTGGGGTCCTATATGTAATTACCTACTGCAAGAGCCCTCTCAAAGTAAGATGTTCTTTTTCACAGAAAGGGTGGTGGATGCATGGAATGGCCTACCTCAGGAAGTGGTGGATATGAATATAGTGCAGGGCTTCAAACAGGCATGGGATATGCATAAGGGAGCAATACAGATGAGTATGACTAGATAGCCATTGACAGAGCAAAGGCCGATGGCACATTTATAAGGTACAAAAAGAAATGGGCAGACTGGATAGGCCTTGCGGTCCTTATCTGCTGTCAACTGCTATGTTTCTATCTTTCCTTCTCTCCCCAATCTTCCAGAGCTTTCCATAATCTCCCTCCATTTCTGTTAGCCTCCTCACGTTCATCATTCCCTGCCTTATCAAGAAAATGCTTGCTGACCACAATGAAACAAGCAATTATCAGTA
The DNA here is from genome assembly GCA_016271365.2 of Neoceratodus forsteri. Taxonomy (NCBI): domain Eukaryota; kingdom Metazoa; phylum Chordata; order Ceratodontiformes; family Ceratodontidae; genus Neoceratodus; species Neoceratodus forsteri. The sequence goes on from JADMNL010000024.1 coordinate 349,986,629, forward strand.
AACCCACTCCAGCTGTGCTCTAGCACAAGAGAAAAATTGCACTTAAAAGAAATATTTAAGACCGTTTATAGTAACATGCAAATCATGTATACATCCGTGATATTCTGGAATAAAATCAAAGTCATATTCCCATGGGTCCCAAAGTCATCAGAGTAAACATTCACAGCATATGCAAGGTTTAGAGGCTTGTAGGGGATTTTCCCCAGTGTCTTGGCCAAATTACCCCCATTCACTAAAAATACCACCAACAGCTTAATGTGGTTCAATTTCAGTTGATTTCCACCTGTAGACCCCCCCAAATAGATGAGGCTCAACATAAGCTTAACTGTCTAGCCCTCCTTTCCCAGTAAACAAATAAACGAAATAAATAAATAGGGGGTTACTCTACTCGGACTGGAGTTCACACTTTCATGGATAAACTGTTCTTTGACGTTCATCCCAGACTTGTATCAGAACAGTCAAAGATGTTACGAATGCTCAAGATGGAAGAAGGGGCAGTGTACAATAAAACACGTCGAAAAGGCAGACTTGCAGCTGTTTCATGGATTTGCCTGCAGTTCTAAATAAGGCACTTCACTGCAAATACATTTAACATTTAATCCAAGTAGGTGCACCGTGGTCCAACTTGACCATTTTTGCTTTACACATATGCAATTTCCACTTCACAAATGAGTCACACACTGTAGTGTCTATTATTTCAACATTCTTAGCATCTACTAGGCCAAAAGACCATGCCTTACTGGCCAGTAGCACAACTCAGAACCAGTTTGTCGCAACGTAGTAACAAAGGTCCAGTTTATAAAACAAAGAAAGCTGCCAACTGCTGGTAATACCCATGCTCTTACTGGTCAGATAATGAAGGGTTGGATCCAGTACCACAACACTGATCAATTTAGGTTGTCACTGTGATGGATTTCACTTTCTAACTGAACTCGTTCATGTCACCAGTAGTTCTTCTTGAAACTGCCTTGTGCAATGAACCACACAACTGCATTACAGTATGCTTGTTTACACAGACGGATGAGCAGTGGAATGAAGCGAACTGAAAATGTGATCTTTGGGAAGGGGGCACTGTGGGGCCCAAGCAACCTGGTCGCAGAGTACAACAGGTCTACACTGTTTATAAAAACTTACTTTTTGGGGAGATTCAGCATTACTTTCAGCCTGCAAAAGGTACCGATCGGCGGCTAAAGGGTTCCCTGACAAGATGGGTAATCCAAAAAAAAAGCAAACCAAGCTGGAGAGGGACAGAGACACCCTGGAAATTCGGCAACGGCAGGGCCTGCCACCAGATCCTCTCAAATGGGTCCAACGGATGGAGATGGCGCCGAGGAGACTCTGCAGTCTCTCAGCTGAAAAATGCAGGCACTTCTGTTATCCGTCTCCACTGTCAATAACAAGTTGGATGATTTAGCGGGGAGACTGACCAACACAGAGTCCACAGTAGATCTTCTAAAGGGTGACATGGAGGAGCTTAAGCGACGAGCGGACAAGTGTATCATCACTACCCCTGGCAGATCCAAAGAGGCGCAATATACCAACTCCAGACTAGACTTGACAGAAAACCAAATCCAGAGCACAAATGTATGGGTTATTGGCCTGCCCAAAGGTACAGGAGGAGATAACCCGAGAATGTATATTCAAGACTGGATAATGGAGCAGATCGAAGGGCAGAGGCTCTCAAGTGACTGGAAGGTAGTGAAGGCATACAAGGTACAACCTCGCGGCTCAGCGACGGAAGGAGTCCCAAGAGTTTTAATGGTCATCACTGATAGAATGGGCTCTCGAGATCTCATAAACTGGGCAAAATGACATCGGCCTTTCAGTACTGATGAAGACATTATTAATTTGTTCCCGGACGTTTCATTCGCAACACGACACCTGTGGATGAAATTCAACGGGGTGCGTATGAAGCTTAGAGAGATGAACGTACCATATGCCATTCTATTCCTTGCCAAGCTTCGCCTTGTGTATGATGACACGGTCTACATTTTTACAGATCCGCTTGATGCGGGCAAGTGGGCCGCTAAATTGGAGGCTTTCCGAAAGAGAGGTCTGGAGCAAGAACTTGGAGATCAGCACCTGAAAGTTCATCGAGAGATGATGCTTTGAGATGGCACCTTGCTGGCTATTTCTTTACTGCCTGATGGCTTGACTGTTCTATGTATTGTATGCTGTTTCCCTGAGAAGTTCCTTGGGGGGGGAAATACTACAAGTCTCAATGGCTGAGAGGGACCTGGGGGTGGTGGTGGATGTCAAGATGAACAACTCTGAGACTTGTAGGAGGGCAGCAGCCAAGGCCAACAGGATGCTGGGATGCATCGCTGGGGAATCACCTCCAGAAGGAGGGAAGTGATACTCCCCTGTATAACTGCTTGGTGAGGCCGCACCTGGAGTACTGCGTGCAGTTTTGGAGCCACACTTAAGAGGACATTAACCTCCTGGAGAGGGTCCAGAGGGGGCAACCAAAATGATTTGGGGCTTGGGGGACAGGACCTATGAGGAGAGGTTGAAGAGCTAAATATGTACACCTTGGAAGAGAGAGAAGGGACCGGGGACATGATAGAGGTCTTCAGGTACATGAAGAGGGTAAATAGGGAGGAACAGTGAGGGTGCTTCAAGGAAGGAGGAAGGGGCCACTAGAGGGCATGGGTGGAAGCTGGAGGGGAAGATTCAGGGAGAAGAGGAGGTGCTACTTCACTGAGAGGGTGGTAGAGCCATGGAATGCACTACCTAGGGGCTGGTGGAGGCAGAGACAGTGGAGGGGTTCAAGAGGGGGTGGGACAGGTACAGGGGAAGGGTTCAGGAAGCAAAATCCAATGCAGCAAGAATATCCGGAACTGGGAAGGGAGAAGCCAGAGAAGGCGAGGGGGACAGCAAGGTCAGCACCCAGGGTGGGGGCTGACCAAACGAGCAGACACGAAAGACCATTAGGCCTATTCTGCTGGCATTTTAGTATGTTAGTATGTTAGTAAGTTGGTTCAAGTGGGGAGGGGAGGATGTAGAGCTCTTCCTATCTTGCAGTTTATTAGTTTTAAATAACAGTGGTTTTGACTCTATGCCTCTTACTCATCCAAAACAAACTCCTCTACCCCGAGCAGCATGGCTTTAGAACTGGGCATAGCACCACTACAGCTCTTCTAGAGTTCATGGGTCACATCCACAAATCTCTTGATCGTAGACAACTTTCCAGGGCAATCTTTATCGACCTGACTAAAGCATTCAATACTGTTAATCATGCCCTCCTAACTGAGCAACTTGCCACAACAGGCCTGGCTCCCGAGGCAGTTTCATGGTTCTGCAGCTACCTGGACTGCAGATCCCAGCAAGTTAGAATCAGCTCAGCCCTCTAGGATAGCAAGCCTGTCTGCTCAGGTGTCCCACAGGGGTCTATTCTGGGTCCCCTCCTATTCAGCTTATTCCTGAATAGTCTCCCTCAAGCCAGCCAGTGCCACATTCTACTTTATGCTGACGACACAGTTGTCTTCACGCATGGCTCAAATCTTGTTAAACTTGAGCAGCAACTTCAAAGTGACTTTACTAGTCTTCAGAAATGGTTCATAGATCATAAATTAATCATTAACTATAAAAAAAAACTAAAACCATGCTGTTCTCCAGCCCTCTTAACAAGCATCATGGCTACCCATTATCAATATGTAATGTTGCTAGGGCCTCCCTGGATCTGGTCCAACATTTTAAATACCTTGGGATCAGTACTGACAACTCATTGTCCTACACTCTCCACATTGACAATATAGCCAAAGCAATCAATAAACGTATTGGGCTGCTTTATCATCATAGGCACAGTCTGACCCCTGAAGCCCTTAAAGTAGCCGTCCACAGCTCTGTGGGCTCCCTTGTTGACTATGGCCTGCCTATATATGGCTCTGCCACTGACACTGCCCTCCAGCACTTAAAAACTGCCTTAAATAAAGCCTGCCGGCTAACCGTAGGGGCACCTAGGCTGACTTACACCTGTGACCTGTATACCAATGAACCCACTCAATGGTTGGCTTAAATTCCAAACCTGCCTTCTGGCAAAAAAAAAGTCAGCCTCAGAACAGTCACGACTGGGGTTAGTCAACTCCTGCTGCCTTGCATTAACCCACGGCACACACGCAACTCTAAACGTCAGACCTTCATTACGCCTAAATGTCGTACTTCCCAAGGCCAAAGGTCTTTTGCGCACTGTGCCCCCACTTTGGTTCAACTCCTTACAGGAAGATCTTGTACATATGCCTACGTTGGGTGCTTTCAAAGTCTGCCCTCAAGCAACTCTTGCTAAATGCAGCCTGTTACGACTGTCATCCATAGCTTCACTACCCCTCTCCTCGTCGATACTCCCTTGCTCTTCCCCAGCCCTTCCCCTTCCCTTCCCTGGCCTTGCCCCTTTCCCATCCCCTCCCCCACCTTACCCCTAACTCCCTGAGCCCCTCCACTCCTACCCTCTCACCCCGCCCACTACTCCTCCAGCGTCTGCTCCTCCCTTCCTTACCTTCTCTCCTCTCCCCTCCTGCCAGTTTAATTACTCGCAATATTGCTTTCTCGTTTTGGCACTTGGGGCTCCTCCCCTCATCATCTTGTACTTATCTACCCTCTGCTAACCCTGTTTCCCTGCAGACAAATGGCTGGTTTCACCATCAGACATCTTATATACCCGTAAGTGTGTTTGTTAGCCCCCCGCTTCCCCTATCCTAACTTCCTCTGTAACATGTAGTACTCTGTTGTATCCACTTCCACTGTAATACTCTGTTTGTACTGTGACCATGACGTGGAATCTATGTAAAGAGCTCTGAGCTCAAGTGGTGTTAATCAGAGACTGCAAGAAAATAAAATAAAAAATTAAAAATTCATGTTTATGCTTTCCTTAGCTATAAGTGCTTTATGTAGTAAGTTTTTGATTAAGGGGGGGACATAACTGTATGCTGCTACTCACTGTAGAAAAGTTACAGCACTGGAAGATGTGAACTTGATCTACTCTGTGCCCAAATTAGCATTAGTGAGGTTGAATCTACCCTCACGATGGACTGCCTTTTAGTTATAAATGTGGTACCCGATTGCCCTATTATTGGACACTTTTAGGACATTTTATATTAAGAGAAATAACCACATGCTCATGGGCTAGCGTTCCACAGATGATAAAGTATTTCTGTTTTTAGGTACGTACATAAAAGCACTGTAGTACAACCCTCCTATTTTGCAAATTGTTTTGGAGATACTTGTGTACTGCTTATTCAGGTATAGTGCATGCACTTTCCTTGAGGTCTAAGATGTGAATGTTTCCAGACAGGGATATGTATAATGATGTCTTTCTGCTTATTATGCAAATTAATAAAATATAAATAATAATAAAAAAAAAACAAAACGAAAATCTGATCTTTGGAATGCAGGTGGCATGTGAAGACAATTCTAATTATTAATAGCTACTCAAAGGGGAACAGTAGGCACTAAGACCCAAGTGTGGAGCGTGTCCCAATTTGCACTTTATGTGCAAAAACTTTTATTTTAGTTTACCGTTTACTGCAGTATAGAAAACTGTGAAAGGCTATATCTCCTAATTTGCAAGCTGATTATTTCCTCCAACTACAAATCCCAGAATCCCTCTGCAGCTGACATCATAGCACAGCTACAGCAGTGGGACAGTCAACAGCCTGCGGTGCATGTTATAGCATTTATAAGCTCCAATCAGATGTCTGCTGATCCCACTGTTCTTCCAGGTCTATGTATGTACAGTGCTTTGGGACTGTACTTAGCCCAGACAGGACAGCAGGACCAGCAAACAAAGATCAGAGCTTATAAAAGCTCCATCACACACTGCAGGCTACTTAATGTCCCACTGCTGCAGCCCCCCCTGACGTCAGCTGCAGGGGATTCTGGGATTTGTAGTTAGAGGAAATGGCTTCCAAATCAGCAGAATTAGTTTGTCACAATCTACTATACTGCAATAAACAGTTAAGTTAAAAAAAAAAAAAAGTTTGCACACAAAGTGCAAATTGGGACCAGCCCCACACTTGGGTAGTGCTAACTGTTTCCCTTTAATTTATAAAATGGGAATGCAAAACTGTATTGTGATTGGTGGAATATAATCGTCTGTACATGTGGTTTTACAGTATAACTGCATGGGTTAGTTAAAATGCATTTTTTTTTTTAGCTCTTGGTGCCTTTTTCCACCTTTTTTTTTTTTATTTACTATTTTTTGGGGATGCCGACAGTAAGTACCAGTCCCTCTCTTGGAGGGACTCGTTCTCTGACCCAGTAGTTGGGTCATCATGGACCCTGTTGGCTCCCAATTTTTTTTTGTGTGCTGCCCCCCCCCCCTCGGTCCATGCAATGGGTGGACCAGCTATAATGCCCTGGATGTGGGCCCTTCCCTGTTCTTGGCAGTGCGCCTGTGCTGACAGGCAGCCACTGCTGGGTGCCAGTGTACAGCGCACTGCGCGATCCCCCTTCCCCCCGAGGAAGGAGAACTGCCTACGGACGCTCAATCCTTGCTCTCCCCGCCAACTTCCAAGCAACCAGAGTCCATTCCTGAACTCGGGTCGCCGGTGTGGCGTCCAGCTTCTCAACCCTCAGCGCCACCGGGCCAGCCTTTTTTCCACCATTTTATAAGCATGTAAGCACAATAACACTCTGAGGTGTGCTGTTATTTTTTTCTGCAAATATAATCTTTATTAAAAAAGAAAAAATGTTATTTTAACTTTAGCAGTCACACTGTACAGATCATACAAACATTACTTATATACATTTACAATTCATATGTCTTTTTTATACCAGTCATTGGTTTGATATATATTCCGACCCGAATTGATTCAATCCACCCCGTGGTCTGATGCGTTTTATTCATGTAAAGCCCTACATCCCTTCCTTGACTTTCCGACCTCCTTCTCTCACCTATGCTGCCACTTCCTCACATATTCTCAATGCTAGTAGCTTCCGTTGAGCTTTATTTTTTTCCCCCCTTTCCTTCCCTTCTTCCCCTCATCCAGTCAGGAGACAGGAACTTCTGTATTGTTGAATCCCTATGTCTTATGGGGTATACCCCATTTCTGACGTGTCCTGTTTAAGCTATTTACAATGGGGTGGGAGCGTCTAGGGAATGAAGTGTGGATCTCTGGGGATAATATGCATTATCCACCTTCTCCATTTTAGAGAACATAAGTCTGCTTTGTCGTTTAAGTTATATGATATTCTTTCTGATCTATATATAAGGTTTACTATCTCTTTCCAATCTGTTAGTGAGGGTATCAGAGTTGTTAACCAGCGCTTAGTGATAGCTTTCTTTGCTGCTAGGAGACAGATTCCCAGTAAATACTGGCAGTGGGGGTCCCTTAACTCAGGCGGGAAGATGTGCAAGATATAAAGTTCCCCTGTAAAGGGAAGCTTAAGCCCAAACAATTCTTCAAGATCCGAGAATAAGTCTTGTAGGAATGGCTGCAGCCTCGAGCAGGACCACAGAATGTGGGTATGTTGAGCCGCAGTTACACCACATTAGCGCAACTTGGCACACCTAATTGGCCAAAATGAGAGGTTATGACTGGGGTACGGAAAAATCTTACTAATAATTGCCATGCAAACAGCCTCCACGTATGTGAATAGGTCATTTTCGACATGTTGCAGCATGTCGTGACCCATTGTTGTGGAGTTATTAGGGTGTCCAATTCCTCACTCCATTTCTCCCTTAATGCCATTGTGTTTCCACCCAGTACCTCGGTCAGGGATTTGTATAAAGTTGCAATGGGATGTGATAGTTTTTGGGACTTTAGTGTTTGTTGAAGAAGTTGAAACAGTTGTGGATAGTCCCCCGGGGTGCGTACAGGTGGGGGGAGCGCCTCAAAATAATGTCGCAGTTGTAAGTAACGGAAAAAATCCGATTGTCGAAGCTGAAATTCCTGCCTGATTTCACCAAATTCCCTAAAAGAGGGTCCATTATGAAGTTGTGAGAGTGTTGTGAGACGGGTGTGTCTCCAGTCACGAAATGTATGATCGGTTACTGCTGGGAGGAAATTTTCCAACAGGTCGATCGGGTAGAGCATCACCAAGAGTGGGGTAATTCCCAGGGATCTACGCATTGAGTACCAGACTTTAAACTGGTATGTGATCCATGGGTTTTGGGTTAGCTGGTTTACTGATGGTGGGTTTTTATAGGTAATGAGTCTAAAGTAGTCTCTCTGGGGTAGTACACTATCCTCAATCTCCCTCCATCGTGCCTGGGAAAGTCCGGCCAGGCGCTGGAGAATGAGGGACACGTTTGACGCCGAGTAGTATAATTTAAGGTTGGGGAGTGCAAGTCCTCCTTGCGATTTAGGGAAGAAGAGACTCTTTGTTTTAATTCTGGGGCGCCTGCCTGACCAGACGAAGGCCGATATAGCCTTATTCCACATCTGGAATAACTGATTTGATAAATTAAGTGGGGCGTTCTGAAAAAGGTAGAGGGCCCTTGGGAGAATCACCATTCTCACTGCGTCAGTTCTCTGCATAATGTTCAGTGGGAGAATGTTCCATCTATCGAGGTCCAGCTTCATCGATGCTGTAACTGGGCGGAAATTATTATCTAAGGTATCCTCTGCTCTGTGTGAAATCAATGCGCTTAGGTTTTCCCTTTGTGTATAACAGTGGTCAATTCTTGTATACGTCCCATGGACCGCAGAGTAATATGAATACCCCCTATCCCTGGGGTGAAGGGAACGCCATGCATCCGACCATCCCATCTCCCCCAGAAAATTGTCTAAAAAATTTGTGTGGGGCCTGTTGTCTGCCACCCTGAAACCTGGAGGTGTCCAGGGAGGGATTCGGGGCAATATTGAAATCCCCCGCCAAGATTAAGATCCCCCTGGTCATCACCACTACCTTATCCAGTAAAACACGGATGGTAGGTGAGTCCGATGCTGGTGGGAGATAAACATTAGCCAGGGTCACTTCTTGGTCATGTAGAACCCCTTGGACTATGATTAATCGACCAGCCGGGTCCGCCCATTCTCTCACTTTCCGGAATGGGGTATGTGCCGAAACTAAAATGGCAACACCCCTTCTCTTGCCGTTGGGCAAAGCCGATGAAAAAACCTGCGCAAAGCCCATGAAAAAACCTGCGCAAAGCCCCTTCCCTTTAACTTCCCATGCTCCGCCTGCGTCAAATGGGTTTCCTGCAAATAAACAATTTCAGCAGAGGACCTGTTCATTAACGTTAAAATTCTAGATCTCTTTATTTGGCTGTTCAGTCCATTTACATTTAGCGAGTATACCTTCAGGTGTTTGCGAGCCATTTTATAAACATATGTAGGTCAAGTACATCAAACCATGTATCTCTGCATATCGGAGTTATTACAACCTGATTTGTTAAAACCTTGTGACTACTTACCGCCCCTTTAAAAAACTTCCCCTGACAAGGCGGATTTAGCGGTAATTTAACTAACCAGTAGCCCTTAACAAATACCTGTGGGCTGAAACATGTAGCCTTCTAACAGAAACTGTAGTGAAATTAGTCATAGTGGGAGGCTTTAAAATGTTCGTAACAGCCCCTAGAAGGGCAGAAACTATATACATTGGCCAGCTATTAAGTGAGGCCGACAACATAATAAGTGGGGACACCCATGGATGACTTTGGGATGTTCATAAGGGCCCCATAAAGGGCAGAACCTATATACATTGGCCTGGTGTTGAGTGAGGCCAGCACCCTGATGGAGGTAGTAAGACCCAGGAACACTAGGCCCCGAGGACTCCTCCTCCAGATAGGTGTGGAGCGACTTCCAAGGTGCAGCTGAAGAGCACTTTCCAGCTGCAGGGCGGTTGCAGTTTAGCATAGGAAGAGGGGTAACCCAAAAGTTTAGGGTATAGCCCTCAGGCTCCTGGGATAAATCCCATTTAGAGCATGCCCTGTGGTCAGGCAGAGCCAAAGGTTACAAAAAATCCCCCTCCCCTTTTTTTGTGCCGACCATTTATATATGAGGTTAAAGAATCACCTATACACCTAAAAAAAGTCGGTGCCTTGGGTTATAACACTAACCCATGGCTGCCTCAAGGATTCACTGTCTATTCACCTGTAAAAGCCTTAGGAAACACATAATGTAACATTGCTAAGCAAACTGGAACATGTTAGTTTCACATTATTGACTACCTTAGCAACGATTTAGGCTGCAAGTCCATATTACATGTTGATTCTTAGAAAGACCAAACAGCGGCCTTTCAGTGGCTCTTATAACATTGCCAACAGCTCTGTTTTTACAAGACTTAGCCTTTCTACATTTCAACAGGTACAAAACTACAAAACTGTACCAGTGGACAGAAACATTAGAAATGGCCCCCTCATACTTCACAATCTTAAACCAGTTTGTTTACCGAGATGAATTTTTCATTTTACCTTTAAAAAAAAAAGTTTGCCACTAGCTGAGTGTGAAGGTAAAAAAAGACTCAGCAACTTGTGGAATTCGTCATAAATTAGATCAGTTGGTGTAGTAAAATTCACACAGTTCTTACTATGCGAACTGACACAGCCCACCACCATGCGCAGATATGTGGCATGAATTAATACAATCTGCGTCGGACACTTGCTATAAAGTGGTGAACGGCATCAGGCCGCACAGCAAAATTCAAGCTGTTACAGCTAAGTGCTCAGTGCGCACTAGGAAAATACTACACATAGAGTGCAGCATGCAAATTCACTGCAACTGGTGTGCCAATTTAAAATTCACAACAATGCCATTTGCCACACTACATACAGGGGAAACACAGATATATATCCTACAACATGACAAACTGGTAACAGAACACCGAACAACATAATACAATACGTGTGACAGCCTCATATAATGCACACCATGTGGGAATTCGAAACAGGAACCAGTGGAGAATTAATTCTGAAATGGATTGTGATAACTCCCTGACAACTGGCATATCTTTCTAAAGAGATTCCGTTCAGAGATTTCACCGAGCGAGTCAGAGTGAGTGATAGTTGCCATGTGCCTTCGAGGCCCAGGATCCTATGTAGCCCCCTTTGAGCAGTGCTAGTTTTTACTTCTTCTGAATAATACTCCCTCCCCCTGCTTTAGATTGCACCATCCAAGGGCAATCACTAATTGCAGAGGAGGCAACAGGTACCTCCGGGTGGTTCCCCTCCGAGCGTCCCGCGACGTGGTATCAGCCAGGGTTTAGACTGGGATCGGTCAAACCCCCCAAACACCAAAAATGATCAGGCAGGCCACCTACAGGGTGAACAGAAGGAGTACCTACAGGGCACATTAAAAGAGCCGTGGCAGTGCCATCGCTTTCTGCAGCTATCCTGTAAGCCTCTACGGTCCTGCGAAATTGATCCAGGAGTGGTGTTAACGTTATCAAAGAGGAAGTGGGTGATAGGGGCAGGGGGCGTCCCAAAATTGCCGCCGCTAAGAAACGCTCATCTGTGGGGGAGGATGTATCGGGGACAGCCAGGGAGAACACCCATGGACTCACCCCCGCTCGGCACCAGCACGTGATTCGACTGGGCTTCCCCGGCCTCCCCCCCGGGGCTCCGACTATGGTCAGGCAGGTCCCTTAGGGAAAGGTAGAAATAGTACTTACATAGTTCCAAGGTATTACAGCCGCACTGCCCTCTGTTTTGATAGGTTGGCCTGCTTCACCTCGAGACCGGCAGACGCTGACCTGAGGGGGACAGGGATAGCATCAAAAGAGAGGTAGGGGCCGGCGATGGGGGGGCGACTCAGAATTACTGATATGCCCTATCGTAAATAGGGCCAACTACTTTTGTAATCAGGTCTCCATCTCTAACTGAACAGTACCATTTTGAGCTGGTCCCTCTGCCTCGGTCTGTAGATGTTGGGCCTTCTTGTCAATCCTGGCTGGATCACCATATTGCCGGAGCAGCGTTGAGACATCGGCGCGAAGATTTGGCTGTGATGTTCCAAAGCGGGAAGAACCCTCTGAGCTATAGCCCAGGAGAAGCGAGTAAGTCCTTTTCTAGCTTCTCTTTAGTGAGGGAGGTGTGTGATGCCAAGAGTCTCCAGGTATGAAGAGGCTGCTAGTAAATCTTGAAAGATTTTAGGACCATTTTCAGTTAAGACCTTAAGCTGCGGGATACAAAATCTGGCTTTAAGGTTTTGACCTGAGCTGCTTCAAGATTGGCCACATGGTTCTTCTGGCTTCTTGTACTGCTGCTGTGTGATCATTCTCCATATTGATGCGATGACCGGAAAATTCCAGGTTGCCGCGTTGCCAGGCCTTCTGTAGCAGCTCCTCTTTAGCTCTGAAGCTGATTAATCGGGCTATAATGGATCGAGGGTTTCATTTCTACACCGTGGTTTAGGACCTAGGGATCTGTGTGCCCGATCCATGGACAAGTCAAACTCCGGAGATAGATCAAGGAGGTCCCGGAGGAATTTCTGCAGGAATTCGATTACGTTCGGGTATTTATCCTCCGATCCCTCAGGCACTCCGAAGACCCTTATATTTTGCCTCCTGCTTCTGCCTTCCAAATCGTCCATACGGTGTGAGAGTTCACAATCTCTGGCTAGGAGATACAGAAGTAATCTGTCTTGTCTGTCAGACTGCTCAACGATTTGCAAGGTACATAGTTCTAGTTGTTCCGTTTTGTGGCTAATATTATTAATGTCGGTTTTGAGGTCGGTCAGCTTTCTGTCGATTCTTGTGATTGTTTGGGCCATTTGTCAAATCACTGCGGCGAGGTCGGAGTGCGTCTCCTCGCCATGCGGGCCAGGCTGTGGTAGGCCCTCCATGGGCTCCCAAACTTCAGTACTTTCTTCCCTTTTTCCCTGGATCAGGTCTCTCAATTTTTGTGTCGGGGTTAAAGAAAAGTTTCCCTTGTTCATTTCTCCTTTGTTTTGCCAGTGAAGACATTCTAGAATTTGGTGATCGGCTGGGGTACGGAGCTTGGAGATCAAGCTGCCATTAGCTCGCTGACGTCACTGGAAGTCTGGAGGTGTGCTGTTATGATGTAATAACAGCACTTCCTAGGCAACTGAAAGCACCTGGCTGTGTCTCGTGCCTCATACCCCACCTATGGTGTGCAGTTACTATACCATAACCGAAAACCCTGTTGTGTGTGATCACTTACACAGTTCAGTGCTTGTGCTTCTGTTCTTTGACCCCATGAGATACAGAATGTTACTGCTGATGTACTGTATATACTTGTAAAATTGATCTTTTTTCCTTATTGAATGTAACTAACTCTGGGTCGCTCCTGAAAAAGGGACACTAGTCTAAGTAAGCGAGCCAACCTGGTTAACAAATTCAATAAATTAAACCTGAATGAATAGGGAGCTATAAATAAGTTGAAGGGCATCTAACTAACAACATACAACTGTTTCCAGATGACAAAAATGCAGCTGCACTGATGTGCTATCTTTGTGGATTTTATCTGTGGTATGCACACCGCAACACATACTCACTTCCAGCCACAGACAGAAATGCACAATACTGAGATCACAACACTACTTGTGTGTGCAGAAGAACAGGTTACTGCATCCACAGATACAAATCCACAACACTCAAATTACAAGAGTTCTTTTGTCTGGGGCCTGTGCTTCTGTAGCCACAGGTGCTCATCCAAAATGTAAGACGTACAACACAGTTCTGTCTACAGAAACGCAGACCCTTGCTTCTACAGCTGCAGGTGTAAAACGTACACACTGACCTCTAGCTGCAGAACTGCAGGCACAAAATCCACAATACCAAAATTGCAAAAGTACTTCTGTCTGCAGAAGTGCAGACCACTGGAGGGCCTGCACCTCTTCAGCCACAGGTCTAAAATATACACATTGACTTCTGGCTGCAGACATACAGACCTCTGTGGCACCTGCACTTCGGCAGCCGCATACTGAACACCATGCAGTAACTGATCCAGCTACTTACAATGCACCACCCGCTACCCCCTTGGCCAGCAAAAAGTAACTGTTGTAACTTAATGTGAGTTTTAAAAAGGTCAAACTTTTACTTTTACAGGGAAAGTGCTACTGCCTAGACAAAACAGCCACTCCCTGAAAAATGTCTAGATTCACTGCTGAAACAACTGGGTCTGCGCTTCTGCAGCAAGAGGTTCTCATGGATGCTGTATGACACACACACAGCTGTGGTTGCAGAATACAAATCCATGAAGGTAGCACATCAGTGTTACTGCATTTATTTAATCTGGAAACAGTTGTGTTTGCCTTTCTTGATTACTGCTGTCTGTGGTTGCTTCTGCGGGCTTGTCCTTTTACTTCGGGGGTGGGCCTAATGCCACATTTCACTACTTTTGTGGCATTAAGTTGAACCCTATGTGGTGCATTAACACAGTTTTTTGCAAAGAATTTGTATTCTTTTTGAGACAGTAGAACTGTATCCTCATTCACACAGGTCCCCTCAAGACTGCGTTAACAGATGCAGAGACACAGGGTTCTCTGGATCCGGAGTCCATCTGCCTACGCAAGTCAAGAATTTGTGGGTCTGTCTGGTGGGCTGCGGAAGCTCAGGGCTCTTCCATGTGGCAACAGATACAAATGTACAAGGAAAGAGTCTCTCTATCAAGCAAAGTGCAGAGTTTGGTGGCACCCACGGGTGCAGAGGTGCAGGACCCTGTGCCAAAATAAGAGTTCTCTTCACTATATGTTACTTGAGTCCGTGCAGGCAACCCTGCACCTTCCCTTCCCAGGCTGGGGGTGGTGTTGCATGACAGCGCCGTCCCCCAACCATGGCACATCTAGCTGCCTCACTGAGCTCTCCCCCAACTCTGCAAACCAGCATGGGATCACAAAGTACTACCCACTGGGGTGAAGGCTGGCTGTACACACAAGATTTCTTAATTTTTTTTTTATTTTAACCTTAAATTTTCAAGATAGTCATTTTTTGACACCACCTTATAAGCATGACATGTGGCATTTAAAAACAGCAGGCAAAACGTCACTCTGTATCACAAGTGTGAAAAACACGTTTCATCCAGGATTTGAAAAACACCAGCTCACGTTTATGAGGTAGTGTGAACAAAATGTCTGTTTTGAGATTTTTAGAGTTAAAATATTGATAATTACCAAAGTTATAAGCAAGTACGAAAAAATTTCAATGTACATTCATAACTTTGCTGTTTTTTGACACCAAATTTTTAACACAGTGTTCTTATGGCCCCATGGTATGAACCCAGTATATAGATAGATAGAGATATGTGTGTGTGTGTGTATATATATATATATATATAGATATGTGTATATATATATATATATATAGATATGTACACAAACACACATACAACCACATATATATACATATATATATATATATATATATATATATATATATATATATATATATATTAACTTTGTTTATTGGATTATAATACTGAATAAGCCAATAAGCCATTCAATTAGACAGCACCCTTACAAAGCAAAGGCTGAACAAACATATTAGCTGCAGGAATACAACCACGTTTGGGGTACAACCATATATTTTGAAACGTTTCAGAAGAAACTGTCCATACAGTCTTAGGAGCACAGCAATGCCATGACTGTGGGATAGCCTGTAATAGAAAAACATGTATAAACATGACCTTATCTAGTCATTATTCCCACTAACTACAGCAATCTGCATCAGGGAAAATCTAGTGATACGGACATTCCCACTCCAAAATGTTGGCTGGACCTTTGACTTTGCCGTTCTATTTCTCAGGCTATATTTCTAAAACAGAGTTTTTTCCAATAACTAAGCTCGGGCATTAAATGTTTAAGATGGCGCCTCCCACATGGAGTTGTTTTCACTGTGGGAGCAAGAGTTCTCCAATCTCCCCAGTATTGTGTTTTTGTGCATTTTCCTGAGCCCTATTCATAACTATTTAGTTATTCTCTGGGGAATTTCAAATATCTCAGTTTTGGGTACTGAACAGGTAATGGCGCAGATTTTATATAGAGAGGAAACAGTTTGACAAAACAGTTTTATCTCTTTGTTCATACTTTTCTTAAATGAGAAACATTTTCAAGTAGTGACAGAAACATGATTTCATGGAGCAACCACAAAATCATCTTTTGGCTTGGATTTGAAAGATTTTACCTGCCTTGTTTAAGGGTTGGTATCCCAAAAAAGCCATATCCAAAGTTTTGTGGAAAAAAATATTGAAAATTAGCGAAGTTTGAGTGAACGTTGAAATATTTCAATGTTCGCTCATAACATGGTAATTTTACCATATTTTTCCACCAAATTTGCAACATATAGTCTTCCTATGACCCTACCTCAAGAAACTGGTAGGACTGTCGGACCATTAGCGCTGAGGGTTTAGGCACTGAATGCCAAACCTTGCACCACACCGGTGACCCATGTTCGGGAGCGAGCTCAGGTAGCCAGGGGTTGGCAGGAGAGAAGGCTGTAGCGTCCGCAGACAGCTCACCTTCTCCTGGGGAAGGAGGGTTGTAGGGGTTGGCAACACTGTGCCTCACAGCGATGGCTGGGTGGTACTGAGCTGACAATCCTGCCAAGTCTGGGCAGACAGGTTGCTGCGGACATCAGTAGGGGTGCGCTCGGAAACGTGTGCATGTCATCTAGGACATCACTGCACATCCGCGTCTGTTGTGGGAGGGTTAGGGCAGCATCCACTAGAACAAGGAAAACCCTGCTCTGAGGGTAGGCGACGAAGTGCTTTGGCTCCCACACCCACCATCAGGCCCGCTCACCTGGGTCCCAATTTTCCAGTCCACCAGACCAAGCCTGCTATACTGGATTTCAAGGAGTGCAACAGAGTGGAGGCGACCCCACCCTGGGGGGTACAAACCAGGGGGTATTGCCAAGTAGGTCTGTGGGTTCGGAGCTCCAGGAGGGGACCCAGGATGGGGGGGGGGTCTCAGGCCAGGTGGGAGATGCTCTGGGCGATGTCTGAGAGAGTCCCTCAGATCGGTGATAAGGAGGGGACAAAAAATAAAAAAAACAAAATTTTTTAAAAAGTATTAAAAAAGGATCCTAGCTGGTAAAATGTTCGAAGTCCTGCCAGAAGTGTGATATCATGGAGCCACTAAGAAATCACTTTTCAGGATAGATCTGAAACATTTCTCCTACCTTGTTCGTGAAGTGAGGTCCCAAAAAGGCCATGCTGAAAATTTGGTGTAAAAATATTTAAAAATGGCAAAGTTATGAGTAAAAGTTCAAAATGCATTGAAATAAATTAACCAGACTTATTTTTCATATTGTAGTCGCCAGTTCCAGCAGGAGTGCGTCTTTCTGATCGGTGAGTGGATCTTCGACACTGGACCCTATGGAGGTTAAAGTGTGTTGGGGAAAGCTAAGTGGGGGTGTCAGGGTGGGTTGGATGGGGAAGGCTCAGACTGACTAGGGACCATTTTCTTCTTTATCAAAAAAAAAAAAAAAAAGATCAAAGAGGACTGTTTTCTTACCGGCGCATGGCCTAAACTGGGTATTGGGCTCCTCAGTGTTGGTATACTCTTCGGTGGTATCGGGAGTGGGCACCCCTCTACAGCCACCTATATACTGGAGGGGCTGACTATCTTAGGGTGGTATAATGAGGTGGTGCAGGGTGTGAGTACCCCTGTCAGCTTACAAAAGATACAGAAAACAGAGAGATTTGGGGGGTGAGAGAGAGAAGATAGATGTTACAGTACTTCATTTGTATAGCGTGAAATTAACCTATGGCACATCACACAGCATTCAAGACTGGCTCGCTGCAGATACCTAAGCCGGCAGCACATCTCCCCCTTCAGTAACAGAAGTGAGGAAAGTCCTGGTGGTCTCATACTGAGACCACGGTTTCCTCACTTCCGTACCCTGAAGTTTCTCTTATTAATTTCTGGTTCTATTTTTAAGAAACAAGCACCAGAATCTAGCTTACCTTTTCCCGTTTAGTTGGGTTCAGATGTTTGCTTTTTAAAAATAATAATTGTAAGGTATTTTCGATATTTTTAGGTTGGGGAAAAAAACAAGGTGGCGACTGTCACAATCCCAAAAACTGTTTTTCAAATCATGACTACTAAGGTGTGCGAACGTAAAATGCTCTGGCAGCCCCAACATTTTCTGGTCATATTAGAGGGTTATCCAAAAACCCTTCTGAGCATGCTGGGGGTTGGGGGAGAGAGAGAGACATAAAATCCTTATAACTCTAGAACCAATTGGATTTTTTTCATGAAACCTTGGAAAGGCAGTACTTTGGCATAGGCTGCTTCTACACTAAAAGTTTCGGAAAACAATTCCATACCATCTAGGCCGTAAGTGAGAGCAAAAAAAAAAAAGAAAAGTGTACTAAGTATAGGACGAAAACACTGCACAGCATTAACAATTGACATTCCTTATCTCGGATACCACAATCTGCCATCACAAAACTTCTCACATCTTGAGAACTTACCTAAGATAATGCAGGCCGAATTTTGGGGGATTTCGAACGCCTACACAGTTCTTTTGGTGCAATTACTGCCGTTTACCATTAAACACCTTACTCAACCCTAATTATACTGGTGCTACCGTGCCAGTTTAATACATTAATTTTTATTTAATTTCATTAGAAAAAGGCTCCATTGGGCAAGCTCATTTACAAGGAGGTCCAGGATAGGACAGCATATACGTCAGGAAACAGTGATATAGGGTACAATGTAATACATAAGTCTAGACCAACAGCATATAGAAATACAGTAAAGGAATAGTAAAATACAACAGTAATACAAAACAGTAAAATACAATTTGTAGCAAGCAATACATACAAATTCAAATAGCTGTCAGATATACTCAATGTGAGCAACATCACATGAACAGAAAGCAAATTGAAGAGGACAGGAGTAAGTTAAGCATATATCATATGTGCATGTGTGTGTCTGTGTGAATACAGAGAATAAATGCAGGTAACTGTGGTGTATGGGAAAATATATCGTAGAGAGGGTCTAATTAGCTTCATAACCCACGAGCCTGAAGGGAGAGTGAGATTATGAGCTAATTAGCTCCCCGAGATGGTATATTTCTCCATACACTACACTTACCTAGAATTTATTTTATATAATACATTAGGATGGCTTTCTTTTGTTTAGACCACATTTGCGATCATTCCGTGTTTCCCTCCGCTGTTGCTTTTGCATAGTACAGTGGTGTTTTTGTGTTAGAAACTGTTTTGGCCCAGTTTCAGTTTCACAGTGCAGAGTCCTCCAATATAAGAAGCTGTGGCGGAGCCCTAGAAAGCTACATTCTTGACGGGAAGTTTTTCCCCATCGCTCTGTGTCGTGCTCCACATTAACCTGAAAAAATAAAATATACAGTGGGTTTTCTATAATTGAAATGACAGCATCTGGTGGGCCATTGGATAAGGAAGTAAAGGATACCAAATTAGTATGGGGCATCCGAAGGAAATGGCCAGAGGCTCTGGCCAAAAATCCACAACTCAACCCACACAGGCTCCACATGGCGAGCAGGAGCAATCAGCAGGCCCAAAACACGCAGGTGATGCCCCGCCCTGAATGCGGTCAGAGAAATAAACCACAAGCTGAAAAAGGTTTTGGAGAGACTAGGGGCACAGGACACAAAAACTGAACTAACAACCAAGGTTGCCACAGAAGCCAGTGATCAGTCACAAAGGACCCAGCGGCATTTGCCAGATCAACTACGGAGATCAATCAACTCAGTGCATGCATGGAAACAATGAAAAATGCTCCACAAGCAATGAACTTACGCCTAGTAGGGATACTGGAGGGCTTGGAGAGGGAGAACGTTCCACCTTACCTTAAACAATGGCTATCTAACAGTCTCCCCTTCGAGCTGCAGTTGGTCCTGGACTCTCTCAAGTTGGCCTTCTGTATCAGGCGGACCCAGGGTAATCCTGCAAAACGCTGCACTGTCATGCTGACAACAACTGAGGCAGACATATGGGACACAATATTACAATGGGCGAGAGCAAATTACCTGGTATCCATGGAAGGGCATGAAATAAAAGTATTTCCAGATTGGTCCTTAGCCCCCCGATCTCAAGGGAAGCTCTTCAATCCATTGAGGAAGCAACTCCAAGGCCTGGGGGTGGCTCACTCTATCCTGGCTCCAACAAACCTCTGTATCACCTACAGGGGGAAAAGTTTTCAATACAACGACCCGGAGGAGACAAGGAAGAGGGTGGATGCCATCGTAGCAGAATTCCGACAGCAAACACCTGAAGTGCAGGGGGAACCACAAGATTCAGAAGGAGATACCTGAGGTATGGTGGCTAAACCATCAGGCCATGTGTGCACAGTACAAGAGGGCGTTCATCGTTGATGCTGGAATACCACCTATATAACTATTTGTACTTTATCCTCACCCAGTACTCCACTGGGTTAGGGGGAGATGTTATCTTCTTGAGTGGTTCCATATCTAAAGATGACACTCTCAGTTAATTTCATGGTTGTTACACTTATGTTTTTTGTTAAGTATTACTAAATTGCCATGTGTTTTAAATGGCGCTGAACACGAAGTATACGCCATTGCTAGGGAAATTATTGTTGCTCGTGTGATGGAAGGAAGGTTGGGCTGGATGTTAATATTTACATAGTAGTAAAACGTGGTATAACAGTTGATCACAACGGAAAGTAACAAGGTAAGGTACCTCAAACAAGTAGGGCCACGGGTGACTAAAAAGTTTACAGAGGTCACTCTATAGAAATGTATGTTCATTTGATTAAGCAAGTTGATATGGGTTGAGTGTGGAGCCAAAGCAGCTTTGGGGAGGAGAAATTTGTCTATCAGCAAGACGTTCAGTAAGTGGAAATAGTGACTATTTTGGTCAGAGATAGCAATACCTTAACTGTTTAAATAACTGCATTTTTATCCCACAGGTTTAATGTGGCTGGCTAATCTAAATGATATAAACTTCAAACATGTATACAAGGGTAATACCCCAAATGATGCATCACTGTTCAGTGGAAAGCTAATACTTTATTTATTTGAGATTTGGTAACCGGGTAAGTCCACTGAGACAATTACAGTCCCTTTTTCAGGGTCGACCCGGGGTTGTGGAACAACCGTGAGGTTACAGGTAAGATCATCAATGTAGTTCACTTGTTACAGTGTTGGCATTAGGCAGAGAACATGTCAAGACAAGATACTGCAATAATACAATCAATTTCAGACTTTGTTTTGGCCGAGCGATGCAAGCCTAGATAGAGGAGGCTATATACAGTGCAGTTATAGTACAAACTTTGTATTAAAAAGTAGCAATATAACATGGGAATGGCTTGGATCAGCGATTCCATACATACTACTTTCAGTGTTATGCTAGGAGGGAGGAGTAGGTGGTGAGAGGGAGGAAAGGCATGAGGCGGCAGCCGTGTGGGAGGAGCAGGAGTTTCTGGGCAGGCACCCGTCAGTTAAAGCAAGAGCAAGTAGCCAAGTTAGACTGGAAAGCAGACAGATGTGTCTGGAATTGTGAGAGGGAGGAGCAGGAGAGAACGGAGGGTGGGAGGAAGTTCTAATCTGTTATAGCAACATAAGAGAAGGAGCATCTGGATACAGCAAGACGTAATTTAGGTACGATGAGCAGGGGGAGAGAAGGAGAGTGAAATGAGCGTGGTATTTGTCTGAGGCAAATAAGTTCTCTGACGCAAGGAGGGGTGAAGTTGTGGACTAGCTTGAACATGATGCTCAGAGTGGAGTATCTCAGTTTTGCTTCATATGAGGACCACCCCAGAGAGGCGAGAACATCACAATGGTGAGAGTGGGTAGGGACCCCCAAAGCACAGCGACCAACCCTGTGGTAGGCCTGAGAGAGGAGGAACATGGAGGTGGAGTTAGTGCCAAGAAGGAGGGGTGCAGGATAGGAGGGGGAGGCGGGATGTGGTGGCTACTTTTTGGCAGGAGGCAAGTGTGAGGTGCGGGCGTATGCGATAGAGGAGTCCGAGTTTCTGATTGAGGTTTTTGATAGTGTTTGAGACATGGGAGTTCAGCAAGAGGGCGGAGTCTGATGCTAACATATTTGTACTGCTGAAAATGCAGAAGCTACTGTAACCTTGCTCCACCGAATGTAATGCCTCAGCATGTTCATATCAAAATGAATAAAAGTAAAAAAAAAAAAAAAGAAGCTGTGGCTAGGCCAGTTGGTCCTTTGGTGCGTTTTGGTGAGGATCAAGAATGGTGTGCAGCTGGGTCGGCAAGGTGTTCCAGTGTGGCAGTTTGGCAGTTGAGAGCAGTGGATATAGAAACATGGAGACAGCAGCAGAGAAATACAGAGGCAGCAGAAATACTAGCATGGAGGGCGTGGGTGTGTAGCCAGAGCTACTGCGAGGGATATTGGTGTTAAAATAAAACCATTTTTTTTCTCAGACAGGACTGAGCTGTACTGCTTGGGGAGTCTGGGAGGAGTAGGAATGGAGCTGCAGTGTTAAAGCAATGTGTCGTGGCAATGAAAGTCATATACCACGGTCAGCTGTGGAATTACTGTAATTGGCATGATATATGGGGAAACAGATGATGGGCTTTTTGAACGGGACACGTGAAAACACATCTCATCCAGGATTTAAAAAAAAAAAAAAAATTACACCCATCACACTTATGAGAGGGTGTGGGAAAATGGCCATGTTAAAAGTTTGGAGTCAAAATATTGAAAATTAGCAACGCTACGAGTGAACATTAAAAAATACTGCAACGTTCACTCATGACCTGGGCATTTTAACGTATTTCTACACTACATTTGCAGTATAGCCTTCTTATTACTCCACCTCTCAAACCCAGTAGGTGAAAATATTCAAATCGCCACTGAAACATCATTCTGCACCACAGGTGCAAAAACTCATTTTGGCCAGGATCTGAAAAATTACAGCTGTCATGTTCCATGAGGTGGTGTGAAAAGTGTCTGTGTTGAAAATTTGGGGTCAAAATAATTAAAATGAGTTACGAGGGATCATAGCAAAATTTCAATGTACACTCATAACTTTGTCATTTTTACACATTTTGACCCAAAATTTTCAACATAACCTTCTTATGACCCCACTCATGAACAAGGATGGTAGAACTTTTCAACTCCCACCTGAAAGGTTATTTCGCAAAGTGACCAAGAAGTCACCTTTCGGGCCTGATTTGTGTAAAATTCCACTGTAACTGGTCAAGAGGTGGAGTCCCAAAAAGGCCATGTTGAAAAGCTGGTGTTAAAATATGTGAAAATTGAAAAGTTATGAATCAAAGTTCAAACCCCACTGAAATACATTAAACTGCACTTATATTTTCTCATATCGCAGTAGCTGGTTCCAGCAGCAAGACGTGGATCTATGAAATGGGACATGTTCAGGTGAGTAAGGGTGTGTGGGGGGTGCTGGGTGTCAGATCAGGAAGGGACAGTTTTCTTTTTTACATGGTAATTAAAAAAAAAACACAGAGGGTCTTTATTTTAGGAGATATTCCGGCACTGGGGACTGGGCACTCCAGTGTCGGGCTACTGTTCTGCGTCACTAGGGTGGGTACCCCAGTACCACCATGTTCATAGTGGGAACAGGGGAGAGGGTGCCTTGAAGGGGAG
Source organism: Neoceratodus forsteri (assembly GCA_016271365.2). NCBI lineage: Eukaryota > Metazoa > Chordata > Ceratodontiformes > Ceratodontidae > Neoceratodus > Neoceratodus forsteri. The sequence goes on from JADMNL010000024.1 coordinate 350,010,054, forward strand.
GGGGGAGAAAGAAGCAGTACCAAGGGTGGGCAGCCTGGTCTACTTAAGAAGAATGATAGAGACAGACAGAACAGGGGATCGCCGGTTCACTGCCTGAACAGAAGCCTGCAGCATGACTCCAGCTGCGGCTTCAGCATTTAAGAAAGTCCGACTGCTCTCATGCAGAAAATACTGGTGAAAGCTCCCCTCATTAAGCTGGATTTTGGGGTGCCCAGAAAAAGTAAAAAAAAAAAAACACACACAACAGCAGAATCTAGCTTAAACAAGTCCCGTTTAGCTAGATTCAGGCGTTGGTTTTTTAAATATCATTTTTATGGATCTGTATGCGAACCCTCCTGCTACCCCTGTACAAATGACTTCACTATACTGTGATGTAACAAATGTAACTAACTTAACTGCTGTAATTATTGTTCTCTGTGTCCTTTCTGTAACTAATCCCGGGTCACCCCTGAAAAAGGGACCATTGGTCTCAGTGGGCTTACCCGGTAAACAAAATCTAAATAAATAAATGTATTCTCAATGTTTGTGAGTTACAAAAAATGGCAGCCGTCACAACTGGCATTTTTTTCAACACGACAGGTAAATCATAAAAATAAGCACTCATGGCAGGTTTTTTTTTTTTTTGGTAACCATTGACATTTCTCAATTATCAAAAAAAAATCCTTATAACTCTGGAACTGTACAATATTTTTTTTTTACAAAACCTTCGAAAAGTGAACTCGACACATGCCCCTTCAACCCTGACAATTTCATGAAAAAAATTCCACACCATCTAGGCTGTACATGAGCAATAAATACACAATGTCAAGTATAGGGAACTCAAACTCATTTTTTCTGGGTGTTTTTTTTTTTTTTTTTTTTGGCACTCTGTATCTCGAATACCGAACAAGATGCCATTACATCTTGAGACTCTGACTGCCTGACCACGCATTCCAAAATTTGTGCTATTTCTTCAAACAACGCCAAATTTATTAAAGGTGCAAAAATTCACATTTAACTAGCCTACTCAACCCTGACTGTTGGGTGCTACTGCGTCCCTGTAAAAAAAAAAATATATATATATATATATATATATAACACATATATACACACACACACACAAAATCCTGCACTGTAATTGGTGGAATCCAGCCTCATGACTATGCAGTTATCCAAGTAATAAGCCATGACAGAGTGTGGGTTACTATTCCTGAACTGCACATCCAGGTACACTGCGCAAGTGCCTTCAACCACTTGGTAGTGTGGTTCAGGAATTGTAACCCACACCCTGAAGTGTCTTATAGACTAATTTTCTTTTACAGAACCATTTTATAAGCACTGTAAGTTATACTGCTGCTTATAAAATGGGTCTATTGTAAAAGAAAATGTTTGACTATATTTTAATGATTATGTAAATAAACATTACATATATTAGCCAACAGGCAGGCATTACATAAATCATAAGCTTGCTTAAAAAGCAGGCACATCATTCTTTCAGTAGCAAAGCTGATGCACCCCTATTCAATGATAAAACACATGGTGGGTTTGCAGATCTTTCAACAAGTAGGCTATATTAAAACATGATAGATACATTCATCCAGCTTCAATGATGACTGTCCAAAGGAAAAAGACTGTCCAATAATGGTCACTGTAGCCTGAGCAGGGACATAAGAAATGCTCATTTATAATCACGCACCCTACCAACACACTAACCCTCCTGCACATAACATGTAAAACATGGTTTTAAGATTAACATTTTAACTTTGGTAAATTAGTAAACTCAAACAATTCCAGCAACACTGTTGGTAACAGTTCTTTAACAGCATCCACAGAACAGGACGGATTATCATTGAAGCATTCTTATACTGGTAGGATATAACAAACATACGTGCAACATAAAATGGTGGCACTTCTACTGATAAATATTGAGCAGGAAATCGAGTCCAGAGTGAAGAAGACGCGGGGGGGGGGTGCAATATCAAAGGCAGACTTTTTGCGCCGTTTCCCACCATTTTGAATGTTTCTCTAACAACATGTCTGTAACAACACATACAGCTAATTTTCATTTTGCCAGTTTGAAAAGTGTGCCCTCAATAGAAAACATGTCCCAAGAGGCCCCATGTCCGATCCCATCTGAAGCGGACAAAGTCCACTTGTAAATGAAATTAAGCATCCTCTGCCCCATCAGAGTCGGAGTTGGAACTCCGAGCGGAAAACTGCCTTTCTATTTTCTCTAGCAGCCTGGCTGCCTCCATTGCATCAGAAAACTGGAAGGTCTTACCTCCATACAAAATCCATAGGCTAGCATGCATCATCAGAATGTGATGTACCCTCAAAGCATGAAAGCGAGCCAGACACCATCAAAACTCTTCCTCCTCATCAGAGTGGCATAGCCTAAGTCCAGAAAGAGGTGCACCCTTGTGGTCTTACCATCGAAGCGGACTTTCCGTTAAAGTGCAGAATTCCAACATTCTGGTCTGGTACACGAGTACTCCCATTGCTGCCATGGGCTGACCTCCACATGGTGAGATACGATACACTTTTACAATCTCGAAGTCTGCCTCGAGGTGCAGTAAAATCTTGAGCCAGTCTTTCATAAAAAAAGATGGATTTTTCCCTCTGTCTCCTCTGGTAAGCCCAGCACTCGAATGTGGTTGGAGCGAGATGCATTTTCTAAATTCTCCGGATGCCACCACAGCAGGCTGTTATTCTTTTTAGTTAGGCCTGAGGTGACAGCAAGGGCTCGGTCGGCATTTTTGGTCACTCCTTTCGTCTCCACCGCCAGAACTCTCACCCGAGTGTTGAGCTGCTTCATTTCTATGCTGAACTCCTCCACTTTGCAATCTAGGCTTTGGATCGCCCGTAGCAGCACAGCATTGGACGACTGGGACCTGTCCTGGTCTCCCACTCCCAGCTGTGGGTCTTTACTGCCACCCACTTTCGGCTCTTTCGAGCAGGCTCTCTCCTGGCTAGCTGCTGTCTTACTCCCGCGGACCATAACTCCAAGAAACAGTTCACCTCTTTTGCATATTTTTTATCCTTTTGTAGCCTAAGAGATTCTCTTTCAATTGTTGCTGTTTAAAAGAAAAACTTACAGCTGTGGAGCAATTTTTTTTTTTTTTTTTTTTTTTTTTTAAGTAAAACCGTGTCTATATGTGGAGCTGTGCGGCTGCAGGCCCCCCTCCCCCAAAAAAAAGAAAATTAAGATAAGTTTAGGAGTGCAGTTACTATTGCTGACCTGAATTGTTTTGGAACCTTCTACATCAATCAGAATGCAGGATTTTGCCTACCGGTTTCTTTTAATACATATTATAAAATGGCAAGTAATATTCCTGGGCACTGACTGGTCAGTGCTGACCTTCAACAGTGATGTTATCCCAGCATAACAACATGCCTATTCAAAAATCAACTATAAATGTATTTCACTTTTTTCTGTGTTTGCTTTACAAGCTACACATTTTATAATTTGGAATAAATGCACCCTAGGGCATGTGTCATGGGGATAAAGTCACTTCTCGAGTGTTGGACACTCGGCCTGTAGCCTCGTGCCCAACCACTAAAGGTGTGATGTTATCCCAACATGACACACGCCCTGTCATGCATTATTGCTTAAATAACACATGGGTAAATTAAAATATTCTTTCTTTTCTGCCAATTATTTTATACCATTTTATAAACACAATAAAATAATCCAGTGTGCGTGGTTATGCTGTACTAACTACACTTCCCGGGTGATCAACTGTACGACCCACCCAGGGAGTAGAGTTATTACATTCCTCTGCAACAACTTTTAATTAGCAGCAGCACATTTAAAAGTTCAGCAGCAAGGTTACAGAATGCACTGCTCATGCCCAGAAGACTACGAAATGGTCTATGGACAATTAATTCCGCGACTAACTACTCCGGTCATTGCACTAAACCATAACACAAACTGTGTATGACCAAGAGGGGTAGAGAGCATGCACTAGAGATGCACAATTATTCTGCCAAGCAGTAGAATTCCTGTACAGAAATGTGGTTTTCATATGAGACCAAGAGCTTACCTACAGAGTATTCCATCTTAAATCTCATCAAATAGAAATTGTGTGAATGTATTACTTGTTCACCTTACCGTTGCTCTAAAAACTTTATCCAGATTGACATCGTCATCCTTCCATAACCTTAAAATCTGAAAATAAAATAAGACCTTTTACACCAGAAAGAAAGGCAAGCTGCAGTTTCCTAGTTATTTTGTGCAACAAGTTTTTTTATTTGGGGGGGGGGGGGTCAGTGAGTAAAACATGTCACTACCACATCTCACATTTGCTGTTAACCCTATTCTTTCTCTTTTCACTTATGTAAGTGGTGCCCTCCTTGGGAGCCTTGATTCTGCCTTCACTTTTCTCATCAGCTTCTTACTTACACCCAGTTTCTTCTTACCCCTCTGTCTGCCCCACTTTGTTCCTTCTTGAACTTGCACATCCTAACTGCCCCCTTTTTGTCCCCAATAGCCTGCCTTACCTGCTTGTCTAACATATGGGTGTCCTATATATTTCTGGACAGTTTTGTGGTGGCGACGCAGTTTTGGGTGGCCCCGTAACAGCCTCTTTCAATGTTGTCCACTTCCCCTCCACCCCTTGATCTTCCTCTATCTTCTCCCCCAAAGTAATGAATCTTTAAAAAACATGTGGCTGACTGTTCTCTGTTATTCTATGAGTGCCAAACCTAATCAGCACACTGTGATATAAAAAGGTAGCTATACAACCAAACAGTAAAGGAAACTCCAGTCCCGCGTTTGAAGGCATCACAGTAACAACTGCTGTTGCTCAACAAAACAAAGATGCCATTAGCTACCAGGCAGATCGAATTCTCTCCAAAATCAAATAGACACTTAACATGATGGGTAGCCATTAAGTACAATTAGAAGGAACCTCAGTTCAGTGATTCTGGATGGATGAACATTCTGTAACAATTGCTGAGGTTTTCCTAAGATATCTGTTGAGGGAACTGGTTATACCTCCAACGTCTGAACTCAATATAATGAACAATGAGAAGAAGCCAGAAGGTGAAGGAAGGAAACATATTCAATTCAGTGCTTCAGAGTAACTGGTAACTGGTATTTTTCTTTTAAACTTAGATTGTAGGCTTGTAGTGACACTATACTTTCTTTCTGTGTTGTCTTTACTTATAATTGTTTTTGGGCTGTTGAAAATTTAAAAAATAGTGGTGGTGTAATTCTGTGCTGTCTTTAATTGCTGCAAATTTTATCTTGGCTTGTCTGACTGTCCTGTAGCTGGGTGAAGGGTGTTAATTGTCTGGCCTCTGACCTCAACTCGTGATAACTGGAGGTGGGGCTTAGTCACAGTTAAAGCAGCAAACAGAAGTTCATCTTCTCAGAAGAAGCCAGAAGGTGAAGGAAGGAAACATATTCAATTCAGTGCTTCAGAGTAACTGGTATTTTTCTTTTAAACTTAGATTGTAGGCTTGTAGTGACACTATACTTTCTTTCTGTGTTGTCTTTACTTATAATTGTTTTTGGGCTGTTGAAAATTTAAAAAATAGTGGTGGTGTAATTCTGTGCTGTCTTTAATTGCTGCAAATTTTATCTTGGCTTGTCTGACTGTCCTGTAGCTGGGTGAAGGGTGTTAATTGTCTGGCCTCTGACCTCAGATACAGTGATAACTGGAGGTGGGGCTTAGTCACAGTTAAAGCAGCAAACAGAAGTTCATCTTCTCAGAAGAAGCCAGAAGGTGAAGGAAGGAAACATATTCAATTCAGTGCTTCAGAGTAACTGGTAACTGGTATTTTTCTTTTAAACTTAGATTGTAGGCTTGTAGTGACACTATACTTTCTTTCTGTGTTGTCTTTACTTATAATTGTTTTTGGGCTGTTGAAAATTTAAAAAATAGTGGTGGTGTAATTCTGTGCTGTCTTTAATTGCTGCAAATTTTCCCCCCCTCCCCCCTTCCCCCAACTCTTAATTATATGCCCTGATAAATCTGATTGACAGGAGCTAAACACAGGGTATAGTAAGAGGTGTGAAGTAGGAGGGGCATAAGGGGAAGAGACCACCCTCAACACAAGTGTTTTTACTCATTTATTTATTTATTGGTTTCTTTTCCTTAAAAAATATATATCTGAGGATCAGTTACAGGATTTTTAGTACTGTAAATAAAAAGAGAACTAAGAGAGCTTCAGTAGCAGATAAGTAGTGGATTGCAGTATAATGTGGGAGTGGTGCAATGCAGTGGCTGTGGGGCAGCCATATTCAGGCAGACCTTCTGGACACTGAGGTGCTGCCCTATCTGCATGCATCTCTCGGGACTGAGGGATGAGGTAGCCAGACTCAGAGCGGAAGTAAACTGGGTCAGGAGTACCATCACCCTGTCCAGGAACCACCCAGTCCAATGCAGCTGCCTCAAAGGATGCCGAGCGAGGAGCACTTGGATGACAGTGGGCTCAGGGAGGTTAGAGCAGTCAGGCAGAGGCACATCCCAGATCCTATTCCTCTCAAGAACTCATATGCCACACTGGCAAATGAGGACAACCAAACAGAGGTACCCAGGGAAGTGGAAGGAAAGGATGTGGAGGTTAGGCAAGGAGGTGACCTCAGTGGGAAAGCAGTGGACCCCAGAGGAGGAGGAAGCGAATCCTGGTGGGGACTCCATCATAAGAGGGATCCAGCTAGGAACACAGGAGGGGAGGACAGGGAGGTGAGGTGCCTACCAGGTGCCACGGCATGGAGGGATGGAAGGAAGATACTGGGGATCACTGGGAAGGCAAGACAGGAGGGTGAGCTGGATGTCATTATCCACCTAGGTACTAATGACTTGGCAAGCAGGGGAGCCAAAGGAAGTTCAGGAAGAGTTTAGGAAACTGGGGAGGGGTCTCAAGCAAGTAGCTACTTCTGTCACTTTCTCAGAAGTACTACCTGTGAGAGGCAAGGGAGAGCATAGGAGTGCATGCACCAGGAACTTTAACTCATGGTTGAAGAACTGGTGCTGTGAGGAAGGTTTGGATTCATTGGTGACTGGGGACCCACCTGGAGGGATGGAGGTTTGTTCAAGTCTGACGGCCTGCATCCATCCTGGAGGGGAATCCAAGCACTCAATGATAAGTTTAAATGCTACATTGACAAGCATTTAAACTAGCAAAGGGGGTGGCAGGCCAGCAAGGATGGTACCTACTTGCTCACCCCCACAGCTAGTAATGGAACCAGTGAACCAGAGGAGTGGCTATCTCTGCAAAGCAGTGTGCAAAAGTTGGAGATTAGTGTCCAAAAGGTGGATAAGCAGAAAAGGGCAAAATTCAGCAGAAGGGCAGACAGCAAGGAGAACCAGGGATAAATGACAACCAAGGAAGGGCTGGAGTAGAACAGTGAAGCAGTCTAGGAGGTCAAATCATGGAAAGCCATGTGTGCAAATGCCAGGAGCCTTAGCAACAAGATGGAAGATCTGGAGGCTGTCATGGTACAGTCAGACCTGGACATTGTGGCCATCACTGAAACCTGGTGTAATGATAACCATGACTGGGAGATGGCCATACCTGGCTACAACATATTCAGAAGAGACAGAGCAGGCAGGAAGGGAGGAGGAGTGGCACTGTATGTGAAAAAATGACATAAGGGCCACACAGATCCAGGAGGAACAAAATGGGGAGAGATACTGTGGGTTAAACTGGAAAGGAAAATGGGGCCAGCCATCCGCTTAGGTCTATAGACCACCAGCCCAGGAGGAAGAAACAGATGAGAGGCTGATGCTAGCCATCCAAAGGATGGCAGACAAAGTGAGGTAGTACTAGTTGGAGACTTCAATATACCAGACGTGGACTGGAGCATCCCAGCAGCAGCAGCATCAACTAGAGCAGATTTATCCTGGACTCCTTCAGGGTGCCTTCCTCAAGCAACTGGTCATGGAACCAACTCGGCAGAAGGCAATACTGGACCTTGTGCTCACAAACAGGGACAGTGTGATGGGGTAACAGTGGGGAGCACCTGGGTAACAATGACCACCAGTCATTGTGGTTTGAAATCACAGAAAGAGCAGAACCAAACCACACAAAAACACGTATCCTGGATTTTAGGGGGCAGACTTTGGGAAAATGGGAGATGCTTGAAAGAGGCAATAAGGGAATGGGACAGGAATCAGGGATTGAGGAACAGTGGGCAGTATTTAAAATGGGGATTATAAGAACAACAGAATTATGCATTAAGCAGGTTAGCAAGAGGAAAAGAAAGAGGAGACCATTATGGTTTTCCAAAGAGGTAGCAAAGAAAGTGAAAGCCAAAAAGACTGCATTCAGGCAATACAAAAAGACACAGGCAGAAGGGGATAGGGAGAAGTACCAGGAGAAACAAGGGGAGGCAGGGAAATCAGTAAGGGAAGCCAAAGCTCAGACAGAAGAACACATTGCAAAATCAGTGGTTAAAGGGGACAAAACCTTTTACAGGTACATAAGTGAAAAAAGAAGGACAAAGGGAGGGATAGTGAGACTGAAGGGGGAGGATGGGAGCCGCGTGGAGGATGACAACAGTAAAGCTGACATACTGAATAGGTATTTCTGCTCAGTCTTTACTAAGGAAGAGGGGGGTAATGGGTCTGAAGGGAGTACAAGGGTGAGAATGGTGCAGAAATGGACACAAGTCCCTTTACGAGAAAGGGTCCTGAAGGAACTGGAAGTAATAAGAGCTGATAAAGCAATGGGGCCAGATGGGGTGCACCCCAGGGTCCTTAAAGAACTAAAGAGGTGGTGGCTGAACCTCTGGCTATCCTGTTCAGCCAATCACTGGAAACAGGGAGGTACCCAAAGACTGGAGGACAGCAGATGTAGTCCCCTTATACAAAAGTGGGAACAAAGAGGAAGCAGGGAACTACAGACCAGTCAGCCTCACCTCGGTAGTGGGAAAGATCATGGAAGCACTACTGAAGGAGAGATTGGTGGAACATCTGGTTGTCAATGGACTACAGGACCCAAGGCAGCATGGTTTCACCAGGGAGGTCATGTCAGACCAACCTCATTGAATTTTTTGACTGGGTGACTAGGGAGGTGGATCAGGGGAGGGCAGTGGACATGACCTATCTGGACTTCAGCAAGGCCTTTGACACTGTGCCACATAGAAGACTATTACACAAACTGGGGACTATGGGTGTGGGCAGGACAGTAGTGTGGTGGGTAGGTAACCGGCTGGGTGGCAGGACACAGAGGGTGGTGGTAAATGGCTGTCACTCCACAGAGGGAAGAGTGACCAGTGGGGTACCACAGGGATCAGTGCTGGGAGCGGTCCTATTCAACATCTTCATCAGTGACATTGCACAGGATACAGAAGGCAGAATTTCACTGTTCGCTGATGACACAAAGCTCTGTAACAGAGTAGACACACCAGAGGGTGTAGACAGAATGAGAAGGACCTGCAGAAACTTGAAGAATGGTCAAGGGTTTGGCAGTTGAAATTCAATGCAAAGAAGTGCAAGATAATGCATATGGGGCACAAAAACCCTGGCACAATATATCAGTTGGGGGGTGAGGATATAGCATGCACCAAGCACGAAAGGGATCTTGGGGTTGTCATCTCTGATGACCTCAAGGTAGGGAAACAGTGTGACAAGGCATCAGGTAAAGCAAATAGGATGCTGGGATGTATAGGCAGGGGCATCACCAGCAGGAAAAGGGAGGTCATAATTCCGCTATACAAGACACTAGTGAGGCCCCACCTGGAGTACAGTGTACAGTTCTGGAGACCATACCTACGTAAGGACATAGACAGGGTAGAGAAGGTTCAGAGGAGGGCAACAAAGATGGTGCATGGGTTGCATCACAAGTCCTATGAAGACAGGTTGAAGGAACTGAACATGTACTCCCTGGAGGAGAGGAGGAGAGAGGATATGATAGAGACATACAAGTATCTTACAGGGAGGAACAGGGTGCAGGAAAACACTATTTTAAGCGAAAAAGATGTTTCAGGACTAGAGGGCATGGGATGAAGTTGGAGGGCGATTCAGAGGAAACATGAGAAGAATTTCTTCACAGAGCGGGTGGTGGACAAGTGGAACACCCTGCCAGAGGAAGTGGTGGGGCTGAAACAATCACGGATTTAAGAATGCATGGGATAGACATAAAGGAATTCTAGAGGTCAGGGGTAAGGGGAAATAGACTTCTAGGAAAACAAACTGAACTTACAAGCTCAAATGGGCAGACTAGGTGGGCCATAGGCCCTTATCTGCCGACACTGTCTATGTATCTATGTAATGCAGAGGCAGGACCTATGCACTGTGCAGGGCTCCTCTTGCTGTAGTAGAGGAAGAGGACCTGCGGGTCATAACAGACAAAGGGCTGAACCAGGACAAGCAATGTGTGACCTCTGCCAAGGGGGTGGCAGAATGCTGGGCTGCATCAAAAGGGGTAAACCAGCAAGGGAGAGGAAGTAATCTTGCCATTTTACGAGGCCCTGGCCAGGCCACACCTGGAGTATTGCATGCCGTTTTGGTCTCCTCAAAACAAAAAGGATACGGAGGCAGTCGAAAGGGTAGAAACACAATGTCACCAAAATGATCAGAAGGATGTGGACAAAAGCTACGAAGATAGGCTGGAGGCTCTTAAAATGTTTACCCTGCAGACAGAGAGAAGATGATCTCAGCCTTTCAAATGCTCAAGGTAATCGACGATCACCTGGAGACGTCTGATCTGGTCTCCTGCAGCACAATGCAGGAACACACCCCAAAGCTCAGGGGAGGCAAATTCAGGGTTAACAGTAGGAAGCATTTTTTACTTCCAGAGGGTGGAGAGCATATGGAACAGCCTACTAGCTGAGACAGTGGACATGAAGACAGTACAGGCCTTTAACATAAGCTTACTACAGTGGATGTCGCTTATAATGGACTCTGGTAATGCGGGTAGTCAGTTATAACAGACATTTTCAACATGCCAAAACCGTACATCATATAGACCAATGTTAAATCCACCACTTACAACTGGATGTTAACAGCCATTTTTAACGGATAGAGATTTCAGCAGGAAGCGTTCTGTAACTGCCATACTGCCTTCACCCTGGGTTGCAATTACAGCAATTAGATGCTAATTAGCACTCACACTTATGTATCTCAGCACAGATTACAACATACCTGCCTGAACAGCATGACAATGCCCTGCCCAAGGAACTGACTGAACAATTATTCTCTACTTTGTGTTGCCTCAAAAATGCAGATCCAGAACCGCAGTAAGACCCCACGAAAGATCATGTGGCCTGTGTTACTGAATCCATCCAACAACTCTTACCAGAGGACAATGAAGACGAAGAAGAATCAGTATTTATATAGCACTTTTTTTTCCTCCTATCCTTTGTTTATCCCCCGAGTGTCCCTACACACTTCTATGCTTGGGAAGACTAGATGGATCTTTTGGTCCCCTTCTGCCGTGACTTTCTATGTTTCTATATGGTCCCTCCAGTCCCAACACCAGACTTCACTGGGACTTACCTTCTCAACTATGTCCTCAGCTTGCAGGACTGTGGTGGGGTGCCCAGTCACCGGTACAGGGCCTGCAAGGGCCCGGACATCATCCTTCAACTAAAGGAGTTTTTCCTCCGTGGTTTTCTCCCTAAAGTCACACACGTGCAATTGTGTAATGGGCGAGCTCCGCCTCCATGGAGACGTCCTCAAATGCCAATGCGTGGCTGTCTTCTTGTATACCCACACTGCGCTACCACCTGGACATCTCCATGTGGCAGACGAGCAGCAGGTCGCATAATCCCCCCCTCCCCAGAGGAAGTAGCTCAATCTTATGAACACTCAATCCTCCCTCACCCGGCGGGCCCCTTAAAGACCCAAGGCCATTCCCAAACCCAGGTCGCCGGGGTGGCAGGAGGTAAGGCACTGACTGCCTCAGCCTTCCACACCACTGGGCTGGCGTTTATATAGCGCTTTTCATACAGACTGTATCCCAAAGCAATTTACAAGCAATGCTAGACTGGCAGTGAAGTGACTGAACGTGTAGCCGCAGCCATTTCGCACATCAGCACCCACACACAGTCTTGGACAATGGCAAGAACTGGTTTTATGGGAAGGGGAATGTTAGCCAGGAAACTAAGGAACGTCCTCTACTTTTGCGAAAAGTGCCATAGTTTGGGTTCTTTTACTTCTTTGACACCCACAACAGCACCAGAGATGAGTAGAAGGGACCTTGGTTTAATGTCTCATCCAAAGGACAGCACACCCCGACAGTACAGTACCCTCCTGCTACTGCACTCAGGTGCCAGCGTTTAGGTATGAGCCCAATCCCAGTATGGGACAAGAACCCACGACCTTCTGGTCTAGAGGCAGATGTGCTACCAACTGAGCCATGCTGACACCAGAAGCAGAGGAAACAGATGAAGCCCCGGTTCCAGTGACAGTAATGTGCGCTTATGTGAGAGAGGCACTCTTTACATCATAAAAGGTATTGAGCAGAAGGATGAGATCGCTCCTGACTGGTGGCTGATCTAAGCAACAGAAAGAAACTGGCAAAGGTACACATGCCACAGAGAATGCAACAAAAAATAAAATAACAAGCTTTCCTAAAAATGGAGACCGAAAGGGAGGAAAACTAAAAAAAAAAGGGGGGGGGGTAGAAGCTTTTTAAGAATGTTTTTAAAATGAAATTAATAGAAGTTATGTTTTAACCCACAAAACACCTAAGCACGTCAAAAGTTAACGAAATAGAAAAGATGGAAAAAATTACTAACATGTTGAGGCTGGAAACTGAGAATTTCATGAGTTATGGCGCCTCGTGGGGCACAGTTATAGCTCACCGGTGGAGGAGGGGACCACAGACTCAGAGGGCAAAGAAGAGATGAGAGATAGTGAGTGTAAAACACCTTGTTTATTTTTGCTCAATAAAACCTTTATGAAGTTTAAAAAAAAAAGTACCTAAGCACAGTATGAACCATACACAGCCCCTTTCAACAGCCTGAATCCCCTACTTGTACACTACCTCTATAGCTCTAACATGCCAATTGTGTAAACAGTTAAAGCAAAGCAAGCATGGACATGCCCCCTGCCCGATATTACAGACATCATCTATACTGGACAAAACCCCAATACACAGACAAGTCCGTTATTAGCGACTTGCACTGTAGTTACCAAAGGGAATCACTGGGTACCTTGTGTAGCAGGAGTTGGTAGGGAATCCCTATAAATTACAACATACTTGCAGAGAATACTTATTCCACTTATGACTTTAAAATAATACGTCATACTAAAATACCAGCAGAATAGGCCTAACGGTCTCTCAAGTCTGCTCGACTTTCAGCACCCGCACTGAGCGCCGCTTTCTGTGCCCCTCCCCTTTGGGCTATACCCTCCCCCAGTCGTTCCACCTGTATTGGGCCTGGTCAGATTTACCCCCCTCCAAAAATACCTGTCCCATACCCTCAAACTCATTCACAGTCTCCACCTCTGCCAGCTCCCTGGGCAGAGCATTCCATGGCTCCACCACCCTTTCAGTGAAATAACATCTCCTCCTCTCCCCTCTAAGCCTGCCCCCTTCCAGCTTACACCCGTGCCCTCCTGTTGCCCCACCCTCCTTCCTTTGGAGCACCCTGACTGATTCTCCTTTATTGAGCCCTTTCATGTACTTAAAGACCTCTATCATGTCCCCGTCCCTCCTCTCTTCCAGGGTGTACATGTCAAGCTCCTCGAGCCTCTCCATATAGGTCCTCTCCCCCAGGCCCCAAATCATTTTAGTTGCCCTCCTTTGGACCCTCTCTAGGAGTGTTATGTCCCTCTTTAAATGTGGCCTCCAAAACTGTACACAATACTCAAGGTGTGGCCTAACCAAGCAGTTGTACAGTGGAAGGATCACTTCCGCCTTTCTGGAGGTAATCTCCCTGGCGATGCATCCCAGCATCCTATTTGCCCTTGCCGCTGCCCTCCTACAGGTCTCTGAGTTGTTCATTTTGATATCTACCACTACCCCCAGGTCCCTCTCACCCTCTGTGACTTTATTCATGTCTCCTCCCACGGTATATCACTGGCCTGGATTTCTGACTCCCAAGTGCAGAACCATGCACTTCCCTGCATTGAATTTTAGTTTCCATTTTTCCGACCACCTTTCCAGAGCCTCCAGGTCCTCCTGCAAGGTCACCCTCCCCTCCTCCCCATCCACCACTGCACCCAGTTTTGAGTCATCTGCAAAGAGACTCATCGCACTCCTAATCCCCCTCCTGATGTCTGAGATATAGTCGTTGAACAGGAGTGGTCCCAGCACTGACCCCCTAGTAACCCACCTTGGGGATGAGGCTACCCCTCCAACCACCACCTTCTGAGTACGCTCAAAGAACCAATTTCCTATCCATCGTAACAACTGTCTCCCTACCCCCATTTCCTTCAGCTTAGCCAGCAGGTCACTGTAGGGTACTGAATCAAATGCCTTGCTAAGGTCCAGAAAGAGGACATCCACTGGCCTACCCTGGTCCAGGGCCCTTATCACCAAGTCATAGAACTCAACAAGATTTGTCTGTAATATCAGGGACTATTATTTTTGAGACAGATTGTAACCATTAAAGCACATTTTTCTACTGAATATTTAAAAAGGGGGTTACCAATCTTCCTCATAAAAGACTAAAACTTCATTTAAGAGCAACTGCAGGTTACATCTGGCCTACCATCATAATTCTGGAATTTGTTTTAATTTTTAAGATACAAATAGGTTTAATATTCTTATCTGTATGCATGGTGAAATGTAATTTTTGCATGCTGAAAATGTGTCAAATGAGTAGTCTGGCAAGATACCCTTATACTGAAAGCTCCCCAAATTCCTAGGAAGCGTTTTCATTCAGCCCCACTAATTATGGTTTAATCACAACAAAATACAGGCTATTATCTAATAAGCGCCAAATAAAGCATACTTCCTTTTTTAATTTAAATTTTTTGGAGGTCCTGTTTGAGCAGTTATTTGGAACAAAATCTGTTTTTTATTTGATAAGGATTTTAGGCAGGGAAAGTTAGGTCTCGGCTACTGACTTCAAACTGCCAAACGTGGCACAGAACCTACCGTAAATCAGTAGTTCATGTTACGGTGAAAATACATTCCATTTTAGATTGGCTTTGACTCCTGTCTTGTAAGATGCCCCCCATTTCCTCGTTTTGAGTCTGCTTTAGCTTTTATTTTTAGGATCCAACGTAATTAAAGGAGTGAAGCAGCAGTATTGTGCTTTTGTAGCCAATACAGCCAGCAGTTCAGGCAAACAAAAATATATACCCATTATCTTTCATTTAGTGTCACTGCTGAACTGAGATACTGTAGATGTTTTGTAACTTTCAAAAGGTTCTGCTCTCTTGCCAGCCCACAATGATAAAACTGAACATTCCTGCTGTAGTGGTGTACTGTTTATTTTTTATTTTAATAGAATCGGAATTGCAAACCATTGAGTCAAGGACTCATTTACAAAAGCTCCTCATCAGAGAAACAAAGACGGTTAATACATATATAGTGATAGTTACAGATCGACAAAGATTCTATACATGTATATGCGTGTGCACACACACACACAAGGATTACGTCATAGGAGAGTGAAACTATGTACAGGTCCTATACAGTGAAGTAGCTAATCACCTAGTGCATAAAAACGGCAACAATCTCCTCTGCCAAGAACAACATGGGTTCCGGAGAGGTCACAGCACCTCAACAGCCCTTGTCGAATTCACCTTCTATATACATGAGGCCCTTGACAATGGCTCAGCAGTGGGGGCTCTCTTTATCAATCTGACCAAAGCTTTTGACACGGTCAGTCACGAGCTTCTTCTCCACACTCTTCCGTCACTATCCACTTAAGTCACTGCCTGGCTCAAGGACCATCTCTTAGACAGGACGCAGCAGGTAAACACTAATGAAACCACATCCTCCAGGAAAACAGTCTGCTCAGGGGTCCCACAAGGGTCCATACTAGGCCCATTGCTTTTCACCCTCTTTTTGAATTCCCTCCCCAAATCCTGTAGTGGGAAGCTTCTGCTATATGCTGATGATGCCGTAGTCTTTTGGAAATATCATCATCTCATCACGCTACAGGCTGCCCTGCAGACCTTCTTTGGTGAGCTCAAAACCTGGTTCTCAGAACAACGCTTAATACTTAACTATAAGAAGACAAAAACCATGATCTTCTCGCACCGCCAAAACCCACTCGGTAATGTGCCATGAATCATCACAAACTCCCGTGGCACCACTCTAGAACAGGTCTACAGTTTCAAATACCTGGGTGTCATGTTGGACTCCTCCCTTATCTATCACGCTCACATCCAGCAAGTATTCTCCTCTGTCAATGCCAGGTTAGGGATCCTATATAGGCATGGACACTGTAGTCCACCACTTACAATGCATCTAGCAGTATCCTCCTCAATACTACCCTGGTGGACTATGGCATAGTAATTTATGGGTCTGCTGATCATACTGCCCTACACAGCATCAACCTCGCCCTCAACAAAGCTTGTCGCCTGGTCTCGAACTGTCACAGGCTAACCCACACTTGTGATCTTTACAAACTCACTGGCTGGCTAAACTTTCAAAATAGGGTGAAGTATCACACCTGCCTTTTAGCAAGGAAGATGCTACCTACACAAACGAGCACTGACAGGCCTCCACCCTCTTATCCAAACTGCTTCGCTCAGGATGGCCCCCAGACACTCGACAAACACTCCCATACTTGTGCCTCACTGTAGAACCGCCCTTGGGCAATGGTCTTTCCGATATCATGCCCCTCTGTGGCTCAACAACCTACCGTCCACAATCTCCCCTACATCCAGTTTGGGGCAGTTTAAAGCTGGTCTTAAGACACTCCTCAACTCGGAAACCTGTGACTGTAGATAACTTTAACCGGGTTTCAGTGCCTCGATTATTGCCCCCCCACCCATGACTTCTACGCTTCCCCTAAGCCACGATCCTCTACTCACACCTTAAACATATCTTGACACAGGGCCTACTTTGTAAGACCCTCCGGAACTGAATTACTGTCATGTGTATCAAAGTGTTGACCCAGGACCTCTATAATGATCCCAGATGATGTAACCCCAGATCCTACATGGCACCAAATGTTTAAGTCCTCTATCAATGTTTCAAGATAATACCATACCATATGTTTGGGTTTGTATTGTTACCAAATGTAAAATAGTTTGTACCTAGTGTTTAAGTCTGTGATACCTGATGTATGTTCTTACCGACGTGGAGCCTTTGCAAAGGAGTCGTTGACTCAAAGGATTGTAATTCCGATGTCTTTCAAATAAACAAATAAACTTACACTCAGTTAAAATTATTTTGCATACAAAATGTGTGCTAACACTATCCTTATTTATCATAATGTAAATCTAGATTGTGCAGCCAGAAATAAACAAAAATAAAAAATACAGGTGGTGGCAGCTATATTTACTGACTTGTAAGTCATCAGCAACAAAACTAGTAAAAAAATAAATAAATAAATAATATATGTAAAATGTCTTAGAATGTTTAAAAAAAAAAATGAATCACAGCATGCAAGTAATACATGTGAGGATCTACAGTATATGATGGCATGTTTTGCAGAATAGCAAATATTGCTGCTTTAAATATGGCTATCCCCAGGTTTTAATTTTTTTTATGTATTTTATATGTGCAAATTTGGTGCTTCTGAAAGGTGCTGGACTAACAGTACTGGAACTTGAAGACCTCTGCTTATCCATGACAGGTACGGCACAGTCGGTCATACTGCAAGCTTCCTCACACTGCCCCACCAATGTGCCTCAACTCTGCCACGGGGAGACCGCCACACAGGTGAGAGAGTTGTTCTGACTCCATGACCACTCAGTCCTTGGCCTCTCATGCGAGACTGCAAACAAGGGTGCCCACCAGGTTTTCATGAGTATCCTCAGCTATATGTGAACATCCAATGTCCCAAAACGTCAGGATGCAGTGTGTGTCATGCTAGTTCACCATGAGGGTGTTCAAATACAAGTGAAAACACTGCTGAAATTCTGGGAATGGATATATTTAAAAGCGTGCTCCTTTAATTTTTTCAAATCTTAAAAAAAAAAAAAAAATGCTAAAGCAGATTGAAACTGGCGGGAGAGGGCATCAAACAAAACTGAAGAAGGCCGGCTCCGTGGCGCCAAGTGAAGGGGTTCGCTCAGCATGCTGGCGACCCAGGTTTGTGCCCCGAGCCCCAGGAGCGGAGACCAGCATGGGAGGGGTTCTATAAGCGTCCATTGGACGCTTCACTCCGAGGGGAGGGAGAATCTGCCTTGGGACCTGCAGGTGGATTAGTGGTGAGACTTGGGGCGTGCTGTCCTGACCACGCCCCTGCTGCATACACCACAGGAATACCCTGTGCACTACATGAGCCGAGAACTGCAGTAGGTGAGCACAGGAAAGCGGAAAAATCCGCCCGATAGACCGGATGATGAGAGCCTTGGCCCCTGCCACCCAAAGCCCCGGAGCCAGGCCGGATCCAGCCCCGCAGCACCTGGGAAGCAACATCGGCCACGAGGCCATCCCGTCCTGGAAGAGGGAGACCCTCCCGGCATAGGGATAAGCCGGCTACCCAAGGTAGGCTGCAATGGGAGCTGTGAGAAGGTGGCGGGAGGTCAGAGGAAGGCAGCAGGGCGCTGGTGCTCTGAAGGAGTGGCCGGTCGGGAAATGAGTGGGAGGCGCACAAGAACTTCAAGTTAAGCATAGCAAGTTGGCAGGAGAGCAGTTTATTGTTTGCAGTATTTCAGCTGGAATCAATTGGTAACCACAGGTAAGGACTACTGTTCTGCTGCCTACGTCATTCTCATGCAAAATTAAATTTGACCATTGTTCACAGAACAGAAGTGTTGGTCGACAGCACTTAAGTAATATTGCTAGACTGCTCTTAAAGCAGAAGGTAGCTCCATTTGAGGAGTGTCAGTCAGGTCCCATTCTGCGAGTGGGCATCCTACGTTGTTCGTGCAATGAGCAACGATCAGGTGTGCCCCATCAGTGAGAATAACAGTGACCCCAGCCACTCTGCTTCTGAAGTGTGGCAGTGTAGCTATCGGTTATAGTTTAGGCCTGGCCAACAGGTTCAAGTGGGTGGAGCACCCAGAGTCACCATACTGTGACCAATAGTGAATCTGGCAGAATCATCGCTCCAACACCACCAGAAGAGACTGTATCACCTGCCCTGTCAGCGTTGCACAGAAATGTGTGTCAGAGGTCATGTGTACTCTGGCTATGCCTATGTAGGACATAATTCTAGCTGATTTGGGGTATGCATTTACCAGCCAGCCACTGTGACAACCTTGGGGTTGCCAGCCTTGTTTGCTGCTGTTAAAGGAAAACTACACCCTCATATGATTAAAACTGTATTTGTTTCCATGTCAGACAACTCTTTTCCTGTAGCTGTTAGGGCTATATGTGTTAGCCTTAGTTTGTTTTCACTGCTCATGGTAGCCCCTGTGATTGCCCTGGAGGTCTCCATTTCATGGTTGTTGAAATCTCATTGTCCATGAGAACTGCATTAGCATATGAGAACATGATGTCAGAGCAACCATTTATATCATGTGTATCTATGCTGAAAGAACAACTATACTGAAAAAACTCTCTGGAAACTCAAACTGAATGCAGTTTAAAGGGAAAAAACCTGCATTATAACTCAGATAGTTTGCAAAGCTCACTGAAGGTATATGTGGTATTTCATGCCTTCTTGCAGCTTGTTCTGTGAAGACTAAGGAGATAGGCACACTGTGGAGTTTAAAGGGTGATCACACATCATGTTCTCATATGCTAATGCAGCTCTCAGGGACAATGAGATTTCAACAGCCACGAAATGGAGCCTCCCAGGACAGTAAAAGGGCCTAGTATGAACTGTGAAAACGGACTCAAGCAGATGTATACATATTTGACAGCTACATGAAGACTTATTTGTTGAAATGGAAACAACATTTAGAAGATACAAGGGTGTAGTTTTCAATCAGTACTGTGTTTGTTTAATCACATTTTAAGGGCACCAATTTAAGATCCTGGGCATCACAGACATTGGGCCTACCAAGTTACAACGCATGGTACCCAGTCAAAGTCAAATTTTATTTAAAAAAAAAAGTGCTTTTCTAAAACCAAAGCACATGTACAATACAATGCTAAAACTTCCAAATTAAAATCCTTCAGCACTGTAGCAGTGGGAACACCCAGACTAACTACCTGTAACCCATTGAGGGGAACACTGAAGTAAGGGGGCCCCGACAGCACATACAGGATAATGAATATTAAGGGTGGTGGCATGTGGGCATTAAAAAGAGCAGTTGCTTACCAACAACAGTATATGTTTGTGAGAATCTCCTCCATTGGGCCACACTTTCGGAACTGTAAACCATCAGAGCCAGGACCTTCTGGAAACTTTTGCCTAGCTGGGGGCTTGGCCACCCATGAAGATGTACGTCAGCACCTATAAAACATGGGCCGGCTCCTCACTTAGTTCCCAACCAGAGATAGCCAGGAGGGCTACTTACCGAGAGGAACCATGAGACCACACCAGGACCATGACACATGGAGAGGCTGGAACTGGTGACAGAAGACATAAAATCACAAATAACCATACCTTCTGCAAAAGCGGCAAGATAGTCATCCAACTGGTACCTTAGAAAAGGGGGGGGGGTGGGTGCGCTGTGGCCCATTGGAGGAGATTCTCTTGAAGATCTACTATTACTGGCAAGTAACTGCTCTATCTTCATTGAGAACATCTCCTTCACTGGGCCACACCTTTGGAACAATTTCCAAGCAGTTCAAAAGTACACAGGGAGGCTAGCAAACTCTGATATGTAATCAGGACAGCAAGACCAAAGCCAGCATATCTGCACGAGAAAATGACCAAACTGTAATGTCTAGTAAAAGTGTGGACAGTGCTCCGTATGGAGGCAGCACAAATGTCAGCAGACGACACACCTTGGAAACAGAATGGCCATGCGCAGCCCCAGAAAGTTCCTTACTGTACTTTCTGTAACTGAACATGATACAGTTTGCCAGCCATTTGGACAAGCACTGCTTAGTCACAGAGATGCTCTCTCTGCCCGGGTAAACCAGACAAACAGCCGAGAGGACTTTTTTCCAGTTGTGCCACCGTGTATCCATCAATAGAGGAATGGAAAGCAGATATGGCAGTCAAATGCACCTTAAAGGAGTACTATAGACTAGAGTATGACAGAGGCAGGCAAGTACGGTGTTAACAAGACACATAAAAGGGTCCTAACAGCAGGAAGCACACCAAGTAGGGAACCGCTTCCACTTCAGAGAATATGTACATTTGGTGAAAGATTCCTTAGCTGCCAGTAACACATCAGCCACTTGGGGAGACACCTCAAAATGTGCAATTTCTGCATCCTCAGAAGCCAAGCGTGCGGATGGAGGGACCTGAGGTCCAGATGGACCAGCCCCCCTGTCCTGAGACAGCAGACCCTGACACAAGGGCAAGTGAATCAGTGGTTCTTCTGCCAGATGCTGCAGAATCTGGCAAGATCAGACAACTGATCAGTATCAGGGTGGCTCCCTCTGCCCTTAACTTCAGAAAGACCCCCCCCGAGAGGGATTTGAGGAATGAGCAAAGGAATCTCCTCCTCCAGGAGAGGGACAACACATCTTGCCAAAAACCTCCAGGCCCTGGATCATGCAAGCAGAAATGCAGCAGTTCTGCACTGTGTGGAGACGCACAAAGGTCCAACTCTGGAGGACCACATCTTATGAAGAAGTTGTTTACCATGGAGGTCAGCAGTTCCCACTCATGTACCAGAGACTGGGACCGACTCAGCCTGTCTACCAAGACGTTTTAGACTCCTGGGAGAAAAACAGCTGTCAACTGCAGGACATGGGAGAGTGTCCACTGCCATAGCTACCATCCCATGTACAACACATAATGGTGCTAACAAAAATCATAAATGGAAAGGTAATCCGACTTACCTAAAAAGCTTCCTACTGCACCTTGCTATGATGCTTCTACTAATCTCTGATAATATCCACCCCAATCCTGGACACCCCCTTCCCCCAAAACTGCCTCAAGGTTGTGGAAACAACCATCAAGCCCTAAATATTACGTCAATTAACATCCGTAACTTACTGGCCAATTTTGATCAGCTCGAAGTTTGGGTAAGTCAGCAAAACCATGACATCCTTCCCCTACTGAAAACCTGGCTCTCACCCAAGGTCCCCGATATATCAATAGCTCGAAATGGGTACATCCTCTTCTGACTAGACAGGTTAGGAAAAAGAGGTGGTGGCTGTGCTATGTTAGGGATTACCTACGGTGCCACACCCTCCCTCAAACTGACACTGGGAACACTGCACAAGCCCTAGCTATTAGGTTGCTCTTAGGTGCACGTAGCAAGTCACTTACAACTGCCTCTGTATACATTCCTCCTAGAGATCAAGCAACTGGTTTCCACAAAATCACTGAATTTATACAAAGCCTTTGTGACAGGGTAGAATAGGACCATGTCCCATTTGTTATGGAGAAAGTGTTTAAATGCAAGGATCTGTCCTTTCCTGTCTCTTGACTGTCTGGTTGCACAACCAAATTTTCCTGCGAGACTTCGGACTTGATCACCCCGACAATCTTGCAATTCTCTACCTCTCACTGTCGCTCAGTTTTCTCTTGCTGTCTGTTTTTCTCCCTTACATATCTAAATCTGCTGATATAAAAATGTGCAAATCACTGTATGGAAATGTAACCGATATTGGGACCCCTTTTGTTTGGTAAATATATAGTGTCACTGTTGAAATGTATATAACCATAATTTGAGATGACTGCAAAAAGCTGTTGGAAGCTAGAGGTTACCAGAGTTCAATTTTTAAGCCTGTTGCAAAAGCTGTGCAGAAAGGGGCCTCAAGAAGCACACTGTATTCTAGCAGCTCCTGCCTGATATTTACAAAAACAGGATGCTTGCTAAGGATGGGACTGAAAGGACTTATAAGAGCTAAGCTGCAAACGCAAGAGCGATTAGAAGAAAAAGGGCCACAGCAACTGAAATAAAACTACTGTATTTATTCTCTGTACATAGTTATTCTGAACCAGTTTAATTTTTTTTGTGTTACTGCTACTGTAAATAAATATTTTTGGTGAATTCTAAAACTGCTCCTGGTTTTCCCTATGCTTCCTGACCTGTGCCTCAATGACAGATGGCGTTAGCAGTGGGATTTACGCCGTGCATACCCCAAGACAGGAGTTCTGTGCTTGGGTACTAGACCTAGTATCAGGGAAGCACAGGGGAAGGTATGGAGTCTGCAGCAGCAAGTCCAGGAGTGGTTACCAGGAGAATGGCAGCCAAACTAGCAGAGATAGAAGTCCAGTCTGAGATTGCACAGCCAGCACAAGTTATGGAAAAAGAGCAGGCAGTGACAGAACATAAAAGCCTGATGGGCTTTTTCAAATGGTGGGCTATACAACAAAAAGAGACGAAGAAGCAGAGAGAAGAAGAGATGCAGTGACAGGAGCAGTGATGACTGGATGCCTTGCAAGCTATCAATAGCAGAGGATCCGGCACAGATCCAGATGAGCAACAAAGTGCAAGCAACTTAAAAGCCATTAAACTTACCAAGTTGTGTTCCTCAGATGATATAGAGCCATACCTGACAACTTTTGAAAGAGTTGCCACAGCCTGCCAGTGGCCAAAGCAGCAATGGACAATCAGACTAGTATCCTACCTGACAGGGAAAGCCCAATTTGCCTACAGCAGTATGGACACTGCACGGTCAGAAAACTATGACCTAGTGAAAAGTGAAATCCTGAAAAGGTAGGACATCTCCGGAGGGACCTTCAGGAAGAGATTTCGATCACTGAGGTACAACTCGGTCGACAATCCTCAAGAAGCCTTCACCCGACTCAAGAGATCTCCTGATAAAATGGATCCAACCAAAGAGCAAAAAACAATCCCAGAGATCATTGACACATTTGCCATGGAGAACTTCATCAACATCTTGCCTACAGATGTGCAGCTGTGGGTAAAGGAACACTGACCAGAGGGTGGGGACAAGGCTGTTTCTTTGGCTGAGGACTACCAAATGGCCAAACAGACGCCACATCAGCGAGGTAACAGCCAAGCACTGGTAAGACACTCTTTTTCCCCATTTAAACTCCAAGCCTGATAAGAACTCTGGTGGGGGTAACAATTCTGTGCCCAAAGACGTTATCTGCTATAACTGTAATAAGCCAGGCCATTTTGCAAGAAACTGTCGTAGTAAGGAGAATGGCACTGGAGCAGATTTGTCCTTGGCAACTTGGGGCAAGTACTTAAGAGATGTGAAGGTGGGGGATAAGACTGTGAAGGGATTCATTGATTCGGGAAGCAGACAGACACTAGTGCATGTTAAAGTGCTGGGAAACAAAGGGACCAGGTACTGGTGTCATCTGCATCCATGGGGACACTCGATACTATCCCACCACCCTAGTAATTCTGACAGTTAAGGGTGTGTCACACCAAATAAAAGTGGGGGTAGTACCAAAGTTAACTGTACCTGTGATTACTGGAAATTAATTTCCAGGATTTACTGAGTTGATCAATGAGGGAGTAAATCCTGATGTTTCAGCAGCAGTGGTGACAAGAGCTCAGGCAAAGAAAATCAAACTCCTCATTCACTCTGGGTCCTCATTCCCACTCGAACAAGTTTGCTCCTATAAATACCTAGGGATCCATTTTGACCCCTCCCTCTCCTTCCATGGACACATCGCTGCCCTAGCCACTGCCACTAATATCCGATTGGGCATCTTACATTGGTATAAACACTGCCTCCCCCCGGAGGCTCTTCAACTCGCAGTCACCTCCTCTATCCTGTCCCTAGTGGACTATGGACTGCCGGTGTATGGTGCTGCTGATCAGACCGCACTCCATAAAATTCGCACTACTCTGAATAAGGCCTGCAGGTTAATTACTGGAGCACCTAGGATGACACACACCTGTCTGCTGTATGCTAAAGCGCTGGTACTTGATCTCGACGAGCGCCTCAAATATCTTACCTGTACCCTTACAAAAAAGACCCTCCTTGGGCTTTCCCCACCAGGATTGACCACCACCATCGCCGCTCTCTGTCCCACTAGTTCATACTGGACCTCTGGGAAAACTCTCTTGTTATCCCTAGAGCTAGGACCTCTCACGGCCAAAGAGCCTTCAGCTTTAGGGCCCCTCCTGGTTCAACACACTGCCCCTCCATCTCCAAAGCTCCAACTATATCGCGGCTTCAAAACTTCCTTACGTAACCACCTTATTAACACCGATGCTGTAACTGCCACTAGTCAAAGCCGTACTCAATACTTATGACAAAGCTTATTACTAAGCTGCTAAGGACGACATAACTCTGGTATTGTTTGCATCCATCCTACCTGTACCAGCTTGTTTGTATCTATGTCTTAATTTTACTGTTATACTTATGTGTTGTACTGCTATACTGTGTATTTTGGTTTGTCTTACTGTGACAAGGTACCTTTGTAAATGAGCCTATGGCTCAAAGGTTTTCCAAACTGCTGTTTAAATAAATAAATAAATAAAAATTTCAGACGGTGGGGGCACTTTTCCTTTCAAAGATTTTGACTCGGTCTTATTTGAGCACAGCTCCAAGATCCGGAAATCTAGTAAAGAAAGAAGAAGCCTGAAGAAACTGTGGCAACAAATGACTGATGGACATAAAAGGTTAACATATGAAAATGCTGAAACTAAATTGATAACTGATTGTGATTTTCTTTCAGAACAAGCTAACAATGTTTCTCTCCAGGGTTATTTTAAGCAGCTGGGGGTAAAACCAAAACAGGGTAGACCAGTGTTTAAAAAATGTAATGGGTTACTGTACAGAGTTTGGGTTAAACCTCAGACACAGGAACAGACAGAACAATTGGTTATACCACAGAAGTATAGAACAGAATTGTTACAGATAGCACATGATAGTCCTATGGCTGGTCACTCAGGGAGGGCTCGCACCCTTGACAGATTGCTGTATAGATTTTACTGGCCTGGAATTCATGAAAATGTTGCTACCTACTTTAATTCCTGTGCTGAGTGTCAGAAAGTAGCCTCAGTCACTATAAAAGACAAGGTGCCCTGGTGCCCCTACCCTTGATAGATGTGCCTTTTGAGAGAACTGAATGGATGTGGTTGGTCCTTTAGACAAAAGTGAAAAGGGTAATAGATTTATCCTGGTAGTATGTGATTATTTATTTAGTTTTTGTTAACCGGGTAGGTGCACTAGCCATGAATGACTATTTTCAGGCATGACCTGAGAGAGTACAGGGTTTTATTTAACTCTAAAAATTGATTAGCGTTTTGCTCATAAAAGTTCAAAAACATTATGAAAATGCATAGCACTTGCCTCACTGTGTTTAACAAACATAACACTTCTAGAAAACCTATATAAATGCTTTCTGTATAGTTAGTATTGTCCCAAGAAAAAAACTGCTAATCAACTATTTAAAACCCTGGAGTACAACAATCAAAGACAGGTACATAGCTTGAGTACAATGAAATTACAATAGCATAGATCAAAACAGTTAGTAGTAATGAATACATACAGCCAGGACAACAATCATCAATGCAATTCACATAGAACTTTTAGGCAGAGAAAACCTACACAGTCTAGGAAGAGATACCACAACATAGCAGCAAAGATATATTGTTCAAATTAGTCACAACAATGAAGATTCAAATAGGCAGTGAAACAAGGCATGGGCAAATTCCTGATTGGGCAGGATGCATTATCACGGCCTCTGAAACAAGACTCAGGTGTTGGGGGGGGGGGGGGAGTTGGGGTAGATTAGCTCTCAAGGAGACTGTAAGGGTAAGAAGTGCTATTAGGTAGGGAGGTTAAAGTTAGGCCAGGCAGCATCTGGCGGGTGAGTGGAGTAGGGAGGATTAAAACAAGTGGAGAGATCAGCAAGGGATAATGTAAGCGCAGCTCCTTTTTGAAGCGGTCATGGGATCCAGATATTCGAAGTGCATGGGGGAGAGGGTTCCAAAGCTTAGGAGCAGAGTGATTGAAGGCAACAGAGCCTTTTGAT
Source organism: Neoceratodus forsteri (assembly GCA_016271365.2). Lineage (NCBI taxonomy): Eukaryota > Metazoa > Chordata > Ceratodontiformes > Ceratodontidae > Neoceratodus > Neoceratodus forsteri. The sequence goes on from JADMNL010000024.1 coordinate 350,036,992, forward strand.
GTTTTACATCTAGGTAAATTCAGCAGGGATTTATCTACCGATTGCAGTCTATAGGAGGAGGTCTGAGGTACCAGCAATGTTGCAAGCGTTGAAGGGGTCTGGTTTCCGAGTATAGAGTCAAATCAGGGAGCCAAGAGAGTACGGACGGCAAGCTGAGGGGGATAACTAGCCCAGGTCCCTGTACAGTTGGCAGTGGTGCTTAAATCGTGGTGACGAGGAGGCGTATTGACAGATATTATTATAAGTGACATCCCACTTATGAAGGATGGTTTTGTGTGTGGCAGCAAAGGTCGGCATGCCATAGGTGAGGGCAGGGAATAATAAGCCTCTGGCAATAGCAAGTTTAGCAGAGGGAGTTAACATGAAACTGGACTTGTACGCAACCCCCAGTTTAGCATTCACTGCCTTGCAGGCAGATTGTATATGCAGGCTGAAGTCCAGGGATTGGTCCAGAAGAATTCCCAGGTACTTAAAAGATGCAACGCATTCTATTTGTGTGCCACTGTGGTCTTGCACCAATAGGGGAGTTTGACATGTCCTAAGTTTAGGGGCAGATCCAAGTAACATTGCTTGAGTTTTCTTAGTATTAAGTACAAGCTTATGTGCAGAAAGCCAATTTTGGACATTTGTTAAATCTGAATAAAGGGATGCATTTATGCTGGCGACCTTATCAGAGCTTGAATAGGAGTACAAGATCATCTGCATACAGAATAGATGAGCATGAAAGAAAAACCTCATCTATGTTATTGATCAAAAGTGAGAAAAAAAGAAGTCCCAGAATAGAGCCCTGGGGAACTTCAATATTGACGGTGGCATGATCAGATAAAGATGAGTTGAATTTCACAATTCGAGTTCTATTTGATAGATAGCTTCCATACCAGGCGACAACTGGGGGGCGAAAAGCTCAGATTGCAAAGAGTGGAGAGGAGCAGGGGGTGATCAACAAGATCAAAGGCCTTTGTACGGTCTATAAAAACTGCCTCTGTCAGCTGGCCAGTGTCCATACTGGTAAGCACATCGGTAGTGAATTTGAGAAGCGCTGTAGAGGTACTGTGACCTTTACGGAAGCCATGTTGTACGTCAGAGAGAAGGCTGTACTTTGTGAGGTAGTCAATGGTTTGATTCGCAACAAGTTTTTACAGAATTTTACTTAGGACCGATAGGATGGCTATAGGCCTGTAGTTAGTAATCTCCTTGGTATCACCTTTTTTAAGGACCGGCGTTACAAGAGCAATCTTCCAGAGGTCAGGAACTTGGCTATTAGAGAGAGACAAGGTGAAAATTCTAGCCAGAGGGGAGGCTATGTATGGTGCTGCTAGTTTCAGGAGCAGAGGCTGAAGAGTATCTGATCCAGAGCTAGTGTTGTCAGAGACAGTCCGTAATAGTTTTAAGACCTCAGTCCTTGAAATTGCCTTGAAGTAGAACAGGAAATTTTTAGACATTTGTTGGGAAGGATAGCTGGGGGTAGTGGATTGTGCTGATGTTGCAAGCAGAGAGGCTGCCTGGGGAGATAGGAAGGCAGAGGCATACTGAGACAGGTCCAAGAACATTTGACTGAAGGAATTAGCAATGGTGTTGGAGTCATTGCAATGTATTCCATTTAATACCATGTCACTGGTGCTAGTTGACTGGGATGCACCGAGAAAGGTCTTGACATGGGCCCAGGATTTCCTAGGGTCCCCAGCAGAGCCTAGCAGCAATTCTTTACAATAGGCACTCTTAGCTGTTCTGACCTTCTTTTTTTTTTTTTTTTTTTTTTTAAACAGAAGTTACGTAGGGTTCTGTAGGTAGCATAGTCAGACTGTAGCGCCAAGGCATTGTACTTTTTCCAGCATTTGTCCCTAGAGCGTATATTTTTCATCAAGTCTCTGTGAAGCCATCTTGTTTGTTTACCCCTCACCCTCTGTGTCACCTTGGGAGCATGCTTGTTCTGGAAGGTCAGGAATTCATTAAGGAAGATACTTAATGCAGATGCAACGTTATGGGAAAGGTAAATACCAGACCAGTTTATCCTTGAGACATCATGACAAAAAGCCTCGACATCCAGGGTGGCAAAAATTTGTAAAGGTGACAGTGCGGTGGAGGGGATGGAGCAGTCTCAGTACTCCAGATGCAGAAGACAGGGGAATGATCAGTAAGTGAATCTGCCAAGATGCCAGCTTGCTGTACATGATCCAGACGGTTTACCAGTACCCGTTCAATAAGGGAAGAGGATTTTAGTGAAGGAGTAACTCGGGTATTCTCCGTTAACAGCTGGTGGAGGTTATAATTTTGTACCAGACAGAGCAGCATGCTATGGGCAGTTCCTAGCCAATTTTGGTTAAGGTCACCCAATATAATGACCTCATTTTGTTTGGAGTGCAAAGAGGTCTGATCAAATAAGTCCTGCAGACCTACGGCGCCCCCATCTGGGGGATTGTAGGAACAGACAATGTGGAGTTTCTTGGCTCCCAGGGTGAGAGTAGTGTGAAGGGACTCACAAGTGAAGGATGTTGAGAACAGGGTGTCCGTGATGTTTAGATGATCTTTATAGAACATGGCAACCCCTCCGCCACACTTTGAGGAGAGCCTATCCCTATGGATAAGGGAGTAGTTAGTCAGGGAGCATACAGAGTCAGGGATAGTTGGCTTTAGCCACGTTTCAGACAAAACAGAGTACGGCAGGCTTGTAGACACCCACCCACGCCTCAAGATCACTGAAATTTCAGGAGAGACTTCTGATGTTCATATGGGCAATGAAAAGCCCTTTGCTAGAAATTGCAGAGATGTCAGCCGGGGAGAAGAGGGCATGTGGACCCAGGTTTACTGCAACATCCCCTACAAGAAGGATAGCTAAGATGGCGAGAAACCATAATTTTCGATAGCCAAACAATAAAGGAACTGCTTGACTCAGCAGGCGTTTTTTTAAGTGTAGTCACTGCATAAAAGGTACAGTCCTTAGAGAATAGGAGGTGCTTAAAAGCAAGCATAGGTTGAGATGCAGTAATTAGGTTAGAGACACTGAAATCAGCATATAGGGCATTCGAAGAACTCGAGGGATAGGATCCTGGGAAAGTTATAACAACCCAGTTAAGGCAAAGTAGGAGTAGAAGTAATAGGAGCATCTCAAACATGTAACGAAGAGCCATGTTTACACAAGTGAGTGTAATTAATTATCACACAGAGGGCTAGGCAGAGGAGCAAAGGTAGCCAAAGAGGAATTATGATATGGCTATAGAAATTTAGGCAGAGCGCTGAAAGACAAGCACCAGCCAATCCCAAGAGAGTCACTGGAAGCCTAGACCAATCAGCGATCAGGTGTCATAAGTTCAAAATTATTTGTTGGCTGAGAGGCGGTTTTGGTGCTGAATGTACCTGTGGAGCAATGCTTTGCAGCTGAGCCAGTGAGGTGGCTCAAGGCTGCAATCCAGTGTGGCAAGCTTGGTCTGCAGCTTTCATTTCTGTTTCTGGCCCTGCTCCACTAGTATGGAATGGGAGTGGGGGAAGGCGTTCAAGTCTTGCGGCCTTAGTGGATGAGCACGGTTTGGCCTGAGAAACAGGCAGAAAAACCCCGGGGACAGTCCTCAGAAAGAGAGGTATCCCAGGTCCACTGGGGCAGAACAGAAAGGAGTAAATATAAAGTGTTTCCTCTTTAACAGAAGAGACAGCTGTTGTAGCCCTCTAGTGGCTGTGTAGTATAATTTGCAAATGGGAAAGAAGAACTTCTTGCTTTACAAAAAAGGATAGTCCCAGGGTCAGCAGTGCTGATAAACATCTCTAATGAAGCAAGGTAAAATGGAGACCAGCAGGAAGAAGTCAGTGAGGCCGAGATCCTCCAATCAGTGTTGCACTGAAAATTTAGAATGTCCAAAGGCGCCAAATACCAACATACCTGAAGGGGTATACGGCTTTTGGCAGTTTCTGTAGATTTCTAGGCCCTGCAATGAACCAGAGTACGGAGGATCCCGGGCGGCAGTTGCAACAGGGGAAAAAAGCCTCAGGGTCTGCTGATTTGCAGTAGCAGAATCGTGGGCTGCTTCCTAGGACAGGCTTGTAGCTTTTCCTCTGGAGGCGAGGTCCGAGACCCAGGTGGGCATGGCACACCTGGGGGGGTATACGGCTTTTGGCTATTTCTGTAGATTTCTGGGCCCTGCAACGAACCGGAGTTCGGAGGATCCCGGGCGGCAGCTGCAACAGGGGGAAAAAAGCCTCAGGGTCTGCTGATTTGCAGTAACAGAATCGTGGGCTGCTTCCCAGGACAGGCTTGTTGTTTTTCCTCTGGCGTCGAGGTCTGAGCCTCGGGTATGCTACTAGATACCCAGAAGCAGTTCCAATGCGTACTGTTACGGCTCCAAAATTTGCAGCAGAGCTTGCCAAAATTTTCAGCAGAGTGCGCATACCTAAAGAAATTATTACTGATCAGGGTAGTAATTTTTGTGCTGCATTGCTTAAGGAGCTGCATAGACTACTAGGTATCACTGCCATAAGAACCTCCCGCTCAGACGGTCTTGATGAGCGTTTTAAGCAAACCCTAAAATGCATGTTAAAAAGGTTTGTAAAAGGGGAAGGGAAAGATTGGGATCAATACTTGCTTTACCTACTTTTTGCTTACAGAGAAGTACCACAGGCATCAACAGGGTTTTCACCATTTGAAATGCTGTATGGTAGGTAGCCAAGAGGGCCACTGGATGTGATAAAAGAAACGTGGGAAGATAACCCCACTCAGAAACAATCTATAACATATTATACGTGTGCACTAAGAAAGAAGCTGGCAAAATATGCTGAAATTGCCCATGGTAAACAGGAAGAGGCCCAAAACCAGCAGAACGTATATTATGACCATGAGGTAAAAGAAAAAGTTTTTGAGCCAGCTGAAAAGGTTTTGCTACCGTTACCCACAACAGAAAATAAGCTGTTAATGAAGTGCCAAGGGCCTTAGAAAGTTCTTAGACGTACTGGCACTGTTAACTACGAAATTGAGACCCCTGACAGGAAAAATCCTACTAAGATATACCATGCTAACCTCCTCAAGAAATGGGTTGAAAAAATGCCAAAAGCTGCTTTGCTGGTTTTACCAGAAAATAAGGAAGATATTGATGTAGCTTATGATAGATTGGAACAAACTGTAAATGCTGATGCTATAAAGGTGAATGTTTCCTTAACCTCAGAACAAACTGCAGACATTCGTAATGTGCTAAAGATATTTAACAGTACTTTTATCATGGTACCAGGCCGAGCAAAAGGGGTTGAGCATGTAATAGTGACAAGGGAATGCTCGTCCTACTAGGCAAAAGACATACAGGTTGCCAGAGCGGTTAAAAGGTGATGTGGTTAAGGAAATACAAAAAATGAAAGAATTGGGTATCACAGAGGAGTCAAGGAGTGCTTGGTCATCGCCATTGGTAACTGTAAACAAAAAAAGAAGAGGGTGTTAGAATCTGCCTTGATCTCAGGAAACTTAATTAAGTGTCAGAATTTTACATTTATCCTATGCCCAGAATAGATGATTTGGTGGACAGACTGGGGAGTGCGAAGTATATCAGTACCCTCAATCTCACGAAGGGTTACTGGCAAATACCTTTAGCTAATGAATCCAGAGATAAAACTGCATTTGCCACCCCTATAGGATTCTATCAGTTCACCACCATGCCCTTTGGTTTACATGGTGTGCCAGCTACATTCCAGCGGTACATGGATGTCATTTTATCCCCGCACTCTGGTTATTGTGCTGCGTACCTGGATGATGTCATGGTGTACAGTCCATGACTGGAAAAGCCACCTGGAACAGCTACGAGCAGTTATCCAAGCTATCAAACATGCAGGTCTGACTATTAATCCTACCAAATGTGCATTGGACATGCAAGAAACCAGATATTTGGGCTATGTGTTGGGAAATGGAGAAGTTAAGCCAGAGGTTTATAAGATAGAAGCTGTAGCTAACAGCCCTGTACCTAAAATAAAGAAACATGTCAGATCATTTTTAGGGCTGGCTGGTTATTATCAGAGATTTGTTCCCAACTTTGCTGAGTTAGCTACTCCCCTAACTGAACTCACGAAAAAATGGTACCCAAATAATGTGAAATGGACCCCAGAGTGTGGTGAAGCTTTTCAAGCCTAAAGGCTGCATTACGTACAGCCCGTTTTGAGAAGCCCAGACTTTGAAAAATCATTTGTGTTACAAACAGATGCATCAGAGGTAGGTCTAGGTGCAGTACTGAATCAAAATATAGATGGTACGGAACATCCTATTCTATACATAAGTAGGAAGTTGCATGACAGAGAGAAAAGGTACTCCACTATCGAAAAGGAATGTTTAGCAGCAAAGTGGGCCATGGAGTCCCCTAAGTTTTATTTGCTAGGAACTGATTTTGTTCTTGTAACTGATCACAATCCTCTCTGTTGGCTTAACCAAATGAAAGATAAAAATTCCAGAAACACACGGTGGCACCTGGCACTACAGCCATTTAAATTCACGGTGATACACAAATCTGGTAAAGAGAATAGTAATGCTGATTTTCTGTCAAGACATGCATCAGGAATTGAGGGTTCTGAAGGTTGAAAGCAAATGTACAAGTTTAAACTTTACTGTTTGCTGTACTGTTATATAAAAACTGCTAATGTACAAGTGCTTAATTTCTGAAAGCATCAATTGTTAGAGAATTAATAAACAGTTTTGGAAACCTGTTTAATAATACAGGTTCCCTCTTAAGAAGGGGGGTGTATGTGGCAGGGTAGAATAGGACCCTGTCCCATTTGTTATGGAGAAAGTGTTTAAATGCAAGGATCTGTCCTTTCCTGTCTCTTGTCTATCTGGTTGCGCAACCAGATTTTCCTGTAAGACTTTGAACTTTATCACCCCGACAATCTTGCAATTCTTTGCCTCTCACTGTCGCTCAGTTTTCTCTTGCATATCTAGATCTGCTGATATAAAAATATGTGCAAATCATTGTATGGAAATGTAACATATTGGAATCCCTTTTGTTTAGAAAATACATAGCGTTACTGTTGAAATGAATATAATTATAATTTAGATGGCTGCAAAAAAGCTGTTGGAAGCTAGAGGTTACCAGAACTCAATTTTTAAGCCTTTTGCAAAAGCTGTGCAAACAGGGGCCTCAAGAAGCACACTGTGTTCTAGCAGCTGCTGCCTGATATTTACAAAAACAGGATGCTTGCTAAGGATGAGGACTGAAAGGACTTATAAGAGCTAAACTGCAAGAGAGATTAGAAGAAAAAGGGACACAGAGACTGATATAAAATTGCTGTATTTCTCCTCTGTACATAGTTATTCTGAACAAGTTTATTTTTTTTTTTAATGTTACTGCAACTGTAAATAAATATTTTTGGTGAATTCTACAACTGCTCCTGGTTTTCCCTATGCTTCCTGACCTGTGCCTCAACAACAGCCTTAAGCAAAACTGGAGGTGGTTGTCTTAGGTGACTTCAATATCAACTGGATGCAGCCCAATATGAAGATGCCCTATCATGCATTAACATTACACAACTGGTTGACTCACCCACTAGGATCAACTATCGTACCAGCTCCAGTACCCTGCTTGATTGGATCATCACAAATCAACTGGGCCAGATCTCCAACACCACAGTCCTAGCTGATTCACTTAGTGATCATTCCCCTATTTGCCACTGGGCCAATAAGGCCTCTAAGCCCCACCACAAATTCATAACGAGTCATACACTTAAGCGGGGGCAGCTAAATGCACTCAAGATCTTCCTTAACCGCATAGATTGGTGCTTCCTCGACTCTGCTTTACATATTGACCAGGCGATGGATTATGGCATTGGATTATTTTATCACTAAGTTTAACAAAGTGTGTGCCATCTATGCCCCGATTAGAAAGCGGAAAGTGAAGGGAGTCTACAATTCCTGGATCTCCCCTGCTTTGCTGACTCTCATGCCCACCAGGGATCATCTCTGGTATAGAGCCAAGGCTACAGGCCAACAGGCTGACCCTCAGAAATATAAAATGACCAGAAATGCCTGCACCCGCGAGACCAGACTCGCTAAATCACAATATTACAGGGACTGCCTTATTAATTCCTGGGGAGATGGCAGGAAATTCTGGGAAGACCTTACTGGTAAAAACAACAAGACATCTCCCTCTATGCTACTTGTGAATGGGGTAATCACCCAACATCCCTGTACCATCGCAAACACCTTCAATGACGTTTTCACTGACCTCAGCAGCATACTGCCGCCTGACCTCCCTGATGCATCTGATGTCAATGCACATACAGCAATGACTCTACCTAACGAGCACCCTTCGCCCCGTCCACCCTTGTACCTTAAAGCAATCACCAACCCCAAAGCCAGAAAATCTCATGCAGGTTCTACGCAAATCCAGACATAGCAGTGACACGCTGAACCTTAAGATGCTTGCTCTGACCCAGGATGATGTGCTTCTGCTGCTAAGACATCTCATGAACCCATCTCTCTGGCCGGGTCAGTTTCCCTCAATTTGGAAAGCTGCAGTGGTCACCCCTGTCTTTAAAAGTGGGGACAAAGCACTTCACTCAAACTACCGCCCAATATCAATACTGCCTCCCCTCTCTAAGGCGTTAGAAAGAATAATTTCTGACCAACTGGTTGAGTACCAGGAAAAGTATGGATTACAGTGCCCACAACATCACGGGTTCCGAAGGGGACACAGCACCTCCACTGCCATCTTGGAGTACTCTGGTTTCCTGCATCGGGCCCTTGACAATAGTCAGATTGCTGGGGCAATTTATATTGACCGAAGTCCTTTGACACTGTCAATCATGATTCATAAGACACTTCTCTCCGAACTCCGCTCCTTCGGACTCTCCAGGGAAATTGCTGGATGGTTTCAGAGCTACCTTTACAATAGGTCCCAAAATGTGAAAATAGATGGAGCACTCTCCAACAGTCATTCAGTTCTCTCGAGCGTCCCTCAGGGGTCAATTCTTGGCCCCCCTTTATTTAGCCTTTTTATTAAACTACCCTCAGTCTACAAACAGCAAATTCTTCTTTACGCTAATGACACTGTCATCTTCTCCAAAAGCCAAGACTCGCTCCAACTTCAGTTGAACCTTCAAACTGACTTCACTGCGGCAGAAGCTTGGTTTTCTAAACACAAGCTTCTAATGAACTACAAAAAAAAAAAACTAAAGTTATGATGTTTGCAAATCATTGTAATAAGCATAAGAGCTTCGAAATGACAATCCTGAATAGCCTATGCACTCCCATTGAGCAAGTACAGACTTTCAAATATCAAGGCATCACTCTGGATAGCGCTCAATCCTTTGCTCAGCACACAGATCTAATTGTTAAGGTTGTCAATCCTAGAATTGGTCTACTATACAGGCACTGTCATTGCCTGACCCAAGAAGCACTGTCACTCGCCATAAAAAGCTCCACTCTGTCCATCATCAACTACGGGTTAGTAGTCTATGAGGCAGCCCCTGACACCACCCTCAAAAGGATTAGTAGTGCCATTAATAAATCCTGCAGGATTCTTCTTGGTTCCAACAGACTAACCCACACATGTGCCCTTTATGCACAGTCCAATTGGCTTACTCTACAAGGCAGAATACAGTATCAAGTGAGTCTTCTAGGAGAAAAAAACAAAACTGTTTTTGCCTAACTCCGCCTGCCATCTAGAACCTCTTCTCCACCATACAAGACGCACTGCCAGATAATCTCTCCATGTCCCATTTTTCCATACCTCACAAGCACAAAGATCTTTTGTTTATCTGGCCTCTCTATGGCTTAATGAACTCCCCCCCGAATGTAATCAATGAACCTAAGCTTGGCCCATTTAAGAGACAAATCCACCAGCACCTCACCTGTCTTAGCATTTGCTAGCCCCCGATTCTTGTCCTTGACCCTCCCTGTACTTATCCCCCCCCACCCCTTCCCCCAACCCCCTCTCTCATGGAACCTGACAAAGAAGTGCTTATCCTACTTAACTCTTGAGCTCGACAAAGAAACATTTATTTCTGCTTAAATACCTCATTCATTGTTATATTATAATCTAATTGTATGTTATCCTTGTATTCTCCATTTCAGACACATGTGCTCTATAACACTGCACGTTTACTGTTCCAATCTTGTAATGTATGCTATGTGTCTTTTGATCATTTGATGTGGAACCTTTGTAAACGAGCTTCCAGCTCAAAGATGTATTTCCAAGATTTCAATAAATACTCTCATGGCTCCCCTCCACAGAAGGTATGAGCGAGTGCTCCCTTCTTGCTTGTTGATATAGTGCATCACACTGATGTTGTCTGTTCAGATCAGCAGGGGATCCAAAGAGCGATGCTCTTTGAAGGCCTGAAGCCCAAGAAGAACAGCCCTAACCGCCAGAAGACTGATGTGGAGATCCAAGTCCCCATTTGACCACAAACCCTGGGTTTGGTACAGGCTTAGATGGGCACCCTATCCATTCCCAGAGGCATCTGTCGTGAGGATGTGCTCTAGAGTTGAGTAAACAAAAGGGGACCCCCAACACAGTAGAGACGTTCTTACAGTAGACATGACGAGGATTGTATGTTCCAATTTGTCCATCAGTTGGTCCCACTGCACCTGAAGAATCCACTGTGGTATTCGCATATGAAGGCGTGCTAATGGGACGGTTACACTGGCAGCTGCCATAAGGCCCAGAAGATGAAGCATAGTCCTGGCAAACACACAATGGCTACTGTGTCAAGTCAGGCCTGAGCAATCAGGGTCGCTGCTCTGTCCTGGGGCAAGACTGTACTGCCCACAGCCATGTCCAGCACTGCTCCAAAATATTGGTGGCATTAGCATGGAGTGAGAACAGATTTTGGTACGCTAACCATGATATATGTCTGAGATACTGAATGCTGAACCACTTCCCTGGATGGGCCCTGCAGAAGCCAGTCACCCAGATAGGGGAGGACATTTCGGCTCCTCCCTCCAGAGGGCTGCTGCCATAACTGCAAAGCATTTGGTAAATACCCATGGTGCAGAGGAGAAGTGAAAGGGCAAAACTCGGAACTGATAATGGCCTTCCTCCAGAGTAAATCTGGGGTACTGCCTGTGGCATGTTTGGATTCTGATACAAAGGCAAGCATCCTTCACATCCAGAGCACAAACCCAGTCCCCTTTCTGCAAAACGGTAATGAGAGCCTGAAGAGTCACCTCCGGAAAATTACACTTTTTTTTTTTTTTTTTTAACTTGCATTTTTACCACTTCCTCAGAGCCTGCCTCATGCCCCTCTTCAGGCCACACCTAGCCATAACTCCATCACCCCACCTTCTCCCTGTATTCAATGAATTTGTTCAGGGCTCTGAGGTCCAACATGCAACACAAGTCTTCTGTGGCTTTTGGAACCAGAAAGTACTTTGAGTAAAACCTCGCTCCTTTCTCTGGAAGGAACCAGTTCTATATACTTTTTCTGAAGCAGAGACAGAACCTCTTCCCTTAAGAGGGACAGGTGTTCCACAGGGTAATGAGAATGGGGCGGAAGATGCACTGGAGGTTGAGAGCAGTTCCACTGCATACCCTTTTTCCAGTATTTCCAGGACCTATTCGTCTGTGATGACCTCCCTCCATTTCTGTATGTGAAGGAAGATCTAACCCCCACCTGCATCCCTGGCAGCTACTATAGCGGTGAAGGAAGTGAGGAATCAGAAGGTGCTGAGGGTGGCAGGGCCGCCTGAACCAGAACCCTTTGAAGTCTTGAAGTGTCCACCCTGGGCAGAGGTCCCACCGGGGGGGGGGGGCACCACCTCTGCCATGGTAGAAATGACTGTAGCCATGGCCTCCCCAGTCAGCAGGCTTCCAAAAAGCACCCTTACCATGACCCCTGTATGTATGTATTCTGGGGGTCAGGGAATTCACAGACCATAGAGTCATTCTGGAAGACTGTGTGTCTTTTAATGCATTAGCCACATCTTGGTCGAATAGCCTGGATCCTTTAAAGGGAGCATTAAGCACGACCTGTGCACATCTGCAGCAAATCCTGCCACTCTGAGCCAGAAGTACCTTTTTAGGCATATACCAGAGCAGAGTCAATGATTTACTGTTTTCAAAAATGGCAAATTCCGGGAGGCGCTGCTGATCAACCTAGCAGGAGGCAGCATATTTTAGAAGCTCCGTGACCTTTTTTGTTATTTTATATAGCTTTTTTGCTTGCTTGTGCTCTTCAAGTATAGTAGAACCTCACTAGTGGCTGCTATGGGGAAGACTATGAGAGCTGTGGCAGCATCCAATGATTTCTTTTAGCCGAGAGGGCGGCGAGATGTTGGGCCCCCCTCAGACTACAGCGCCTGGGACTTCTAGTGGTGCAGGGCCGGAGGAGGCGTCTCTGGCAATGGTCAACACCACACTGCAGCAACTCGTTCGGACAGTCCGAGAACTGGACCGCAAATTTGACTCACTTACGCCTCGTGTATTCACGCTGGAGACGCAGATGGATGTGACCCACCAGTCGGTGGATAAGCTGGAGACCAGCATGAACAAAACCATGGACACAGCTACCAAGCTGATCAAGGACAACACCTGGATGAGACAGCACCTGGACCTGTTGGAAAATAAGGTTTGGGAGAAGAATGTTCATATCTTGGGGCTGCCAGAGTCCGTAGAGGGGGAGGACCTCCTCGGTTTTGCTCGCACCATTATTCCCTGTCTCTTGGGCTCCGGGGAAGATGAAGAACAGATTTCTATTGCAAGAGCCTATCGACTTACCCTCAGGAGGGCCAGTGGAGTGTCATCTGGGTCCCAAGCCTTCATTTTGGTGTGCCCTGGCGTTGGTGATCGGGATCAGATGCTTTCGGCAGCTAGAAGATGTCGTCGGGTCCAATGCAGAGATGCAGTTTTGCAATGTTTCCTGGCTTTAGCTTATGGGGCCTGACAGCACCGTCGCGCCTACGATGGTGTGAGGATTCGACTGCGGCAACTGAAAATTCCTCACCAGTTTCTTTTTCCGGCTAGGCTCTGGCTCGAATGGAATGGCAAGGTATACCTTTTCAATGACTCACATAAGGTGGAGAAAGTACTGGGCCCCATGGAGCAAGAACTGTGCCCGACTACCGCAGCTGAGGAAACAGAGGATGAATGACTGTTTGAAGGGGTACTTGTTTAACCTGTAAGGTACTTTATGGGGTTCATTAGGCCTGTAGTTAATCTTAACTAGTAGCTGTTTTGGGGTTGGGGAGCAGCAGTATTTTTGTGGGTCTGCTATACAAGGACTCATCACAACTTCAGACTTTCATTTATTGGAACTGATCAGTGGTTAAGCATAGACTAAACTGGCCTTTTGGAGTTATTTTCCCACTGGGAGCCCTGCTCGGCCCCTTTCTGCACCCGCAGATCTCCAGACTGTGTTACTGCATCTTACATATTTCTGGGGTTTTGTAGTGGTCCTCCACGTGAGTGGAGGACAGGGAAGTACATACAGCTCATTTGATAGTTCAGATTTTACTTCTTTCTCTGGTGCTTGAAATGGAATTTCTACAACTTATTTATGGGTTGTGTCCTGTTGAGGGAGGTGTGGGTGCTGCCCACCAGCCAGCATGTTCTACTGGGCCTGCTTTTTTATTTATCCCTCCAGGCTTCTCCTTAGGCTGCATGCATCTGTTAAATTTTGCAGATTTTCTATGGCCATTTCCCGCATGACGTGCCATTTGGGGTATCTCCATTTATGCGGGATTGTATATACTTATGCTGTTTCACTATTCGTATTATGGTGATACTTGTGCTTGTTACTGTTGTAAGCTAGTACTCGCAGAAAGTCTAATAAAAATATGATACAAAAAAAAAAACTGGCAAATTCCATTTGGCAAAAACTTAAAATCCATTTTAACCCACAATTGAGGGTAAATCAGCCTGTGTTGTACAAAACTTTGGCTCAAAACGGAGCGGTTTGTCTAACAAGCTGGTGCAAAGGTTTTTTTTTTTTTTTCATGAAAAACAATACTTAAAACTGCTGGTTTAAAAATGTCCAATTCCATTTTTTTACTGGTATTTTCCATTGAAAACAGAAAACCACTAGCTCTACCAGAGGCAGCTGAGCTAGTCGCAGAATCCGAGGCATTATATGCTGATCTTAGTAAATGTTTACCCATATCCAGGACAGAAGAGGCAGTTTTAATCAATTCTGTCTTTGTAGGACTATCTGGCAATGTCTCTGCTGTAGCCATAGCGGACTTCCAGAGGCCATTCTAGTACTTGATCATATAAGGCCTGGTAAATTGGAATATGAAGGCCAAAAGTGTAAGAGGCACAAGATCTTTTCCCCATGACATCTAATTTTCTAGCTTGCTTATCAGGAGGCAGGGTGCTCATCACTCTAGGAGCAATAGAGCGATTATGGGCAGCCATGATAACTACAGAGTCAGTTTCAGGCTGGGAAGCATTGACAGGGCCTGACAGATGGAGCAGCACAACGTTTGTTAGCCTATCTTCGGACTGCTGGCACAGTAACAGGGCTATACCGGGCAGCAAATGCAGCATATTCCAAGGCAGGGTAAACAGGTGGCACCACAACAATGGGAGCAGCTGACATCTCTAAGAACCCCCTTAGGTTTCTTTTACTGGTGTCTTCCTATTCATTTTCAAAGCCCATCACATCCTGTATTTGTTTAAACAAAGCCTGGAAGGATGGATCCTCAGGTGGGGACCTGAGGTTGTATACCAGAGTCCTCAGTGCATGAAGACAAGGTCGCACTGGAAGGGAAATCTCCTTCATAGGGCTCCTCATCCCCACTATCTTTTAAATCCTCCTCCATTTCTAAGAGGTCAGGATTGTATCGGCTGAACTGATGCTGTAATAGGCACACTTTTTGGTTTGTTCGACAATGACGGTGCCAATGGGGGAGGCCCTGTCGACAGAAATGATACCAACGCCTGCAACGATGGAAAAAGGTGTGTTAACATTTGAGGACAACGCCAGCATAACCTGCCAGTTGACAATACGCGGCTGAGGGGTCGTGACTACAGATCTTGACAGGACAGAACCTGTCAACGACAGTTGCATACTGTCCATAGTATGTACCGCAACGCCAGAGCCAGGCCCAACCTTGGTGTCACAACAACAGTCGGGGGGCTGTAGTTGACACCCCCAGAGTACACGGTGACGAGAACCTATCCTTCTTCAACAGAGACCTCAACCTCACTGGTGATGCATGTTTCTCTATGCTTATGGTGGCTGGAAGAGGAGGAGGGTCTTGACGATTTTTCTCTTTCCTTGGATCAGCAGTGATACAGTTGATGACCACCGAGGCACTTACTTACCTGGGGTGGGTGGTTGAGAGGGAGAGGCTGGTCTGAATCCCACAGCTTTTGCCAGAGCTTCCATGGCATTCATGGCGATGAAAAAGTCTCCAAAGTCTTCTGGCATCTCCTTGTGACCAGGTTAAATCCCTGGCAGATCTTGCAGGCCCTCATGTTATGGGACAAGCCCAAACAACAGACACACACAGTGTGAGCACTGTCCTTGTAGATCTTGTAACCGCAGGTACAAAACCTGGCCCAGCTGCAGTTTATGAGGGACGGCCAATGTGTCGGATGACATGCTTGTGGATGACAAGCATACAGCATCACCTCTCAACCTCACTTATTATTGGTAGGGTTTTATAATAGTAGTAGGGTAGACTTCTCCCAGAACTTCCACCAACACTCCAGCCATTCCAGAATGGATGAAGGGAAGAACCAAAAAAAAAAAAATGAGCATTCATGACCATTTGCTCCCCAAAAAGTGCTGTATTTGTAAAACTCAGTCTACTTTTTATTGCAGTCTGACACTGCAAATTTAGAATATAGGGCAGGTACAGTCACCAACTTGGTATGGAAGGCATCAGAACACAACAGTTTCTAAACTTTCAAAAAATCTAAATCTTTGGCCCACCAAATGGCCCATAGGTAATGCATAACACTCCAATACCAGCGACCAGGACAGGACTCAGCAGTTGGCATGGGTAGTAAGATGGTCTGCAGTGGCACTGCTGCGGTCCAGCTGTGATGAGACTGGCGATGGATTTTGCCACCACAGTGATCCCCTGCAGTGGATCAGAGTGTTTTACTCCTTCAAAGGGAAGTCACTACATGCGTGGCCTGACAAGGCACTGCCCAGCATTGAGGGAAGGACTGCAAGAAAAAAAAAAAAAAAACCCAGAAAAATCCCAGCCTAAGGCCATCTGAATGATGGCCCCTGGCACTTTCAGGCACCACACTAAGAAGATCCCATCTGGTTCAACAGTTAGTGGAGCACTAGATAGTGCTGGGTTTGTCACTGCATTGGGGGGTGGGGGGGGGGCTTGAAGGAAAAAAATTTAAATCTGCTCAGACAAGACCAAAGACCTGATCTTCACCTTCATTTTACAGTATCTGAAGAATTAAGACACTTACTGGGCAAAGAAAAAAAATTCTTACCTTATGATCATGAACAACAACATACTCTCCTGTTCGACTGCTGTAGATAGCAGGGGAAGTGATAATCTGGCCCTGTTTCACTGCCCAGCTTCCCAAAGGCTTTTGGTCCGAAACCTGAAGAGAGAAACGGTCATAGTCGGTCATTTCTTAGAAGGACAAGCAGAGTGAAATTTCACAAATTTTAAACAATTCTCATTTTAATAAATCTCTCACACAAACTTGAAGGTCACCTAAAAGGAAGTTAGGGTCACTGCAACTGGATGCAGGTTTGGTATAAAAACACAACTGCAGTGCACATGCTGCAGTCATACAATAAATTTGCTGTAAGTGCACAAATTTTTACTGACGTTCCAACTAGGCAAGTGACACCCGAGCACTTAAGAATTACTTCAGCTCTTTTTAAGGGCGCCCCCAGATGCAGAGCTAGAGTAGTTCGAAATGTTGGGGTGTCAGCTGCATAGTTCTGGGCTCTAATAAACTATGACCGCTTGCATTAAATTTACTGGGTGGCCAGGCCGGCTCCATAGTGTTGAGCGATGGGGCATCGCTCTGGCATGCTGGCAACCTGGCGCGGAGGGGTTGGAGCGTCCCGTGAACGCTCTCCTCCCGGGAGGGGCCGCATGAACCACTTGACAGGAACCTCCTGGAGGTGGCTATCTGAGGCATTCTTGGCGGCATGGGCCTTGACGTGCTGCCGAACGTCCCCACCCCCAGGATGCCGCTGCGGCTATACAATTGTGGGAGGTGGGAGGGGCCCCAGAAAAGTGGAAAAATCACCTGCCCGGCTGATGTCCGCAACATTACCCTCACACCACGCGGCCTCACAACCCCCCTCCAATCCCTTCAGCCCCGCCTCACGTTCCCAGTCAAGGCAGCAGGACATTCTCCCCAAAGAGGAGCAACACCGGTTCAGTTGGGACAAGGGGCCAACAAGGATAGCGCTGATGGCGAAAGGGAACGCCAGTGGGGTTAACAATGAGCAGCTCAAAGGAGTGGCTAGTTTTGGGGCCAGGGTAGAAGCAAAAATAAATAAAATATATTAGGTGGCTGGCTGGTCCTTTGGCACAGAGGTTAACACTACTGTTCATGACGCTGGCGAACCAGAGTTTAGGAGCAAGCACAGGTCACTGGGGACAGAGAAAGGAAGATCGAGCATCCTGTAGTCTGCTCTGCATCGGAGAGGGTGGTAGCTGTGCGCTGCACCTTTACCACCACCCAGGACAGCTAGGTGGTATTTATTTATTGCAGTTTAGGATTAGTACCTCTGAGCCGAGGGCTTGTTTACAAAGGCTCCAAGTCGGCAAAATACATGACATAATAAGACAGAAAGGGTACATACAGGTGAACACAACTTCACATCAAAATTTCAAGTGCAGTTACAGCGTGTACAGACATACAAGATCGGCAAGTAATGATTCACGGTTACACTTGTGGAATTTAAAATTAGTACTGCTGCGGGGATTCCAGATGGAGAGGAACACTGCCAGACCCCCAGTATGTTGCACGCTTTGGCTGCACGTCATGGCAGTCAGTTCCCTAGAAAAGAAAATGGTGGAAAAATCTCGTCCTCCATGGGAGATTTCAGCTCAAATTTAAGGTGTAGACACCTGACTGAGTAGGTCACCTTGCCGCTGGTCAGGCTAATCATGATTTGGACAAATGATGAGACCAAGAACCTTTTTGAAATGTTAAAATGATAGAATTAATACAGAAAGTAAGAACACCAAATTATTTAACTGGAATTTGCTGGCTTTGAATCAGCTTGCCTTGGGGGGGGGGGGCACTGGTGCTATTACTCTCTGATTCTGATGTTGGCCACAAACCAATAGCACCCCTACAAAATTTAAGAAAAACGTGCAAGAAAAGTGAATACAGTTCCTAGGTGGAGCTTGCTGAACCCTTAACACTGCACCAAAGAGCAGGAGAGATATGGCCCTCTCCTAACTAGTAAGCTCCCCAGTGGCCACCTGTGAGCCACTTACAGGCCGGCACACAGTATAAAAAGATGCAGCCAGAGAGCATTTTCCACACGAGAGAGACAGAGAGACAGCAGTAGGTCCTCTGCTCCCACTGGCATGTTAAAATTTAAAGTGAAGTCACCTGACCTATGAGGGGGTCACCTTGCAGCTGGTGGTCAGGCTACTCGCGATTCAGCCAAATGACAAGACCAAGAACCCCCTTTAAAATGGTGGAATGAAGACAGAAAGTAAGAAAATGTAATTATTTTAAATGATTTGTATGCTTTGGATCAGCTTGGGGGGGGGGGTACTGGTACAGATTCTGATTTTGGCCACACACCAGTAGCACTCCCTACAAAATTTAAGAAAAATTCACATAAAAAGTGATTAAATCTCAGTGAATGAACCAGCGTTGAGCTTGCTAAACCCTTAACACAGTATAAAAGTACATGAGAGGTGTGGCCTTCTAATTAGTAAGCTCCCAATGGCCACCTGTGAGTCTTTTATTGATCAGCACACGGTATAAAATATGCAGCCAGAGAGTGATTTCCACACAAGAAAAGGAGAGAGCAGTGGGAATTCAGTTCACCCTTGAGTTTTTAACATTACTCCATGGGAGATGCCAACACCCCCAATTACAGACTTAAGCACTGTCAAACTGGCACTTCACCCACTACTGCTGTGGTCCTGGGCAAGAGATGGCAGCGGAGGTCCAGGAGATGAAAGGTAATAAGGCTAGGGTGTGCCGTCCAGAAGACAGAATAAAGGTCTTGGAAAAAAAATAAATAATTACTGTGTGGCTGCTGTTTGTTTGCTGCCATTGTTTCTGAAGGGAATAGAACCTGCACTCAAGAGTGGAGAATTCAAACCGTCATTACCAACTCAGCCCCGTATGAACATGATAGGCAGTGCCAATGTATACACTGGCATGGTTCAACCTGCAGTAATCAAAGAGGCAAGTGTTAGGACCCGAGCATATTATCACTAACAAAAATCGAAGTTTCTGATCGAAGTGCTTCTTTCCATCTCTAGAAGGGTCTTGACGCTCTAAAGGTAGATAAAGACCCATGGGTGCACAAAGAACTGGTTGCAGGCCTGGCAGAACCCCAGTAGTGTTGTTCTATAGCTCAAATAAGACAGGGGAAGTTCAGAAAGACTGGAGGGTGGCAGACGTAGTCGTGCTACACAAGGCGGGGGAAGACAAGGAACAACCTGGGAATTACAGATATGTCAGCCTAACCTCTGTAGTAGGTAAACTGATGGGAGTCACTGATCAAAGAGGATCTTGTGGTCTACCTAGACAGCAACGGTTTACAAGACAGTAAACAGCATGGGTTTGTGGCAGGGAGGTCTCGTCAGACCAACCAGATAATTCTGACTGTGTAACAAAGGCAGTACATAAGGACCATGCTGTGGATTTACTCTACTTCAATTTCAGCGAGGCTTTTGACTCAGTGCCACACAGAAGACTGCTAAAGAAGCTGGAGGACCTGGCTATGGCTAGGGACATAGTTAGATGGACAGGAAGTCGGTTGAAGGAGAGACAGCAGAGAGTGGTGGTAAACAGGGTCAACTCGGAAAAGAGGGAGGTCACAAGTGGGGTGCCGCAAGGATCTGTTCTGGGTTCTGTCCAATTCAATATGTTCAGCAGCGACACTGAAAAGGCCATCCAGGACAAGCGGTGTCTCTTCACAGAGGACATAAAGCTATGCACTAGGATAGTGACAAAGGGATGAGGGAGATGCAGAGGGGTCTGCAAAGGCTTCAGGGGTGGTCTAAGATTTAGCAGTTGAATCTCAACACCAAAAAATGCAAGGTTATGCATTGGGGAGGAGAGAGAGTACTGGATGGGAGAGGTTAAAATGAGCACTACAGCAGAGGAAAGGGACCTGGGAGTCATCATTAATGACTCCCTCAAACAATCAAGCTAGTGTAACAAGGCCTACAGTACGGCTAATAGGATGCTGGAGTGTACTGGAAAGGGTATAGACAGTAGGAAAAGGGAAGTACTACTTCCTCTATCTGGGTCACTGGTGAGGCCGCACCTGGAATCCTGTGCTCAGTTCTGAGTCCTCACCTATGGACGGACAGGGTCAGGCTGGAGAAGGTGCAACACGGGGTACCCAAGATGATGCTGGGCAGATCTTATGAAGATCCTCTCAAGGGACTGAACGTGTACTCACTAGAGACCAGGTGGGGATATGATAGAGAACTTCAAGTTCCTGAAGGGAATAAACAAAGTGAATTGCGGGGAACTATTTAGCAGGAGTATTTATTTATTTGGTAACCGGGTAGGTACACTGGTCCCAGGGATCATTTTTAGGTATGACCCGAGCCATATGGATGACACAAACAGCACGTAGAACTACAAAAATTCAAGACAATGTAGCAAAACAGTAAAAGGAAATACAATACACAAGATTCAGCATACAATACACTGGTAATGCATTATAAGTTAGAGTTGGGCAGAGCACTTGTGGACAATCAGTAACTTCAAACAAATCAGTACAGAGAAACAGCATAATAGATGGAGTTAGGGAATGCAGCCTAACCATAACAGAGGAGAAATAAAAGTCAGCTATGTGGCAAGCATATTGGCACCCGTTAGTCAAGTGGGGTGGGAAGGCCGACAGTCAAGAACCCGAGGTCACGAGTGGAAACTGGCCGGAGGAAGGTTTAAGAGGGATGTGAGGAAGTTCCATTTTACGGAAAGGGTAGTAGAGCCATGGAACAGTCTGCCAGACGAGGTGGCGGGCACCAATGCCATAAATGGTTTTAAGCACTGCTGGGACAGAGTGATGGGTTTGGTGGTTGCTTAGATCAGTAGCAGCAGGGAGGGGAGCAGGAGGGTGGACCAGGAGGGCTAGAACCCTGCATGAACAATAGGTCCAAGGGCAGATAAGGAACACCAGGCAGATGAGGTGGACATGTGGTCTTTTTCTGCTATCACTGTCCTTCTGGGGCAGCAGCACAAGGTGAAGAGGGGTGGTTAAGTAAGGATTATAAAATGGGTTTCAAAAATCGTGAAACCTGATTGGCTAAGGGCCATCTTTGCCAGTGCTGTTATCTCAGCACAACAGCACTGGATAAAGATCCAGCAGCCTCTTCACGATAATATCAAATACTACCACACATACCAGACTGCCATCACAAACATGGCTGTCACCTTTACTCTCTAAAACCCTTCAACTAGGTCCTAAAATTAAAACTGCCTTAAATTTAAAAACATAATTAAATGTTACTTGCCATCATAATCCTGTTTACACACACAACATAACATGAACAGTGAAATACTACAGTACTTACGATTTTAATTTATGGTGTTTCTTTGCTGACCATGAAAAGAGAGGAAGGATCTAGCATCCCACGACTGCTCTCCTTCCTCTGGGGGAGGGTCGGGGCACTGCAGTGCACTGTAGCGGAGGCTGGCTGCGCAGCAGTGAGCAGCAGAATGGGGGAGAGCGCGGTGGGCATCGGCACATTGTGCCTGGACACCATTGCACGTCCAGCTCTCGGAGAGAAAAAACAGGCGGAAAATGGCGGAGTGAGATCTCAGCGGCTGATGGCCGCGCCCGGCGCCCCCCTGGTACCCAAGAGGATCCTGCATACAGGGTAGAATGAGCGATCAAAGGCCGGCCCTGTGGGGGTGCCAGACCGGCCCGGGGTGCGGTGTCAGCGGCCAGGGGATCATGAGGGATCTGCTCTGCAGGAGAAGAAATAGAGATGATATATATAAAAAATAAATAAATAAATACATAATCAGAGGGGTTTATTCCGGGGTTTGAAAACAAGATTGGGGACAAAGAAAGCAGAAGGGGAAAAACACAACAACACAGCTTTAAATAAATATTACAACACCCCCCCTGTACAGTATGACATCCGTCCCAGTCCCTCTCCCCCCACTGGTACACCAGTTAACCCCACAGTCCTTGTGAGAGCTTCCAAACAGTCTAAGTGTGCACAGAACGGGGAGTTCCAGGCCTGTGATGAATGGACACTCCGTGCAGTAACATTACAGTTGGGTTGGTGGCTGCAGCTGCTAAACACAAATTACACAGGTTGACAGAAACACTCAGCTGCTCCTGGCTTTAACTGTTGCTGTGGGCTTGTAATTAAGGTCGCACATGATGCCCAAAGATTTATTAACTAGCCTGCTGGATAGTTGAAATTGACAGCCGGACTGACAGTTTGTTGGGTAAAACCCAGTACTCACGACCTTTACATGACCAGGTGGTGCAGGTGTTGTGGGGCTGTCTCTCTAGTTAAGGTAGCTGTGGATGAGCTGAGCTGCCGGTGTAGATGATGATGATCCTGTTCACCCCACAAAGGGACTTGTCTTCACCCATCGCAACAGGCGGGCAGGCAGTCGATCTTCACCGAACAAGGGGACTTGTCTTCACCCACCCTGACAGGTAGGCAGTCAGGACCTCAATGAGTTGATCCCATCAGGACAAAGTTGTGTCTGCGACAGAGGCAGCAGCAGTCCACCCTCTCAGATTTAGAGCAGCCTTCAAGGTAACCCCCAGTGCTAAAGCCCTGGCGTGGTACTTTAGCTGCTGTAAGTCCCTGTTTCTGGAACTTAAAAGTCTGTTCAGTAACCAACTTTCAAACTTCAGTAACAGCATGGAAAGCTGTCAAAAACAGTTGCTTTCTCTTCAGAGGTTTCTCACAGAATCTCCAGGGCTAGCTGTCAAAGCTTCTTAGAATGCCTTCAAACCAACTAGTCCTCCTTTCCTGGTCAACAAAAACAAATAAACTCTACGTCCCACTGGCTAGGAAAGCATCACTAGCTCCAGCTCTGATTGGACTACTGCAGTTACCAATCAGGTCCTTGCTGTCCTCAGGGCAAACCACATCCAATATGGCTGCCCCCACACAGTCTTATTCAACTTCCCAAAATATATTTTAAATTAAAACACCTTGGGCAGCTTCAGGCTGCAGGATCAAATCCTCCGGGTCTCTACTGGTGGTCACTATGCTCTGGGAGCATAAGGAGAGGAAAGGAGCCCTATCAGAAGCTCCATTTTGTGGGCTCCCCAGGCAGAAGCAAGTCTCTGTTACCAGTGGCTCTTCTGCAGCAGAGGTTCATCAGACTTGCTAGTCCCAGTGCCATATCAGCATTTTCCTCTTTCTTTCCTTAACCCACTGGAGGCTTGTATGGGTCGGGGAACAGTTTAAATTTGTGTTATTTTATTTAATTATATTCTCCAGCCCCTTGCTCCAAGTCCAATGGGGCTGGGGAGGTGAAAGTAAAAAACGGCACTTCTGCTGCACTGTGGTGGGTACTTCAAGGTGCCGACAACCATGGTAGGCCTTTCCCTGCTTCCTGTCCCATTTTACAGCAGTTCAAGGGGGCGGTGGAACTTAGCAAGCGTGAGGTTCACCAGGCGTACTGTGGCGCCGACAACTGTTCAGTTTGCTTCCCGGTCCTGGCACCAGTCCAGGAGAGGGCCAGGGAAGCAGAAATGTAAGCAGCCCTAGCCACAGGTGCAGTAACCAGGAGACATGGCATCAGAGTCTTAGGTAAGCTCTCACATCCGGGAGGCGGAGGTTACATAAACATTCTCTCTCTTGAATGTAGGCAAGACAGAAAATGAACAAAATAGGGAAAAGGGAGGGAATAACGTAAAGAAAAAAGAAAGCTGAGGAAATGGGTAAATGTGGATGGAGTGGGAAAAATAGAGGGTTTGAGAGCCAATTAAAAATACATGCATTTTGCTGTTAGTAATATTTGAACTGGAAATGCCATGTCAGTGTTGGAAAATGCGGGACTATTTTGTAGAGGTGAACTTTATTTTGGTGCATTTCTTCACCCCCGCACCACCCCCAAAATAAAATCCTGAACCCATTTTATGATCACAATAAGACACTCCAGGGTGTGCACTTGGTGGGATAACGGCACTTCTACGCGTGGTTGAGAGGCACCCGGCGTACCTCGTACTCACAACACACCTGGTGTGCAGTTATCAGAGTGGGGTAACACTTAAATTCGCACAAATAAAAAAATTCCATGCGTTTGGGACCGGGAATCGAAACCTGGTCCACAGACGCACTGCCTCCCTTGCTGCCTGCGAATCATCCTGTCGAGCCATAGCAGCTGCTCTCTGGCCCCTAATCCCAGCAGAGTTCTTATCCTCTACCTGGAAAGAGTGAGAGGGTGCACTACCACACATACACCCTTTCATGGTTTCTGTTGCATGGTTTTGACGTGTGCTGTAGAGCATACGAGATAGTGACCCGGTAGAAGTGGGCTGCAAGGCCCAAGGTACAGCTGACAGCCTTTAACCACCCAGGAAGTGAGGTCATTACAACAGTGACCCCCCCCAGCCGGCTCCGTGACACAGAGCAAAGGGTTTCGCTTGGCACAGTGTCAACCCGGGTTCAAGCCCCGAGCCCAGGTGTCAGGAACGGAGACCGGCAGGGAGGGAGTTCAGAGAGTCCATTGGGTACTTCCCTTTTAGGGATTGGGTGAACCCGCGGCACCTGGAGGATTAGGCGACATTCTAGGCGGCATGCAGCCTCAACACGCCGCCATAAGTCCCCACTCTAGGTTGCCGTCGCATTCGGCCCAATACGAGGTGAAGGGGAGTGGGGAAGGCAGAAAACAGAAACTGTCCCCCAATCAACCGGATGACAGCCATCAGTCCCGTCACCACAAAGCCCCGTAAGTGTCTAGACTGCCCCCGCAGCACCTGGCATACATGTCAGTGTCTATGGGCGCTTCTCCCCCAGGAGGGGGAACCCTCCCAATGAAGCTTACATCGGGTTACCCAGAGCTGCAAAGAAGGGCGGTGGACGACGGAATGGCGGCAGGTGTACCCAGGCGGTCCGAAGGTGTGGCCAATCAGGGGAGCCAGGAAGGAGCAAAAAAAACAACAACACTGACCTAAACCCGGAGTGGATTACTATGCTTACAGCATTAGTAAAAGGCTCAAAAGTGTTACACCAGGTGAGAACCTTATCCCTGATTGAGCCCAATTGCTCAGAGTTGTGTTTATCGTTGAGTCTACTGTAGATCTACAGCCAAAGAGGTTTATGGTAGCACTGACACAGTATTGTTAGCAAGGCTTTTTAAACACTTCCATTATTGAAGCGACAATACCAGG
The DNA here is from genome assembly GCA_016271365.2 of Neoceratodus forsteri. Lineage (NCBI taxonomy): Eukaryota > Metazoa > Chordata > Ceratodontiformes > Ceratodontidae > Neoceratodus > Neoceratodus forsteri. Next base: position 350,062,411 of record JADMNL010000024.1, read on the forward strand.
CTCATGGACAGATGCTTTTACAGCACTTTAGAGTATTTTTCCATTTTTCTGCAAACCGCTGAAAACTGTCATCAGCAAGACTCAAATCTCATAATACTGCAACAAAGTTTAGAATTCAGGACATTCCATTATTTATTTATTTTATTTATTGAGACCTTGGATTAACACCTTTGAGCAGAAAGCTCTTTCATAGGTTCCACGTCAAGTCTGACACAAACAAGAATACAGATATGTTCCACAGATATAGCAAGAAACAATTGAAAACTGTTTCCAGGCATAAATTCTAACAATAGTTACACAATCTAAGCACATACAGGGTGCAGAGTCAAAACAAAGGCTAACTTTTCACTAGGTAACGGTAACATAACATGAAGACGCTTGTTTAAAAAGGAGAATTGTACAACTAACAACATAGGCAGACAATTGGATTGTGCCTGAGTCAAAGAAAGAAGGAAGGTCTTGTACCAGTAGAGAGGAACAGGGGAGGGAGGAGGAAAGTGTGGGGAGGGAGAAGGCAAGCAGAAGTGGGGACTAGGAAGGGGATAGACAGGAGGGAAAGGGGACGAACAGATATGTAGTCAAAGTGGAATAGTGGGGGAAGGGGGTGGAGGAGAGCAGGGAGGAACAGGTGCTGTAGGTAGTGTGGTGATGATGAAGATGTATTAAGGTGGTATGGAATGACAGAGGGGCAGAAAGGGAAGAGGTGGTGGAGGGAGGTAGGAGGGAAAATAAATAATTTAAGCAGGAGTAGAAAGCCCATGAAAGTGTTAATATTTATTAAACAGTTAACATTAAATAGTTATTATTTAAGATAGTTGCAGGAAATCCAGCTCTTTCCCTCTGGGAGTTCATCTGTTTCAGTGCTTTTTCCTGATTTGAAGTCATAACGCAGCTAGGCCACACACCCGCCCTTGGCCTGGCAGTGGAGAGCCCTCATTATTTCTAGCCTACAGGCTCTTCACCTCCCTCAGTTACCATATAGTTGCACTGGACTATGAATGCATTGCATTATGCATAAGACCAGGCCTCCCTGAGGCGGCTTACTACCAACTCATATCATGTATTGCTTTAGCTACCAATTGTATAGGTCTTACCTGTTCATTAGGTAAATATGTTGCTAGCTCTGCCCTGTTTTAGCTACCAAATGTATAGGCATTAACCCGTGCTCATTGTATTTATACTCTGTATGACTGCTCACCCACATTTATTCTATGCATGTACTGTATGAATGTCTATGGCTATGTTTTATTCAGATGTGGAGCCTTTGGAACGAGTCTATGATTAAAAGAGTTGTAATTCCGATTTCTTAAATAAATAAATAATCCTCTGAAGTAACATCACAACTTCTTGACATACAAAAAGATTCCGATGTCACAAGCAGTGAACTTTCAAAAAGACAGTCTAAAGAGCTGCCCCCTTTTTCATACAAATTTTGTGTAACCAGGTTCTGCTGATGCCATCATCTATGACTTTGTTGGTAGAAATTAGAAAATCGTCTGAAGAATGGGGAGTGGAGAACACAGCCTTAGGTACAGAACAGATAAAACAGGAAGCAGAACAACAATGGTAGCCGGCCTGGTAGCGCTGAGGGTTGAGGTGCTGAACGCCACACCTCGCGCCATGCCGGCGACCCGGGTTCGGAAGCGAGCCCGGGTTGCTGGGGGTCGGCAGTGGAGGGAGAGGACAGAGCATCCGGAGGACAGCTCTCCTCTCCCAGGAGGGACAGGGGTCCCGGCTCGGTGCCCTGCAGATCTCTGGCAGAGGCTGGAGATACTGCAGAGGACAGAGAGGAGTGGGGGAGTGGCAGATGTCGGATACGCCTTGACGTCAGGGCACCAGCCACTCCCCGGAGAAAAACAAGGAAAATGCCTCTCGGCTCCGCCGGAGACGGAGCACCAGAGCTTGCCTCCGATTTACGGCCGCCCACCTGGCATCCTCCCGAGACTGACGTTACTGCAGTGTTGGGGTGGTGGGGCCCGCCAGCCCCATCCCCGCCGGAGGGGGGTATAACCGAGGCTACATGGGTGACAGAGGATGGTCGGGTAGGGTGAGCCATAGGGGGATGACTCCATGTGCTCCCGAGGAAAACCAGAGCTGAGGGGGCGAAGGAGGCACAAATAGGAAAACAAAACCAAAAAAAAGAAAAAGAACAATGGTTATATTAGAGGAGAATACAACGGGGTTTCACTGAAAACACCATGCATAACAGGGTGTAATCGCACATGGCCCACTGAGTTTGACAATACCAAAAATGGTACAACAAATTCAACACACAGGTTACTTATGTAAAATGTCCAGTGTTGCCAATAGTTGAGAAATTGGAGAGTACACTGTTACAAGGCATGGATAAGCTTTTCCATTAAATACATTTCCTGATACCAATCTTCCAAACCCCGGGGGTCACCTCTCAGTGATGGCCTTATTTACTGCTACCCAATTAAACCCTATTAAACGTGCAAAAGTACTCAGCTTTGTAAATGACAGCTAATAAACTACTGACCTAGCAGCCCACTATTTCACTTCCACAGGCCCAAGCAGCCCCAAAGCAGATGGACCATAGGAAGGATGGAGGCCTCTGTAAGGGTTCCCAGAGGGAATCTGCAGGGGATGCTGCTCAAAGTAGACAAGGGGCACAGGGTCATTCCACCGAGGAAGCATTGCTACACATGCTTGGTGAACCTGTGGGAACACAGGATGGAGTTGATGAACAGAGGTTCTTATGTGCTGGTGTCAGCAAATAAAATTATCAGGTGGCCAAAATGGGATTAAAGGAGGGTAAAGAAATATCTAAAGGAGTGGTAGAGGGATAAACATAATGGGCGTTTGAAAGACGTCTACAGAGATCCAGTCCGAGTTACCCTGATAAAAGGATCTCTGCACCCCATCCAGAATGGATCAGGGCTAATTTACTACTGCCATCTTTGTCAACTTGGTCAAAGCCTTCAACACGCTGTCCCACCCCCTTCTCCTGGACAAGCTTAAGGCAACGGGGGCTCTCTGCCTCTTCAGTCAGCTGGTTCTACTTCTACCCAGAGGGCAGGTTGCAAGCTAAACATATTGGAGATATCCTTCCACCCAACTTTCAGTCTGTTCAGGTGTTCCCCAAGGTCCTGTCCTGGCCCAATACTCTTCTCCATAGTCCTAAATTATCTCCCTTCTGTCTGTTCTTCTGTCTCCATCCACATGTAGGCAGATGATACTGTGCTGTTTGCCTCTGGCTCCTCTGCTCCAGAACTTGCTGTCCATCTCCAACAGGACTGAGACAGTGCTCAGTATTCACAAAAGAAGAAGAGGAGGAGGAGTTACCTAAACCAAACAATAGAAGCACTCTGGGTAGTGGGGTTGACACCAGTCCATTTACAGAAGAAAGAGTCCTGAAAGAACTCCTAAAACTCAAGGTGGACAAAGCAATGGGGCCTGATGGGATTCACCCTAGAATCCCAAAAGAACTAAGGGAGGACCTAGTGACACCACTGACCACACTTTTTAACAAATCATGGGAGGATGGGGTGGTACCTGAGGACTGGAGGAGGGCAGATGTGATTCCCCTTCACAAAAGTGGGAGCAAGGCAGAAGCAGGAAACTACAGACCTGTTAGTTTGACCTCAGTGGTGGGGAAAATGATGGAATCACTTCTGAAAGAAAGAATTGTTGAGTACCTAGAGGTCAGTGGGGCAGGGACCCAAAGCAGCATGGATTCACAGCAGGAAGGTCATGTCAGGCGAATCTAATCGATTTCTTTGACTGGGTGACCAAAGTAATAGACCAGGAGGGCTGTGGATATGGCCTACCTAGACTTCAGCAAGGCATTTGACACAGTCCCTACAAAAGATTAATAATCAAGTTAGCCAGCCTGGGTAGCAAACTGGCTGCACAACAGGACACAGAAGGTAATAGTGAATGGAACACATTCCAAAGAAAGGGGGGTTACTAGTGGAGTACCTCAGGGCTCAGTACCAGGTCCAGTCCTCTAACGTCTTTATAGGTGACATTGCAGAGGGTCTGGAAGGAAAGGTATGCTTCTTTGCAGATGACACAAAGATCTGTAACAGAGTTGCTACACAAGGGGGGTTAGAAAGGATGAGAAGGGACTTGGCAAGGTTGGGGGAATGGTCAGACATATGGCAACTTACATTCAATGCAAATTAGTGCAAAGTAATGCACCTGGGAAATAAAAATCCAGAAGAGTACACAATAGCAGGGGAGGTACTAACAACAACAATAATGGAAAGGGACCTGGGGGTAGTCATATCAGATGACCTAAAGGTGGGTAAGCAATGTGAAGTCGGTAAGGAGAGCCAGGGGGATACTGGGACGCATAGGGCGGGGCACCACAAGTAGAAAAAGAGAAGTGGTTATCCCTCTGTACAGACAGTTGGTGAGACCCCATCTGGAGTACTGCGTGCAGTTTTGGAGACCTCATCTACACAAAGACATAGACAGGATGGAAGCAGTCCAGAGGAGGGCAACTAAAATGGTGTAGGGTCTACATCAGAAACCATATGACGAGAGACAGAGAGCTTAATATGTATACCATTGATGAAAGGAGGGACGGGGGAGACATGACAGAAACTTTTAAGTACCTCAAAGGAATCAACAAAGTCCAGGAGGGCAGCACCTTTCAGAAAAAGAGATGTGTAAGAACAAGGAGGCACAATTTAAAGATGGGGGGAGAACGGCTCAGGCGTAATGCAAGAAAAAAAATTTTCATGGAGAGAGTGGTGGACACATGGAACCGCCTTCCTGGAGAGGTTGTGGGGTCTAAACAGTGGGGGAATTCAAACATGCATGGGACAGACATAAGGCAATTATAGTGGGGGGGTGCAGGAAGTAGGCTGTTGGCTAACTAGAATCTGCAGCTTATCCAATAGGTAGGGAAATGGGCACACTGGGTGGGCCAAGTGGTCCTTATCTGCCATCAAAATCTACGTTTCTATGTTCAGCACTGACTGCATTCCAACCTCTTGTCCCTCAACGCAATGAAAACTGCCTCCATGACCTCTGGCTTCCAGCATGGCTCACCAGGATCTCCCCTTCCCCTACTTCCACACCCTGATGGTACTGCGACTCAGGGTGTCTCCTCTAAGTATCTTGTGGCCTTGATGGACCAGCACCTTGACTTCTCAGCACACATGGATGCCATCCTCCTCAAGCTTCACCTCAAACTGGGTGTACTCTATAGAAACAAAGCCAGTATTCCTCTCCCTGCCCACCATGAGCTAGTCACGAAGATGATTCTCCCTATCTTCAATTATGGTGACACTGTCTACAGTGCCACTCCCAAGTCCACCCTTGCCAGAATGTACCCCGTTTCACTCTTTTTGCTGTTTAGCCCTGAAGTGCCTCCCTCATACACACCAGTTTCTCAACTCCTCTCTCAATGCCAGACACCTCAGCCACTGTATCACTTTCACATCCAAATTCTGCTTTGGCTCTCCACCTACTGCCTTTCTGCCTCCCCCACCTTATCAGGAACAATATTTTCCATTCCTTTCCCTACCCTCCAGGAAAACTTCTATGGGACAAGCTGCCTTCTCATATAATTTCCTAAGCTCTGGTCCTCTCTTCTCCCTTCTAGCTGCTCAGCCTCGTCCTTCTCCCACTTCAAATACCTTCTTGCATGACTTTACTAGCCCTCTTGCAACTGTTCCTGGCCCTTGTGTTCCTTCATCCCCAAGTTGTTGATGTCCCCCTTGCACCTCCCCTTCCACCAGTGATGAGAAACTTCCAACTCCTCTTAGCTAACTGCGCCTAATCAGTCATATCTGGATTTATTTTACTTCCAAGCCTACCTTCTGCATTGCCTTTGGCAGCTGTCGCACTTTAGCAGTCTGGGTGGTGGAAATCTGCTACTATCTAGCTTTGCTCCCAGTCCAGTGTAGCACTTTTGCATTAACTTGCATTATTACTCATCTGTATTTTGTGCTGCAATTTCTGCCCATAAATTGTGCCTGTACACTATTAGGTATTCTTACTTTATTGTACTAATGTTTTTATAGTATTTTATTACTATTGCACCTCACGTTGTGTATTTTCACTTGCACACCCCATATTGTAGACTCCCTTCATGTCTTTCCACTCCAGGTGAAATTTTGAGATAAACAAGCACAGTTTGTATGTAGGGCACTAGATAAAACATAGGGCACGTGTTCCTACAGCAATAGGAGGAGTTTTAGAGACAGTTCCCCAAATATTTTTTGTTCCGCAGAGCTTTAGACCCACAACATAAACAAATCCAAGTCTAATATTTGTTTAGGATCTCTGCCTTTTCACAGTCTCCCTCTCCCCACCCTCCCCTTTATTAAGCCTCACTATCCCTCCCTTGGTCTTCCTTCACTCCCTGATGTACCTGTAAAAGGTTTTATCCCCCTTCTTAACTGAGTTGGCTATCTTTTCCTCGGTTTGGGCCTTTGCTGTTCTGACTGCCTTCCCAGCTTCCTTTTGCTTTAACTGATACAGTTCTCTGTCCTGCTCCTTCTGTGATTCCTTGTACTTCCTGAATGCTTTCTTTTCCTCTTGAACCTTCACTGCCACTTCCTTTGAGAACCATAGTGGTTTCTTACATCGTTTTGTTTATTTGCTCAACACAAAGGCTCGTTACCTCTATGATGGCAGTTTTTATTATTCCCCATTGTTCTTCCACCCCTCCTTCTGCCCATTTGCTAGTGCATTCCTTAGGCACTCACCCACTTTGGCAAAGTCAGCCCTCCTAAAGTCCAGTACTTTTGCCTTTGTATGGCCTGACTCTATTGCTGTGTTTATTGTGAACCATACTGTTCGATGGTCGCTAGTTCCCAGATGGCTACCCACTTCTACATCTGTGATCCTCTCTCCATCTCCATTTGAGAGAACCAGGTCTAAGACTGCTCCCTCTCGAGTGGACTCCAATACTAGTTGTCTAAGGCATGCCCCTGTAGGGCATCTAGAATAACCCCACTCTTCGAAGTGGCTGCTGCAACTGCACTCCAGTTAACATCTTAGTGAGGCTTAATAAAGGGAGGGAGGGTGGGCAGAGGAGACTGTGAAAAGGCAGAGATACTAAACAAATATTTTTGCTCAGTATTTACAAATGAAGAGGGGAGTACCTAAAACAAACAGTAGAAACACTCTGGATACAGAAACTGACACCAGCCCATTTACAGAAGAAAGGGTTATGAAAGAACTCTTAAAACTGAAGGTGGACAAAGCAATGGGGCCTGATGGGATTCATCACAGAATTCTAAAAGTACTAAGGGTAGAACTAGTGACACCACTGACTACCCTTTTTAACAAATCATGGGAGGATGGGGTGGTACCCGAGGACTGGAGGAGGGCAGATGTGATTCCCCTTCACAAAAGTGGGAGCAAGGCAGAAGCAGGAAACTACAGACCTGTTAGTTTAACCTCAGTGATAGGGAAAATGATGGAATCACTTCTGAAGGAAAGAATTGTCGAGGTATCTAGAGGCCAGGCGGGCAGGACCCAAGGCAGCATGGATTCACAGCAAGAAGGTCATGCCAGACGAATCTGATAGATTTCTTTGATTGGGTGACCAAAGCAGTAGATCAGGGAGGGGCTGTGGACATGGCCTACCTAGACTTTAGCAAGGCATTTGACACAGTCCCACACAAAAGATTAATATACAAGTTAGCCAGCCTGGGAGTGGGTCCCAAGATGACAGCCTGGGTAAAGAATTGGCTGGAGTATAGGACACAGAGAGTAATAGTAAATGGAGTCCACTCTGAAGAAAGGGGTTACTAGTGGGGTGCCATGAGGTTCAGTATTAGGACGGTCCTCTTCAATGTCTTTATAGCGACATTGCAGAGGACTGGAAGAAAAGTATGTCTCTTTGCAGATGACACAAAGATCTGCAACAGAGTTGATGCACAAGGTGGGGTGGAAAGGATGAGAAGGGACTTGGCAAGGTTAGAGGAATGGTCAAATGTATGGCAGCTTAGATTCAATGCTAAGAGTGCAAGGTAATGCACCTGGAAACAAAACCCTGGGAAAGAGTACACAATGGGGTGAGATACTAACAACAACAAAAATGGAAAGGGACCTGGGGGTAGTCATATCAGATGACCTAAAGGTGGGCAAGCAATGTGAGAGGGCAGCAAGGAGGGCTGGGGGGATACTGGGATGCATAGGGAGAGGCATCACCAGTAGAAAAACAGGAAGTTATTATCCCTCTGTACAGACAGCTGGTCAGACCCCATCTGGAGTACTGCGTGCAGTTCTGGAGACCCAATCTCCGCAAAGACATAGACAGGATGGAAGCTGTCCAGAGGAGGGCAACTAAAATGGTGCAGAGTCTGCACCGGAAGACATATGAAGAGAGACTAAAGGAGCTTAATATGTATAGCCTCGAGGAAAGGAGGGAGAGGGGGGACATGATAGAATCTTTCAAGTACCTCAAGGGAATCAACAAAGTCCAAGAGGGTAGCATCTTTTAAAACAAGAGGTGTGCAAGAACAAGGGGGCATAATTTGAAGATAGAGGTAATTTAAGGAAGTATTTTTTCACAGAGAGGGTTGTGGATGCATGGAACGGCCTTCCGGAGGAGGTTGTGGAGTCAAAAACAGTGGTGGAATTCAAGCATGCATGGGACAGTCATAAGGCCATTCTAGGGGGTGGGGGTAGGAAGAAGTAGGCTGCTGGTTAACTAGGATCTGCAGCTTATCCAGTAGGTAGGGAAATGGGCAGACTGGGTGGGCCAAGCAGTCCTTATCTGCCGTCAAATTCTATGTTTCTATGTTAAATCTACACTCCTAGGTGAGCTCAGCTGAACCACATCATTCCAGCAAAGTTTGCAGCACACTAGCAGGCATCAGAGTGGGAGAGTCACACACTAGAACATGACAGCCAGGCCAGCCCAATGGTCTGTACAGATGACCACAGTTTGAAGGCAAGCTCAGAACGCCACGTCAGGAGGCAGCTAGACCACAGCTTCTGCCGCTTGGCAGCGCACTGCGGTCAAGAGCTGGCATCGGGCAAGGGAGCTTGCTCCTTCCACAGGACATCACTACATGCAGCAGAGACAGTCAGAAGCCTCCACTCACATCATAGAAGGAAAAAAGGCAGGGATTAAAACCCATGTACTATCTAGATGACAGCAGAGGTTCGTGGACACCCTTGGGTCCTAGCCCACACCAGCAGACTGCCTCAGGACGTGGGGAGGACATAGCCCCCACCCGGGTCTCTGCCATGCACAGGAGTCTCCTGCACTGCATTGGAGACATTGGGTGGACGCAAGACCCAGGGGAACAGGGGATCAACAGACCTAAACAGGGTTTATCCATGGGACCAGGGTGTCTCCCTGATGAACTTGGCCAGAGAAGGAAAAACTCTTGGAAAGCAGAAAATAAAAATGTGACGCCTCACATATTTTGTAGCTAAGACACAGTCCGTAACACAACTGTGCCAAGCTTCTTTGTTATGCAGGTGTTCTAACTAATCAACAGAGAGATCGGTGGTACCAAAGTTTTTACTGAAATAACATTCTACTGAGACTGAAGTACTGATACGACTGTAGAAGTAAAGGAGGATGCTGGAGTATCGCCCAGTACAATAACTGCGATGGCAAATTGGCAAGCGTTACTGGGAATGCTGTATAACGAGGTCGGTCCGGAGGCATACCACTACAAGTACTGGCACGTCTGCATGTTCGTCTCCCCCCTCTTCGAATGTATTTATGGCAATATTCTTGTTCAGTTGTAGGCAGAACGGGTTTAGGACACAGCCTGTGCAAACCTGTATTAGTCTGTGAACACTGTAACAAACAAACACACACACCCCTACCTTATAAATTCGCAGTTCGGCCGGAAGCATTCACCGATCTAATTACAAACAAGTTAAAATTCTTTCGTTACAGTGACACAAACATTTTACCACTTGTTGCTATTAACGTGCCCTGAATTCACTTTCAAACTCACCAGCCGCTGAACAGTTAACTAAAATTCTAGTAAACAAATGTCGACTCCCCTCTTTTTCTTTAACAATATAGCTGACAAACTGCACTCGCGTATTTCATTAACACTAAAGCACATCTCAGGTGAGCCTAACCAGTCGCCCGCCTTTGTAACTTGCAGCGGCACATGAAGCGCCTCAGTGAAGAACGAGCCCAGGTATCCCTTATTAAAGTTATTCTTGGACGCTTTACCTTGTAGATGGTGACAGTCCTGCCTTTATCCGTGACAATGACATGGTCGCTTTCCCTGCCTGGCTCGATGCCCAGCACCCCAGCTGTACCCCCGACTTGCCCGGCAGACGATGAAAACAACGTGAACCCCTCATAGAAGGCAGCCATGCTGCTACAGAGTTCAGTCTTCGAGACTACCTGCGCGATATCGCGAGACACCCATTGTGGAAGGTTGCTGTTGGGAAAGAAAATGTTCGCGCATGATAAAGAGTGACGATTATCAGCACTAGCGTCCCCTAGTAGTGTGGGGGGAGTCGGACAGTGTACAGGTCTTGTATAGCTGTGCAAAACCGAGTGATGCACATTTACAAAGAGGTCCTGGGCTCCTGGTTGGGACAGCCCAAGTTACAGCAGTAGATACGAAACAGTATTCACAGAACATAATTATCACAAACAAAGGATCTTGGAGTTGGCAGAAGTACAGAGACGAATAAGGACAGCTACTCGCATCAGGGTGCAGTTCAAATAGGGAGGTGGGCAGCGACACGGGCAGAGTAGCTGAATCATACGGTCCACATCTGCCGACACCATTCCTATGTACTCGGCATCATGCCTCTCAACTGTACCACATTACGAGGAACGTTCCTCATTCTACTTCACACAAGCTCCCTGTTCCACATTGTGAGGACTCATTCAACATTCAACGTCAACATTTTAAAGCAAAAATCCATAGTAAATGATGCAACAAAATATATTATTCAGTTAATAACAGACTTTCTGAACATAGAGGCAACATTTTAACAGTATTTGAGCTTCTTAGGTAAAGATTTAATTAAGTGTTCCACATTTTGCTCATTTGTACCACATTCTGAGAGGCAATGTTCCACATTTGGGGGACAAAAGGTTGAGAGGTATGCTCGGCATCATTTTAAAACACTGCAATTCAACAAGTACGAATGTAACCAGGTTCCAGTGTTAAGGTTTTTTTTATGTTATTTAGCACCTAATGCCTCCATTTGTAACCCATAACCTGGTGAGCCTGGGTTCGGGGAGAAAACATTCACTCGGCATCAGGGCTAGGTCTGTACTTCTGGACAGGGGCACCCAAGTAACTCCGGACACAGGAAGCAAGAACTGTGAATGTCCAAAGCAGGAGCGGGATCCTAAAGTGGGGCTTTTATTCACTTACACACAGGAATACAAAGCAGGATGGACTCCCACAGGGCTACACTCACTGGTGGTACAGAGGTCAGAACACATTGTCTTCATCATCACAACAACTTTTTCCCTCAGGATCTGAACACACTGGGCTGTCAGCTCGAACTGGTACTCTCTCTCTCTAACTTGGATTCCCTGGCATGGCCCTCGGCCAGCACTGGTACACACTTTCCATATAGCATGGACATTTCTGCTGGCGGCTCCCTGTACCACCCATGAGCACTTCCAATCTCTTAGGAAAAAACACATATCCTAATCCCACATCTGGGTACTTTCTGTGAACACTGGCCAAGTGCCCGGGAGAAAGCTATAGGTGCCCAAAGTGACTCTGTGGAGGTAAATCTGGATTCTCCAGCTGGGGGGGTTCCCACCTTTTGTCCCCAAATTCATACCAAGCCATTCATTTGGAGTCAACACCTTTCCTTTGAAACTCTCTGTTTGTAGACTACTATCTCGAAATGTATGTCACATTTAACAGTCTACTGTCTCTGGTAAATGGTGTCCTGACTTGTAACGTTCTTTAAGTGGCTATGTCCATCCCTGTAGACCCCCACTGATTAGATGCATTTCAAGCCATACACAAACTTAAGTACTGTACCTGGCTGTCCTTTCCTGGCCCACAGTAGCAGATACTTAACACAACAATCTCGGTGAAACATAAGCTGTCTGGCAGAGCAGACTCACCCTGGTTCGCAGGTGCCCACAGGCTTCTCTCAGGGAAAAACCAAAACGTACTTCTCGGTGCCTCAGCACAAATCTTCTTCATAGGCAGCTTCTCTTCTTCCAGCAGGGCCAGGGGAATTGCCCCTGAAGAGCTGGTCTGGTCCCCCCCCCATCTCTCTCAGGGATGGGGCACTGGAACAACTGAGGGACGGTCTCAACCACTTCAGAAATACTCTTCTTTGTCCTTCTCTAGGGCGAGAACACACACCCACTACGGAGGTAGCTCTGAACAGAGCTGAGGGCTCTGAGGGACTGCCAACTGCAGTGCACGTCTTCCCTCCACCACAGACTGCACAAGGCTCCTACTCACTAACTTTGAAAACCCCAACGTTCTAACCTAACTCCCAACTGCATCATTCCACTGTGGCTTATGCTGCTGCGAGAATTCTATATGATGTCATCCCTCCAGCTCAGCTGAGAACGAGGAAAGAGTGAGACAGTGTGAAATCCATTTAACTGGTGTTTCACAAGCTGCCTTCCCTGCCTGCCACTAGATCTAAGTGGGATTCTAGTAACCCCAGGTGACGGGGGTTACACCCACCCTTGAGCCACAGCTGTGGTTCTCTGATGAACTCAACCTGCCAGACTGCCACCCGCAGTCCAGGTCTGAAGCCACCAGCCCCTCACAGAAATGCAGGTAGTCTGAGAGCCACAACCATGGTTCTCTGACGAACCCGACCTGCCAGAATGCCACCCACAGTCCAGGTCTGAAGCCACCAGCCCCTCACAGAAACACAGGTAGTCTGAGAGCCACAGCTGTGGTTCTCTGATGAATCCGACCAGCTAGACTGCCACCCGCAGTCCAGGTCTGAAGCCACCAGCCCCTCACAGAAACGCAGGTAGTCTGAGAGCCACAGCCATGGTTCTCTGATGAACCCAACCTGCCAGACTGCCACCCGCAGTCCAGGTCTGAAGCCACCAGCCCCTCACAGAAATGCAGGTAGTCTGAGATCCACAGCCGTGGTTCTCTGACGAACCCGACCTGCCAGACTGCCACCCACAGTCCAGGTCTGCAGCCACCAGCCCCTCACAGAAACGCAGCAACATACTTGCCCTCAGGGACTGATTACCTCCAGGAAGGGAGCCCTAACTGCAAATTTTTGCTTTCTTTACACGAAGACAGTTGCCTCCGGGTTTAAATCCAGAATCTTTTACTGCTGTGGCCCACTGGCTGCAGTCAGCCCCAGGAGCACTCTGATTGGCTCCATATAGCTCTGCACTGTTAATGTTTGATTATATTGTGCTAGATTATGTTTTCTGTTAGAACTGTCTTGTTTGTATTTTATAGCTGAAGTTTTCTGATTTAATATAAATGCCTGTATTGTGTTCCTCATAAAACCAGTAGCGATCTCAGCTCAGGCATTTGAACCCCCCCTTCACCTTTTTATGCTAGTATTGTTTTTTAAATAGCCCTGTTATTGCTCACTCAGACTTGGAGGCACCTTGCCTAACATCTTGGTCTGCAACACCCCCTCCCTCCCGTTTAAGCTAGTCTGCATTTCTTTTTAGCTCCACGAGCAGCCTCACCCCCTCTGACTTTCTTATTTAATTCTCCTCTGCCTTCTCCTTCCAGGTAGTCTGAGAGCCACAGCCATGGTTCTCTGATGAACCCGACCTGCCAGACTGCCACCCGCAGTCCAGGTCTGAAGCCACCAGACCCTCACAGAAACGCAGCTACGGACTTGCCCTCAAGGGCTGATTACCTCCAGAAAGGGTGCCCTAGCTGCCAATTTTTTTGCCCAGCCACCCACTCCCTGCAGTCCTGATTAAATACACATAAACCCCACTCTGGCTTTCTAGCTCACTCCTCTCTAGCTTCCCCCCCCCCATCCTTATTCCACTATGTGTGTCAAATCGTGGATCCTGTTCTGGTCCTTCTTCTATCTCATATAGCATGCCAAATTTATGCCACCTCAAGCCTTTATTACTGTGGATACTAATCTGATCTGCTCTGTAACTAGTTCCTGTCCCTACGTGGATATATGCCTTTTCAACTCCCCAATTCTTCAACACTATTTTCATATTACCTTTAGCGCTGGTACACGAAATGAATTACCACCTCAGCTTATGACTTCCGCCAACATCATAGAGGCATCACCTATACAGATAGCAGTCAGAGTACTCGTCTCTGCCACCCATAGTGGGAAGGGCAAAAAATGTTGGAGCGTGCCCCCCATGATGATGGCACACAACGACGTAAAGGGTTTACCAGTATGAAGCTTACTACTGCCACTCTGAGAAAACTTTTACTCCTTCTTCTCCTGTGCTCAGGAAATGTGGAGCTCAATCCGGGGCCACCAGTTGCAATCACATCACCCTCTGACCTTGCCACGCTGAAAGGCATGTGTTTCCTCCACATTAATGTATGCAGTCTGTTAAAAAGTTATCCATGATCCAGGCCTGGGTCCTCCATACTCGACCAGACATCCTAGTGGTTTCAGAAACCTGGCTTAGACCGGCCACCTCCGACAGGGAAGTCAATATTCCTAACTATTTACTATTTAGAGCAGACAGATACTTCAGAGGTGGAGGGGTTGCCATCTATGTCAAGGATAGGTATACGGCATCCTGTCTGAGTGCTTTATCTGTTGCAAATGCTTATGAATGTCTATCTCTTCAAGTCACCATCTCGCACACTTCAGCATTATGTATCATAGAGTGCTATACAAATTGTAAAAAAACAAAAACAAGGTGCTGCGTCAGCAAGTGGTCTAAAAGCAAAACAAAATGGTTATATTAAATGCACGCTGAAAATAGAAAATAGAGTTAAAAATCTATGCTTCGACCTTAGGTCTTCTTCAGGAAATATCTAGAAGATAAAAAAAAACAAGTTAGGGTGCTATAGACCTCCTTCTGCCGATCTACAATTGTTACCTCATCTGAGTAATATCATCGAACAACAATCCTCAGAAATAATTATTCTTGGGGATCTTAATTTAGACTGGCTATCTAAAACCGCCACTCCTCTAGTAGCTTTCTGTGACACCCATGGATTATCGCAACTCATTGTTGAACCAACACAAGTAAATAAAAGGAACATGGATAACAGCTCCCTGCTATATGTTATCCTAGTGAACAAACCACATCTCTTCTCCTTTGCTGGCACCTTTTTCAGTGATATCAGTGATCACTCATTTATTGCTTGCATAAGATCAAGCAACAAACCTACTACTTCACCGAAGTTTGCTGCCAAGAGATCTAGATGGAACTTTGATCTCACTGCCTACATAAACGAACTGAAACACTCCTTGCATTAGCAAGAGTTCTATTTGGCAAAAAACACGCCATCAGCATTTGACATATTCAGCAAAATTATCCTAGACGCCCTAAATAAATATGCCCCTATAGTTAAGGTGCGAATAGCAAAAAATGCATGTAGATGGTTCACACCATTATTAAAATCTGCATTGACTGAAAGAGATAACCTATGGAAAAAAGCAAACAAAACCTGTCTGCTGCGGACTGGTGCAAGTTCAAAAGAGCACGAAATTCATGTACTAGAATGGTTAGAGATACAAAAGATGCATACTATCATTCTGAGTTTCTCTCTGCCTCCAAAAATCCTACAAAATGTTGGAAAACCGTCAAGGACTTGTCTGGTCACATGTCCAGTGGCTCACTACCTGATGAAATCTCCTTAAACAATAACACCATTAGTGACAGACTGGAAGTTCTGGATGCCTTCAATAATCACTTTGCGACTGCAGGCTTGGCCTTTGACGATTCCCCTGTGAATTTTATTCGCTCTCAGGTGGATAATCAAGGTGCAGATCCCAGCGTCACTGATTCAGTCTTCTCCTTGCATCCTACTACTCTAAAAGAAGTTGAAGACCTATTGCTAAAACTGGATGTAAAAAAAAGTGCTGGTGCGGATATCCTCGACCCACATTTTTTGAAGGTGGCCATCCAAGTGTTAGCTGTGCCCATAACCCATTTATTTAACCTATCATTAACTCAAGGATCCATTCCTTCAAAATGGAAAACAGCGCATATCATACCGCTGTTCAAGTCCGGAAATCCCTGTGATCTAAATAATTACAGACCAATTTCGATTCTCCCGGTCTTGTCAAAATTACTGCAAAAAGTCATAAGTAACCAGCTGAGGTAGTATCTAGAAGCTAACAACCTGCTTAATCCAGTCCAGTCAGGGTTTAGAGCTAAACATAGCACCATCACAGCACTTGCCAAAGTGACTAATGACTGGCAAACAGAGCTAGACAACAGGAATTACACCTGCGCCGTATTCTTGGACCTGAGCAAGGCCTTCAATACTGTCGACCATTCTCTGCTACTCTCTTCCCTGACCTCACTAGGTGCTGACCCATTATCTTTACAGTGGTTCAACAACTACCTCTCTGATCGTTTCCAGCAGGTGAAAGCGGAAGGAGATCTCTCAACTCTCAAACCTCTCCTAAGAGGTGTTCCCCAGGGTTCTATCTTAGGACCGATCTTATTTGCAATATACATCAACAATACTGATGAAAGCATAACTAAGGCCAACATTCATCTGTTTGCAGATGACACAGTTTTTTACGTAAGCTGCCCGTCATTACAATTTGCATGTAATGACCTTCAATCTGAGTTCAACCTGCTGCAACACCAACTCCTAAACAAAAAACTATTACTTAATGCTAAGAAAACAAAAGCAATGCTCTTTTCTCCCTCTGCCCAAATGGTGAATTCAGCCCTATCAGATCCTGTGCAGCAGATTACTACAATTCTTGGCGAGAAGTTGGAATTTGTCCCTAAATTCAAATACCTGGGAGTATGGCTGGACCATAGGCTCTCCTTTATAGAGCATGTTGAAGAATTACTCAAAAAATTACGACAGAGACTTGGCCTGTTCTTTAGGATAGCCCGCTTCTTAACTAGAGTTGCCAAACTACAGCCGGTACAATCAACCTTTCTATCCTTGATAGATTATGCTGACATCCTCTACAGTCACTGTCCCATTTCTTACCTCACCAAACTTGACACATTATATCATAGAGCTTTGAAGTTCATCACAGGCCTTCCTTGTTCCATTCACCACTGCTCCCTATATCAGTCAGTGGGGTGGAGTTCTCTTCAATTCAGGCATGATAAAAATGCAGCCTTATGGACCCTGAGAGCCATCTCCAAAAAAACTGCCCCAATACATTACAGACTGTCTTCCTATTAAACCAATAGGCAATTACACCCTGAGAAGTTGTAAATCTCTCCTACTGATGGTTCCCAAAGTTAACTCTCGCTTTGGCAGGGCTGCTATAAGCTTTACACTGTCCTCCTTGTGGAATAAATTGCAAAAAAAACTGAAACTGAGGTCACCCATCGGCATCTCATCTTTCAAGCTCTTATATTCACGTATCAGAAATGATCAGTGCAATTGTTTCCCATGACCATGAATTGTCATCATGCTTCAGGAACACCTGCAAGAAAAAAAGACAAACAACCTCTATTCTGCAAACAGAGTACTATCTAACCCTACCATCTTAACACTGAAAAATCCCCAAAAATATTTTTGTTAGAAAAGTAGAAAAACAGTAGAAACAGTGAAAAACATATAGAATAATGGATAGGGAACTTTGCACAACAAGGCTGTGTTTCCATTGAGGGGTTGATGACATCATAGACCTCGAGAGCGAAGCTCAAGAGGTCCCTATGATGTCATCAACCCCCCAGATGGAAACATGGCCTTGTTGTGCACAGTTTACTATGTGTTATTTTATATAGTATATGGTTCCCCCAAAATATGCCAGCAAGTATTTGTCGGTTTCTGTACCTTTCTGTAGCTTGTCCTGACACTGCCGTTTCCTCCCGGTGTGCGCTGGGGTCCACTCTGCTACCGACCCTGGAGGTTCTCACTGTCATCTGACTTAGCTTTGTTCCCCAGAACTACTGATTTATTAAAAAAAATAAAAGACTGTTGACAAATTGATAGTTTGGAAACACGGTGCCGACTATGGCAGTCCATGTCCAAACTATCTGAGAAGCTCGTGCTCAGCTGCTCACTTAGCAGCTCCACCACACCATGTTGTACAGTTTTTTTTTTTTTTGTGAAGCCCAATGTTTCAGCCAATCGGGAAACAGTTGAAGGTTAAGAAGTTGTTGTACTATCGTTATGACATCAGAACGATAGTGCAACAACTTTTTTGACCTTTGAACTGTCCTACAACAGGATTTGGAAAGCCACTGTTTTCCATCCACAATAAACCCTAACCATATACTATAGTGACATTATTTACAATACACATTATTGGGGATGGAGTGCCCTAAAAGTCCCATCTAGTGACAACAGTACCCAAAGGCAAGTCCAAGAAAGAGTCTCTGCTGGGCCGAAGCCTGGTGAAGCACAGTTCTGGTAGGACTGTAATCCCGAAGGGGAGAGTCTTTGAGGACAGTTCAAACAGTCTGAAGTCTGCTAGGTATAGGGTGTGTACTGCAGTGCCATTAAAATAGAAAAGTCTGGACTTACCAGTCCCTTGAAGAACGAAATCAATACGAAACCTGGATTTCCAGCCGAAGACTCTGCCTGGCAGCGTTCTTGCTCCCTCTTCTCCTCTGCAGCTTGCTGGCACTCATGCTTCTCACTGTCTGCCTCCCATTATTCATGATCCCTCTCCCTCTGGAACTCCAGCTCCATTTTGTGCAACTCAGTTTGCAGCCTGAGTACTCCTGGATCTAGGATACTGGTGACCTTCCCATGCTGCTGTGGCCCTTCACTGACAGTGGCCCTGCTGTCATCCTCACTGGATCTGGACACAGCACTGGCTGCTAGTCCTGCCACACTCAAGGTTTGGTCCTTTTCAGTCATGGTCTGTGACTCACTGCTCTGGGTATCTGCTACCATCAGGCATCCATGAGGTTCTGTTTTCTGGCTTTCACCTTGAACGGGACTCCTCTGTCCCCGCACAACTGCTTTAAGTAGTCTACAGTATGCCTGCTGTAATTGGAAGCCATCTTCTTCCCTAACTACGGCTACTCTGACTTGCACTTTAGAAAAAATATAAACCAGGTAGGAACTTGACTGTACGCCAAGTGATATAGTTCTTTTTCCTTTTAAAAAAAAAGTACTGCCCCTTTTTTTTTGCAAGTGAGCTGACAGTCTTAAGCTAACACACTGAACATTCAGAGCTTGTAATACCAATATTTTTCACACCGCTGCCAACCAATCTGTCACAAACCGACTCAGCAGGTCAGGCCCCCTGCTCCCACAGTGCCAACCTCCGAGCGCAGTCTTGTGAATAGGAAACAGAAACAGGGTAACCCTCCTGTCTGTTTTTGTGGGTTTGAATCAACCTTTGGTCTCAAGTCTTGGAGGGATTCAAACTGTGAACCTCTTGTTAGCGTACGCAATGTACAGGCTCAGATAATTCTGCTCTTCGGGGGTCCAGATATCTTTTGCCTACGGGCATTTAACCAGGCGTACAAAATGAACCCTTAAAAACTCTATTACAGACCTCAGAATAAATTCTTACCTTTTCCCAGTTTGGTAAAACTATATGAGCTCATGCACAGTGTTGTCACACTCTTAACCATCCATGCATCACAGGCAAAAACAGAAGGACTTGGAAGACACAAATAATCTATTTAAAAATGAGATGTTTACTTAAAAATAGATAAAAATGTAAAGTATGAATACAGAACCATATATCACAAAACATACAAATCAATTAAAAGAATAAGGTTTTAAAAAGTGCAGATTCCTACCACTAATACACTTAGAGTTGTCTCTTCTAAGGTATTCTTATCTTACAGTGCCATAGATGTTGTAGCTTTCAGAGTCCAAACATTTTTTGTGTCAATGGAAAACAGAATACTGTTTAAAAACTGGCTCTGCCAACCTGTTTGCATGAGGTCACCCAGCTCCTCCCTGTCAGAATATAAAATAAAATATCTATGCAAAACAGGATGTCTTATCAAAGGTAAATAAAAAATTCTGTGATCTCAGCACAACTCATTTTCTCACATGACCCTTTGATCTATGAGCAGCTTCCCCTTTCCAGGACATCAAAGGACTTGTTATGTCTCTCTGCCAGATCTCATAGAGGTGCAACATGCTTTGTATCACCATGTGAATTTTAACTGTGTTGCCTCTGAACGTTATAAAAGTTTGTGATCTATCTTGGCAGTTGGCAAGCTGCAATTAGTCACATAAAAAAAGATCCTAAATTTTAAGTCTCTTCTAGCCTGTAATTATCTCTTGGCCTTCCAGGTAATACCTATTAGCTAAAACCTGTGTGTATGTGTGTATGTGTGTGTGCGCGCGTGTGTGTGATCCTGCATGCTGTTTGCATCTCTCATGAGAGACATTCAATAGCACATTTTTATATTACAAAAATGATAGAGTAATCAGAACCAGCTGTCTGAGTGTCACATGGGGCAGGGCTGGTGTCAGTGTTGGCTGAAAGCCAAGTAAAAAAGGAATCCACCCCAATATCAGAAGCAACTGCAGGAGTGAACAGATATTATGAAATGGGTAGAAAGAATGCCAAGTTTGGATTGGCTGAGAGTTGCTTTCTGCTGGGCCATTATCCCAGCTGAAAGTACTGTCCTTAAAAATGCATAACATTTACTAAAAATGATCGATTTCATAATCGCAATAAGGCACTCCAGGAGGAGTGTTATGGTGGGGCTAGTTTCGGTGGCGAAGCCCTGGTTACACTCGTGCTTCAACCCAACCTTAGGTGGGCCTCTATCCCAACATAACACATCCCCTGTCATGCCTTATTGCTAAATTAAAGTCTCCACCTAGGAAAAGTTGGTCATGTAGCAAATCTAGTAATTTACCTAGGAACTGTTTACATACTGGGATGTCAGAATTGGGGGGAATAGACATTGTCTACGGTCACTTTGTTATTATAAAGGTGGCCCATCAAAATGGCATAGCAGCCATAGGGGTCAAGAAATTTCTGCTACAGAGTGAAGGGGGTCAAAGAAGAGAGGAGGAGAACAGCAATCCTGCATCTCTTCCTTTGAGAGTATGAGGAGGCATGAACCTGGTAACATCCTCCCATAGAGAGTTTAAGGTGTTCCAAAGATGTCAGATGCATTTCCTGCAGCTAAATAACATCTGCAGCCTGTCTGCATTGGTATTGGAAAAGTTTAGTGCACTTCATAGGATTATTCAAGCCATTAATATTTTGGGAAAAATTTACTAACAGGGAACCTGCCATAATAATCATAATGTAGAAAGCATTGAGATACACCCACCTGTTATGCTGCTACACTCTGTCAATGCTCCAGTCCATGACAGGAGCCCTACATGGTGAACCACCAACCCAGACATCCATCCTGTAGGACCTGTCACAGAAGGATGTCGGGAAGGACAGAAGCACCCCATGAGGAGTTCCACACCAGTCAGGTGCATCACCATAGTAGCCTGCTGTATAAAAAATGTTGAAAAACACCAGACCTTTTGTGTGTGACTCCATTTTTTAACATTTATAAGGGGGACTCTGGAGGAAAAGCAGGAACCCCCAGGAAAATGTGCTGACAGCACAAACAGGACCTCTGAAAGAAACAATAACACTAACTGGATTGTCTGACATAAACCTTGCACAAAAATAATAACCATTTTTTTGCCAATAGAAATGTTATTTAATTTATAAAATGAGTATGCAACATATGACAGTGGTACACGCCACATTCGTAAGCAGATAAAGCATAGCAACTAAAATTATTATATACAGAATCACAGTGTTAAAAACTGTAAGACAGTAAAATAGAATCAGTTATTATCTTAGAAGGAGGGGTGGAGGAACAATGGGGAGTAATCAAAACAGCCATCACAGAGGCAACAAGCCTTTGTGTAAGCAAATCAACAAAACACAACAAAGGAAAAAAACACTATGGTTCTCAAAAGAGGTGGCAGGGAAGGTTAAGGAGAAAAGGATAGCATTCAGGAAATATAAGGAAACACGGAAGGAGCAGGACAGAGAACTTTATCAGTTAAAGCAGAAGGAGGCAGGGAGGCAGTCAGAATAGCAAAAGCCCAAACCGAGGAAAGGATAGCCAACTCTGTTAAGAAGGGGGAGTAAGACCTTTTATAGGTACGTTAGGGAGCAAAGAAAGACCAAAGGAGGGATACTGAGGCTTGATAAAGGGGAGCGAATGTGGGCAGAGGGTGACAGTGAAAAAGCAGGGATACTGAATGAATATTTCTGCTCAGTATTCACAAAGGAAGAGGAGGGGAAGGTACCTAAACCAAACAAGAGAAACAGTCTGAAGACGGGGGTCAATACTAGTCCATTTACAGAAGAAAGGGTTCTGAAAGAACTAATAAAATTGAAGGTGGACAAAGCAATGGGGCTTGATGAGATTCACCCAAGAATTCTAAAAGAACTAAGGGTAGAACTAGTGACACTGCTGACTACTCTCTTTAACAAATCATGGGAGGTTGGGGTGGTACCTGAGGACTGGAGGAGGGCAGATCTGATTCCTCTTCACAAAAGTGGGAGCAAGACAGAGGCAGGAAACTACAGAACAGTTAGTTTGACCTCAGTGGTAGGAAAATGATGGAATCACTTCTGAAGGAAAGAATTGTTGAGTACCTAGAGGCCAGTGGGGCATAGGACACAAGGCAGCATGGATTCACAGTGGAAAGGTCATGTCAGATGAATCAAATAGATTTCTTTGACTGGGTGAACAAAGTAGTAGACCAGGGAGGGGCTGTGGACATGGCTTACCTAGATTTTAGCAAGGCATTCAATACAGTCCTACACAAAAGATTAATACACAAGTTAGCCAGCCTTGGCGTGGGTCCCAAGGTGGTAGCCTGGATAAAAAATTGTCTAGACAACAGGATGCAAAGGATAGTAGTAAATGGAGTCCACAGTGAAGAAAGGAGGGTTACTAGTGGGGTACCGCAGGGTTCAGTACTGGGTCCGGTCCTTTTTAATGTTTTTATAAGTGACATTGCAGAGGAACTGGAAGGAAAAGTATGTCTCTTTGCAGATGACACAAAGATCTGCAACAGGGTTGGTACACAAGATGGAGTGGAAAGGAT
Organism: Neoceratodus forsteri; assembly: GCA_016271365.2. NCBI lineage: Eukaryota > Metazoa > Chordata > Ceratodontiformes > Ceratodontidae > Neoceratodus > Neoceratodus forsteri. The sequence continues at coordinate 350,085,456 of JADMNL010000024.1, forward strand.
GAGAAGGGACTTGGCAAGGTTGGAGGAATGGTCAAATGTATGGCAGTTCAGATTCAATGCAAAGAAGTGCAAGGTAATGCACCTGGGAAACAAAAACCCAGGGGAAGAGTACACAATGGGGGGTGAGATACTGACAACATTAAAATTGGAAAGGGACCTGGGGGTAATTATATTAGATGACCTAAAGGTGGGCAAGCAATGTGAGAAGGCAGTAAGGAAGGCTGGGGGATACTGGGATGCATAGGGAGAGGCATCAATAGTAGAAAACAGGAAGTTGTTATCCTCTGTACAGACAGTTGGTGAGACCCCATCTGGAGTACTGTGTGCAGTTCTGAGACCCCATCTCACAATGACATAGACAGAGTGGAGGCTGTTCAGGAGGAGACAACAAAATGGTGCAGGGTCTGCACCAGAAGACATACAAAGAAAGACTAAAGGAGCTTAATATGTATACCCTTGATGAAAGAAGGGAGACAGGGGACATGATAGAAACTTTCAAGTACCTCAAGGGAATCAACATAGTCCAAAAGGGTAGCATATTTCAGAAAAAGAGATGTGCAAGAACAAGGGGGCACAATTTGAAGATAGAGGGGGGACGGCTCAGAGGTAATGTAAGGAAGTATTTTTTCATGGAGAGGGTTGTGGATGCATGGAACAGCCTCCCTGAGGAGATCATGGAGTCAAGAACAGTGGGGGAATTTAAGAATGCATGGGACAGACATAAAGCAGTCCTAGTGGGGGTAGGAGGAAGTAAGCTGTTGGTTAAATAGGATCTGCAGCTTATCTATTAGGTAGGAAAATGGGCAGACTATGTGGGCCAAGCGGTCCTTATCTGCCATCAAATTCTATGTTTCTATGTTAGCTTTTCTAATGCTATTTGTACAGCAAAACAGGAGATATCTATCAATTTAGTTGCATCTTTAGGAAGGGGACAATGGCTTGTCACACACATTTAAAGGGGAACTGTCATCTACAGGATTTCGTAATGTCTGAAAGCCCATAAAAAGCTAATTTGAGTGAGCCATTGTATTTATCTGTGAGTCTTTGCAGTCCAGAATTATTCATATATAGTGTATAGTGGAATGCTATTATGCATGAAATTCCTTGCCTAGAATATGCTTGTTGTGCTGCAGTAGTGATGTCGTATTGTTCTGCTGCAGTAGTAATGTCACTACGGCAGCAGAACCACTTGGAATGCTGGCACATTGTTGCTTTCCTCTATTTAATTCTGTGGTGACAGTATTCTAGAACCTCTAGAGACTTTTCAAGTCAGTTTCATTATGAAAAAGAGAAAAAAAAAACACAATGCACACATTTCACATAACACTACTATACACTATGAAAAATACAGGATGAGCAGCTTTATGCACAACCTGTGTGTTCTGTCACCTCAGGGTTCTGATTCCCATGGACCTCTCCAGCTACGCTCTTGAGGTCAGAGGGAATCAGAACCCCTCTGAGGCAGAACACACTGGTTGTGCGTAGTTGCCCAACCAGTATTCTCTATGTAAACCTGCCTGTAATTAAGGTCGGGGGGGGGCAGCCATGTGTTTTAGGCTCCTGACAGGAAATGATGTAACTGAGGGACTTGGTCCTCCTTTGACCGTAGATAATCCAACAGGTTAAATAAGAAATCATCTGATTTATTAAGTGTGTTTTAAGGTGTTATTACAACACTTTCTACATTTTTATTTTTGTGTGTAATCTATTTTCTCTCCTCCGGGCTCCAAATCCACCACTCCTTCAGACATCCAAGGTCACCAACACCCCTCTAACCCTCTCGAGCGCCCTTTGCCTCATATTTGCAGCCTACCTCATGGTAGCTTGGCGTAACCCTTCGCCGAGTGGGTCCCTTTCCCCCGAGGGGGAAGGCACCGGTGGAGGATAGCCCAGCACAATATTTTTCCTCGGCCTTGGGCGCTGCTGAGATGGGGCCGACTTGTAGGAAGTCTGCGTGTGTGGTAGACCGGATACTGTCATCTGGCCAATCCGGAGTGATTTTTCTCGTTTCCTGGTTGTCTCTCCTACGCCATTGCTTGTAGTACCCTGGTCTCCACCGGTGGGGGCCACTACTGAGCGGGGCTTCCCACCCAGCCCACTGCAGGAGAGGAGAGCAGTCCTCTGGATGCTCGATCCTCTCCTTCCCCTGCCAGCGCCAGGTGTCCCGAGTCCGTTACTGAACCTGGGCTGCTGGCTTGGTTCGAGGTGTGGCGTCCAGCACCTCAACCCTCTGCACCACCAGGCCAGCTCACTTTCTACATTTATAATAATTGTTTTGTATGTGCCTTGAAACTAGTGAGTTATTGCCTTTACATTTCAAACGGTTAGTAAAAATAATTCATCTTCAGGATTGCTTTAACCTCCAGGCTATACTAGCAGCTGATCATCAAAAATGACACATCTCAAGGCTGGCCTTGTGGTGCCAACAGGTATTGGGGCCCCATATCAGGATTTCTAAACTCTGGCTGTGTTCATGTCAATGCAGATTAGTCTTTTTCTGTTCCCTCTCTTACATCCTTTTCTCTTACAGTTTCAGGTGTGAGCTCAGGTCTACGAGATACAAATGTGGCTATGTACCTACTGGCCTGGCATCATGGGGCTAGCCTTGAAATGTGTACTTTTTGATTATCAACTGACAGTACATCCTAGAGGTTAAAGCAAAGAGCTGTTTACAAGGTTTGTTCATCCAGCAGAGTATGTTTGAATTCCAACATGCTTTACTTGTATAGTGTGTGACCAGAGCGAGTCACTTAACCTTCTTGTGCTCCCAAAACATACCCTGGAACAAGTTGTAGCTCAGTGTGCCTTTCCTGGACAAAGACAGTAAAAACAAACTGAGCATGTGTTATGATTCTGAAAATATTATTCTTTCTATCCAGATTTGACTTGAAAAGAAAAAAAGGGGACACAATTACTTGTTTATTAATTACAAAAACACGTAGATGGCCAACATTGTTAAAACATGCATAACCTGAAATGCATTATTAAAATAGTAAAGACAAAGAACCTCTGTGTGCAAACACTGAGGCAATGGTTACCCCAAAGGGCATTTGGCTGGGAAGCCAAGTTTCAAGGAAATACAAAATCACACATGCCCACACAATGCAAAGCATCATGGGCTGCACATGCAAATCACCACAGAATATTATGCTGGTTCAAATTGAAGCAGAATTGAATGGTGCCGAAAGGCCTCTCACACAGTTTGCAAAGGGTGCTATCAGATGACATAGACACATGTTTCATCCTACCAGGACTCATCAGTATGCCTCTTCTGTTTGACACCCCAGTGGAATGAACCAGCTACCCTAAGATGGTCTGTCTGGGTTATGTTGTGGTGAACCCCATTAAAACAAAAAACTATTTAAAAGACAAAGAACCTCTGTGCGCAAACACTGAGGCAATGGTTACCCCAAAGAGCATTTGGCTGGGAAGCCAAGTTTCAAGGAAATACAAAATCACACATGCCCACACAATGCAAAGCATCATGGGCTGTACATGCAAATCACCACAGAATATTATGCTGGTTCAACTTTAAGCAGAAATGCATGGTGCCGAAAGGCCTCTCACACAGTTTGCAAAGGGTGCTAACAGATGACATAGACACATGTTTTGTCCTACCAGGACTCATCAGTATGCCTCATCTGTTTGACACCCCAGTGGAATGAACCAGCTACCCTGAGACGGTCTGTCTGGGTTATGTTGTGGTGAACCCCATTAAAATAGTATTTTACTTCTTTTGATGAAATTAAAAGTCTAACAGTTTCTTACTGAAATACTTTGGATTGAATGGGATTTTCTACCGTAGCAATAACAGAATTCTACTGGATTATTTTTACTAACAGTTTGAAATGTAAAGGTGATAAATCACTAGTTTCAATGCACATACTAAACAATTATTATAAATGTAGCAAGTGCAGGGCAATGCCGACAACCTGTGACTTTCCAGAGTGCCTTTCCCACTGTAATGTAAAAAAAAAAAAAAAAAAAACACAAAAGAAAGAGAGTGTGTGTGTGTGTGTGTGTGTGTGTGTGTCTATCTCTGACAGAAGTGCTGCACTAACTGGACTGTGCTGAAAGGGAAAAAATGATCACCATTAACTAAATAAAATAATATATGGGTGGGTGTAAAACTCAGAATTTTACACACACCCTCAGTGTGGGATGCATTTTTAATTATTAGGATTACAAATACCTTTGAACCAAGGGTTCTTTTACAAATGTTCCATGTCAGCAATGGATGCAAGCAAAACAGTGGTAGGATACAATACAAGGTTAGGAGGGTAACATAGAAGCAAGCAGTGGTAAGATACAATACAGGTCAGGAGGTTAACTTAGTAACAAAAGACGGTACATGTGTACAGACTAGCACAGTAGCAAACAGTCAGTGGCAAATAATGCACAATTAACAATACGTGTGTGTATATATATATATATATAGCAAGACACAGATACAAATGAAAACCATCCTGGGGTGACGTAAGGGAGCAAGGCATGGGGGATAAGGGGGTGGGTATAAGGGGGAGGCAGTAAAGTATTTGACATTGTCGTAAGTGCAAAACAGAAATATAAGTGCTAGGTAGCCTGGGGTGGAGCAACATGAGATAGGGTGATAGGGAGCGGAAACAGGATGAGAGGGGCGGAGAGGGGTAGAATGGTAGGTGGGGGTGGGAGAGAGACAGGAAGTAGCAGGGGATGAGGGGGCGGAGAGAGGTGGGGAGGGTAGCAAGGGAGAAGAGAAGGGGAGGGAGAGGTTTAATAATGCATTTCAGGTTATGCGTGTTTTAACAATGTTGTACATCTATGTGTTTTTGCAATTAAGAAGTAATTGTGTCCTATTTTTTTCTTTTCAAGTCAAATCTGAATAGAAAGAGCATACTATTTTCAGAATCATAACACATTCTCAGATTGTTTTTACTGTCTTTGTGCAGGAAAGGCACACTGAGCTATAGCTTGTTCCCGGGTGTGATTTGGGAGCACAGGGAGGTTAAGTGACTTGCTCTGGTCACACACTACACAAGTAAAGTGTGTTGGTATCAAAACCAATTCTGCTGGATGAATAAAGCTTGTTCACAGATCTTTGCTTTAACCTCTAGGCTGTACTGCCAGTTGATAATCAAAAAGCACATATTTCAAGGCTGACCCGATGATGCCAGGCCAGTAGGTACTTAGCCACATTTGTATCTTGTAGACCTGAGTTCACAGTCACACCCGAACTTGTAAGAGAAAAGTCAGTAAGAGAGGGAACAGAAAAATACAGAAATTGGTGCTGTGGCAGCCCTAGAAATCTGTACTGGCATGAACACAGCCAGGATTTAGAAATCCTGATATGGGCCCCGAATACCTGTTGGCATCACAGAGCCAGCCTTAAGATGTGTAGTTTTTGATGATCAGCTGCCAATATAACCTAGAGGTTAAAGCAATCCTGAAAATGGATTATTATTATTATTAACAGTTTGAAATGTAAAGGTGATAACTCACTAGTTTCAATGCACCTACAAAACAATTATTATAAATGTAGAATGTGTTGTAATAACACCTTAAAACACACTTAACCCTTGCATGGCTGTGGACTGATATATCAGTTCAAAATTCCTATACGTTCTAATTCTGTTGGCAGCCTAAGGGTTAATAAAACAGGCAATTTCCTATTTAACCTGTTGGATTCTCTACAGTCAAAGGAGGGCCAAGTCCCTCGGTGACATCATTTCCTGTCAGGAGCCTAAAACACATGGCTGCCCCCAGTCCTTAATTATAGACTGATTTACATATGAATCACTCTGGACCACAAAGACTCACAGATAAACACAGTGGCTCACTCAAATTAACTTTTTATGGGCTTTCAGAAATTATGAAAGCCTGTAAACAAAAGTTCCCCTTTAAACTGCCTGAAATAAGGGAGGAAATTCTTTCATTATTTGCCACTATACTCAGATTGTTATACCATTCTTTGTAAGAAGGAATTTGAAATATTTTCCATTTCATTAAAAGGAGCCTTTTGAGGGATAAGGATGTTACTAGCATCTAGTAGATTGTTAACTACCTTTTCACATGTTTTGTGGACTTCCTTCCAAATTGGTGCTATGTGTGAGCAGCTCCAAAGCATATGTAGAAGATCAGCATCACCATAACCTACAGGAGAGACAGGAAGGGGAGAAGAGGGGGGGAGTAGCTCTCTATGTAAAGGAAGGGATAAAAGCAACTGAACAAAAAGAGGAAACAGGGAGGAGAGGAAGCACTGTGGGTCACCTTAGAGACTGGAAATGGCACCACAATCCGCACAGGGGTTGTATATAGACCCCCATGTCAGGAGGAGGGAATGGACAAGGATATGATAGAAGACATTCTTAGGATGGCAGAGAAAGGGGAGATACTGTTGATAGGAGACCTAAATATGCCAGATGTTAACTGGAGCACATTTGCTGCAGCCACATCCAAGAGCGGGCCATTCTCAATGCCCTACAGGTGGCATGCCTCAGACAGCTAGTTTCAGAACCCACTCATGAGGGAGCAATCTTAGACCTCGTACTCTCAAATGGGGACAGTGAGAGGATCTCAGATCTAGAAGTGGGTTGCCATCTGGGAACAAGTGACCATCAAACAGTGTGGTTCATGATAAACTCAGCTACAGAATCAAGCCATACAAAAGTGAGGGTACTGGGCTTCAGGAGGGCTGACTTTGGCAAGATGGGAGAGTGCCTTAGAAAAACACTAGCAAACAGGCTAGAAGGAGGGGTGGAGCAACAATGGGGAAACATCAAAACTGCCATCACAGAGGCAACAAGCCTTTGTGTCAAGCAAATAAAGAAATCAAAATGAAAGAAAAAGCCACTATGGTTCTCAAAAGAGGTGGCGGGGAAAGTCAGGGAGAAAAAGACAGCATTCAGGAAGTATAAGGAAACACAGAAGGAGCAGGACAGAACTGTACCAGTTAAGGCAGAAGGAAGCAGGGAGCGGTCAGAATAGCAAAGGCCCAAACTGAGGAAAAGATAGCCAACTTGGTTAAGAAGGGGGATAAAACCTTTTATAGGTACATCAGGGAGCGTAGAAGGACAAAGGGAAGGATAGTGAGGCTGAATAGAATGGATGGTGGGTGGGCAGAGAGGGACAGTGAAAAAGCAGGGATACTGAACCAATATTTCTGCTCAGTATTCACAAAAGAGGAGGAGGAAGGTGCCTAATCCAATTAACAGAAGCACTCTTGATAGGGGGGTTGATCCCAGTCCTTTCACAAAGAAAGGGTTCTGAAAGAACTCCTAAAACTGAAGGTGGACAAAGCAATGGGGTCTGATGGAATTCACCCCAGAATTCTAAAAGAATTAAGGGGAGAACTAGTGAAACCATTGACTACCCTTTTTAACAAATCATGGGAGGATGATGTGGTACCTGAGGACTGGAGGAAGGCGGATGTGATTCCCCTTCACAAAAGTGGGACCAAGACAGAGACAGGAAACTAGAGACCTGTCAGTTTGACCTCTGTGGTAGGGAAAGTGATGGAATCACTTCTGAAGGAAAGAATTGTTGAGTACCTCGAAGCCAGTGGGGCACTGGACCCAAGGCAGCATGGGTTCACAGTGGGAAGGTCATGTCAGATGAATCTAATTGATTTCTTTGACTGGGTGACCAAAGTAGTAGACCAGGGAGGGGCTGTGGACATGGCCTACCTAGATTTTAGCAAGGCATTTGACACAGTCCCACACAAAAGATTAATAGTCAAATTAACCAGCCTGGGAGTGGGGCTCAGGGTGGTAGCCTGGGTAAAACAGTGGCTGGACAACAGGACACAGAAGATAATTGTAAATGGAGTCCACTCTGAAGAAAGAGGGGTTACTAGTGGGTATCACAGGGTTCAGTACTGGGTCCAGTCCTTTTAATGTCTTTGTAAGTGACATTGCAGAGAGACTGGAAGGAAAAGTATGCCTCTTTGCAGATGACACAAAGATCTGCAACAGGTTTGATACACAAGGAGGCATGGAAAGGATGAGAAGGGACTGGGCAAGGTTGGAGGAATGGTCAGAAGTATGGCAGCTTGGATTCAATGCAAATAAGTGCAAAATAATGCACCTGGAAACAAAACCCAGGGAAGATTACACAATGAGGGGTAGTAACAACAACAAAAATGGAAAGGGACCTGGGGGTAATCATATCAGATGACCTTAAGGTTAGCAAGCAATGTGAGAAAGGCAGTAGGGAGGCTGGGAGTATACTGGGATGTATAGGGAGAGGCATCACCAGCAGAAAATAGGAAGTTGTTATCCCTCTGTACAGACAGTTAGTGAGACCCCATCTGGAGTACTGCGTCCAGTTCTGGAGACCCCATCTCCGCAAGGACATAGACAGGATAGAGGCAGTCCAGAGGAGGGCAACTAAAATGTTGCAGGGTCTGCAAGAGAAGCCGTATGAGGAGAGTAAAGGAGCTTAATATGTATACCCTTGAGGAAAGGAGGGAGAGGGAGGGACATGATAGAAACTTTTAAGTACCTCAGTGGAATCAACAAAGTCCAAGAGGGTAGCATCTTTCAGAAAAAGAGATGTGCAAGAACAAGGGGACACAATTTAAAGATGGGGGGGCAGTTCAGGGGCAATGTGAGGAAGTATTTTTTCACAGAGAGGGTGGTGGACGCATGGAACAGCCTTCCTGAGGAGGTTGTGGGGTCCAAAACTGTGGGAGAATTCAAGAATACATGGGACAGACAGGCAATTCTTGTGGGGGTAAGAAGAAATAGGCTGTTGGTTAACTAGGATCTGCAGCTTATCCTGTAGGTAGGGAAATGGGCAGACTAGGTGGGCAAAGTGGTCCTTATCTGCCATCAAAGTCTATGTTTTTATGTTTCTATTGGGTACTTGGCATCTCCAACACTCTCCGTTTAGTGAATATCCCATGTTCTTGAGTTTATGAGGGGTGTAGTAATAATAATGTAGATTCTTAAATTGGATTGTCCTGCCTTGGACTTCTTTATGACTATGGTAAAAGCATTTTGCCAAGCTTCTGATCATTCCTTAAGGGAAATGGGCATGTTTAATTCCTTTTCCCATTTTCTTTTGGTGAGTATCACCTTACCGTCAGGGTTAGTGTCTTCTGAAATAAATTTATAAACCAAACTCATACCCTTTCTAAGCAAAGTTACCTTAATTACTGAATTACGGTCCTTGTTTTCAATTAGTTTATGGTTCCTACTGTATCTAATACTACATCTACCAATGCTTTCTACACCTGTAAATGTTTTACAAACTGAAATCTATACTCTGGCCCAGATATTCAAAAGGGTTGCGCCATGCGCAACAGGGTTGCGCATGCGCAAGTCCTACATTGCGCCATTCTGAGATATTCAGCAGGAGGCAGTTATGCCACTGACAACAGGTTGCACAACAGTGCAATGCAAATGAATGCATGCTCAACAGGAGGGGGAGGAACCATGTATAAACTGCGCAACCCGATATTCAGTCGGGTTGTGCAGAGTTGTGCATCAGCAACCCGCGCCTGCACAACTTGAGCCAAAAAAGGATCAAGTTGAGGACCACCCACAGGTGAGCTGCTGTATTGCAGGCGCAGCACAGCAGCTACCACCTATTTCAGCCCCCAACTCGGTCCCTGTGCCCCCCACCAGCCGATCCTTGGGCATAAAATAACATGAACCCCCACACACACATCTCCCGAAGCCGATCATGGGCATAGTAACATGAACCCCCCGCCCCACATCTCCCGAAGTCCGATCGCGGGCAGAACGTGATCAACCCCCAGTGCCCGATCGCGGGCAGAATGTAAAAGCCCCAACCGATTATCTCCCTGGTGGTCCAGTGGACCGTAATACTGTCAGCGGGCAGAATGTCAAATTACAACCCCCAAACATCTCCTGGTGTCCTAGTGTCCCCACCCACCCACAAGCCCTCCACCTGCTCCCCAGCAGCGGCGGGGCAGCATCCCACGCCTGCCGCCCGCCGCCCGCCGACTGACTGTCGGTAGGGCTGCATGCCCGATCGTGGGTGGGTGGGGGCCTGAACACCAGAAAAGTATTGCGAGTGTAACTGCATTCTGCCCGACCACGGTCCTACTGTTCAAGACTCTAAATTGAAACTTTATTCTGCCAGCGATCGGCACTGAGAGTGTCCGTTCTGCTGCGCTGGAACCGGAGGTATGTAAGCGAATTCATCGTGCTGCGCGGATAACTATGCAATGAGGCTCATCTTACTTATGCCCATAATCGGCATCCGGAAATATGTAAGGGGGGTCATGTTACTTTTATGCCAGCGATGGGCAACCGGAAAATGTGTGTGGGGGTCATGTTACTTTATGCCCGCGATCAGGCTCGGGAGATGTGGGGGTCATGTTACTTTATGCCCGCGATCGGGCTCGGAGATGTGGGGGTATGTTACTTTATGCTCCGCGATCGGGCTTCGGAGATGTGGGGAGTGGTCATGATACTTTCTGCCCACGATCGGCCCGGGATCTGTGGGGGAATGTATACACAGAGATACTGCCCGTGATCGGCTGAGTGCGCTGTCCTCGACGGCTGCTGCTCGGCAGGGCGGCCAGGCGCGTCCTCGGGGATCGGCGCACCTACATGCTAATGGCATGCAAATGGGACCATAAATAGATGCAAATGGCCCCCCCTGCGCCTTGCATAAATTATGGCCCCATTTGCATGTCACCTTTTGAATATCGGAAATTTGCTCATGGCGCAATGGTACTTGCGCCACCGCAAGTTTAATGCTCAACTCTGGCAACTTGCGGTGGCACAAGTTCCACTGCGCCATGCCCAGTGGCTGTGGCTGGGGGGTGATATTCAAAGGAGTTGCTCAATAGCGCAACTCCTTTGAATATCGCCCCGGCCACACCCCTGCGCAACCATTTTGAGCAGCGCAGGGGCTTGCACCTCAGAATGGCGCAGTTTGAATATCTGGGCCTATATCTATAGTATTTTAATTTCTACAAAGGGAGCAGGAATTTTGTTTCAGTATTTATTGTGTCTATATCAAATTCTATGTCATTTATGTTAGTAATTTCCAAGTGGGTCCAGTCCAGGCATTCCAAGGGTTTGTTATAAAGAATATTTGTGTTATTCCATTGAGTATTTAACTTCATTGGAAGGGAGGAGATATTCAGGAGTTTACACATGTTCTGTATATATTTAAGAGAACTCATGCATGGGTTGTCTCTAACCTTATGTGGTGTAGGCATAAAAAGTAAATCTGAAAGCTTGTCAGGAAATACTAATTGTTGTTCAGCTGTTAACCAAAGGGGTGTATTTGAGTGTGATGGTTCTGATAAGTAAAGAACTGCTTGCTTAAACAGAAAGGCGAGATGGTAGTTTTCTCAGCAGGGAAGACAAAATACACCTTCTTTCCAATTTCGTCTGAGCTTAGTGAGGGACAACCTAGAGGGTTTTGCTTCCCCTATGAAGTTCTTAATTATCTTATTTAGTTTACTGCATTGGAAGGACAATAGAAGGCTTATGCTAGCCCATAGAGATTGTCCACCCACACATGTGGGTTAATTAAATCTAAGTTCTATTTGAAAGTAACAAATTATCTAAACCCCTTTTAAAGCACTGTAGTGTGCTTTTTGACAATTAGTTTACAGAAAATGTTTTTGTGTAAGAGAACTGGAAGGTTCCGAAAGAGATAGAAGATATTACTTGGTTTACTTGGTTGCAAAAGACAAAAGAGGCTACTGCCCATCAAGATTGTCCCCCACCACATTGGTGGGATAATTATACCTTGAAGTTGTTAAACTCGAGCCAACAATCCAGCCTTTTTTTGAAGACTAGTTTAGAGCTGCTGTCCACTAAGTATTGTGGAAGGAGATTCCACAATTTGGGTGTTCTTACTGAAAAGTAGTTTAACCTTTTTGTTGTTTTAGTTTTAGATACAAATATCTGTTTGTTATGATACCGTGGGGAAGTCCAACTGGTAGAGAGATGTAAGCCACAGCGGTGCATTAACTCCTGAGAATTCTGGATTTTGTACAAGAGGAGAAGGTCGCCTCTGGTACGTCTTGTGCAGAGTGAGTGTAACCCTGTAACCCTTAATCTTTCCTCGTAGTCTAGTTTGGATAAATAAGGAACCATTTTTGTGGCTCTTCTCTGCACCCTCTCAAGTCTGTCAATGTCCTGTCTCAAGTAGGGACTCCAGCAGGGGGATCCATAGTCCAGATGGGGCCTAACATAAGCTCTGTACAAGGGGATTATGCATTCCTGTGTCCTAGACACAAACGAGCGTTGGATCGGAGTAAGCAAGGCATTGAATTTCCTAGCTATCATCTTGCAATGATCATTGGATGATAATTTATTGTTAATGATTACCCCGAGATCTCGTTCTAATGGTGACACATGAAGGGCAACATTGTTCAGAAAATAAGTCTGCCTAGGGTTGTTCTTACCAAAGTGTACAACATGACACTTGTCCGAGTTGAGCGTCATCTTGTTTACAACTGCCCATTTTTCAATGGATTTTAAGTTATTCCTCATAGATTCTCTGTTTAACGATGTAAGAACAGAGCCACACAGCTTGGTGTCATCAGCAAATTTCGAGAGAACATTCTCGGGGCCAGCCTGCAGATCACTAATAAAGATGTTAAACAGGGTGTGTCCCAACACGGACCCCTGCGAGACCCCACTGGTCACACTCAGCGAGTGAGAAAGTGTGCCATTGATTCTGACTTGCTGATATCTTCCATTCAGCCAACCTGACACCCAATTATGTAGTAAGAAAATCCCATATCATTCATTTTGTCAAGTAGGATGTCATGAGGAACTTTGTCGAATGCTCTACTGTAGTCGAGAAGTATCACATCCATAGGGATGCCATTATCCATGGCATATATTGGGGCTACCATCATTTTTATCAAATTTATCTTATCTCAGATGGATAAACTGAGTTTCTGCCATCTAGTGAGATCTGCTTCAATCTATTTTAGGTACTGGGAGTAGTTCAGGTCTATAATTCTCCTGGTATCTTTGGGGATTTGTGGGCCCAGGTAAGTTATGGAGTCAATATTTGTTGATTGTTTTTTAAGGTACAGAAACACATGAATATCCTGTGGTCTGATATTCAAAAGCATTATTTGGGTTTTGATCCAGTCAACCCCAAATTCACAGATTGAGGCAAATTCTTGTAATAGTCTAGGAAGTTCTCAAATGGAGTCCTGGGGATTTTTGACTGTTATTAATAGATCATCTGCGTATGCATACATTTTACGCTGGACCTTCCCTAGCTTTATTCCTTTTATTTTCAATTCTTCCCTGCTTTTAATGATAAGTGGCTCTAGTGCAAGGATGAAGACGTATGGGAACAAGGGTCAAACTTGCCTTGTACCTTTGTGTAACTCAAAGGGTGCAGACATTGCCACATTTGTTATAACTTCAGCTTTGGGTGCATTATATAAGATCTTGACCCATCCTAGAAAAATATTGTCCAAGTTTGTTTCTTCCAAGATATTATACAAGTAGTTCCACCTTAATGAATCAAATGCTTTAAAGAAATCTAAAGCCAGAATGGCTGAGGGTATATTAGATTTATTTAACCATATTGTATGAAACTCTTAACATTCTCTGTTTCTGTTCTCTCCTGGATAAACCCCATATGTTCTTTTCCTATTAATTTGACATTTTTAAGCCTCTTTGCAAGTACTTTTTCTAAAAATTTTTAATCACCATTAAGAAGTGAAATAGGCCAGTCATTTTCACAATTAAGTGGATCTTTATCCTTTTTAGATATAGTGCAATGAAAGCTTTATTTAGAGACTCGGGTAGTTTTTGTTTTGAAAGGAGCCTAGTATCTTATATAGTTTGTTCGATATTCCATCCAGTCAGGGGAGTTTGTTCAACAGTAATTCTGTGATTGCTCTAGTGATTTCTTCTAAAGAAATTGGTTTATTTAGGCAGTCTCTTTCTATGTTACCTAGTTTGGTGATATTCAGGTTGATTTTAAAGTTTTCTAACAGACCAGTTGGTGGGTTCCCCTAACACCTGGTTCAGTCATCTTTGGGAGTCACACCTGTTTGGTGGCCCCACCCTGTGAGGCAAGCCCGGGAGGATCTCCACCCAATGTAAGTCCGGGGGGGGGGCTAAGTTGGGGATCCGAGGATGTGGGTCCTGAGCCCATGAGGAACAGGGGTCCACACAAAAAAAACTTCAGCATTAATGTCTTTACTAGTGACTAATATCTGCCCTTGTTTATTCCTGATACCCACAATTAAAGCCTGAAATTGTTGTTTCTTGAGTCTAAAAGCTAGGAGTTTGCCTGCCTTCTCTCTCACCTCCCCATAGGCTTGTTTTGTTCTAGTATTGGTAAATTCAGCTTTTAATGAATATAGTTTGTTGATTTCGTATCTTAAAGCAGTAATCCTCTGCAGCAACTGATGATTTTTGCCTGAACTGTTTTTATAATCTGTTTCCAGTTGTTTGAGTTTATTTTCTTTTACTTGCAACTCTTTCTGTCTTTTTTGTATTAGTGGCATAGCTAATTATTCTCCCTCTCAATAATGCTCTATAGACATCCCATAGACATGCAGCTGAAACTCCTCCATTATTGTTATTCTCAAATAACTCAGTAGATTCCTTATTAACGCATTCTATAAAATGTCTGTCCTGTATTAAAGTGTTGTTAAATCTCCACCGGAAATCTTTCTCTCATTCCCTAACAAAAGTTAAACTCAAGAGTCACTAAAGCATGGTCAGAAATAACAATATTGTTGATGTCAGCTGTCACAATATCTTTAATCAGTTCTCTCGATACAAGAAGTTAATCTAGGTGACCATAGGTGGTGTGTGTGTGTGTCAGAAAAAAAGGAGTAACCACAGCCTTGTGGGTTAAGCAATCTCCATGAGTCTACCAGGTCCAAGTCTTCAAATAGCTTTTTAAAAGTATTCCCTGATTTGGACACTTTTTACTGGTTGGGTATCATGATTTGTTGAGCTACTGCTCTAACACCTCATTAAAGTATCCTCCTATAAGAAGCTCATGATCTGTAACATCACAGAGCTGTCTCACCAGATCATCAAAGAAGGAAGGAGGCTCTGATGTCATCAGAAGAATAAATATTACAAAGTATGACCTTTTTTCCATCTATAGTTCCTCACAGTATCTAGTGTCCACCTTTGGGATATGACTTGTGCTTGGATTTCACAAAATTCACCCCCTTGCTAAGTAAGATAGCCATCCCTCTCTTTTTAGTGGTGAAGGTGCTAAATTCCACCTGGGCTACACAACCCCCAGACAATCTGATGGCTTCTTTTTGTAGTAAATGAGTCTCCTGCAATAGGGCAATATCTATTTTATTTTTATTCAGATAACATAACACTTTTTTCTTTTGATGGGGGATCCTAACCCATTGACATTCCAAGATGTAACTTTATAGGCATTCAGACTCATTTTACCTGAAGAATAACAACTGTAAACTAACAAGAAAATAAGACGGTAAAGGTTTAGAGAGCTAAAAACCCTGCTAAAACATTGTATTGAAAACTGAGGATAATTAAGATGTGCTACATTAACTGCTAATCTTATTCTAACTAAGAACTAAAATACTAAAACGAATCACCTCTAATTATAAACTATAACCACTAAGAGTGTTCTACTGGTATCTAAAGCAGAATCTAATTACCATTTTTTACTAGAACTATTTACAATTGTATTAAGCCCAGAGAAATAATACTACAGTCTCTTACTGGTAGACAGAGAACTGTAGTAGTTGCTGAAAATACACCAGAAATAGGATTCTAAGGTATCAGCAGGGCACACACTCTACCTCAAAAGGACTAAGGACACTTTAAACACAGGGATACCTGCCAACTTGTGATACATCATAATGTGCTTTTAATAATGCTTAGGTAAATTACCTCTAACAGTTGGTAATACATACATGAGCCAATATTCATAGATTTGAATAGGAAAATAATTAAGTATCTCTAAACACTGCCTCTGGAAATTTAAACTTTCAAATGAGTTAAAAATTGAAGAGAGTGTAGAGAGTCTATTAAGTATATCTAAAAATCCAGTGGCACACATCAGTCAGAACCAATAGTCTTAAAGAGGTATAAGGATAGACTTGTTAGGAACTTGGCTGGCTGGTTCCCTTGGGCTAACCTGAAGTACGGGCTCCCCATGCGAGGCACCCATGCCAGACTGCTAGTAACACAGGGATTTACCCTTAGGTTTGATTGCAAGTGATACTATTATTCTTTTAAGATATTCTTTTCCATTAATTTCCTTTAAAATACTAGTCCGTGCTGAGGTGTGACTAGAGGCTAGTCTGTGTATTTTAGGCCACCACAATAAACCGCTCTACCACTCAAGTTTAGTTTATGTTTTATGTGAATCTGCATTATAATAAATTATCAATTAATGCCAAAATAGGAAGCCAATCAGAATCATTATATGTATTACATGTGAAGAGATACTTTGTGGAAATGTTTAAACATGATATTTTGCAGCTCCACATCAGCTCCCCCCTTTAATAAAGTTGTGTTTACCAGCCGCAATTCATATGCTTAAAACTTTTGTATGGGTCCGCTGTGAGCAGTACTTTGGCAAAATTCAGTTTGGGCTATGAAACAGGCCATTTATCTTGTGAGCATTAGTGCAGCACCTTCAGATGGAGGAAAACGCAAAACACAAATAGAGAAAAAGAAAAACAAAACACAGCATTTAAAAAATGAACAAACTAAAGCATAAACATATATTAGCATCATTCACATTAATTTGAATCTACTCATTCCATACATCAGTCGATGTTGTGGATGTCACCTGGAAGGGTGAAAGTTAAAAAAATCAACTAGGAGTGATGATTCAGGGGCTACCCAATGCAGCAAGCACAAGGAGTAGTGCATATGAAGAGGCAGTGTAAAGTGTGCACCTCAGGTACACATTTCCTCTGATGGCTCGGGTGATAAAAATGGCTTTCTGGCTGGGGCTGGTGGAGGTCTCGGCAGTGTGGAAGATCCATGTGGGGATCTGTTCTCCAGACTCCAGCTACAGGAATGTTTACAAGAGTTTGCTTTACACCAAGGTCTACTATAAAGCAAACCATGAGTAGGGGGTCTGCTTTTCCTGTAGCTGCTGGATTCCAGGAGTTTTCTCTATTTAATAGTTGATTGAAATGTGGCAGCATAAGTATCTGACAATTGTGTTTGGTTGACAGATTTATTCAGTCTCTATCCCTTGATGGAGAGGCTTTTGTTGTTATGGTAACCAGGTTTATGGCTTGGGTTTGTGTGGGAGATTGACAGCTCGACTTCATCATTGTCTCACGCTGTGGTGACAGTTTGGGTGTCATTTGAAAAAGACTGTTTGTGGCTATTACAACCTTGTTTAGGATCCTTGTTTACAAGTTCAGTGTTAATCATCTCCCATGCCTTGTCAGGGGTTTGACACAAAACAGGGGGTCCTGAGATAGTCTGTACAGCCAGAGTAGCAGAGTATTTCATGTAATATCCTATGCCCATGTTTTGTAAGGTCTGTCTGTCTTCTGTGAACTCCCTGTATCTACCCATCAGTTCTGTGGAGAAATCTTGGTACATTGATATTCTTTCCCCCTCCACATAAGTCCGCTTCTCTCTCTCTCGTGAGTCAACAAATCTTTTTTACAGGCAAACATAAAAAGTTCACAATGACTGGTCGTGGTTTTGCTCCATGTTATGGCTTGGGGGCTAAAGAGCAGTGGCATTCTCTATTTGAAGAGGATATGGGCACTTCTGTTGAAAAACATCTACTAAAAATTGCTGGAGGAAAGCAATCATATTATTCCCTCTACCCCATCTGGTATGCCTAAAAGTCTGATGTTGTGTCTTCTTCCCCTGTTTTCTAAGTCATCGACCTTTTTGAGTAAATAGTTTACCTGTCTGGTATGCGATTCTGTAATCCCCTCCAATTGTAATAAAAAAAACTTCCGTTGAAGCTAACCTGTTCTTGTTTACCTTTATGAGCTTCTGCATCTCTGTTGTGTCCATTGTAAGCACTGCCATGGATTCTTTCATGTCCATAATATCAATTGTTAAATTAGCCAACATCTCCTTAATCACAGATATATCTGATTTAGAATGGTTAGATGAGGCTGAGTCATTGCCATTTCCAACCGGTGCTGAACTTAGTGGGTTTTTCCCTGTGGCAGACAGCATTGCAGCTGTGTGGTGGTGAAAAGAGCTGTCACCAGCAAACCTGAAAGCCTGAAAAAACCCCCAAAACAGTGAAGCTACTGATGTTAAAAATCAAATATTTCATTAGGCAGTCGGCAAGTCTAATGAATTAAACAAAGAACTGAGATATTTGTTAAAATTTAACAGCTGGTTTAGAGGGTTTAATGCAAGTTGGACAGCTACTTAACATTTAGGCTGCCATCCTTGCCAGTGCCGATATGTGCTCCCCAACAATAATAACCATAAAAAGCAGTGTAAAAACTTGAATACATTAACAAGAACAGTAACCATGCTCTAACACTACCAGAGTGGCAAGGTGCTTAAAATAATAAAGGATATTCTGTCTCTGTAAATTTTGTTTAGCCTCTGAAAAGGCACGTCTTCTCTCAATAATTTCCCCAGAAAAAGTCTTGAAAAAAATAGATTTTCTCCCCTCTCCAATACAGTTGCTTCCTTTCCCTACAATTTTCATGACCTCGTCCTTGATGGAGAATCTAAGAAAGTTGGCAAAGATCACTCTGGGTTTGGCATCACTCTGTGGGTGGGGTTGGGGGGCTAAGGAGCTATGAGCTCTCTCAATTTTGAGAGGCCAGGGCCACTGGTAACAGAGAATTTCAGGGATAAGTTGCTGAAGAAAGGTGATCACACAGTTTCCCTCAGCCTCCTGAAGAATACCCACTATAATGATATTGTTTCTCCTGCCCCTGTTCTCCAAATCATCCAATTTCTGCAAAAAATATTGGATCTGTTCCGATTTTTCTTCATGTCACTGTACAATATCTTTGAGCTCTAATCCTTTTCTCATTATATTCCACCCTCCCAGCCATAACCTCCAATTCCCTCGGATGCTTATCAAGTGATTCCTTCATACTGATATTGTCAAGTTTGATTCCACTAAGCATTTCCTTTATAAAGTGTAGATCAGACTTACTGTGAGAGTTAGCATTAGATGTAGTCTGCTGGGAGGGTTTCAGCCAATCTGAATGTTTTGTGCCAGCCACTGGCATAGCAGGAAGATGATAGCTGACTCCGCGTTTATTTTAAACTTAAGAAAAATCAAATATTAATGCTGAAAGCAAGCCAATTTTGATGAAATTCATTAGCATGATATATTATACAATGTATACAGTAAAAACGATGTATAAAAATTGAGTGTGTCTCTTATTTTTAGAAAATAATGAAGTGGATGAAGCAGTAGTGAGTGGGTTAGATGGCCATGCTTGTTGGCCCTAGCACTGTGGTAGTATTAGAGCAACATAACCAACCAAAATACTGTGATTCCCCTGATGCTATTTGGGACATTATGTATAATCTCTATCATAAAACTTCATCTCAAAACTGCCTTTGTTTCAAATGCTCCTCAAAGTTCTGCTGCTGCTCAAGACAACAAGCTGTCAAACAATGGCCCCCTGAACTCTGCTCAAGATTCAGCTCACACTAATAATAACCTGCAGCACACAAACCCTGACCCTCCAGATGAGAAACACCCACATACCTCAACTCCACTACTTTATGCTGCCATTGTGAAAAATATAATTTTCCCCAAAACAGTCTTCAGTTCAAGCATCAGCCACAGCAGCAAACCTCCTGGAAGAATGTACCTGTCAGACCACCAGCTGAAGCCTGGGTTCAACCTGAAAGAAAGAAATCAGAGTCGAAGCATGGATAGTAGAAGAGGCTGAAACACCCAAAGCCAGAATTGCTGTTCCTCTCCCAACCCGAAGCATACATCAATGCAAATCTCTACGCAGGCAATGGTTACTGAATGAGCCAATAAATGACTCCATCTCAAGCCCCTCTGAGTGTATGCTGACATTGGTTGTGTCTCCCTTCATATGTCAATATCCTGTCCTGGTTTGGCTGCACTTTATGTCTCCCTGTAACACCTAGACGACTCAGCAGCTGAATTTACAACCTAAAACTGTTTGGTACAATTCCTTACTCAGACAGTTTTCTCTCTTAATGCATGCTCATTTATTGTTTATTTATTCATTATGCTGGGATGCATAGCTAGGGGGATCAGTAGTAGGAGAGAGGAGATTATACTGCCTTTGTACAGGTCACTGGTGAGGCCACATCTAGAGTACAGAGTTCAGTACTGGTGCCCACACCTCAAAAAGGACATTAACCTGCTGAAGAAAGTCCAGAGGAGGGCTACAAAGATGATAGCTGGTCATCAGGGTAAGGCATACGAGAAGAGGTTAAGGGCACTGAATATGTACTCCCTGGAGGACAGAAAAGAGAGAGGGGACATGACTGAGACCTTCAAGCACTTGAAAGGGATAAATAAGGTAGATAAGGAGTGTTTCTTTAAGCTAAGTGGCAACCATAACACAAGGGGGTACAGTCTTAAGCTGGAGGGGGGAGGTTTAGGAGGGAGGTCAGGAAGCACTTCTTCATGGAGAGGGTGGTGGACACTTGGAATGTGCTGCCAGAAGAGATGTTCTCATTGAAGATGCTGGTCAGCTTCAAGAGAGGCTGGGATAGGCATAGGGGTAAGGTAAGGATCATGGGTAGGGAGGATGGAAAGGATGGGAGGAGTGGGAAGGGAGGCAGGGTCAGCAGTTCAAGTTGTGGACCCTGGAATATGAGCAGACTAGATAAACCAAATGGCCTTCTGCTGGCTTCTTTGTATGTTCGTATGTTTATTATTGATGTACAGTCACAGTGCTGGACTTTCTTCAGTACCAGGCAACAGGTGATTATACATCCTGTTGGTTATAAAGAAGCATGCCAGACTTGATGCATTTTATGAAAGCAAGACTTGAAATACATGCATTTGACCTCCCTCTATGCATTACATCATTGGCAGGTGTGAAAATAATATGTTCCATTATGCACAGCTCAATGTGGAGCCTGTATGCTATATTTTAGAGGATGGGAATTACAATGCAATAAGTATTATAGGTTCCTTTTTCTTAGGGTTCTGGAATATTAAAAACTACTGTTTCGTTTAAAAATGCACCTTTGATAACAGCATTATCGTGGTATACATATTTCTGGCCTTTATTGAGCAGGCTGCGTGCATATAAACAAACAGAGCTTTTTCTTTCCCTGTGATTCACATCCTGCTAAATTAGGGTGTGGCAGCACTAGTCATGTCAACATCTAAAACAAAGCTAGTAGTAAAGGGTTAGCCTCATACTTTGCGGCACCATTTTTGGACCAACTCTTGTGCACTACTAATCTCACTGTTTGCTGGGGTTGCAATACACCAAAACCCAGCTTTAAAGTTTTAAGCACACTTAAACATGCTTAACCTTATTAGCTGTTATTTTCCATTATCCTATCATCTCTTTCAGTCAATTTGTTTTGCTTTTTTGTCTTACCTTTAGATATTTGGGCCCAATATTGGAATATAGGCAAAAGCGGAGTGCAAAGGTTTGTGATGCGCCCGCCTGTGCCCCCGACCCAGAGAATGCTATATTCAGTAAGATAGCACACTAGCGTTATCTGAATGAATATAGAGCCGTGTCGGTGCAACACCAAGTTGAGCAGTGCTGCCCTGACATGGATCTGGGCTGTATGCAGCCCAGAGGGAAGTGGATGGAAGTGTACCCCCAGACCTGATAGCGCTGGGAGCCCCTGGTGCCATATTCAGCCAGCAACATGCAAATGAGCCCACTGGGTATGCAAGGCACTAAGGGCCATATGCATGCCCATTATCTCATTTGCATGGGTGGCAGGTTTGCATCCCAACTGTGGTCACCCGCCATGGCAGGCATCGTGGCAAGTGGCCTCCCCAACACCATGAATTCCAGGCCCCGCAAACTACACGTCCTCCCTGGTGTCCAGTGGCACCCCTGACCGCTCTGATTGCCTGGCCCTGTAAGTGGTGGGATATTTCTTGGTGTCTAGTGGCACCCGCCGCCTGTCCGATCGCCCATCCCGGTACTTGTGTAGGTGTTCCTGGCATCTAGTGGCACCCCGACCCTCTGAGCACCATTGAAATACATATGTTCCTGGTGGTAAATGGCATCCCCACCCACCAAATGCCTGCCACTGCATCAACAAGGTATTTCCTGGCATCCAGTGGCACCCTCATCCCCAAGCACCCAACCCAGGTGAGAGGTTGTAGTCCCTGGTATCTAGCAGCCACCGCACCAAGCTCACAGCCAGACCCTTGGGGACATTCTAGCACTACACATGGAAGAGATTGGTAGTAATTGCCAGCCTGCCCTCCCAGGCCCCTCCCCCATCGCCGGGGAGGCCTCACTTCCCACTCAGTAATTGCACACCTGGGGTATGCACCAGGTACCAGTGTTAAGAGGTAGTGAGGAAAGTAAACTGTTAGGCAGGCTAAGTAGGGAGTATCAAATTTGAGCTGTCTGTGGCACAGGGTCAGTAGCAACAGGAGGTACTCAGTGAATTGTACATACAGCATAGTCATTATTAAAATATATTTGGGACTGTCTTCTGCTGCCACACTGCCTGCAAGATCTTTTCTATAACTGCATAATTAAGAAAGCGGATTATTACCGAATGGGGATGGATGTTAGGAGAGGCCGGTTTTGGGCCAAGGGTCCTGTGTGTTCGCTTAATATCTGGTGGAAACTAAGGATTCAGCTCCAAGGTGGTGTGCTGAAAGGAGATGAGAGAGTCCGCAAGGTCATAGAGCTCTGAATTTTCTGGCAATTCATATAGGCAGATATTTCTGCGCCGGACCCGATTTTCTGCATCTTCATGGTAGGCCACTATTAATGCTTGGGTGTCTTGCACCTCCCTGATTGCAGCCTCCATGTCATCCACCCTGTATTCTGCCACAGTGGCCTGCCATTCCAGGTCATCCATACATTGCTTGAGTGAGGCAACGTCTCCCTGGATTTCCTTCATTGCCTCCTTCACATCTGCCTGGAACACTACCAGTTCCTGGTATATGGTTTCCAGCTTGACTCCCCCCCCCCCCAAGTGTCCGGGCTGATTTCAGTTTATTTGCTCTGTAACAGCTTGGGCCAGCTTCAAGGCCTGTGAAAGCTCGGAGTCCAACATCTCTGCAGGGGATCTTGCATTCATCCAGGTCTGGACTTGTTTTTTTCACTGTCCCAAGTGTTCCATTCTTCAGTGGTTTTGTCAGGTTATTTATGAAAAAGGAGCTGGTGTAACAGGGATTTAGCTGGAGGGAAGCAGGAGCTGTTGGTTTCAGGCAGCCATATCATCCGTGACATCACCGGAAGTCCTTGAGCACTGTTCTTAGTAGACATTCATGTGAACATACGAAACTGCCAGCAGATAAAGGCCATGTGGACTGTCAAGTCTGCTCGAGTGTGCAGCTAGCAATCCATTATACTGCAGCTGCCCCCTCCTCCCTTCCCCCCTCACGGTGACCCTCCCCTTCACTTTGCCCCATCCCCTTTTAAAACTGCCCACTGTCTTACAGGACACAACCTCCTTGGGCAGGGTGTTACACATAGACACAACCCTTTCCATGAAAAAGTGCCTCTTCATTTCTCACCTGACTCTTCAACCCTCCAATCTCAGACCATGCTCCCTTGTGTCCTTCCCTCAACTTAAAATTCCCCTCTGTACCCATTTTGTTTATACCCTCCATGTATTTAAAGGTCTCAATCATATCTCCCCTGTCCCTCCTCTCCTCCTGAGAGTACATGTTTAGCTCCCTCAGCCTCCCTTCGTAGGGTTTGTCTTCCAATCCCTGGATCATCCTTGTTGCCCTGCGCTGGAACCCTTCCAGTAATCTAACATATTTTTGTAAGTACGGGCACCAGTACTGCATGCAGTACTCCAGGTGCAGTCTCACCAGCAACCTGTACAGGGGCAGGATCACCTCCCCCCTCCTGGAGGTGATTCCCCTAGCAATACACCCCAACATCTTGTTGCCCTTAGCTGCTGCTTTTCTGCACTGTGCAGAGTGGTTCATCTGCCCTGTTATTATCACCCCAAGATCTTTCTCCTCTCTATAGTGGCTATCTGTACCCCCCCAACTGATAACATCTCATTGGGTTCCTTGCTCCCAAGTGCATGACCTTGCACTTCTTAGCATTGAGCCCCAGCTACCATGTGTCTGACCAATCCTCAAGTTTAGCCAGATCATCCTGCCGCCCCTGCCACCCTGCTGCATCACACATCACTGCACCGATCTTGGTGTAATCCACAAAAAGACTAATCTTGTTCTTAATGCCATGAGAGATGATGAAAATGAATATGCCAAACAACACCAGGCCCAGTACCAAGCCCTGAGGTACCCCGCTCATTACAGTCCTTGGAACTGAGAGTTCTCCTCCCACCACTACCCTATGTTGTCTTCCATGCAGCCAGTTCTTGATCCAGTTCACCATCTTTGTCCCTGCTCCCTGGTATCCCAACTTGCTAATCAGTCTCCCATGTAGCACTAAATCGAATGCCTTGCTGAAATCCAGAGACAGGACATCCACCACATGGCCCTTGTCAAGTTTCCTAGTCACCCAGTCATAATAGTCAACCAGTACTACTACTGGTGTTTGAAATAATAAACTATGTACAAGCTTCTTAGCACTTATCTTTTACTGGTGATTAAACTGTATTTACATATGTGCAGCACCTAATCGTATGCTGCACAAGGTTTAACACTGTTTAAAAAATTTATTTTTTATTATAGTAATAAGGCACTCCAAGGGGTTATATTAATGTCTGTTAATCACCCTATGGGAGCACGTGACACTCAGCTAT
Organism: Neoceratodus forsteri; assembly: GCA_016271365.2. Classification (NCBI taxonomy): domain Eukaryota; kingdom Metazoa; phylum Chordata; order Ceratodontiformes; family Ceratodontidae; genus Neoceratodus; species Neoceratodus forsteri. The sequence continues at coordinate 350,110,250 of JADMNL010000024.1, forward strand.
GCCTTGTGCAACATTACACCTCTAGAAGGTGATTAACAGACCATTAATTTAACCCCTGGCCATGCCCTATTGCTTAAGCATTGGTTCAGATCCTAAATCCAATCTCTGGATTCCTGTACTTTTTCCCCACTAACTGTAGAGCTTCCTATTAGTTCTCCCAGGGTTACGGGATATACAGGTGTATCCCCCTCCTCTCCCACAAGGCTGATGCTGGCTTGGCTGACTTCTTTTACAGCCTCTTGCTGAGAAGCATGTTGTCCCCAGTGGTTCCCACTTTATCCTAATACTCAGTTGTTAATGCTCTCTGTCCTTTCTCCACACACATTCTCATGCTGCATGGATGGACTTCTCCTTGTCTGCCAGAGCATTGCTCTGCTAGGGGATCCTTGTCCCTCACTGTTTTTTTGTTTGTTTATTTATTTATTTAGTTAGCTGGTTATTCCAAAAGTTTCACCAGTAAAGATATACTGAGCTGGGAACAGCTCATTTCCAGATGTTTCCTAGGAGTAGGGGGAAGGGAGGACGATGAGGAACACTAAGAACAATACAAACATACAAACATACGAAATGCCAGCAGAAACAGGCCTCACGGTCTATCAAGTCTGCCCGATTGTGCAGCTAGCCCCTCAACTTGCAGCTGCCCCACCCTCTCCTCCTCATAACCACTCTGTCCCACCCTCTCTTAAATCCTCCCACCATTCTACATGATACCACCTCCTCGGGCAGAGTGTTCCACTTGTCTACCACCCTTTCCATGACAAAGTATCTTCTGATTTCCCTCCTGAATCTCCCCCCCAATCTCAGTCAATGCCCTCTAGTGTCCCTCCCCCTTCTGATCTGAAGAATCCCTTCTGTATAAATCCTGTTGATAACCTTTAGGTACTTGAAGGTATCGATCATATCCCCCATCCCTCCTCTCTTCCAGTGAATACATTTGCAGCTCTCCCAGCCTTTCCTCATAGGATTTTCCCTCAAGTCCCTGTATCATCTTCGTTGCTCTGCGCTGCACCCCCTCCAGCAGTCTGATGTCCCTCTTCAGGAATGGACGCCAGTATTGCATGCAGTATTCCAGGTGTGGCATGACCAGTGACCTGAACAGGAGCAGGATCACTTCTCTGTGCCTGGAGGAGAGTCCCCTCGCTATGCACCCCAACATCTTGTTTGTCTTTGCAGCTGCCTTCCTGCACTGAGCTGAGTGGTTCATACTCCCCATTATTAGCACCCCTAGATCCTTTTCCTCCACTGTGCTTTCCAACTGTACCCCTCCCAACTGATATTTCCTCCACTGGTTCCTTACTCCGAAGTGTAGTACCTTGCACTTCTTGGCGTTGAACCCCAACTGCCATGTCTCCAACCATTCCTGTAATGTCCTGTAGTAAAGATGGGTAATACACTGGAAGGGCATGCAGCTTGCATCCACCCAGACATGGACACCAAACAAAAATGGGCAGTCATCAAGCTAGGACTGGCTGAAGCCACTAAAACTTGTGTTAAGAGCCAGAGCAAGAAATCCAGGACCAGGAAACCAAGCTGGATGAGTAGGGAGGTAGTGGAAAATCGAGGGATAAGATGACTGCATTTAGAGCCTACAAGAGATCCAACAGGGCAGAGGACAGAGAAAAATATGTGAGGAAATCCAGGGAAGCGAGCAGAATGGTAAGGGCAGCGAAGACAGCTAGAGAACTGAGGCTAGCACAGAGGATCAAAGAAAGGAAAAGGATTTCTTCAGACATATAAGGGAGAAGAGGAAGAACAAGGATCAAATTGTTAGGATCAGGAAAGGCAGTGGGTGGGTAGGAAAGGGGGCTGAGCAGGCAGAAGTACTCAACGAGTACTTCTGTTCCGTATTCATCAGGGAGAGAGATAGGCCCAGGCAACCACAGATGGGGAAATCATGGTGGAAAGGGTGAGGGAGGACCTTAAGTCCCTGAGGGTAGATAAGGCACCTTGACCAGATGGAGTTCATCCCAGATTGCTGAGAGAGTTGGCAGAGGTCCTGGCAGGGCCATTGGAGGACCTTTTCAATACCTCTCTGGAAACAGGGTGCGTGCCCAGGGATTGGAGGGAGGCGCATGTGGTAGCTCTCCATAAGAGTGGGCCCAAGGATGAACTGGGGAACTGCAGACCTGTGAGCCTTACCGCAACTGTGGGAAAACAGATGGAGACTATCCTCAAGGAAAGACTGGTACAATTTCTTGAGGATAGTGATCTCCAGGGTGGCAGGCAGCATGGGTTTGTCCCGGGCAGATCCTACCAGACAAACCTGGTGGACTTTTTTGACTGGGTTACACAAGCACTAGACAGAGGCCATGCAGGGGACTTACTGTACCTGGATTTCAGAAACCCCTTTGATTTGGTGCCACATGGCAGGTTGACCAGCAAATTGAGGAGTCTGGGAGCAGGGAGGAATCTGGTCAGATGGGTCAGATGGGTCGAGAACTGGCTGCAGAACAGACAGCAGAAGATAGTGGGGGGTAAGGCATCAGAACCCAGAGCAATAACAAGTGATGTCCCACAGGGTTTGGTGCTGGGACTGGTTCTGTTTAACATTTTTATTGCCGACATTGCAGTAGGGATCACGAGCAAGATCAGTCTCTTCGCAGATGACATCAAGATCTCTACGGAGGTGGATGGGGATTGGGGTGGCGAAGTACTCCAGGAGGATTTGGCAAAACTGGAGGAATGGTCTCGCACTTGGCAGCTTGGATTCAATACCAAGAAGTGCAAAGTGATGCATTTAAGACAAGAACCCAGGATACAGTTACTGGCTGGAGGGTGTCCAGATAGCCATGTCCAAGGAGGATACTTATCTGGGGGTGCTGGTAACTGGGGAAATTAAACACTTGGCACAGTGCAGGAAGGCAGCAGCAAAGCCAACAAGATGCTAATGTGCATAGCAAGGGGGATTACTTCTAGGAGTGGGGAGGTCATCTTGCCCCTGTACAGGTCCCTGGTGAGGCCGCACTTGGAGTACTGCGTGCAATTCTGGCACACCTACTTTTTTTTGATTGTATTCCTTTTGTAGCCGCTGATCCCTCTAACCTCGTGAACAGGTTCGTCCCATCCACAGCATCTGACCCTTACTCCGGGAAGCCCCCCCGTAGTGGGGCCGTCGAAGCGGAACTGTCGTGGCTGAAGGGTCGGGTACCATGCCTGGCTCATATAAGGGGCCGGCGATTTTTCCTGGCTAGAGTCCCCTTTTGGAGCTAGGATGTGCAGTGACACAAGGGTGCGTTCGTCTGTCCTGGTCCACCCCATGTCTTGGTGTGGCATGCTTTGTCCCCTAGCCTCCGCTAGAGGGCAATCAACGCCGACACTCTGGACCCTCTCCACCCTGGAGAAGGAGAGCAATCCTCCAGATGCTTGATCCTTCTCCTCCCCTGCCGACCCCCGACGTCCCATGCTCATTCCTGAACACAGGTTATCGGCGTGGTGCAAGGTGTGGTGTCCAGCACCTCAACACTCAGCGCCACCAGGCCGGGCTCTGGTACACCTACTTAAAAAGGGACATCAAACTATTGGAGGGGGTGCAGGACAACAAAAATGATCCTGTGGTTGGTGGACAGACCTTATGAGGAGAAAAAGACAGCTCAATATGTATACCCTACAGGATAAAAGGGAGAGCAGGGATATGATTGAGACCTTCAAGTACCTGGAGGGTATGAACAGGATAGGCACCAGGTGTATGTTCAATCTGAAGGGGGGAAGGGAAACCAGAGGACAATTTTTGAAGTTGGAAGGGGACAGGTTCAAGAGGTAGATGAGGTAAAGGGATGGGGAAAATGTTTAACCAGGAAAGGCACACTAAGCCAGATCTTGTTTCCAGGTGCGACCTGGGAGCACAAGGAAGTTAAGTGACTTGCTCAGGGTCACATAGTATGCAAGTGGGGGCTGATGAGATTCAAACCCAGGTCTCCAGGTTTGCAGCTCAGTGCCTTTAACCACTACACTATACTACCTGCCTGGGAGATGAGGCGACATTATTTCACCAAAAGGGTGGTTGCAGGGTGAAATGTACTGCCAGAGGAAATCGTATCATTGTGGACAGTGGGGAGCTTCAAGAGGGGGTGGGACAGATTCAAAGGGAGGGCTCAAACTGGGTGGGGGCAGGAGGAAGGCAAATTAAACGATAATGCCACAATAGGTTAATAAGCGCCATAAATAACTTTGCAAAGACAAAAGGCAGGATTTTCAAAAGTCTTAGATTGCCACAAGCCCTGGGTGGACCAATGATATGGAACATGGGGCTTGCGGTGATCTAATGGGAGTTTCTATTCCATAAGGAAATTGCCACAGGTTAGACCAACTTTTTTCTGGTCCAATCCTGGGGGCCATTTGTATGGAGCTTGTGCCAGATATTTGGTGTAAGCTGCTGTAAATCATGAAAACTGTCGCAACTGTGCCCGAGATTGCAGAATCGAGTGCAGTTGTGGCGATGGGGTTGGCGCACCACCAGAACCTAAGTGTTGTGGCGAAGGGCTTGGTGCAAACCCTGCTCCATGCTTTGAAAATCTTGCCCAAGGATTGTGAGAAGTAAAATACATAACTATACAATGAAGTGCAGAAAGATAACCACATTTGCACTTACAATACAATAATGTGCTGGAGGTTAACAACATTTGCAATATGCAGAGGCAGTACTGAGTTAAGGGTGGGAGCAAAAGTTGTCGATTGGGAATGGTGAAGAGGGGACTACACTAGTGCAGGTGCAGGGCGAAGGTGGAGCAGAGGGAGGAGGGGGGTGGTGAGCAGCAGAACAAGGACCAGTATCAGGGACAGCTGCAATGGTGGCCAACTCTAGTGTGACACCCTGACAATGAAACCTGAAAACAGATCATTACAGTGACAGTCGCAGTGACACTGTCTTTTTGGATGGCACAATACGGTGTCAGTATTGTGCCATCGCTGTATGGGAAGTCAGGGAAATTTTGTGTTGAGCACAAGTGGTGCTTCCCAGCTGTTGAAGTGGGTAGTCATGGAGGAGGGAGGCGAGTGAATGGTGGGAAGAGGCAAATCGAATGGTTAGGGGGAGAGAATCCGATAGTTTGGGAGAAATGGAAGAAGGCAGCTTGACCAGCACTGGGTATCCTTGAGCAGAGTTTGAGAGAATGATAGCCAGAGTTGCAAAGGGGGATCCACACACAGCCATGTGCACTCTTTTGACCACCACTAACCAACCCACTTGAACCCATTCTCCTGTGGGCCAGGCCAACAGCAGCACTGCTGAGGCACTTGGCTTCCTCCATCTGTTCACTGCCCTGTAGTTGAATCTCCTACCTTGTTTAGCTACTTTCAGTTCTGCTGCAGCTTTGTCTGCCATCCTCAGGTGAGATGCCACATCTTGGGCCAGTCTCTGGGGTCACCCGCCTACCAGGATTTCCCTCAATGTCTTTGAGGACCCTCAATAGACCTACTGAGCATTTGGTTGTTAACCCCTGGGCTACAGCACTCTCTCAGTGGTCCCAGTACATTCCCCCCTTCTATGTTCTTTTTTCTACATTCTCTATTTATGGCACCTTCCTTCCCTGCTCTCAAGCTCTCTCCAGATTCCAAAGGTGCCTTGGGTTATCCTTCCTGCTCATGCTCCATTATCCTCCACACTGCCTTGACTTCTCCCTCCAGGCGTAGTTGGGATCGATGGGATATACACCCCTGAATGCTGCATACTTTTGTCAGGAGATAGAGTAGTGGGGAATATATTGGAGGCACAAGGGTCCTTCGTCTCCCGAAAGCAGGGGCATTTTCCTAGTTACTCCCTGGCCCCCCAGACACAGACACTCTTGGAAGACCCAGATGCACTTACACGCAAAGTGTGTTCTACGTCAATCTCTGGCCTACATTTGCTCCTCCAGTGGTGTCCTCAGCTGCACTGCCACTTGTGGTCACCCAGGTGGCAGTATCACAACAAGGATGATGACCCTTCCTCCCTGAAGGAGACCATCTTCTGGGACACTCAAACCTACTCCTCCCAGCTGGCCCCTGATGACTTGGTCATGTTCTATGGGTGACTCTCACTGAGGTAACCCTACAGATCCCAGGTCACAGGTATCTCTCTCTGGTGCCAAAAGTCTCTCCTTGAATGACTACCAGAATTTTAGACAGTACAGAAGTTGACACCCTCAAACCATCAAGCTGCCTAGGACCTTGGCATCCCCCAGAGCTTCAAGGGCTCTTGGTGCTCTCCTCTCCAGTTCCCACTTATTGCTGTACACCAGGAACCTTCTTTTTCCTTGTTCCTGGTGTCAACTTCACTGCCCTCCTACTGCCAACTTCTCCATTACATTTCACATTGGCACCATGAGGGCACCCATCCTATATATATATATATATACATATATATCCTCTATCAAGCTCCTCCCTGCATCTGTACCCTTGAGGATGATGCCAGAGCGTCAGCTCCAACTAGTTCGGGTCAGTAAGCAACCACCTCCTCCTTCTCTAAGAAGGGGGTTGTTTCTCAAACGTTTCATGTTTGGGCAAAGTACTCTGTGAATAACACTTACCCTTGGCATAACAAGAAACATCATCCACACTGAGCAGTGTCTGAAGTGGCATACTTTTTCAGATCAGTAGCTTTCACTGTGGGTTGCTGCTCTGTACTGCTTGTTTGCATGCTTCATGCACCCTGGTACAAAGAAACTAGCTTTCCAGTACATTCTAATCATAAATCAATGTTTTTCTAGTGTCAAACCAGAGCAAACCTGTTCAAAAATAAGACAGCTTTGGCAAACTTTTCCTGGTTTGATATGCCATGTTTGCAAATCGAACTTTGGGAGGTTTGCCCAGCCCGATTTATATACAAACAGGGCTTTTTTTCCCCTGATTCATACTTTTTGCAGCCTGGCTTGCTTCCCCTTCTGGGCAGACCCAGACCCATCCCCAGCATCCCTGCCTTTTACCCTTGGGGACTTTCAACCCCATGAGCTTGCCCCCTCATGGTCAAGACCAGTCAGGCTGGTACCAACCCTCTGCCTCCTCCAGTGCCAAGGAGGTGGAGGTTCCCTGGGTGTCCTGAGGTGGACAGTGGTAGAGGTTGGGGATCATCTGTGCTTCAGGCCATTTTTCCCCTTTTAAGCTCCGCCCTCAGGATGCCAGCACGCAAGGAAGCCCAAGCATGTGCATGTTGCATGTACGTCCATGGCCTCGGCCAATGTCCTCCCTCCCCCATCCATTACATGCCTGCATTGCCACCTGTGGTCGTCCAGGTGGAGTCTTGCAGTGGTGGTGGCAGCCCTCCCTCTGTGGAGGAAGAGAGCGGTCTCTGGGATGCTTGATCTTCCTCCCGTGAGCCAGCCCCTGGCAACTCAAGCTCACTCCTGAATTTGGGTCACCTGTGTCATGAGCGGTAGCACTACCGCTGTACCAAGAGGCTGGCATACAAATAGGGGTTCTAGAGCCTCACACCCAAGTATGGTGCTGGTTTCAATTTGCGCTTTGTGTGCAAAAGCTTTTTTTTTTACATACTGTTTACTACAGTATAGTAGACTGTATCAAACTGATACTGTTGACTTCAAGCTGACATTCTATGTAACTTCAAATCCCAGACCTTCCTACAGCAGACATTAGAGGAGGACTGCAGCAGTGTGAGATTCAATAGCCTGCAGTGCATGTTAGAGTTTTTATAAGCTCTGAACTTTTGTTCGCTGATTCTGCTGTACTCCCCAGGCTAAGTACAGTCCCAGAGGACTGTACTTAACTCCAGCAGAACAACCGGAATGGCAACCATCTGATTAGAGCTTATGAAATCTCTAACATGCACTGCAGCCCATTGAATCTTCTATTGCTGCAGACCTCCTCTGATATCAGCTGCAGGGGATTCTGGGATTTCTTGCTACAGAAAATGTCAGCTTGCATCAGCTGCAGGGAATTCTGGAATTTCCTGCTGCAGAAAATGTCAGCTTGCAAGTCAACAGGAACAGTATGAAATGCTCTTTTACACTGCAGTAAACAGCAAGTTGAAAATATGTTTTTGCACACAAAGTGCAAATTATGACTCATAGTGCTGATTGTTCCCTTTTAAATTTTTCCCATTTCCAAATTCCAGAACCATGGCAACTTATTCTGTTCCACTCCTTTACACCTGCCTGTGACAAAACAGAGATGATTACTTATTAGCCTCCTCTACTGGCAAGGACCTCCTTCGGCCACCACCAGGGCCACCTTCCAGCCTGTTGAGACTCTTAACATAGAAACATAGACTTTGACAGCAGATAAGGACCACTTGGCCCACCCAGTCTGCCTATTTCCCTACCTATTGGATAAGCTGCAGATCCTAGTTAACCAACAGCCTACTTCCTCCTTCCCACCACAAGAATTGCTTTACGTCTGTCCCATGCATTCTTGAATTCCTCCACTGTTTTTGACCCCACAACCTCCTCAGGAAGGCTGTTCCATGCATCCACTACCCTCTCTGTGAAAAAATACTTCCTTACATTGCCCCTGAGCTGTCCCCCCCATCTTCAAATTGTGCCTCCTTGTTCTTGCACATCTCTTTTTCTGAAAGATGATACCCTCTTGGACTTTGTTGATTCCCTTGAGGTACTTAAATGTTTCTATCATGTTCCTCCTCTCCCTCCTTTCCTCAAGAGTATACGTTACGCTCCTTTAGTCTCTCTTCGTATGGCTTCTGGTGTAGAACCTGCACCATTTTAGTTGCCTTTCTCTGGACTGCCTCCATCCTATCTATGTCCTTGTAGAGATGGGGTCTCCAGAACTGCACGCAGTATTCCAGATGGGGTCTCACCAACTGTCTGTACAGAGGGATAACAACTTCCTGTTTTTTACTGGTGATGCCTCTTCCTATGCATCCCAGTATCCCCCCAGCCCTCCTTACTGCCTTCTCACATTGCTTGTGTAACCCCTAGGTGGTGCTATCCCAAGGGATACTACCCCTGCCTGCGTGACTAGGCGCAGGTTGAGGGGCCTGAGCTCGGTAAATGGGTGTATCCACCCAGAGGGTTGGTTTAAGGGTAAGCTGCTATGGGTATAGCCCTTCGGGACACTGATACCCCCCCTCTAACCCCTCTAGTAGCTTGCTCAGAACAGCAGGTGAACCATCACATTTAACATCAGAATACAATATTGAACCCACACTTGGCACGCTTATCACCAGGGCTGGATTTGCTGCACCGTCCTGGAGACCCCCTGCAAAACAAGACCTGCAATAAAACAGTGCAATGGCAATACAGTATCCCCTCCACAAAGGTACACACTAGCCAAGTTAAATTCAGAAAGAACAGAATCTGATTTATTCAGGGGGTGTGAACAAGGGTGGGGCAGCAATCTAGCATTTGATTTCAGATCCGATTTAGTCAGGTTAAACATGCATGCACTAAGACTCCCTCTAGCACAGTCACACACACTCTGGGTACCCAGTTGTCACTCAGGCTAGCCTGAAGCTTTCCCCGGGTAGGCAGGCATTGCAGCTGTTGTTGGGACCCTTAGGAAAGAAACAAGCAACATGCACTTTAACCCACAATTTGTATTCTGGAGCCGGGTGACTCAGTTCATAATGATCAACCAAAACAATTAAATCAGATGGCACACAACGATTTAAGCTTTGTTGCAGGGAGCTACCCTGATGGTTACTCACGCTAGCTAGACCAGGAGGCAGGTTTGACGAGATGAAGACCTCAGGATGGTATGCTGGTTTGCCAGGGGAAACAGGGCCCACACAACGCACCATGGTGGTCAATCCTGTTTGATGGTGTTGAGCAGGGGGCCGAATCCCTGAGCGGGTCTTTTGTTGGCTGAATCTCTGCGGCATGAGCAACAATCTGGGCAGAGATGGTGAGGCCCAGACCAGGTAAACAGTTTGGATTTCAGTCAGTTTTTTAGGTGCTGGATGCAGCTTCCAGCTAGCGGGACACATTCAGGGGTGTGGGGAACCAAATCACAACCCGCACTACACGTTCAGCACAGTTATAGTCAAAACAGCCATATACCACAGTTCGGATGACAGTCTGGTCACAATTAGGCCGTGTCTCTGCACAAACCGCACACTCTGCGGTTCTCTTCGGGTTCCCGACAGGCAGATCGCTTCTGAAGCAAGTCTTTGGTCCACATTCAGGTGAAATTCACTCTCTCCCCCAATTCAAGGTTCAGGTCTCAAGAAACAGATTCGGATATAGCCTGATTTAAATTGCAGGCTTCTTCACACTGGAAGATGGTAGCAGGCAAGCTAGACACAGCCTTCCTGCCGATTCCCCGTGCTACCACGCAGGAGCAGGTGCTTGAATTGCTCGAGCTGTTCACTCTCTCAGCTCCAACTCTTGACTGACTCTCTGCTGCAGGCAGTTCTGGGATTTCCCAGTGATCCAAAAGGTTTGGTTGGTTGATCCATCTGTCTGTTACAGAAAGGGCTCCCCCTCCAGGTCCATTTAGGCACCAAACAGTAAAAACTACAATTCCATTTTAAGGTCCCCCAAGGTACTGATTGGTCCAAACTGCAGTCCAGAACCAAAATGGTGGCTCTTAGCAGAAAGTCCATGCTGCAAAGGAAGGCAGGTTAGACAAACTACTATATTATTATTAATAAAGCAGATAATCAACAAACAATCACAGATCCTATTAGGGCTTCCTCTGCGCACTTAGCGATGGCAGAATGAAGCGGCTGTATCGCAGCCCGGGTGGGACCCGAGCCTGAAACCACTCAGACCCCACCCATATCAATTATATCCTATGAGATAGATAGATACCTCTTAAAGAGACAGGCATGGAGGCTAACAGGGCACTCTCATGCAAGCATATTCAAACTGGTTAAACACAGAACACTAGCCTGGCAGTGGGCATTAGGCAAGCCCAGGAAGTCATTTTAGAAACCCCCATTTGTAGGGGGGTTACACCTGCCTACCTTTAGGTCATCTGATATAAATACCCCCAGGTCTCTTTCCATTTTTGTTGTTGTTAGTACCTCCCCCCATATTGTGTACTCTTCCCCAGGGTTTTTGTTTCCCAGGTGCATTACCTTGCACTTGTTTGCATTGAATCTAAGCTGCCATATTTTTGACCATTCCTCCAACCTTGCCAAATCCTTTCTCATTCTTTCCACCCCACCTTGTGTCTCAACCCTGTTGCAGATCTTTGTGTCATCTGCAAAGAGGTATACTTTCCCTTCCCAGTCCCTCTGCAATGTCACCTATAAAGACATTAAAGAGGACTGGTCCCAATACTGAACCGGTGTGTACCCCACTAGCAACCCCCCTTTCTTCGGAGTGGACTCCATTTACTATAACCCTCTGTGTCCTTTTGTCAAATCAATTTTTTACCCACACTACAACCCTGGGACCCACTCCCAGGCTGGCTAACTTGTCTATTAATCTTTTTGTGTGGGACTGTGTCAAATGCCTTGATAAAGTCTAGGTAGGCCATGTCCACAGCCCCTCCCTGGTCTACTACTTTGGTCACCCAGTTAAAGAAATCGATTAGATTTGTTTGACATGACCTTACCACTGTGAATCCATGCTGCCTTGGGTCCTGTACCCCACTGGCCTCTAGGTACTCAATAATTCTTTCTTTCAGAAGTGATTCCATCATTTTCCCTACCACTGAGGTCAAACTAACAGGTCTGTAGTTTCCTGCATCTGTCTTGCCTCCACTTTTGTTAAGTGGAATAATATCCACCCTCCTCCAGTCCTCAGATACCACGCCATCCTCCCATTATTTGTTAGAAAGGTTAGTCAGTGGTGTCAGTAGCTCTTCCCTTAGTTCTTTCAGAATTCTGGGGTGAATCCTATCAGGCCCCATTGCTTTGTCCACCTTCAGTTTTAAGAGTTCTTTCAGGACCCTTTCTTCTGTGAATAGGCTGGTATCAACCCCCTTATCCAGAGTGCTTCTATTGTTTGGTTTAGGTACCTCCCCCTCCTCTTCTTTTGTGAATAATGAGCAGAAGTATTCGTTCAGCATCCCTGCTTTTTCACTGTCACCCTCTGCCCACCCCCACCCCTTCCCTTTATTAAGCCTCACTATCCCTCCCTCGGTCTTTCTTCGCTCCCTAATGTACCTATAAAAGGTTTTATCCCCATTCTTCACTGAGTTGGCTATCTTTTCCTCAGTTTTGGACTTTGCTATTCTGACTGCCTTCCCTGCTTCCTTCTGCTTTAACTGGTACAGTTCTCTGTCCTGCTCCTTCTGTGTTTCCTTATACTTCTGGAATGCTACCTTTTTCTCCCTAACCTTCCCTACCACCTCTTTTGAGAACCATAGTGTTTTTTTCCTTCATTTTGTTTTGTTGGGGACTGTATCAGCTTCTTAGTTTGCTAAGTCAGGAGGAGAGAAGTTAATTGGGGGTGTGGCTTAAGCAGTAGAAAACCAGGTGTCTCCAATTACAGTTCCCTGTTGCTAGCTTTTGGCAGACAGCAATCTTGCTTTCAGAGCAGGCAGCAGCTGACTAAAGAGCTAGAACTTTTCTTATTAATTGCCCTCCTTCCCTCCCCTCCACCCTCCCATGCTCAGCCAGTTCCACTTTTATAGGCACTGGATTTGACTGACAACAGGTACTTCCTGTTTGGCAGTAGGAAGGAAAGGATCACTGAGACTCATAAGTTTTGCCATCCTTGAAGGAAAAGAGTAGCTCTCCCTCCCCCTCTAGCTGCTGGAGGTCTAACTCTGAGCAAGGAAGAAGGAGACTACCGAAGAATATAGGAAGTTCCTGTCCCACAACAGGAAGGGCGAGAACTGTAAGGGCACATAGGCAATAGGAAAGTAGGTGGAAAAATAAATCGAGGTAGGAGAGAGTAAGTATACAAAGCAACTGGAAAGGGGCCACAAAATAAGACATGATGGGAGTGGTGCAGTACAATGGCTGTGGGGCAGCAGTCTTTCGGGAGACGTTCTAGAGGCTGCGATGCTGCCCTATTTGCAGGCATCTCTCTGGTCTGAGGGAGGAGGATGGTGGTCTCCAGGCTGACCTGGCTAGGATTCATGAAACCTCCTCCCCCCCACCCAGGGACCACCAGTGCCACCGCCGGTGCCTCAGAGGTTGCCAAGAAAGAGGAGTGGTTGGACCAATGTGGGCTCAGGGAGGGTGAGGGTGGTGGGACAGAGGTGCATCCCTCCAGTTTTACCTCTCTACAATTCATACGCCATTGTGGTGGAGAGTGGTTCCTCTATGGGGCACCCACAGTGGAGACCAAGGAGGATGCTGGGAACCTCCACAAAGGAGACCCACTGGAGGGTGGCACTGGATCCCATAGGGAAAGGAAACAACTCCAGGTGGGGGACTCAATTGTTAGGGGGTAGAACTGGGGGAGGGAGGGGAGATGGAGATAGGGTGATGTGTGGAACAGCACTCTGCCTGGCAGTTGACATACCTAGCTCTGTTCCTCCCATTACATCATCAGCATTGTGACCACACTGACTGAGACATAACAGCTACTCAGGAAAAGCCACTAAGCCGCTGCCTGGTCAGTCCCCTATGATGTCACTGTCAGTAAGGTCATAGTACTGATAATGTGGTGGGAGGACTAGAACTAGATATGTCTGCTGCCAGGCAGAGTGCTATTCCACACGTCCAGAATAATACTATCATACAGAAAAGTTTCAGAATTAAAAAGTTACAGCTGACTGCTTTTTAAAATCTGTAAAATTTTCCTATCTGCTATTATTGGTTCAACTAGCTTTTAAGTGATTTCAGCCAGTGATCAAAGCCACAGGCCCTTTTATTCTGCATGCACCTGTAGTCTCGTGAAGGGAAAGTTTACATGGAGAAATCCATTTCAGAGACAGGAAGAAGTGGTAGTGTTACATGTACTTTTTTAATATTGAAAAAAAACAGTCCATAACAACGGTTCACATGCATCTCCCATCTCCCTTCAACAGGGCACCCAGCAGGGTTGCCCATTGTCCTGCCTTCTTTTTGCACTCTGCACAGAACCCTTGACTTTAGCATTTCAGCAAGCACAGGGGGGTTGAAGGAATCCCCCTAGGTGAGACAAAGTACAACGTAAACAACATTCTCCTCACTCTCCCTAACCCTGAACAATCCATCCCAGCAGCTGAGAAGAACTAACTGCCTTTGGTATGTTAGCAGGCTTCTCTTTAAATATCCATACAGCTGAAGTGTTGCTTCAGAACTTTGTTCTCTCATTCTCACTACGCAGTCGCTTTTGATTGTGCTGGCCAGAGATGAGAAGTTTAAATATTTAGGAATATATATCTTAGAGCTTCTAAACTATGAACCTCTCTCAGTATTTCTAACAGACAGTATAAGTAGATGGAGCCAATTCCCCTAACCATTTTTTTTTTCTAACTTGGAATTGGTCAGAATGAATATCTTGCACCGATTGTTCTATCTTTTTCAGACTCTACCCATTTTTCCATTAACCCTGTTACTGTACTTCATGGAATAAATTAATCTCGTAATACATCTGGGGGTACACACAGCCCCATATATGCTACTCCCAGTTGTAATTATCTATGACACAAGGTGGGGATAATGTCCCAACTTCCTTAACTACACAAAGGCATGTCACCTGTGAACAGTTGCTTACTGGGATAATCCACAAGACCCCCCCTCCACCAAAGAAACAAACTGAATTCACTATGAATGATATGTATGAAGTAGCCCCCCTGCTATTTACACATAAATCTTCTCCCCTGCCCCTAACTGAATACACCAAATTCACAGCTAACTTCTCAAGAGTTTGGTTTCAAATACACAGCTTACTTAAACTAAGCCTAGTTTTCTATTTCTGTCATATAATCTTGTCAGATCCCAAATTTCTTCCTTCACTAATTGACCTCACTTTTATCAGATGAAGTCGACTTTGCTTATGCATATTTTCCAGTTCCTAGACTCCCATGGGGTGGTGCTGATTGAAAATCTGCAGCAGCAGCAATTTGGTCTCACAGGTAGAGAACACTATTGCTACCTACAGAACTGAACATAATTCTTGCATAAAACCATTGGCCAGACTAGTTTTCCAAACCCAGCTCCTTTGCAGCTGCAGATATTGATCTGTGCCCTTCGGGGGACACACTGGGGACCTCTTATTGGTAATTATAGGAGACTGCAAGACATGCTTGGGGACGCCACACAGTCCATCCTGGATAAACAGAATCATTCATTGAGCTCCTCATCTCTTATAAGGAATGGTTAAAATTCGCACTGCCAGCCAACCCTTAAGATTACTTCCTCAATGTGGTGGAGAGAATTTGCCTGGAAATACCGCTACCACTTTTTAAGGACCCCAGGTATTCTGGCTAAATTCCTGCTAACTCAATATATTCAATGTTGGAGGCGGTGTGGACACACCAGGGCAGATCAAGCGCACACATATTTTGGCAATGCCCAATTATGCAGAATTTTTTTGGCAAGATATAACTGCCCAGTTTGAGGAATTGACACTGTGTGAAGAACTGGTCTGCTCCACCATGTTATTTATGTCAATACTGCCCCCGGGACTGCAGCTGAGTTCTCATTCCATGGCCTTTGTTTATTTACTTGCTGCTAAAAACACTCTCACAAGAAATACTGGTGACAATATTTATGTCTCTGTATCTTTTCAACAATCACTGTACCATTATTCTAAACCTTTAACTACTGTATTGTATTATGTATTACTTGTTATTCTGTACATATTTATAACTGTATTTCCCCCAACCCCTTCCCCCAGGATGCACCTGGAAATGAGCATTAGCTCAGTGTGCCTGATTGGTGAAACTTTTTACATAAATAATAAGAAAATGCATGTAAACTCATCCACTGACCATAGAAACATAGCAGGCTATTATTTCAGAAGTATACAGTATGGAAAGACTAACTGTCTACTTACATGGTAGATCAGCACTACTCTATTCCAAATGGCAAAGATGAGTCACCTATATAATGACACGGGATAACTTTTATCTTGTGAAAGTATGTGCTATTTGGCTCCCTTTCAGTAGGAAGAGGATTTAGATTGATGGTGCATTGCTTTATAGTGATGGGTCTATAACACCTGAGTTACTCACGGACTATAATACTACAGACTGTGGATTGTTTATTGTATTAGACTTAATGGATTCACAGCTACCTGGAGTGCCTTTGTTCCTGAATGTGACATATTTTAGTCCTATGTACAGTATGACCTGTATTGAATGTATGATACTCTGCTCTTTATTTTCAATAAAATATATTTAAAAAAAAGAGCATAAAACTGAATAAGTTTATATGTGCTGAGGTCCACATATTGGACTCATGGCAGAGCATTGCATGTCTTGCAAGTGACCTGGATTTGAAAATGGGCAGGCAACCAGGGCTGGAAGATAATGCAGCTGACTGCAACACTTCACAGTCGGTGGAGGGGATGGTACTACACCTGGCACTGCAGCGACCTCAGTGGGGGTCCAGGAAGCTCGTTCCCCTTAGTGGACCACTGTCTGAGGTCAATAGTAGGCAGGTGGCACCATCAAGTGGGTGGAGAGCAGGAGATAACGGGGTGGGGGAGACCACCCATGGATCACAGGGATGATGGATTTAGGCACTCTCGGACCCATATTAAAGGGACCTCCCCTGAAGGGACAGTGGGGTTAGTGGCTGACGGGGCTGGGAAGTCACTGATGGCTGGTAGGCAGAGTCCTGAGGACTGGGAGAGCAACCCTGAAGGATAAAAAGCTGAATAAAAAAAGTTTATATGTGCTATGGGAGGTGTCACTTATGGTATAAGAACATTATTTTGCACACTTCTTTGGGTAGACTGTGTCACAAACTCGCTCAGCCGGTCAGCCCTCTACTCCCAAAGTGCCAACTTCTGAGCGTATGATTTGTATACAGTGAACAGAACAAGGTAACCCTCTTGTCTGTTTTGTGGGTTCAAGTCACCTTAGTCTCAAGCTCTGGAGGGATTCAAACTGATAACCTCTTGTTAGTACCCAATTATCGAGCTCAGATAATTCTGTCTTCGGGGGGCCAGATATCTTTGCCTATAGGCACCCAACCAGGACTTTCAAATGAACCCTTAGAACTCTATGCAAGACTTTAGAGAACTCTATCCATTTCCCAGTTTGGTATACAATAAGCGCATACACAGTGTTACTTACAACCTTTAAATGCTCCACTTAAAATAAAAAGAAATGTCAAGGCACTCCATGCAGTTTCCATTTGTAAAATATATCTTTACTCTAAAAATATAAAAACAGAACTATAATTACAGAACAAAATATATCCCAACACATGCAGCCTTAAAACAAATAGGTTTAAAGTGCAAGTTTCTACAATACATACATTCAGACTGGTCTAATCTTACTCTCTTTCAGTGCTGTGATGATTCTCCCTCAGTCAGATAATATTGTCTTGTGTGTCTCTGTCAAGGTTCTTTTCAGCAATTAAACCCAGTTCTGAGCCGACCTTTTCATCAGGTCACTAACTCCACCTTGGTGTAACAACATCTATATTTTATCTCACAGGATGTCCAAATAAAATATTTGAAAAAACATAATAGGTGATCTCACTGCCTTTCCTCCCTCAGGCTAACCAGACCAAACCGGTTTGTGCTCTGCTACACATGCATCTCAAAAGTTTCTTTGATCTAAGTCACTGTATTCAAAGCAAAAGTGTTATTTGCCTTTTTAATCCCGTCTGGACCTTGGAATCTACACCTCAAAGGTCTCTCTGATATAATTCAAGGGTTCCCCGGGAAAGTATACTGGACCTTCCAAATTCATCTGGGTCCTCTCGTCAATGTCCATTCTGGCTTCTCTCTGACACCCCTCCCTCTCAAGTTCTTCCTGACAACTATTGTAAGTCGAAGGATTTTCCCTAAGAGAATTATGAATGGCTAATCTTATTTCCTGGGATGAAAGCATATTGACAAGGTAATTGCACCCCAGATATCTGCAGTTTAGCTCTGTCCTGTCCTTTGAACTTATCCCTGGGGGGGTCTTGATGTGTCAGCTCCAGTAAGACAGTAGTTTCCTCAAACTGACCTTCCCATCACATATTTTATATGTAATAAAAAAAAAATTGTACAGCATTCAGATCTGGCTGTCTACATCACAGACAGAACCACACAGCTACGCGGTCCTCTTGCCAAATTGCCTGAGATGACCCTCTTATACCATAAGAGACATCTTGCACATATACAGTTAGTTTATATATACAGTTACTGTGTCTCTTATATGAACTGTCTCGTGTTCTTTGGGTGAGAGAATTGCAAAGTGAAGCTAAGCAGTTCTGGCACACAAAGGACTTGGGAAGAAACTCATAACAAGAAGAGTCAGTAACTGGTCAACACGCTAGGCAGTCTGGGGTTGGGACACAAGGTGGTGAACTGGACTGGAAACTGGTTAAAGGACAGAAAATAGAGGTTAGTGGTGAATGGAACCCAATCAGATGAAAGGGAGGTGACCAGTGGGGTACCTCAGAGGTCAGTTCTGGGGCCAGTCCTCTTCAATGTCTTTATCAGTGACATTGCAGATGGGATGAAGGGAAAGGTTTTTCCTGTTTGCGGATGACATCAAGATCTGCAACAGGGTGGATACTCTGGAGGGGGTGAAAAGGATGAGAAAAGACTTGGAACTGCTTTAGAGATGGTCAGGAGCATGGCAGCTAAACTTCAATGCAAAGAAGTGCAAAATGTGGGAAGCAGGAACCCTGGGGCAAGTTACAGGTTGGGGGGGAGCTGCTGACAGTAACAAAGGAGGAGAGGGACTTGGGGGATCATAATCACAGATGACCTGAAGGCTGCTAGGCAGACAGCAAAGGTGATGGGAAAGGCCAGTGGGATGTTGGGGTGTACTGGAAGGGGAATCAAAAAACAAAGGAGGGAGGTAATAGTTCCACTGTACAAGATCCTGGTGAGACCTCACCTTGAATATGGTGTACAGTTCTGGAGACCATACCTTCAAAAGGACATTGACAAAACAGAGATGGTGCAGAGGAGGGTGAACAAAATGGCGAAGGAAGGGAGTACATCATAAGCCTTATGAGGAGAGAGAGTGAGGGACCTCAATTTGTACACGATGGAACAAAGGAGGGAGAGAGGTGACATGATAGAAACATTCAAGTACCTCAAGGGCATTAACAAGGTGAAAGGAGACAACATATTCCAGATTAATAATAGTGCCAGGACAAGAGGACACAACATGAGACTTGGGGGGTGGCCACATAAGGGGAAATGTCAGGAAGTTCTTTTTTTTACAGAAAGGGTGGTGGATGCATGGAATAGCCTGCTCCAGGAGGTGCTGGCAGCCCATACAGTGGCGGGCTTCAAACATGCATGGGACAGAAACAAAGGAGTAACAGAGATAGGAAGAAAAAGCTAAAGTCAATGACCAGATAGGGTCACTGGATGCTTCGTTAGGCACCTTAAACGGGCAGACTGGATGGGCCTAGTGGTCCTTATCTGCCTACATCATCTATGTATCTATGCAACTGTACATGTAAACATATTCTGAAGTGTGCTTAAGATTTGTTTTTCAAAAACAGAACTTGAATTAAAAAAGCAAGATGTTTTACTTTGCAGAAGATTAGAGAAATGGACTATGATGGGAGTGTCTGCTGCGATGCTCAATCCCCCCCCAATGTTCCAACAATCTAAGATCAAAGCATAAACCCAGGCTGCCAATGCCACAAGTGGCAGCACTGCCTCTGTACAACTGGGTGGCATATGGGGCACATTGTTAATAACACTGCCTTTTTTTGTTCACTTTGTAAATAGTAGCCAGCCAACACTAGGCATCTTGGTGAGCAACTGAAGACAGCTTATGTCCCTTATATTAATTTAGCACTTTGGGAAATCAGGTGTTCTGTTTAAGTAATCTGAACCAGTTTAATACACGTCAACAAGGCAGCATATTACTGTTACTTATGCAGGAATTAAGTCTCACACTCTGCATTCATCTAGCTAGTAGATGTAGATATTTCTTAAGAGTTGATTTAAGTTTTGAGATATGTTTTAAGGTAGTGTGATTTTGCTATCTGCCCTGAGCCCTGTGCACCTTCTCTTAGAGCTATAAGTCTGTGGGCTGCACCATTGACCTCTGTGTCCAATTGAGACTGCTGCAGTGCCCCCCTCAGAAAAAAAAACTTGCTTCAGAGCCTCCCTGCCTGTTCTTTTTTTTTCAGCTCTGTACCCCAGTGTTAATCAGAGCCCCTTTCATGACTGTATTGAGGCTACTGCTCTCTCCTGTTGAGCATACTTCAGTGGCCTTCCCAACCCCCAACTTGCTTCAGGACTTCCCTGCTTAAACTATCTCTATTTAATTCTCAACCCCTCCCAAACTGTTAATTTCTCTTTTGTGTTCTGACTGCCCTCCCCTCTAAGCCTGCTATTTAATTTTGTCCTCTCACCTTATCTCACCAGGGAACTACTGTGCCCATTTCGGGCTGTTTCCTCTCAAACAAACTGCATTCTGCAGTTTGGTAAGCAGACTAAGGAGACGCTACCCGACGGTCACCCTCCAAGCAAGGTAAGGGTTGGAACTCTGAATTTTGGCATCTACCCTGGAGGAATCTCACTTGCCCCTGTTTGTCAGTGTTTCTCACACTATGTTCAGCAATACAGAACTCTTCTAGGAGCTGCTGCCAAGAAATTAATGCTAGGACTGACCTCTGCTTGACATGTTCTTGATTTCTCACTTTAAGTAATGTTTAGTCTGATGTAGGGATTTCTTAAGAGTTGATTTAAGTTTTGAGATAGGTTTTAAGGTAGTGTGATTTTGCTATCTGCCCTGAGCCCTGTGCACCTTCTCTTAGAGCTATAAGCCTGTGGGTTGCACCCTTGACCTCTGTGTCCAATTGAGACTGCTGCAGTGCCCCCTCTAAAAAATCTTGCTTCAGAGCCTCCCTGCCTGTTCTTTTTTTTTTTTTGTGCTGACTTTTCCATTAGCAGATTATATCTTTTAGCCACTAGAGGGCCTAGTTATAAGCACACTTACCCAATCCAACACAATACAGTTCCTGTCTCATTTCACTTATTGTGTGGTCAGTCTATTACTATTCATCAGTCTTTGCCCCCTCCCTCTTCTAGTGATTGATTCTGATTTTTCCTATTTGCAGCTTATACTCTTCGCCCACTAGAGGGGTTTCCCCTAACTGTGCCAAAGCTGCTCTACATCTCTTTATTCTCTACTACTCCTGGACACTCTTTCTTTACTGCTCAGCTGCTATGGGTACCTACACTCCATTACTAAGTCTGCTCTCCATCACCCTCTTGGTACAGACCTCACACCGACCGGAGCACCTTTCCTCCACGCTAAGCACCTCATCCTCAGACTACCCCACAGTGACTCAGCCCTCCACCACCTTTGACACACCTATGACCCCCCCAACACCCCCACCATGCCAACACCCCCACTCCCTCCGCCCTCCAAGGCCCAACCTGGACCCAGCTCTCTCCTGCCATTCCCACCCTTCACACTTTATCTATCCCATGCACCCTGATTGTAAAGTCCTCAGCTGGGTGTCAACCCAAGGGTCTCCATCGCCACTGGCCACTAACCAGAATAATTACACTGCTATTATTATTATCTGGTAATGTACACCCAAACCCAGGACCTAAGGCTTCTAGCCCTTCTAAACCCTGTACTGCAACTGGCCTCTGCTTTGCATCCTTAAACATCTGTAGTCTCCTAAAGAAATTAGCTGCCCTCCGGTGCTGGGTCATTCAACATCAACCTGACATAACTGCACTGGTAGAGACAAGGCTCTCCAAATCCACCCCTGACTCTGCCATCACCCTCCCTGGATATATCATCTACAGGAAGGCCGAGTAGGAAAGCGTGGTGGTGGTTGCGCACTACTCGTGGGACTCCTTATGGGTCAAGCACTCCCAGCTCCTAAACTTGATTATGGAGCCCAAGCCCTCACTTTAAAAATCACACCTGGCCCCTCCCGAGGCCCTCTCTTCCTCACGGTCGCCTACATACCCCCGAAGAATCAAAATCAAGCGGTCCAGTCCCTCATTGACTACCTCACATCTCTCCCTCACAAAGTGGAGCAAGTGATCCTAGGTGATCTCAATGTTAACTGGCTTGCCTCCACTGCCTCCCATATAAGAGACTCCTTTGCTGCTCTGGATATGTCCCATTTAGTCACCCACCCAACCAGATTCAACCACTCTACTGGCACCAGCACTCTCCTAGATGTTGTTGTATCTAACCACCCCTACAAAATCCGGGATATCACTGTCTTTCCCGACTCTCTTAGCGATCACTCCCCAGTCCTCTGTCTCTGGTCATCCTCCACTCTGAAGCCAGTGTGCCAGGCCACTCTATGCCGCCGTATACGCCCTGGTGGCCTCAGAAAATTAAAACAATACCTAGCCCAGCTAGACTGGTCCTCTATCCAGCGCACCCCTGACATTGACTCAGCTCTTGACCACTTCACAAATGTCTTCTGTAAGGCTTATGACTTTTACGCCCCCTCACCAGGATCCACTTCAAAGAATGCAGTGCCCCATGGATCACCCCACCCCTCCTCCAGAGACTCAAAAACAGAGATAATCTCTGGCACATTGTGGTAGAATCTGGAAAGGCGTCTGATAGACAGGCCTACTATGCAGAACACAATAAGTGCACTTGGGCCATTAGGCGGGCCAAGGCAAAGCACTACCAGACTACCCTCGCTTCCACTTGGGGTTCAGCCCAGACCATCTGGGATAATATGAAAGAGCTAAATGGGAAGTCCCGCTCCCCCCACCATCTCAGCTCTCCATCAATGGCACCCCCACCACAGATCCACTCCTTATAGCCGATTGCCTTAACACTACCTTCTCTGACCTAAGCTCAGTCCTCTCCAGCAGCTTCTTTGACCCAATCCCCACCTCTCTCCCTCCAGTCCTGCATCGCCCACCATTCTACCTGTGCACCCTATCCCCCCAAGAAGCCAGGCCACACCTGCTAAAAACCTTAGGCAGCAATAACCCCAGCAGTGACCCCCTTGACTCCAGGATCCTCCGTATGGTCTTGGACGAAGTCCTAGTCCCCCTGACTGACCTTCTAAACTGGTCTCTATGCCTGAGTCAGTTCCTAAGTGCTTGGAAAACTGCTGAAATCACACCCATACATAAGAGTGGGGACCAGTCCACCCACAACAATTATCGGCTGATCTCCAACCTCCCCCACTCCCTAAAGCCCTTGAAAAAGTGGTGTTGATCCAGCTCTCTGAATACCTAACCAAGTACGACATTATGTGCCCAGAGCAGCACAGTTTCTGTCCTAGACACAGTACAACCATGGCTCTCCTGGAATTCTCCCAACACCTGCATGCTGCTCTTGACTCTGGCAGCCTTGCAGGAGCAGTGTTCATTGACCTCTCCAAGGCCTTTGACACTGTCTGTCATTTCCTTCTACTCAACTCTCTCCACCAACTTGGCTTCTCTGGTTGTCCCATTTCCTGGTTCTTTAGCTACCTCTCTGCTAAATCCCAGTGTGTTAAGATCAGCAGCTCCCTCCCCAGCACTCTTTCCATTTGCTCCGGGGTCCCTCAGGGCTCCATCCTGGGTCCAATACTTTTTAGTCTCTACCTCAACACCCTCCCCAGCTCATGTACCAGTAAAATGCTCCTCTACACCGATGATGCAGTCCTCATTACCTCACATCCCAATCCCACCTCCCTCCAATTATCCCTCCAGCAAGCTTACAACCAAGCTGAAAGGTGGTTCAGTGACCACAGACTGGTCATTAACCTGAAGAAAACCAAATCAATGCTCTTCTCCCACCACCAAAATAAAGCTAAAAATACCCCCCTCTTGATTATCCCCCGCACTCTGCACCCTCTAGAACAGGTGACCAAATACAAGTACCTAGGCATCACGTTCGATACTGCCCTCTCCTTCCACACCCACATTAATGCTCTGTCAGCCACCATTAACTCTCGGATTGGCCTGCTATATTGGCACAGGAACTGCCTGCTTCAGGTTGCCCTCAGACTGGCCATCACCTCCTCCGTCTTGTCCCTTGTGGACTAAGGCTTGCCCATCTATGCCGCAGCTGACAACACTGCCCTCTCCAAAATCCAACTCTCCATCAATAAGGCCTGTAGGCTCCTGACCGGTGCCCCCAGCCAAACTCACTCCTGCCTTCTCTATACTACCACCAATCTGCTCAACTTTGAGGAGTGACTGCTCTACCAGATCTGCCTTCTCGCTAAGAAATCACTGCTAGGACTCTCTCCCAAGGGGTCTCCACCTCCCTACAGCAGTCATCATCATCTGTCACCACCCATAGCTTTGTTAAGGCCACTTTCAAGGTGCCCAGAACCAAGACCTCTCTTGCCCAGAGATCCTTCCTCTACCAAGCCCCCACCTGGTTCAACTCCCTCCCTAGCTGCATCTCCAACTTGCCAAAAATTGGCTCATTCAAAACAGCCCTTCAGAACCATATCTTTAATACCCGCTGTTGTAGGTGCAACTAACCCCCTGTTGTAACCTGTGATACCTGCCAGCCTTGCCCCTGGCTCAACAACGTCCACTGGACAGCCTCTCCCTCCCCCAGACCCACTCCTTCCCTACTAGGCCGAAACAGGGATGTAACCCGCTGTCTTCTCTGAGGACCTACTATATCCATGAGTGTAACTCACAATTTTGTAACATTATGTAACCTAAGTAACATACAAACTACTACATTATGTAACCTAAGTGTATCTATGTTAAATGTTCCTTTTACTGCACCTGTAATGTTATCCTCTGTTTTAATCTGCACTGTAATAACTGTCTTGATGTCTGTCCCCCCCGCAACGAGGTGCCTTTGTAAATGAGTCTCTGACTCAAAGGTTGTAAACCTGATTTGTAATGAATAAATAAAGAATAGTAAAGAAGCATAGAAAGATGGCCTGAGTGAAATAACACATGCCGACTGGCATCTAATTTATCTCCACATTTTTGTTTGCTGATAACAGGATAAGTCTGCTTTTAACTAAAGTAAGAGAACTATTTAGTTAAAATGAGGCTACCGAATGATGCAGAAACATAAAAAATTGGGAGAGTTGGATCTGTCTGTTCCAGCTCTTTGGCACAGATGAAGCTACGTGTAGCAGCATAGATCTGCACCAAAGGGCATTCTGGCTTTAATCATTTTCAAGAGGCTTTATTTATATGCAAATTGGTATCACTGTATCAGGCAAATTAATGGCTCTGACTCTTTATTTTGTCAATGATAATCAGTTTGGTTTGAGACCTTTTGGAAGGCATGACATGGCTCAGAAATGGTTTTCTATATGGAATGGTGCTAAATATTTCCTTTCTTCTCACAAAGTGAGTCAATACAATGCAGGTCATCCTACAGAGTCTTTATAATACAGATATTTTATGAGTGAAACAAAAAAGCCAGAACTTGTACATTTTTATGAAACTTAGGGCTGAGTCCCTCTTCCCCTCCCTACATATACTGTACTTCCCGGTGCTGTACTACATCATGTAAGAGTCTGGAGTTTTCCTTCCCCTCTTCAACAGACAGGAAACAAAAAGCCCGTATTCCAACATAATGCACTTCAGATATGTATATGGACATGTTTCTTTTATGAAACTGGACTCTGAGTCATAATATCTTTCTTTTTTTGTAATTACATTTTTACTAATTTTTATCAGCATGCGTAAAAACAGGAAAGTACAACAAGTACAGGATTAAGTAATACAGTCATAATGTGAAATTTAAGGCATAAAGGTAATGACTTTGTCCATTCTAACAAAGAAATATAACTAAAATGAGTTGTCTGATGTCTGTTACTTCAACACAATGTTCAATTAGCCAAGCCGTGCCATACGACAGAGTTATAAAAACCAAGCTGGTAAGGTGCACGGTGACACCACAGTAGCTGGTTCACAGGTGGATTTGTGTGACCCAGTCAGTGTCCCACTGACCTATGCTGTACAGTCTTGGTGCTCCCAGGGGTGTACTGTTGTTCCGGAGTATCAGCTCTCATAGTCATGATGCTTCATGTACCATAATGAAAAGAGATTAGGGTAGAAAGGTGCAGAAGTCAGATAGAGCAGGAGATCAAAAGGAGGGAAGAAAAAAAGAAAATAAGATAGCGAAGGGTGGTTCACCTCATGGGATAAAGTCAAAATAATTGTCCAACTGATGTAGCACCCATCTGCCCCATCTAGATTTAAATAGATTTATTTTGCTAGACAAGGTATAGGTCAGTCTTTCCAAAGAACCGATTTCCATAAGTATTTTCCACCATCCATCTACAGTAGGTAGATACGTGGCATGCCACAGCCAGGTTTGCATTTTTTCACCATCAGAACTAGGATCAGCAGCAGCTTGAGGGTCGGACCCCTTAGAGTACTGCCTTCAGCAGGGATGACCATCAGGATTAATGGGGGTGTTACTTCCCCAGGACAATTGAAAAGTCCTTCCAGTTCCTGGATGACTCCCTGCCAGAATGGTTGAAGAGTATGTGAGTATGGGTAGCTAAGGCTTATTTGCACACCCCCTCCAGCACTGCCTTTATGCGGGCCAACATATTCTCCAAAAATGTCTGCAGTACAGACTTAACGGTATCTACATTTCCACAAGAATTCATGCCAACTGGTGGTGGAGGTTAGGTGGTAGACTAGAAGCATAAATTTGTACCAGGAGCTCAGAGAATGGGTCTCTGCCAGTTCTATATTCCAGCGCTGCAATACGGTGTCAGTAGTGTCGGGGGAGGTTTCCTGGAGGGCTTTATAGACATGTCCTATAAAGTATGTCCAAGTCTCCCTTTTCAGGTGTGATATGAGTAAACGCATAAGGGTGGGAGTTTGTCAGGTAGGACTGTGACACCTTCCCCTTGATCCATCAGATATGAGCGGACATGCAAGTACATATATTGATTGATCTGTTAAGGGAAGCTGGAAGGTTGATTGCAGGGTGGCAAATGGCAGAATGCCTGAGGAGTCTAGCATTTGGAATTAGAATTGGAGTCCTAGTCTGCTTCAGCTCTTTGTTGCTAGGTCTAATCTGTTCTGGGGGGTGGGGGTAGGTGGTATCATACGGTATAGCCTGTATTAGGAATCATTGGGGGGGGCTAGGAAGTGTTTCCTGGCCACTACCCACTCAATAATATTTTTCAATACATTTTATTGTTATTGTATTTTCAGGCAAATTTTAAGTCAGGTATAAGGGGGTACAACTCCATAGAACTGTATAATTCACTATGAACCATGCAAAATAAAATACCAGTGATATACATACATTGTACTGGATGAGTGCAGTATTGACTCTGTTACATTCTATACTGAGATCAAGTTATGTTCTGGGTTTGTTCTGGAAATTGGTTACTTTTGTACTGTCTGTTGAAAATTCAATAAAAATTATTAACTGCAAAAATAAAACAAAGGGCTGGGGATTTAAGAGTTCTGTGAGCCTTGCAGCTTGCAAAACCGGGTGTAACATTCTAATCCACCACTGTAAAACCTTGTCCTTGATTATTTTGTATCTCACTGGTCTGGCCCAATCTGCCTTATGGCCCCAGTTCCATCATCCACTATTCCTCAGACTCCCCCTTTACCTCCTTCATCCATGGCTAATCCCCGATGGAAGGGTCATGAGTGTGCCCCCAACCCCTTCAAATCCAAAGTTTGGAAGAGGAGGGTACCAAGTCAGTGGTACAAAGCTATGACCTGCTATCTTTATCCTGGAACACCCTGAATGACCTTGTAAATAATAGATGCAACCCCTCTATAAATGGGGGTTCCCAAAAGTCTTCCTTGGGTGTGCCTAAATGCCCACTGCCCGGTGGTGGTCTGTGTTCTAACCATTTAAAAGTCATTGCATGTAAGTGCCCTATTAGCCTCCATGCCGGTCTCTTTAAGAGCTGCCGGTCTTGTAGTGTATAATTAATCTGGGTAGGGGCTGTGTTCCTAAGCTCGAGTCCCGCCTGGGCTGCCAGATAACTGCCCCATTTTGCCATCACTAATTGCGCGGAGGGAGCTCTGTTAAGAACTGTAATTGTTTGCTGATTATCTGCTTTCTTAATAATGATATAGTAGTTTGTCCAACCTGCCTTCCTTGCAGTATGGACTTTTCTGTTAATCACCACCATCTTGGTTCTGGACTGCCAGTATGCACCAATCAGTACCTTTGGGGGCCCTAAAATGGAGCCTGCCCCCAGGGGTTTTGTGGGAGTGAATTTCTGTAGGAATTGTAATTTTCTCCTTTTGGCGCCTAAATGGACCTGGAGGAGGAGCCTGACTGGTTGAGGGTCAATTCTGAGACCACTTTCGGAAGAAACTTAGGATTTGTTCTGAGGGAAACCCTTTCCCTGTGGAAAACCAAATAGGGCTCTTTACACATCCGAGCCTGGAGCTCGGAAACCCTTCGAGCTGAAGTAACAGCAACCAAAAAGCAAACCTTCCAAGAAAGGTAACGCAGCTCATAATCCGCTGCTGGCAAAAGGAGGGAGGGTGAGTTTCTCCAACACAAAAAGGAGGTCCCAGGGTGGGACAGGGTCCCAAATGGGAGGTCTCATATGTAGATTCCCCTAAGAAATGTGCGGGCTACATCCAGTTGTGCTAATGCTCTCTCTCTCCCACGAGAGCATGATAGGCGGAGATTGCCCACATGTGTACCTTGATAGAGGAGTAACTCAGACCCTTATCATATAAGGAGAGGAGATACTGTAAAGCTGAGTTCACAGGGCAGGTGACAGGATCCAAATGCTGCGGCAATGCCCAAAGACAGAAACGCTTTCACTTCATAGCATAGGTGGAGCGAGTAGAGGGCTTTCTTGCTGACACTAGGACTGCTGCCACTTCCGGGGAAACCCCGTATCTATGTTGAGCTACGTCTGAAGGAGCCAAGCATGTAGGTGTAAGGATCAAAGATCCGGATGGACCAGCGACCCTTGGTCCTGGGACAGTAACTGCGAGCATATGGGCAGCGGAATTGGAGGTTTCGTGGATAACCGCTGCAGTAGTGGGAACCAAATCTGCCGAGGCCATTTGGGGGCCACTAGGATCATCTGGGCCCCTTCTGCCTGTAACTTGAGCAGTACTCTCTGAATGAGAGAGAAGGGTGGAAAGGCATAGAGATACCTTCCTGCCCAGCAAAGGGATAACACGTCTGGCCAGAAAACTCCAGGCGCGTGCTCTCACGAGCAGAACGTTGGCAGTTTGGCATTGCGTGGTGATGCAAAGAGGTCCAGCTCTGGAAGACCCCACCTGTCGAAGAGCTGGTCCGCTATGGATTGTAGCAGCTCCCACTTGTGTGCTCTGGAATGCGACCTGCTGAGGCTGTCGGCCAGATCGTTTAGGACGCCTGGAACGTGCATTGCGGACAGCAGGATGCCCCGCTTCAGCGCCCAGTACCAGACTCTCATTGCCTCCCTGCAAAGAGGATATGAATGAGTGCCCCCTTGTTTGTTGATGTAAAATATGACTGCCATGTTGTCTGTCTGAACTAGAAGACAGCCTGGCACCAGGTCCTCTCGAAAAGTCTGGAGGGCATAGAGGACCACTCGCATTTCCAGTACACTGATGTGGAGGGACTGCTCCTCAGGTGACCAAACCCTCTGCATTTGATGTGCACCCAGGTGCGCCCCCCACCCCAGGTCTAAGGCATCTGTTGTCAGAGTTTGACCTGGTGGCTCCGGACAAAAGCTGACCCCTTTCTACAGATTGTTGGGGTCCATCCACCAAAGCAGAGTTCTCCTGACTGGCTCTGAGATCTTGACTGGGGAGTCTAGATCATCCTAGCTTTGGTCCCACTGCACCCTGAGCATCCACTGCAGGACTCTCATGTGGAGGCGGGCCAAAGGAGTGGCAGGAATGGCCGCCGCCATGTGCTCCAGTAAACTGAGGAAATTCCGAGCCGGAACTCAAGAAGTTATGGAGATCCATTCTGCCATCTCTTGCAAGTGAACTCCCCTGTCCTGTGGGAGGAAGGCCATGGCCTGGATGGAATCCAGGATCGCTCCTATGAAGGCAAGCTTTTGGTTGGGCTCTGGGGATGATTTTTGTAAGTTCAGGGTGATCCCCAGCTCTCGGAACAGAGTATAAGTGTCTTTGAGAGCTCGTAAGAGGCCTACTCTTGATGGGGCCGTAAGCAGCCAATCATCTAGGTAGGGGAACACATAGTGTCCCATACGCCTTAGAGCCGCAGCCACCACTGCTAGGCATTTGGTGAAGACTCACAGAGTGGAAGAGAGGCCGAACGGAAGCACTCGAAACTGAAAGTGCTCCCCTTGGAAGTGGAACCTCAGAAACGTCCTGTGGGAAGGATAGACCCCGATATGCATATACGCATCCTGCATGTCAAGAGAACATAGCCAGTCCCCTTGGTGCAGCAAGGAAAGGAGTCCTTGAAGAGTCACCATCCTGAACCTTCTGTACTCGATAAAGAGGTTTCAAGGACTGAGATCCAGAATGGGATGAAGGTCCTGAGTCTTTTTTGGGACCAGAAAGAAGTGGGAATAGAACCCCTGCCCTTGCTGATGCAAGGGAACCCTCTCTATTGCTCTCTTCTGCAGGAGGGTCTGTATCTCTCCTTCTATTAGTGGGATGTGAGAAGGAGGATAACGGGAGAGCTTTGGCAGAGTATGCGGTGGAAACTCTGTGAACTCTAGCATGTCCTCTCCGTATAATATCCAAGATCCACTGGTCTGCAGTGATAGACTGCCACCCTTCGAAATGAAGGGAGAAGCGGCCCCCAACTGGCTCCCCTGGGTCTTCCCACAGAAGGGGGGGCAGAAGGGAGTCATTGGGCAGAGCTGGGAGTGGGGAGTGAGGCCTGGGAGGACTTGGGCCCATGGACAGGAGGTCCACCAGAATGCTGGTTCCTGGATCTCCTGCGGAAGCCTCCTCTCTGCCCTTGTTGGTTGCCACAGGCTGGACCTTGACTGCCTGAGGACTTACGAAAGGGCCGTCTACGGTGCTGTCATCGCTGGTCACCATGGTACATCTGGTGGACCGACCAGATTGACTTGTCTGACTCCTGGAGGCGGGAGATCAAAGCCTCCGTCTCCTGCCCAAACAGCACGGTACCCTGGAAGGGCAGATCCTTGATACCAGCCTGCAGATCCTGGTGAAATCCCGAGACTCTCAACCAGGCATGGCACCGGAGGCACACCCCGGAAGCGGCTGCCCTGGCTGCCGTGTCTGCAGTGTCATACGAGGCACTCAGTACATGGGAGCCTACATCTGAGCCCAACTGGAGGAGGGCCAGGAGCTCTGTCTTTTGGTCAGAGTCTGGCTTGGTCTTTGCCAGCTCCAGTCCTCTTTCCCACATCGTATTCTGGTACTGTACCATATGCATTAGGAAACTGAGGGAACGGATGGAACAGGTGGAGGCAGCATATACTTTCTTGCCCACCTGGTCCAGGTAGCGGGACTCCAGGTCGGGAGGCTGGGAGCTGAGATGCTTCGGTTGCCGAGACTTGTCATGGGCAGCTGCGGTCACTGACGAATCAGCCTTAGGGTGCTCCGCTAGAAAAGGTTCTGCCCTCGGGGCCTTATACAGCCTGTCCAACTTTTTTGGAACTGCCGGGATTGAAGCCGGATGCATCCAGGTGGTTCTAGTAAGGTCCTGGAATGTGATCGACTAAAGGAGGGATAACCAGAGGCTTTGGCTCCTTTTGCCTCAGGTACTTAGCCAATCTCCGGCGTTCTGGATCCAGGTCCTCCGTGTCCCACTCGTTGGAGGCCTGGATGTGCCTCATGATGTCCATAAAGGTAGGATCGTCCAGAGGCGAGCGAGGCTGGTTCTTCTCTCCCGGGGAGTGCTAGAGGCTGAGAGAGGAAGAAGAGGTCGATGTTGGGGAGGAGGATTGACTATCTGACTTGGAGTAGTCTGACCCTGTCCTATGACCATGTCTTCGCTGATGTCGGTAGCTAGGGGACCGACATCAGTCCGAAGACCGACTCCAGTCCCTGGACCGGCAATGGAGCAATGACCAACGTCGGTCAGAGGACCAATGTCGGGAGCGTTCTTGCCTGGAGCGAGAAAGGCTCCTGGAGCGTGACCTTGACCGACGTCGGTCACCCGAATCCCAGGAGCAACGTCGGTGGTCCTGAGACCTTGTGCAGGAACGAGCCCTGGAGGGAGGTGAAGGCTAGCGCTCCGGTGACTTCCTCGGGGAAGACTCACCTCCCGGCTGTGGTTTTCCCACAGGGTCCAGTACTGGTGTCTGGGCCGGCGACGGGGAGGACCGCTTGTGGACCTGCCCCCACCAAAAGGAGAAAAGATCCTTGAGCTCATCCTTGGTGAATATTTCAGCCACTCGTTTCGGGAAGGAAGTCTCCGGAATGTCGGGGCGTGAAGGAGAACTCTCCTGAGGGCCCGGGGGGGGAGGACTTGGGCGACGGGGACGTCGGTTCCTCCGTGATTGTCCCTGCGTCCTTCACCTCTTCGACCATCGTCGGTGTAGGGACCGATGATGGAGTGATGCCAGGGGGCACCGGAGAGTCCTTAGTCTCCGGAGGCATGCCTTTAGCAGGCGGCGGCTGTGGTGCCTTAGCAGGTGGGGCCGAAGCAGGCACCTCTAAGGGCTTAGCGATGACCCTTAGCGGGGTCACCTTTGGCTTGGCCAGCTTCTCCCCTGACGGGCTGGCCTTAGCCTGAGGAGTCTTCGGAGGATCTCCAGAACCCGAGGGACGGGCCTTTTTGGGAGATGGCCACGAGTGCGAGCGCAACTGTGACCGGGACTGGTGATGGGACTAACTACGGTCCTTGCTGTGGCACTTCTTCTCCTTCCGCTTCCCCTCTGAGGAGTGCAGATCCATCTTCTGCTCCAGCAGGTAGGCTTTAAGAGCCTTCAGGTGGCGGATGTGGGTCCGGCTGGTAAAGGCCTGGCAATCTGCGCAATTGGCAGTGTCGTGGTCCGGGCCTAGACAAAAAACGCATCGCCGATGGCCATCTTTCGCTGGGATCTGCCTCCCGCAGTCACACTTGTTTAAGTGTTCAGGAGATGCCGACGCCCGAGAAGACATCGAACTCGGCTGGGAAAAACGGCTGATGTCAGTACTCGAAAAATGGAGCTGAGAGCGAGGAAAACAATGCTGTAAAGCAGGGAAAACAACCGACGGGCAGCGGACTGACGTCGGGTACCAGAGTACGAGACAACCCATCGAAAATAGAAGAAAATTGAAGAATAAGTATTGATTGGAGATCAAACCTTTAGCTGCAACTGCAAGCAGAAGCTGTTCCTTTGACTTCACATGCAGGACGCGGCAGGAAAGAACTGAGGTGGAGCTGGGTCCGCCCCCTCTTGTACCCTGACCGATGTCGGGACGGGGCCAGCATCGGGGCAGTCCCCGCTGTGTATTGCTGGCAGAAGTTTCACTGGAGGGTCCTAGTGCCTGCGGCATAGTGCTGATTGTAATAGCTTGCTGCAAGAGCTCCCACTCGAAGTAAGATCGACACCATGGTGAATCGTGTGGGCCCTGCTTCTCCTGGTAAACCAGCACTTCATCCCAAGGACTTCACTTCGTCCCTCCTGCAACCTGGTCTGGGTATCATGAGTAAATCACAGGGTAGCTCCCTGCAACTACCTCCTAATCAAAGTGTGTCATCTGATTTAATTGTTTTGATTGATTGTCACAAACTGAGCCCTCTGGCTCTAGAATACAAATATTTGGTTAAAGTGCATGTTGTGGTTTCTTTTTCCTAAGGGCCCCAACAACAGCTGCAACACCAGCCTACCCTGGGCAATGCATCAGGCTAGCCTGTAACTCCAACTGGGTTTCCAGAGTGTGTGTATAACTGTGATAGATGGACTCTTAGAGGCATGCATGCTTAAACCTGATTTAATCAGTAATAGAATCAAGCACTAGATTACGCCCCTTCCTTGTTCATACCCCCAAATAAATCACATCTGAATCTTTTTGCACTTAAACTGTTTGTGGTGTACCTCTGTGCAAACAGCATTGAACTACTGTTGGTTGTTGTGGTAAATCTTGTTTTACAGGGGGTCTCCAGGGCCGAGCCAGCTGATCTAGCCCTGGTGGTAAGTGCAACAAGTGTGAGGTTAAATCTTTTGTCAGGTGCTAATTGCAATTGTGTATTCAGTGAACCATTTAGACCACTAGAGGGAAAAGAGGGGGGTAGCAGTGTCCCGGAGGGCTGTACCCACAGCAGCTATGCCACCACTGACCCTGTCCTCCGGGTGGAGGCACTCGTTCCTAGAACTCAGGCCCCTCACCCTGCTCTCAGTCACGCAGGCAGGGGTAGTATCCCTTGGGGTAGAGACACCTAGGGGTTACACAGATTTCTGTCCTAGTGAAAATATAGTAGTTTCACGTAATAAACATTATGCAGATATGCCAGTCCATCAGCACAGTGGTAGGACTACCATTTGTGATGCTGACTACCTGTTACAAGTGGAGTTACAGGTGGCACTGTTGGGAGAAGGGATGTCCATGATGTCCCAAGGGAATTCAAGGACCTGAAAATTGGAAAGACCCAGTCCAACACAAGGATGATACTGGTCTTCCATAGGCCCCAGACAGTCAACCTTGACTCCCTCCTCACTTG
Organism: Neoceratodus forsteri; assembly: GCA_016271365.2. Lineage (NCBI taxonomy): Eukaryota > Metazoa > Chordata > Ceratodontiformes > Ceratodontidae > Neoceratodus > Neoceratodus forsteri. The sequence goes on from JADMNL010000024.1 coordinate 350,144,621, forward strand.
AATTTGGTCACCGCTAGGGCTAGGGGCACCCCAATGGCTCTACCATGGACAGCAGCCCATGAAAGATAGAGGCAGAGGTAAGTCCAGGGAGATGGTGGGCAGCGGGGCTGGGGAGACCAAGTAAAGGAGGCAATAAGGAGGAGAGGGGCATAAATAATCTGAGCCAGCCCGGTGGCACTTAGGGATGAGGCACTGGAGGCCACACCTCATGCCACGCTGGCAACCTGGATTCAGGAATGAGCCTGGGCCGCTGGGGGTTGGCAGAGGGAGAGAGGTTTGAGCATCCAGAGGACTGCTGTCCTCTCTCGGAGGGAGGGGGATTGGCCATCCTGTTTGCTGACCGCCCTCTGGAGGTGGCTGGAGAACAGTACAAGTGGGAGGCTCAAAGCCAGTGAGGGGGGGCTGGGCGAAAACAGAAAAAGTGAGCCTGGCAGGCTCGATGATAGTACGCCGTTCATTTTGGAAGTTCGCAAAGTAAGTAGGAAGGGTCAAAGTTTGGTTTAGATGGAATTCTGAAACAACCTTAGGGAAAAACCTAGGATGGGTCCTAAGAACTACTTTGTCTTTATGAAACACAGTATACAGAGGGTCTGTGACCAAGGCATGTATCTCAGAGACCCTGCGGGCTGAGGTAATGGCCACCAGGAAGGCCGTTTTCCAAGTGAGGAATTTCAACTCACAGGTAGCTAGAGGCTCGAAAGGTTTTTGAGTGAGCATGTCTAGCACAAGATTAATGTCCCAGGTTGCAACCAGACCTCTGATAGGAGGTCTGGTATGCAGAATTCCCTTAGGGAACCTCTTAACCATGGGTAACTGAGCCAGTGACAAGGAAAGTACTGGCTCATGATAAGCTGAAATGGCGCAAAGGTGAACCTTGACTGCAGAGTATTGCAGACCTGAATATGAGAGGTCCAAAAGGTACTCTAGAATTTTATTTGGTGGGCAGGAAAACAGATTCAAAGAGGATTTTGCACACCGGAGTGAAAAACGCTTCCATTTGGCTATGTAAGTTTTCCTAGTGGCTGGCTTACATGCAGCCAGAAGAATATCTGAAACTCTGCGGGAGACATTGACCCTGTTCACTTCTATCTCTTCAGGAGCCAAGCATGTAGGTGAAGCGATCTCAGATTGGGATGGACCACAGGCCCCTGAGTCAGAAGGTTCATCTGAAGGGGAAGTAGTTTTGGAGGGGTTTCTGACATACTGTTGAGTAACAGAAACCATATCTGCTGAGGCCAGAAGGGAGCAATGAGAATCATTTTGCTCCCCTGGGACTCGAACTTCAGAAGTACCCTCTGAATTTAGAGGAAGAGGCGGAAAGGCATATAGAAAGCGTTTTGTCCACTGCAGCCTGAATGCATCCTGACAGAAAATGCCAGGCCCTGGATTTCTGGAGCAGAAGAGAGGCAGTTTTATGTTGAGTAGGGATACAAAAAGGTCCAGGTCTGGAGTTCCCCACTCTGCGAATAGTGACTGAACTACAGTTGAGTCGAGAAACCATTCGTGAGGATCTGTCTCCATTCTGCTGAGACGGTCTGCCAGTTCGTTCTGCACTCCCGGCAGGTAGGCCGCTTGAATTAGAGCCTTGTGCTCCAAGCACCATTCTCACACTCTCATCGCTTCCCTGCATAAGGGGTAAGAGTGAGCCCCGACTTGCTTTTTGATGTAATACATCACTGCTTTGTTGTCTGTTTGAAGGAGAATGTTCTTGTGACAGAGAATGTCCTTCAAAGCCCGGACTGCATAAAAGATGGCTCTCATTTCTAAGACATTTATGTGAAGCTGGGACTCGTCCTGAGTCCATGTACCTTGAGTGTGGAGAGTCTGACAGTGAGCTCCCCACCCCATCAGGGACGCGTCCGTGATAATAGAAATCTGATGATCCAGAGGAGCAAAGGGATACCTTTCCAGAAGATTGTCCTCTTGCGACCACCAGCTGAGTGACTTCTTCAGAGGTTCTGTCACCTTGATGAGTAAGGACTGAGGGTGAGTGGTTGGGGACCACTGAGTACTAAGCATCCGTTGAGAGGTTCTCACATGAAGGCATGCTAGGGGTACAGTGAGCACTGAGGATGCCATGAGACCTAGCATCCGTTGCATCGAGATAGCTCGAACCAAGCTGTTCCGTCTGATGTATCAGGCCATCTGTAGGATAGCGCTCCTTCTGTCCTCTGGTAGAAATGCTTTTGCACAGGAAGTGTCCAGAAGAGTTCCTATGAAAAGGAGCCTCTGAGAGGGCTGCAGCTGCGATTTCTTGAGGTTTAGCAGGAATCCCATGGACATGAGAAAGTCTGAGGCCATGGCAGTGGCGTAGAGAGTTCCTTGCCTGGAAGGGCTCACTAGAAGCCAGTCATCCAGATATGGAAACACTTGTATTCCAATTTTTCTGAGATGTGCTGCGAGAATTGCACAACACTTTGTAAAAACTCGCGGCCCCGAAGATAGCCCAAAGGGCAGGACTCTGAATTGATAATGCTGTCCCAAAGCCACAAACCATAGGTATTTGTGATGCTTTGGATGAATAGGAATATGTTGGTAAGCATCCTGCACGTCCAGGGAGGCTAACCAGTCGTGTTGATGAAGCAAGGGTAACAGGGTCCCTAACGATATCATCTTGAATTTCTCTAGGGGAAGAAACCTGTTTAATTTTCTGAGGTCCAAAATGGGGCGCATGCCCCGGTTTTCTTTGGAACTAGAAAGCAATGGGAGTAGAACCCTGTGTTCTGTTGATCCAGCGGAACTACTTCCACTGCCCTGTTGTTCAGAAGGCCTTGTATTTCAGAGCCGAGAAGCTCTGACTGAAGAATTGACAGCTTCGGCTGTCGCTTGGGGAGACAATCCGGAGGGTTCTCCGAATAATTGAGGGAATACCCCTCGCGGATTATCTGAAGGACCCATTTGTCCAAAGTTATGGACTTCCACTGGTTGTAGAACTGAGTCAGATGACCTCCCACCACTAAAAAGTTCCCCTCGGGCAGCTGAGGTGGGACCTGGGCCAGAAACTCAGAAGGTGGCACTGGGCGCTTTGGGTCCTTGCGCCTTCTGTTGCATTTTCTTTTGAGGCTGAGGGGCTTGATTTTTATTAAAATCTCCTCTACCTTGCCTCAAAAGGACTGATGGTTATGAAACTGGCGTTTGTTAACACCCCCTCGAGAGGGGATGGGAGGAGGTCACGCCAATTTAATGGCTGACTTAGTCTATGTGGTCTCTAGAGCCTGTTCTACTTGAGGGTTGAAGAGATATACACCATCAAAGGGCAATGTCATGACCTGTTGCTGGACATCATTTGTGAAACCTGAAGTGCGCAGCCAGGAATGGCGGTGGGTACAAATGCCCGCCGCCGCCGCTCAGGAGGCAGTATCGAATGCGTCCATAGCTGCTTTAACCTGTTGGTTGTTGGACTCGATGCCCCTGGTTATGGTTTGAAGAAGCTCTGAATTAGTGTCCAACTCCGGTAGAGCTTCAACCATTTGTTTGAGAGAATGCCAAAGAATATACTCATACTGAGAGAAATAGCCCTGGTAGCTGGCGATATGCATATCCAGGGTGGATGCAGCAAAGACTCTCTTACCTTTAGTATCTATCTTATGAGATTCTTTGTTTATAGGTTGAGCTGTAGTAGTCTGAGGAAGGAAGACCTTATCATTCAATGCCAAGACTACAATAGGATCCGCAAAGGCTTGGGAGGCCAAAATGGGTCGATCCATGGGAGCAGCATACTTCCTATCTATGGACTTAGCCACAGAAAGAATGAGAGCAGGATTATTCCACACCATTTGAGAAAGGGTCTCAAAGGAGGGTTGTACTGGGGGAGTTAAATCCATAGGGATGTCTGGAACATGAAGGTATTGGAGTCTTAAAAGCTTCCCAGGATTGATGTCCATAGTCTGGAGAAAAAGAGTGGAATTCAAATTTTTCAGCAGAGACTTAAGTGACAGGTCCTCGACCACAGGCTCTGTAACAGGATTAGATCCTGCTCCTTACACATCATCACCCAGTCTAAGATCTGGGTCAGGCTCAATATCATCTCCTGACAGTCCAGGAAGGACTGCATGGACAGGAAAGGACTGAAAATCAGCAGAAAAAGAGGAAGGAAAAGAAATCGGAGAGGGGACGCCCTGAAGATTGGTAGAAGAAAAGCCCGGCCTTGGCGCTGAAGAAGAGCATGGCCCCAAAAGGCTGCATGACACCGACAAAGCAGACGGCGCTGAAGAAGAACATGGCACCGAAAAGCTGCATGGCGCCAAAAGGCCACACGGCACCGAGAAACTCAACGGCGCTGAAATGCCACATGACGCCAAGAGCGGCGCTGAGGACGGTGCTGACAGGTGCTACGGTGCCCCAGCACTGAAAATGGTGCCGAGCGACCAACCAACACCAAAGGCACCAAAACCAACCCAGGGCCCTGAAAATTAGAATTTGAGAGAAAAGAAGGAAGAATACCAGGAGACAGAGGCATCGGTGTGGCCCCTGCGCCACAGCCATGTGAGGAGGGAAAACACCTGAGCGCGGAGTCGACGGCACCGAAGAGGGCACTGTGTGACTAGGGAGGCCCAATCACCCTGCCCGATCCCCCAAAGAGCTCAAGGGCCCCTCAGTGACCGGGTCAGGCAGCTGGACCAGCCTCCAAGCCCATTGCTCCATAAGAGTGGCCCCACTGATGAAACTGCTCATCGGAAGCCCTACCAGAAGGCGGGGAAGGGCTCCGATGTTGAAGAGGTTGGAGACCAGAACCAGAAACCAGTGACTCCAAACGAGGAGACCGTCAACTTATCCCAATGACAGATCGTCAACGCGCAGACATATCAGAGGGCGACTTTGAGTGATGCCTTCTCTTTTTTGACATACGTGTCGAAGAAGAGCTCGAGGCCGAATGGTGCCGAGTATGGGACCATTTACTTTTATGCTATCAGGGGGACTGCCAATCCCCTCAGGTATTGGACTGTCCATTTTCAGACCCCCTTTCCGGAGAAGGCAGCGGACCGGTCCCAGCCCTGCTGACTGAACAGCTTTCATATGAAGTCTCCCTACCGTCACCTGACCCGCTCATGGTCGACTCCATCAATGTAGGCTGAGACTTCTTTCTTTGATAAGAATAAATTATCGTAAGCGGTACTTCATTCGAAAGATACTACAAAATAATAAACTGAAAATTATGCTGCTAGTTTGGAGTTTGACTCCCGGTGGGTGAGCGTCATCGTCACTGAAGCGCACTCGACGGCGGGAAAAAAGAAACTGAGGCGGTTGGAGGGTCGATGCTGAGATAGTCATTGCCTCACGAGCAGAGGCTTGTGGCACCGCTCCTCACGGCTCCATCTCTGGCGCCGGCCCTCCTGCAAAAATTTGCTCCTGCTGAGTCCTAGCGCCTCTGGTGTAGATCCCATTAGTGTGAATGAGTGGTGGAGACTTTATGTCCAGGAAGATCTTAATATTAAAACACTAAAACTATGGTTTAACTTAAAATTACAAAAAGTAAAAGGCAGCAAATGAAATGTAAAGAATATTTATATATATTTTATAAGTTTTCTCATGTCAGAGCAAGATGATGCAGAGAGGATATCTGAGCATCTAGTCTTGACAGGCGGAGAGAGAGAAATCTGAGGGGTTTAGAACTAAGGCAGTTAGTAGAAGGCAGCATTTGAAAAAGTGGCTTGTGCAAAAGATTCCATCATTTGCACATGTTCCATCTCTCCAGACAGTTCTGTCTTAAAGGGACACTGCAATAATTATGAATACCTGAGTATTACTGGGGTTAGAATCTCACCAAAAGCAAGGTGTGGTACAAACCTTAACTAAACTCAGGGGGTGGTAGAAAACAACCAAAATCAAGGGATAGTAGAAATTAAAAATTACTCACCATAGTTAATATTGTTTCTTTCAATGGGATCACTCACTAAGTTTAACGAGTGCAATCATCTCCCTGGAATGAGCAGCCACGGAGCTTTTAGAATTTTATGCAAATTATGGAATTTAGAATGAAATTCAAACTCTACAGTGTGGTCATGTTCACCCCACACTCTAAAGTCAGATTTCTTTCTGAAGCTAGGGTGAGCAGTGACTACTGAAACAAACTAAATGACAACCAACATTTCTTGAATTGTTTATCCAAAAAATGTTTTAAAATGTGTTCAAACAAGGCAGAATAATCAATTCAATTTATGAAAAAATTAAAGTCACTTAGATCACTTAGCAATTGTTGAAGCACTGCAACAAGTAATGCTCAAGCAAGTTGAAAAGGGACTGATGATTGTATTAATTTTTCCAGGTTCTGAAAGGGGAAGCAGGGACTAAGGATTGTTAAACTTAGTGAGGGATCCCTTTGGAAGAAACAATATTACTAAGGTGAATAATTCTTTCTTCAAAACCCAGAAATCCCTCACTTAAGTTAAACAAGTACAGACTCCATAGCAGTGCCTTGTGAGGATGCATACATCCTTTGTGTGGCCCAGACAGTAACTTAGTGCCCTTTTCACATCCAGACGGTGGAGCTTTTGTTCACCTGAGCTGGATTTTCCTGTGAAGAAAACTGGAGGGGCAAAAGCCTGATTCAGATGGAATTCAGATAACCACTTCTGGGAGGAATCTCCTGTTTGTCCCTAGGACTACCTTGTCCCCACAGAAAATTATGTAGTTAGGATCTGTACAGAGGGCCTGTAGCTCACTCACCCTTCTGACAGATGTCAGTGCCACCACAAAACTGTTTTCAAGGTGACATACTTTAATGCAGCAAGCAAGCAAGCAAATCTTTATTTCTATAGTGCCTTTCTAAAACCAAGGCGTTTTACAGGTAAAATACAATAAAACATATAAATAACAATAAATATACAGATATGTAAATTAATTAAAATCGTCTGGGAAGGCCATACTGAATAAAAACATCTTAAAATCCAATTTAAACCTCTCAACGGTCAGGCATTCAGTGGCCATGGGCTTCAAAGGAGCCTCCATCAGCTGGACAGTACACATGTTTAAGTCCCATGGAGGAACAGACTCCCTCACTGCTGGGTACAGGTGATTAAGGCCCTTGAAAAACTTTTTTTAATTTAACTTTTATTGAATAAAGCACATATAGTACCATACTTTATACATCCTTAATAATGCTTTTACACCATAAAATTAGGTTATAACGTAAGTCACTGAAAAATATAAAGTATTACATTTTATGCTATGAGGGTCATTATGAATTATCAATAAATACAACGTATTTCCACAGAATTCAGCTTCTATTATTAAAGGATACACAGAAGGCAGATCAAATCCTTCCCCCCCGTGACAGCAGCACCTCCCTGACACTGCACCCTCACCAGAATCAAGGGACGAATCCTGGGTCCATCTGGGCCATATACCATATCCATCTTTGCCATTTCATTGTAAATAGGTTTAGTTAATCATGTAATTCAGCAGTTAGTTTTTCTAAATGGTAAATATCTATCATTATCTTACGCCATTCCTCTATTGTTGGAATGATAGGAGTCATCCATCTGCGGGTTATAGCTTTCTTGGCAGATAATATATATAATGGTAATAATGTTTTATGCCTAGAGGGGTGGTGTCAAGGAAGAATTGTTAGCAATACCATTCCTGCTGTTAATTCAACAGACTTGCCCAGGCATTCTTCCAGTTCTTTCTGAAAAATACACCAAAAGGGTGTCAGCAACAGACAGAGCCAAAAAATATGACCAAGGTCCACCACCTGGCATCCACATTCCCTTCAACAGATGCCATAGGAATGTGATAAATACTTTATTATAACAGCTGGGGATCAGAAGTATCTATATCTACACTTCCAGGCACATTCTCTCCAAATGTTGGAGATGGCAATTTTAACTACAGGGAGTGCAAATTTCATCCAGGAGTCAAAGGACACAGAGAGGCTCGAATCTTTGTTCCAGCTATCTAAAATTAATGGGGTGAAGTCCCCTGAAGCATCCCACAGGATCTTATATATATATAACCTATTAAATGTCCCCAGGTGTTGCCATTATTTATATGTATTAGCATGCTTAGGAGAGGGGGTTTAGGGTCAGGAAGTTTAATAAACTCCGACTGTTGATGGGAAATGTAGGATCATGCCTGAAGGTACCTATAATGTTCGCGGTTTGCTGGGCCATATTCCCGTTGTAATGCCTCAAACGTAAAGAGACCCTTAGGGTCCAGGAATTGGTTGATATTTTTAAGGCCCAAATGCAAATGTTTGAAGACAAGGTCCCCCTGAAATGGTAGGAAGTTTTCATCTGCAGAAAAAAAATTTTTTTATACAGTTTGGATGAGATTTTAACTGGTACCACACCCTTAGGGCATTAGAGGTAAATTTTGTAAAGTTACGTAGCTGCGAGGAGTTTTTCTTTGTGGTAAACAGAATGGGGTCAAAATCATGCAAATTATTAAGGGTAAATTCTATGTCTTTCCACAGGGCATTGTAAGTTACTGTCAGTCAGAGACAAGTTACCTGGAGTAAGGCTGCCCTAATATAAAATTCCAGATTAGGTAAATTAACCCCACGCTGAGCTAAGGATAATTGTATAACTGAGAAATGTATTCATGGTTGTTGACCTCCCCATATAAAGTTGGAAATCATTCTTTTCCAAGATGTGTGGTAAAAATGAGCTGGAAGAATTGGAATGGTTTGGAAAAGATACAACAACCTCAGCAATATATTTATTCGAATTAACTCAACCTGCTGAAAAAAGTTAAATATAACTTTCCCCATTTAAGCAAGTCATTTTGAATAAGAACTGTTAAGAGACTCATAATTAATCAAGTCTGCATTGTTGAAATCCTTTGTAATACATATGCCAAGGTATTTTATCTTTAAACATAACCATCTCAAGGGATAACGTCATTTTAACTCCTCTGAGGGAGTAAAATTAAATGAGAGGACCTGTTTTAGATACACTGAACTTAAAATCAGCTACTTTCTCTAATCTATCTAATATGTCCCAGACAGCAGACACTGATGTTTCTGGAGATAGTACTGATAAAAGGACATTGTCCACAAATAAGGAGACTTTATATTCTGTCTGCCCCAAAGGGATCCCCAAGACCCTCACCTCCCTCAGTAAGGTGGTGGCCTGAAGCTCCATGTAGAGGGCAAACAGTAGTGGAGATAATGGACATCCCTGATGTGTACCTCAGGCTAGAGTTATAGAAGGAAACAGGGAGCCTTTAACATGAATATATGCCTGCAGGCAGGAGTAAAGATTTTGTAGCCAAGTTAGAAAAGTTTCAGGAAATTTAAAGTAGGCCTGGGTGTCCCATAAAAAAATCCAGGACACCCTGTCAGATGCCTTCTCGCCATCTAAATTGAGTAATACTGCAGGGTTTGAATATAGTCCGCTAAAAGAAATGTGTGCCTAATATTGCCCATCGTACTTCTATTTCTTATAAACCCCATTTGGTCAGGATGAATAAGGGATGGCAGAAGACGTTTTATCCAAGTGGCCCAAATGGCCATATAAATATTGTAATCTATGTTTAAAATGGAGATGGGACGATATGAATATGGGTTAGTTATATCTTTGCCCAGTTTAGGCAATGCAGCTATAACTGCATATGCCCAGGAAGGCGGAGGGATCCTGCCCTGTATAGTGCTTGATAGTAGTCAGCAAAAATTTACCTAATGTCATCTTCTCTATGCTTCATTTGTTTTGTGTCTGGGTGCTTTATTTTTAGGACAGTCAATGCTTTTTTCCCCATTCTAATCTTGCAAGCCAATGTGTGGGTTCCCCTAGTGCCACACCTCATGGTTATTTTGTTTTAGATGGAGTAATGACTGCTGGACTCTAGTATCCATTCTTTTTTGCAGTTTCTTTCGAATGTCTTGGATTTTCAATTGCAGTTCCCTGTCACCTACTATATATAGTAGCTGGTATGTTTGAACTTGTTGTATCAATATTTCATATTTAACATCCAACTGGCACTTTTTTTGATGGAAAATGCAATTATGTCCCCCCTCAAAACTACTTTAAGCGTATCCCACATCAGGGCCTCCGTGCCTGGTGTGTTGCTATCATCTTGTAAGATCTGAGTGATATGCTGCTGAATGTATGTAACAAACTGTGGGTCTTTTAGCAGTGAGGTATTTAGATGCCAGAAATTATGTCTTTTGGTTTTGCCTAGATCAAGTTTCAACAAAAGCGAATGATGATCAGATAAAATTTGAGGGCCAAGTGAAATATCCCTTACTGATGTAAAATGCTCACATGTTACAAAGAAGTAAAGTCTGGAATAACAATGGTGCCAACCTGAATAATAAATGTATACTGGTTGTGTTGAGAACATCTTGCGCCAGACATCCACCACCCCAGCTGCTCAAAGGTACCCCATAGATATCGGAGCGCATTAGTCGCCCTATGGACAGATGGACTGGTGGAATCCAAGGCGACTGAGAAAGTCATACTGAAATCTCTCCCCATTATTAGTCTACCTTGTAATAAATCTAGAACCCTACTTAAAAAAAGTCCTCACTACCAGGACAGAGGTCTGAGGCGGAAGATAAATGCTGACCAATGTAACTGCCTGTGAGTATAGGGTACCCTGTAAATTACATATCTCCCCATAGTATCCACAAAGGTTTTATGAACATCCAGGGGAGTGGCATGAGGAACAAGAATAGCTGCACCTCATTTTTTGCCGCTAGAATGGAAGGAGGCATAAACTCCATACCTCTGACCCCATTACAGCTTAAGATGTTCTGTCTCCGACATATGTGTCTCCTGGATGAAATATATGTCTGCACTATTTTTCTGTAAGTACTGAATAAACCTTGTTCTTTTAGTGGGATTTTTTAAGCCATTAATGTTCTGCGAAAATATCTTCACTGGTTCCATGGACATCATGACCCCCCCTGAAAGAAGTGTGCTGCCATCGAGGAGGCAGAAGGATCCCCCACTCCATCAACCTTCAAGCTGCTCATCACATGAAGAGTCCCAAGAACATCTGCTCTCTCCCAGCTATCCCGAAGGACCCAACACAGCAAGCTGGGAACAAAAGAAGGACCGTCAATTAGAACCCTCCCCCCGCAGTATTCATACATACCCTCTATTTACTGTTTGTAAATAAAGATAATCCAGTGATTAACCTAGACTATGTGTGCTTCATTTTTTTAGAAAGGAAAAATGTATAGATGGTCCAACTGACCAAACCTGGACAACCCCCTCCACCCTAACAAATTCCCCCTCCCCCATCAACAATTACATTCAGAAAGACTGGGATCATAAAAAATATTCCATAATGAACAGAACCTATGTACACTGTGACTTCCACTATGGAGGTGGGAGTATTTCACCACCTCCTAGGTCCCCGGTAAGAGTTCCCAAACCTGGGAACATCATCAGGGCAGAGGGTAGATTCCACAGATAGTGTGGATAGGATCCTCTGGGGGACCACTAGGTCCCAAATTAAGATGAAGAGTACGAAATAGGTATAAAGAAAACCCAAACAATGTGGCGCCATAGACTGACATGAAGCCAAAACCCAGAATCTCCCCCATCCCCCTGTTGCAGAAGGTGATTATCTGGCACATGGCCCTTTGTATTGTCCCACAAAGCTAGTGACAGGGTAGCGACCTCTTGACTATTACCTGATCACCCCCATTCTAGGAATACTAGACCTTATAGTGTATATTTTACCTTGAGGTCCTAGCAGTTAAAAGCTAGGAGAAGTCCAAGCGAGGGGGCATAGCACCAAGGGACCCCAAGCATGTTCCATGGAGTATGCAAGGTCATTTAGTATTTATTTATTTGTATTATTAGTAGTAGTCTCTCCTCTATAACCCCCCACTTGTAATTTATTATAAGTCTAAAATAGAGGGACCTACTTGGGTAGAAAGAACCCCCTGGCCCTCAACTACTAGCTAGGGGATCTGCTGCTTTTAAGAGTGACCTTGAGGGGTTCCCATCCCCATTTTGAGAAGTAAGGGGACGGGTGGGACATACTAAATTGGAAAAGTGAAGAGAACATGTTTTCACCCTCCATAATGTGTAGCTTGCTCCACAAGAAGAGGTCCCAAAGCAGGGGTGACCAACAAGGCTTGGCAATATGGCAAAGTTAATGATGGAATACACCCTAATTTCCCTTCCCATAACCATGAAAACTAGTTGGTGCTTCTGCTGAAAAATCTTTTTAAAATGGGTTACAAAGGCTACTGATCTGTCTTTGCCAGGTGACATGTAAGCTGACACTGCTGCCAAAAGCACCTTCAGAGGTGAAGGTCTTAGGCCCAAAGATTTGAGGTGGACTAAGTAGTCCAGGACTCTGGACAGAGCTGCCCTGAGGTGGTTGGTCTGTTTGGGAGAGTACCCTAAGGAAAATCTTTTCCATTTTGAAGCAAAAGCTCCCCCCTGCTTGTTTATGTAGTACATACTGTAGTTGTGGTGTTACCTGTTCTGATCTGGATAGACTGACCGCTGATCACAGTGGAAAAGACCTGCATTGCCAAGTACACTGCCCTGAGTTCCAGGAGACTACTGTGCTCTTGAGTTTCCTGTGCACTCCAGGTGCCGCTCACAGTAAGATCCTCCAAGTGGGTACCCTAGCCTAGGATACCGTGGACCATGGGGTACTTCTTGATCGCCTGCGGTTCATCTGTGGTCTGTCTGGTACAGTCCTCAGATGGTTCCATTCTTTCTTCACTGGTAGATCCCAGAGGGTTGAATTGGGGATTTTTTCCTCTGACTCCTACCACCTGTCATGTGGGGTTCCACAGGGCTCAGTGTTGTCCCCCATGTTGTTCGCGATGCATATGCTTCCATTAGGAGACATTATAAGGTGGTATGGGCTGAGTTTTCACTGTTATGCAGATGACACTCAGCTGTACCTGTCCTTTGTGCCCAACCAGGCTAGTGCGCTCTTGTTCTTTTCCAACTGCCTCGCTGAAATCCAAGACTGGATGAATTCCAGCTGGCTTAGATTGAACCCTGACAAGACGGAGGTGTTGGTTGTTGAACCAGGTCGCTGGTCTGAGGGGTCGGTTGCTGGGAAGCCCTCCGGGCTTTGGCTTGGGAGAATCTCAGCTCTTGACCTCTGAATGGGTGTGGAATCTGGGGGTGTTATTTGACGAGGGGCTAACGCTGCATTCGCAGGTATCAGCTGTGGTCAAAATACAGGTTACTCACCTGTAACAGGAGTTCTAGGAATGGTATATGTTGTTCATCCACACTGTCTGGCAGGTTCCTTGCCGCTTTAAATCTTGCCGGAAGGTCTTCAAGCTGGCTCCTCCCACCCAACTGGGTGGTAAAACTCTTGGCTCTGCCCCATGACACCAGATCTAGCCTGCTGGAAGCCAGGTTGTGCGTCGAAGCTGGGGAGGTCGGGTGGGTCGTGTGGATGAACAACATATACCATTCCTAGAACTCCTGCTACAGGTGCGTAACCTGTATTTCTAAGGACATGGATATGTTGTTCATCCACACTGTCTGGCAGACTTCTAGCAGTTCTCCGGGAGGAGGGAGGCAAGGCGCACACCCCCTACTTAGGGAATAAAGACTGGAGAACCGAGGCCCCAAAACCAGCATCCCGGCGTGACTCAAGGTTGATGTGGTAATGGGTGATGAAGGTGTGTGCTGACTTCCAGGTAGCAGCCCTGCAGATTTCCTGGATAGGGACGTCCCTGGAAGCAGCCACCGATGCAGCGGTATGGCGGGAAGACTGAGCTCTTATCCCTCTGGGAGGCTCTTTGCCCGCCAACTTATAGCACAGATCTATGCAGGAGGTGACCCACCTGCCTATCATCTGCTTGGCTGCAGGTCTGCCAGATGTGGCTTCAGCATAGGTGACAAACAGCTGGCGAACCTCTCCCTGAACTTCAGCCGTCCACTCCTTATAATAAGTGAGCGCTCTTCTAGGGTCCAAAGTATGGAGCCTATATTCAACCTCCGAGGTGTGATTGGGGTAGAACACCAGCAGAGTCAACACCTGGTTAAGGTGAAACTCCAACACCACCTTCGGAAGGAATTTCAGGTGGGGGCACAGGACAACCTTGTCCCTGTGGAAGACCAGATAAGGAGACTCGATGGAAAGCACCTGGAGCTCTCCCATCCTTCTGGCTGATGTGATAGCCACCAAGAAGGTGGTCTTCCACAACAGGTGAGAGATGTCACACCTGTGCATCGGTTCGAATGGCTTGCCCAAGAGCTTAGCCAATACCAGCAGTAGATCCCACGGAGGTGGAGGTTCTTGCACCAGAGGGGGATATGTGATCAAGGCCTTTGAAGAAGCGCTCGACCACCTTCTCCTGCGCCACCGACTGCTTCCTGGCCCATGATCAGTAAGCAGAGATGGCTGCCAGGTGCACCTTAAGGGTCGTCGACTGAAGCCCTTGCTGAGAAAGGGACCACAGGTAGTCCAGAATGCTTGCCAAGGGGACAGGAGGAAGGGTTCAGGCCCTTGCCCTGACATCAAATGGAAAATATCTTCCATTTGAAGGCGTAGCATTTTCTGGTCGACTCCTTACAGGATGCCTCAATGACGTTGAGGACCTCGTCGGAAAGACCCAAGGTCTGGAACTCTAGCTGCTCAGGAACCAGGCCATCAGGTGCTGGGATTGAAGGTCCGGATGGAATACCTTCCCCTGATTGACTGAGATCAGGTCCGGGTGGGCTGGAAGCCACCCCGGGAGCCTGGAGCTGAGAATGAGGAGATCTGGATACCAGAACTGGCGGGGCCAGTCTGGGGCTACCAGAATCACCTGCGCCTTGTCCCTCCTCACCTTGAGAAGCACCTTGTGGATCAAGGGAAATGGGGGAAAGGCGTAGAAGAGGCCCGGGATCCATGACCTCAAGAAGGCATCCCCCTGCAGCGAGCCCTGCTGAGGGGGGCGGGCATGAAACAGTCTCAGCTTCGCATCCTCCCTGGAGGCAAACAGGTCCATCTGAGGTGTGCCCCAGAGGGAGAACAGATTTTGTACTACCTCCAGCAGGAGAGACCACTCGTGGGACACAGCCCCTATCCGGCTTAGGGCATCGGCCAGGGTGTTGGAGGCTCCTGCCACATGAATAGCGAGGAGATCTGCCTCCAGGCTGTGCACGAGTGACCAAATGCGGAGAGCTTCCCTGCACAGAGGCATGGAGCGCGTCCCGCCCTGGTGGTTCAGGTAGTACATGGTCGTGGTATTGTCCGTCTGGACCTGAACCACTTGACCCCGTAGAAATGGAGCGAAGGCGGTGAGGGCTAGATGAACCACTCAAAGCTCCAGCAGGTTGATATGGCATCAGGACTCCCGAGGGGACCAGAGGCCGTGCGCTCTGTGCTCCCCCAGATGGGCATCCCAGACCATCAGAGAGGCATCGGTCGATAGAGAGACCGTTGGCTCGGGGCGGACGAATGGGATGCCCTCCTGCAGATGTGCTGGAACGGTCCACCACTGGAGAGCATTTCACATCCCCTGGGTCACTGTCACTAGCTGATCCAACGGATCAAAGTGCTGTGACCATTGGCTGGCCAGTCCCCATTGAAGGGGACACGTGTACCAGCGGGCCCAATGGACCACGCTGGTGCAGGCCACCATGAGGCCCAGGAAGTCCCTGGCAGGGCGCAATTGCCCAACCTGAAATGATTGGGCAAAGGAGGAAAGAACCTCGGCCCTGTCCACCGGGAGCCGTGCTCTGGCTCGTAGAGAGTCGAGCTCTGCCCCAGTGAATTGTATCACCTGCTTTGGCACGAGTTCTGACTTGGCCTCATTGATGAGGAGGCCAACCTGAGAGCAAACCTGGAGGGCCAGATCTCTGGACTGCTCCACCTCCGCTCTGGAGGGGCTGCAATCAGCCAATCATCCAGGTAGGGGTACACCTGAATCCTTCGGTGCTGCAGGAATGCTGTCACCACTGCCATGCATTTGGTGAAGACCCTGGGAGCTAGGGAAAGGCTGAAGGGCATGGCCCAGAACTCGTAAAGGGATCCCACTGCTCTGAAGCGGAGGAATCTCTGGTGGGATGGATGGATTGGGACGTGAAAGAATGCATCCTGAAGGTCCAGGGAACAGAACCACATGCCTCGTTCCAAGGATGGGATTATCTGAGCCAGAGTGACTATCCTGAAGGTTTGAGACCTTAGGAACCTGTTCAGGTCATGCAGGTCGAGAATGGGGTGCCAGCCCCCCATCTGTTTTGGGACCAGGAAGTACCTGGACACAAACCCTAGGTCTGGAGGAGGATCCGCCACCTTCCTGATCACCTCTTTTTCGAGGAGCAGGGCAATTCGTGGCCCAGCAGGCCGGCAAAGCCCGAGCTGCAGACCCTGTGGCCCCCCGAGGGGCGACGGCTCAGAAGGGTGGGGCCTGCTCGAACTCCAGAGGCAGACCCTTTCCCACCACCTCCAACACCCAGAGGTCCATGGTGATAGCGGACCAGGTGGAAAGGAAGTGGCGGAGCCGTCCCCCCATGGGGGGAACCCAGGGGGGAGTGACGAGGCTAGGGGGCGATACCCCTCAACCCATCACTGGGCAGGCTTGGAGGAGGGACCGGCTGAGGGACCTCCTGGGCCTTACCTCCTGCTTCCTATTGGAGGAAGCCGGGTTGGGTTTGGGATGCCACGTGCAGCCTGCTGGCCCTGGTGCTGGTGCTGTTGGGGACGTGCGAGGCGAGAAGGCGAAAAGTTTGTGCAGCTGCTGTCAGCGGCCTTTGTCCTTCTGGGTGGAGGTGACCGAGTCCAGAGTGGCATTGGACTTCTCGATCCGCTGGAGGTGACCTTCCACTCCAGGGCCGAAGAGGTCGGTCCCCAAGAAGGGGATGTCCGCCAATTTGTGCTGGGTATCTGCAGTGAAGGTGGATATCCTCAGCCATGCTCTGCGGCGCATGGCCACCGCGGCCGCAACCGATCTGGCACAGGAGTCTCCTATGTCCAGAGCCGTTTGAAGCTGCTGCTTAGCCACTGCCCTACCCTGGTCCCGAACCTGTCGGACCGTGGTCTGCAGGTCGGCTGGGAGATGAGGGATCACCTCATCCAGGGAGCTCATGAGGGCGTGGGAGAAGTGTGCCATCAGCACGGCTGAGCTGGCCTGGTGGAGGCCAAGGGAGGATGCAGCGTACACCTTGCACCCAGCGTAGTCCAGCTTTTTGGACTCCTTGTTGGGGGGCTTGTCCACATCCCCAACGTTACCATAACACCGGAAAACGCTGTCGGTAACCAACCCCTCAGCAGAGGGGTGTTCCGAAAACCCGGGCAAAGAGCCGGTAGGGACCACATACTTCCTGGCCATCCTCGCCAAAGGCACAGGGCAGGAAGCAGGCCGCTGCCAAAGCTCCAAGGCTGGGCCAACAATGGCCTCAGCCACTGGAAAGGCCTCCATGGGAGAATCCCCTCGGTCCAGTATCTCCGTGAGGGGATACTTGGCCCGTTTGGATACGGGCTCGAGCTGCATCCTGGTGGACTCCGAGATGAGCCGAAGCAAACCCATGAAGGACGATGGACTTTCGTCCAACGACTGGCCCCCGGAGGACTCCAGGTCAACCGGCCTGGAGAACAGGGAGAAGTCGTCATCGGACTCGGAGGAGTCCATGAAGAGATGCCTGGGGCCTGAGCCACCCTCCACCTGCCGAGGATGGTCAGGAGTGAGGGTGACCGACAACCTCTGGGGCAGGCCTTGACCCGACCGAGAGTCCTTGGTCGGTGCCCCCGATTTTGGTTCTGGAGGCAGAGGTTCCACCACAATCGGTGGGCAGCAGGTTTCAGCCGAACAACTGGCCCAGGCTTGGGCATCTCGACTACGGTGAGGGGTTGTTTCAGCCGCTCGGGTGACAGCCACTTGATGGCCGGGGAAGGCACCGGCATCGACTTGCTCCCGGACAGAAGTAACTGCTGCCACATTAGGTCCTCGTAGTGTCAACGCAATTTGCGCCGAAGCCTCTCCTCTTCTGAGGAGGAAGACGAGGACGAGCGGTGGTGCCGCTTACCTCGGTGCCAAGACCGAGACCGCCGATGTCGGTGGGATCGGCTAGACCGAGAAGAAGTCCGAGACCAAGACCGAGATCCTCGGTGTTTCCGAGGACGGGTCTGGGAAGGAGCGAGGGACACCTGCTCTTCCCTCGGCTCGGACGCCTTAATCGGGGACTGCTGCACTGGGGCGCAGGCAGATCCTCGATCTCCACCAGGGGAACCGGTGAAGAAGAGTTGTCGGCTTCACCAGTCGACAGCCCGTCCGACGGGTCGAGAAAAATCTCGACCGTGTCGACGGGTGTCTCAGCTGGCTGGCCTGACAGGGACGCCGTGAAGCCAGCAGCCTTAACCGCAACCTCGACCGAAGTCGACAGTCGGCTGTCCGGGGAAGGAGACCTCTCCCGCTCCCATGAATGTCGATGATGGGACTTACCCTTACAGTCCTTCTTTTTGGACCGAGAGGAATGTCCTGATGGCCCCTCTCCCTTCATGGAAAGGGATTGGCAAAGTTCCTTGAACGAAGCTGAATACGAGGTACCCAGAGAGAGCAGGATAAATGCCGCAACCGAGGAAGAGGATGATGCGGCCTGGGCCGCCTCCTCCTCGAGGGCGGTCATCTGCTTGAGCTGCTCAGCCAAGCCAGCCGCCACGGTAACCACCCAACGGGCCTCCTTCGACTTAACCGGCGGGTAGCGCTCCTCGGGGCACCCCAGCTGTAACCGGGCAGCGCGGTCTTCCAGGACGTTGGCCGAAAACGAACGGCATGACTCGCAGGCCTGCAGGTCGTGTTCTAGGCCGAGGCAGTAGACACACGTGAAGTGCGGGTCCGTCCTGGACATCTTCTGCCCATAAGGGCACCGCCGAAAACCAGGAGTCAATTTGTCCATCGCAGCCGCGAGGCAGAAAGTTGACCGAAGTCTTGAAATTTTTAAAATGAGTTTCGGGTGAACCGAAGAATTAGGATCCAGTCTATCACGCAGAGCGTTAAGGAGGAAACCTGAGCTTCCAAGCGGTAAGGAAGATCTGGCATCATGGGGCAGAGCCGAGAGTTTTACCACCCGGGTGGATGGGAGGAGCCAGCTTGAAGATCTTCTGGCAAGATTTAAAGTGGCAAGGAACCTGCCAGACAGTGTGGATGAACAACATATCCATGTCCCTAGAATCATCCTTTTATCATCTGAGGAACATCTCCCGGATTAAGCATCTTGTTGCATCTGGTGACCTGCCAACTTTGGTTCACGCCTTCGTGACCTCACCTCTTGACTACTGTAACTCCCTATACCTAGGGCCTCCTGGGGTTGATATCTGCCGCTTGCAGCTAGTGCAGAACGCTGCAGCCAGGTTGTTGTCTGGGGCTGCTCGATCCAGCCACATTTTGCCTGTCCTACACATTCTGCACTGGCTGCCAGTCCAGTGGTGGATCACCTTTAAAGTTGGCTTGCTAACTTTTAAGGCCCTACACGGTATGGGTCTGAGCTACCTACAAGAGCTTCTGTGTCCCTACTGCCCCGTCAGACTGCTCCGCTCAACCGATGAGGGATTGCTGGAGATTCCCAGGGTGTGTCTGAAATCTTCTGGAGCTCGGGCTTTTGCGTTTGCTGCCCCCACCCTGTGGAATTCTCTACCTCGTTGGGTGAGAGAATGCTAGACAGTGGAGAGCTTCAAAACTGCTTTAAAAACATACTTATTTGCACACGCTTTCCCTGATGACTAGAATTTATTTGACCTTTAGCATATATAATTTTATTATGTAATTTTTATATTTAATAATGTTTAGGGTTTGCTTATTTATTTGTTTATATTTGTTTTAGAATGTAATTGTACAGTGCTTTGATATATGATACTGTGCTTTATAAATACATTTTACTTACTTACTAGGAGGAAGGCATCTGTTGTGAGAATGACTGCAGGGGATTGCTGGAGGAAGGGAAACCCTTCTCCAAGGTTGTATGCCTCCTTCCACCAGTTTAGTGCCTTTAACAAGGTTTTTTGTGACAGGCATCAATTTGGATAGGTTGTCCCACCTCTGAAACCCATGAATCCCAAGGTGATACTGAATATCTCTCATCTGAAGTCTGGTCCCTGGTACCACTGCTGTGGAGGAGGCCATGTGTCTGAGTAGCCTTAGAAAATCCCTTGCAGGCCTTGACTGATCTGCTTTGAGGGATTCTGCAGTAGAAATCAGATTTGCTACCCTTGTTAGAGGAAGGGATGCCTTCCTTTGCATAGTATCCAGCACTGTACCGATAACGTCCAGAACCTGGACTGGTACTGTGTGAGACTTTTGAAAGTTTATGAGGAATGTTTTGAGATCAACCAGTGGTCCAGGTAAGGGAAAACCACCACCCCTTTCCTTCTTAAATGTGCTGCCAGCACAGCTAGGCACTTTATGAATACTCCTGGAGCTGAGGTGAGGCTGAAGGGAAGGCCTGTGAACTGCTAGTGGCAATTCCCTAACCTTAACCTGAGGAATTTTCTGTGACTTGGCCTTACTGGTATGTGAAAGTGGGCATCTTTCAGATCCAGTGATCCCAGCCAGTCTCCCACTTGTAGAGATGGAATCATTGAGCCCAGTGTTACCATTTTGAATTTTTCTTTCTTTAGATGTTTGTTCCAGTATCTCAGGTCCACAATGGGTCATCACTCCCAATTTTTCTTGAGACACAGTAAGTATGTAAAGTTCCTTGCCTTTTTGTACTGCAGGTACTTTTTCCACTGCATATGACTGCAGCATTTCTTCATCTCCAACTCCAGCAGGATTCTTTCTGCTGGGGTGTGAGGCTGAAAAACTTTTGGGTTCTGCAGTTTTGGAAACTTTCTGAACTGCACGGACAAACCCTGACTCACTACTTCTAGGACCCACTTGCCTGTGGTAATTTTTGTCCATTCCTGGAAGTAGTGGGCCAGTCTTCCTCCCACTGGTAGTGGGTGAGTGACCTTGGTGGGCTTGTCAGGAGTTCTGCTTTGCCTGGGGTTTAGGTGCTGGTGTGGCAGCAGCATGCCTAGTTCCATTTCTACAGCTGCCCCTATA
This sequence comes from Neoceratodus forsteri, assembly GCA_016271365.2. Lineage (NCBI taxonomy): Eukaryota > Metazoa > Chordata > Ceratodontiformes > Ceratodontidae > Neoceratodus > Neoceratodus forsteri. The sequence continues at coordinate 350,165,523 of JADMNL010000024.1, forward strand.
GTAGCCTCTTTTTGGAAGGTAGACCTAGGGAGCATAAACATAAGGGTAGTATCCCCTACTCTTACCTCCCCTTCCATAAGGCCTGTAGGAAGTGGAGTATTTTTCTTTCTCAGTACTGCTTTGTAGGTGGTTTTATATTCATCCACCTTATTAATGTAAGCCTCTGACTTGTCACCAAACAGGAAATTTCCCTCACAAGGGAAATTCATAGCTTTGTTTGGGTGTCTTGAGACAGATTTGTAGTTCTAAGCCAGGCAAACCTTCTTTGGGACACTGCATGGGCCATGATCCTAGACGCAGTGTCATTAGTATCCACTGCCACGTGGAACTGGTACTTTGTGGCATCTACTGCTGATCTTGCTGTGTCAGCCATACCCTGTGCCAAATCCCCGGTAGCCCCTTTGCTCAGTGCCAGGATGGAGTTCCATAAGGCTTTCTGGTATTGTGGTGTGAAGGCTAAGTAAGCTGCCTGCCTTAGGAGCAGTGAAGCCACAATATCATTTTTTTGCCCATGTTATCCAGTCTCCTGGAGTCTTTCTCAGGAGGCTGGGAGGAAAGGGGCACTTTGGTCTTGTAATAGGCAGCAGCCTGGACTACTGCCTCATGATCAAGGAGAGCATACAGGAACTCAGAGCCCTGTCTGTAAACCTAATATTTTCCACAATTTTCTTATCTATGCCAGCAGCTGATGTGGGTGCTGAAATGATTTTAAAAATCTGTTCAGCACCTCCCTGGATACAGGATGTGTACCTCAGGACTGGAGGATGGTCCATGTGGTGCCGATAGACAACAGTGGCCCAAGGGATGAACCAGGCAATTATCATCCAGTCAGTCTCACTTCCATAGTGGGCAAGCTTATGGAGATGATACTAAAGGAGAGGCTGGTGTCATTTCTAGAGGACAATTACCTCCAGGATGTGAGGCAGCATGGGTTTGTATCGGGGAAGTCCTGTCAAACTAACCTAATACAATATTACGACTGGGTAACAAGATAGCTGGATAGGGGCCATGCAGTGGATGTCCTCTACTTGGATTTCAGCAAGGCCTTTGATTCAGTACCTCATGGGTGGCTTGGGGGGAAGCTAACAGGCATGGAAGTGAGGGAGAAGGTGGCAAACTGGATTACAAACTGGCTGCATGGGTGGCTACAATGGGTGGTGGTGGTGAGGGGGAATTCTCAACACCTAGACCAGTGACGAGTGGGGTGCTGCAGAGCTCAGTACTGGGCCCGGTGGTATTTGGGATCTTCATCTCCGACATTGCGCACGGAGTGGTGTGCAGGGTAAGTCTGTTCGCAGATGATACCAAAATGGGTACAGTAGTGGATGAGGAGGAGGGATGGAAGCAACCACAGGGGACCTAAACAAACTGAAGGAGTGGTTGGAGAGGTGGCAGCTGGGGTTCAATGCAAAGAAGTGTAAGGTTATGCACTTTGGGGCAAAGAACCCAAAGACAGAATACTAGTTGGGGGGGTGAAGCTGGGGACCACTGAGGAGGAGAAGGACCTAGGGGTGATGGTAACAAGGAGCATGAAAAATTCTGCTCAATACAGAAAAGCAGCAGTGAAGGCGAACAATATGCTGAGGTGTATAGCGAGGGAGTTCTCATCCAGGTGGGGAGAGGTAATCTTGCCCCTATACAGGTCACTGGTCAGGCAGCACTTGGAGTACTGTGTGCGGTTCTGGAGGCCATACCTGAGGCGGGATATCAAGCTACTGGAGGTAGTGCAGTGGAGGGCAAAGAGGATGATACAGGAACGGAGGGGAGAGACTATGAGAACAGGCTGGGGGAACTGAATATGTACACCCTGGAGGAGAGGAGTGATGGAGGGACATAATCGGAACTCTCAAGCATCTGAGGGGAACCAACAAGGATGGAGTCAAAGGGGTTTTTAAACTGAGGAAGGGAAGGGACACTAGAGAGCACGGGCTAAGAGTAGAGGAGGGGAAGATTTAGGAGGGAGATGAGGGAGCATTACTTCACAGACAGTGTGGTGTCAAAGTGGAATGCCGTGCCAAAGAGGGTGATATCATGCAAAAACTACAGTTATGTAGGAAAGTACCATAACAGTAGATCTTTGAGAGGAGCTCTTGCAGCAGGTAATACCATTTGGACTAATGCCGTCAGGCATTAGGACCACATGGAAAACTTGTAGCTAGCAGTTTGAGGTGGGGGACCTCCCCCGACGTCAGCTCCGCCCGTAGTCCAGCATGGTATAAAGGGGGTGGTCCCCTGACGCCATCTCAGTTCTCCCGCCGGAGACCTGGTTAACACAGTATTGGAAAACCGAGCAAGAACTCCCCAACCTAGTACAGGTGAAAAACTCAGATATCTGGGGGATGAAGGGTGGGAAAGCCACCTTCTGCAAGAGCGCCCCTCGAAGATCTACTGTTACGGTAAGTTCCTATGTAACTGTACTGTCTAACTTTGAGGGTGGAGCTCTTGCAGCAGGTAATACCATTAGGACTGGGTCCCAAGCAGTATCCAAAGATAGGTCCAGGTCTGAGCAGGTGGTGGTAGAGAAACTGACAACAAAGGCAGATGCCGAATATACTAGGAGAGTAGGCCCTGCAGGATGGCTAGTCCAAAGCCTGCTCTCCTCCTAGAAGCAATGTCTAGGCTGTAATGCCTGATAAAGGTATGGACTGTGCTCCGTGTTGCAGCAAATGTCTGCTGAAGAGACATTCCTCAGGGAAGCAAAGGAAGTGGCCACAGCTCTGGTGGAGTTGCCCTTAAAGGAACCCGGAAGGGGTTTACCATGGTGTTGGTAACAAATGGAAATGCAGCGCACTAGGCAACGGGCTACAGACTGCTTAGATACAGGAGCCCCTGTCATCCTTTTTGCAAAAGAGATGAAAAACTGGTCCGTCTGTCTACAGGAATGTGTTCTGTGAAGATAATATCTTAGGATTCTGTGAACATCCAAGGTATGCAACAGCGCTTCACCTTGGTTGCAAAACTCAGGATAATAAACTGGAAGGTTGATGTCCTGATTCAGTGTCAGTATGGACACCATCTTTGGTAAGAACTTGGGGTTCATACGCAGGGTCACCCTGTCCCTGTGAAACGTGATATAAGGTTCCTTACACATCAATGCCTAGAGCTTGGAAACCCTTCGAGCTGAGGTAATGGCAACCAAAAGGAAAGCTTTCCATGAGAGGAAGTGTAGCTCCCAAGAAGCAGCTGACTTGAAGGGTGGAAGGGTGAGTTTCTCCAGGGCAAACAGTAAGTCCTACTGGGGAACTATGTCCCTCCGGGGGGGGGGGGGGGGGTCTGACGTGTAAGACCCCTCTGAGAAAGGTCTTGCAAACATTCAGTTGTGCCAGAGTTCTCTCCCCTATAGGCTAATGATACAAGGAGACCATGCACATGTGAACCTTGATGGACGAACAGCTCAGTCCAACATCCAAGAGGTAGAGGAGATAGTCTAGCATGTGGCTGACCAGACAACCCAAGGGATCTATGGCACGGGCTGCAGCTCAGATGCAGAAACACTTTCATTTCAGAGTGTAAGCAGCTCTAGTGGAAGGTTTCCTCACTACCACCAAGACCTCCACCACCCTGCTTGACACTCCTAGTCTCTCCTCCGCTAAGACTGCAGGAGCCATGCGTGCAGGTGAAGAGAATGAAAAGCAGGATGGACGAGTGTCCCCTGCTCCTGTGAGAGCAAGTGGGTGGAGAGTGGCAACTGTGTTGGAGGTTCCAAAGACAGCTGCTGGAGCAACAGATACTATATCTGCTGAGGCCACAGAGGAGCAATCAGGATCATCCTGGCCCCCTATGACTGCAATTTGAGCAGTACTCTCCGAACGAGTAGGAAGGGAGGGAAGGCATACACAAACTTCCCTGTCCAAGACAGGGACAATGCGTCTCGCCAGAAAACACCAGGCAGGCCCTGGAGCGAGTTAGCAAACTTTTGCAGTTTGGCATTGGATGGGGACGCAGAGGTCCAACTCTGGAAGACCCCAGCGACCGAATAGGTCATCTGTGACTTCCTGAAGTAATTCCCATTCATGGTTCAGTGAGGTGGAGTGACTGAGACTGTCGGCGAGAACATTCTAGACCCCTGGCAGGTGCACTGCGATGAGGTCTAGACTGTGTTCTACTGCCAAATCCCACACTCTCATGGCCTCTCTGCAAAGGGGTTAAAAGTGAGTTCCCCCTAACTTGTTGATGTAGAAGACCACTGGTGTGTTGTCTGTCTGCACCAGAAGAGGACCCGGTGAAAACTGATCTCTCTGAATGTGTGGAGGGCATTCAGAATTGCTCTGATTTCCAGAACATTTATATGTAGAGAGCCATCTGTGAGGGACCAAGAGCTCTGGGTCCTGTGATCCCCTAAGTGAGATCCCCAACTGGTCAAAGAGGTGTCCGTGGTTAGAACTTGAGGTGGGGGTGGTCTCCAGAAGGAGACTCCTCCCTCTAGATTCTCGTGGCAGAGCCACCAGTCCAGGGACTGATGGACTGCCTGAGAGATCTGGATCTGGAGATCCAGATCGTCCACCGCTTGGTCCCACTGGACTGTGAGATGCTCCTGCAGGACCCTCACGTGTAGTCTGGCAAGGGGTACTGTAGCAATGGAGGCCGCCATGTGGCCCAATAGCTGGAGGACGACCCTGGCGGAGACCGAGGGTGCTCTTTGGACCCTGCTCATGAGAGCCCGAAGGCGTTCTGCTCTGTCCAAGGCCAGAAAAGCTTTCCCCTGTACGATGTCCAAAATTGCCCCTATGAACTGCAACCTCTGTGATGGCCCTGGGTGTGACTTCGGCCAGTTCACTGTGATTCCCAGGGAATAGAATAGACACTGTGTCTCCTTGAGGGCGATTAGGAGCTTTTCTTCTAATGAAGCGGAGAGGAGCCAATCATCCAGGTAGGGGTAAACAAAGAGGCCTCTCCTTCGGAGTGCCAATGCTACCACTGTGATACACTTGGTGAATATTCTGGGGGCTGATGAAAGGCCAAAGGGGAGTACCCTGAACTGGTAGTGCTGGTCCTGAAAGCTGAAGCAAAGGAACGTTCTGTGAGATTTTAGGACCTTGATATGCATGTATGCACCCTGCATATCAAGGGAGCATAACCAGTCCCCCTGTTGAAGCAAAGGGAATAGGCCTGCCAGAGTAACCATCCAAAATCTCTGGTACTAGACTGACAGATTGAGCCGGCTCAAGTCCAGGATGGGGTGAAGGTCTCTGGTTTTCTTTGGGACCAGAAAGAAAGAAACGGGAGTAGTAACCTTTGCCCTTCTGGGCCTGGGGCACTGGCTGGATGGCCTTTTTCTCCAAGAGCTGTTGTATCTCCGCAACCAGAAGGAGATTGTGTGCTGGTGGACCACTGACTTGGGGGGGGTTTCCAGTGGAATAGAAAGGAATTCTATGGCATACCCATTTCGAATGGTGTCCAGAACCCATTTGTCTGAGGTGATGTTGGCCCATTCGAGTGGGTAGAGGGCAAACCTCCCTTCTACCTTCTCTTCCTGCCTGTCCCTGAAAAGAGGAGGGGGGCAGGGAGAGTCAGGCAGAGGTGGTAGTGGGTCCTTGGGCCCTTGGAGTTTTAGGCTGCTTAGGGCCCTGGGAACCTTGGGGGGCAGGGTGACCCCACCTCTTGAACCCTTTGCCTTGGGTCTGTCTGCTGCCCTGTCCCTGTCCTTTTTGAAAGGGACGGCGACGTGGTTCTTGAGGCTAGGATTTGTACATGCGGTGTATGTCAGCCACCACTTTACCCGACTCTTGTAGCTGTTTGACCATGCCTTCAGCCTCTGGGCCAAACAGAACTGGGCCTTGGAACGTGGAATCCAAGATGGACTCTTGCAGGTCCAGCTGGAACCCCATCAGCCTGAGCCATGATTGCCTTCTCAGACAGACCCCCGAGGCAGCAGCCCTGGAGGTCATGTCCACCGCATCATATGAACAATGGAGGACATGTCTGTCAATGTTCAGACCTGACTTGGTGCAGGCAAGCACTTCTTCCTTTGATTCTGAGTCTGGCATTGACCTGATCAGGTCCATGGTCTTCTGCCATAAGGATTGCTGGTATGTGACCATATGTGCCATGAAGCTAAGTGACTGTATGGCACCTGTAGCAGAGGAATAAACCTTCCAGCCCCAGCTGTCCAATTTTTTTGGAGACTGGATCTGGGGGTTGGGAGCTCAAGTGTTTGGGCTGGGAACCCCTGCCATGAGCTGCAGTCAGAACCAAGAAATTAGCCTTTGGCTGCTCTGCCAAAAATGGTTCATGTTTTGGTGGCTTGTAGAGCCTGTCGGTCTTCCTAGGAACTGCAGGCACTAAGGAAGGAGTACGCCAGGTCAGGCGAGTGACATCCTGGAAAGGTTCGATAAAGGGAGGTATCACCAAAGGCTTGGGTTCTCTTTCGCCCAAGAACTTGGCCAATTGCTTGCGCTCTGGATCCAAGTCCTCTGTGTCTCACTTGTAAATGGTCTTGATGTGCCTCATTATATCGAGGAAAGAGGGCTCATCCAGAGGGGACCATGGGGAATCCTTGGGTCCTGGGGAGGGAGGGAGGAATTCCCCATCTGAATCTGGCTCGGATTCTGTGTCTCCCTCTTTTTAAGAGGATGAGGAAGGAGAAGAAGGAATGGGAGACTGCTGATGCCTCCTCTTTTTGCCCTTAGAGTCTGGGCATAGGCTCTCACCCCCTGCCAGGGTTGGGGTGGGTTGAGGTCCCATGGGTGGTGGAATAGGGGTGTTATCTGGGGGGTCTGTACAGGAGATCCCCTTTTACTGAATTCCACCATGTAGTGAATAGGGAGCCTATGTCTGCTACCAGGATGACTGCCTGGCCTGTCAGGTTCGCGGGGCCTGGCGTCTGGCCATCTGGAGTTGGTGTCTGGGAATCCCGAGGTGTCAGACCCTGGGCCCCGTCATCCAAGGGCTGGCATCCAGTGTCGCCATCTCCTGGGGGACTGGCGTCCGGAGTAGGTTTGGCAGGCGACCAACCCTTGGAGGGGGTGAAGTCATTAGGTCCTCCACTGGTGACCACCCCGTATCAGGTGTCAAGAAGCGGGATGGTGGAGGAGGCGACTGGCTAGGCTTTCGCTGTTCAGCAGGTGGGCAAACCTTAGCCAGAGGATGGGGAGACGTCTGAGCTCAGATGACCTCCTGCCTACCTGTGTGTTCATCTGATGTCTTCCATCTATCGGATGAACTAACCTTGTCCTTTGAGGATTTGGACTGGCCCTCTTGGGTCGACCCTGAGGCAGATTTATGGGATCGATGAGCAAGGGAAGACTGATGTCCCGAGAAGGCCGACTCCCGGTGCTTGCCCTGAGAAGAGGTGGGAGTGGACTTACTTACTCGGGTATGTTTGGTCGCCTGGGCTGGAACTGAATCGGACCTCTGGCTAGAAGTCAAAGAGGAAGCAGCCTGCTTAGATGGCGATTTAGGGTGGGACTCAGACCTGGCCAGATCGTTTTCCGTATGGTGATGTTTCCCACTCGAGGACTTCTCTTTCAGTGAGGAATCCCTGGCAGGAGAAGAGGAGCTAACCCAAGCCTCGCTGCATTGTTACTAGATTTTTCTCCAGCAGGAACATTTTGAGTGCGTTGGCTCTCCTGGCGTGGGTCTTCTGGTTGAATTGCTGGTAGTGGGTGCAGGCATCAGGCTATGGTCTGGGCCTAAGCAGATGAGGCAGGCAGTGACCGCCGTCTTTGGGTGGAATCTGCTTGCCACATGCACACTTAGCTTTATGCCGCGGTGGAGGAGGCGATGACATACACTAGGCGAACTGATTGAGACGTGAGAAAGAAAAATAACTCTTCAAGCTATCGACTGCTAAGATGGTGTCCGTGGAGCCGAACTGCGTGGGCTGATGGGAAAAGAACTGAGGTGGCACCGGGGGATGTCGTGGAAAAAAATATATGTTCTTACACTTTAGTTTAAAATCATACTCAGGACCACTGCATAGTAAAAAGAACGGTTTATTACATATGCATATGGGAGTCTGCTTCCCAAAAATCATGCAAGGCTCCCTGAGTTTCATTAGTCAATCACTTTTATACACTTATTATCAAGGCGTTGTTAGGCGTACTCTTATCTTGAAAATTACCAACATTGCAGTATTAACCAATCATGAATAAGAAATACATGTTGATTCCAATGTAACAGAAAAGCATACTGATACCACCATCTGGGGTACATTTCCACTGTTTATTTCATCTCTTTCCCAATACTTCTTAATACATATGCCTGGGTCAGTCTGACCTGAGTGAAACAGTGAGTTTCACTCACACCGTAGCAACGTACAGCATGCCCACATGCTGTTATCTTATATTCTGCCTGAGCTTGTTATGCAGGCTGGTACAACCAGTTCTGCCCAGTTTTATCTTGCTTTCTGTTCCTACAAATGTACCTCAGGTAACCTCAGTATTATTCTATAACAAAATGAAAACAGCATGATACCAGAAATTTCTACTAACATTCATTATGACTTTGTTACAGCATGGCCTACAAAGCAAGCATATTTTCAGGCGTATAATAGCAAATAGAGTTATAGTTTTATGAACTCAGAAATTTCTACTACATTCTCCCCTTTGATACTTTGTATCAACTAACCACCCCTTTTTATCTATATGATTTAAAACTGGTTGCCAGCATACAGATAGTTACGGCATTTATAAAAAACATGCTGTTCTGGAGTTGATACAGAGGTAGTTACAGATGGAGCACAAATGGTGAGTTTGTAAACACAATACAGAACTGAGGGATGTCAACACCACAACTGAAATATGTGAAAAAATGCTAACATGTGACACCATATATAACACAATATAACATAATTTTGTCGATGAAAAAGAGTTCATGGAATCCACTTTGAGAGTGAATAAGGTAGATGCTACTTTGTGTGGTGTGGCACACCCTTGTAGCTTGATTGAAGAATTTATTGATAATGTCTCTTGACAGATAAGTCCTTATAAAACATACCAGTCCATGAAATTAACAGTTCATAAGTTCATATAAGTATTCACAGGTTGATGTAGTTACAGTACAGATGAAATGTCATTTGCAGAATGGTGGTAACCCCACAAGGCATATGGGGCAATGCAGACAGTAATTTAAAAACAAAACACCAGCATAGTAGAAAAGTCAGTGTTCATTTTGCTGGCTAGCTGCTGGATGGCTGAGTACACACTGGCCAAGGGTACATTGAGTCCTTTTAATGGAATAGCCACACACACACACTGGCATGGCATTTGTTTTGTCGTAGTTGATTACACCCCGGCATAAAGATTAACAGTCCATAAAAAGGTAACAATTGACAATAAACCATTAAGAACACAGTCCATAACAGAGCAATAGGGTTGTAGAAAGTACCAGCCATGTTTGGAACAAGCGGCAGCGAAGAAAATGGATGTATTGCTTGAAGGTCATAGTAAGCAGAAACAATAAGCTTGATTGCAGAGTCTGAACTGACTGGACCTTCTTCAGTTGATTTAAAGTTCTACAAATAGGTGTAATTTTGCTGAAAACATTACACTTGCAGAGGTAAACAATAACCGGATTCATGCAATAGTCCTTATTAGGAACCAGTCAGGCACAAAGATGGTGATAACATTAAAACTGTGGCAGTTGTTTTTCTTTTTTTAAGGAAAAAGATGAAGGTCTTGGCAACTTAGATGAAAGTATTACTGCTGTTGAACGTGGAGATCTTATGTGTGCCACACCTTGGAAACCTGCAAACTTGCAAAGTGTGTTAGACAGTGAATTAAAAAACACATAAACAATCTTTTAAACCATTAACTTTTTGTTTTGTAAAGAGTGGTGTGACAGAGCCTAAATTCTGGCAATTTGAAAGAGAAAAAAATAAAAATTGGACATTAACCGCACACCTGGGAGTGCAGGCCAAGGTTCAATTATACCATTTGACCATCTGTAAATCATGACAGTGTTATGGTTACCTCCTGCTTTTAAATTACAGAAGCAGTTATGACAGTGATGAACATTATTTCCCTGTCTGTTGCAAGCAGGCCTGACTTATAAAATCTTGTAATGTTACAATACATAGATACATAGATACATAGACAGTGTCAGCAGATAAGGGCCTATGGCCCACCCAGTCTGCCATTTGAGCTTGTAAGTTCAGTTTGTTTTCTAGAAGTCTGTTTTCCTTACCCCTGACCTCTAGAATTCCTTTATGTCCATCCATGCATTCTTAAATCCGTGATTGTTTCAGCCCCACCACTTCCTCTGGCAGGGTGTTTCACTTGTCCACCACCTGTTCTGTGAAGAAATTCTTTCTCATGTTTCCTCTGAATCGTCCTCCCTCCAACTTTATCCCATGATCTCTAGTCCTAGAACATCTTTTTCACTTAAAAATAGTGTTTTCCTGCACTCTGTTTCTCCCTGCAAGATACTTGTATGTCTCTTATCATGTCCCCTCTCTTCCTCAGTAAAGACTGAGCAAAAATACCTGTTTAATATGTCAGCTTTACTGTTGTCATCCTCCACACGACTCCCATCCTCCCCCTTTAGTCTCACTATCCCTCCCTTTGTCTTTCTTTTTCACTTATGTACCTGTAAAAGGTTTTGTCCCTTTAACCACTGATTTTGCAATGTGTTCTTCTGTCTGAGCTTTGGCTTCCTGCCTCCTTTGTTTCTCCTGGTACTTCTCCCTATCCTTCTGCCTGTGTCTTTTGTATTGCCTGAATGCTATCTTTTTGGCTTTCACTTTCTTTGCTACCTCTTTGGAAAACCATAATAGTCTCCTCTTCCTTTTCCTCTTGCTAACTGCTTAATGCAGTTGCCTTCAAACATATTGTTCATAACAATATGCCTTTTACACAATGCAATTAGTGGGACAAATACATATGTTGTTGGCCTATGCCAATTTAATAACAGTGCCTATTGCACCTGTGACAAGTGAAAAGGTCTACCTTCTTTACCCTGTATAGTGAAATACTCCAAAGTACTGAGTGGGGTAAGGCTTGAAGCATAGGTTTGGAGTACAATCTAAATTTTGCATATTATAATTGTTAAAATTTAAAATGACAAAACCTGCATAGAGTACACTCATTCTTCAGGGGTACCTGTGAGCAATAAGACAAACGGAGCATTAATTTTACTTTTGGTTTTGCTTTGGAACATATTGTAGGGGTGGGTCAGCAATGCTGGTCCCAGTATTTAGGTTTGGTTATGAGCATTAAAAACGTTATACATGTGGAACACTTTTCTGAATACACTAGTCTGAGTAAGAAAACTGACTGCAGGACCTTCATGATAATTTCCAAACACTGCAGTTATTAACCCTTTCAAAGGTTTTAACCCTTTCAAAGGTTTTCTTTTGGCCATTTTAGTAACCTGCCAAACCAAGTCTTTTTCCAGAGCTCTGGTTTGCAGTTTAAAAACACAACAAAAAAAATCTCTAACAGTACTAGATTGAGATCCATCTGGTAGAGGTCCCCAGTACTTGGGTTTGGAATCAAATGTTTCAGCCTCTATAGGAGGCAAGGGAACTTGAAATTAATACAAAAACTTGAAACTACACAGATAGGCAACATGGGAGGAGGATTTTCAAATCATCCGTTTGTAGTCACCTACTGTGTGTACATCCACAATGGTTTATTTTCTTTTCTAAATGTTGCTTATCTAACGTTACTTAATCAGCCGCTGCTTTTCTACTAAAACAGCCTGAACTGTGAAAGCCATCATTGACTCTAACAGTATATACTTGTAGCAAGCACAAATTACAAGGGCAAAGGGCAGTTGCCCTTGCTTGTTTGAGAGACTTTTCCAAAAAAAAAAAAAACCAACCACCGGGAGTTACTCTTGCCTGCCTTATTCCTAAAGGGTGCTCAACCCACCTAAGGGTTCTGTTGCTGGGGTGCTCAACCTACTTAAAGGTTCTTTTGCTGTCCCCCCTTTTTACATCAAAGCAGACTCAAACGTCGCTGTTAACTTGTTTACCGGTTTACTTTATGGCGCCTAGTCCCTTTTGCCACTATTTCAGGCTCAGACTTCTAGTCCCTTTTGCCACTATTTCAGGCTCAGACTTCTAGCTACTTTTGTCACTATTTCAGACTCAAGCTATCCTGATATCAGTTACAACTTATACAAGCAATTTTTCTTTTTTTTTTTATTACATGCAACAGCCCGAGTGCAGGTACTTACAGTGATCAGCGCCGTCTGGGTCCGAAGAGAATCCTCTGCGATCAGGGACGGTCCCACCCTGGCTCCGCTTGCTGTAGGTACTCTTACCAGAAGTCTTGGGATTCGTCCCCGACCAGGACTACTCCGGGTCCAGTCCGTGCTGATCCTGCCGACTACGCCAAATTGTCGTAGAAAAAAATATATGTTCTTACACTTTAGTTTAAAATCATACTCAGGACCACTGCATAGTAAAAAGAATGGTTTATTACATATGCATATGGGAGTCTGCTTCCAAAAATCATGCAAGGCTCCCTGAGTTTCATTAGTCAATCACTTTTATACACTTATTATCAAGGCGTTGTTAGGCGTACTCTTATCTTGAAAATTACCAACATTGCAGTATTAACCAATCATGAATAAGAAAAACACGTTGATTCCAATGTAACAGAAAAGCATACTGATACCACCATCTGGGGTACATTTCCACTGTTTATTTCATCTCTTTCGCAATACTTCTTGATACATATGCCTGGGTCAGTCTGACCTGAGTGAAACAGTGAGTTTCACTCACACCGTAGCAACGTACAGCATGCCCACATGCTGTTATCTTATATTCTGCCTGAGCTTGTTATGCAGGCTGGTACAACCAGTTCTGCCCAGTTTTATCTTGCTTTCTGTTCCTACAAATGTACCTCAGGTAACCTCAGTATTATTCTATAACAAAATGAAAAACAGCATGATACCAGAAATTTCTACTAACATTCATTATGACTTTGTTACAGCATGGCCTACAAAGCAAGCATATTTTCAGGGCATATAATAGCAAATAGAGTTATAGTTTTATGAACTCAGAAATTTCTACTACAGGGACCACCCCCTTTCTACCACGCCAGATGTCAGGGGTGGTTCCCCTGCCTCAGACTGCTAGCTACAAGTTTTCCATGGGGTCCTAACACCTGGTGGCATTAGTCCTAATGGTATTACCTGCTGCAAGAGCTCCACCCTCGAAGTTAGGTCTGTGAGTAGCTTTGAAAGGGCATGGGACAGAGAACAGGGGAGAGTACGGGTGGGTGAAGCTGAGAATGGCAGAGGGCGGACAAAAGTGGAGGAGGTGGGGCAGCTGCAACTTAGCAGAGCTAGCTGCACACTCAAGCAGACATTGATAGACCAGGAGGTCTGTTTCTGCTGGCACATTCGTATGTTCGTATGTAAAAGTGGCTTTCCTGAGGGATTTATGGATGGGCAGCATCAACCTCTTAGTGGGAGCTAAGCCCATCATATCCATGAATTCAACCTCATCTTCATCCTCATCAGTTTCCTGTGAGGTTATACTGAGGGTATTAATCATATGCCTCACAAAGGTATAGTAGGAGGTACAGTCATCTGAAGGCCTAGGAGGTGAACCAGATTCTTTTGCTCAGAAGAACCATCTGTCTCTATGGGTTCTCCCTCCTCTTCTTCATAATACATATATTCTTCCTCCCCACAGGCACTGGGAATGGAACTGGAGCCGGGGAGGGGGGGGCAGGCATATTAATGAAACTTCCCGTAGCCTGGAAGAACTACCGTGCCTTTGTCATGCCCTCTAGTAAGGGCATTTTATTCTTGTTCACTGTCATCTCCTTTCCTTCTTCAGGAGGAGAGACAGCTACATGTTTTTCTTTTCCGGTGTCTGCTCCGAGGCACTTTATTTTTACTGGATTCAGGGTTCCCCTTTTCAGGCACCCTGAGTTCTAAACCATCTTTTACAGCTTTATTTTTCAATTCTGTCCCCTTTGACAGGGATTGCTACTTATTTTGAGGGGATGGACCCTCCTCTGAGCCTTTAGGTGATGTGCAGGTTGACTGAGAAGCCATAAGAGCTCCCTATTTTTTTAGCTTTCTTTTGTGTTTTAGGGCAAAACTTAATACAAACCTCACAACTGGCAAAATCATTGTCTGGACTCGGGAATTTTAAACACAACTCATGGCAGTCTGCCTTTGCCAGGAGTTGAAAACAAACTCTACTATTTTTAAAGCCTGGAGGTCCTGTCTCCTTTTTGGGTCTGCCAGTCATGCCAAACACTGATGACCCAGGGAAAATGTAGTGGTTCCTAATAGGAAAGCTTTGAAATAGTAAAAAGCCCTACAAAGGTTTAAAGGGTTTAAAATAGCAGAAATGCAATTCAGTTCCCTTTAAATTTAAACCACGAATGAAAATAACCTAACATAATTCTTTGTTAGGTAAAAATGTCAACTATCAGCTTGATTTCCAAAACATGAGGAACCGAGAACAACAATGAATAAAAACCACAAAGTGGCACAATTTTTTAGTATTTTTAGTGAAAGAATAGTAGATTAAAGTGGTTCCCTAAAAGCGGGAACTGCGCCAAAAATGGGATTCTCTGTTTCATGGGAACCGATAAGGAACCGGAGAAAAGAACTGAAATTTACATAGTAAAACACTTAACAACCAAACTAGCACAAAGCATTAATAAAGTAACTAACACAGTAGCCACTTATAAATGTTTAAAATGATAAACTTAAAACTGGTCAGAAGTTGAAGAGAAGACTTTGGGCCGGCTACTTTCTTCAGGTGGAGACATAAATCTGATGTTACAGTGCAGGGGTGAGCGTGACCACACAGCAGAGTTTGAATTTCATTCAAAATTCCATAATTTGCATAAAATTCTAAAAGTTCCGGGGCTGCTCATTTCAGGGGAATGATTCCACTGGTTTAATTTAAGTGAGAAATTCCCAGGGTTTGAAACCTAACCAAAATCAAGGGGGCTGGCAACCCAAACCAAAATCTAGGTGTGGTAGTAAACCTAACCAAAATCAAAGGGTGCTAGCAAACCTAACCAAAATCAAGGAGTGTTAAACCTAACCAAAAATCTTAGGACCTATCTAAAGAGTAAACAGTGCGAAGCTTTGGAAACATCACATCTAGGCATGGTTTATATTTTATTTCACATATTGTCTGTGTTTATCTTTCTTTTTTTATTGCTAAGATTTGCATGACAATAGTATTTGTCCATCAGGATTCAGTGGATCTGTTGCTCATTCCTTCTGCTGAAGTCATCATTCATCCTCTACTTGTGACATTGCAATCATTTGGCAGCAGCAGATTGTGATGTCATCAACAAAGAATTATGACAGCCACTCAAAAAGAAAGGAAATTCTTTGCAAAAAACTTTGTTAACGCACCAGTTAAGGTAACTTAACACCACAAAAGTAGGGAAAGCAGGGAAATGTGGCATTAGGATTTCCAACCCTAACTCCCCCAACCCCTCTACCCCACCAAGCAGCAAAAGGAAAAAACATCAGAGTTTGGGTCTCCAGAGTCTTGGCAAATCAGCAATGGGAGTCTTTCTTGGGGTTGTCAGCCCTAATGCCCACTCCATTCCCTGAGCCAACAACATGACACATGATCTCCTTTCTTCACACAGGGCCCTGTGTGAAGAAAGCTAAAACGAATTGTGTTGGCAACATGTGGTGAGACATACTTCTTTACATCTGAAGAGTGTATCACTATGAGGCAGTGGATTGAAGCTGTACCTTGTGCTTTGGACTGCAGGCTACAGGCCGGGAAGAGGGGTTAGAATTAGGGCTGACAACCCCAAAGAAGACCCGATCACTGATTCACCAAGACTCCAGAGACCCAAAACTCTATTTTTTTCCTTTTGCTGCTTGGGGGTTAGAAGTTAGGGTTGGAACCCCTAACACCATATTTCCCTACTTCTGTGGCACTAAGTTACCCTAACTGGTTCATTAACAAAGTTTTTTGCAAAGAATATTCAATATAAGCCAAGTAGGTGGCTATATTTCCTATCTTTCAAAGTTTTCCCAGAGTTGAGACTCCTTCTTTAAATTCTGGACTGAAACAGTAAACAGTTGTTAGGGATGGTACTAGGATGACCTCCATTTTGAGCTGGAATTACTGTATTAAACTGGAATTTTGAATTCAAAATCAGTCACACATTATTTTGTTTTTTTATGTTTACAGTGCAACAATTACCTGACTGCACACTGTAATCTGATCCAGTGCAGTGGAATATGTCAAGGAATAGAATTTGTACTTATTATAGCATCTTTTTTTGTTCACCTTGCATCTACACGCATTACAAAGAAACAAGTTAGCCAGTGGTGGGGCAGAGATCATGTGCCAACCTCATATTCTTGCATCACATTCTCACACGGCACCAAGTTATTCATGACATGGTATTTGAATATGAAGTAAGAAACACATCTTTTAGTATATTAGTCTGTCATATGCTTATATTTTTAAGAACAATACCTTCTGAAAGATGATAAACCAGTTAGGAAACATTACTAGGATGACAGCCTCTCCGGTTTGTTCTAAATGGACAATTCCTAACTGGAAGTGCTCCATGGAGGATTTTTCCTGTGCTGTTAATTTTATCTTTTTAAATGGAGCTCTGTGGCCCCAAGCAGCATAAGTCCAGCTGTCAGAAAGAGCCGTTACATACTTACCGTAAGGGTAGATCTTCAGCAGAATCGCTTCCCTTAGGCCATACCTTTGGAACTATACCATGTCAGCGCTAGGACCACACTGAAATGTTTGCTAATCGGGGGCCTCCCATGACAACATTACGTGTTAGCTTCTGCATAAATGTGGGTGGCCGCATCTCTCCTTAGTTTCCTACTAGAGACTGTATTCAGAGGACTCTCTTTTTGAGGAAACAGGAAAATACACCAAGGCTTCTGAATTAGCCAGACGCTGGTGCTGGAGATAGCAGCCATGGAACCTTCAAAGGTAGAATTGGATGCCATATTCCCCTACAACTGATAAAAGGAGGAAGGAGAGGGGGCTGGCATGACCTGAGGGATTCTCTCAAAGATTTACTGTTACGGTAAGTACGTAACTGTTCTATCTTCTTCTAGGATATCTCTTCCCTTAGGCCACATCTTTGGAATCCATCCTAAGCAGTCCCAAAAGCCAACTGGGAGGACTGTGCAGTCTGTTCACAACAGTAGGTCCTGTAGAAAAGCAAAGCCAAAGCCCGCTTGTCTGCGAGAAACAATATCCAGATTGTAATGTTTAGCAAAGATGTGGACAGTACTCCAGGTGGCAGCACAGATGCTAGCTGCAGAGACATTTCTAAAGCAAGCAACAGATGTGACCACACCCCTTGTGGAATTGTCACAAACCACCCCAGGAAGTTCCTTACTGTACTTCCTATACAAAATGTAGTTCAATGTTCCAGCCATTTGGACAAGCACTATTTCGATACAGGGATGCCCTCTTTCCCCAGAGCACATAAAACACATAGCTGAGAGGACTTTTTGTAGTCCTTGGTGTGAGCAATTTAGTATCTCAGGATTCTATGTACATTTAACATATGGAGCAATCCTTCGGCCTGATTGGCATGCTCTGGACAATAAACTGGAAGGTGGATGGTTTGATTTAGTGTGAACTCCGACACCATCTTTGGCAAAAACTTAGGATTAGTATATAAAGACACTCTGTTTTTATGGAAAATCAAATAAGGAGACTCAAACATTAGAGCCTGTAGCTCTGAAATCCTTCAACCTGAAGTGATTGCACAACTAAAATAACACTTTCTATGAGAGAAAGTGTAAGCTACATCTCACGGCTGGCTCTAAAGGAGCTAAAGTTAGTTTCTCAAGCATATAATTGAGGTCCCAAGGTGGGACCGGATTATGAATGGGAGGTTTCATGTGTATAATACTGCTTAAAAAGGTAGGGGAGACCTCCAGTTGAGCTACCATACACTCATCTACAGGGGCATGGAAAGCTGATACAGCTGTCAGATGCACCTTCACTGAGGAATATTGACATTGTCCATCTGTACTAGCAGATTACCTGAAGTCAGATGCTCCTGGAAAGCCTGGAGACTGTATAAGACAGCGTTCATCTCCAGAACATTTATTTGTAATCTGGTTTCCACCTGGGTCCATGAACCTTGGGTTTGATAAAAGCCCAGATGTGCTCCCCACCCATATTCTGAAGCATCCGAGGTGAGAACCTGAGTTAGAGTTGGAATTAAGAATGGAACAACCCTCAAGAGGTTGCTGTGGTCCATCCACCACGTCAGTGTTTTGTGTAAATGGGATGTTACGAGCACATTTTGGCCCATGTCATCTATCAATTGGTTCCACTGCACTCTCAGTGTCCACTGTGGTATCCACATGTGCAAACGAGCCAATGGCACAGTCATAGTGGCCATTGTCATGAGTCCCAGGAGACACAGGAAAGTTCTTGGTGGGATGTAATGACTGCTGCACACAAGTTGTGCTTGAACCATGAGATATTCTGCCCTATCTAGGGGCAGAAATATTCGGCCCTGTTCTGTATCCAGGACTGCACCTATCTACTGCAGCCTTTGGTAAGGGGTCAGTACTTACTTTGGCACATGCACTGTAACCCACAGGTCTTCAAACAATTACCTTGTTTGGGAGAGGGTGTGTTCAAGTTGGTTCCTGGAACTGGCTTTCAACTGCCAATCGTCCAGCTATAGGAAAACATATAGACCTTCCCTGCGAAGGGCTGCTGCCACAACTGACAAGCATTTGGTAAAGATCCATGATGCAAAAGACAAGCCAAAGGGCCATATTCTGAACTGGAAGTGCTCCCCTTCCAGAACAAATCTCAGATACTTTCTATGATGCTTCATGATCTTGATATGAAGGTATGCATCCTTCATGTCCAGGGAGCAAATCAAGTCCCCTGTTTGCAACAGGGGAATCAGATTTTGCAGGGAGACCAAGCAAAACTTCTTGTATTCTATTTAGAAATTTAGGTCTCTCAGATCTAACAGAGGCCTGAGATCTCTTGTCCGTTTGGGGACCAGGAAGTATCTGGAGCAGAACCCTTGCCTATCTGGTGAGAAGGTACAGGTTCTATGGCTCGTTGGGTTAACAAAACTTAGAAAATGGGCTTTTTATTTCCTGGCATTTGATTGGCTGGTACTCTTGCTAGGGGGGTACATTAACTTTCAATAGATGCCCAGGAAATAAAAAGTGCCAGCCTATAGTGCCCCTTAACCCACTGTAGTACAGTATCCTAGTGCCCACCTTGCCTCCTAATTGGGTAAAACACCTCCTTTCCAATTCAAACACCGCCATTTTTTTACCCTCGCTTAGCGAGAGCCCCCTCCCCCCCCATTCATTCCTCAACACAGACAATCTGACTGACTCTCTACTCAGGAACTGAAAAAAAGAAACACTAGTATTAACAGAAATAGAAATGTGTTCCTTGTCTTCCACTCGATGACGGAGTGAAAGAGCGAGTGTGCCAGTTCCCTACTACATTCCTTCCCAACTGTACTATGCTCACGATCTCCCAGCCTGTTAAAAGAAGTAAAAAAAAACCTTCTCAGCAACTGATTACTACAGCCCTTTCCAGAGATATCCAGAACAACAGTACCCATTGTGTCCACTAGCAGGGCTGTTGTTGTTTGCTCCTCTGGTTTTGGCATACCCGCTCCACCGAATGGTGCTGACAGGGCTGTTGTTGTTGTTTGCTCCTCGGTTCCAGCATAATTGCTTCACCAAACGGGCTTCTCTTCATACTCCCGGTCCTCAGGGCAGGCAGCGAGGGCCAGGAAGCAGAAGTAAAACAATAAATTAAACAGTAAGAACTGACTCTTGGTCCTCAGGGTAGGCAGTGAGAACCGGGAAACTGCTTAAAAAACATATTAAGTAAAAGTCCCTAGGAAAAGCAGCAGAAATTGAAACGCACTTCCTGCTTTGTGCAGGGTCAAACAAGATTGCGCTCCTATCAGCTTCAAATTTCAAGGCTGAAAAAAACTGAAGAATGGCTCAAAACATTTGAATTATTACTTTTATTTGTACAGCAACAATGACAACAGACTCCCTGGGTGGGAAAACTTGTTCCAGAGGAGTTGCTAGGGGGAAGAGCAAAACTACAACAAAATGGCTCTATGAAAGGGGAGAACAGGATATGAAATGCCACAGAAAGGAGGGACTGCTTTACAACCAAAAAATGACTTAACTTCATTCTTTTTAATTTGTTGTTTTAATTTTTTAAATCCCACATAAAACTGCCACAGGTAGCCCATTTTCTAAGCGCAGTAATACCCTTCAGGGTGGGTGGTATTGGGAAATGCCGGACCTTCCAGGGGCAATAAGGCCCTCCGCCCTCATTATGCCCTTGGGCATTCCGGTATTTCTCAATACCGCCCACCCTGTCGAGTATTATTGCTTACTTGTACCTCTTCTTTCAGCAGGGACAGATGTCCCGGGGGAGACACTGAAAGAGATGGAGGATGCTCTAGAGGGGTTTCTAACAACTCTAGAGCATGTCGCTTTCTGATTATCTCCAGGACCCACTTGTCTGTAGTAATCTCCCTCCACTGTGTCAAATGAAGAAAGACGCAACCCCCTACCACCACCTCCTGTAGCTGAAGTGGTGTGGAAGGTAGGGTTCGACATGAGTCATTCTGAGCCAGTGGGGGCAAAGCCACTGGCTCTGGCTGCTTTGGAATTGACTCCTGGGGAAGGGGGAGCTGGCAAAGCTCCACCACCCATACCGCAGTCTTGCTGATGGTAGGCTTGATGGCCACCTTTGGCAGCAGGCTGACAAAAACATACTTTATTCCAACCTCTATAAGGCATGGGATACATGGACTTGACTGACCTTAAAGTCATTTTTGAGACTTGAAGGCCTCTTAATGCTTCTTCTGTATGGTATCCAAACAGTTTATTTCTTCTAAAAGGAACATTCAGAACCGTTTGTTGCACATCAGTTGCAAACCCAGCCATTCTAAGCCAATAATACCTTCTTATGCAAATACTGGTGGCAGCTGCCCTGTCTGAAACATCATAAGCAAAACACAACAGATGTTTGCCTACCTCAGCTCCAGCAGTCAAATTTTTAAGTAATTCATTCTTGGCAGTGCCTTCTGGAAGAGTCTGGCAGCCTTCCAGACACTATTTTGAAACTTAATCATGTGAGACTGGTAGTTAGCAATATGCAGGCCTAATGAGGCAGAGGTGTATGTTCACTTGTCCATTAGATCAAGCCTCCTGGACTCATTATCAGAGGGCAGGACACTCATTTGCTTTGGTGTCCTGAATCTATCATGGGCAGCCATTATGACCACAGAATCTGTTTCTGGCTGGCTGGCATAATAAGGCTTGGCAACAGGAGCAGGGCACTGCTTGTCAGCCTTTCTGGGTACAGCTGGTATAGTATTTCACCTGTACCATGCAGCAAATGTGGCATCCTCCAATGCAGGGTAAAGTGGAAGGGCAATGATGGATGGAGTACAGGGGACCTCCAGAAAATCCATCAAATTCTTTTTGATGGAATCCTCTTTTTCCACAGCAAAACCTACTGTATTTTGCATTTGTTGCATCACTGCTTGAAAGGCAAGGTCTTCAGGAGGAGATCTGGGTGTATACACCACAGAATCCTCACTTACGCTCCAATGACGACCTGCCTTTTTCACAGTCTTTCGACTTCGACGACCGCAAAATCAGTCGATGGGGCTGGTAATGCTGCTTTCTGACCTTGGACTCTTTCCATGGCCGCTAGAGTATTTTCTAATAAAAACTTCTCTAGCTTCTTTCTTCTGCATTGCCTGGAAGGAAATGACCAGCTTCAATGTTGTTATTGTGATCATAAGTCTAATCGGAATAACAACTTTTGTTTTTACCTTTTTTTCTTACTTTCAGGTTTTGAGCGGAGTAACGCGAGCTGTGTATACTGCACAGCATCAGTTGGCAGATGGATCATCATTTCTAAGATGTTAATGAATGATCCAGTAGTCAATCAGGAGCCTTGCTAGACTCCTGAATATTTAATTAGACTTATAATGTTAGTGCACTAGACTTGATTGAACCTCCTGACTAAATAGACTGAATGTGCTCGCATAGTGCACTATTACCTCCAGAAAGCCTGGAAAATGGAACAATGTACTGTCTCACAAGCCTAGTCAGAACCAGAACTAACAATCAATGTTTAACTTCAGCATGAAGTTTGCTATCCATCCACATGCATGCACACACGCACTAACAAGTTAATTCAGCATGCTTTTCTGTAGAAGCAAAAAAAAAAAATGTTAAAGTAACCTTAGGCGTGCACTACAGTAATCTAAGAGGCTAAGCATAGTTTTACTTATGATAATTGAAGGATCTTGAACAATATTTGCATTGTTTTCTTGTTGGATGACATCACTTTGTTGTGCAGAAATGAAAAAGTAACCATGTATTTGTTAGAAAATGAACTGATCAAGAACAAATCAAGTAAGCAAA
The DNA here is from genome assembly GCA_016271365.2 of Neoceratodus forsteri. NCBI lineage: Eukaryota > Metazoa > Chordata > Ceratodontiformes > Ceratodontidae > Neoceratodus > Neoceratodus forsteri. The sequence continues at coordinate 350,187,864 of JADMNL010000024.1, forward strand.
CTTTAATTAAGCAACTGAATCTGAAAATGCCAGCTAAGCCTTAATATCTTGATTTACTTTGTTAATATAGGCTAGAGGTTAGAGTAACGGACCATGAAAAAGCTTGGTGCATCCAGATGACCTGGGTTTAAGTCCCATAACCTCCACCTGCATACTGTGTGACCCTGAACAAGTCACTTAACCTCCCCAGTGCTCCTGATTCACCCCTGAAAACAGGCCTTGGGCCTAGTGGGCCTTACCCAGTTACCAAAGAATAAAAGATACAAACTGCGGACCTCAGCATTATGATCAGTTAATCCTGATGCAGCAGTAAAGGGTCTAGTCTCACGTCAAAGAGATTTCACTGAATTTAGAACTGTAGTTGTATACTGGATTCTGGAATGTGGCATTCCAGTTTTAAAAAAGATTGGCTGCAGTAATTGTTGGCATATATACTGGACACGCAACAGGAAAGGAAGTCAAGTCAGTGCTGAACTACACTGCTAACTGCAACAGAAAAGCCAGGGCTAACTTGGCAGTGCAGTGTTGCCATGCTGGTGAATTGGGTTTGTACTCCAAACCTAGGTCATCGAGTGCAGACCAGCTGAGGCAGGGTATGGGTCTGATTCAGAGTCCTCAGGCTGGAAGGGTACCTCCTGATGCTGGAAGAAATAAGCAGCACAAGGAAAGGAGCCATAAATTAGTGTGTGCTCACATGGATGCCACATGCCATGCAGCTTTCCAACAACGAGGCTGAAAGGGGAACCATGGTAGAGTACAGGGTATACTAGGTTTCAGACATTCCTAATTTGTGCCCTGAGGGGTACTCCTTGCAAGCCATGCCCCAGTGGGAGGGATAAACAATGGCAGTGGCTCCGGACAGATTAAGCTGCTCCATGCCCATCTTGTCGGTTCCTCCCACTCATCCCTGTAGTTTAGTCAGGGTGTCCCTTGGGAGTTGGCTGTCCCTGAGTTGCCACTTATGGACAATTAGCCATGATGGACAGTGTCAGCTGGAGTTAGGGCAGTGCAACAAAGACAACCTCTGGGGTTCAGTATATACATATAGGCATCTATTTACATGGTGGTAGGAGGTACAGAGAACACCATTAGGCTTGTAGTTCATACATATAGATATTTGTAGTCCTATCTATGTATAGTTCCTGTCATGTCCAGTGGACATTCCTTTGTCTATGTCCAGCAGTGTGTGCCCAGTATCTCCAGAGTAGTAATAAAGATGGCCACTGAACTGATATGCTGTGTCTGAGTGTCTGTCTGTCTGGAGCACCAGAATTTTACACGGGGTTAGATTCCTGAGGGCTCCTCAAGCAGGAAAAGGGCTTGGAAAGACTGAAGGAGAATTCTAAGGAGGGCTTTGGGATAAGAAACGAGACAGAAAAAAACAGAAACTGTGAAAAAGAAAAGCAGTTCATAACCACAAAAATGATTTTCCAACATAGGGCTCTATTGCCTTATAATTACTGGCCAGCAATTTTTTCTATTGAGAGAGCTGGCTGATATCTGCCATAATAACCCACAGGTTATTACGGCATTCATGCGCTGTGTTGATTAAAATATACGGCTTCCTCACTGGCTCTCGTTTTCCAGGTGGGTGGTCTGAACAGTTTCGAAAACATGGTGGCTCTGCCTTTCCGTTACCGAGGAACCGCCACAAACAGATCTGTCGCTCCCTGTAATTTTCTGCCACATTTCCTACTCTATCTGGTTGATCCTACCTAACAGGGTAAAATAAAAAATGTTTATCTGGTTGATCCTGCAGTTCGTTCGCTTTGGACACAGGCTACTGAGTGCAATCAGGAACGGGTCCAGGGATGGCTGGCATGATCCCCACTGGAAACTGTAAGTTAAAAAAAATAAATAAAGAGCAAAAACAAAATGCCCATTCTGAAAAGGGAGGGACAGGGAGAGACAGAGTGTGTGTGTGTGTGTATGTGGCAGAAGTAAGGCTGCAATGTGTGTGTGTGTGTGTTTGTAGATGTATGACAGAAGTCAGGCTACAAAAAAAAAATGCTAACCAGCAATTATAAAAAATAAAAGATGTGGAAGTGTGTGATATGAGAATTTAATCCACGCCCTCGGTGTGGGATGCTTTATGTAGCATCCCACACCTCGGGTGTGCATTAAATTCTCATATCACACACTTCCCCATTCTTTATTCTCTATGTGATGCTCCTACTATTTATTAAGTAAGCTAAATGTTGTGATCATCATCGGACAACAAAGCCCACAGCATCAATCTTTACTGCTCAATTTAAGTTAGGGGAGATCCAGAACTGTTACTGGCGAAGCAATTTTGTGGTGGTGGTGGGGGTAGCAGGTGCTACTTCCCATAGAAGACAGGATGAAAGAGAGCTGCTGAATTTGTTACAGGTCAGTACAAAACAATGTAAAAGAGGTGTTTACCCAGAAAAATGTAAAACACCTACTGTTTGTTAGCCGGGAATGGGGGGGGGCTGGGAAGAGACAGAGACAGGTGCTAAATTGCTACATGGCTGGATCCGTAAAATATTACAATGGCACACACCCCAAGCCCTAGCAAACCAAATTTCAGCTGCAAGGGATCCCTGCAACTGAACTGATCAATAAAATGTAGGGGATGCCTTTTTAGGATAAGGCTCCAAACAGAATTTACAGACTTCTATATAATAATGCAACCACTGACTCAAATATCAAGCAGCCCTAAGTGTTGTGCAAACTGCTTTAAAAAAATATATATTTTTATCCTTTACTGTTTTCAGTAGGATGACCAATCTTTTTTCAACAAAGTATTATAATAACATGAACTACAGAGTCAAAAAACAAAACAAAACTTTCCTGTGAGGTAGCTCATAGCATCCTTTCCTAAGGTTTGTGTATAATGCTAGCCAGACTATATCAAATGGTTTCTGTGTAAACAGATGACTACTTGAGCTGTCAAATAAACAATCTGTCAGTCTATCTGTATGGCTCCACTCTGCTCTCCTTCAACTGACAGGATGCCCTCCTATTTAGTACATCTAAATGACATCTGTCCCTTTCCAAGAGGGCCACTTTTTATATTCGGCTGGCAGATTTCATGAGACATGGAATATTATAATGTTATAGTCCATTTGTGTGCAGCTAAGTGCCTTTTTCCACAGGTTTAGGAGTTTACATGTTTTTAATAACAACCATTTTATGTTTCTTTCCCCCTTGTGAGAACAGCTCTCACAATTACCTGGAATGTCAGGGTGTCCCTTGGGTGTACAGTGTCAGCTGGGGTTAGGGCAGTGCAACAAAGGCAACCTCTGGGGTTCAGTATCTACATATAGGCATCTATTTATATGGTGGTAGGAGGCCGCACCCAATGATAGCTGCTAACATTTTCTTTCAGTTTACAAAAAATTTAAACTGATAGCTGTCCATTAAGTAAGAGCTATACAGTATAATACAGTTTTGGTTTATGGCATTAAAAATTTATAGCAGTACCTGCAGAGGCACTAAGATATGAATCCAATTTTTCTCACAGTATGTTCATCATGTCTATTAACTTTTTTTAATCGTGAGGTATACTATGCAGCTACTCATCTTGTATTCACTTCTTTCATTTTAAATGTACATATAGTCACAAGTCCCAATATATATAAAAATTAACTTTTTTTTTGTTCTACAGAAGAAATAATGTAAGAAAATGTGAGGAGACTGAGTAAAACTTTTTTTTACTTTTGTCTCAAATGACCTGGGCCCATACATTTTTAAATGCAGACAAAAAAGCATGAACTGCGTTACACTAGTACGCAAAAATGTGTACTACATTTACTTGTATTCCTCTGTGTTTTCAGAAAAACATTTTGTCGGGGGCTGCCCCATAGCCCAATGGTAGTGAATTGCTCTGCTGTGCCAGTGATCCATGTGCCGAAGTGAGCCTGACAGCCAGCGATGAGGAGGGCAGTCAAGTCAAGTTAGGGTGTGGCACCAGGGGCAGCGCATTTCTAAAACTGGTGGGTTGGTGCTGCATCTGTAGCATCAGCAAACCCCGTGGTGGGGCGCGGAGGCATGCTAGGTGGAGAAAAATGAGGTAACAACTTCAGAGCTGGACTGATGAAGGCCCCCCTCCAGCAATATCGGGCCCCCTGCCAACAACTGGTGACAGAGCCAGGAAGATATCTGGCAGTGGTGGTGGCAGTGGGGCCTGATCTGCCTCGGAGCACAAAGTGGCCAGAACAATTCCAGGAAGAGTAAAAAGCTTAACAAAAAAACATAAAAAAACATTTGACTGCTTTTGCAGTCATGTGCCTTTCTAACAGAATGCTTCCATAAACAGTACAGGACAAGATGACTCTTCCATTGGACTACTAGCTGCGCACAACCTTCAACCTTAACAGCAGGCACAAAGACTGTTGAACATGCAAGAAGAAACGATGAGTGGGTCACGGGGCTGACAGAACACTGAGCTTGGGGTCAAACACAAGGTTAAATTAACCGAGAAAGGTCCAGATTTGCAGGCTTCAAAACAGAAACATCCCTGCACTGCTTGAAAGTGGATTGTTGTTACCACTGCAGCTGTCACAAATCTTCTCTGCTCTGTGATCGGTCAAAGATATCCAATTTGTCAATAACTCACAAGAAGGAGTCATTCCCCATAGGGTTTAAAAGTCAGCAATCCCTCTGTAAAAGCACACGTGTGACGATGCATTGTAAATATCGATCTTTTTGTAAATTCATAGTTCTCAGGGAAAGAATCGCTGTAAATAGAAAATCATTTTCCAGTTCTGGTTAAGTCCCTGAGGTTAAACACATTTCTGATTATAACCGTCTTAACCAAAATAAAATTTGCTTTATACAGTGGTGCCACACATTCAGATATGTCTAAATCCTGCTCTTTGAATATGTGAGTAAGTAAACCCAAGAGGGCTAATCCATGGCCATATTGGTAGGCTCACTTCTCTTTACGATTAGCATGTTGATCGTAAAGATCAAGTTAAACCCAACGATGTACTAATGAGGAAAGGGTACCTCTCAATATGGAAAAAAACATGGAAATGGTGCTGAAGGAAAATAGAAGGTCATTAGTGTGGGTGCTTGATATATTATCAGTGCAAACTTTTACAGGCCACATTGTCCAAAATATTATAAAATATTTAAACTCAAAACACATCATTTTAGCAGCACAGAGTTTTACATGGCAAGCTCTGGGCACTATTTTTATTTTTAAAAGATGACACGCACTGGATTTTTAGAATGAAAATAAAAATTAATTGTTTTATTACTAGAAGTGGTGCTCCTTTAGGACTGTATTTTTGAGGTTATAGTTTAACAGAATTTTTTAGGTAATTTAAAAAGCCATAAAGAAAGTCTGCCACACTCAAAAACAGAATGGAGAACCCAAAAATCAGCAAGGTTTGGGCAGGCCTCTGACATCCCTGTCACCTATGTTACTGGTAGAGTGGGCATTACGAAAAAATTACTGTAGTGATGTTGTTTCTTCTAAGGGATCTCTCACTATGCTTAACAACCGCAAATCATTCCCCTGGAATGAGCTGCCCCGAAGCCTAGAATTTTATGCAAATCATGGAATCTTTGAATGAAATTCAAAACTCTGCTGTATGGTCATGCTCACCTCTGCCTTCTAATGTCAAATTTATTTCTGAATCTAGGGTGAGCAGAGACGACTAAACTAGCTAAATGACTACAAAACATGTAATAAAAGAATTTAGTCTTAGAAAGACTTTAAATGTGGCAGAACTGAATTAAAACAATAGATCACTGAGTATCAGTTGTAAGGTACTGTATGTAACAAGTAATGCTCAAGCAAAATGAAAGGTACTGATTCCTGTGTCAACCTTTTCCAGGTGCTGGAAAGGGAGGTAGGGACGGGACAGGACTGTTAAGCATAGTGACGGATCCCTTGGAAGAAACATTACTACGGTCATTTTTCTCTTCAAACCCCAGGAATTCCCCACTATGTTTAACAACTGCAGACTCCACAGCAGTACATTGGGAGACTGGGTACAGAACCCATTCAGGGGAAAAAGCTTTGGAAGACAGCAGTGCCAAAATTGGCATCCTTCTGGATTGTATATTCAGACAGTAGTGCTTTGTGAAAGTGTGTACCATTTTCCAGGTAGCTGCTTTATAGATTTCCTGCAAATAAAAACCTTTTGATGATGCCACAGAGGCAGAGGTAGAGGTGCCCCTTGTGGCGTGAGCCCTAAGGCCTTCAGGTGGCAGCTTGCCAACTTTGCCATAATAGAACAGTATGCAGGAAACCACCCAGAGAGAACTGGTTCTCTTGGATGCTGGGTTACCTTCTTCCACTTCACCATAGGTGACAACTGAGTATTAGCATACCTTACATCCTTTGTATGGTCCAAGTAGTAGCTCAGAGATCACTTTAACAGCCAGACTGTGGAGCTTTTCTTCTCCTACACTGGATTTTGCGGTACAGAATACTGGAAACGTAACTGACTGATTCAGATGAAATTCAGGCTCTGCTTTAGGGAGGAATTTTCAGTTAGTTCACCACTTTAGGGAGGAATTTTCTGTTAGTTCTTAGGGCTATCTTGTCCCTGTGAAATATGATACAGCTAGGATATGTGCAGAGAACTTGTAGCTCACCTTCTGGCAGATGTCACTGCCACCAGGAAAGAACAGTTACAGACTTACTGTAAAAGTAGGATTCGAGAGAATCTCTTTCATCAGGCCACACTTATGGAACTATAGTCATCAGGCACTAGGACCACATGGAAACTTTTTGCAAGCAGTCCACTAGGGGCCACCCATGACAACCTACATCGGCTCTTCCTACATAAACATGGGCGGCCCCTTCCCTCCTCAGTTTCCCACCAGAGATCATGCTTGGAGGACCTCCCTATAAGGAAACAGGAGGGAAGCTATGGCTCTGCTGACCGGGTGAGGTAGAGAACAGCTGACAAAGCTCTATGGCGAAGGAGCCCTCAGGATGTAGAGGGATGAAGGGTGGGATGGCATGGCCTGATGAAAGACATTCTCTTGAAGATCTACTGTTATGGCAAGTATGAAAAAATGACTTACCATAGTAATCTTGTTTTGTCCAGGGGATACTCCAATATTCATAACTCTTACACAGTATGCCTTTAAGCCAGATCTGCCCGGAAATGGAATGTTATGCTAATGATGGAACACCATTGGCACATGCCACTTTTCAAATGCTGCCACCTATCAACTGCCTATATTCTAACCCTCAGATTTCATGGACGCCTGACAAGACAAGGCCCAAGAGGAATTTAATAATTAACACTACAATTGCAATAATAATTTAACACCCAAAACCTCCAACAGGATGGAAAAAATCCACAAAAGCACCTCCGAATGTCAGGATCATCTGAAATGGGTAAAATCAATGAAAACAACAGTTTCAAATATAAATGCCAGAGTGTGACATACATACCCCTGGTAATGCAGCATGGAGTGCAGAGGCCACTAGTTCTAGCAGGGGAGACAGGTTGGGAGAGTTATGAATATTGGAGTATCCCCTGGAAGAAACAAGATTACTATGGTAAGGAATTTTTGCTTCTCACCCCAGGGATACGCCAATATTCCTAACTCTTAAGCAGACTTAGAAGCAGTACCTTTGGAGGTGGGCACAGAACCTACTTCGGAAATAGACTCTGCAGGACAGCTGTGTCATACCTGCCATCACCCCTAGCCTGTGTGTCCAGGCTGTAATGCTTAGTGAAGGTGCGCACTGTTCTCCAGGTAGCTGCTTTACAGATGTCTACAAGTGGAGCATCTCTGGAAGCTGTTATAGTAGCAGCTATACCTCTTGCGGAATGGGCTCTCAGCCCTGCTGGGGGCTTCTTCTCAGCTTTTGAGTAGCAAAACTGAATACACTGAACTATCCAGTGAGAAACAGACCTCTTAGATGCTGGATTTCCTTTTACCACATCCCCATAAATCAGGAACAACTGTTTCTTGTCTTGTCTATGGGCCTTGGTAACTGTCGTGTAATAGCTAAGAGCTCTCTTGACATCAAGACAGTGTAATCTATGCTCCCCAGAGCTTGAATGCTCAGTAAAGAAGACAGGTAAAGTAATGGACCAGTTCAGGTGAAAATCCAAAACCACCTTTGGAAGAAATTTTCTGTTCGTTTGCAGGACCACTTTGTCCCTGTGGAATGAAATGTAGTCCTGCTCCACACAGAGAGCCTGGAGCTCACTGATCCTTCTAGTAGAAGTAATTGCTACTAGGAAAACAGTTTTCCATGTGACATATTTCAAGGGAGCGGAAGATATGAGTTCAAAAGGGGAACCCATGAGTTTGGCAATACATACTGTATGTTTAGATCCCAGGCTGGCACTGGTTCCCTGTGAGGGGGGAGTGCAAGTGAGCTAGACCCTTAAAGAACTTTTTGAAGATAGGGTTTGATGCCATAGAGGCATTCTTTCCAGCCGAAGCGTAAGCGGATACTGAAGCTAAATGAACCTTTAAAGTGGCGGGCTGCAGGCTCAGTGAATGCAAATAAGTAAGGTAGTCCAGCACAGAAGGAACCCCTGCCTGAGCTGGCACCACATCTCTGGTGGAGCACCAAACAGAAAACCTTTTCCATTCTGAGGCGTAGGTTTTTGTGGTGGAAGGCTTCCTGTACCCCCTTAAAATATCCAGAACACTTTCAGAGAGATGCAGGTCTGCATACTCTAGGTCCTCAAAAGCCATGCTTTGAGTCTGATGGACTTGACGTTCAGGTACAGGAGTCTCCCCTGACTGGAGGTTAACAGGTTGTGCCTCTAAGGAAGGTGTATTGGCTTGGCTACAGACATGGAGAGCAGCAGAGAGTACCATGGCTGCCTGACCCAATTTAGAGCTATCAAGATCATTGAGGCTGGCTGGGACCTGAGCTTGAGTAGCACTCTGTACACCAGAGGGACTGGTGGGAACGCAAACAGGTATTTCCCTGACCAGTCCAGAACCAGAGCATCCAGAAGTATTGTTCCCTGAGCTGGGGGTCTGCAACAATACTGTGGCAGTTGGTGACTTTTGTGGGATGCAAAGAGATCTATCTCTGGAGTGCCCCACCTTCTGAAAATCACTTTCACCACTTGTCTGTTCAGGGTCCATTCGTGATGGGCCTTGGTGCTCCGACTCAAAGCATCTGCAAGGGTATTGTCCTTGCTTGGCAGATGAATGCCCTGAAGGGAAACTCCTATGGAGTATGCCATAGTCCAAATTCTCATGGAAAGGGTCAGGGAACTGGCAGAACAAATCAGTAGGGTATGTAGGAAGGGAAGGTGGTTATAGTGGGGGATTTCAACCTGCTGGGGAAGGGACTAGACTGTGCCGGTCACCTCCAGTGCCAGGGAGAAGGTCCTCTTGGACACGTTCCAGGAGGAATTCCTGACACAGCTGGTTGCAGAACCCACAAGACTAAAGAACATGCTGGACCTGGTACTATCTAACAGTGAGGCAGTGAGGAACATAAGGGTGGAGGATCCGTTAGCCGACAGCGATCATCAAATGGTGTGGTTTAATATCTCAATGAGCAGAACCTGGAGGGATCCACAACAAAGGTGGTGGACTTCAGGAAGGCAGACTTCGGGAAGATGAGGGAATTGCTGAAGGGAAGACTCGAAAAAGTAAAGTGGGGAATGGGGACAGCGCAGACGTGGGACATAATAAAGCAAGGAATCATAGAGGCAATGGCAACATGCACCAGGCTACAGAGTAAGAAGAATAGGGTAAAGAGACCATGTTGGCTGAAGAACGAGGTGATAGAGGGGGTGAAGGCAAAAAGTACAGCGTATAGGAGGTTCAGAAGGATGGAGGAGGAGGAGGACAGGGAGGAGTACACCAAATGGTCCAAGGAGGTGACCAAGAGGGTAAGGGGTGTGAAAGCCACAAGGGAACTCAGATTAGCGCAAAGAATTAAAGGAGGGGAGAAATACTTTTTTAGATACGTCAGGGAGAAAAGGAAGTGCAGGGACAGTATAGTGAGGATAAAAAAAGGGGAAGGAGTGCGTAGAAAAGGGAAAGGAACAAGCAGAAGCACTGAATGAGTATTTCTGCTCAGTGTTCACTAGGGAGAAGGGGGGTCCATTACCACCCTGGTCAGGGGGGACGGGGTGTGTGAGGTAATGGACGGTAGGAAGGAGGGTAGCAGAGTCTTGGAAGGGCTAAGGGCACTGAAGGTGAATAAAGCACCGGGGCCAGATGGTATCCACCCCAGGGTGTTGCGGGAGATGACAGAGGTTCTAGCGGAACCACCGGCGGACCTGTACAGCACCTCTCTGGAAATGGGGGAGGTGTCTCAGGACTGGAGGATGGCCCATGTGGTACCATTATATAAAAGTGGTCCAGGGGATGAGCCAGGGAACTATTGGCCAGTCAGTCTGATGTCCATAGTGGGAAAGCTCATAGAAATGATACTAAAGGACAGGTTGGTGGCATTTCTGAAGGGCAATAACCTGCAGGATGGGAGGCAGCACGGGTTCGTTTCAGAGAGATCCTGCCATACCAATCTTATACAGTACTATGGCTGGGTGACGAGGGAGTTGGATGGGGGCCATGCTGTGGATGTGCTATACTTGGAATTCAGCAAGGCCTTCGATTCAGTGCCCCATGGGAGACTAGGGGTGAAGTTATCTGGGGTGGGAGTGGGGACAAAGATGGCATGTTGGATCTCAAACTGGCTAAGGGGTAGGCTGCAGAGGGTGGTGGTGGTGGTAGGGGAGTCTCGCAGACTAGATCTGTGACGAGTGAGGTGCTGCAGGGCTCAGTGCTGGGCCCAGCACCCTTCAGGTTATCCATCTCAGACATTGCACAGGGGGTGGTGAGCAGAATTAGCCTATTTGCCGATGACACCAAAATGGGTGCAGAAGTAGATGATGAAGAGGAAGGGATGCATCTACAGAGGGACTTGGCAAAGTAGGAGGAATGGTCTGGGAAGTGGCAGCTGGGGTTCAATGCAAACAAATGCAAGGAACCCAAGGAGAGAGGACCTGGGGGTATTGATAACAGTGAGCTTGAACAATATTGCCCAATGCAGGAGGGCGTTGATAAAAGCAAACAAGATGCTAGGATGCATAGCACAGGGATTCACATCCAGGCACTGAGAGGTGATTTTGCCCCTCTACAGGGCACTGTTTAGGCCTCACTTGGAGTACTGTGTGCAGTTCTGGAGGCCGTACCTGAGCAGGGATGTCAAACTGCTGGAGGGGGTGCAGCGAAGGGCGACGAGGATGATTCAGGGGATGGAGGGAATGAATTATGAGATGAGGCTAAAGGAACTGAATATGTATGCACTGGAAGAGAGGCGGGATGGGGGACATGATTGAGACATTCAAGTAACTGAAGTGTGTCAGCAAAGGGAGGGTGGAGGGGATGTTGAAACTAAGGAGTGGGAGGGAGACTGGGGGCATGGGCTAAGAACAGAGGGGGGAGATTCAGAAGGGAAATGAGGAGGCATTACTTCACAGAGAGAGTAGTTGCAAGGTGGAAATTTGGAATGCATTACCAGAAGGGGTGATATCAAGCAAAAATGTGGCTGGCTTTAAGAACACTTCGGACAGGGTACAGGGTGGGTAAGGGTGGGCGAGAAGGACAACAATGGGAGGTTAAGGGGGTTGGGGTGAGGGGCAGCTGCCTGCTAGGGAGCTAGCTGCACAACTGAGCAGACTGATAGACCAGTAGGACTGTTCTGCTGGCACCTTTGTATGTTCGTATGTTCATAGCTTCTGTGCAAAGAGGATATGACCTTGTTCCTCCCTGCTTGTTTATGTAGTACAATGTGGTGGTATTGTCTGTTCTGACCTGTACCATCCTTCCCCGTATCAGTGGTGTGAAGGCTTGGAGTGCCAGGTACACTGCTCTGAGCTCCAGTAGGTTTATATGCTGGAATGACTCTGCACTTGGCCAAGTGCCGTGAGTAATGTGGTCCCCTAGATGGGCACCCCACCCTAGTAATGATGCAACTGTTGTGAGAATCACTGATGGAGACTCTTTTTGAAAGGGAACCCCTTCCCTGAGGTTGGCTTCCTCTTTCCACCACTGACGGGCCAGGAGTAACATTTTTGTTACTGGAACCAGCTTTGAGAGAGAATCCTTTCTTTGACACCAATAAGCCCTTAGGTGGAACTGGACATGTCTCATCTGGAACCTGGAACCCAGGACTGTGCCAGTGGCGGCTGTCATGTGGCCCAGTAACTGTTGAAACTGTCTTGCAGTTCTTGGTTTGTTCAGGCTGAAGAATCCTTTTTACCCTGTCCAGAGATAGGCAAGCCCTGCCCTCCTGAGTATTTAATTCTGCTTCTATGAACTGTAGCACTTGTGCAGGGAGAAGGACTGATTTTTTGAGATTTACCAGGAACCCAAGCGACTCCAGATGTCCTTGGATGAGCTGCAGATGTTCCTTTACCTGTTGTGGTGATTTTCTCACCACCAACTAGTCGTCCAGATAGGGGAAAACGGTAACAACTTGCCTTCGCAGATGTGCCACAACCACTGCCAGGCACTTTGTGAACACTATTGGAGCTGAAGTGAGACCGAATGGCAGGGTTGAAAACTGGTAATGACCTGAAGAGCGTCTGAACCTGAGGTACTGTCTGTGAGACTCCCTTATGGGATGTGGAAGTAAGCATCTTTTAGGTCCAGAGATGCCAGCCAATCTCCTTTTTGGAGAGCTAGCAGGATCAGTGACAAGGTTACCATTTTGAACCTTGGCTTTAGTAAGTGCCTGTTTAGCACTCTTAGGTCTAGAATATGCCACCATTCCCTGTTTTTCTTTGTTGTGAGGAAGTATCTTGAATAAAAACCCTTTCCCCTTTGTTGTGGGGGCACAGGTTCCACTGCCTTTGACAACAATAGGTTTTGTACCTCCTTTTCCAGCAGATTTCTTTCTACATTGGAAGCTGGCTTGAACACTCTGGTTCTTAAGAGTGGGAAGGGTTTTGAAGCTTAGGGACAAACCCTGACTCACTACTTCCAGGACTCACCTATCTGTGGTGATCTGTTTACAAGCCTGGAACTAGTAAGTCAGTCTGCCCCCTACTGGTAGAGGGGAGGTGGCCTGGGAAAGCATGTCAGGGATCTTTCTTTGCCTGAGGCTGAGACTGGGAACCATGTCTGGAACCCCTTCTGCCCCTGCCCCCTTGCCGTGGGTACTGTTGAACTTGGGGTACAGCCATGGCCTGATAAAAAGGCCTGGTGTGGAACTGACTGCCCCTGCCTCCCCTTCCAGAAGGTCTAGTGGACAGGGAAGCCCTTTCCTTGGCAGAACTGCTTCTGTAGGTGGCCCACGCCACCTCTAGAAGCCGCTGGGGACCCCTCTCAAGCCAGATCTTCCAGCCCCTGACAGGGATCACCTCGCAGTGACCGCGGCTTCCTCAGCCAGCCACCCATGCCACCTCTGCAAGATGCTGGGTACCCCTCTTAAGCCACGTAAGAACACTGGCTGCTACGGGAGTGCACTGAGCAGCTCCTATTGGCCGCTGTTTGCTGCCTCCCGGCCCCGATTGGACTTCCGCATTGTTCTCGGCCACGGACAGGCTCGGCTGATTTTTTTCTGTGTCCTCGATTATCTGGGCTCCTGCGCCCATAGCTTTGTACAGCATTGTGCCAATATTTTCATTCTGCCTTAACTGCTTGCAGGCTGCATATCTTTTGAGTATTTTTTTTTTCTCTATAATGTATACCCTATCTTTTTAGCACCTTTAAACCTATGTACCTGTGTATAAGCTTTGCCATAACCATATTGTAGAGTTATCAGTTTTCTCTTATAAGAACAAGTGTATAAGCCTGACATAGCCATCCCAACTGAGAATATTTTTAATGTGACCGCTCTGCTATCTCTTTATCTAGCAACAAAACTGTGTAAAGCTATATTTTATTTCGACTTGTTTTTTAAGTGTCTGCTCAGCATTTTTCCTTTCTTGCCAAGAAACGTAGTAATTTGCCATTTCTTTAAGCCTGAAACTGTGCTCAAGATTGTATTTTGACTGCCTCTTTCTGCCTTTCTGATCCACCCCCTGCAGTATCCCGTCTGCCCTAACATTCCATCTTTGTTCACCCTGTTTTCCCATTGTTTCTGGCTGTCCTAAATTGCTCCTTTGTCCTCCTGGCATCTTAGCAAGCACAGACTCCATTTTGTGCAGGACACTCCCCCCCCCGCCTGCTCACTCACTGTCTCTGAATTTTTCTTTTCACCTTCCCACCTTAGCTACCCACCCCGCGATTTAGCTACTGCGTCGCCCATTCTCTGCTCAGCACTCCTAACCATCTCTGATTTCCCTCCTGCAGATCCTCCAGCCCCTGACAGGGCTCACCTCGCTGCAGCCGTGGCTTCCTCAGCCAGATGCCCACATCACCTCTACAAGCCGCTGGGGACCCCTCTCAAGCCGGGTAAGAACACTGGCTGCTATGGGAGTGCACTGAGTAGCTCCTATTGGCCGCTGGTTGCTGCCTCCCTGCCCCGACTAGTCTCCTGCATTGTGTTCAGCCACGGATAGGCTTGGCTGATTTTTTCCTGTGTCCTCGATTATCTGGGCTCCTGGGCCCATAGCTTTATACTGCACTGTGCCGAAATTTTCCCCCAACCCCCCCACCTGCTAGCTTAATTAAATAGGCCCTTTCTCCACCACTTGTTCTTAGCTCCCTCCCAACTCCTTCCCCTGTGACCCTCCCCTCCCCACCCATCCTTCCTTTCACCTCTCCCCCCTCCTGTCTACCTTCATTCTCTCGTACTATTTCTGGTGTACCAGCCACTCCGCTCTCCCTCCCTAAGCTCAAGGTCTCCTCTCCCAAGCTGTGCACACCTACTCCCCACTTTGCTCTACTGTTCTCTACCCGACCATGAAGATATAATGGCTCTACCTCTCCTTCACTTTTCTTGACTGTCTTGTTCTCCCTGCTGCCTCGACTCTACCCTCCTGGGGCTAGCAATCCCCTGCTACCCCTCACCCACCAGATTGATCATATTTACGCATACACTGGCACTCTACCCACTGCACCCAGCTCCCATTTCCCATCCTCAGCTGGATATGGCTCACAGCACCCATGGAGCCATAACAAAGTGACTTGTAAACATTTGTTCCCCCTACCACCTCTGGCACTCATGACTGCCCTCTGGGACTACCGACAACCATGCTACCCTTGCTCACACAGTAAGCGTTCCAGGAAAATCTCTCTCAGACAACTAAGATGGTGCTCCCTAAAGCTCCTGCTGCTCTTGCTGCTGTTTTCTGGCAACATTCACCCTCACCCTGGACCTGGACCTAATACCTCTAGCCCTGGATAACTACCAAGGCACACTGGGACACTCACCCTTGCTTCTCTCAACATCTGCAGCCTCCTGCCTAAACTTGATGCCCTACAACTATTTACAAACCAACACAAACCAGACATCCTTGTGGTTGTTGAAACCTGGCTCTCTCTTAAAATCCCTGACATGGCAGTTACCCTGCCAGGATATAATATCTTCCGACTTGATAGGAAGGCAAAAAGAGGAGGTGGTTGTGCCTTATACCTCAAGGACTATCTGTAGGGCCACCCATTAAAAACCCCTCTCTCAGATTCTAACTGTCAAGGTTCTGTTAGGGGCCCACAACAAAACCCTGACAATTGCCACAATGTACATACCTCCAAAAGAACAAGGGAAAGCTCTCAGATCTGTACTGAACCTTGCCAGATCCCAAACCCCTGGCTCAGAGACAATCCTAACAGGCAATTTCAACATCAACTGGCTTGCTCCGGAAGCTGGTGGGTTTAAAGATGCCACCTCCACAGTCAACCTCACCCAGCTAGTCGACTCCCCCACTAGGCTCAACTATAAAACAGGCAACAGTACACTCCTGGACTGGATTCTGACCAGTCACCCATCCCGCCTCTCAAACACTTCTGTCCTTCCCGACTCTCTAAGCGATCATTCCCCTGTCATCTACAAATGGTCTAATATGTTTGCCATGCCCCCCCTAAATTAATAAATAGCAGAGTCCTTGCACGTGGGCAGCTTAAACACCTAAAATCTTGCCTCAGTCAGAAAGCTTGGACTCCGATCTACCATGCTTCAGATATTAACTCTGCCCTCGACTTCTTCATAAAGACCTTTAATGCTGCCTGTGACTCCCACGCCCCTGTCAAAAAATGCAAAGTCAAAGGTCTAAGCAACCCCTGGCTCTCTGCAGATATATTGGCTCAACTCAAATCTAGGGACCACCTTTGGCTCCTAGCTTGTGCCACAGGAAAATAAGTTGACATACAGAATTACAAATGGGCTCTCAACGATTGCACAAAACTTGTCCACCTACAGAAAAGTTCTTACTACAAAGATGCCCTCACAAACACCTGGGGTAAAGGGAAATCCTTTTGGAACAACTTAAAAGAAGTTACCGGGAAGCAGCAAAAAACCTCACCTACTATGCTGGTCATTGATGGGATCACAACGCTTGACCCTACTACCATTGCTAACTCCTTCAACACTGCATTCAAAGACCTCAGTGCTGTCCTTCTGCCTTCCTTTCTCAATGAAGACGACCTCCCAGCTATCCCTTCTAGCCTCCCTCTTTCTCCCAATCGACCCCCATTCTACTTCAAAGCAGTCAAGAGGCACGAAGTCTGAAACTACATCAAGAAAGCAATAGCCAGGTCTAGGCATAGTGGGCACACCCTCGACCTCAAACTACTGTCCCTCACCTTTGAAGAGGTGTTCCAGCTGCTAACAACAATCTTCAATCTATCCCTCACCCTTGGCCAGTTCCCCAACAGATGGAAATCAGCCACAGTCCACAAGAGTGGGGACAGGGCTCTGCTTGTAAACTATCGTCCCATCTCTATATTACCCCCCTCTCTAAGGCCACTGAGTGTATTGTATCTGACCAAATTACAGAATACCTCAGCAATCACGATATCCTGTGCTCCCAACAGCACGGTTTTAGAAAAGGACACAGTACTACATCTGTCCTTCTCGAATTCACTGCAGCAATCCACAGCTCTCTAGACAATAGCCTCCTTATGGGATCAGTCTTCATAGACCTCACCAAAGCTTTCGATACTGTCCATCACCGCCTACTAATCTCACAGTTGCTCAATGCCAGCTTATCCCGAGTCAATGACATGGTTTAAGAGCTATCTTGAAAACCGCTCCCAAAGAGTGAAAATTTCTGACGTTCTCTCCGAGGCTAAACCTGTATGCTCTGGGATTCCACAAGGATCCATTCTCGGACCGCTTCTATTTAGCCTCTTTCTGAATAGTCTTCCTCAACCCTGTCCTGAGCAAATCCTTCTCTATGCCGACGATGCAGTCATCCACTCCACTCATAAGGACCCTCACTTCCTGCAGAGCAAACTCCAATATGGCTTCTCCTCAGTTGAGAGCTGGTTCAGTGCACATAAACTGGTGCTTAGCTATAAAAAAAAACAAAACCATGATGTTCTGCAGCTCGCATAATAAGCACTGGCTTCACCCCCCTCTCCATCTCCAACTGCTTAAGTGAAACTCTGGAACAAGTGGAATCCTTCAAATACCTTGGGGTCACAATCGATTATAACCTATGTTACGGGTCCCACATTGATAATGTCACCAAAGCGGCTAATACTCGCATTGGCCTTCTCTACAGGCATAGGAAATGCCTTACCTCTGATGCCTCAAGGATCACAGTCCAGAGCTCGGTAGTTGCAGCAATTGACTATGGCCTCCTTATTTACGGATCCACTTCCTCCTCCATCCTCAGATGCATATCCTTGGCCCTCAACAAAGCTTGCCGACTCATCACTGGGTCGCACCGTCTTACCCACACATGTGACCTTTACGCTCAAACTGGGTGGCTCCAATTCTCTAACTGCATCAAATACCAAACATGATTAATGGCTAAAAAATCAATGATGGGCCTAGCCCCTCCTGGAGTTCAAGCTCTCATCCGACCTGCTCTGAATCTTTGCCTCATTAGGGGCTCGGAATCTCAATCACTACACATCCCAAGATGCCGGACTACGCAGGATCAAAGATCCTTTGCCTACAGAGCTCCCAGCTGGTTAAATGACCTATAACAGTGACATCTCCTCCCTCCCTAAGCTTGGACCTTTCAAATCTAAACTTCGTCTGCTCCTATTTACCTCCAGCTTATGTGACTGTCTCCCCTAATCTTTTTCTATCTAGCACTTATTCGATCCCCCCTTCTCACCCTCCCCCCACTCCCCCCCCATACCTGAACTTCCTACTTGCACTTTATATGTTATGTGTGATCCTGACAACTAGAAACTGGCTGCATTTTTGTGTGTATCACCAAATTCTTGTTAATATTGTGTACCCAGTCTTTTGCCAACAACCATGTACCTCCGAACCATATGTACTCATGTGATTATTTACTACTGTAGCCTGTTATCCTGTCATAATGTAAACTTCTGTAACCTGTTAACATGTCACAACATCCTACCTTGTATTATACCTCGCCTGACATGGAACCTTTGTAAATGAGCCGTGGCTCAAAGGTATTTGTAATCCTAGACTGAAATAAAATAAAAAAATTGTACTCGTCCGCCTTTTTCATATAGGCCTCTGTATGTGTTCCAAAGAGGGAATTACCCTCAACAGGAAAATCCAGAGCCTTGTTCTGCATATCCTGAGTAAGGTTTGTGGCTCTTAACCAGGCAAACCTTCTCTGGGCAATGGTATTAGCCATCTACCTGGTAGCAGTGTCATTTGTGTCTGCTACCATCTGAAATTGGTATTTGGCTGCTTCTAAGCCAAATCAGGCAGTCTCAGCTGGGTCAGCTGAAAGACTAGAAGGAGCTTTATCTGTCATAACCATGACAGATTGTCAGAGAGATTTTTGATACTGGGCTGCATAAGTCTGGAAATTAGCTTGCCTGATGGCCAAGGACACGGAAAAGCAACCCTTTCTGGCCACACTATCAATCTTTCTGGAATCTTTTTCAGGGGGATGAGATGCCAGAGGAACGTTTGTCTTGTCACAGGCTGCAGCTTGTGCCGCCCCCTGGTGGTCAGGGTGGGAGAATAAAAATTCAACCCCTTCCCTATTCACCTGATACTTCTTGTCCGGCCTTTTGTCCAAGGGGGGACAGACCAGGTGTCTGGAGGATTTTGACTATATCTTTTTTAAAGAATTTATTCTCAGGGAGCAGTGACTTTTTAGTGGGTGTTAATCCCATCATTTCCAGGTATTCTGCTTCCTCTTCATCCTCTGTCACCTCAGTGGTAGAGATGTCAAGAGCATCCACCATTTTTTGGACAAATGTCCTTGAAAGCTTGAGCAATCTCCAGTGGAGAGGGCATATTTACTGCCACAGCAGAAGTCCCCAAACGCTAATCAGCAGGGGGTTCTGTGTGTTTAGTCTTTTTCAGTGGAACCGGAGAGCTAGCTGGTTCAGCAGGCTTTTTTGTAATAACCTTTGCACCCATATCAGTGGTAGAATAATAATAATAATATAAATAATAATAATAATCTTTATTTATATTGTACCTTTCGAATACCAAGGCACATTCCAGAAATATAAAATACAGACAAAGTACACAAACAGTAATTGAAGAACTGTTAAAAACAAATACAATCATCAATCAGAGACACCGTAGGCCCTTTCCCATAAAAAGGATTTGAGAGCCTGTTTAAAACTCCCCATGGTCGTACACTCCCTTATCTGATGGGGTGGAGAATTCCAAAGGGATGGGGCCACAAACATAAAAGCCCAGGACCCAGCTGATTTTAATATAACCCTAGGAATCTCTAGCAACCCCTCATAGGGCGGTAAGGAATCAGGAGATCTTTCAGGTAGTCAGGGCCCAGATCATTCAGGGCTTTAAAAGTCAGTAGTCCGACTGTGAAGGTGATCCGCCACTGAACTGGCAGCCGGTGCAGACCCCGCAGCACCGGAGTAATATGAGAAGATCTAGGAGTACCTGTAAGTACTCCGGCTGTGGAATTCTGCACCAGCTGGAGGCAGCGGATATCAACCCCCGGAAGCCCAAGGTAAAGCGAGTTGCAATAGTCCAGGCGTGAGGTCACAAAGGCATGGATCAGAGTTGGCAGATCGCCGGATGGAATGAGGTGCTTGATTCTGGCGATGTTTCTCAGATGATAAAAAGAAGATTTTACCACTGCTGACACTTGAGATCGTACAGTCAGCCCCGCATCTAAGATCACCCCCAGATCTCGCACCTGTTCAGAGACCGGTAGAAGTAATGGTTTCTGTGGTTTCACTCACAGCCACTGAGGGTGTTGGCTGGTCAGAGCCTGAGGAAATCTTAGGTGGATGCAATTTCTTTTTAAGCCTTTCCAAACATTTTTTCAAGCGTTTTCTCTGGAAAGGTCTTGCAAATTTCACAGTCAGATTTTAAATGGTCCTAGCCAGGGCAGGCCACACAAGAAGTGTGTTTATCTGCCTTGGCAAAAACTTCTTCACACTCTATACAGTTTTTAAAACCAGGTTCACTGGTCTTTCTTTTAGGTTTTTCTGACATTTTATTCAATTCAGCAGAAAAAAAATTAGCGTTTGCGGTCGGTTCCTGAACTGATCAGAACTGAGAACCGAAGAAAAAGGAACCAGGTTTAGTGGTTTAGTAATCGGTATTAGCGGTTACACAAAAACAAATTCATTTAACAAAATACACTAAACTAAAGGAGTTTGTGTCACAAAACTCTGTTCAAGGCTAAAAAATTTCTCAGTTCCCAACCGGTTATACCGAACTGGGAGAAACTGAGAAAAATCAACAATTTAACTAAAATAAGCTAACGGTTATCTAAAAAACAAAAGATAAGGGCAGCAGATGAAAATAAAAGCAATACTTATATATTTATGTTTCACAATGAGATGTTAAGGAGACGATCTCCGAGTGTCTAGTCTTGACAGGCGGAGAGTGAAATCTGAGGGCTAGAATGTAGGCAGTTGATAGGTGGCAGCATTTGAAAAGTGCCACGTGCCAATGGTATTCCATCATTAGCATAACGTTCCATCTCTGGGCAGATCTGGCTTAAAGGCATACTGCTTATGAGTTAGGAATATTGGAGTATTCCTGGGGTGAGAAGTACCTGTTCTATCTTCTTTGAGGATCTCTCTTTCATCAGGCCACAACTATGGAACGAGTACGAAGCAGTACTGACAGAGAAACAGTCTAGGTGGCTGGAGCCTACAGGTCTAAGAAAGTAGAAAGTAGGCCTTGAAGCACAGTTAGGCCAAAGCCTACCCTTTTCCTCGAGTCAATGTCCAGGCTGTAATGTTAGGTGAAGGTGTGGTCAGTACTCCAGGGGGCAGCTGCACAAATCTCAGCAGCAGATACATTCCTGAAACAGGCAACAGAAGTGTCCATGCCTCTAGTTAAATGGCCACAAACAACCTTGGGTAGTTCCTTGATGTATGTCCTGTAACAGAAAAGAAAAAATTACTCACCATAGTAATGTTGTTTCTTCTAATGGAATCTTGAGCTGTATTCTGACTAATGCAGTATGACCGACCTGTTCAGCTGCCCCTGAGAACAAAGAGTTAACCTCTATGCAAATGCATAGAACGTTGAGCTCGAGCTCGGTTTTCAAACCACCATCCTCAATACATTCTGGTAACTGATCAGATTCTTACGAAGCTAAAAGATAGCAAATCATTTAAACTATTAACCAGACCTAAATGTCACCAGGGGCAACACAACCATAAAGTGGGTAGAAAAGAAGGCTCAAACCACTGATGCCCAAGAAAAAACACCTACCCACAGGTGGGTGAACATTTCTGAAATCAGAACCAGCCTAAAGACCCCCTAGGTTCTGTAGGGAAGGCTGGAGGGATGTCAGAATACAGCAAGACTCCATTAGAAGAAACAACATTACTATGGTGAGTAATTTTTTCTTTAAGCAACATGAAGTCTTGCTGTATTCCGACTAATGCAGACTACCAAGCAGTGCCCCTTGGGAGGTGGGCACAGAACCTACGTGGGGAATAGGCTGTGTAACACTTATGTGCCAAACCTGGCATCACTCCTGGCCTGGGTATCCAGGCAGTAGTGTTTATTGAATGTGTGAACAGTTTTCCAAGTGGCTGCTTTATAGATATCCAGCAGGGGAATATATCTGGCTGCTGCCACTGAGGCTGCAGTACCCCTAGTGGAATGAGCCCTCAGACCACAAGGGGCATCCTTTCCTAGCTTGCCATAGCAGAACTGAATGCAAGCCACAATCCATCTGGCCATGGTCCTCTTTGTAGTTGGCTTACCTTTACCTACTTCCCCATAGGTAAGGAACAGCTGGGTAGAATCCTGTCTGTGTTCCTTTGTCTTATACATATAATAGCTGATGGCTCTCTTTACATCCAGACTGTGCAACCTGCTTTCGCCTGAGCTGGAATGGTCTGTGAAGAAAACAGGAAGGGTGATAGACTGATTAAGGTGAAAGTCAGAGACCACCTTAGGAGAAACTTCCTGTCGGTCCGAAGGACAATTTTATCCCTGTGAGGGGTAATGTAGTTGGTCTCCACTGACAAGGCTTGGAGCTCACTTATCCTTCTAGTAGAAGGGATAGCTACCAAAAACACAGTCTTCCAAGTCAGAAATTTAAGCTCTGCTGAAGACATGGGTTGAAAGGAGGCTGCATAAGCTGGCCTATACAAATATTGAGATCCCAAGCTGGAGTGGGCTCTCTGTGAGGGGAATGGAGATGTGACAGCCCCTTAAAGAATTTCTTAAATGTGGGGTAAGCAACTAGGGAAGGGCCCTTCCCTGCAGACAAGTATGTAGAGACAGCTGCCAAACGTACCTTCAGGGTGGAAGGCTGCAAGTGGAGGGATTGCAAGTGCGCCAGGTAATCCAGCAGAACTGGAAGCCCAGCCTGTTGGGGATCCAGTTCCCTGTGAGAACACCAAATAGAGAACCTCTTCCACTTAGAGGAATAGCTCTTCCTAGTGGAAGACTTTCTGGAGACCCTCAGAATATCCAAAATGCTCTCTGAGAGATGCAAGCCTGCATACTCTAAGTCTTCAAGAGCCAAGCCCTGAGGCAGAGGGACTGTAGATTGGGATAGAGAATTCTTTCCTGAGATGATGTCAGCAGGTTGTGCCTCCTGGGAAGATGAATAGGGCTGGCCACTGACAGACAGGAGCATTGGGTACCATGGTTGCCTTGCCCAGTCTGGGGCTATAAGAATCATGGTCGCAGGCTGAGACCTGAGCTTGACCAGAACTCTGAGTATCAAGGGAAAGGGAGAAAAAGCATACAGAAACCTGTTTATCCAATCCAGAAGCAAAGCCTCCAGAGGCACTGATCCCCGAACAGGAAGCCTGCAGCAATACAGAGGCAAATGATGTTTGTCTGGGGCTGCAAAGAGATCTATCTCTGAAACCCCCCATCTCCTGAACACTGACAGGAGGACTTGTCTGTTGAAGGTTCATTTGTGATGGCCCTGGCTTATTCTGCTGAGAGCATCTGCAAGGGCATTGTCCTTCCTTGGTAGGTGAACTGCTAACAGGGAAATGTCCAAGGAGTAGGCCAGAGTCCAAATCTTCATGGACTCTATATAAAGGAGAGAGGACCTTGCTCCCCCCTGCTTGTTGATGTAGTACATTGTGGTGGTGTTGTCGGTCCTGACCTGATCCACCTGTCCCTTTAGATGAATGGCAAATGCCTGAATAGCTAGGGACACTGCTCTGAGTTCCAGGAGGTTGATGTGTGAGAGAGACTCCTGAGGCAGCCAGGTCCCATGAGCTGTGTGCTCCCCCAGATGTGCCCCCCTACCCCAAGAGGGAGGCATCTGTGGTTAATACTAGGGAGGGTACCTCTGGAAGGAAAGGTACTCCCACCCTGAGTTGGTCCATGTCCTGCCACCACTGAAGGGCTTGCAGGAGAGTGGGGGACACTGGGATAAGTTTGGACAAAGAGTGCTTTCTCTGGGGCCAGAAGTATCTCAAGTGGAACTGAATGTCCCTCATCTGAAACCTTGCCCCCGAGACCACAGCAATGGTGGATGTTATGTGGCCCAGGAGTTGCAGAAAAAGCCTTGCTGGATGAGGAACTCTGAGTTAGAAGGAACCTGCCAATTGAATGAGTGCCTGAGTCCTTCCTGGAGGCAAGAAGGCCCTTACCAGGATAGTGTCCGGCTCTGCCCCTATAAAGTCCAGAACCTGATCGGGGTCAGCACTAACTTTTTGAGGTTTATTAAGAACCCCAGTGATTGGAGGGTTACCTGAGTGAGCTCCAGAGACTGTCGAACCAGTAGGGAGGACTGGCCTACTAGGAGCCAGTAGTCTAGGTAGGGGTAAACAGAAACCCCTTGCTTTCTGAGAAATGCCACTACCACTGCTAGGCATTTTGTAAACACCCTTGGAGCAGAGGTCAGCCCGAAGGGCATGGCCCTGAATTGGTAGTGACCTGAAGATAACCTGAACCTGCGGTACTTTCTGATGGGTATGTGAAAGTAGGCATCCTTGAAGTCTAGGGATGCCAGCCAGTCCCCTTGTCGCAGAATGGGTAGGATTGTTGCCAAGGTTGTTATTCTGAACTTTGACTTTGAAAGGTGCCTGTTCAGGTATCTTAGATCCAGGATGGACTGCCACTTCTCATTTTTCTTTAAAGAGAGGAAGCACCTGGAGTACAACCCCTTTCCCCTCTGCTGCAGTGGCAGCGGCTCCACTGCCCTTTAGAGAAGGAGAGTGGAGACCTCTGCCTCTAGCAGAGGTGTTTCTGAGGGATGGCAAGGTCTGAAGTGTTTTGCTCCCAATCTGGGGAAAGATTTGAAGTTGAGAGCAAGACCCTGACCCACTATCTCCAGGACCCACCTGTCTGAGGTGATGGAATGCCAGGCCTGAAGATGGTGGGTCAACCAGCCCCCTACAGGGATAGGGGAGATGGCCCAAGCAGACCCCTCAGGGTGTCTGCTTGGCAGGAGTAGAGGGGAGCGGGGTGGAAGCAGCACGGCCTGCACCCCTCCTTCCTTGGCCCCTGAAGAACCCCTTGGGTTGCTGAGAGGAAGGGAACACCATTGCCTAATGGAAGGGCCTAGGGTAAAGTCTGCCTCTGCCCCCTCTGGCCTGTTGTTTCTGGGGGGTGGCGGACTTCTCTTTGGCAGAAACACTTTTATATGCCACCCTGTAGTCATTCATTGTTTTCATGTATGCTTCTGTCTGTTCCCCAAACAGCGAATTCTGTGTCAGGGGAAAGTCCAGAGCATTGTTCTGGGTATCCTGGGAGAGGGTGGTACATCTCAACCAGGAGAACCGCCTGAGAGAAATGGCAGATGCCACAGCCCGAGAGGCTGCATCATTAGAATCTACAGCCATATAAAACTGTGCCTTAGATGCTTGGATTCCCTTAGAAACTACCTCCTGAAGGTCAGCTGCGAAATCAGGAGAAGCCTTTTGGCCAACTGTTGGACAGATTCCCAAAGTGCATTCTGGTACCTAGAGGCACAGGCCATGTGTGAGGCCTGCCTTATGCCCAGGGAGGAAGCCAAATATGTTTTTTTGGCTAGTGAGTCAATTCTCCTGGAGTTTTTGTCAGGAGGATGGGAAGCCAGGGGAACACCAGCCTTCTCACAGGCTGCAGTTTATACAACCCCCACATGGCTGCAATGGGAAGATAGAAACTCGATGCCATTGCCAGCCACAGCATACTTCCTGTCCATCTTCTTGTCCAAAGGAAGGACAGAGAAGGGGGTCTGTAGGACCTTGAGGGTTTGTCTTTTTAAAGACTTGTGTATGGGGATAGCGAGACCCTGAGAAGAAGCAGGGAAGTCCATCATCTTTCTCTACAATCATCCTCCTCATCCTCATCCTCATCCTGTCTAGTTTCCTGGACATGGAGTTGTAGGGTCTCTGCCACCTGCCTCATGAAGGCAAAATGGGAGGTGGCTTCAGAGGGGGCCCTAGGAGGAGACTCATACTGAGGATACTCAGGGGAAACCTCAGGTTCAATAGGGTCCCCTTCATTCTCATTTTCATCATACTCATATTCTGATTCTTAATACTCCTCAGGGTCTAAGGGACCAGAAGGAGCTGAACCGGCAGTGACCTGAACTGGTGACTGCCCAACTGGTCTCTGAGCCGGTTCACCAAAACCGGGCTGCAGGGACTGAACAATTCTTATAGCCTTGGCAATCTCATCTGCGGTTGGAACCGAAACCGACTGTTTGCGTGGTTCCAAACCGGATTTTTTGATTTCTTAGACGGTGCGGTATCTGGAGTTGAATCTGACCGTCTCTTGGAGGACGAAGGTTCGCCCTGATCTAAAGGATCTGAAACTGGATCGGTCAGTTTGGTTGAACTGGACCCGACATCCAGGGCCGATTTTTCCATCCTTTCCTTTAACTTACCCAGTCTCCTGTCGAGTGTAGATTGAAGAAGGTTTTTGCAAATGTCATAATTTGCTTTCAGGTGAACAAAACCCAAGCAGTAGAAACAAATTAAGTGTGAGTCGGCCTTAGCAAATTGTTCACCACACTCAGTGCAATGTTGAAACCCAGTGGGACCGTTTTTTCTCTTGGGTTTCAGTGACATGCCCTTTAATTTAGCGCTTAACTCAGAGGCTTAGTTAGGCCGGTTAAGCTATGCCCAAATGCAATTTAATTATCCGAAGTGGCTTAGTCAAGCCCAGATAAAACAAGAATTTAATTACCCCAGGTGGCTTAGTCAGGCCGGTAAAGAGAAGAACGAGACCTGACGACCAGCGGTTTAGCGCCAGTAGAAGAAAACCGAGAAAAAACTTGGTTTAGTCAGGAACCCGCACCAGTACCCTTAAACAAGTGAAAAAACTAACTTTTAAAAGAAAAAATGCTGTTCGGTTTCCTCACGGTCGTGGAACTGATCAGAAACCGATCCACTTACCCAACCGGTAACACTATTGCTATACCAAGGAAAGAGATTTGAAGAACTCTGAAAACAAATAGGAACGGACAGTAAAACCAACGATTTTTACTCTATCTAACCGAGAAGAAGAGGAGCAATCTCTGAGGCGTCTTCAGTGGCAAGTGGAGTAAAGAATCGGATCAGTTACTAGAACGTACCGAGGATGGTGGTTTGAAAACTGAGCTCAAGCTCAACGTTCTATGCATTTGCATAGAGGTTAACTCTTTGTTCTCTGGGGCAGCTGAACTGGTTGGTCATACTGCATTAGTCAGAATACAGCAAGACTTCATGTTGCTTGAATAATACAGTTGGCCAACCATTTGGACAAACACTGTTTAGAAACAGGAACACCCTCTTTTCTCAGGGGTGAAGGAAACAAAAAGCTGTGAGGACTTCCTGCAGTCCTTTCTACGGTGTATGCAGTACTTTTTTAAAAATCTTATTCTTTTGGTAACCGGGTAAGGCCCACTAGGTACAACTGCCTGTTTTCAAGGGCGTCCTGAGAGCACTGGGGTGGTTAAGTGACTTGCTCAGAGTCACACAGTATGCAAGTGGAGGTTGTGGGAATCAAACCCACGTCTGCTGGATGTACCAAGTTCATTTACAGCTCATCACTCTAACCTCTAGGCTATACTGCCAGCCCATATAGAGTATGGAGCAACGCTTCCCCTGGATTGGCATGCTCAGGAAAATTAAACTGGCAGGTGGTTGGTTTGATTCAAAGTAAACTCAGACACCACCTTTGTTAGAAACTTAGGACTGGTACACAAAGATACCCTGTCTTTGTAAAAAAATCAAATAAGGAGGCTCACACATTAGAGCCTGAAGCAAAGAAAATAATGCTTTCCATGACAGAAAGCATAGGCCGTAAGTTGCAGCTGGCTCAAAAGGAGCCAAAGTAAGCTTCTCTAACACAAAATTCAGGTTCCAAGCCAGGACAGGATTGTGGATAAGAGGCTTCAGGTGCAGAATGCTTCCAAAAACTGTACGGGTCACCTCCAGCTGAGCAACCGTGCAACCATCAATAGGCATGTGGAAAGCTGAAATGGCAGCCACGTGCACCTCAATAGAAGTGTATTGCAGACCTGCATCTGATAAGGACAGCAAATATTCTAGAACTTGGTCTACTGGACAGGTAAAAGAATCCAGTTGGTGAGAAGTGGCCCACAAGACAAACCACTTCCACTTCATAGAGTAAGTGGCTCTGGTGGAAGGCTTTCTGGCAGCCACTAAAACATCAGCTACCTTTCGTGACACTCCAAACCTGGCAATGACTATGTTTTCAGGAGTCAGGCATGAAGGTGGAGTGACTTGAGGTCTGGATGGACCAGAGTTCCCTGCTTCTGTGACAGAAGATCCTGGCGTAACGGCAAAGGTACTAGCCAGCTGCTGCAGTAAGGGGTGTCAAATCCGATGGGGTCACAGTGGGGCAATGAGTATCAGAGTTGCCCCCTTCATCTGAAGCTTGATTACTAATCTGGATTAGAGAGAAAGGGAGGAAAGGCATACAGGAACATCCCTTTCCAAGAGATGGACAACACGTCTCGCCAGAAAACTCCAGACCCTGGAGCGAGTGAGCAGAAAAGCGGCAGTTTTGCGTTATGTGGGGACGCACAAAGGTCCAACTCTGGGTGATTCCACCTATCAAACAGGTCTTCTAGGACTGGGGTCAGCAGTTCACACTCATGCATCATGGACTGTGATCAGCTTAGGCTGTCTGCCAAGACATTTTGCCCCTGGAACACTGCTTATAGTTCTAGACTGTGTTCCAGAACCCAATACCAAACACTCATTGCCTCTCTTAATAGGGGCTAGGAATGAGTCCCTCCTTGCTTGTTGATGTAATGCATCACACCTATGTTGTCTGTCTGAATTAACAGAGGACCTGGGGAGAGATGACACTGGAAGGCCTGTAGGACATAGAGAACAGCTCTCATTTCTAGGACGTTTATGTGGAGGGTGCTCTCCACTTTCGTCCATGTTCCCTGTGTCTGATGAGACCCCAGATTTGTCCTCAGCCAATCTCCAAGGCTTCTGTATTGAGAATCTGATGAGGAGAGGGACTCAAGAAAGGGGCCCCTTTCAACAAATGGTTGGGTTCCATCCACCACTAGTCTGAACTACCTTTCTCACAGGGGAGGTTACTAGAACTTTCTGTTCCAAGTTGTCTGTATGTTGGTCCCACTGGACCTTTAGTGACCATTGAGGGATCCTCATGTGAAGTCTGGCCAGTGGTACTGTGGTGATGGCTGCTGCCATCAGGCCTAGGAGTCTCAGGAATGTCCTGTGACATACCTGCTGTTTTAGACTATCTGGACCTATTCCATCAGACGCTCTGCCCTGTACTGTTGCAGGAAGGCTAAGCTTTAGGCTGTGTCCAGGATTGCCCTTATGTACTTCAAACACTGGCAAGGGGTCATTACTGACTTTGGTACATTGATAGAATTCCCTAGAGCATCGAACAGGTGTCTAATGCGGTCTAGGGTGTGGGAAAGCTGCTCCTTGGGAGTGAGCTTTGAGAAGTCAGTCATCCAGGTATGGGAAGACATATAGACTTTCCCTGTGAAGGGCTGCTGCCACAACTGTTAAACATTTAGTAAATATCCATGGCACAGATGACAAGCCAAAGGGCAATACCTTGGACTGGTAGTGCTCCCCCTGAAACAGGAATCTTAGGTATTTCCTGTAAGCATTGCAGATCTTGGTGTGTAGGTAAGCATCCTACTTATCCATAGACAGTGTCAGTGACTCAGCAGATTGCACACTCTCCTCTGAAGACGGAAGATTGAAAGGTTGTGGGTTCTATCCCCATACCAGGCACCTGGGGTAAATCCCAATACTGACACTGTAGTGCATCATGAGGGGGATGCTGCACACCTGAGATGCTGTCTTTCAGATGAGACATTAAACCGGAGTCCTGTCTGCTTGTTCTGGTGGTTGTTCAGGTGGACGTTAAAGATCCCATGGCACTTCTTGAAAAGAGTAGGAATTTCCCCGGTGTCCTGACCAATTTTCCCCCATTCACTAAAAATATCACCAACAGCTTAATCTGGTTCAATGTCAGTTGGTTACCATCTGCCCCCCCCCCAGGTTGCCCCTGAAAAAGGGACTTCTAGTCTTAGTGGACCTGCCTGGTCAACAAAATTCAATAAATAAATATCCAGGGAGCAAATCCAGTCCTGTTTACAACAGTGGAAGTAGGCCTTGCAATGTTACTATTGTGAACTTCTTGCATTCTACAAAAAAGTTCAGGTCCCTGAGATTCAGAATGGGTCTTAGGTTTCCAGTCCTACTTGGAATTAGGAAGTACTGAGAATAGAACTGTGTGTTCCTTTGGTCCGAGGGACAGGTTTTATGGTCCTCTTCTGCAGCAGGGTGTGAATTTCCTCCAGAAGTAATGGAATATGATTTGGATGGTAACAGACATGCACTGACGGATGGTCTAGAGGTAGTTCCAGAAACTCTGCAGCATGACCTTGGGCTATTATCTGCAGGACCCAAGCATCTGAAGTTACCTTTCTCAACTGGTCCAGGTGGAGAGAAAGGCAACCCTATATGACCCCTCCTGGAGGTACAGGTGGTGGAGGGTTGCAGAAGGAGTCAGGTAGAGACAGTTGCTGTGGCTGCTGCTGTAAGGCCACCTCTAGGGGCTTTTGAGTGGGCACCTGGGGTGAAGCCTGGCGGGGACAAGGCTGTTGCTGTTCTCCCCTTGCCTGACTGTCTGTCTGGTTGTGGCCAGATGTCTAGTTCTTGTCTGGGTATGATAGAGTTAATGTACGGATTTCAGCGTTCTGCGTGAGGCTTGTAAGTTGGAGACAATGTTTTGTACATCTGCTCCAAACAGCTTATAACCCTTAAAGGGTGCATTGAGGATGAACTGCTGCACATCATTAGCAAAGCCAGCCACTCTGAGCCAGGAGTGCCTTCTGAGGCAAACAGAGGCAGTTGCCCTGGTCGAGGCATCAGAGATATCGTAGCTGGAGCATAGGAGATGTTTACCTACACTGGCACCTGTAGACATGGCATTCAGTATCTCCCGCTTGGCAGTACTCTCTGGTAGGGACTGGGTGGCTGCCTTGGCCTTCCTCCACGGAGTATTCTGGTATTTTACCATGTGAGCTTGGTAATTTGCAATCCTCAGCCCTAGAGAAACTGAAGCAAAAGTTATTTTGTTCAAGACATCAAGCCTTCTGGGCTCCTTGTCAGGAAGAAGGGACCTAAGGTGCTTTGAAACCTTAGACCTGTCATGGGCTGCATTGATGACCACAGAGTTTGCCTCAGGCTGGTCTGCAAAAAAGGGCTTGCCTGAGGGGGCCTGGTACAGCTTATCTGCCTTCCTTAGTATGACAGGTATCATCCCCGATGCCCTTAGAGACCACAACTCCATTTTCATTGTATGTAAGGTTCATCACCGTAAACCTCCCCCTAAAATCATACAGCTCCGGTCCTTTAAATCCTTAGACCTTACCCCAATCAGCTCTGCACTCGCTTCCATCGACTGGGCCCCCCACTCCATTGCCATTTCTGTCGACCAAGTGCTTGACTATTTTAAGGATGAATTCATTGCCACATGGAATGCCTTTGCTCTTTTCAGAAGGAACAGAGTCCATGGGCTTCGTCTCCCCGGATCACCCCTGAACTACTGGCCTGCTTCAGGGAGCGTGACCGGGCCTGGAGAAAACACAAATCTACTAAACATCCAAATGACTATGCCAAGTACAGAAGGCTATACAATTCATGTACTAAAGCTACTAGACTGGCTAAGTCCGATTATTTCAACTCCTCATTTCTGACTAACATTAACTCTCCATCTAAATTCTGGAGGGTAGCTCATGCCCTATTCTCTTCCCCCTCTCCCCTCCCCCTCCAGTTCTCAAAATAAATAACTCCCTAGTTTCTGACCTTGGCTCTGTGGCCAATTAATTTAATGTCTACTACACCTCATGCGCCATGTCTCTTCTAAATTCCCTCTCCCCATTGCCACCTACTAACTTCAGCCCTTCGCCTCAGCCAGTGCCTACCCCTCCCCCATTTTCCTTTTCTACTATCTCCTCTGAAGAAGCTCTTAATGTTCTCCTATCCCTCAATCCCTCTAAAGGCTCACCAGATGAGCTTGATCTTAATCTTCTCTACCTTTCTGCTCCTGCAATTGCTTATCCTATCTCCCTAATCCTTAACCTGTCCTTTATGTCTGCCCAAGTACCCTCATCCTGGAAACACGCTGTAGTCCTTCCTCTCCCCAAGAATGGTGACACATCCACTCCTGGCAACTATCGCCCCATTTCTCTCCTTTCTACCATTGCCAAACTTCAAGAACATTTAGTTCTCTCTCAACCATCACCCTTCCTCTCTGATTCCTCCTCCTTCTTCACCCCTTCCAGTTTGGTTTTCGGAAGAACCACTCAACAACCACCTCCCTTCTCAGGCTTACTGACTCCATCCTTTCTGGTATGGACAATGGCCTGATCACCTTGGCCATCTTTGTCGACCTAGCTAAAGCTTTCAACACTGTTTCCCATCCCCTGCTTCTTGATTCACTCTCCTCAGCTGGCCTTGCTTCATTAGCAACCAACTGGTTTAAATCCTACTTCATTGGCAGGACCCAATTGGTGAGAATCCTTGATTTCATCTCCCCTCCACTTCCCATCAACACTGGTGTCCCTCAGGGCTCAGAGCTTGGTCCTCTACTCGTCTCCATTTTCCATAATGATCTTCCCACAGCCTGCTCATCCTCTTCTATCCACATGTACACTGACGATACTGTTTTGTACAGTTCCGGCAAAAACCCTGCTGCTGTGCAAACCAGCTTACAGCATGACGTCAACCAAGTTCAGCTCTGGTTTGCTTCTCACCAGTTTTTTCTAAACACCAAGAAGACAGTCTCAATGACCTTTGGCACCAGGCAGAGACTCTCTAGGCTCCCAGCCCTACCCACCTTCCACACACTTGATGGGACCATCTTGGAGGACACCTCCTCATTTTAGATATCTGGGGGTTTGGCTGGAGCAGCACCTCAACTTTTCTGTGCATATCGATGCTATCCTGAAGAAACTATGCTCCAAGTTGGGTGCTCTGCACAGGAATTGTAGTTGCATCCCGCTGACTGCAAGGTACGAAATTGTCCAGAAGATGATACTCCCCATCTTTGACTTCTGTGACATAGTCTATGGTGCTGCTCCCAAATCTTCCCTGACCAAGTTGGACACTCTCTTTAACTCCTTCTGCCACTTTGCTATTGACTCCCCTTCCCGCTCCCACCACTGTGAACTCGGGGTATCACTCTCTGACCTTCCTTCCACTATCTCACAGAAGCATCTCTCACTGTGCCAAACTAACTTCCAAATTTTGGTTCGGGGCGCTCCCCTGCTATATCTCATCCTCTCTCTCCACAACACCTCCCCCCACCCACTCTCTCAGATCAAATGTCGCCCGCACCTTGATGGTCCCTTGCCGCTCCATCCTCATCGGTCAGACTGGTTTCGCCCATTGTTTCCCTAAAATCTGGAATTCCTTCCCCCCTGAAATACGACACTCCTCCAACTACTCCCTTACCTCTGCCCTACACAGTTACCTTTCCCTCAGCTGTTCCTGCTTTAACCCACCTTAAGATCTATCCCCAGTTTCTGCCTTCCTACCATGACCCCCCCCCCCGGCAGGGTTCTCAACATCCTGAAGGGGGAAATCAGGAAATGGCTACCCATTCTCCTCATATTCAGTTCTTGCCTCTCCCCTCTCTTCTCCACCTGCCTTTCTGGGTCACCAGTGTGCACAACCTAACCCCATCCTTTTTACTCCAACAGCACTTGCAATCACCTTGAGCCTGCTCCTGGTACACTCATGCACTATAAATGGTTCTATCGCATTATTACTGTTTTGTACGTTTATATGTTCTTTTGTTATGATTTTGGACATGTATTGTAATTTACCCAATGTTCCACTACTGTTTACTGTACAATACCTTGTGTTCCAACTGTTGCACAATCTTACAAAGTTGTATTGTTTGTACCACCCACATACTATTGTAAATGATCATCCTTCACAACCCTATGCAACCCCTCCCCCCAGGTCAATCTGTAAGACGAGCAACTTGTTGTTCAGTGTGCCCTCCTGTGAAACATTTCAATAATTAAATAAAATAAATAAATATGAGGCCTGTACAAGACAGCCAAGGTGGCATTCTCTAGGGCTAGCAGAAGGGGAGGAATAACTATGGGTGGAGTATCAGGCCATTCTAAGAAGCATACTAAGTTCTTAGTAATGTCCTGCTCCTCTGTATCAAATCCTATTGCAGACTGAAGTTCCTGCATCACTGTTATAAAGGACAGGTCTTTAGAAGGAGACCTGGAGGTGTAGACCACTGAATCTTCACTCCCAGTAAAGACTACGGCACTGCTTCTGTCATAGGTGTCCACAAATTCCCCTCCTTCTTCCTCCTCCTCCTCTTCCAGAATAAGCTCTGGGTTATATTCTTGGTCCTCACTGACATGGTCTGGACGACATAGTGGTTGAGCTGAGGAAGCCGTCGACAGCCTGGAAGGTACCTGGCATGTCATCGTGGCAGGCATCATCACTGTGGTTTGTTGTGTGGACCCTATCAATGGAAAGTGTGTTGATGCAGGAGGATGTAACAGGCATTTAAGAATGTCCATATAGTACGTGAGAACTGCCTGACTATAGGCACCCACGTGGTCGACAGGAACGCCGGCAGATGTCGATGGGGGAGGCAAGGGGCCCGATGTTGACTGCAATGCACCAGCCGTAATAAGTCTGGAAGCACTAGGAGCCAACCCAGCCATGTTGATAGTCTGAGCGATGGGCTGTGTCACCATCAGAGTGGTCAACAGTCCAGATTAGGTCGTACCTGAACATATGGGTGACCTGGAATGCACAGTGGAGTTCCTTGCCTTGTCTTTCTGTCTCTCCCTGTGCTTGTGGTGATGAGGCCCAGATGTTTTCTCCTGGGACTTGGAGCCTTTTGATCCCAAAGAGTGGGCTGGCAATGCAGCAGGGGTTTCCTAGTGGAGCTCCTTCTCCACTTGGCTAAGTACCATTTTAACAGATGCTTTCCTAAAGCATCTCTTCTGCGTCACCAGATAGCCGTGTTAAAGCCCTTACAAATCGGGCATGCCTTGATGTTGTGGTCTGGGCCGAGACAACACATGCAGATGTTGTGCGAGTCTTTAGAATATATTTTCTAGCCACAATCACAATATCAGAAGAGTTTCTATGGCAACAGCTCAGGAGACAACATACACGCTGCTGAAAATCACTTTTAAAAAGTGATTACTTTCTGAATACAGAAAAAATGATGATTTCAGCTACAGCATTTCCGTGGCAGGTTCCAATGAGAATGGTTGACAGTGGGAAAAGAACTGAGGAGGGAAGGGTCCACCTACATTTATACAGAAAGAGCCGATGTTGGACGTAACTGTAGGTGGCCCCTAGTGGACCACTTGCAAAAAGTTTCCATGTGGTCCTAGTGCCTGATGGCTATAGTTCCATAGGTGTGGCCTGATGAAAGAGATATCCTCAAAGAAGATAACTGCTTTCCAGGTGACATACTTCAAAGCAGCAGTTGCCATAGGCTTGAAAGGAGCCTCCATCAGCAGGGCTATGCACAGATTCAGGTCCCATGGTTGGGGGAGGAGGGACAGGGTCCCTTACTGGATGGTACAGGTGATGACGGCCTTTAAAGAACTTTCTGAAAATGGGCTGTGAGGCCACTGACATTGCTGCCAAATTAACCTTCAGAGTTGAGGGCCTGAGGCCCAGGGACTCTAGGTGGACCAGGTAGTACAAGAGTGCAGGGAGGCCTGCCTGAAATGGACTGAGCTGCCTAGAGGAGCATCACAGGGAAAATCTTTTCCACTGTGAGGTGTAGGTTTTCCTCAGTGCTGGTTTTCTGGCAACCTTAAGTACATCCAAAACATTCTCAGACAGGTTCAGAGTAGAGAACTCTGCATCTCCAAGTACCATGCTCTGAGATGCAGAGTTCCTGGGTCTGGGAACATTATCTTGCCCCGAGACAAGGTCAGTAGACTGTACCTCAAGGGAAGCGTGACAGGACGTCTGATTGAGAGGGGTAGAAGTGAGTAATAAATCTGCCTGGCCCAATCTGGAGCTATTAGGATAACTAATGCAGACTCCCTTATCAGTTTCAGGAGCATTCTCAGTAAGAGTGGGAGTTGAGGGAAAGCATAAGGAAACTTCCCTGTTCAATCGAGGACTACAGCACCCCCTGGGACTGTACCCACTGAGGGGGACCTGCAACAGAACAGAAGGAGCTGGCTGTTTTCCCAGGAAAAGAACACATTTATTTCTGGTGTACCCCACATTCTGAACATTGTAGCCAACCCCTGCTGGTTCAGAGAGTCCATTTGTGGTTTCTCTGGCCCATTCTGCTCAGGGAATCTGCTAAGACATTACCTCCAGGGAATACACTAGGTTCCAGATCTCCATTGCTTCTGGGCATAGTTTTGAAGATCTTGTTCCTCCCTGCTTGTTTAAATAACACATGGTAGTGGTGTTGTCTATTATGATCTAGACAGGCTGACACCTGATGTGGGAAGAAAAGGCTTGCATCACCAACTACATACGCTGCCCTGAGCTCCAGGGGGTTTATGTGCTCCCGAGACCCCTGTGGGCTCCCCACATTGCACACAGTGAGGTCTCCCAGGTGGGCGCCCCAGCCTAGGAAGGAGACATCCGTAGTGAGTATGACTGTGGGTGATTGCTGGAGGAAGGGAACTCCCTCTCTGAGGTTATCTTTTTCCTTCCACCACTCTAGTGCCCTTAGCAGACACCTTGTGACAAGCACTAGTTTTGATAGTGAATCCCACCTTTGGGACCAATAGCTTTCCAGGTGGTACTGGATATCTCTCATTTGAAATCTGGCACCTGCTACTACAGCAGTGGATGAGGCCACGTGCCCCTGTAACCAAAGGAAATCTCTTGCAGGTCTGGGCTGACCTGCCTTGAAGGATTTTGTGAGTATTATCAGGTTTCTCATCTTTCCCAAGGAAGGAATGTATTCCCTTGGTGGGTATCCAAATCCACACCTATAAAGTCCAGGGCCTGAAATGGTTCTGTTGAGACTTTTGGGCATTTATCAGGAAACCCAGGTCCTCCAGAATATCCTGTGTGATACAAAGAGAGGACCTGGCCTACTGGTGTGACTTTCCTGATATTAACCATATTAACCAGTCATCTAGGTAATGAGAGACAATCTTTTGCCTCCTCAAATATGCCGCCACTACAGCTAGGCACTTTGTGAACACACTTGGTGTAGAGGATAGGTCAAAGGGGAGGGCTGTGAACTGATAGTGGCAGTTCCCTGTCCTGAATCTGAGGTACTTTCTGTGAGTGGCCCTGACTGGAATGTGAAAGTATGCGTCTATCAGATCCAGTGACCCTAGTCAGTCTCCTTGTTGCAGTGATGGAATTACTGATCCCAGTCTTACCATCTTGAATTTTTCCTTTTTTAAGTGTTTGTGCAAGTATCTAGGTCTAGAATGGGTCACCACTCCTTATTTTTCTAATGGGTCAGAAGTATCTTGAGTAAAACCCCTTCATCCACTGCGAAGGGGAGTTAACTCCAGCAGGAGTTTCTCTGTTGGAGTAGGAGGTGTGAAGGTTGTGTGACTGCAGTCTTGGAAATTTTTTGAACTGCAAGGTCAGACCTTGACTCACTATTTCCAGGACCCACCTGTCTGTGGTAATTCTTTCCCATGCCTGGATATAGTGAATTAGCCTTCCCTCAATGGCAATGTCTGGGTGACCTGTGCAGACTTGCAAAGGGTTCTGTTTCACCTGGGCTTTGGGGACTGGTGTTGCATCTGCACGCCTAGGACCCCTTCTGCCTCTACCTCTGAGGAAACCCCTCTGAGTGGCAAAGTCTAAGTAATGTAAGTGCGGTGGTAGCAACTCCTGCCCCTATCTCCCCTTCCATAAAGCCCGTGGGAAGTGGAGGCCTTTTCCTTCTCAGTATTGCTGTTGTAGGTGGTCTTGTACTTGTCCACTTTTTTCATGTAAGCGTCTGTCTCATCACCAAACAAAGAATTTCTCTCATAAGGAAAATCCATTACTTTTGTTTGAGTGTCCTGAGAGAGATTTATGGTTCTGAGCAAAGCAAACCCTCTTAGGGAAACGGTATGTGCCATGACCCTAGATGCCTTGTCATTGGCACCTACTGCTATGTGGAACTGGAGCTTAGTGGCATCAATGGCAAGCTTTGCTGTATCCACCAGATCCGTGCCAAGTAACTAGCAGCTTTCTCACTCATTGCCAAACTGGAGCTCCAGAGGGCTTTTTGGTACTGAACTGTGTAGATCATGTATGCTGCCTGCCTTAAAAACAGGGAAGCTGAGCTATAGACTTTTTTGCCCATACTATCCAGCTTCCTGGAATCTTTTTCTGGAGGCTGTGCAGAATGGGGTACTTTGGCCTTATCCCATGTAGCAGTCTGGACCACTCCCTCATGATCAGGGTGGGAGTACAGGTACTGCTTGATCACCTGATATTTCTTTTCCATTTTCTTCTCAATGCCAGCAGCCGAAGTGGGTGCTGACAGCACTTTGCAAGTGGCCTTTTTGAAGGAATCGTGTATGGTCAAAAGCAAACTTTTTGTGGGGGTTAAGCCCATCATACCTACCACCTCCACCTCATCCTCAGCAGTCTTCTGCAATGACAGTGAGAGTGTTTACCGTTTGCCTCAAAAAATTGTAGTGTGAGGTGTGGTCATCTGAGGGATGAGGAGGGGAACCAAACTCTTGTTCAGGAGAACTATCAGACTCTAATGGTTCTCCTTCCTCCTCACAGTAAAAGTCAACCTTCTCCTTCACAAGCACTAGAACCAGTACTGGAGCCAGGAGTGGGGGCAGGTATACTCATGAAGCTCCCCATAGCCTGGAAAGCCTGGATGAACTGCCATGCCTCA
Source organism: Neoceratodus forsteri (assembly GCA_016271365.2). NCBI lineage: Eukaryota > Metazoa > Chordata > Ceratodontiformes > Ceratodontidae > Neoceratodus > Neoceratodus forsteri. The sequence goes on from JADMNL010000024.1 coordinate 350,226,550, forward strand.
GCCATGTTCTCTGTTGATGGCATCTTAGCTTTGCCCACTGGCATCTCCTTTCCTTCGTCAGGAAGAGGGACAGCGACACGCTTTTCTTTTTGCTGTTTCTTAGCAGGCACTGAATCTAATGGTTGCTCAGAGGCTCTTTTATTCTTGGTGGGTTCAGAGTTTCCCCGTTCAGATGCCCTGATCTCTGAACCATTTTTTTCTTCTTCTTCTATTTGTCGCCCGCTGACCGGCCCCCCCTCCACTGCCACGAGGCGACATGCTGGTCATCGCCTCTCGCCAATTTTGAGGCACCAGCTGGCCCGGTGTGATGGGGAGACCGGCTTCATCCTGCCGGTCGACTTCTTTTCTCCTCCAGTTTTGTCCCACCCTCGAGCGTGGAGCCAAAGCATGCAATGACGCCAATGGCTGAGCCGCGCACGCGTCCGTACACGGCACACCGGGCGTCTTTCTCGACTCCGCCCCTCTTGTGTGGGTCCACTGCGCCAGGCCCCAACCACCGCTAGGGGCCAGTCAAGCAGTGGATTCTGTCCCCACCCCTCCCCAGGAGAGGAGAGCTGTCCTCTGGATGCTCAATCCTCCCCCTCCCTGGCCGACCCCCATTGACCCGCTCGCACCACAAACAAGGGTTGCTGGCATGGCAGGAGGTAAGGCAGAATGCCTCAACCCTCCACCCCACTGGACCGGCCTTCTCTGAACCATTTTTAGCAGTCTTATCCTTCTGCTTACTGGGGCCAGACCATATTCTAAGCCTTTAGGTGATGTGAAGGCTGACTGAGAAGCCATAAGGTCTTCTACGTTTTCTAGCCTTTTTCTTTTGCTTTTTATAGCAAAACCTTAATACACAGTTCATAACTGACAAAATCATGATCTGGAAAGCTGGCCCATCAGCGCAGTGGTTGGATTTCTGCTTGCGACGCCGGCGACCAGGTTCAGGAACGGACCCGTGGCACCAGAGGGCCAGCCGGAAGGGGGGGGAGAAGGCTTGAGCGTCAGAAGACTGCTCGCCTTCTCCTGAGGGGAGGACGGGGATGCTGCCCGGCGCCTGTTGACTCCTGGTGGAGGCCGGGAGCGCAGCAGCACACGGGGCTCAGATGACTAGAGGGGCGAGGCGGATGTCGACATGCGCCTAGTTGGCAGGATGCCACACCTCCAGGGAGAAAAAGCAAGGAGGAAAAACGCAGCCCTGGGACAACCGGACGATGGCTGCCACCCTCCCGCCGGCATGGAAAACCTCAATCAGTCATTCCTGCCTCAGCAGCACCCCAGGGCCAATTGTAGTGTGCGCTGGCCGCCCCATCGGTGCCTTCCTCCTCAAAGGAGGGGGACCCGTAAAGCAAAGGGATACACTGGGTTACCCGGGGGCCGGCTGCAATATGAGGCGGAGGCTGAGGGGGGTAGGGTGCCAGCGGGGGACTAGAAAGGCCTGAAGGAGTGGCCAGACTGGGGCAGGAAGGAAGGGAAAAAAAAATCATGATCTGGAATGAGGCACCTCAAACACAGCTCGTGGCAGTCTGCCTTAGTCAGGAGTTGAAACAGATTTTACAATTTTTAAAGCCTGTAGGTCCTGTTCTCATTTGGGGTCTGTCAGTCATGCCAAACACCTGTGACTGTACAGAATTGCTTTGCTTCCCAACACACCAAAATTATAAAAAGGTAGATTGGTTCCTTTCCAAAAAGAACTGCCAGCTGGCCCACCAGCACAGTGGTAGTGCTACCGCTTGCGACGCCAGCAACCTGGGTTCGGTAGCGAGCCTGGGCACTGGAGGGTCGGCCAGGGGGAGAAGGATCGAGTGCCCGGAGGGCTGCACTACTTCTCTGGGGAGGGAAGGCTGCAGTCCCACTGCAATACCACCACCTGGGTGACCATAAGTGGAGGTGCAGTCAGGACAGTAGGAGACAGGGAGGGGTGGATGTCAGCCGAGGAGCCGGAGAGAAGGCACATCTCTGCATGCCTTCATCTCCTTGGCCCCTCCTTGTGTGCAGACGTCTGCAGGGGTAGGGACAAGAAGACATGAAAAAGTCCTGCATCTGCTCCTCAGTATCCACCTACTATTGGCTGAAGGATGGTGGGGTTCTGGGTCTCCCCTACATACCACTTGGGGGGGTAATCATAGAGGAAGGACACACGGAGGAGTGGAAGTCCCACAATCCTTGGCGCAGCCTGAGCAGTTGCTTTGGGAATCCCTGTGAGAGGGAGCAGCCATGGAGAGGAAGGGGACAGAAACACAGGTTACTCACCTATAACAGTAGTTCTAGGAGTGGTATATGTTGTTCATCCACACTTCTTGGCATGTCCTTTCCCTTTAAGAATATTGCCGTAAGGTCTAAAAGCTGGCTCCTCCCACCCACCCGGGTGGTATATCCCTTGCCTCCGCCCATTGATGCCAGATCTTGCCCGCTGGAAGCAGTGGTTCTGCATTGAATCTGAGGAGGTTGGGTGGGTCCGCGTGGATGTATAACATATACCACTCCTAGAACTACTGTTACAGGTCAGTAACCTGTGTTTCTAGGGATGTGGATATGTTGTTCTTATCCACACTTCTTGGCAAACTCCTAGCAGTTCTCCAGAAGAAGGAAGACAAGGTGCACACCACCTACTTAGGGAACAGAGATTGGAGAACTGAGGCCCCAAACCCAGCATGAATCTAGGTCAATGTGATAATGGGAAATGAATATGTTTGCTGACTTCCAGGTAGCAGCCCTGCAGGTATCCTGGATAGGAATGCCCCTAGAAGCAGCCACCGATGCAACAGTATGGCAGGTGGAATGAGCCCTAGGCTCTAAGGGAGGCTCCCTACCCGCCAACCTATAGCAGAGATTGATGCATGATGTAATCCATCTACCAATCATCCGCTTGGCTGCAGGTCTGCCAGGTGCAGTTTCAGCGTAGGTGGTAAACAGCTGGTGAACCTCTCCCCAGACTACGGCCGTGCGCTCATTGTAATAAGAAAGCGCTCGTCTCAGGTCCAAAGTATGGAGCCTGTACTCGGCCTCTGAGGTGTGACTGAGGTAAGACACTGGCAGAGTCATCACCTGGTTCAGGTGGAACTCTGACACAACCGTTGGAAGGAACTTCGGGTTCAGGTGCAGGACAACCTTGTCCCTGTGGAAGACCAGATAGGAAGACTCAACAGAGAGCGCCTGGAGCTCCCCAATCCTTCTGGCTGACATGATAGCCACCAGGAAGGCGGTCTTCCACGATAGGTGTCACATCTCACTCCTCTGTATTGGTTCGAATGGCTTGCCCATGAGCTTTCCAGTACCAGCAGTAGATCCCACGGTGGTGGTGGTTCACGTACCGGAGGGGAAATATGGTTGAGGCCTCTGAAGAAACACCAGACCACCTTCTCCTGTGCCACTGTCTGCTAACTGGCCCATGCCTGGTAAACAGAGATGGCTGCTGGGTGCACCTTAAGGGTGGTAGACCGCAAACCCCCTTTGAAGAAAGACTAAAGGTAGTCGAGAATGCTAGCCATCTGACAGGACAAAGGGTCCATGTCCTTGCCCTGACACCAAATGAAGAATCTCTTCCACTTGAAGGCATAGCACTTCCTGGTCGATTCCTTCCTAGATGCCTCAACTACAGTGAGGACATCTTTGGAGAGACCCACAAAGCCTGGAACTCTAGCCGCTCAGGAACCAGGCTGTCAGGTGCAGAGACTGAAGGACCGGGTGGAGGACCTTCCCCTGATTGACTGAGAGCAGGCCCAGACATCGGGAGCCTGATGCTGAGGCTGAGGAGACTGGGGTACCAAATCTGGCGGGACCAGTCCAGAGCCACCAGGATCACCTGTGTGCTGTCCCTCCTCACCTTGAGGAGCACCATGTAGATCAAGGGAAGTGGAGGGAAGGCATAAAAGAGGCCTGGGGTCCACGACCTTGAGAAGCATTCCCCTGCAGTAAGTTCTGCTGAGGGGGGTGGGCACAAAACAGCCTCAGCTTTGCGTTCTCCCTGGAGGTGAACAGGTCCACCTGAGGGGTGCCCCACTGGGAGAACAGGCTGTGTACTACCTCTAAATGGAAAGACCACTCATGAGACACCTCACCCGACATGGCTGGGGCGTCCGCCACCTGATTTGAAGCTCCTGCCACATGAATGGCTAGAAGATCTGCCTCCAGTCGGCTCATGAGGGTCCAGATGTGGAGAGCTTCCCTGCACAGAGGCCAGGAGTGTATGCTGCCCTGTTTGCTGAGACAGTACATGGCCGTGGTGTTGTCTGTCTTGACCTGAACCACTTGACCTGGAAGGAATGAAGGCGAACGCAGTCAGCGCCAGCTGAACTGCTCGGAGCTCCAGCAGGTTGATGTGGCATCGGGATTCCTCAGGGGTCCAGAGCCCGTAGACTCTGTGGTCCCCCATGTGGGCACCCCAGCCCATGAGAGAGGTGTCGGTCATCAAGATGACCATCAACTCGAGACGGACAAATGGGATCCCTTCCTGCAGATGCTCCAGGACGGTCCACCATTGGAGAGCGTCCCACATCTTCAGGGTTACAGTGACCAGCTGGTCAAAATGACCTAGTCGCTGAGTCCACTGGCTGGCCAGCTCCCACTGACGGGGACGCATATGCCACCAGGCCCATTGGACCACGGAGGTGCAGGCCACCATGTGACCCAGAAGTTGCAAGAAGTCCCGGGCAGGGCACAAGTGCCCAACCAGAAATAATCGGGCAAAGGAGGACAGAACCTCCGCCCTGTCCATTGGGAGCCTGGCTCTGGCTCAGCAAGAGGCGAGCTCTGTCCCGATGAAACAAATCACCTGCGAAGGCACGAGTTCTGACTTGGCCTCGTTGACTAGGAGGCCAAGGTCGATGCAGGTTGGCTTGCAACTCACAGAGAGTTCCCCCTGCCCAGAAGCGGAGGAACCTTCGGTGTGACGGATGGATCAGGAAGTGGAAGAACGCATCCTGAAGATCCAGAGAGCAATTCCACATGTTCTGCTCAAGTGATGGTATGATCTGAGACAGAGTTACGATCCTGAAGGTGAGAGACCTGAGAAACTTGTTCAGGTCATGCAGATTTAGAATGGGGCGCCAAACCCCTGTCTGTTTTGAGACCAGGAAGCACCTGTAAACGAACCCTGGGTTGACAGGGGGATCCGTGACTCTGACCAATATCTCCTTTCGGAGGAGTTGGGTGATGTAGCCTCAGACAGCTGACCGAGTGTCCACGGTTACCTTTTCCTCCCATGGGGCATGAGCTCAGCTTGGTGGGTACTACTCAAATTCCAGAGGCAGACCCTGGCTGACCACTTCCAATACCCACCTGTCCACTGTGACAGTGGACCAGGTGGAAAGGAAGTGGCAGAGCCGGCCCCCCACGGGAGGACTCAGAGTGGGCGTGACGGGCATGGGTGTGGTCGCCCCATCCCATCACTGTGTAGGCTTGGAGGAGAAGGTTCCAGCCGCGGGACCACTGGGACCCTTCAATTCGGGCTTAAGGACTGCCAAAGCCCCTAACTTGTGCCGAGGGTGCCAAGATTGAGCCTGCTGCTGCTGCCCCGATTGGTACTGGGGCTGCTTGCCCACTGGGGAAGAACGTTGAAAGGGCTTATGCTTCTGCTTCTTGGAACCATGAGATTTCTTCTGGCTGGAGGCAATGAAGTGCAAGGTGGCACTGGACTCCTCCATGTGTTGAAGGTGACCATCAACTCCTGGACCGAACAAGTCGGTGCACAGGAAGCAAATGTCTGCAAGTTTGTGCTGGGCATCTGTCGTAAAGATCGAGATCCTCAGCCAGGCCCTGTGGCGCATGGTGAAGGCAGCCACCACCGAACAGGCACAGAAATCCCCAATGTCCAGAGCCGTCTGGAGTTGCTGTTTTGCCACAGCCTGACCCTGATCCCAGAAATGCTTGACCTTAGTCTGAAGGTCTGCGGGGAGATGAGGAAGCACCTCATCTAGAGAGCCCAGGAGTGCCTGGGAGAAGTGTGCAATAATGACAGCTGAGCTTGCCTGACAGAGACCAAGTGAAGAGGCAGCATAGACTTTTCTGGCAGAGATTTTTTTGGACTCTTTGTCCGGAGTTCTATCAGTGTCTCCTGAATTGCTCAAGCGCTGAAACACAGATTTGGTCATCAACCCCTTAGTCGAGGGGTGCTCTGTGAACAAAAAAAGGAAGCTGATGGGAACCGCATATTTCCTGGCCATCTGGGCCGATGGCACGGGGCAGGAGGCAGGGTGCTGCCAAAGCTCCAGGGCCGTGCCAATAATGGCTTCGGCCACTGGGAAGGTCTCTGTCGGAGAATCCCCTTTTGTCAGAATGTCTGTTACAGAATATTGAGCCTGTTTCTGAATAGGCTCCAGTTTCATCCCCATGGATTCGGAGATGAGACAGAGAATGCTCATGAAGGACGTGGTATCTTCCTCCATTGAGAGACCCCCAAGTGAAACCTCATCGAATGGATAAGAGTGCAAAAAGGACTCCTTGGATTCTGAGGAGTCCAGATAGATCGTCCGACCACCTGAGTCACTTTCAACCTCCTGCAGATGGTTGGGAGTAAGGGTGACTGACAACCTATGCAGGAGGCCCATAGTGGGCTGATACTCCTTGACAGAAGCCCTGGAGGAAGGCTGTTTAGGTCATGGGTCCATCACAATTGGTGGAGAGGCCAGTTTCGGATGATCTGGGAGGGCCATCACCGGCTCTGTGGGTGGAAAGATGGTGTCGGTTAGCTCCGGAGGAGTCGGTGTCGGCCTAGAGGGCGACAGCCATGTGAAGTCCAGTGTGGAAGCCAGGGTCCACTTCGGACCAGCCAGCACCAACTGTTGCCACATGAGAGCCTCATAGTGTCGACGCAACTTGCACTGAAGCCTTTCCTCTTCCAAGGAGGACGAGGATGAATAGAGGCAGCGCCACTTCTTGGAATGCTCATGACATTTGTAAGTTCTCCTCAACTTGTTGATCAAGGATGACAGAGACCTAGACCTCAACCGTTGGGGGGGGACCAATAGGAGCATTCAGAAGGAGCCGGGGAGATTCGTGGATTCTCCAGATCAGGGCCAGGGACCATGAGGAGGTTCCCAGCAAGCTGGGTTTCCTCCTCGGTAGGTCCAGTCAGAACTGGAGTCCTGAACAAGGAATTGTCGGCCTCATCCAGTGACAATGGGTCGAAGGGGTTGATAACAATTTCGACCGGGTCGTCGTCCCACGTCTTAGTCAGCTGACCTGATGGGGGCACTGTGAAGCCTTGGAGACTCCTGGGAACGAGACCTCTCTCAACCCCAAGAATGACATTGATGAGACTTCTCCTTCTCTCTTGACTCCTTGGAATCCTTTTTAATGGGAATTGGAACTGTGCAAAGCCGATAGGCGCCCCCCCCCCCGGTCTGAAGAGACTGGCACAACTCCTTGAAGGAGTCTGTAAAGGTAGAGCACAGTTTGAGCAATACGAAGACCGATGCTGAAGAGGACTGATTGGCAGCCCAAGCTGCCTCCTCCTCGAAAGCCTTCATTTGCTCCAGTTGTTCAGCAGACTCCTCAGCCGCAGAACCACCCAACAGACCTCTTTAGATTTGACCGATGAGTTCCGTTTCTGCGGTTGGCCAAGCTGTAAGTGTGCGAGGTGATCTTCCAACACTTTTGGCTGGAACAAGCAACAAAAGTCGCAAGCCTGGGTATCGTGATTGTGACCCAGGCAATAGATGCACATGGTGTGCGGGTCGGTGTGAGACATCTTCTGCCCACAAGGGCACTGGCAGAACCCGGATAAGGACTTGTCCTCCATCACGGTCGCGATCAAAAAATGATGCGGTGAAACTCTAACGAGGTTGAGCTTAGGTAAGTATTCTGAAGATTTAAGCCCCAGGTCCTACTTAACGCGGGAGCGATAAGGAGGGAACCTGAATCTTCCAGCAGAAAGGAAGTTCTGCTGTCAAGGGGCAGAGCTGAGGGATATACCACCCCAACCCGGGTGGGTGGGAGCAGCCAGCTTTTAGACCTTCCGGCAAGATTCTTAAAGGGAAAGGTCATGCCAAGAAGTGTGGATAAGAACAACATATCCACATCCCTAGAAACAATAAGTCCAAAAAACAAACTGCTATAAAAATAAGATTAAATAGAAAAATACATCCAAATAGAGCCTCGGTTCCACTAAAAAAGGGAACCGAGACCAAGGAAATAAAGAGCTGCTAAATTCAAAACTGGTTTCTAAAGTTTTTTTTTTATTCATGTAGTAAACTGTTTCCTGAAAAGCAGGAACCACACCGCAACAGGCCTTTCTCCAGTTCCTGGGAACCAATGTGGATTCAGAGAAAACAAAATATATTAAAGCTAACAAAATACACCCTAAGTGACACAGAGTTGTCAGACAACTAAACAACACAATTTAAGTAAATGTAGAAAATACTAAATCATAAACAACTCCGAAGAAGAACAGAAGTCTCCAGGGTGACTGCTTCCTTTAGGTGGAGAAATAAATAGTACAGTTACGTAAGAACTTACTGTAACAGTAGAGCTTCGAGAGAGGCTCTTGCAGTAGGTATTCACATATAGGACTAAGCCGCCAGGCGTCAGGACCCCATGGAAAAATTTCTAGCTAGCAGCCTCTGGTGGGGACCACCATCGCGTCAGGTAACCGCGCCGCTTATCGCCGGTATAAAGGCGGTCCCCACGGCCCGCCTTTCAGTTCTTTCCCGCCAAAGTCCAAAAGAGGCAAGACGAGAGAGAAGAGGATATTTCCCCCCATGGAAATGAAGCAAAGAAACTTAAGGGGAAGGAGGGTGGGAAGGCAATGTCTACTGCAAGAGCCTCTCTTGAAGATCTACTGTTATGGTAAGTTCTTATGTAACTGTGCTATCTTACTTCAAGAGGGCTCTTGCGGTAGGTATTCACATATAGGACTGAGTCCCAAGCAGTCTGGAACAAGGAAGAGCACTCAGGAGGAGGACTGTGATCCATAGCCTAGAACCTCAGGGCTGAATAGGTCTCACTAAAGGAGACCTTGTAGGACAGCAAACCCAAAGCCTGCTCTACGGCAAGAGGCAATGTCCAAACTGTAATGTTTCGAGAATGTATGGACAAAAGTCCAAGTTGCGGCTGCCCAGATGTCTGCCGCTGACACATTCTTGAAACAAGCTGCAGAGACCGCTACTCCTCTGGTGGAGTGACCGCTGACTTGACCCGGAAGGGTCTTGTTGTACTAGTCGTAACAGAGAGTGATACAATTCGCCAACCATTTTGACAGGCATTGCTTAGAAACAGCATTGCCTGCTCTTGTGAGCAAAACAGACAAATAGCTGATCAGTCATCCTGAGATCTTTAGTCCGATTAGTGTAGTATCTCAGGATTCTGTAAACATCCAAAGTATGCAAGAGGTACTCTCCCCTTGACTGGAGTGTTGCATAAAGAAAGCGGGTAGCTCAATAGATTGATTCAGCATAGATTCAGCCACCACCTTAGGGAGAAACTTAGGGTTGGTGCATAGAGCCACACGTTCCTTGTGAAAAATCAAGTACGGGATTTTACACATCAAGGTCTGGAGCTCAGAAATGCACCGAACAGAGGTGCTGGCCAGTAGGAAGAGTGTCTTCCAAGAGAGGAACTTTAAATCAGCTGCCGCTGCTGGCTCGAAGGGAGGCAGAGTGAGCTCCTTCAAGATGAAATTCAAGTCCCATGGAGGGGCAGGAATGCGAATAGGGGGTCTCAAATGGAGAACCCCCGCTGAGGAAAGTTTTAGAGACTTCCAACTGAGCAAATGTCCTGTCTCCAAATGGGATATGGTAGACTGAAATAGCTGCCACGTGGACCTTTAATGAGGAATGGCTGCGACCCAGATCGAAGAGGTAACACATGTAATCCAGGACTTTGTTAACAGGGCATGAGAAAGGCTCAAAGTCTTTTGAATTTGCCCAGATAGAAAACAGTTTCCACTTCATCGCATAGATGGACCTGGTGGAAGGCTTACTCGCCTCCACCAAGATGTCTGCTACTAAAGGGGATACTCTGAAGAAAGTTTTAGCTACGTCTGCAGGAGCCAAGCATGGAGATGATGGGATTTGAGACCTGGATGAACAACGGTCCCCTGATCCTGGGTCAGCAAGTGTTGCGACAGAAGAAGAGGAAGAGGAGGTTCCTCTGAAAACTGTTGCAGAAGAGAGAACCAAACTTGCCTGGGCCAGAAAGGAGCAATGAGAATCATTCGAGCCCCTTCCGATCTGAGTTTGTTCAGGACTCTCGGAATTAAAGGAATGGGAAGGAAGGAAGGCATAAACGAATCTGTCCCTCCAACCGACAGAGCATCTCGACAAAAACTGTCTCGCCCTGGAGTGAGCGAGCAGAAGGTGGGAAGTTTTGCATTTTGAGGAGAGACGAAGAGGTCTATCTGAGGTGTTCCCCATTGCCGAAAGATGTCGTTTGCGACCTGCTGATCTAACTCCCATTCGTGGGACCTGGCTGAGTTCATCTGCCAGTGTGTTTTCCACTCCTGGAACGTGAACTGCGGTCCAGTGAAGGTGATGTTGGGCTGCCCAATACCAGACTATCATCGCCTCCCGGCACAGGGGGTAAGAACATGTTCCTCCCTGTTTGTTGAGGTACCAGACTATGCACATGTTGTCTGATTGGATGAGGATATGACCGGGGAGGATGTAGGGAAGAAGAGCCTGGAGGGCATAAAGGACTGCCCTCAGTTCGAGCACACTGATGTGCAGATTTTGCTCGAACCGGGACCAGCTGCCCTGAGTCTGGTGAGACCCTAGGTGGGCACCGCAACCTTCTCCTGACGCATCTGTCATCAGCGTCTGGGAGGGGGAATCAATGCAGAAGTGAACTTCCAGACACAGATTCTCCTGAACCATCCATCATTGCAAGTCTCTGATCATGGGATCTGATACTAGTACCTCTTGGTCTAGATTGTCCCTGGTCTGGTCCCACTGTGACCGAAGCGTCCACTGAGAGATCCTCATATGGAGCCGAGCAAACGGGACTGTTGGAATGGCAGCCACCATTAGCCCAAAGAGGCGGAGGACTGACCTGCCTCCAACCCTCCTGTGGCAGGATAGAAGATGAGCCTAATTCTGAAGGGTCTCTACCCTGTCCGGAGGTAAGAAGGCTTTGCCGGTGGTTGTATCCAGAATCGCCCCAATAAACTGGACGCGTTGGCAAGGGACCAGATGGGACTTGGCATGGTTGATGGTGATACCCAGGCTGGTAAGAACCTGCAGGGTAAGGCAGAGGGAGTGCAGGAGTTCCTCCCTGGATGGGGCCTGCCAGGTATGGGAATACCTGTACGCCCTGGGTATGCAGGTGGGCCGCTACCACTGACAGGCATTTGCTAAACACTCAGGGGGCTGAGAAAAGACCAAATGGGAGGGCCTTGAATTGGCAGTGGTTCCCCTGAAAGCAAAAATGAAGGTATTTGCGATGGGAAGGGCATATGGGGATATGCAGGTAAGCATCCTGCATGTCCAGAGCACACAGCCACTGTCCCGGCTGAAGCAGAGATAGAAGGCGCTGTAAAGAGAGCATTCTGAACTGTTTGTACTCCACGAACATGTACAAGGAGTTGAGGTCTAGAATAGGTCTCAGATCTCCCATCTTCTTTGGAACTAGGAAGAAATGGGAATCATAAGCTGTCCCCCAAATATGGGTGGGGACTGATTCTATCGCTGCCTTCGCGAGAAGGGAGATGATTTCCTCTAGGACCAGAGGAAGATGTTGCGGGGAGTAAGATGACTGAGGGAGTGGGTGTTGGGGCGGTTTCTACATAAACTCTTTTGAGTGTCCCACCGCTATCAGCTGGAGCACCCAAGCGTCCGATGTTATCCTCTCCCAGCCCGGCAGATGGGAGGAGAATCTCCCCCTACCAGTTCTTCTGGAACGTCCAAAGGCAGCGGGAGAGGCAGGGAGTCAGGAGGTGTGGGGCAGCGCAGCAGCCGGGGCTCCTGCGGCTTTTTTGCTGGGGAGAGTCTTGGTTGCTGGAGGGGCCCCGACATTTGTTGGCATGTTCTCCTTGTGGCTTTTATCTTTGTCAGTTTTGGCAACAAAAAGGATGTCGCTGCCCTTGAGGCGGTCTGTACATAGTCTGAATAGACTTGAGTGCTGTGCCCTTCTCTTGCAGTTCGGTTATGATGTCCTTGACATCACCCCTGAACAGCACTGAACCCCTGAAGGGAGCATCCTGTATAGCTTATTGCACTTCAGGGACCAATCCTGACACGCAGAGCCAGGTATGATGCCGTAGGCCTACGGTGAAAGTTGAGCTCCTTCCAGCTGTGTCCACTGCATTGTAAGTGGCATGGAGCATGTGCCAACAGGCCGAGCGAGCGGAACAGACAAGGTCACCCACTTCCTGCTTAGCTTGTGACTCAGGAAGGGAGTCCAACTTAGATTCCACCTGACTAAGGATACACTTCTGGAAATCCCCCATATGTGCAACATAATCAAGGGCCCTGATGCCTAGGGTAGAAGAGGAATAGATCTTCTTCCCGTATTGGTCCAGAAGCCGGGATTCCTTATCAGGCAGAGATGAGCTTAAGTGTTTAGGGTTGGGGGAGCGGCCGTGAGCGGCGCTGATGCCGACTGAATCTGCCTTGGGGTGAAAGCTAAGAAAGTCTACACCCTCTGGAGCCTGGTATAGCCCGTCCGCCTTCCTCGGAAGGGGGGCTGATGCGGAAGGTTGTTTCCAGATGGTGGAAACAAGATCTGCGTGAGGCTCTATCCAAGATGAAATCAGCATGGGAGCGGTCTTGGGCAGATCCAAATGGGCAGCGAGTTTTTTACACTGTGGATCTGGCTCCACTGATTGCCACTGATGTACTTCCTGGATTTTCCTTAATAACTCCAGAAAGGAGGGGTCTTCTGGAGGGGACTTCGGAGGATCCCTGGGCCTTGGGCATTCTGGAGTGAGGGGCTCGTCTTCGGGGTCAGAGTGGCCGGCCTCTGTGTTCGAGTCGGAAGTCTCTGAAGAAGAGTAAGAAGACTCTTCCCTGGGAGAGGGAGGGAGGGACGACCCCTCTGGGGAGTTCCCGGGGGCGCATATCCTCCTCGCCTTGGGCACCTGAGGGTTCTCCTCTGGTGTCGGGCAAGGGGAAGGGAGTCTCCCGTCTTGGACGTAGGGGGTCCGGTATAGGGACCGACGTCGAGAGACGACACTCGACCTCCTTGGTGATCTGAGCCTGGCCTCAGCCCTCCAGGAGGCCAAGGTCTCCTTCAGATCTGCCGGTGGTGGTGGTGGGGGATACGGGTACTGGGGGTACCCTTAAAAGGAGTATCTGTAGCCTGACAGCGGGCAGCCCGGGGTCGGGTACTGAGGCATCAGGTACTGTGGCGCCAGATACTGCAGCATCGGGTACTGCGGCACTGGATACTGAGGGGCCAGGTACTCCGGCAACGGGTACCCTGGAGCCAGGGGCTCTGACAGAGTAGAAGGACCTGGCAAAGGCCCTGCTGGCAGGCCAGATGGAGGAAGCGTTGGCCCCGTGGGCTTTGGGCCCGGCATAGGTATACCGCCGAGTGGGTCCGATGGTCCTAATGGAGGAAGAGGTCTTCCATCGGGCAAAGGGATGCCGCAGGGTGGCTCCGGGTTGGCTGGCATGGGAACTGGCATCAGGGGGTCTGGCATAGGAGGAGGGATCCCTGATGGCAGCATCCCAAGGTCCTCGGTGATGACTGGGGAAGGATGATTATAATCCCCGGGTGTCAGTCGAGGGGACGCGGGGACCTCAGTGAGCAATGTGGTGAGATGTTGCAGAGAGCCTGGGGCATCAGATGGTATGATAGGTTCTGGTGCAGGCTTCTTGGCCGGGCGATCGTCAGGGTATCTGGTGTCCGACTTATCGGCCATGTCCGGATGGATGTCGGAGGAGCCGGCATCCAACTTATCAGCGGACTCCCTGTCTGAAGAAGGCCGTGAAGGAGTGGTGACCTTGTTGGAAGGGGGTTTGGCTGGGTGCTCACCTGAGGGGGAGAGTGGCTTAGCAGCCTTGTCCAGGTAGGCGTCGGTAGGACTGACGTCCGACCTACTAGACCCGCTCAGACCGGAGGGCCGCAGAGGAGGAGAGGCCTTGGCGGGAGCGTAGGCCTCCTTTGCCCCAGAGGCTCCCGAAGGGCCAGAGTGTGAGCCCAATGGAAGGGAGGATGCCTTCTTAGTAGCCACTAAGATGGCCGTCGAAGAGCGATTCCCCAGAGGGGATGTTACCTTGAGGGCCGCGACTCCAGCCGAAGTCGCAGCTGCCGTGGAAGACGACTCCTGCTCCTGGTGCTTCTTCTTGTCATGATTCTTTTTTGTGGCCTTCGGGGGATGTGGATGCCTGCCTAAGCTTTTTCAATGCTTTTTCCATGGATGCCATTTTATTCTTGAGATGGGCTTCCAGGTACTGCTGCCTTCTCTTGCAGAGAGTTGAGTTGAACTTCTGGCAGTGCTGGCACTTCTCCATGGGGTGGTCAAGGCCTAGACAGAAGAGGCACAAGGAGTGGCCGTCCTTGTGTGGAAGCTGGGAACCACACAAGTCGCATTTGTTCTTATGCAATTCGGAGGGCACCGGGGATATCATACACAGCAGGTATTAGAGAAAAAATTGAAGAACCTGAGAAAAAAGGTTGAAAACATTGTAAAACTTTAGGACCGAAGAACGAGTGACGAGCGCTGTTCTACTGCAAGGAACTTTCACAAGCCGACAGCGGGAAAGAACTGGAAGGTAGGCATGGGGAACCACCCCTTCATACCGACGTCGCTTGACTCCGGTCACCTGACGTGAGGTTGGTCCCCCGCCACAGACTGTTAGCTAGAAATTTTTCTGTGGGGTCCTGACGCCTGGCGGCTTAGTCCTATATGTGAATACCTACTGCAAGAGCCCACTTGAAGTAAGATCTGCTGTTAGAGGGCAGAGGTGAGAGTAACCATGCAGCAGAGGTTTCAATTTCATTCTAAGATTCCCTGATTAGAATAAAATCCTAGGCTCTGGGGCAGCTCATTCCAGGGGAATGATTTGCAGTTCTTAAGCATAGTGAGGGAGTCTTGGGGCTTGAAATATAAAACTGATGTTTTACTACATTTTTTAAGAGCTAGGATTAATTTAAAATCATATTGCTATATGAAGATTAATGTAGCTAAACCACTGACTTGCAGTGCTTCTACTACTTATCTATATATGTCAGTATATATTTCAGTAATATTTTTTGGGAAGTTGTTTTTCTTTATTTATTTGTATTGGAGCTAAATTGCTGCTGTTTTCTGATGACGAGTACTTGAAGTGTGTCTTCAATTTTAGTGTGTGTACACTACTAGGTTTCATCCTGTATGGTACAAACAAAAGTAAATAGTTCAGAGTTGTAAGCATAAAATAAAATGACTGCAATAAAAATGAAACATACAGTGCAAAGGAGATCACCACTTCCGGTAAATAAGAAATGTTTAATTCCAGAATCACTGCCTATTACCTTCAAAAGGTCTGACAGTTCAGTGACAAATGAAAATCATCCCCTAACCTAGGTTGAACCACTGACAGTTTAGCACTGCAGTGTACATGTCCAATATGTTACATACAGCTTTATAGCTTTACATTTCAGTAAACCTCAATACCATGGGTATTTGAAATTGTATGTTTGGTCTATTTTCACTGTCAAAATATTTAATGGAATGAGAAACACCCCGTGCCATGTGGCACTGAGACTGGGAGGCAGAGAAATGTAGTAGCATGGAATACTTCCTGCATGCACTTTCGGAAAGAACAAGTTTAAGTAACATGGTCTTCCTTGGAACATCAAATTCCTTAATGAAATAAGAGAGCAGCAGGATCTGAGTAGTTACTCCTGTTTGGGCTTCAATGGCTTGTCTGAAGAAACCCTGTTGGATAACTTTAAGGTAGTGCTCCTTGCTGACGGATCTGGTAGTGTGAGAGTTTCTGGAGCAGATTTTTTCCGGGGTCGATCTTTGGGAACTACTAAGAATTCTGGAGCCTCTGTTGTAAGAGGGGTAGATGGTGCACTGGAAGGACCACTACGAGCTGACGAAGGCAGCGCAATGTCAGTGATTGAGATGGCAGGAGGGAAGATCCCAATCTTTTTGTTGGTGGCTTCCTGAGTTGCTCGTTCGAACTCCCGGACCTCATCCATTGTCATGTCTTTAATTAAAAAGAAAAAAAGAAGCGATCAGTTGCAAACCCCTATTGGAACAAAACAAATGTTTCTAGAAAATAACAATTAACAGTAAATGTTAGACATGCCCTTTTCCATTCCACTTATTTTCAGAACAGAAACGAAAGCAATGTTTTGCTTTGATATTGATATAATTAAGTGTGTGTGTGTGTGTGTGTGTTATAGATATTGTGTGTGTGTGTGTGATATAGATATAAAAAACAGACATTCCATTACAGGCTCCGGTATATGCATACCTTGGTGTGCATTGTAAGCCATAAGGCCGCAGGTCGAGTGTGTTCAACTACCAAAGCGTGCATATATCAGAGCACATTTGCACGCCCCATAGTGGAGTATACGTCTTGTAAACTAGCCAGAATTGTTTGGGGGTGTGAAAAATATAAAGAGTGCAGGTGTGCGGTTGCTGTGGGATAATGCATGGTCATGTGGTGTGTTTCATCCAATCAGGAGACAACATTTTTACTGATTTTTCTCACTCATATACTATATATATATATATATATATATACACACACATACCCATATACATAAATACATAACACAGTAACAGCAAGATATCAAAAATATGTTGCTGCTACTGCTGTCACAATGGATATCTTGCAGGTAAGTACTAAGTATCATTACAGTGGAATACTGAACCAGTCAGAGAGCAGCTTTAACAATGCTAATGACATCACAACTGCTTGATGCAGCACTGAAGCCAACAATTGAAATCAAAGTGAAACAGTCAAATAAATAAATAATAAACAGCTGTTCTAACATTTGAACTAGTATACCAATGTTATATAAACTGAATATACAATGGCCGGGCTCAAAATATGCAGCTTATCATCATTTGCAATGGGACAGGACTTTCATAACTTACATGTGACCTTGTTTCTCCCCATCCCCACTCGGATGATCAGGGTTACCACAACTGTAACCTTCCTCTGGCTGGGATGGTTAACAACTGCCTTCACAGCTGATGCTGCTTTTTTGATGGGCCAGCAAAGGGGAGCTCAAATTCCAGATAGACCACACACTCCTTCCCTGAAAGACAACTGCCTCACCTTCACATCTCATGCACTCAGCTGTCCCAGTGTAGGAGATACTGGGGCTTTCACACGAACACTGGTCTTATCGCAATGTACTGCTGCTGTGGTACTGGGCCAGCCCTTTCATACGTTTTTAAAAATGGATTTAACAGGATGTAACAAATGAGATACAACATCTCATTTTTTCATGTGGTCTTACCTTTATACAGTTTAAGAGTCAGGAGGATAGCACCGGGAGGTCAAATGGTTTGGTCAAGGTCACAACAAATCATTGACCCTGGTGGTGTCTGAACCTGGGATCTCCTACATGGCACCAACACATCTAGTTCTCATCTTGATTATTCCTAGTGATAGGATATGCAATGCCAGAGAAAGGAAATGTGTCTGGGAACCCCAGATCCAACCATGTATGTGAGTCTGTAACTCAGTGGTTAGAACTCGGACAACATTCCAGGAGCCCGGGTTCAATTCCCAGTGGGTCACATTATTTCTTTCTCACTACAGTCTGGGATCTTCTGGTTCACAGTGCTGTGATCTAACCACTGGGACACACCAGCCTCCCTTTATCAACATCTCGGGTGGTAGAATCAGCTGCTCATACTGATTTCATTGCCTGAAATGAATGGCGCCATGTAAACATTTTATTAGTGATCACTGAACACACAGCAATACCTTTTTCTCATGACCACAGTTCAGCAAACCTTGGATGTGTCCTTCACAGCTCACATCAAAGCACCCTTGATGGTCATTCCATTTATCTTTTTTTTTTTTTTTGTGTGTCATTTCTTTATCCTCCCCATGTCTTCCCATCAGCCTCTCCTTTGGGCCATCAATGATCTTGTTTCCCTACTGCTCGCTCGCACTCCTGCCCATTGCCACCATCTTCCACCTCAAATGGCAACCACCCTTGGGGTAATCCGGTGTAACCTTTCACGGATGGGTTCTCCCCTTCCGAGGAGAAAGGTGCTGGCGGGGGCCATCCGGCACAACACTTGGCCCTTTGGGTGCTGCTGAGCTGGTCTCTGGGGCCCGACCAGGGCACTTGTGGCAGCAAAGGGACTGGATGGCCATCATCCAGTCGAGTGGAGGAGAATTTTCCCTTTTCTCCCTTGGGGGCGCAGCGTGCCATGACATCAAGGCGTACGCCAATGTCTGCAACGCCTCCTAATTAGTTGTACTGTGCACTGTTATACCAGTCTCCACCAGGGGTCAGCAGGCACTGGACCACATCCCTACCCTTCCCCCCTCGAGAAGGTGAGCAGTCATTTGACACTCAAGCCTTCTCCCATGGCCAGCCCTCCAGTGACCTGAATCCATTCCCAAACCCGGTTCGCCAGCAGCACAAGCGGAAATCCAACCGCTGCGCCAACGGGCCAGCATTGATCTTTGTTTTAAATATATTTTTGTTCTTCGCAATATACTTTTCAAACTCCCATTTCTACATGATATACCACATGGTGTTTTCAGATAAAACTTACTCTGCCAAGCTCAGTATGCAACATAGTCTCACATTTAGAATTTAACCTCACATGGCTTGAAAAATACAATAACTTGTTCATGCACAAGTTTAAAAGCTTTCTGTGCTATATTCACTTATGGATGTGCTGCAGCACCAGGCAGCAAGGCATAACACGAGGCAGAATGAAAAGTATTTTTTTTTATCAAATAACAGAATTAATATCAATTGTTTGTAAATCGGGGACCAGACATGTGCCATCACTGCCATTCAGGTGGCAAGAGGCACCAGGTTAACATTGCATAAAAAAAAAATCCTCCACAAGCTGTGTCCCTTTAAATCCAGCAGTGTCCCCATGCCATTATTAATATTGTTTAACTATGGTGCAGGACAGTGTTGCTGTGTTAGCCTCAGGAAAATCTAGTACACTTTTTTGTGGTAATACCTTTTATTAGACTAACGGAAGAATTTTTACACAAGCTTTCTAGACCTTTCAAGTCCTTTCACCAGGTGCAGAGAAAACAAACCAGCATTTCAGAATATATACAAGAGTTTGTGGATCTCAGACCCTTTGTTAAGCAAACTAGGACTGACAACAGAATGCAAGTTATTGGGGTATTTACCCACGCCTCATGTGGCGTGTAACAAGGCACAGCCAAGTGACTTAACAAGGACAAGAAATCATTTCTAACTGGCAGCTGTTTATAAAGTTCTTATTCTCAAAAATGATATGCATTTACCTAAATTATCCATATTTAACTGTACCTGAATAAAAAGTGATATAAAAACCTGCATTTTGCATTGTCTTGTTTTTATGGACAACATTCTGTTACAGTTCTCTTCATGGAACCAGTAATTTGGAGTTTTAACTACAGTATGTCATGGTTTGTGCAAAGAACTCTAAACAGGGTTCTGGTAGGTCAGCAGCTCAATGCACAAATGGGTGGGAACTATGCGCCGGAGTCACGTATCCTGCCTGCGTAGATCTGCACCTGCGAATAGGTGCGCACCCAGGGTATGCACCACGGAAGCACACCTGTCTGTGGCCCCGCCTCCCCCCCCCCCAGTGCATAGGACTCCAAAGGGCGGCCGGGTACGGGGTTGCAGTCCCAGGCAAGCATCCAATCAGATGCCCGTCATGGGCCGAAAATGGATCCCTTGCGCTGACAGGCGTGGGTCCAGATGCGTGAATGTTCTCCACAGGCACCTGGACCAGCGCGCACATGCCCCTGTGACGGGCTGGTGGTTGGCGGCCCCCCTGCACTGCAGGGCCACCGCCTGGGATGGCAGTCCAACCCCCCTGCCCATGCCCCTGCCCACAGTGGGCCAACCCCATGTCGGTACCACTGCCGCTGGCGACAGCACTTGCCCGCGGGCTCTTCAACCGGCAGGCCAGCTGGCCGGACAGTGACCCCCCGTGGCACCAACCCCTCCACCCATAGCATCGTCACCCCCATCCCCATACCTTTGCAGCATTGCAGACCCTGAGATGACCAGTGGCACAGCCCTCCTCTCACTGCCATGGGCGCTGGCCATCTGACATCGCGGGTGTGCATCTGCTGTGCGCCCCTGCGTATGTCAGATGGCCGGCAGCTGTGGCAGTGAGAGGAGGGCTGTGCCGCTGGCCATCTCGGGGGAGGCACCGCTGCAAAGGTATGGGGGACAGGGGGGTGACGGTGCCGAGGGGGAGACCAATGGACACCAATGCAGGGCAGGGGTGCCGGGTTCAGGGTGGAGGGGCATGCACCATGCTGTGTGGCAGGGGAGGGTTGCTGCGCACGTAGGAGGTCGGGGCACAGAAGGGTCTGTGTGTGTGCATGCTGGGGGAGTCCTCAGTCGCCAGGACCAGTGTACCAGTGTGTGGTTGGGGGTGTTGCATGAGTGACACTGGGTATGGGGCTGTCATGTGGGGTGGTGGAGCACATAGGGGCCACAGCCACAGCTTTCCTAGCACTTGCCTGTTCGGGTGCCCCAGCCCTCCCCATTGGCTAGTGGGCTGTGGCGGCAGGGGGGCCACTTCCCAGCCCCCCAGCAACGGATGGTGCAGTACCTGTGGGCCCATATCAGGCTTATGGCAGGGTTTTCCCTGGCATAGCCTGCCCACCCATCTGCACCCTTGCGGTCAGCACTATGTGTCTTGGTGCATGGTGCGTAGTGCTGGCACGCCCCTTGCTCACCCCCAGCACGATGCTCTTCGTGCAGCGGGGGGGGGGTTGGGTACATATGTGCTGTGTGCCCCTTAGTGTATCCCGCACGGGGGGGTGCGTAGGGTGCGGAGTGGTTGCGTGCCCCAGTTACGCATGCTTAGCCACTCTGCCCCATTAGTGCATAGAGCCCAATATTAGCATTCTGTACACAAATCGTGGCATGGTCAAAAACTCCACATCAGTAATTCCATGAAGTGAACTGTAACAGAATGCTGCCCATAAAATCACGACATTGCAAACTACAGTTTCACCTATCACTTTTTTATTCAGGTACAGTTAAATATGGATACTTTAGGAGAATGCACATCATTTCTGAGAATAAGAACTTTATAAACAGCTGCCAATTAGCACACATTTCCTGTCCCCCTTTAACCATATGAGAAGTGGGTTATTCCACACTTATCAATGTCCTGGAGTGCCTTATTGTGATTATACAATGGACCCATGTATAAAATAAACTTTAAAATGCATTTAATTATGTTTTATTTTGCTTTTTATAAAATACAATCGTCAGCTGTGGGTTAATGCAACATTTACCCATGGGTAAAAACCTTAGCTGACTTATCAGGTTACATGATTTTTTACATCCACTGTATAATCTTTGTTATCATCTGTCGTAGGCGGGCAGGCTGTCCCAATGGTAAGGTGTTAGCCTTTTGAGTAGCTACCCGGGAGACCCAGACTCAGGACTGGGCTAAAGCTTTAAGGTCCGGGGCTGTGGAGGCAGGGCCCACTGCTGAGATAACACTCTTAGCCTCCAGGGGAAGAAAGGCACAAGTTACTTGGCAACTGATGACCTTCTGCAGGCCAACCACAACACTGACACTGGCTTCAGTTTCTAAGGCAGCTGGTAGCTCAACCTCCTGGCTGAATGACTGGTGCCGACCCAGTGGTCACCAAGATATGTTAAGAAAAATGAACAAAAGAAGCTAAAAGAGGATAAATATCAAACTCTGGTGATAAAATCCTTGTATTTGTGCCATTATACCCTGTTATGGGAACAAATGTGATGCCATAAATAAAAATACTGAGCTTTACTACCAAAAAAATATAAGGTGCACATTTTACATGGAAGCTCAAATACCAAAAAGGAAGTAAAACAAATTAAAAATGGCATAAAGAAATTAAAGGAGTCGTATACTTCATGTTCTCAAGAACAGTTGCTGGGTGGCTCAGGTCTTTCAGAAAGAACAGCACCAGTTTAGATCTGCCGGGCTTTAACTTAAAAGTTCCCCAAGGTAGCCACAGCCAATTGGACTTCTGAGTGTTTCACTCTGCGGCCAGCAAAAGACAGTTGAGATGTCTGGGCTGTTATTCCTTAAAAACTGGATTGAAATGTTTATAGAAAAAAAAAAAACAGAACATACGCTTGTTTTGGCGCTGCTGTCTATTTCATCCAGGGAATTTGCAGAATTCTGTTCATGGCAAACTTTAATGTTGGTTTGCTTATGCATATTTTTCTCATATTCTCGAACACCTTCCATAGACATATCTGAAAAAAGTCCAAGATGTTGGCATTTCCTGTTAGGAAACGTGCAGATTGTTAGGGTCTTTTTAGGGAGGGAAGGAATGGTCTGATAGCAAAAGCGACAGATGGGTTTAACAGAAGCAGGGAGACTAGTTTTATGAAGAGTGAGGGGTTTTATAAAGTTAGTTAAGCCAGCGGAGGAGCTTTTAAGAAGGTTCAGAGGAAGGGGATCAGGAGGGGGGGATAAGGAAGCGTGAAAAGTTTGTAAGGGTTTTTTTTTGTGTGTGACAGGTGATAGGTAAAAGGCTTGAGAAAAGGCCTTGCAGGAGGCAAAGATCTTCTAAAATAGCTCTTTTAGAAGATCATTAGGAGAAAGGGTAGCATTTTCTAGTTACTTATTTATCTTGTACTTACCTTGAAAGAATTTGTGACAGATGTCACTACAATTATACATCTTTAAAAGCTTTACAGATATTGGCAATACTCTATTTCAGCACCACTAGTAAAACATCATTTATTTTTTTGCTCATTATATGTCTGTAGTATTTGAGAAATAAATTCTATTGCAGTTTGGTGTCTGGTAGTGCAAAACTTTCCTAAACATCATACAGGATAGGTTTCCCTGTATGGTCTAATGTTAACCTTAAACAGATAAAACATGTGTACTGAGTTAAGAAAGTGTAAGGGTGCAGTTCCTTAAAAAAATTACAAATAAAATTGTTTAGGGTTGGCAGTATAGCCTAAAGGTTAGAGTAATAAGCTGAGAAAGAGCTTTGTACATCCAGCTGATCTGGGTTTGATTCCCACAACCTTCACTTGCATACTGTGCGACTCTCAGCAAGTCACTTAACCTCTCCAGTGCTCCCAGCCCCTGAAAACAGGCACTTGTGCCTAATGGGCCTTACCCAGTTACCAAAGAATAATAAAAAAAAAGTGTTAATGAGATAAGGTAATAAGATGAAAGGTTTGTTAAAGTAGTCGTGCAAACGAGGGGACCTACCAGACTTGAACTATCATCCAGCCACCTTCTTCTTAGGGCATTATGTCAATGATTAATGATTAAGTTTAGATTTTAAAAAACATATTTCATATGCAGTAAAGGTCCCATGACATCAAGCCTACTTGTGCAGGTTCCCAATAGTGTACTATTTGGAACATGCAACAGCAATTTAGATATCGAGGTGGTTGAAGGTCAGCGCCATCTTTATCGCATGTAATATACATTTTTCTAGCTATCCTGTTGGCACAGCAATGGCACTGCCACTTGTGACGCCAGCAACCTGAGTCTGCGAGTGAGTCTGGGGCACTGGGGGGCTAGCCAGGGGAAGGAGGATTGAGCATCTCTCATTGCGCTTTACACCTACAGGGAGGGTTGCAGCTTCCACTGCTCTACTGCCAGCTCGGTAACCACAGGTGGAAGTGCAGCTGAGGCACAATGGAAGGGGAGGATACTAGCCAAGCTTTACATCAGCATGCTACTGCATGCTGGCACACGGAGCTCCCAGTGAGTCGGCACCTTCTGGGGATGGGAATGAGCAGCAGAAAAACCCCAGTGAGGCAGGACAAAGTCCGCTGTCGCTGGTTCCTTCACCAACTACTCACCACACACCTGGGAGACTCTCAATGAAAAGTCAATACTCCTCCAGGTAGTGGCCAGGCCTGGAAGGGGTAAGTTTGGGAGCAAAGGAATAAGCACGGGAGACATTTGGGGATGGGAGTGTCAGAGCTGAAGGGGGCAGCGTTTGAGTTCAGGGGGCAAAAAGAATAAATTCAGTGAAAAAAATAAGGTTTTTAACACAATTTCCTACTTTACAGCAAAATACTGACAGTTGGCATTAGCAGGGATCAAACCTCCTAACATTCTCAAGAATGCTGAATTTCAGGACATTCCAGTCTTTTTTTTTCCACTAAAGGCATTTGCAGAAAATCAGGCTCTTTGCCCCTTAGACTTCATCTGTTCCTGTTGCTTTACCTGCTTTGAAGTCACAAGCCTCTGCTTTGACATCACAACTTGCTGCCACAGAAAAGATTCTGATGTCACAAGTAGAGGACAGTGACTTCAAAGAAAAGTATGGCCACCCTAATAGCTCAGGGGAAGCATGTTCTGAAGCCATGCAGGCAACCTGAGTTTAGAAGCGAGCTAAGGATACCAGGTTGGGAACGCTGGCCATATTACAGAAGGTGTTGTCTGGCAGTCCACTGTAGTCATGAAAGATGGCATTGGGCACGCAGTACTGCAGTGACTCCTGCAGTGGACTGAGGGAGCCTGCTCTATTTGCAGGATGTGTGTGTAGCGATACCACCACATCCCACACCAGGGGAAGAGGGAGGTATTGGTGCACAGGGAACAAAAACCCATATGCCGTCTGTATGACAGCCTGGCTCTCAGGGCCATCTGGGTCCTAGCGCATGCCACCACCAGATCCCCGTTCACACAGTGGACTGCCTTGGGGGGGGGGGCACCCCTGGGAGCACCTGTCATTGAGAGGATGCCATGGAAGACATCATACCAGGACAGGACCCGGTAGAAGTAGGGGACAATGTCCTGATCAGAGTATATCCCTAGGGCTAGCGTATAGCCCTGACACAGAGTCCAGCTGGGGAGAAAAAACTCCATAGAAAAAAAAAGGAAAAAGCAGCTGAAACAGAAGCCTACAGGGTTAAGTACCCATTTTCATGCAAAGTGTCTTCTATGTTAAACAACTAAATGTAGGGAACAGGAGAAAGATATGATTTATCAATAATAAAATAAAACTAATCTAATGTAATGCAGAAAACTAGTTAGATATAATTTTTTTAATGTAAAACTTTATAAAATAACAGACAAACTGGACTGGAATCTGAAGTGTCTGCTCTTTTAAGCAGAGAAAAGAAATCTGAAGTTGAGCCAGCAGGGGGAAGCTGGCCAAAGTGCAGAGTTTGAATTACAAACCACATTCAGTTCTATCTCCGGGCTACCTCTATGGCTGGAGATGATGCAACTTAAAGGACACATTAATCATATTTTTAACACATTTTTTTTAATGACTCCATAGGCTTGTAAAGGATAGGCTGTTGTTTACATTTATACTGACACTGCATTTATTAAAGTAGGATAAATGCAGTTTCATAGCATTGGAAATTGTACACACAGCCTCTTCTGATTCAAAAATCCTGCTCTCAGAATTCTGTGCAGATGTATGCTAGCTCTACTAGAAACATAGAAACATAGAATTTGACGGCAGATAAGGACCGCTTGGCCCACCCAGTCTGCCCATTTCCCTACCTGATGGATAAGCTGCAGATCCTAGTTAACCAGCAGCCTACTTCTTCCTACCCCCACCCCCTAGAATTGCCTTATGGCTGTCCCATGCATGCTTGAATTCCACCACTGTTTTTGACTCCACAACCTCCTCTGGAAGGCTGTTCCATGCATCCACAACCCTCTCTGTGAAAAAATACTTCCTTAAATTACCTCTGAGCCGCCCCCTTCTATCTTCAAATTGTGCCCCTTGTTCTTGCACACCTCTTTTTTTGAAAGATGCTACCCTCTTGGACTTTGTTGATTCCCTTGAGGTACTTGAAAGTTTCTATCATGTCCCCCCTCTCCCTCCTTTCCTCGAGGCTATACATATTAAGCTCCTTAAGTCTCTCTTCATATGTCTTCCGGTGCAGACCCTGCACCATTTTAGTTGCCCTCCTCTGGACAGCTTCCATCCTGTCTATGTCTTTGCGGAGATTGGGTCTCCAGAACTGCACGCAGTACTCCAGATGTGGTCTCACCAGCTGTCTGTACAGAGGGA
The DNA here is from genome assembly GCA_016271365.2 of Neoceratodus forsteri. NCBI lineage: Eukaryota > Metazoa > Chordata > Ceratodontiformes > Ceratodontidae > Neoceratodus > Neoceratodus forsteri. The sequence continues at coordinate 350,252,592 of JADMNL010000024.1, forward strand.
TAATAACTTCTTGTTTTCTGCTGGTGATGCCTCTCCCTATGCATCCCAGTATCCCCCGGCCCTCCTTGCTGCCCTCTCACATTGCTTGCCCATCTTTAGGTCATCTGATATGACTACCCCCAGGTCCCTTTCCATTTTTGTTGTTGTTAGTATCTCACCCCCCATTGTGTACTCTTCCCCTGGGTTTTTGTTTCCCAGGTGCATTACCTTGCACTTCTTAGCATTGAATCTAAGCTGCCATACATTTGACCATTCCTCTAACCTTGCCAAGTCCCTTCTCATCCTTTCCACCCCACCTTGTGCATCAACTCTGTTGCAGATCTTTGTCATCTGCAAAGAGACATACTTTCCTTCCAGTCCCTCTGCAATGTCGCTTATAAAGACATTGAAGAGGACCGTCTAATACTGAACCCTGTGGTACCCCACTGCTAACCCCCCTTTTTTCAGAGTGGACTCCATTTACTATTACTCTCTGTGTCCTATTCTCCAGCCAATTCTTTACCCAGGCTGTCATCTTGGGACCCACTCCCAGGCTGGCTAACTTGTATATTAATCTTTTGTGTGGGACTGTGTCAAATGCCTTGCTAAAGTCTAGGTAGGCCATGTCCACAGCTCCTCCCTGATCTACTACTTTGGTCACCCAGTCAAAGAAATCTATCAGATTTGTCTGGCATGACCTTCCTGCTGTGAATCCATGCTGCCTTGGGTCCTGTGCCCTCTGGCCTCTAGATCTAACAATTCTTTCCTTCAAGTGATTCCATCATTTTCCCACCACTGAGGTTAAACTAACAGGTCTGTAGTTTCCTGCTTCTGCCTTGCTCCCACTTTTGTGAAGGGGAATCACATCTGCCCTCCTCCAGTCCTCAGGTACCACCCCATCCTCCCATGATTTGTTAAAGAGGGTAGTCAGTGGTGTCACTAGTTCTATCCTTAGTTCTTTTAGAATTCTGGGATGAATTCCATCAGGCCCCATTGCTTTGTCCACCTTCAGTTTTAAGAGTTCTTTCAGAACTCTTTCTTCTGTAAATGGGCTGGTATCAACTTCTGTATCCAGAGTGTTTCTACTGTTTGTTTTAGGTACCTCCCCCTCTTCCTTTGTAAATACTGAGCAAAATATTTGTTTAGTATCTCTGCCTTTCACAGTCACCCTCTGCCCACCTCCTCCCTCCCCTTTATTAAGCTTCACTATCCCTCCCTTGGTCTTCCTTTGCTCCCTGATGTACCTATAAAGGTTTATCCCCCTTCTTAACTGAGTTGGCTATCTTTTCTCCCGGTTTGGGCCTTTGCTGTTCTGACTGCCTTTCCAGCTTCCTTTGCTTTACTTCAGTACAGTTCTCTGTCCTGTTCCTTCTGTGATTCCTTGTACTTCCTGAATACTTTCTTTTCTCTTGAACCTTCACAGCCACTTCTTTGAGAACCATAGTGGTTTCTTACCTCGCTTCGTTTTGTTTATTTGATTTACACAAAGGCTTGTTACCTCTGTGATGGCAGTTTTTATTATTCCCCATTGTTCTTCCACCCCTCCTTCCTGCCCATTTGCTAGTGCATTCGAAGTGAAAACCATATCTAATGAGGTCACAGAGGAGCACTAACCGTATTCAAATGCGAATAACTTTAAAATGAAAAAGATAGCATGGTACTGTGAGCACTAAAGTTGTTCAGCACAAAAATATCTACAAAATGAGTGGTGTTTCATTTAAAGATACCTTTTATTTTTTTTTTAATTAGCAAAACAAAAAGCAGAAAATTCAGTTGTTTGTCACTTTTTCAACAAACAAATGCAAATAACTTTAAAACAAAAAAATGATAGCATGGTACTGTGAGCATGACATTTGTTCAGCAAAAAAATATCTACAAAATAAGTAGTGTTTCATTTATATATACCTTTTAGTTTTTTATAATTAGCAACAAAACTGAAGAAAATACATTTTGTTTTTCACCTTTTGCAACAAACAAATACAAATAGCTTTAAAACAAAAATGATAGCATGGTACGTTGAACACAAAAGTTATTCAGTACAAAAATATCTACCACATGAGTGGTGTTTCATTTATAGATACTTTTTAGATTTTTTTCTAATCAGCAAATAATTGATGGCATAAATGGATTATGCTACCTTTCTACTAGAAATATTATTGATACTTTTTTGTTCCAATGCGATTAGCGTGATGACATCATAGCCATAGCACTTGTGATGTCGTTAGATGTCGGCATTTAAACAAAAAATATCAACAATATTTTCAGTAGGGGGTAACATACCCCTTATATATTCTTTGCAAAAAAAACTCTGTTAATGCATCAATTTGAGTTGTTATTAAAGCAGCAATAGTATGGAAATGCCATGTTAGGGTTTTCAACACTAACTCCGCATTGCCCCCCCCCCAAGCACCCAAAGGGAGAAAGGCAATACAAGCAACCACATACATCCATCATCAGATAAGACAAAAAACATACAACTCCTTCCAAATGACATAAGAGACATCCATCATGGTCCAGCGCTTCTGTAGCCATGGATACACATGCACACTTGCATACCACCTGGAAAGTGCTGTAAAAAAGTCCCCTAGGATCACACTGTAAATTGCAAGCAAGGAATAACTCATGACAGGGTGTGCAGCAATGCTAAATTACCACATGCCCTAGGTGGGTTGTGAGGCATGAGACACAGTCAAATGCCTTCAACCACATGGGAAGTGTGGTCAGTATATGATTCCTATAGGATCACATTGTAAACTGTAAGTAAGCAATAACACATGGCAGGGTGTGCAACACTACTACATTGCTTTATGCCACAGGTGGGTTGTGAGGCACAAGGCGCAGCTGAGTGCCTTCAGCCACCTGGGAAGAGCGATATAAAATTACCATAGGACCACATTGTAAATTGTAAGTAAGCAATAACACATGACAGGGTATGCAGCAAAGCTAAATTGCTGCATGCCCCAGGTGGACTGTTAGGCATAAAGGTGCAGCTGGGTGCCTTCAACCACCTGGGAAGTGCTGCTTGCTCCAGGTGGGTTGTGAGGTACAAGGCACAGCTGAGTGCCTTCAGCCACCAGAGAAGTGCGATACAAAATTCCCATAGGATCACATTGTAAATTTTAAGTAAGCAATAACCCACAAAAGGGTGTGTGGTTACTGGGGATTAATCAACACCCTGGGTACACTATGAGGCATGAAGCGAGGCCAAGTGTCCTATCAGCACCCAGGGTGTTGATTAATCCCCAGTAATCACACACCCTGGAGTAGGTTATTGCACTTATAACATGGGCTTATTGGAGTGTGATAAATATTAATGTTTTAATTTTAAAATGGGTGAAATGTGTTACTTTTGTAATGTATCCTTCACCTTAATAAAGTAGTACCTGTTAAAAAAGTGATTTGTGTGTATTTTCTTACATTTAAACTGTATTGCAATTCAATTATGTACTATAGGTGTGATAATATATCAGTCTGACACATTATCTGTTCAGAATAATTGTTTTAATACAAATTCAACATACCTAATGGAATGTCATGTTTTACACAGCCGAAGACGGGAAATGACAGAAACGAGTCGTGACAACATTCATTAATATAGTTCCCAACATTGATTTAAAGATGTGCTCATCTTTGCCTTTTTTAAACTGTGAAATGAGAAAACTGTGCAGTGTTTGTTAGGTAAAATAACTATTATACATCAAGTTCTTTCAGAAACGGAGGAACACGTTTCTTGTAGCTCTACTATCCTATAACAATATCGGCACTGTGGAAACAGCACACATGCTCTCAGTTCCACCTCACTATGAGCAAACACTAAAATTGCTAATGTTTGTAGTGCTGATTTTGACCGGAGTCTGACCACACATGGGTGCTGTGAGGAAGAAATAAATTTGATAGAGGCGGGTGGGTGGGAAATTCAAGTTCTCTCTCTCCCTGTGAAATGCACCCTTTATCTCTGTACGGAGAGATTGGCAAAACAGTTGCATGACAGAATATTTCTGTCTGTCTCTCCCCCTCACTGGCAGACTTGCATATTTCTAAGGACGCAGATCATCAGAGACATTCTGTGACACATGTTATTATTTTTGTTCCTAATTACAAATGATATCTCTGATCTGACAAATGGGAAAAGCAAACATTATGTACAGAACAGAATGACAGAAAGACAGTCATGCAGGTAGTTGTTGTCACTTATGCCTTGTCTCAGAAATCTAATCTGACCATAATGTTTGCTTTTTCCCTGTTTGTAAAATCAGACATATCATTTGTAATTAAAAACAAAAATAATACCTGGTGTCACAGAACGAACGACTCGCAATGTTATGGTCTTTCTGTAATTTATATGAACGTCACTTTATGCACACAAGCTGCAAATAAAAAGCAGTTCCAGCTTCACCACTCATTTAAACTCCTATGCCCAAACAACTTGAATCCCTAAGCTATTTTGCACACTGAGCCCCAGAAAGAACACATTGGCCCAGATATTCAAAAGGGTTGCGCCATGCGCAATAGGGTTGCACATGCTCAAGTCCTACATTGTGCCATTCTGCAATATTCAGCAGGAGGCAGTTGCGCCACTGAAAACAGGTTGAGCAACAGCGCACTGCAAATGAATGCATGCTCAACAGGAGGGGGAGGAACCATGCATAAACTGCACAGCCCGATATTCAGTCGGGTTGTGCAGAGTTGTGCAGGCGCAACCCCCAACCTGCGCCTGCACAACTTTGAGCCAAAAAAAAAAGGATCAAGTTGAGGGCCACCCACAGGTGAGCTGCTGTATGCAGAGGCGCAACACAGCAACTACCACCCATGGTTGGCCCCAACTCAGTCCTGTGCCCCCACCAGCCCGGTGCGGGCAGAGCGTGAATCCCCCCCAAACATCTCCATAATGCCCAATCGCGGGCAGAAGGTATAATAACAACCCCGTGCCCGATCGCGGGCAGAATGTATACTGACAACCCCTCCCAAACATCTCCCAATGCCCGATCGCGGGCAGAATGTATACAACAACCCCCAAGCATCTCCAATACCCGATCGCGGACAGAATGTATCAAACCCTCAAACATCTCCCAATGCCTGATCCGGGCAGAATGTATACCGACAACCCCCAAACATCTCCCAATGCCCGTCGCGGGCAGGCGTAATAACCCCAGTGCCCGATCGCGGGCAGAATGTAAAGACCCCCCCAACCGAATATCTCCTGGTGGCCCAGTGGACCGTAATGCCCGATCGCGGGCAGAATGTCAGTGACAACCCCTCAAACATCTCCCTGGTGTCTAGTGTCCCCCCCCACCCACCCGCAAGCCCACCACCCGCTACCCCCGGCAGCCAGCAGCATCCCACCGCCTGCCGCCCCGCCCGACTGTCGGTAGGGCAGCACACCCCAGTGAATGCAGAAACTGAGCCAATGGGCGTGCAGCCCATACATTATGACAGTCAGATTTGTGAAGATGTCATTCACAAATGGACGGTATGAGGCGATATTCAAAGGAGTTGCTCAATAGCGCAACTCCTTTGAATATCACCAGCACACCTCGCAACTATTTTGAGCAGCGCAAGGGCCTGCACCTCAGAATGGCGCAGTTTGAATATCCGGGCCATTATTTACTATAGTAATCTTGTTTCTTCCCAGTGATACTCAGGTATTCATAACTTTCTGCAGTAAGCCTTCTATGTAGGACTGCCCGGAGAGAACAGAACACATGCAAATGATGGAACTCTGCACGTGACAACTTTTCAAATGATGCCCTATACCAAATGCCAGTGTTCTAAACTCAGATTTTACTCTCCGCCTGAAAAGTCTGGTCATTCAGAGTGTCGCTCTTCTACTTTCCATTCTGACGAGAAGAAACTAATAAAATATTGTAAGTATCTTTTTATTTCATTTGCTGCATTATACTTATTGTTTATTGTTATTTAACTTAGTCTTAGCATTATTTAGTTAATTTTTGCCAGTTCCTCTTGGTTCGGTATAACTAGGAGTGAACTGGGTTAGTTTTTACTTTGGTCTGGGTTTTCTGACTAAGAAATCCCATTAGTTTTATAAATTTTAGTTTTAAAACTTTGTTTTTTTTGTAACCACTTTTCTCAGTTACTGAACCGCTAATCCCATACATCTCATTAAAAACAACATATTGGGATACTACTGATACAGCGAGCTAAAAGGGACTGCGGTCTAAACAAAGCTCTGTAATGCCTGTGAAACTGCAACTTACTGTACGTCTGTGCCAAACTTTGCTACGAGTAACTCGGAGTTCACCTGGGTGAGTGGGAAACCAAAACTACTCTCTCCATGGATCGATTCAAAAAACAACCACAGGACAAGGACCGTTTGTGAGATAAACTGTCAAGGTTAGTGTGAACAGCTTCAGACTCTTGCACACATGCTGCACGGACCAACTATAAGGTAAGAATAGCGATCTCTCTTAGGGACTTCTAACACTCAGCGTGCATTTAATAGAGATTAATGAATTGTCAGGTGACAGTTCTTAACAAATCACTTTAGTTGCTTTCAAAGCCCATGTTATAAGTAAGCAATAACACATGACAAGGTGTGCAGTAAGAAAAAACAAGTTACTCACCTGTAACGGTAGTTCTAGGAGTGGTATATGTTGTTCATCCACATATTTGGCATGTCCTTCCCCTTTAAGATCTTGCCGGTATAATCCTCAGCTCCGCCCCATGACGTCAGATCTTGCCCGCTGGCAGCTAGGCTGTGCGTTGAAGCCAAGGAGGTCAGGTGGGTCCGTGTGGATGAACAACATACACCACTCCCAGAACTACTGTTACAGGTGAGTAACCTGTTTTTCTAGGATCGTGAATAGGTTGTTCATCCACACTAGTTGGCAGACTCCTAGCAGTTCTCCGGGAGGAGGGAAGCAAGGTGCACACCCCCTACTTTGGGAACAGAGACTGGAGAACTGAGGCTCCAAAACCAGCATCCTGGTGTGACTCAAGGTCGATGTGGTAATGGGTAATGAAGGTGTTTGCTGTCTTCCAGGTAGCAGCCCTGCAGATATCCTGGATAAGGACATCCCTAGAAGCAGCCACCAATGCAGCGGTATGGGTGGGTGGAGTGAGTCTTTAGCCCTATGGGAGGCTCCCTACCTGCCAACCTACAGCAGAGATCAATGCAAGATATAATCTGCCAATCATCTGCTTCGCTGCAGGTCTGCCAGGTGCAGCTTCAGTGTAGGTGACAAACAGCTGGCAAACATCTCCTGAACTTCAGTCGTCCGCTCCTTATAATAAGAGATCGCTCATCTCAGGTCCAGAGCATGGAGCCTGTACTCGGCCTCTGAGGTGTAGTTCGGGTAGAACACAGGCAGAGTTAACACCTGGTTTAGGTGACACTCCGACACTACCTTTGGAAAGAACTTCGAGTTGGGGTGCAGAACAACTTTGTCCCTGTGGAAGACCAGGAAGGAGACTCCACCAGGAGCGCCTGGAGCTCCCCAGTCCTTCTGGCTGACATGCTAGCCACCAGGAAGGCAGTCTTCCACGACAGATGTGACGTCTCACACCTGTGCATTGGTTCGAATGACTTGCCCATGAGTTTAGCCAATACCAGCAGTAGATCCCACGGAGGTGGAGGTTCACGCACTGGAGGGGATATGTGATTAAGGCCCTTGAAAAAGTGCCAGACCACTGTCTCCTGTGCCACCATCCACTGACTGGCCCACGCCCGGTAAGCAGAGATGGCTGCCAACTGCACCTTAAGGGTAGTCGTTCAGAGACCACCTTTGGAGAGGGGCCAAAGGTAGTCGAGGATACTGGCCACAGGACAGGAACAAGGTTCCAGGCCCTTGCCCTGACACCAAATGGAAAACCTTTTCCATTTGAAGGAATAGCATCTCCTGGTCAACTCCTTCCTAGATGCCTAAACCATGCTGCGGATATCATTGGAAAGACCCAAAGCCTGGCACTCTAGCCACTCAGGTACTAGGCTGTCAGGTGCAGGGATTGAAGATCCGGATGAAAAACCTTTCCCGATTGACTGATATCAGTTCTGGGTGTGCTAGAAGACATTTCAGGAGCCTGTTGCTGAGGCTGAGGAGATTTGGATACCATAACTAGCGCAGGCCAGTCTGGGGCTACCAGGATCACCTTCGCCTTGTCCTTCCTCACCTTGAGAAGCACCTTGTGGATCAAGGGAAATGGAGGGAAGGCGTATAAGAGGCCTGGGTCCATGGCCTTGAGAAGGCATCCCCCTGCAGCGAGCCCTGCTGAGGGGGTGGGCATGAAACAGCCTCAGCTTTGCATTCTCCCTGGACGTGAACAGGTCCACTTGAGGGGTACCCCACAGGGAGAACAGGCTGAAAACTACCTCTGGGTGGCGAGACTACTTGTGGGATGCCTCGCCCACATGGCTGAGGGTATCTGCCAGTTGGTTCGAGGCTACTGCCACATGGATGGCTAAGAGATCAGCCTCCAGTTGGCTCATGAGGGTCCAGATGTGGAGCGCTTGCTGCACTGAGGCCAGGAGTACATGCTGCCCTGCTTGTTGAGATAGTGCATGGTTGTGGTGTTCTCCATCTGGACCTGGACCACTTGAACCCACAGAAATGGAGGTAATGCAGTCAGCGCCAGCTTCATTGCTCAGAGCCCCAGCAGGTTGATGTGATATCAGAATTCCTCAGGGTTCCAGAGCCCGTGGACCCTGTGGTTCCCTAGGTGGGCTCCCCAGTCCATGAGAGAGGCACTGGTCATGAGGACAACCGTCAGCTCGGGGTGGACAAATAGGATCCCTCCCTGCAGATGTTACAGGATGGCCCACCATTGGAGAGCATCCCAAAGCCTCTGAGTTACTGTGACCAGCTGGTCGAAATGACCCAGTCACTGGGACCACTGGCTGGCCAAGCCTCACTGAATGGGCCCAATGGACTATGGTGGTGCAGGCCGGCATGTAGCCTAGAAGATGCAGGAAGTCCCGGGCAGGGCGCAATTGCCCAACCAGAAATGATTGGGCAAAGGAGGAGAGAACCTTTGCCCTGTCCTCCAGGAGCCAGGCTCTGGCTCGGCAAGAGTCAAGCTCTGCCCCGATGAAACAGATCACCTGCGAAGGCACGAGTTCCGACTTGGCCTCACTGATTAGGAGGCCAAGCTCAAGACTGATGTTGAGGGCCAGATCCCTCGACCTCACCACCTCCAACCTGGAGGGACCCACTATAAGCCAATCATTGAGGTAAGGGTACACCCTGACCCCTCAACGCCGTAGATGGGCTGCCACCACTGCAATGCATTTGGTGAAGACCGGGTGGGGGCGTGACAGACCAAACGGCATGGCTTGGAACTCATAGAGGGTTCTTTCCGCTCGGAAGCAGAGGAACCTTCGGTATGATGGGTGGATGAGAATGTGGAAGAATGCATCCTGAAGATCCAGGGAGCAGAACCACACATTTTGCTCGAGAGATGGTATGATCTGGGACAGAGTTACCATCCGAAAATTGCACGACCTGAGATACTGATTCAGGTCGTGCAGATGCAGAATGGGGCGCCAGCCCCCCATCCGTTTTGGGACCAGGAAGTACCTGGAAATGAACCCTGGGTTGATAGGGGATCTGTAACTCAGACCACTACCTCCTTGAGGAGGAGTTGGGCTATGTCGTCTTTGAGAGCAGACCGAGTGTGAACTGATACCCTTTCCTCACATGGAGTGTTGGCTCAGTTTGGTGGGTACTGCTCGAGCTCCAGAGGCAGTCCCTGACCGGCCACTTCCAACACCCACCTGTCTGTGATAACAGCGGACCAGGCGGAAAGGAAGTGGTGGAGCCGGCCCCTCGTGGAAGGACCCAGAGCAGACATGATGGGCATGGGGCTGGTCACCTCCATCCCATCACTGAGCAGGCCTGGAAGAGGAGGATCTGGAAGCAGGACCACCGGGACCCTTCCCTCCTGGTTTGCGTGGCTGAGCGCCTGATTTGGGCTGAGGGTGCCAAGACTGGGCCTGCTGCTCCTGCACAGATTGAAACTGGGGCTACTTGGCTGCAGGGGCAGAAGGGCAAAGTGGTTTCTTCTTCTGCTTCTTGGAACCTTGGGTTTCCTTTTGGGCAGATGTTGCGGAGTCCAACGTAGTACTGGACTTCTCAATACGTTCACAGTGGCCGTCCACTCTTGGACCAAACAAGTCGGTACCCAGGAACGGGACATCTGCCAACTGGTGCTAGGTGTCGGCCATGAAAGTTGAGACCCACAACTAAGCCCTTGTGGCGCATAGCGACCACGGCTGCAACTGATCAGGCACAGGAATCCCCGATGTCCAAGGCCGTTAGAGTTGCTGCTTGGCAACAGCCCGGCCCTGGTCCTGGACCATTTTGACCATGGTCTGAAGGTCCACAGGAAGGTGAGGGAGCACCTCATCTAGGAAGCCCAACAGGGTGTGAGATAAGTGTGCCATAATCACAGCTGAATTTGCCTGATGGAGGCCTAGCGACAAGGCGGCATAGACCTTGCGGGTGGAATGATCCAGTTTCTTGGATTCTTTGTGTGGTGGTCTATCGAAGTCTCTTGAGTTCCCAACCCATCTGAACACAGACATGGTCACCTCTCCCTTGACCGAGGGATGCTGTGTAAATCCTGAAAGGGAGCCAGTAGATACCGCGTACTTGCAGGTCATTCTGGCGGATGGAGCAGGGCAGGAGGCCGGGTGCTTCCAGAGTTCCAAGGCTGGGCAACAAATGGCTTTAGCTACTGGAAAGGCCTTGGTCAGAGAATCCCCTTTTCTGAGGATATCAGTTAAAGGGTATTCTACCCATTTCTCAATGGGCTCCAGCTTCATCCCCATGGGCTCGGAGATGAGGCAGAGGATGCCCATAAAGGAAGTGGGCCCCTCCTCAGCAGAGAGACTCAGGGCATCATCGTCCTAAGAACGAGATGCCAATTCCGAGTCCTCAGATTCTGAGGAGTCCAGGTATAGTGGTCTGCTACCACAGTCACTAAGAACCCACCACAGGTGGTCAGGAGTAAGAGTGATGGAGAGACTATGCGGGAGGCCTGAAGCAGGCCGAGACTCCTTGGGGGAAGCCCCCAAGGGAGACTGTTTTGGTGGTGGCTCCACCAAGATAGGTGGAAAGACCAACTTCAGCTGAGTTGGGAGGGAAGTCACCAGCTCCAGAGGTGGAGGGGTGGCGATGACTGACTCCGGGGTGGTCAACGATGGTCTGGAAGGCAACAGCCAGGTAATGGTCAGGGTTGAAAGGACTGCCTTCGGCTCGGCCAGAACTAGCTGCTGCCACAGCATGTCCTTGTGGCACCGACTCAACTTGTGTTGGAGCCTCCACTCATACAAGGAGGATGAGGACAAATGGCAGCGCCACCACTTTTTGGTGTGCCGCTTATGCGACTTCCTTGGCCTTTCAGTCAAGGATGTCCCAGACCCGGATGTTGACCATTGAGGGGGACTGACAGGGATGCTCTGGAGAAGGTGTGAAGAACCCCGGTTCCTCTGGGTCAGGGACGACCACCGTCTGGAGCTTCTCAGCTTGCTGGGTCGCCTCATCAGTGAGGTCCGGAAGGACCGGAATCCTAAACAAGGAGTTGTCGCCCTCCTCAGTCAACAACGGGTCGACAGGGTCGAGGAAGATCTCAACCAGGTTATCGTCATGCATTTGGGCTGGCTGACCTGATAGGGGTACCGTGAGGTCAGCGGCTGAGGCCATAACTTCAACCGAAGTCGAAAGAGAGAACTCCTGAGACCGAGATCGGTCTCTGTCCCAAGTGCGACGTCGATGAGACGTAGTTTCTCTTGGTCCTTAGATTCCTTCTTGTGGGATCTGGAGATGTGCAAGCCAGGGCCTTCCCCATGAGTGGGAAGGGATTGGAACAGCTCCTTAAAGGAACCCGAGAAAGAGGAGCCCAGTTTTAGCGGAACAAAATTCTGAGGGTGATGACGAGAGCTCAGCAGCATAGGCTGCCTCTTCTTCGAAGGCCTTCATCTGTTCCAACTGTTCTGCGGATCCCGCAGCTGCAGAGATCACATGGCAAGCATCCTTTGACTTGACTGGCAGATGCCGTTTTTCCAGACATCCAAACTGGAGACGCGAGAGGCGATCATCCAAAACATTTGGATGAAAAGAGCGACATAAGTCGCAGGCCTGAGTATCATGATCGTGACCCAGGCAGTACATGCACATGGCATGCGGGTCCATCCGAGACATTTTCTGCCTGCAGGAACCGCGGCGGAACCCCGGCAAGGACTTGTCTGCCATCGCAGTTGCGAGAACGAATCTGTTCTGAGCAAGTCAAAGAATTTTAATTGGTAAAACCGACTTTTGGCGTGCAAGGGCCTACTAAATGCAGAGGCGAGAAGGAGGGAACCTGTATTTTCCAGCAGAAAGGAAGATCTGGTGTCATGAGGTGGAACCGAGGATTATACCACCCGGGTGGGTGGGAGAAGCCAGTTTGAAGACCTTCTGGCAAGATCTTAAAGGGGAAGGACATGCTAAATAGTGTGGTGAAATAGTGTGGATGAACAACATATCCACCACGATCCTAGACAAATTACTCACCTGTAGTAATCTTGTTTCTTCCAGTGGGATCCAATAATATTATTACTTCTTGCAGTGCTCCTTTAAGACAGCACTGCCCCGGAGCCAAATGGAATGTCATGCTAATGATGGAATCTTTAGCTCGTGCATTCAATTCAAAAGCTGCTCAGTCCAACTGCCTACATTCTAACTGTCAGAATTCTTAGGAGCCTTCAAAGAGGCCATACTAACATCTAATTAGAATTAACAATAGAAAAAGGGCCCCAGCTGGGGCAACTGGTAATCATTAAACCACAGGGAAAAAGAAGGTCCGCTTTTTCAATTGCCAGATTCACCTGAAAAGGAGAGAGAGACATACTAAGCTATAAAAACATTAATCAAGAAGTGCCAACAGCTGGCAATCCCCTTCAGCTAGTTATTCAGTCAGTGCTGAAGAGGTCTTTACTGATTCTATCAGGGGAAGCAAGGGTGGGGAAGTAATAATAATAGTGGATCCCACTGGAAGAAACAAGATTACTACTGGTGAGTAATTTTTTTTCTAACCCTAGGAATCCACTAATATTATTATTTCTTACAGACTATGAAGCAGTACCTTACGGAGGTGGCCACAGAATCTATTTAGGAAAAAGACTGCAGGACTGCTATACCAAATCTGGCATCACTCCTGGACTGGGTGTCCAGGCCAAATGTTTAGTAAAGGTGTGGACTGACCTCCAGGTAGCTGCTTTACAGATTTCTAGCAATGATACCTCTCGGGCAGCTGCAACAGTGGCAGCTATGCCCCTTGTGGAATGGGCCCCGGGTCCAACTGGGGGTACCTTACCTGCTTTTGAGTAGCAAAATTGAATACACTGAACTATCCATCGAGAGACGGTTCTTTTAGTGGCAGGTTTCCCTTTACCCACCTCTCCATGGGTGAGAAAAAGCTGTTGTCTGTCCTCCCTATTGTCCTTGGCATGAGTCATGTAGTAACTCAAAGCCCTTTTTACATCAAGGCTGTGGAGTCTACGCTCCCCTGAGCTAGAATGCTCAGTGAAGAAAACTGGCAAGGTGATAAGACTGGTTCAGGTGGAAGTCTGAGACCACTTTGGGGAGGAACCTCCTATTAGTTCTCAACACTACCTTGTCCTTGTGAAAGGAAATATAGTCCTTTTCAATACACAGGGCCTGGAGCTCACTTATCCTCCTGGCAGAAATGATGGCCACCAGGAAGACTACCTTCCAAGTAACAAACCTGAGATCTGCGGAGACCATGGGCTCAAAGGGGGGGGGGGGAGTATAATCTGAGCAATGCAAATGTTCAGGTCCTAAGCTGGCACTAGCTCCCTGTGAGGGGGGTACAGGTGAGACAGTCCCTTGAAGAACCTCTTGAAGATAGGATCTGATGCTAAGAAGGCGTCTTTTCCAGCCGAAATGTATGCTGACACCGAAGCCAGGTGCACTTTCAGGGTTGAATGTTGAAGACCTTGGGAATGCAAGTAAGTCATATAGTTCAGCAAGACTGGTATGCCGGCTTGAGCTGGGGCTACACCCTTATCCCTACACCATATAGAAAACCTTTTCCATTTTGATGCATAGGTTTTTTTAGTAGAAGGTTTCCTATACCCTCTGAGAACCTCCAGGACCCCTTCAGAGAGCTACCAGCCTGCATGCTCTTAAGTCCTCAAGAGCCATGCCTTGAGTCTGAGAGACCTGAGATTGGGGTACATGACCCTCCCTTGGAAGGAGGTCAGCAAGTTGTACCTTTGTGGGAGGTGAATCAGCTTGGCCACTGACATAGAGAGCAGGAGGGAGTACCAAGGCTGTCTGGCTCAGTCTGGGGCTACCAATATCATAGAAGCTGGCTGTGATCTGAGCTTGATGAGCACCCTGAGTATCAGGGGAAAAGGAGGGAAGGCATAAAGATGCCTCCCTGTCCAATCCAAAATCAGGGCATCCAGGGGAAATGTTCCCTTGGCAGGGGCCCTGCAACAATACAGAGGCAGGTGGTGGTTTTGGTGGAATGCAAAAAAGACCTATTTCTGGAGTGCCTCACCTCCTGAATAGGATGTCCACCACTTGCTTGTTCAGTGTCCATTCATGATGGGCCTGGTTTATCCTGCTCGAGGCATCTGCCAGGGTGTTGTCCATGCCAGGCAGATGGATTGCCTGTAGGGAGGCGTTGAGAGAGTAAGCAAGGCTCCATATCCTCATGGCCTCTTTGCAAAGGTGGGTGGACCTTGTCTCTCCCTGCTTGTTGATGTAGTACATTGTTGTGGTATTGTCTGTTCTGACTTGTACCACCCTTCCTGGATCAGATGTGAGAAGGCCTGAAGGACCAGGTAAACTTCATTCAGCTCTAGCAGGTTTATGCGCAGGAGAGAATCTGCACTCTCCCAAGTGCCATGAATGGTGTGCTCCCCCAGGTGAGCACTCCACCCTAACAGGGAAGCATCTGTCATGAGAACCAATGAAGGGGGCTCCTGCAAGAAGGGAACCACTTCTCTCAAGTTTTCCGGCTCCATCCACCATTAGAGTGCCTGTAGTAACACCCTTGTAACTGGAATGGGTTTTGATAGCGAGTCCCACCTTTGGCACCAGTGTGTCCTAAGGTGGAACTGAACATCTCTCATTTTAAATCCATGAATGCGCTTGTTGCTGAGGCCATGTGGCCCAAGAATTGCAGAAACTGTCTTGCTGGCTTTGGCTTGCCTATGACAAATGAGCTTGCCAAATGTTGAATGCTTTCTGCCCTCTCCTAAAGGAGGAAAGTCCTTCTCACTATGGTGTTTAGTTCTGTACCTATGAACTGCAGTACCTGTACAGGAGTCAGGACTGACTTTTTGATGTTGAGAAGGAACCCCAAGAACTGTAACAGACCCTAGGTTACCTGAAGGTGCTCCCTCACCTGCTGGTGAGACTTTCCCACAATTAGCCAATCATCCAGGTAGGGAAAAACTGAAACAAAAAGTCTTCTTAGGTGTGCCACCACTACTGCCATGCACTTGGCAAACACCCTTGGTGCCAAGGAGAGTCCAAAAGGTAGTGTTCAGAACTGATAGTGGCCTGAGGGGAGTCTGAATCTCAGATATTTTCTGTGTGACTCCCTTATGGGAATATGGAAATGTGTGTCCTTAAGGTCTAAGGAGGCTAGCCAGTCCCCTTTTTGCAGAGTTGGCAGAATCATGGCCAATGTGACCATCTTGAACCTGGGTTTACCAGGTACCTGTTTAGCAGTCTGAGGTCTAGTATAGGCCGCCACGCCCCGTTTTTCTTTGTTGTTAGGAAATATCTTGAGTAAAACCCCTGCCCTTTTAGGCTGGGAGAGAAAGGCTCTATTGCTCTTGCTAGGAGTAGGGCCTGAACCTCCTGTTCCAGCAGTTTTTTTTCTGTGAAAAGAACTGCTCTGAACAGCCTTGTTCTTAGAGGAGGAAGGGATTTGAAGCTTAGGGACAAACCTTGACTCACTACTTTCAGAACCCACTTGTCTGTGGTGATTTTTAACCATTCCTGTAAGTAATGAGTCAGTCTGCCCCCCTACAGGAACTGAGGAGGCAGCCTGACGGGAAAAGTCAGAGGATCTGTTTTGCTTGTTGCTAGGGTTGTACAGATTGGGAGCCACGCCTGGACCCCCTTCTGCCTCTTGCTCTATAGAAACCACCATGTTGTGGCTAGTACTGCTGTTGAGGCACAACCTGCACCAGATAGAAAGGCTTTCTAAAGGAAGTCCTACCTCTGCCTCCCCTTTCATATGCTGAAGTGGAGGGTGAAGGTTTCTCCCTGGTAGAATTACTGCAGTACGTAGCCTTGTACTCATCTACCTTTTTCACATATGCCTCAGTCTGGGCCCCAAAAAAATGAGTTACCCTCGACTTGGAAGTCCATAGCCTTACTCTGGGTGTCCTGAGTGAGACTGGCAGCTCTCAGTCAGGCAAATCTCCTCAAGGCTACAGTACCTGCCATCCACTGAGCAGCTGTATCATCTGACATTTGAAACTGGTACTTGGAAGCCTCCAAGTCCAATTTGGCAGTGTCCACTAGCTCTGAAACTGGAGTGGAAGGGCTAGCCTACACAGCATCCAGGAGGGATTGCCAGAGAGCCTTCTGGTAGATGGCTGCATATGCTGGGTAGCCGGCTTGTCTAATTGCAAGGGAAGCCGAAAGGTACCCTTTTTCAGCCATGCTATTGACCTTTCTCGAATCCTTCTCAGGGGGATGAGAGGACAAAGGAGTTTTTGCCTTTTCACAAGCAGCGTACTATACAATTCCCTGGTGATCAGGGTGAGTAAATAAAAACTCGGCCCCTGACCTCTCTAGTTGGTATTTTTTATCACGCTTTTTATCAATGGGTGTGACAGTATTGGGAGTTTTAAGAATTTCAAGTATATCTTTCTTGAAAAACTTATAAATAGGCAGCAGGAGCCTTTAAGTGGGTGTAAACCCCATAAGCTCCATGTATTGGGCTTCTTCCTCATCCTGGACCTCTTCTGCAGTGACAAGATCCAAGGTTTCCACTATTTTCCTGACAAAGGAAAAATATGATGAATAATTCTCTGTGGGCCTGGGAGGCGAGCCAAACTCCAGTTCAGGTGAAACCTCTGGTTCTATACCCTCCTCTGCCTCATAATCCTCTTCAAAATCCACTCTCTCAGTGGGTAATGGTGAGACAAAGGCAGGTGTTTTTTTCCACAGGAGGAGCCACAGGCTGCTTTGTGGGTAATAAACCCTGCAGCACTTGCAATAATGCCAAAGCCTTGGACAGCTCAGCAGGCGTTGGAGTAGAAACAGGCACTTGAGGGGCCCCTTGTGGTGTTTCAGCCGGGTCTCAGTATGTTTAGTCTTTTTAAGTTTTTTGGCAGGCACCGGAGATCCAGCTGGTTCAATGCCTCTCTTACCATGGCCCTCACCCATAACAGGGGTGGTTTTTGTGGCTCTGGAAGGTCCAGCCAAGGATTTAGAGGGGGTGGACTGATCAGAGCCCATGGACCCCTCCTCCAATTTTCTTTTCAGCCTTTTCTTACGTTTATCAACTATTTTGGCAGGGAAAGACTTACAAATTTCATGATCCACAGAGAAGTGCTGTTGCCCAAGACAGACCAAACATAAATCATGTTTGTCTGCCTTTGCAAACACGTCTGAGCACTTCAAACAGTTTTTGAACCCAGAAGGTCCTGTTTTCTTCTTAGGCTTGTCTGACATTTTAAAAGAAAACAGGAACCATGAACCAATAAAAATAATGAAAAGTTATTGTTTTGCAGTCGGTTCAGGAACCGAGAAAAATACCAAATCTATCAGTTCTGATTGGATCCAGAACCGAGAAAACTGACAGGGAACTGAGAAAAACACAGTTCAAAACCAGAATTTATAAAAACACTGGAAAAAGATTGGAAACTTTAAAAGTAGTTCCGATTTAAACTAATAAACAGTTGGTTACCTCCTGGTTCACCGAGGAGAACCGCAAAAATACACAAAACTATGTAACATTTTAAAGCTACTGAGGAAAAAGATAAACACTTAAACTAGGCAGCTATTGAATAATAACCAAAAATACATAAGTTTTTTGATCAAATGAGCTTCAGGAATCGTCTTGATAGAGAGAAAATTTCCAGGGTTTCTAGTCTTTGCAGTGGAGAGAAGAAATTTGAGGGTTAGAATGTAGGCAGTTGGATTGGGTAGCTTTAGAATTGAATACACAGCTAAAGATTCCATCATTAGCATGAGATTCCATTTGGCTCCGGGGCAGTGCTGTCTTAAAGGAGCACTGCAAGAAGCAATAATATTAGTAGATTCCTGGGGTTAGAATGCTAAATTACCCACACACTCCAGGTGGGTTGTGAGGTACGGGGCAAAGTTGAATGCCATCAACCGCCTGAGAAGTGTTGATGTCTTCACTCAGGTGCCGAAGGCATCTATGCTGCCATGAAAGCACATGCTAAGGACGTGGGAGAGTCAGCCGTTGGGTGCTCTGAGGAGCACCAGGCCCCTGGCTTCTTTGCCTGGAAACAGAGGTAACATTCTAACTTAAATGGCACACAGCTGAATGACACAAAATGAAACCAAAAAAAGGGAAACAGCAGCAGAGCAAGATGTAGCGTTGGGTAATATTGGGTTGGGTGACAACCTGCTCTGAAATTCCTCCTCCTGTATTGCTCTGCTCTTAAGCCTGCTACCACTTACTCTCCTCCTGGAACTGCTTCTGTCCTTTCCTGCTCTACAATCTCTGGGCAGTTGACCCCTGCTGCAGTCTTGTTTTGAATTTCTCGTTCGTGCTTTTACCCTTGGTAAAATATACTCTTCTTAGTCTCCTGCTCCCTTTCCTTGTTCTGCTACCTGCTTGGCCTACCCCCCTTCCCCTATACCTACCTACGCTGTCTTTAATTTCTTCTTCTTTTTCAGTTCTCCTCATCGCCTCCCCTGCTTGTTTCCCTGCTAAAAATCCTTTCTTTTCTTTCTTTCCCCACCTTACTGTCCTTCCAACTGGAGCCAGTGAAATTGTGGATGCTGATCGTTTCTGGCTGCCACCCCGCCCCCTCATTTTATTATCTCTCACCCTTTTCAACCTTAATATTCTCTCTGCCTCCCTCCCCCCTCGCTGCAGTCTCTGACTTTTTTCCCTCCGCCCCTTGTAACCGATTCCACATCACTGCCTCTGTTTTCCACATTGTAAATTTTAGCCTACTCACCAGCCCTCTTCTCTCTCTCCTTACTCCTGATGAATAGCCCCGAGCGGGACAGCCGTGTGCCTGGTAGTCACAGTCTATGGTGCCCTGGTATCTCCACGCCACCCATGACGCCTCCTCCAGCTGCCTCCCGACCCCCGAAAGCCGGGTAAGGACATCTTCCTGGACTGGGGAAGCTGTGATCGGCTGCTGTTGCAGCAACCGCCTTGCAGAACACCGATTGGCCTCGGTTTCAGACCCTGCCTCCTGATTGGTCTGTCCGATTTTGTGCTTTGTTGGGCTCGGAGCCATTGACTCAGTACCTGCCCAGTGACGAAATTCTACGCCTGCCCCTCCCCACCTTTATTAAATAGTCTCTACGCCACCGCCCCTGCTCCAAATACCTGCCCTTGTTTCTTGCCTCCTATCCTGTCCACTAGCTAAACCACTCCCCCTCCTCCTGTTTTTTTTTCTGCTAGCTTCTCTGGGTGAAATTGCAGGCTTTACAAATTTCTCTGTACTACAGCTTCTCTGATTCTTTTTTTTTTCTCCTCCTTCTGCTCCCTGCCACCTCCATAATCTCACATCCCTGTTTCCTCTCCTCTCTGTTATGCCTCTCCACAGCCACATTCTTCTGTCTCTTCTAGCCCTCTCCTTCCTTCCTACTCTATGCTATCTTCCAACCTCCTCCTATCCCTCTCCACCCTTTACTCCGGCCCTCCATGCCAGCTACCTCATATCGGGTACGATAGCAATCTTCCTCTACCCTCACCAATGGTGCCTTTCGGCAAAGGACTGGTTGCAAATGATAAGTCACGATGATGGTCATGGGGAAATTCATCCTCTGTTTCTAACCACTACCTTGCTCTGGGACTCTAGACACCTGCACTGGACTAAGTCACACAAGCTGCAGAGGTGTATTTCCATCTACTATGAATTATGACTATTGACTCTCAAACTCTTGCTCCTCCTCCTCCTCTTGATGTCAGGAAGTGTTCACCCTAATCCTGGCCCTATCTCCCACAGTACAACAAAGCCTGCCAAAACAGAGGGGGGGTCTCACAATTGCCACCCTAAATATTTGCAGTCTCCCTCCAAATCTTTGCCAGCCAGCACAACCCTGATATCCTGGCCATCGCTGAAACTTGGCTGACACCTAACACTCCTGACCATGCCATATCTCTACAAGGCTACAAGATACTCAGACTGGATAGGACTTCAAAAAGGGGTGGTGGGTGTGCAATTTACATAAAGGACTACCTCACCTGTCTCCCTGCTACGTATACCACCACTGAAACCTCAGTGCAATTCCTTCCTATCAAATTACTCCTTGGTGCCCATAACAAAGTCCTCACGGTTACTGCTGTCTATATCCCACCTAAAGATCCTGGGACCGGCCTCCAGACTGTCCTCGAATTCGTAAGATCACAACCATCTGACGCCGAGCTCCTTCTCCTTGGTGACTTTAATATCAACTGGCTTGCACCTGATGCAGGGTCAAATAAGGATGCTATCCTAGCAGCAAACTTAACACAGGTGGTTAACTCTCCTGCTAGGAAAAACTACAAATCAGGGACTAGCACCCTCATAGACTGGATCCTTACCAGCCACCCTGCCCGTATAAGCAATGTAGCTGTTCTCCGGACTCTCTTAGCGACCACTCTCCAATAAAATGTACCTGGACAAATAAGTTCAGAAAACCACCTCCCAAAACCATCTCAAGTAGAGTACTACCTTTTGGCAACCTTACTCATCTCAAGGACAGTCTTAGGCAGAAAGACTGGTCCCTGATTTACAATACTCAAGATGTTGACTAAGTCCTTGATCACTTTATTACTACTTTCAATGCTGCATGTGACACCTATGCACCAGAAAAAAAGCGCAAAATCAAAGCGCTCTCAAATCCCTGGCTCACGGCGAAGCTATTGGCACAACTCAAAGGTAGGGACCACCTCTGGCTATTACGAGCCCAGGCTCTGTCAGACATTCAAAAGTATAAACAGGCTCAAACCACTGTACTAAAGAGATCCGCTGGTGAAGAGCTCCTATTTCAAGAATGCCCTCCAACTCCTGGGGTGAAGGAAACCTTCTGGGACAATTTAAGAAATATCATGGGTAAGCAGTCCAAGTCCTCTCCTACAATAATGAATGTGGATGGAACCACTACCCTTGACCCCATGGTCATTGCAAACACCCTAAATGAAACCTTCACAGACCTTAGTGGTGTCCTCTCATCCGATTTTTTCTCTGATGCTGACTCTCCAAATTCTACATCTCCTACTGCCTCTCCAACCAAACCACCCTTCCATTTCAAAATAGTCAAGGCACATGAAGTCTATAAATATATGAAGAAGGCTATTTCTAAGTCCCAAGCAAGCAGTGACACTACTGACCTTAAACTTCTGTCCCTCACTCTGGAGGAAGTACTGCTCCCCCTCACCAAAATCTTCAAACTCTCCCTCTGCTCCAGCCAATTCCCTAGTAAATGGAAGGCTGCAATTGTCACTCCTGTGCACAAAAGTGGTGACAAGTCACTGCCTGTATGTCGACCCATTTCAATACTACCTCCCCTCTCAAAGGCTCTTGAGACGCATAGTGGCGGACCAACTTACAGACTATCTGCAAAAGTATAACATCCTCTCGCCCAGCAACATGGATTCAGGAAAGGGCACAGCACATCGACTGCCCTACTTGAATTCTCAGGAGCAATCCACAAGGCCATGGACAAAGGATACCTAACTGGAGCTGTTTACATCGATCTAACGAAGGCGTTTGATACTGTACACCATGGACTACTCGTCAATCAACTACAGTCTCTTGGGCTCTCTCAGGGTCCTGGTGACTGGATAAAAAGTTACCTCGCCCAGCGCTCTCAAGCTGTAAAAATAGCTGGAGTTCTCTCAGACTCAAAGCCTGTTCTCTCAGGAGTTACGCAGGGATCCATCTTAGGCCCTCTCCTCTTCAGCCTTTTCCTAAACTCCCTCCCTAAATCCTGCCCTGAACAAATTATCCTCTATGCCGACGATGCCGTGATTCTTTCCACTCATAAAGATCCGAACCCCTTACGCCTTAGCCTCCAGCATGCTTTTGCCAAGGTCGAGACGTGGTTCCTTGAACATAAGCTGGTTCTAAACCACAAAAAAACTAAATCCATGCTCTTCTCTAGCCCACAAAACAAGAAAAGGCAAGTACCACTCACTATCAATACGTACCTGGGAAATACCCTTGAACAAGTGGCAATATTCAAATATCTTGGAATCACCTTTGATCAAGGCCTAACCTTTGCAACCCATATTGATAGTATAGCGAAAACTATCAATCAGTGGATTGGGATCCTGTACTGGAACCGACAGCTCCTTACCCAAGCTGCACTGAGGATTGCTATTCAATCCTCAATCATCTCAATCATTGACTATGGCTTAATTATCTATGGGTCTGCCTCTACTACCGCACTTAGACGCATAACAACATCCCTAAACAAGGCCTGTCGACTACTCACTGGTGCTCATCGACGTACTCATACATGTGAGCTCTACGCTGAATCAGGGTGGTTGCAATTCTCAAACTGCTTAAAATACCTTACCTGCCTTATGGTGAAAAAATCCACCATGGGCCTCACTCCACCATGTATCCAAGACCTGTTATGCCAGAACACTAGTATCCATTTCACCAGAAGATCAGAACATCAGCCTCTTCAGGTCCCCCGATGCTGGACTACTCAGGGTCAGAGATCCTTTGCCTATCGTGCCCCCAGCTGGCTAAATGCCCTTAGCACTCCTATTACCTCCTCCACCTCTCTAGGTGCTTTCAAATCTAGGCTATACTCTCACCTTGCCGCCTCCAACTCCTGTGACTGCCTTGATTAAATCTTTATCTATCATTTACCCACTCTGGTCCATTACTTGACAAAGGCATGTTAGAGAATCTTTTCTCTTGCTATTGTCTGCTCCTCTCACCTCTCTCTTACCCCCTCAATCTGTACACTTACCTAACTTGATTTTTCTCTCAACTGGCTTGATTTTTTGTATGTAAGTGTTTATTGGTATTACCTATCCTTGCACAAATGTTTGATATTTACTGTCTATGTTTTCTTGCTACTGTCACAACACAATTGTAGTGCCATTCTATGTAACCTTTTGTCTGTACTTAATTGACGTGGAACCTTTGTAAAAGAGCCATTGGCTCAAAGGTAATAATTCCTAGAACAATAAACTAAACTAATATGGTGAAGGCAGTTTTCATGTGCACTGACTAAATGCAAGGAAGAAAAGGAAGTGTCAGTGGGTGACTGCATGAGAAATGCAGCGTGTCCTAGATCACTTTGCCTGATAATGTAAAGTGGGAATACGAGAATCTGTGGCTCACACTTTCATGGTAAAGTAGCATTAACAGAGCAGGAGAAAATAGAAATGGAAACATTAAGTGCATAACAACTTTGTACCCCCTTCCCCTTTCAAAAGACAGGAGGTGGGAGCTATCTGAAAAGCAATCTGCAGTTTGGTTAATTGGGGAGGGCAAGAGAGCAAAAAATATCAACAATATTTCCAGTAAGGACTCAGAGGTAGCATATTCCATTTATGCCATACCTCCAAAAAAGTGAAAAAAAATGTTTTTTTTTGCTAATTATAACAAAAAAAACTAAAAGGTATATATAAATGAAGCACCACTCATTTTGTATCTCTTTTTGTGCTGAACAAATGTCATGCTCACAGAACCATGCTATCATTTTTGTTTTAAAGTTATTTGCAATTGTTTGTTGAAAAAGTGACAACTGAATTTTCTGCTGTTTTTTTTTGCCAATTTCAAAAAAAAACTAAAATGTATCTATAAATGAAACACCACTCTTTTTGTAGCTATTTTTGTGCTGAACAACTTTCATGCTCACAGTACCGTGCTACAATTTTTCATTTTAATGTTATTCGCATTTGAATACAGTTAGTAGATCTAGTATACATCTGCACAGCTGGCATCTCTCTCATGATTGACATATTCACTGAAGCCATTTTAGAATTCTGAGAGCATGTTTTTTGAATCAGAAGAGGCTGTGTTTACAATTTTCAAATGCTATGAAACTGCATTTATCCTACTTTAATAAATGCAGTTTCAGTATGAATGTAAACAGCCTCTCCTTTACAAGCCTATGGAGTCATTTTTTAAAAAACAAAATGTGTAAAACGATGGCTTAGGTGTCCTTTAACATCACTATCAGACTCCTGTTGTTAGAATTCAAATTTGGGGGTAGTTTTGTGTAACTTGAGTTCTGCTGAGGCCAACAGTGAAATGTTTGTTGGGAAATCTGAAAATTGATTTAAAAATCTAAATTTAGGCCTGGTAGCACTATCGCTTGCTACACTGGTGACCTGGACTTAGGTATGGACTTAGTTCGCTCAAGCGCTGGCTGATGGAGGTAGAATTGAGCATACCATGTATGGCTCTCCTCTCTTGGGGTGGATGGGACACTGCATCCAGCTGCTTGCCTGCCACCTAGTGGAAGAGAGGTGGCAGCACAGCAGGAAAGAACACACTCAGAGGAGGGCATGCACTTGGACGCCAATAGCACATGCACGTGCCTCCACTCGCACACACATGCATAATTGCACACTGGTAGCCCTCGGGGTTGAAAACATGGAGTATCCCCCCTCCCAGCTGGTAAGGATGACCTCAGAATCCTTGCAGGTCCTAAACCACTGACTAAGGCACTCACCCACCCAAAGTTGGTTCTGTGCACCTGGTGTGGCAAGTTAAAAAGAATATGGGAGACAGGGCTGGAGAGTGCTTGCAGATGTGTGCAGAGAAGATAATTATAGAAATAAAAGAAAACTAAGTTTAACCCATTAAACATTCCAGTAAAATCCTGAAAATACCATGATTCAACAGGTAGCAATGAAGGGTCTTGATTGCAATGCAATCCCAAAAGACCCAAAATGCACTACAGTGCTGTTCTGAACAAACCAGACAAGACCTTGGGCAAACTGAATCCTTTATGCTGTTCAGTAAATTCACTTTAATAATAACATGTATTTTCTTTACATTTCTTTGCTTTCAAATAAGAAAAAAATCTTCATTTGTATACCTATTTACATTTGCACTGTATATCCTGCAAAGTAGCATTGGTTTGGACTAAAAATATGAACGTGCATAACTAGAGCAGGACGTTTTGGGAGGGTTCTGTTTTATAATACAGTACATTTACTGGATTATACAATAGGACAGCCAATCCTCCTACAGGCCCCAGTACAGGCTTGAAAAGATGGGCTCACAGTTCTCCTTTATGGTAGGACTGGGACCCCATACAAAGCCAAGGGGCCCTTAGCTCAGCTGCTTGTAATTACATAGATACATAGATACATAGACAGTGTCGGCAGATAAGGGCCTATGGCCCACCCAGTCTGCCCATTTGAGCTTGTAAGTTCAGTTTGTTTTCCTAGAAGTCTATTTCCCCTTACCCCTGACCTCTAGAATTCCTTTATGTCTATCCCATGCATTCTTAAATCCCGTGATTGTTTCAGCCCCCACCACTTCCTCTGGCAGGGTGTTCCACTTGTCCACCACCCGTTCTGTGAAGAAATTCTTTCTCATGTTTCCTCTGAACTGCCCTCCTCCAACTTCATCCCATGCCCTCTAGTCCTGAAACATCTTTTCGCTTAAAAATAGTGTTTTCCTGCACCCTGTTCCTCCCTGTAAGATACTTGTATGTCTCTATCATATCCCCTCTCCCTCCTCTCCTCCAGGGAGTACATGTTCAGTTCCTTCAACCTGTCTTCATAGGACTTGTGATGCAATCCATGCACCATCTTTGTTGCCCTCCTCTGAACCTTCTCTACCCTGTCTATGTCCTTACGTAGGTATGGTCTCCAGAACTGTACACTGTACTCAGGTGGGGCCTCACTAGTGTCTTGTATAGCGGAATTATGACCTCCCTTTTCCTGCTGGTGATGCCCCTGCCTATACATCCCAGCATCCTATTTGCTTTACCTGATGCCTTGTCACACTGTTTCCCTACCTTGAGGTCATCAGAGATGACAACCCCAAGATCCCTTTCCTGCTTGGTGCATGCCATATCCTCACCCCCAACTGATATATTGTGCCAGGGTTTTTGTGCCCCATATGCATTATCTTGCACTTCTTTGCATTGAATTTCAACTGCCAAACCCTTGACCATTCTTCAAGTTTCTGCAGGTCCTTCCCATTCTGTCTACACCCTCTGGTGTGTCTACTCTGTTACAGAGCTTTGTGTCATCAGCGAACAGTGAAATTCTGCCTTCTAGATCCTGTGCAATGTCACTGATGAAGATGTTGAATAGGACCGGTCCAGCACTGATCCCTGTGGTACCCCACTGGTCACTCTTCCCTCTGTGGAGTGACAGCCATTTCCACCACCCTCTGTGTCCTGCCACCCAGCCAGTTACCTACCCACCACACTACTGTCCTGCCCATACCCATATTCCCCAGTTTGTGTAATAGTCTTCTATGTGGCACAGTGTCAAAGCCTTGCTGAAGTCCAGATAGGCCATGTCCACTGCCCCTCCCTGATCCACCTCCTAGTCACCCAGTCAAAAATTCAATGAGGTTGGTCTGACATGGCCTCCCCTGGTGAAACCATGCTGCCTTGGGTCCTGTAGTCCACTGACAACCAGATGTTCACCAATCTCTCCTTCAGTAGTGCTTCCATGATCTTCTCCCACTACCGAGGTGAGGCTGACTGGTCTGTAGTTCCCTGCTTCCTCTTTGTTCCCACTTTTGTATAAGGGGACTACATCTGCTGTCCTCCAGTCTTTGGGTACCTCCCTGTTTCCAGTGATTGGCTAAACAGGATAGCCAGAGTTCAGCCACCACCTCTCTTAGTTCTTTAAGGGCCTGGGTGCACCCATCTGCTCCATTGGCTATCAACTCTTATTATTTCCAGTTCCTTCAGGACCCTTTCTCTGTAAAGGGACTTTGTCCATTTCTGCACCATTCTCACCCCTTGTACTCCCTTCAGACCCATTACCCCCTCTTCCTTAGTAAAGACTGAGCAGAAATACCTGTTCAATATGTCAGCTTTACTGTTGTCATCCTCCACGTGCTCCCATCCTCCCCTTCAGTCTCACTATCCCTCCCTTTGTCTTTCTTTTTCACTTATGTACCTGTAAAGGTTTTGTCCTTTTACCCACTGATTTTGCAATGTGTTCTTCTGTCTGAGCTTTGGCTTCCCTTACTGACTTCCCTGCCTCCTTTGTTTCTCCTGGGCTTCTCCTATCCCCTTCTGCCTGTGTATTTTGTATTGCCTGAATGCAATCTTTTGGCTTTCACTTTCTTTGCTACCTCTTTGGAAAACCATAATGGTCTCCTCTTCCTTTTCCTCTTGCTAACCTGCTTAATGCATAATTCTGTTGTTCTTATAATCCCATTTTAAATACTGCCCACTGTTCCTCAACCCCTGATTCCTGTCCCATTCCCTTAATGCCTCTTTCAAGTATCTCCCCATTTTCCCAAAGTCTGCCCCCTAAAATCCAGGATATGTTTTTTGTGTGGTTTGGTTCTGCTCTTTCTATGATTTCAAACCACAATGACTGGTGGTCACTGTTACCCAGGTGCTCCCCACTGTTACCCCCATCACACTGTCCCTGTTTGTGAGCACAAGGTCCAGTGTTGCCTTCTGCCGAGTTGGTTCCATGACCAGTTGCTTGAGGAAGGCACCCTGAAGGAGTCCAGGATAAATCTGCTCCTAGTTGATGCTGCTGCTGGGATGTTCCAGTCCCGTCTGGAATATTGAAGTCTCCAACCAGTACTACCTCACCCTTGTCTGCCATCCTTTGGATGCTAGCATCAACTCTATCTGTTTCTTCCTCCTGGGCTGGTGGTCTATAGACCACACCTGTGCGGATGGCTGGCCCCATTTTCCTTTCCAGCTTAACCCACAGTATCTCTCCCCCATTTTGTTCCTCCTGGATCTGTGTGGCCCTTATGTCATTTATCACATACAGTGCCACTCCTCCTCCCTTCCTGCCTGCTCTGTCTCTTCTGAATATGTTGTAGCCAGGTATGGTCATCTCCCAGTCATGGTTATCATTACACCAGGTTTCAGTGATGGCCACAATGTCCAGGTCTGACTGTACCATGACAGCCTCAGATCTTCCATCTTGTTGCTAAGGCTCCTGGCATTTGCACATGGCTTTCCATGATTTGACCTCCTAGACTGCTTCACTGTTCTACTCCAGCCCCTTCCTTGGTTGTCATTTATCCCTGGTTCTCCTTGCTGTCTGCCCTTCTGCTGAATTTTGCCCTTTTCTGCTTATCCACCTTATGGACACTAATCTCCATCTTTTGCACACTGCTTTGCAGAGATAGCCACTCCTCTGGTTCACTGGTTCCACTGCTAGCTGTGGGGGGTGAGCAAGTAGGTACCCTCCTTGCTGGCCTGCCACCCCCCTTTGCTAGTTTAAATGCTTGTCAATGTAGCATTTAAACTTATCATTGAGTGCTTGGATTCCCCTCCAGGATGGATGCAGGCCGTCTGGAACTGCCCTCTTCAGAAGAGGGGAATTCTACCGGGTCAATGGCTAGTTATAATTAATTAGGTTACTGGACTTATGATCCAGCATTCTACTGAGTAGGGATTGGGTAAACTCCCTAAATACCCCTGTTCTTATCTCAGTCTGGTAGTGAGGACCGGGGTGGGGGAGCACTCTGTTTAGGCCCAGAAGGTTCTTCATAACCCCAATTAAAAAAAAATGAATTACTTGCAAGATTACGCTTTTAAGAAAATAAAGCCCAGACTACTGACTAGAAAAAAGGTTTTTGTAAAATAAATATTCAAGCATGTATCTAGTTGAATAAAACTGCAGCTTACTTGATCAGTTTCCAAGCACCACTGCTCAGAAGAAATCATCAATATTTTATTTATTTGATTATTGGGTAAGTACAGTTGAACCAGGGACACAGTGACACTGGAGCATTAACTCAGAGTAAGTCTTAGCATTATCCCATCCTGTATAAGATACTGCTATACATGCCTAATGCTGTTGAACACAGAATGGTCCCAGAAATGCTGATTATTTTGAAATACAATACCTGGCGTCAATGTAAGTCTCCACTGCAGATAGCCCCTGCTGCTCTGCCGACTGCTGCCAGCAGTGCTTCAGGCCATCAGGGCGTCTGGGGCCTTTAGAGTGTGATAGCCTGAAGCTGTGTTTACTGCTGAGTTACAGGGCTACTGGCAGCAGGGATGACTTACACTGACATGGAATCCCATTCTTAAAAGTAACAAGCAGGGTTGGAAAAACATTACTGATTTAATGCTGGACATAATTTTATTATTCTTTCATGCTGAGACTCACTCTCCATTAATGAGGGGGCTCTTCCGAGCAGTTCCTGGGGATAGACTAGAGCCCCTCCAGCTGGATATGTGTCAGAAGATTAAACACAGAAATAACTGAATCAATAACATAAACTTAATTTCGCGACTTTTTGGAAACAATTTTAATTATGAACAAGCATTTTCTCTTCAGTATATAGAACTTCTCTTACTAAACGCAGATTTACTGGGAGGCCCTGTTCTTTTCTGTTCTAAGTCTTCTATTTGGCACATCTCTGCACTTGAGACCAGGTGGGGTGTGTGGATGTGAACTATATATCACTCCAAGAACAACGGTTACAGGCGAGTAACCTATCTTTCTAGGGGCATGGATACAGTTCACAATCCACACTTTGGCAGACTCCTAGCAGTTCCCAGGAGGAGGGGGAAAGGCAGCACCCCTACTTGGTGAACAAAATTGGAGAAACAAGGTCCCAAAACAAGCACCCTGATGTGACTTGAGAATGATGCTATAGTGGGAAATAAATGTATGTACTAACTTCCAAGTAGCAGCCTGACAGATTTCATGTGTTGGGATGTCCCTGGAAGCAGCCACTGAGGCAGTGGTATGTCTGGTGGAATGAGCCCTAAGCCCTATGGGAGGCTCCCTACCAGCCAACCTATAGCAGAGGTCAATGCAGGATGTTATCCACCTGCCATTTGTGCTATACTGCTGGTCCACAACACGCAACTTCAGCGTATGTTACAAACAGCAGGTGAGCCTCACCCTGAACTCCAGCGGTGCACTCATTATAAGAGAGTGCTCTCCGTAGGTCCAGCATGTGGAGTCTATGATCGGCCTCCAAAGATGGATTTGTAGGACCACCTGGTTAAGGTGAAACTCCAATATTACCTTCAGGAGGAACTTCAGGTGTGGGCAAAGCATGACTTGGTCCTTGCGGAATATCAGATATGGAGACTTTGCCAAGAGTGGCTAGACCTCACTGATCCTTCTGGTTGACATGATAGCCATCAAGAAGGCCATCTTCCATGACAGGTGTGACATATCAAGCCTGTGCACAGACTCAAAGAGCTTGCCCACGAGTATAGCCAGCCCCAGCAGTAAGTCCCATGGGGGTTAGGGTTACCACCTGTCCTGATTATCGCAGGACAGTCCTGATTTGGGCAGCTGTGTCCTGTAAAAAAACATGAAAAATACTAAATGTCCTGACTTTATAGTGGAAAAAATATTTTCTACCTTTCCTCTAAATGTTGTAGAAAACTATAATACCTTAACTAAAATACCTTAAAATGATAAGAAACAATAGAAGCAATTATGAAACTATAATACTTTGCCTTAATTCTGATTACATAAAGAAAACAAGTCTGTTGCCCTGGTCGAAGTTAGTACTGTCCTGCGAAAAATCATGTTTCAGTAAGAAATGTCCCACTTTGGGCTTCTTAAAAGGTGGTAACCCTAATGGTGGTAGTGGTTCAAGCACCGGAGTGGACATTGAAAAAGAGCCTGATCACTTTCTCCTGGGTCACTGTCAGCATACCAGCCTGCGCTGGTATGCAGAGATGGTTCCCAGGTGCACCTTAATGGTCATCGCTTGCAGTCCCAACTGGGAGAGTAACGAGAAGTACACTAGGATACTAGCCACAGGGTAGGCAAGAGGATCAAGCTCCTTGCCCTGACACCAAATGGAAAATCTCTTCCTTTTAAAGGCATAGCGCTAGCAAGTCGACTCCTTACGCGAGGCCCCCATAACATGGAGCACAGCTTCCGAAAGGCCCAAAGCCAGGAACTCTAGCCACTCAGGAACTAGGCAGTGAGGTGTAGGTGTAGGAGTAGGAACTGAAGCTCCAAGTGCAGGACTGTCTCCTGTTGCCTGGTCAGCAGGTCCGGATGAAGAGGCAACTGTAACAGAAGCCTGCTGCTAAGGCTAATGCGATCCCCGGTACCAGAAATGCCTTGGCCAGCCTGGAGCTATCAGGATCATCTGTGCCTTGTCCTTCTGGGCCTTGACCACCACTTTTTGGATCAAGAGGAAGGGAGGGAAGGCCTACATGAGGTCTGGGGTCCAGGGCGTCATGAAGGCAACTCCCAGAACTGTGGGGGCAGGCACAAAACTGCGTCAGCTTTCTGTCTTCTCAGGAGGCATACAGATTTAACAGAGGGCTAGAACAAAAGTATTTCTCCCGCTCAGCTTGACTCCTACACCTGAGTGCTAGGACTTTCAGGGGGTGCATGATATCAGGAACACGTGAGACTTCTAAACAAAACCACCTCCACTAGCTGCAGGAGACACTTTCATATCAGTACTGCTTAGAATCAGCAGGAAACTTAGTTATTGTCCATCCTGATAATCTTTATTTAATTCTTTATTCAAACTTCACACATATTAGAGAAAACTTATATACTGACAACAGACAGTTCATATACAACACTTATTCACAGTTTTTCATGGCTCAGTTGCTTATTTCCAATGTTTTCAAAGTGCTTTTTTTCTTCCAGTTTGTACCAACTCCTGATGTAGGGACCACTTGTGCGACATCTCTCCCCCACTTGGCCATGAGCATCTGCCAGTTGATTGTTCAATCCCGGCTGCCTGGAATAAAGCCCAATCCATTCTAAAACTCCAAAACCTAATTTCCATAAACCATTTTAGATCCTTGGTCGTTAATAAATTCAATGAAGTCTGCACCTGCCTTAAAGAGGTGTCCACTTAAAATCCCACGAATACACCTTTCACCCTACCACCCATAAACCATGAATACTCAAACCACCTCACCCATCATCTTCACTCATTCCTTCCTCCACCTCTACCTCCTACTCTTTTCTATATCCTCTTCCCCTTACACATACCCATACCCCCACATCTCCTCACTACCCCTCTTTGCACCCTCTTCCTCCCCTTACCCATCCACCGCCTTCCTCATCCCCTCGTTTCTTCATTCTCTGCCATCTCCTTCACCCCATCATCCTCCCACATCACCCCCCCTCCTCCGCCCACTTTCTGTCATCATACCTCCTCCCAGCCTCCCCGGTTGTAACACGACCTTCCATGCTCCTCCACTTTCCTCCCAGCAGTCCTCTTTTCACCCTAGCTTACAGTCACCTGCTTGACACACTTCTGTACCCCTGGCATCACTTGCTACCTAGTACCTCATAAATTGTTATCTCTCTAATGTATGCTGTCTCTTTCCCTACGACCTTGTATTATCAGCAATTGTATATAACCTGTATTATCAGCAATTGTATATAACCTGTACCTCATCCACCTTAGCCAGTGCTCATGCATTACTGTAAATAGTTGTATTTCAGTCTCCATACCCATACTCATCCTTACCTTATTAACCTTGATTTTATGTAAACTGTAAATAATTGTACATACTCTGTTACATTGTTGTTCCCATCAATACACATTGTGTACTGCTGTCCTCACCAGGATATCCTTGTAAATGAGCTTGCTCGATGGAGTTTTTTCCTGTCAATAAAAACTGAAGTGAACTGAATCCTGTGACATGGATCACCAGGAGATCTGCAACCAGGATGCACACAAGTGTCCAGGTATGGAGGGCCTCCCAACACAAGGAAAGGGAGAGAGTTCTGCCCTGCCTGTTCACGTAGAACATAGTTGTGGTGGTGTCTGTCTGGACCTGCATTACCTGACCCCGGACAAGAGGAGCAAATTCCATGAGGGCAAGCCACATAGCCTGGAGTTCCAGCAGATGTATGGATTGACTTGAGTCCCTGGGTGACCAGAACCCTGTGGACTCTGTGGTTCCTCAGGTGCACCCCCACCCCACCAGAGATGCATCCATCATGAGAGTGACGGTCAGTTCTGGGTGGACAAACAGGATTCCTTCCTCCAGATGTTGAGGGACCAGCCACCACTGTATGGCATCCCACACTGACTGGGTCGCAATGACTAGATGGTAAAGGTGACCTAGGTGCTGGAACCACTGATGACCCAATTCCCACTGCAGGTGGCGCATTCAGAGAGCCTTGATATTGAGAGGTAACACTCTGCTTACCACCCTAGTACCCTCTTGTTTATAGTAATGACGGACCAATATGACCAGAAGTAGCATAACCGACCCTCCCTCCCCACAGGGTGCTGGCTCAGGGATTGGACTGGTGGGAGGTAGACACCCCGAACTGTCACTATGAAGCTTTGGAGGGAGTACTAGCCACTGGGGCCAGAGGAGCACCACTTCCTCTACCCCTGCCTCTTTTCAGCCCCTATCCAGTGAAATTGGCCTTGGGACGCCAGGCTTCGTATTGCCCCTTCTGGGGCTGCTACTGTGGCTGCTGTGGCTGAAAGATCTTCCTTTTAGGCTTATGAGCCTTAGGATCCTTCGGATGA
Organism: Neoceratodus forsteri; assembly: GCA_016271365.2. Lineage (NCBI taxonomy): Eukaryota > Metazoa > Chordata > Ceratodontiformes > Ceratodontidae > Neoceratodus > Neoceratodus forsteri. The sequence goes on from JADMNL010000024.1 coordinate 350,286,343, forward strand.
GGCAACTGAATCCAGGTGGCATTGGATTTCTCAATCCAGGTGTGATGCCCTTCCATCCTTGAGCCAAAAGGTTGGTGCCCAAGAAGGGGACATCAGCCAGCTTGTGTTGAGTGTATGCCTTGAAGGTGGATAACCTCAGTCAGGCCCTATAATGCATCTTGATGGCTGCTGCCATGGCACGGGCACAGGAGTCACCCATGTCCAAGGCTGTCTGAAGCTGGTGTTTAGCCAGTGCCTGACCCTGGTCCCTGACCAACTTCACCTGCAGCTCTTTGTCAGCAGGGTGGTGAGGGAGGATTTCATCCAGCACTCCCAAGAGGGAGTGACCAAAGTTGGCCATCAGGAGAGCATAGCTATCCTGACACAGACCCAGGAGGACAGTAGCGTAGATCTTCTTGACCACATGGTCAAGCTTTTTCGATTCCTTGTCAGAGGGCTTGTTCATATCCCCTTGGTCTCTTGCCTTCCAGAAGACTAAGTCCGAGACCAGTCCCTCGGCAGAGGGGTAGTACGAGAACCCTGAAAGGGACCCAATAGGGATTGTGTACTTGCAAACCATACAGGGGAGAGTTCCAGGCAAGATGTTGGATGCTGCCACAGCTCCAGGTCCAATCCCAAAATGGCCTCAACCATAGGAAAAGCAATGTCTGTGAAGGGGTATTTAGCCCTCTTCTGAACTGGCTCCAAGGACACATTCATGGACTCTGACATCAGGCAGAGGAGAGCCCAAAATGACACCGGCCTATGGCCAGTGGACAGGTCTTCGACTGAGACTTGGTCAAAGATATGAATCCTCGACAACATGGTCAACCCTTAAGAGTCATCCGAGTTGTCTTAGGACTCTTTGAAAATGGTCCATGGCCACTTGCCGCTGCAGACCACCATGGAGTCTTCCAACTGGATGATTTCCACTGACAGCTGACCTGGTAAGCCAGCTGCAGCACAGGACTGGTTGCGGCTCCCACGAAAGGCTGAAGTGAAGATGACTCCACTCACAACAGCGGAGAGGCAGATGCTTGGAACATCTGTGGACTGGTGTGGGCAGCACTGGCACCTGCCAAGTGACCACAGGTCCAGGGGTAGAGCCATCCCCCATGCCACAATGATCCACTGCTGCCAGAGGAGTTCCTAGTAGTGTCAGTGCATCCTGCAGTGGTGCCTCTCCTTACCTGAGGATGAGGTGGTTGAGGAAATCAATAGCATCACCTCCTGGTCCAGCGGGATTGAGAGCTTGAATGGCACCTCGACTGTGACCTTGACTGTTGAGCCGAGGGCCAATATTGAGGAGAAGCCACCAGAGGGTTGACTACACTGACAAGCATCGGCTTCAGCAGCACGACCACTGGTGGAGGCTGATCCTGAGTGGAACCGGTCAAGGATTCCATCCAGTCCACGTCCTCCTGGTAGAGGACCAGAAGAACTGGGTTCCTGGAGATTGACTCTTTGTTGACCTCCTCCAACAGCTTGTTGACAGACTCAGAAAAATCTTGACAGCCTGCTTGACTGGTGTCGAGGTCGACAAGCCTGATGGGGGCACCATGGAACTGTTGACCAACCCCTCAACCGAGGGCAGCTTGATAAGAGTTGAGGATCAACATGAGTCAAATGGTCGGAGGAGTTGAGGGACCGGGAGGACCATAATCTCTCTCCCGATCCCACAACTGGCACTGGCACCACTTATGCTTTTTATTATGCTGGACTGGGCTCTCCTCGAAGTCCTGGAAGGCCCAACATATGTCTCAGAACCTGTACAAGAAGGACCCTCTGATGCTGGCCCCAGCTGGGAGCAGTGCAGAGGCCAACATGATAGCCACCGCGGCAGCTGCTGATGTGTTTTCCAGGGCCACAAGCGGGTCAGTTGACGCTGCCCCAGCTGAGGCCTTCTTGAGATCCTCAGGCCAGAGTTTCAGATCCCTTTTCACTGCCAGCTGACTGAGAAGAAGACTGGCCACCCAATCTTCCAAAAAGGAGGGAACCATTGCCTTGGCAAAGGCCACAGATAGAGACATTGTGGGCTGCCCCTAGGCAGCGAAGGTAAGGCACATGCGTGTCTGTGTTTGAATTTTTTGTTGACATATGATGCAGAACTTGAACCCACAGGATGGCTTTGCTTTCCTGCAGTCAATCTTCCATTGACAAAGGCAAAGCTGGAGCGAAAGAGAGGAAAAGCTGTCTTGGAAAAAGCTGAGAAACTTGAAGAAACTGAAGATTTGACAAATGCGCAATAATAGCCTTTAACACTGCAGAGCTGCAAAGAAGGAGACCTGACTCTTACAGCAGAAAGGAAGATCTGATGTCATGGGCTGGAGCTGGAGGATATACTGCCCAGGCGGTGGGAGAAGCCTAGCTTAAAGACATCCGACGAATCAGCACTTCCAGTGGAACTTCCTAAGTGTGGATAGTGCACTGCAGCCATGCCCCTCTAACTTATTTTATACCTCGAGAAAGTGTCATTTGTTGTCCCAGTCCCTGGATTTATAAGTCCTTGTATATTCTGAACTGCTTTGATAATACCTTCCCCTAGAATATGCTATGACAGATTTCTTAGCAGTGCAGCATTAATACCTAGTCAGGGGACACCTTTATCATTTTAATCAAAACCTGACTTGTTACTGAAATCTACGTAATTTTTTCCCCAAAAGGATGTTTGGTAGCTAGCAGATTGCAAGAGAAAAGAAAACAGTTATTAGTAATGTTAAAGCAAGAATATCAGCATATCAGTCACGCTAAGAAAATAATGTGCTTTAAATAGACATTAAACAATAAAAAGTCAATTAGTTTATTCAGTTTAATTTCTTCAAATATGTTGCTTCTAATTCATTCAGTTTTGCAGTAAAAGACTGCTTTGAACAAATCTACCATCATAAACAAATTACTGGCACAAAAATAAACTTAAAGAGCCCACGGCATTCCAGTGGAAATGTAAATTAAACATCATTTGCAGTTGCATTTTAATTTATACTTAATACATTTTCTATATTTGGCATCCCTCTTTTCTACATTATTATGAAAATGAGATCACTGCCTCTAAACGTCATCTGCTCTGGATTCATGCCTACACCTGACATAACAATAATCTGTTTATGACATCATATTAGTTTTCATAGGAGCAGATTGTGATTTCATGGTATGCCGTTGCTACGGCGACAACTTTACCACGACCAACACTACAGCGACAACAGCACCAGGTTGCTGTAGTGTCAGCGCTGGAACCCGGCACTGCTTTCTGGGGGTATTGCACCCCTTTCCCGAAGCAACTCCGACTCGGAGTTGATTAATTTAGTAGCAGGTGGTGCGAAGGGCCACCTCCAAAGAAAACACAATCTGGAGTGACTTCCTTTTATGCTGACCGCAAATGCGGTCGACATAAAGGAGTCACTGTAATGTTGGTCAACAAAGAAATTGTCGACCGCCTGTCATGGATCCATGATTTCACAGACATTTGTGATGTCAAGTGCAGACAAGCAGTTTCATACGAGTGTGCTTACTTATAAAAAAAAGGTGGAGGCTGTCTACAGAGAGCATGTGGAACGTATGCAGAAATGTGTCTAAAAATTGGGTTTATCCAGAGTTGTGTGAGAATCTGGATGTAGTGTTATAAAGGGCAGTGTACTTAGTTAGAATGGGGCATGACCAGCAGACCGAGGGTAGTTTAAAGCAGATGGTAGGACATTTTATTTCCCTCAGATGGTGATGGACTGGAATGCCCTGCTCAGCCACATAGTAAACTAAAAATATATGGAAGGGTTCGTGAAAGGATAAGATGATTATGTTAGAGAAGTTAACTTACAAAGTATGATTACTGAAGAGAGGGAATGAACCTGGAGAGTGCCTGGGAAAGAGATTTAAACGTGGCCCAGGGGGAAGTGGACTGGGAGAGTGTGTGGAAGAATGCCTCTGGTGTCCCTAGGGAGGCCACAGTGAAACAAATGCAATTTAAGCTCTTGACACTGAGGAGACTCCATGAAAATTAAGGGATATACTAATCTGTTGAAAGTGTGTGGAGCAAATAAACACATTACTTGATATGTTTTATGAATGCACTTGCATAAACCAGTTTTGGGAAGGTTTTGGATACTATTTCCAGTGTGGTAGGATCTCATGTTCCACACATTCTGAAAGAACTGAGTGACCACATGGTAAAATGGTGTACAGTTGCCATGGTGGCCACAAAAAGGTTAACAGCAAAGGCAAGGAATAACCAGGCAGCAGTTATGCACCATAAGTGGGTAAACAGATTGAGACTGCGAATCTGGAAAAGCTTGGCTGCAAGATTCAACATAGAGAATACTTCTTCAGCCTGATCTGGTCTAATTTTTGGAATCTCAGGGGAGTGTGAGTTAAAGTGGGACCAACTTGTGTTAGGTGGACTGGCCCAGGGATGACTGATGTACTCTGGTGCAATAATGGTAACCACAGAAGCCCAATACACAGTATGACAAGTGGGATTTGGTGAAAAGATGTTGGATTTTTCTTACCATTTTCATATTCCATTATATTATGTTTTGGTTGGGGCTTCAACTCTCCCAGTAGATTGGGGTGGTGGAGGCAGCTAATTAGAAGGATTCCAAAGTATGGTACAAGAACTTTTTATTTTCCTTATCATGTCTACAGATATTCTGACGTTAATATAATATATATATATATACATTTTTTTTTAAAATTCTTCGGTAACCGGGAGCACTGGGGAAGTTGCGTAACCTACCTAGAGTCTCAAAGTATGCAAGTGAAACTGTGGGAAAGAAACCCAGGTCTGCTAGAGGTACCAGGCTCATTCACAGCTTGTTACTCTAACCTCTGTGCTATACTGCCAGGCCCATAATTAATTCTTATCACGCTGTTTGTATTATTTGTAAAAATGTTACATTTATTCTTTTAACATATGCTATGTTGTAGCAACTTTTAACAGTGCATCTAATAAATGTGGATGTGTAAGATGCATTCACGGGGCTGTGGAGGGGAGGGTCTTAAGGGGTAAAAGTTCTGTAAATGAAGGGTGCCCTATGTTCTTTGTATTCATGATTGCATTGTTAAGAAACATGGTTGCTAGCTGTCTCGTGCAAAGATTGGGACACATGGGAGACCCACCTGTTACTTAGTATTTCCTGTATGATGATTATAAAAATGCATACATTAAATAAAAACTGATGGCAAAAGAAGACAACGTAGGAGATGGTCTCAGTGGGCTAAAGCCTTCTTCCGTCTCTCAACTATAACGTCCCTAGTTTTTTCCAAATTCCACTGCAACAGCAGAGGGCTCTTTAACAAAAACTGCAAATCAATCACCATGTATTTTACAGTTATTCTCTGTTCTGAGTTAAGTGAGAATAGTCCCATATTCATGCTATAATTCAGGCTTCACAACAAAAAGGCAGACAGATAATGTTAAAATCATCCCAAAGCAAATAAATGCAACTTATTCTGCTATATGTTTTAGCAATACTAAATTTGTGTCATGTCTTCCCTCCTTGGACTGGGTGAAAAAGCTTTAAATTTAAATACAGACAATGCAATCATTTTGTAACTCATAAGCTTACATAGGGAGTGCTGTCTGCTCATCATGACAGAAATATTTTTAAAAACTCTGTAATTTGTCTCATTTAAAAATTTTTTCCAGGAAAAGAAGGGTAATGCATCAGCATTCAATGCTGAAGGCTTAGTCATCTTGAACCCAATATAATTTTTTAAATAGTCCCTGACACCAGCTGGAAAACTTTGAAAAATGCAAGATTAAGACACACAATTCAGTTTATATTTCATGTATTTCCTGTAATTCTTTTTGCCCATTTTCTATACTACTGAGGATAACTGCATGAAATCAAGATCTTGTAAACACCTGACATCACACTCCCATTTATGACATCATGATTATCTCTACAGCAACAGATTGTGATGCTGGGTGTAGACAAGCAGCAAGAGCCGACATGACAGAGCTCCTGTGATAATAAGTTATAATGTGCTAGGCAGGTCACTACATGAAGCAATAATGTGACTGCTGAGTGAATAAAGTACGAGGCCAAAGCCAAGTACTGTATTGTCATGAGACAGTCACATTATTGCCGAGGATAGTGACTCAGCTAGCACATTGTAACTATTATGCTTCACGTGTTTGCTGCTGTGAGCACAGGCCAATCAGAATGCAAGAAAGATGATAATGTCACGTGAAACTCAAATGACTGGTGTGAGTTTGCTAACCAATAAAGTGTGTGTAATCCTGGCTTCTGATTGGAGGAGAGGGTTCACATATAGTATAACTTGAAATATAAGCAGAATTGTGTGTAAATATTACATTATTTTCAGAGTTGTCCTAATGGCACATGGGGATCTTTAAAGATGCCAGTTCGGTTGTTTTCAAAAATACCCCCACATCTGGTCCAACATGCTCTAACTCCAGGGAAGAGCTCTACTAACAGCCTAGAATCTTTGGCACCCAGTATAAGCAAGAGGGATCATATTTTAGCACCATGAAGCCACCAGCCCAATCCCTTCCATTTCCTGACTGATGGCCTCCACTTCTGGGCTCGGCCATTTTGTGGCATTTATTAGAACAGCCCTGCAGCACTTTACTAAGGAGTGATTGGGGGTCTTTTAACATATAGTTTTAAAAAATATTTAAGAGAATGTTTTGTTAAAAATCAAAACCAGGTTGGCCTGGTGACGCGGATGGCTGAGGCACTGGGTATCTTACCTTCCGCCACGCGGTGACCCAGACTCGGGAACAGACCTGGGTTACTCGGAGGCTGGCTGGGGAGGGAGAACTGAGCATCTGTAGGACAGCTCTCCTCCCTCGGGGAGAGGGAACTGCATGTCCTGCAGCTTGCCTGCCACCTAGAGGAATCTGGGTGGCAACACCATGGAACTGCATGGGAAGGGACTCCATGCTGGGGGCATCTCTGTAGAGGAGGAGGAGTATGCACATGCATCACTACATGTGCGCTGCCCAATAGGAAGAAAAAAGGAGGAAAAAAACCCTTGATCAAAGCATGGTGACAGCCTTGTCTCTCGCAGGCCCTGCACTGATGACTGGGCGCCTCCAATCCAGGTCCTGTGGCACTGACCACTGGAGAAGGTAAGTCCCAGTTAATTTGTGTGAGGAGGCCAGGAAGACTGGTCCAGATGCAGGACCATTCAGAGTGCTGAAGGAGTAAACAGGTTTGGGTAAAACCAAACTGAAGCCACTGCTCAGCTAACAAAAGCCTATCAGACTGGGAAGCAGAAGGGATCAGACTGCTGGCTCGATGGTGCCAAAACATGATCCCTTGCCTACCTTATATCAGAGTGCAAAAAAACAAAGTTGTTTTACCTGGATGTAAGAGCTTATTAGAACAGGTTTGGGGACATTTTTGTAAGCATGCTTAAGGCTGGTGAGATCTTTGATAGTTAATTAAAAAATATATGTTAGTCTAGATTACTTTTTCTAAATTAACAAAAGACACACAACACAACTTGTGGATTTGAGTCTGGTGCCTCGTATCTCCAGCTATTACAATACATTTTTCTCATGATGTAAGGGACAGAAGGCAGCATACTCAAATCTTCAGCAAAGCTCTGGACAATGTCCCTTACTTGTGTGTGTGAATTAGCTCAACACGTTCAGTGTGGTACGGTGTATATAAATGTGTGCAAGGCCAAGTCTGTCTGTGCAAATGATGTTTGACTATTCCCCCTTGTAAGTGAAGTGCAAACTGCAGACAAAATCCCCAGTCCTATGAAGAGGAGATGTAAGCAATAATACTAACAGGGTGGCGGTATTACACCGACCGCCCAGGGCATAAGAGGCCCGATGCCGCAGGCAGAGGGCCTTATAGACCCTGGAAGGTCCGGTATAGCACAATACCACCCACCCTGGAAAGTATTATTGCTCTTAGAATATGGGCACTGTAAAAGAAAATAAGTTGAATAAAAAATGGTAATAAAAAATTAGTTTAAAATACGTTTTGTGATAAAATAGTTCCTCCGCCTGCTTGATAGCCTGATTATAGAACGCCATTACTAATATTTTGGGCTGTATAATATTTCCTTGTCTGAACTAGACTGAATGGTTAATAAATATTTCGTTTTGACTATTCCATCTGTTTTTTTCTCAGTAATAGTGGACAGGAACATGGAAAAGAACAGAAGCAGGATCGGTCATGACGGTCAGGAGGAAATAGTTAAATGCAGTAGCTTTAAGTGGATTGGACGTGGTGGTCACAGTACAGGAGTCTGGATTCAATTTGTGGTATGGTGCAACAGGCGCCAAGCGGTCTGAACGAGGTAGCTGTGCTACCAACAAGCTAACTGGGGTACTATACTTACTGTATGTTTTGTTTCTTAAAAAAAACACTCTCAGTCAAAGGAGGCTGCGAGCAGGTGTCTTAGAGTAGTGGTGAGCATGCGGCATGCTGCCGCTGTACTTTGAATGTGGAAACAGAAATGGAGTTAAATATAGCAGACTGTATGGCAATTTGGTCCTGATATGGCTTTTTTAATTTATTTTACTGAGAGCAGCATCTGTGACAAGAAATGGTCCCGAGGTTGGGGGAAACGAGCAGAGAGCTGAAAAAAAGTGTTCTTCCCTTCAGCCATTGTTTTTATAGTTGTTCTTATTTATTCATGATGGGCTCCTGGTTGCCCGCTGCCATTCTGCCCACCCACATACCTATCAGTAGAAGGACGAGTGCTCTGTGGGTGAGTGTGCGATGGATTCAGTACAGTTCATCAGTGTTTCGATAATTTATACATCACCCAGCCTTTAACGGCAAAACAAAAAAGGTGACTGTTTTACACTTAAAAAAAACTGGTGTGCATAGCCTGGTGACACTACCAATGACCACTGTGAAGCTAACATTGTGTTGGGGTGGGAGTGGGGTCGATCACTGTAATAAGTAGCGGGACTGCTTCAGCAGGGGGCAATTGCAGTGTGTGACGTTACTATAAAAAAAAGGGCAGCATAAATATTTTCTTGTTTTTAAATTTGGGGGGGTTCTCTCACTCACTAAGCGAGAAAAAAAAAACATGGCAGGGTTAGCGTTTTGAACATTTCAGTGCCCACAGATAACAGTGAGGAGGTCGGTTGGGGACTGGCACTTTAATAACCAGGCTCTGTTGTCTGATAGACACCCACCTTGCCAGGACTATCAGCCAATCGGAGCCCGGGATTTTCTTAGACCGTTTTCTAACTGGGGTCAAGGAATATGCATTATGCACATCACAGAATCAAGCAAGCCATTTGCATAGGGCAAACCTGTTGGCTCCCGAGACCCACAGCCCTACACTGGAACCTTACTAAGAAGATGACCACTCTGCCCTGATAGGGCACTTAGAAGTCATTTGCATCCCATTACGGCTTCATTACAGCACAAGAAGCCATTTTTGCTGCTTGGACTGCACGTTGGCTGTGGGCTCCACACAGCAGCCTGTGGTCAGTTGTGGTGCTGTCAACCAGAATTAAAAAAAAATAGCATAGCCTTCTTCCTCACTCAGTGCCAGTTGGCACTGAAAAACAAGTTACTCATCTATAACAGTAGTTCTAGGAGTGGTATATGGTGCAAATCCACATGTTCTGGCAGCGTCCTTTCCCATTAAGATGTGCCAGAAAGTCTTCATGCTGGCTTCTCCCACCCACCTGGGTGGTAACTTTCCTAGTACCACCCAGTGACGCCAGTTCGTGCCCGCTGGAAGCAAGAGGTCGGGTGGGTCCATGTGGATGAATACCATATACCACTCCTAGAACTACTGTTACAGGTGAGTAACTGTTTTTCTAGGAACATGGATATGGTGTACTTATCCACACGTTCTGGCAGACTCCTAGCAGTTCTCTGGGAGGAGGGAGGCATGGTACACACCCCCTACTTAGGGAACAGCTACTGGAGAACTGAGGCCCCAAAACCAGCATCTCGGCATGACTCGAGGTCAATGTGGTAATGGGAAATGAAGGTATGTACTAACCTCCATGTAGCAGACCTGCAGATTTCCTGGATAGGGACACCCCTGGCAACAGTCACCGAAGCAGCGGTATGGTGGGTGGAATGAGCCCTTAGCCCTCCGGGAGGCCTCCTACCCACCAACCTATAGCAGAGATCAATGCAGGATACAATCCACTTGCCAATCGACTGCTTGGTTGCAGGTCAGTCAGGTGTGGCTTCAGCATAGGTGACAAACAGCTGGCGAACCTCTCCCTGAACTCCAGCGTGTACTCCTTATAGTAAGCGAGCACTCACCTCAGGTCCAGTGTATGGAGCCTGTGCTCGGCCTCTGAGGTGTGGTTGAAGTACACTGGGAGATTGATCACCTGGATAAGGTGAAAATCCGACACAACCTTCGGGAGGAACTTCCGGTTGGGGGTGCAGGACAACCTTGTCCTGTAGAAGACAAATAAGGAGACTCCACTGAGACTGCCTGGAGCTCACTGATCCTTCAGGCTGATGCGATAGCCACCAAGAAGGCGGTCACTTAATCAGGGCAGAGCTCGACTCTTGCAGAGCCAGGGCTCGACTCCTAGCGGACAGGGCGAAGACTCTTACCTCCTTTGCCAGATCATTTCAGGTTGGGCAATCGCGCCTTGCTCGGGACCGCCTACATCTTTTGGGCTACATGGCAGCCTGCACCAGCGTGGTCCAACGGACCAGCTGGAAAATGCGCTCCTTGCAGTGGGCGCTGGCCAGCCAGTAGTCCCAGCACAGGGGTCACTTCGACCTGTCCTGGAGCATCTGCAAGAGGGTATCCCATTTGTCCATACGGAGCCGATGGTCATCCTGACAACCAACGCCTCCCTCATGTGCTAGGGAGCCCATCTGGGGGATCACAGAATCCATGGGCTTTTGACCCCTGAGAAGCCCCAATGTCACATCAGCCTGCTGCAGCTCAGGGCAGTCCAGCTGGCGCTGACTGCTTTTGCTCAAAACCTCAGTGGTCAACTGGCCCAGAGAAATGCAGGTCTGGAGGGCCAGGTCCCTGGACCACTCCACCTCCTGCCTGGAGGGACCCGCAATGAGTCAGCTATCCAGGCAGGGGTATACCCGGACAGCCCGGCAACTCAAGTGAGCAGCCACCACTGCGATGTACTTGGTGAAGACCCTGAGTGCCGAGGACAGGCCAAATGGCAAGGCCTAGAATTTGTAGAAGGTGCCCTCTGCCTGAAAGCGGAGGAACCGCTGGTGGGACGGACAGATCGGGATGTGAAAGAATGCATCCTGAAGATCCAGTGAGCAAAACCACATGTCTTGTTCCCTGATGATGCTCTGAAGCGAAACTGGTAGGAGGCTTTGTGGCTCCCACCTGAGTCCCTGTTTGTAAGGTATTTTGCTGTTTGTGACTGTTTTCTATGTGTGGAAGTACTGCAATAAATTATAACATTTCTTCAACTGGTTTAGTACTTGTTGATTTGATTTTTTATGGGTGATATTTATTCATCTCTGCAGCAAGTAGTGCTGGAGTTTTCTGCTTTATGGTTGTCTTTATTCCTATTAGCACACTCTGCTATCTGGGGCGGCTTTTCTGTTCAAGATGATATTATCTGGGACAGAGTTACCATCCTGAAGGTGTGGGACCTGATGAACTTGTTCAGGTTGTGCAGATCTAGAATGGGGTGCCAGCCCCCCCCCCCATCCGTTTGGGTACCAGGAAGTACCTGGACACAAACCCTGGTTGCTGTGGAGGATTCGAGACTGGAGACACCATCTCCTTTAGCAGGAGCTGGGCTATGTCATCCCGGAGGGGCGACTGAACGTCTACTGACAGCATGTCTTCCCATGGGGCATGGGCTTGTCTGGGTGGGTATTGCTCGAATTCCAGAGGCAGACCCTGGCCAAACACCTCAAGAACCCACTTGTCCATTGTGACAGTGGACCAGGCAGAAAGGAAGGGGCACAGCCGGACCTCCATGGAGTTCAGGATGGGAGAGGGGAGGATGCCCCCATCCCATCATTGGTCAGGCTTGGAAGCAGAGGAGGATCTGGCTGAGGGACCGCCAGAGCCCCGACCTCCTGACTTCCTGACAACCGGTGGCCATGGAGCTTGGGGCTGGGAAGGCTTGGCCGCAGGGTCCAAGGTGGGCCAAAAAGGAATCTTTCTTGGTGGACTTAGTACCTTTTGGGTCCGTCTGAGCAGATGTCACTGAGTCCAGGGTGGCACTGGACATTTCAGTCCTGGTAAGATGCCCTTCCACACCAGGGCCAAACAAGTCAGTCCCAAAGAAGGGCACATCTGCCAACTTGTGCTGCGTATCAGCAGTAAACATGGAGATGCGCAGCCAAGCCCTGCGGTAGATGGCAACTGCTGCGCCCATGGACCAGGTGCAGGAATCGCTGATGTCCATGGCCGTCTGGAACTGCTGCTTTGCCATGGTGTGGCCTTGGTCTCAGACCTGCTTGATGGTAGTCTGCAAGTCTGGTGAGAGGTGGGGAAGCACCTCATCCAAGGACCCAAGAAGGGCATGCGAGAAGTGGGCCACAAGCAAGGCCGAACTTGCTTACTGAAGGCTGAGCAAATAGGTGACATACACCCTTTTGGTCGAGTGGTACAACATTTTGGACTCCTTGTCTGAGGGCTTGTCCACGTCCCCCACGCTGCCATGTGCCGAAACACAGAATCAGCCACTAGCCCCTCGGCCGAGGGGTGTTCCGTGAAGCCCGAGAAGGAAGGTAGGGACCGCGTACTTGTGAGCCATCTGGGCTGAGGGCACCGGGCAAGAGGCAGGGTGCTGCAACGGTTCCAGGACAAGACCGAGAATAGCATCCTGGGCGAGGAAGGCCTCCATTGGTGTGTCACCCTGGTCCAAGATCTTGGTTAAGGGGTACCTTCCCTCTTCTGAATGGCCTCCAGCTGGAGGCCCGTGGATTTGGAAATCAGACATAGAAGGCCCATGAACAAGGTGGGACCTTGATCCACAGAGAGATCCTTGGCCGACTCCACATCCACCGGGCAGGAGTGAAGAGAGGAACCCTCAGATTCCGAAGATTCGTGAAACAGAGGCCTACCGCCCGTGTCACTACTCACTCGCCAGGGATGGTCAGGGGTAAGGGTGACTTTCAGACGATGGGGAAGCCCTTTGGTGGGCCGAGCATCCTTGGTTGGGATGCCGTCCTTTGGCTGAGGGGGCGAAGGCTCCACTGCAATCAGTGGAGAAGCCAAAGTGGGCCACGCTGGGACTGCCTGGACCAGCTACTGCTACGGCTCTGGTGATGGCAGCCATGTTACGGCCAGGTTGGGTGTCATAGGCAGCTTCACCCAGGAAAACAGAAGCTGCTGCCACATAAGCTCCTCGTACTGCCAATGCAATTTGCACCATTGCCTCTCCTCACCTGAGGAGGAGTAGCAGCGGCGCCACTTGCCCGAGTGCTTAGAGAGCGAGCATCGAGAGTGACATGAGCTGCCCGAGTCCAGGCTACCTGAGCAAGACCACGACTGACACTGCCAGGGGGACTGGTGGCGGGTCTCAGAGGTGGATGGCGATTGCCAACCTAGCCCCTTGGCCAGAGGCCTGCTCCGTCCCTCCTGAAAGAGCCGAAGTTCCGAAGAGTGAGGTATCAACCTCCTTGGCAGAAAGTAGCAGGTCGACCGGGTCAAGAAAATTCTTGGAGGGAGTTGGCCCGACCTTCAGCCAACTGGCCTGACGGGGTTACCGTGGTGGCGGCAGCCAAATCCAAAGCCTTGGCCGAAGCTAAGCACTCCAGAGAAGCACGGAAATCAGAGGCCCGAGAGCGCTGTCAAATCCATGAGCGTCAGCAAGACCACTTCCTGGTCTCCTTCTCCTTGGGCTTCTTCTTGCCTGAGGGACTCTCTCCCAAGGTAGGGAGAGCCTGGCACAGTTCCTTGAACACACCCGAAAAAGACGCACCAAGCAAGAGTGGCATGAAGGCTGAAGCCGAGGAGGAATGCGCCGCGATCAGAGCCACTTCCTCCTCCATAGCCGCCAACTGCTTGGCGGAACACGTGGAAACTGCTTTCCATGCTTCCTTATAATGAATGGGCGGGTCCCTTTCGCTCGGGTGACCAAGAAGCAAGTGGGCAAGGCGATCCTCTAAGGTCGACGGTAAAAACACGCAACAGAAACCACAGGCCCGGACACTGTGCTTGTGGCCTAGGCAGTAAACACACGTGGAGTGCGGGTCTGATCGTGACATCTTTTGCCCACAATTGCAAAACCAGAAACCCAAAGCGGACTTTGCGTTGTCCATGATGGCAAGAAGTAGAGAAGACATAAAATGGCAAGAAAAACTCTGAAAAAGGGTATTTTTTAAGGTTTTAGGGCCTCAGTAACACAGAGTGATAAGGATGGAACCTATTCTTTCAAGTGGAAATGAAGAACTGGTGTCACATAGCAGTGTTAGGGGAGTTACCACCCGGGTGGGTGGGAGGAGCCTGCTTGAAGACTTTCCAGCACATCTTAAAGGGAAAAGACACTGCCAGAACGTGTGGATAAGTACACCATATATATCCACGTCCCTAGAAATAATATTCCCTGTTAAGGTATACCCTCCAGCCTCACCTGATTCCCTGTTAGCATTTAAAGACTCTTCCCTGGTGTCTAGTGGCACCCCCAACCCAAACCTTATCTCCGTTGGCACTTAGAACAAATTCCCTGGTGTCCAGTGTTCCCTCCCGGTAGCCTCCTCCTGACCCCAAATTCCAACCCCGAGATTGTGGCTAGAACTTACTCACTGTTCACCTCCCTGGTGGCCACTATCTGCTTCACACAAGTCTTGTATCAGTATACACTTGTGTATATCAATGAAAGATTTGCAGTCAGAAAATAAACAAAGTCTGCATCAAACTGTACCACACATGCATGTAGACTTAGTTTATTTTCCACACACTTTTTCTCTAACTTTGCCATGCTACAAGCATTTTTCTCCAAACTTGGGTTAAAGCTGTTGGACCCCCCACCCCATGACCACATTAGTGATGACACATAATTCCCACCTAAAAATCGATGTTTGACACTATACATGCAGGTTTCTTTAAAAAAAAATAGCCTCACCTACAACAGCAACTTGGTCCTCTGGTAAACATTACATAAATAGTTATTAAATTTATGACTGCAGTATTTAATTGTTTTGGTGCTGGCTACTGAACACAACTGATATATAATCAAATATAAGGAAATCAAATAGTCCCATGGGACACAGGTGTTGCATTCACAAATCTTTCTTTTCTTTTCTTTCTTAATCTGTTTCTCCTCTGATACTGCAGGCTATCTCTCTTATCCACCCCTCCAGCCTCATCACTCAGCATCTCAGGGACTTACCTCGATCCTGGTGCTTCCCCCATGGCTTGCCCAGATGGCGGGGGTTGGCAGCATACTGCCAACAAATGGAATCAGTTTCTAGGGACCGGGCCCTATAGCTTAGTATGGAGCCTGTGAGGGGTCAGTACCATCCTGCGCTGCACCTGGCCATTTTCCTCCACTTTTCTCCCCTGAAGGAATGGACGTGCAGTGCTGTCCAGATGTACCTACATATGCTCCTGTGCGTAGGATGTCACCGGATGCCATTCCTCCATTCCCCAAAGTTGTGGTCACTGGCTGCCTGTGCCCCTAGCCACCACTAGAGAGCAGACGTGCTGAGACCCACATCCTTCCATACCCAAAAGAGAAGAGCATTCCCCTGCACGCTCAAACCTCCTCTCCCTGGCCAACCCCCAGCAACCCATGTTCCCTCCCACCCCTGGGTCGCCAATGTGGCAGCAGGTGAGGCACAGTGCCTCAGCCCTCCACACCACTGGGCTGGCCAAATCTCTATTTTCTAAGACATGAGATTACACGACCACCACTAAGCCACTGACTTTGGACCTTAAAATTGATAAAAGCCACTTACCCCAGGACATAATAACAAACAATCATTGTTTTGAGTGAACCAGCTTGGCTCCCACTCTCTCCAGTCCCCCACCTCACCCCCGGGGCTTACCTCCATCAGACGACCCCCCCTGGCTTGCCCCCCCAGGGTGGGGCTGCTGCTTGGACATGAACCCTTCACAACGCTGGTACAAGGATACCGGCAGAGGTCACCAACCGGCACTGCCTCCCTGGCTTACCCCCCCAGGACGGTGCATGGGGTTGGGTCAGATATGGCGGACGAAGGTGCTAGATCTTTGGCAAAGCACCACAGTGGGCGAATGGAGTCGGAGGAGCGGGGCATCATAGATGGCAGATGCTATTTTCACAGTAACACCAGTGGGAGGCGTGGCGTGCAATGACGTGGCAATGTCAAAGCATCAGCATCTGACACACTTATCCACTGGTTTGGAGCCGGCAGCTACATCCCTCGGCCTCTGCCAGGGGTCAGTCACTCGCTGAACACTCACCAGCCCTACCCCCAGAGGAAGAGGAGAGCAGTCTCTCGGATGCTCCATCCTTCTCCCACTAGTTGGCCCTCCGACTCTGCAGGTCCATTTCCGAATCCAGCGAGGCACCATTGCAGATGGACCATCATTATATTTATTCGTGACAGGCATAATGGCGTAATTATGCATTTGCCCAACTGGTTTTGACTGTAGACACATTCTGCTTCACAGATTTTAATGTCTAGTGACTTAGTGATGGTTATTTGAACTTAAGTCTTACAAAAAAGAGGCTAGTGAGTGCAGCATCTGTGTCCCATAGGGCTTGTTTGGTTTTCTTATATTTGTCCTTATGCACAAGTTTTAAAAAGTCTAATTGTTCTTTTTTTTTTGAAGATGTGGCATTTTTTTATTCCTTAAATGTTTGTTTACAATTCTTTTCCATATAGGTTTTTAGCCTCCCTGTGGGCCGGCGGCTTGTGTCGACCGTCCATACTGGGCATCCACGGTCTCTTTGGGGCCATCCCCGTCCGCAGCAGGACCACAGGAGCCGGCCTGGGGCCGCATCCAGTTGCCTCCCCCAATTTTTCCACATTTTTCTTCCCCTTACTCCCCAGAGCCCCAAACAAGGTCAGACACACACGTGGAGGCACACATGCATGCCTTGGCTTGGCCGACTCCGCTCCACCCACCCCTGGCCTAGTGCCCGACTCCCTCACTACCTGCATCACCATCACGCCTGCATGTGGTGATGGTCTTAGACCGAGAGAGTCTCCGGGAATGAAGAGCAGCCTGTCGGCCGCTCTATCCACTCCCAGACCTCCCCCTGGCCGACCCGTGCTCATTCTCGAACACAGGTTGCCGGCATGGTGTGAGGTAAGGCGTCCAGTGCCTCAGCCCTCAGTGCCACCGCGTGGACATGTTTATTTACATTTGCTGATACTTTATGCAACTGACAATTTCAAAAACAGTACTACAAATATCAAAGCATCTTTACACTTTTTAATAATATAGATGGATTTTAGTGTTATGCGTTTTAAATTTGGCACTATTAGATATAGTGCTAATTATTTATAAAAGACTCTCACATACTGCATGGCTGATTTCCACTGATGATGAACACATTGGTGATACTATCTAAATACCAGATAAGAAAGTGACAGAAGTGTTAAAACTCTTACTGGAATTTCCTCTGGCTTTGAAATCGGACTTGCCTAAGTCACACATGGGTTGAGGTTATGGAACAGCAGGAGACTGGCAGCGGAGCCTAGATAAAGTATGGTGACGGACTCAACACCCACCAGGTGAGGCAGCTAAGGAAATCAGGCGGTACTGAAGTAGCCCTATGGGTAAGCAGAAATGCTCACACAAAACCCGGGAATGAGAGAGAGAGAAGGCAGTTTTGAAGTGACAGCCCTGAGACACACAGACACTATTTTTAAATAGATATGCAATGGATTATAGCTGGAGTTATGAGCTATAAGATAAAAGATTCTTCCTACAATAAAAGCTGGATTGGTGATTGAAATCAGCCTAAATGAAGACATTTGTTGTTAGTTTTTCAGTTGTACCTGATTTGTGTAACAAGCGGGTGAACACAGGAAGTGAACGGGGCCTAAAGTGTGGAGTGGGAGACGGCTTGAAGGGCCAAAAAGCTTGGTTAAAAAAAAAAAACTTTCTCAATCAGATGCAAAAACACCTTCATATTTACTTTTGGGTGTGTATAATTTGTTTAAGAATAGGGTATTAAGTAAGTATTCTGTTGAGGAAACCACAAGAACAGAAAACAGGAGACAAGATCTAACAATGTGGGCATGAATGTGTCCATATTTTACAACCTACTGTTCTGCTACATGTTGGACCAGGTTTATTCCTTTTTTGAACATTTTACATTTTTCTAAAGTAGTCTGGGTGTGTAACAATTTAGGAGAATCTTTGCGAACCAGGTGTTCTGTCACTAAAGCATCTAAACTGCTCTATGGGAAAGTGTAAAAGTGCCACACTTCAAAACGTGTGTATAGTGCTCCTACAGCTGTTTTGAGCCTCTGTAAAATTTCGTAACTAGCGTGGATGTTGCCAGAGTAAAGAAACATTATGGGCTGTCTTACCATACCACTCATCCACCCACGCAAAGGCTTGTCGATGACCAAGTAGTAAGACATCACGAACAACCTAAACATAAAAAAAAGCAGGCTGTGCATTAAAAAGACTGCAAACACATTTGGACACATCACACCACAGATAGATTTCAAAAGTCAATAAGAAGACAATTTACTGTTATTTTATCAAAATGTTTAATACATTTTGATTCACAGAAACAGTTGGTTATCTTTTCTTAAACGCTTCATTCTGCCTGCCATGGTAAAATCATTTCTCTCTGATGGGATTCAATCTAGTGAGGGATACATTCAATTTTCAAAGGTAAAGCAAGAGAGAGGAAACAAAATTAGGGCTCAAAAAGGAGCAGCTTGCCGGCCCGTTGGTGCTGAGGGTTGAGGTGCTGGACGCCACACCTCGCGCCAGTGACCCGGGTTCGGGAATGGACTCGGACGCCGTGGGGTCGGCAGGGGAAGGATTGAGGACTGAGTGCCCGAGTGGTGCTCTCCTCCCCGGACCAAGGGGAGGGATGGCCCGGTGAGCCAGAGACCCCTGGTGGAGACCAGGGGTACTGTAGCAAGTCAGGCAAGCACATACTAGCGTGACTGACGCAGGCAGGGTTGCCATGCACCAGAAGTGTCTAGGCGTGCCCACGCATAGGGAAGGGAGGAAACACAGAACACAGAAAAACCCGGTCCTAGGGGTAGGTGATGGCACCAACCCCCATGCCCATTGCAGGGTCCGACCTAGCAGACCCTCATGGAGCCTCCATCCAGGGCCCACGTCCACAGCTGGAGTCCACAGTAGAGAGCGCCCAAGGTAGGAGGGGTGGCCCCAACCTGGAGGAGTTAAGCTGGGGGTGCCAACTGCGAGGCTGGACGGGGGTGAGGAAGGTGCTGTCGGGTGGACTTCAGGCAGGGCAGGATTCAAGTTGGATGCCTGAGACAGGCTGCTAGGGCCCTGACCAGAAGGGAAAAAGACTCCAAAAAAAAAAAAGGAGCAGCTTACATTCTTTTTGTATTGATGGCCTCCTGCAACTATGATAAAATTAAAGAATCAAAATATATATATATATATATATATATATATATATATATCACACTAGTGGTGAATAAATTGGGTAAATAAATAATGCTATTCTGGGATAAATATTTTTCTTTTTTTTTGCTCCTACCTTGCCCCTGGTGACCATTCCTTTGGGTCACCTAGGACCCTGCTGGCACTACACCCCCCATTGCCAGCTGCCATCCACATGTCAGGCCCCTGGATAACCCGACGTGACCCTTTGTCGGATAGGCACCCCCCAAGAGGGAAGGTGCCAGTGAGTATTGGCCAGTGCAACTCATTGGCCCGGGGTGCTGCTGGGGTGAACTAGGCTCATCTGGGGCTTCATGATGGTGGGGGACCATCAACCGCCATCCGGCTGGCCAGGGAGCCATTTCCTGGTTTTCTCTCCTTGGGAGCATGACGTCCAAGACGTGTAGGCCAGGGATAACGTCGATCACATTCCCTGCTCAATGGGACTCAATATACTGCCCTACCTCTGGCCTCCGCCAATGGTCGGCAGACACCAGGATGCGCACCCGCCCTCCCCAGGGAGATGACAAGCTGTCGTGAGATTCTCGAGCCATCCCCCCCCCCAAGCCGGCCCTCCGACACCTGGGTCCATTCCCGAACCCGGGTCATTGGCGTTGCAAGCAAAAATCCCAAACCGCTGCGCCAGCGGGCTGGGCAAATATTTATTTTCACTTAGAACTCTATTTCACCTAGAACACATTTTATTACATTTAAAACATGTTATTTCTACTTAGAATCTGGAAACAGAACACAAAAAACATTATTGGCTAGATAGTCTACAATAAAAACAAAGGTAGTTTTAAGCTAAAACACAAGTAAAAACATTACACGTGGTGTGGTATGTATCAAATACAAATATGGGCTGCAATAGACTAACATGTTTATCTCCACACAAGGGATATGACCTTAATAACAAACTTGTGACTCTGTCACTCGTGATGCACAGGTCTTACCACTCACGAGTGGGGAAAAATTAGTTATTACTTTGCAATCCATTATGTATTCCAAACTTACATTTGTTATGATCGCACTGAGAGACTCCAAGGTGTGCCATTGTGCTGGGAGAGTGTCACACTAGGGGGCAATGTCCCTGGCCGTCAACTCAATCATACTGGGTGCTATCACAGGATACCATAATGCCCTGAATATAACGTTCTGTTGTATTATGTTCCATGGAAATGTGGTGCAAAACAATATTTTTTAAAAATGAAGTTCAGAATTGGATTCAGAAGTCTTTCATTGAGGATGGGGACTCAGATCCAATTGTTTAAAATGTTAAGGCTCAGGTTTGTTTCACCACACGTGTGCTAGTAGCAACATTCCCAAGGGCTTCTCATTAACAACACACATCTTGTGTTACGGGCAAAACTAAAAAATGGAGTATAAACTCTTTTTTAATTATGCAATAAACTTTAAAAAAATATTTGCCAAGGATTCCATTTCCAAAAGTATAACAACATACAGAGCATGCAACCTCCAGTTGCATATCCAGCAAAATAAACTATACGGACAGACCTACCAGACGCAGAAAGTCCATTTAAAAAAAATTCTTGGAGCACAGTGCAACCAGCTCTGCTCTGCAACAAGTAGGCTCTTAGTACTGTATTTCAGAACTCCCAAGGCCTACAAAACCCACTGCACCACCACCTCTATCTCTTTCTCTGCTTGATTGCCTTAACAATGTGAAGATGAATGTATTGCCCTATCTTTCACTTCATTATTTCATAGAAACATAGAATTTGATGGCAGATAAGGACCGCTTGGCCCACCTAGTCTGCCCATTTTCCTACCTAACAGATGAGCTGCAGATCCTAGTTAACCAACAGCCTACTTCCTCCTACCCCCCACTAGAACTGCCTTATGTTTGTCCCATGCATTCTTGAATTCCCCCACTGTTCTTGACTCCACAACCTCCTCAGGAAGGCTGTTCCATGCATCCACAACCCTCTCCGTGAAAAAATACTTCATCACATTACCTCTGAGCCGTCCCCCCTCTATCTTCAAATTGTGCCCCCTTGTTCTTGCACATCTCTTTTTTCTGAAATATACTACCCTCTTGGACTTTGTTGATTCCTTTGAGGTACTTGAAAGTTTCTATCATGTCCCCCCTCTCCCTTCTTTCCTCCAGGGTATACATATTAAGCTCCTTTAGTCTCTCTAAGTATGTCTTCTGATGCAGACCCTGCACCATTTTGGTTGCCCTCCTCTGGACAGCCTCCACTCTGTCTATATCTTTGCGGAGATGGGATCTCCAGAACTGCACACAGTACTCCAGATGGAGTCTCACCAACTGTCTGTACAGAAGGATAACAACTTCTTGTTTTCTACTGGTGATGCCTCTCCCTATGCATCCCAGTATCCCCCCAGCCCTCCTTACTGCCTTCTCGCATTGCCTGCTCACCTTTAGGTCATCTGATAGAATTACCCCCAGGTCCCTTTCCATTTTTGTTGTTGTCAGTATCTCACCCCTCATTGTGTACTCTTCCCCTGGGTTTCTGTTTTCTAGGTGCATTATCTTGCACTTCTTTGCATTAAATCTAAGCTGCCATACATTTGACCATTCCTCCAACCTTTGCCAAGTCCCTTCTCATCCTTTCCACTCCATCTTGTGTATCAGCCCTGTTGCAGATCTTTCTGTCATCTGCAAAGAGACATACTTTTCCTTCCAGTTCCTCTGCAATGTCACTTATAAAGACATTAAAAAGTCTGGTCCCAGTACTGAACACTGCAGTACCCCGCTAGTAACCCTCCTTTCTTCCCTGTGGACTCCGTTTACTATTACCCTTTGCGTCTTGTTGTCCAGGCAATATTTTATCCAGGCTACCACCTTGGGATCCACTCCAAGGCTGGCCAACTTGTATATTAATCTTTTGTGTGGGACTGTATCAAATGTCTTGTTAAAATCTAGGTAGGCCATGTTCACAGCCCCTCCCTGGTCTACTACTTTGGTCATCCAGTTAAAGAAATCTATTAGATTCGTCTGACATGACCTTCTCGCTGTGAATCCATGCTGCCTTGGGTCCTGTGCCCCACTGACCTCTAGGTACTCAACAATTCTTTCCTTCAGACGTGATTCCATCATTTTCCCTACCACTGAGGTCAAACTAACTGGTCTGTAGTTTCCTGCCTCTGCCCTGCTCCCACTTTTGTGAAGAGGAATCACATCCACCCTCTTCCAGTCCTCAGGTACCACCCCATCCTTCCATGATTTGTTAAAGAGAGTAGTAAGTGGTGTCACTAGTTCTACCCTTAGTTCTTTTAGAATTCTTGGGTGAATCCCATCAGGCCCCATTGCTTTGTCCACCTTTAGTTTTACTAGTTCTTTCAGAACCCTTTCTTCTGTGAATGGACTGGTATTGACCCCCCCATCCAGAGTGTTTCTCTTGTTTGCTTTAGGTACCTCCCCATCTCTTCTTTTGTGAATACTGAGCAGAAATATTCGTTCAGTATCCCTGCTTTTTCACTGTCATCCTCTGCCCACGTTCCCTCCCCTTTATTAAGCCTCAGTATCCCTCCCTTGGTCCTTCTTCACTCCCTAATGTACCTATAAAAGGTCTTATCCCCCTTCTTAACAGAGTTGGTTATCCTTTCCTTGGTTTGGGTCTTTGCTATTCTGACTGCCTTCCCTGCCTCTTTCTGCTTTAACTGATAACGTTCTCTGTCCTGCTTCTTCTGTGTTTCCTTATATTTCCTGAATGCTATCCTTTTCTCCTTAATCTTCCCTGCCACCTCTTTTGAGAACCATAGTGTTTTTTCCTTCGTTGTGTTTTGTTGATTTGCTTCACACAAAGGCTTGTTGCCTCTGTGATGGCTGTTTTGATTACTCCCCATTGTTCCTCCACCCCTCCTTCTTGCCCGTTTGCTAGTGCTTTTCTGAGGCACTCTCTCATTTTCCCAAAGTCAGCCCTCCTAAAGTCCAATACTCTTGCTTTTGTATGGCTTGGCTCTATGGCTGTGTTTATCGTGAACCACACTGTTTGGTGGTCGCTTGTTCCCAGATGGCTACCCACTTCTAAATCCGAGATTCTTTCTCTGTCCCCGTTTGAGAGTACCAGGTCTAAGATTGCTCCCTCCTGAGTGGGTTCCAATACTAATCCCCTTACTGGCCCACCGCAAATTTAAATATTCCCTCCTGGCTCTTTTTTCAACAAACTACAGTACATGCCAAAGTTACATAATTCCAATGGGCAGGTGAATGGCCACAAACTTGACATACAGTACATATCTTGCCATATAATGGTAACAGTCTTGGACCTCTGGACTTTTTCCAGTATAACTTGGATGCACAGGTTCAACCCCTTCACCACAGGTTCTGAGATGTACTGGATCCAATGTGGAAATGGCTTAAGGGGAATTTGATTACCCCGGATCTCTTACTATAGCACCATATGATGGATCCTGTCTGGAAGGGATGAAGGTACTAGAGGCCAGGTTGGTGGTGCTGGGACTGCATCTGGAACTGCCTGCTTAAATACCATAGATTTAAATCATCCTTGTCTCCCTATACTCTACTTTGTGGAAACTGAAACAAACAGGTTTACCTTCCTGATAACATTTTAAGTACCTGCAGGTAAGGAATTTTATTTTAGTACAGTTGGGTAACCCAGAGAATATATACCGACCTCTGGTAATGAGAGGCTTTTCCACTCAGGCAACCCAAACAGGTCAAAACTTTCCTTTATTTAATTAACTTTAGCACAGCAACAACCCTGATTCAATGGACTGTGTCAGATTGTAGTAGCAGGCTGACCTAGGTGTTGAGACTGATGGAGAAGATTAAACTAATTAATGCTCTGGGTGCACTTGGCCTCATATTCAGCGAGACACAGGTTGATCAGGTTTTTGTTTCTTCATAGGGCCTACATAATGCCATATCGTATTGCTTAATACTCCCCAGGGACTCAGCAGACTGTATTAAATGTAAAACAGGTCAGGAGAACTTTCTTCCTATAGCCTAGAACTTCCCTAAGCTGTTTCCATTCTGGATGGTGGTTCAGGAAACCTTATCCCTCTGGTTGGGGTTAGAAATCAAGTTCATCCCTTCCCTAGGCTGGCATAGCTGGAGAATATTGCCAATTTTGAGGTAAAGGGCACACGTTTACATTGCAGAAGAGAAAGGGAAGGGGAAAGAGAGAGAGATAAAAGATAGTGGAGGAAATAGAGGAGGGCAAAAGGGCAAGATGAGAGGGGTGGCAGTACAAAATGGAGAGCATGTGTACAAATGCTCGAAGTCTGGGCAACAAGATGGCAGACCTAGAGGCCACCATGGCAGTAGCAGACCTGGACACAGTCGCAATTACAGAGACCTGGTGCGATGAAAACCAGGACTAGGATATAGCCATACCAGGGTATACTCTATTCAAAAGAGACAGGGTAGGAAAAAAGGGAGGTGGAGTGGCTTTTTACGTGAGGGAAAACATAAAAGCCATGGAAATACAAGGGAAACAGGGAACAGCGGAGGTACTGTGGGTCACACTGGAGACAAGGAAAGGGGCCGCTATTCATACCGGGGTGAGTTACAGACCTCCAGCTTGGTGGAGGAGGTGGATAAGGACATGATGGAAGAAATACAAGGGATGGCTAACAAGGGGGAGATATTGCTAGTGGGGCACTTCAATCTACCAGATGTGGATCGGAGCCTCCCTGCTACAGCAACAGTTAGACGTGCCTTTACAGGCACCGTGGAAGCATCCCCTTACTAGCCCACCACAAATTAGTCCAGAAAATGATTCTCCCGATTTTCAGCTTTGGTGACATAGTCTATGGCCCAGCTCCTAGGTACACCCTAACCAGACTGAACACCCTCTTCCATTCCTTTCCTTCTACCGGTTTGCTTTCGACTGCCCACCCCATACCCATCACTGCAACCTCTATATATCCCTCTTCCTCCCCCTCTTGAGTCCGAACCCCTCGCTCACTGCACATCCTTTGTCAGCAGGTTCTGGTTTGGCTCTCTCTCTCTCTCTCCCCTCCTACGTCTCCTCCATTCTTTCCACCCCCCCCACTTCCTCCATAATTCTGATGACTGGACCCTAGCTCTTCCTGTGAGAACATCCATTACAGGTCAGTCTGTCTTGTACCATTTCCCTAAACTCTGGAACTCCTTCCCACTAACTATCCATTCTGCCCTACCCCTTGGTCGGTCTCCTACATAACTTCACTTCACCCTCCTGCAACTGTGCCTGATCACCTCCCTTGATGCCTTTGCATTTCCCTTTCTTTCTTTCTTCCCTCTCTGCCCTAGTCCCCCGCCAAACCCCTTCCCTATTATTCTCTACTTCTCTCTCTAATCCCTACTCTCTTTTCCCCGCCCAGCTTCCACCCTACCACTTCCTTTTCTCCCTATAATTTTACCTTTTCTCCCTCCTAACGGCTCTTCTTCTACAGCCCCATCCCCACCTTTGCTGCCTCATAGCGGGCCAATAAACTAGTTCATTAACTGGGTCTTCATCCAGCTGTGAGCTAAGCTCTAGTGGGATCGTCATCTCAATGGGTACCTGGTCTGCCTCTCCCCACTCTCCGTCACTATGCTTATAGGCTTGGTTCAGTACATGGACTTGGCTCTCTCTGTCCAGTATGATCCTTGTGGAGTTATCACTCCAGTCGGTCATATGTCCTGCCCCTCCTCTGCCCTCCCCCTCCTTTGCTTCTTGCCTTTCTCTACCTACTTCCCTCTCTGCTACCTCCCCTCTGCTCCAAGGAAAGTGCCTCTTACGCCTAAGCTTATCTAAACAGTACCAATCTAATGTATTGGATATCTGTTATTCATACATACATGCTGGTTCTATGCTCAAACTCTAACTGTATACTACTTATTGTTGTTACCTTGAATCTCTGTACCCTGAGCAACCTCAATTATTGTATTACATTATGTTTTTAACCTGATGCGAATACCCACTTCTCCCTTCCCCCCCAGGACGCACCTGGAAATGTGCTGTTTAAGCTCAGTGTGCCCTTCCTGGTGAAACTTTTCAAATAAATAAATAAATAAATAAATAAAATAGGGAACCCATGGACTCCCTGCATGGGGCATTCCTCAGGCAATTAGTTAAAGAACCCACTCACAAGTGGGTGATACTGGACCTGGTACTGTCAAATGGGGAAAGTGTCGCTGACATCACAGTGGGGAGCTACCTGAGGACCAGTGATCATCGTTCGGTTCATTTTCAATATAAGAACTGGGACACAATCAAACCACATTAAAATGAGGGTCTTGGACTTCAGGAGAGCCGATTTCAAGAAAATGAGGGAGTGCTTCAAGGAAGCCCTAGCAGGGATAGGGAAAATGGGTAGGATGGAGAAACAGTGGGCAAAAGTAAGGAAGGCCATTGAGAAGGTAATAAACCTCTGTGTCAGGCAGGTTAAAAAGAGCAAGAAAAAAAAAGAGACTGCTATGGTTTTCCAAGGAAGTAGCAGGGAAAATAAAGGAAAAGAAGCAAGCATTCAAAAGGGTATGCAACAACACAGAAGGAAGAGGATAAGGAGGGTCATCAGGAGAAAAAGGGAGACAGGGAAAGCAATTAGGAGTGCAAAACCACAAATGGAAGAGAACATTGCCAAGTCAGTAAAAAAAAAGGGGATAAAACATTCTTTAGGTGCATAAGCAAAAAGAGGAAGAACAAGGCAGGGATAGCAGGACTAAAAGGAGAGGGGAGGGATTGTGTGGAAGAGGAACAGAAGAAAGCAGACATATTGAACAAGTACTTTCATTCAGTATTTACGAAGGAAGGGGTAGGTGACGGGCCACAGAAGGGGGAAAAGGGCATTAAGGGAAGGGAGGTGGACACTAGCCCTTTTATGGAGGACAGAGTCCTCAGGGAGCTAGTGCAAATAAAAGTGGATAAGGCAATAGGGCCAGACAGGGTTCACCCCAGGATACTGAGGGAACTAAAGGAGCCGCTGACTGTGCCTCTGATGGCCCTGTTCAATCTATCGCTGGATATGGGGGAATTTAGGCGGGAGTGGAGGAGAGCAGATGTGGTCCCAATTCACAAACGTGGAAATAGAGAAGAGGCAGGAAACTACAGACCTGTAAGCCTGACTTCAGTGGTGGACAAAGTTATGGAAAAACTACTAAAAGAAAGGACTGGGAAATACCTGGTGACCAGTGGACTACAGTATCATAGGCAGCATAGGTTCACAGGGGAGATATCTTGCCAAAAAACCTGATTTAGTTCTTTAACTGGGTGACCAGAGAAGTGGATCAGGGAAGAGCGGTGGATGTGGCCTACCTGGATTTCAATAAGGCATTCGACCAATACTATTCCATACAGAAGACTGATAAACAAGCTGGGCAGCTTGTGAGTGGGACCAAAGATAGTAAAATGGATAAAAAGCTGGCTAAGTAACAAGAGCCAGAGAATGGTGGTAAATGAGGTTCACTCGAAAGAAGGCACGGTAACCAGCAGGGTGCCACAGGGGCCAGTACTGGGACCGGACCTCTTCAATGTCTTTATTAGCAACATAGCAGAAGGGCTTGAAAGGAAAGTATGCCTGTTCGCAGATGACACAAAAATCTGCAATGGGGGGGGGGGGCCTTGAAAAAATGAGGGAGGATCTGAAAAAGCTGGAAGACTGGTCAAGGGTTTGGCAACTAGGCTTCAACGCTAAGACATGGCACAGAAACCCAAGGGCAATGTATCATTTTGGGGGGAGGTGGTAACAACCACAAAACAGGAAAGGGACCTGGAGGTCATCATATCTGATGATCTGAAGGTAGCAAAGCGGTATGATAAGGCAAGTAGAATGCTGGGGTGCATACAGAGGCTTTAAAAAGGTACAGGAGGGTGACATTCTGTATAAAAAGAGATGCTCAATGTCAAGGGAGCATGCTATGATGTTGGAAGGAGGAAGACTCACAGGGGATGTGAGGAAATGCTCCTTCACGGAAAGAGTGGTGGATGTCTGGAACAGCCTCCCAGCAGAAGTAATGGTAACTACAACGGTAGCAGGATTCAAACATGCATGGGATAAACACAGGGGAACATTAGTAACAGGGCTGGGGGAGGTGAGGCCAGAGATCGAGTAGGGTCTGCGGTAGCACAATAGGTAAGGGATTTAGGGCAGACTAGGTGCACCAAGAGGTCTTTTTCTGCCAACAGTTTCTATGTTTCTATTGTATTCTGCATGTAAGCAATAAGACTTGACGGAGTGTTGGCTATGCTGGGAAAAATGCACACCTGGATATGTAGTGAAGCACAAGGCTGCAGGCTGAGTGCCTTAATGTCCCCCACAAAAATGTGTTTACCTCATCATAACCAACACCCTAGAGTGTCTTTCTGCACTTGTAAAACAGGTATTACATTCATAAAACTGTTTTTTTTTTATTTATTTAAAAAAAATATGTAAACATA
This sequence comes from Neoceratodus forsteri, assembly GCA_016271365.2. Classification (NCBI taxonomy): domain Eukaryota; kingdom Metazoa; phylum Chordata; order Ceratodontiformes; family Ceratodontidae; genus Neoceratodus; species Neoceratodus forsteri. The sequence continues at coordinate 350,315,130 of JADMNL010000024.1, forward strand.
TTTAACAATTTTCAGTTTTGCGGAAAATAGTTCCTCCACTGCTGGGTTGCCACTAGAGGTGCTATTGTGCCGAGTACCACTTATTGTACACTGTGCATCTTCTTTACATTTTTGCATTGTTGATTGTAGTTTGTTTCTAGCTTTTTTTTTTATTAGTTTGTTTTCGCTTTCTCATTTGCTACCTTTGTTATTTGCCTGGATTATTCTTCTGAGGAGAGGGCGCCCAGAGAGTGAGTGGTGGCCCATCACTAGTAAGACGCTGTTTGTTTGCTTCTTTTATTGCTTGCCTGGATTATTCTAATGAGGAAAGGGAGCACAGAGAGCATGTGGGGCGAGCAAACGGTGGTCAATCACTGCAAAGCTGCTGTTTGTTTGCTACTTTTATTTCCCGCACGGATTATTCTGCTGAGGAGAGTGTGCCCGGAGAGCAAGTGGGGTGAGTGAGCATTGCTCCATCAATAATGGCAGTTGTGGGCAAGCCCACCAGCACAGTGGTAGTGCTGTGGCTTGCAGCACTAATGACCCTAGTTCAGGAACGAGCATGTGTCATTGGAATGCCGGCCAGGGGGAGGAGGATCAAGCATCCATAGGACTGCTCTCCTCCTCCAGAAAGGGAATGGCGCAGCACTGGGAGCTGGACTTGTGCCATGGTGGTGGTTGGTGACTGTTCATGGGGCAGCTGAGGAGTGGCAGGGATCCGGCATACCACGCATGCCTGGTGCCACCACTGATGCCACTCCACGCACACTCCTCCGTGTCTCAGTGGAGGAGGGAGCCATGAAAGGAGGAAACATACTGGATAGCAGGATGATCACCGCCTCTGACACGTCTCGCACCTGGTGACTCAGGCATGGCAGCTGGATCCTTGCCTGGTGGGTCGACAGCATTCCCCGCCACCCCGAGTTTGCTGCCGAAGCTCGGACTGGTAAGTCCTGAGGGTAGTCGTGATACTGTCGCTCTCAAAGTTAGTGTAAATGGCTACACGAACATCATGAAGATGCACTACTGCTAACTTACACAATGCTGGATTGTATCTGTGTAGAAGGGATTAACCTTTTTACAGAGTGGGCTAACCTACTCCAACCACAGAATGGGGTTAAACAGTCTGAACGTTACTTTAGTTGTCCATCCATGTAAAGTTCTGTTATGTCACCTATTAGTTATACCAAACTATTTACTGAATGTTTTTTGGGGGGGGGGTTTGCTCCCCTTCTCTGGCTCGGCTGTCCCAGCCCCGCCACCTGGCTTCTCGTGGACTTACCTTCCAACTCTGACCTCCACTTGTCAATCCCTAGCCCCTGTGCCACTCAGACGAGGCACCAGACCGGAGGAGAGCCACGTTGCCAGTGAGGGGCCTAGGGGAAGCCAGCATTCATCCTGCCTTGCCAGGGTCTTTTCACTTCAAGGTCCCATCCCTCGGCATGCAGGTGGCAGGGGTGTGCACGTGCACGCACGCAACCGTGCTTAGAGCGGCACGAGCCTGTGTCCTCCCTTTCCTACACCACTCTGACTGCACTAGTGGCAGTAGAGCACTGGAGTGGGCAGCCCTCCCTTCCCACAGGAGGAGAGTGTCCTCCGGAATGCTTGATCTTCCTCCCCCCGCCCAAGCTGGCCACCCGCGACCTGTACTCATTCCCGAACACGGGTCACTGGCATTGCAATCACTAGTGCTACTGCTGTGCCGACAGGCCGGCTCTTACTGAATGTATTTGTACCTGCATTTTGTATGTTCTTACTCCTTAACCATTACTTCAAGTAACTCCGTATGAAGTCCAGACCATCTGCTGTTTAACTTCATAGAAAATGGCCACCCAGGTGAGAATGAGTTATTAAAAAGAATGATACGAACTGAGGTACAGGATGTCAGTAAGTAATATAAGGGCCCAATATCACAGTCACAAATGATAGAACGTGCTTCTATTGTTTCAATTTCCATTCGCTCACCTTGTGTACAAATTGTTCGACCCTAGTCTGGAGCCCCCAGACCTCAAATTTCACAGTTACTAGTTTGTAGGAGCACATGACTGGCTCTTGTGTCTCCCTCCAGCCTTCTTGCAGGAGGCCTCGGCCTGTCTTTTCTGACACAAAATATCTGAGATCCTGAAAAAGAGTGAGAAAAGAAAAGCTGGTTTCTTCTTAGCAAGCTTTATTGATCAACTCTGTGAGTCATTACAGATATTAAAAAGAACACATAGATTGATTACAAAATTAGTACGTCATTAAAAAGTACATTTTCATTTATCATGACAGTGTGATAACATGTCTGTATAAAGGCAATTACAGTACACAAAATGTGTAATCACACACATATATAATATAGTTCAGTATTCTAGTATATCCATTATATGAGTGACTTTCAATAATTCAGATATCAATTTATATGAATCTGAATATAAAAAGGAGACAAAGTCGGGACCACCAAAATACGCAACATGAGCCTATAATTTCTGTGAACCAAAAAGGAACGGGGAGAGTCGAATGACTCATAAAAAGTTAGTCAACTAATGGTTCTACTGATGATAACAGCAAAAAAGATTCTTATATCATAACTTTCTAGTATGAATTAGCATACTTAAGTAGTTTTCATCATTTTAGCATATATCTATTTAAACATTTCACAACATCCCGAACTACTACTTCAGAGACTGGGTTCAGGAGGCCTCGTAATAGAGCACGAACTGCAGAACTTGACTGATCCAAACAGGGAGACAGACATTCATTCCTAACTTTTTTATACTTTGGGCAGATCAGAACTACAAAAAGCAAAGTTTAAAAATCGCAATTGCCACAATCACATTTCAGGGGCCAGATATTCAAAAGTCAGCACAGGCGTTAATGGGGGTTGGCCCGCACTAACTGGGTTTTGTGCCCAGTTTGTGGGTGGGGCCTGTATTCAGAGACCCCTGTATCACAGGCTGACCCCGTTAGTACCTGAGCGCTAACATAACGCTGTGCCCATGCAAATAAGAGGGTCACTCTTGCATATTTTTTTATTTTAGTTTTTGTTGACCGGGTAAGTGCACTAGACAAATCCTCCGTATTTTCAGGCACGGCCCGGGGTAGGGGGATACAGATGAATGCCAACTGACCTTGAACCAGATTAAGCTGTTGGTGGTATTTTTAGTGAATGAGGGAAATTTGGCCAGGACACTGGGGAAATTCCCCTACTCTTCGGAGGGGGAACCTTTGGTGGACGGACGCAAGATGGCCACTGCTACTCAGCATTCAGAGAGGATGGATGTGATAGAGATGGGGGAGTGGGCTTCCTCCCCTGCACCAGAAGAGTCAGAGGCTTTGAGTTTGGTTACTGATATGCAGGACGCCTCTATGCCACTAGAATTTTTTGTTGCAAATGAAGGGCTGTTGAAAGTAACTTCTGACAAACCTGACAAGTGTTGTGCACTGCTGGACTCGTCTGATGAACTTTCACAGAAGGAGCGCTTGCTCAATGAAGTGCTTGCTGAAGTTGAAAACTGCACGAAACGCAAAGAATCATTAATGAGGGAAATTGCTGCATTGCGTTCTGATTCTTCTAGTTTGTCCGATTCGGCTGCCTGTACTTCCCGGTCGCGATCTAGTGACGCGGCTTCAGGGGATTCACCAAGTTTGACTGCCTCTCGGAGACAGTCTGAATCAAGTGTACAGCCTCCGGTTATGAATCCTGCATGTTTTTTGGAACCAGATTCGGTGAAGGGCAATCGGACTGAGGGGGTGAAGGATTCCCGGAGTGACGTTTCTTCGGAGGCACCACAGTCTATCAGACGTTTGGGTATGTCAGCGATTGTAGTGAAGGGAGCTCTATTGGATACTAATTTGTTGAATTCCACTGAGAGGGGAAGGGCAGACAATAAGGAAGAGGGAAATGGTTCACCAGGTAATGAGATATATATTGAACAGCCTGTCTCTCATGAGTCCCTTACATTGGACTGTTTGACTTCAGTTCAGAATAATAGACCCTCTTTGGCCTCCTCAGATTCCATAAGTTGGTCACCTGAAAAGCTATTGCTGCGGCAGGGTGGCGGCAAACTCCATCCAGTGACTGGGTGCCAGATCCTACTGATGCCACAGTGCTGCGTTATAATACGCCTGCTAATGCCTCAGTGGCTTCTTGTTCTTTACAATGTGCTACCTCGGGAACTGTCTCTTCGACACAGGCTCTCTTCACTGATTGTATTACTACAGTTCCTCTCCCTACTGGTCAAGCCTCCACTATGACTGTACCGCCTAAAACATTGGTTTTGAATCCAGTGCCGAATGATGGGGATCCCCCCCCCAATTTAAGCTCTCAGACCTATATTCTAACAAGGGTGAGCCTGCTCCACGTAGGAATGCGGTGCGGTTAATTTATAAAGGTGGTTTAGAAGACCTCCCTGATAGGCTCTACATTGCTAAAGTTTTGCTGAAAGGCTCCATGAAATTTGTGTCAACAGACATTTATGCTCTGATTCATTTGGGTAATGCTAATTATGACATTAGTTTCAAATCTCCTGCAGGTCTCGAACGTTTTTGGTCAGTATTTCAGGTCGTCAAGAATTCCCCTCTCTGGATTCCGTTTTTTGCAGTTCCTCTTACTAAACCATCTGTTAAGTTGGTTACCATTTTGTTTCGTAATGAGGGGGTACATATAGAAGATATTCTTTTCTGGTTACGCAGGAGGTGTGAAATTCTGGATAAACCTGTTCCTATCCTAGATAGTGAACAAATTTGGAATGGGGGTTGGAAAGTAAGAGTTAAATTGTTTTCTTCTAATAATGGCCCTCAGCATTTACCGAATAGTTTCTTTTTGGGGAGGGATAGGGTAGCTTGTTTTATGTTGGACAACCTAAGTCATGCTTTTAAATACGGTTCTAGAACTCATCTTAATACTGCTTGTGATACTCCTCGTTGTTCTCATTGTTTTGAATTTGGACACTTAGCAGCAGGTGTTTAAATTTATTTAAATGTAATTTATGTGAACAGACTGGCCATGGATATGCCAAATGTCCTTGGCTTCCCATAATAGGGATGATTGTCCCTCTCATGAAGGGTTGATCGTGGTGCTCAACATGTTGATTTGGTTCGAAACAATCCCCGCCATAGTCTCCTCACTCCCTTGGCCCTCTTTCCCGTGTGCAGAATCTTGTTCAGTTGCAGGAGCTGGTCTGGATGTTTCTGGATCGGTGGACATGCAGGTTACCATGACCCAGTCTCCCTTGGGGGTGGTTCCCTCAGATGTTCCCTTACCCACTAAGCCTGATCTCACTTTAGCTGATAAGTCCGGGGATTCTGAGATGCCCCCTCCTTTGTCCCAAGTACTTCCTTTTAAAAAAGTGACGGCAAAAAAACACCACAGATCAGGGAAGCCGGTTCCAACTCAGCAGGTGCCTAAGGCCTCTACTAGTGGCATTACTTCTGAGTTATGGAAGCTAGGTAACAGCTTTGCTGTTTTGGGAGCGAAGGAGGATTCTGATGGAGAAGAATCTGACCGTTCTTCCAAAGCTTCAGTGGTTACTGACAATTTTTCCGAAGGGGATGAAGGTGAAATAGTACAGGCTGATAGTTTTCCTAGACGCTCGCAGCGAAGACGAGTTTCTAAAGTTGCTTGATGATATTTAGTTAAATGGGTAATAAAACTGAGCTTAATTTTTTCTGTTTTAACATTATAGTGGCTTCTTTAATGATTACCACACTTAATGTTAACAGTATGAAAAGTCACAAAAAGATGGTTACTACTATGTCCTGTTTGCAACACTTAAATAGTGATGTCATTTGTCTCCAGGTACGAGGTTGAAAACTATTTGTGAAGTGCAACAAGCTCGTAATCTTTGGTCTTTAGGGATGTCATTTTGGTCGAATGGGGAAACTCCTTGTGATGGGGTTGGGGTGTTATTTTCGAATCCGGCATTCAGAGTTTCTAGGATGGTGGACATTTGTCCAGGGCGTGCGCTACTACTAGATAGTAATTTTGAGGGTGAAAGATTTTGTTTAATTACTATATATGCTCCGAAAACCAAAGCTCTTAGAGTTGCACTTCTAAATGACATTCATCCCTATTTGTACACTTCTCATTTAATTGTCTGGGCTGGTGATTTTAATTGTGTTCTTAGTGTTAATGATAGGGGTATGAAGACATCTAAATTGTTTTGTGATTCTCAAAAGTTGGTTCAAATTTTAGATACTGCTCAACTTAAGGATGCTTATCACAGCATTCATTCTGAGGGTGGTAGGACGTTCTTTAAAAATAGGTTATCTACCCGGATAGATTTTATTTTTCTTTCTGTCCCTTTACATGTAACTCACGTTAATTTAAGGGTTTGGGAATTCTCAGATCACAAGTCTTTATCTGTCTGCTTGTCGTGGGATGGTGCTCCACGTTGTAAAAAGAATTTATGGAGACTGAACGCCTCCTTATTGACTGATGAATCTGTTAAATTAGCTTGGCAGTCGGAATTGTATGCGAGACTGTCAGTTCTTGACTTTTATGATGATGCTGCTTCTTGGTGGGAGGATACTAAAAGGGATTGGAAAGTATTTTTCCAATCATATTCTCGATCTAAGATTAATTTACAATATTTAGAGTATTTAAGTCTGACAGCGCAGTTGCAAAAGTTGATTTCTTTAACAGAAACTGATGGGTTAGATTACAGTGTTCAAATTAGTAATGTGAAAAACCGTATGTTCAAGTATAGATATGATAGAGCAAAGTCTTTAGACCTTGAACATAGGTTTGGTTTGAAATTACATAAGGGGTGCGTTGGACCCCTTTCTTGATTGTAAAAATAGGGTAGGTAAACGTGTTATTACGGAATTAACATCTGACTCTGGGGACTTAGTAAAGACTCCTTCAGCTTTACTGAAAGTCGTTGGCAGTTACTTGACTGATTTGTATCATGTTGATGAAAATGTTCAGAGTGAGTTACTAGACTTTGATGGCCTACAATTACCTCACTTAGATTCAGTAGAAAGCCAACGACTGTTGTGTGATATTTCTGAAGCTGAAGTGAAAGATGCTATTTTTTCACTAAATGTTGATTCTGCTCCTGGTACGGATGGCTTTGGGGTTGAATTTTATAGATCTTTTCATAGTGATTTAGTCCCGCTTTTGACTTCTTTGTTTAACAGTATGTTGTCCTCGGCCCGGTTAGCCCCTTCAATGAATCAAGCTTTGGTAATATAACTTTATAAAAAAGGTTTGAAAACTGACTTACGTAATTGGAGAACGTTAAGTTTATTGAATACAGATCTAAAATCTTAAGCAAAATTTTATTGCGTAGACTGACTCTGGTAGTGGATTCTGTGATAAGTCCTTATCAAACCTGTTCAATACCGGGTAGAACCCAAAATGATAATTTATTGATAATACGGGAACTTTTTTCAGCATCTCAGTTGGGTAGTTTAAATGGTTATCTGCTTAGTTTGGATCAGGAAAAAGCATTTGATCGTGTTTCTCATAAATTTCTGTTTTCTGTACTGCATGCTTATGGGTTACCAAGGGGTTTTATTGACTGGATACAGTTGTTATATCAATCTGCTTCTCTTATTCCGAATGTTAATGGTTGGTTTGGTACTCCAGTGGCGGTACAGAGAGGGGTTAGGCAAGGTTGTCCGTTGAGTCCGATATTATATGTGTTCTTTATTGATGTATTCATTCGTATGGTTAGTGTTCATAATGGTTTAGAAGGTGTATGTCTAGCTGAGAATGTATTACCTATAAAAATTCTAGCATATGCAGATGACTTAGTTGTTTGTTTATCTGAGATTACAGAAGAACCTACGATTAGTACTGCGTTAGATTTGTTTTCCAAGGCTTCGGGTTCTAAGATTAATTATGGGAAAAGTAAGGGTTTCCCTTTTGGTTCTTCTCCTATCCCTGAATCTGGCACACTTGCTGGTATACCCATTTCTAAAGATCCAATAACTATTTTGGGGATTGAATTTGGTGATGATGACATGATGTATATAAACTGGCCCCATAAATTGAGTTTGGCTCAGTCATTAGTGGCACGTTGGAAAGGTAAACAAATAGCTAAATGTAAGCGTGTTCTGCTTATTAAAACATTACTATTACCGATTTTTTTGTATATTAGTTATGTGTTTCCTCTACCATTGTCCTTATTTACTTCTGTGTATAGTATATTTTTTCAAGCCTTTTGGGGGAACAGATTGAATCCCATTAAAAGGGATTTCACGTATAGGAGTGTACGACAGGGCGGAGTTGGTATGGTCCACCCTGTAGCCTTCTTTTCTAAGTATTTTTCTTTCATATAATTTTAGTCCACTTTTACGGCCTGGTATGAAAATTTGGTTTCCTTACGTTAGGTTATGGTTTTTGATAGGTTTACCGTTATGGAAGCAAGGTAACTCGTCTTATTTTAATAAGATTCCTAAAATTCCTAAATATGGTAAAAAGGGTTTTTGTCTATTGAAGAAATGGAAACTAACAGTTTCTAATTTGGTAACATTGAATAGGAAGCAATTGTATAGTTCTATTGTTTTATTTGATTTCTCAGAGCCTTTACTTTTTCCTGATTGTCCTCCCCAGTCTCAAGAAAGAGTTTTAATGTTGCTTTCTCATAAACGTTTACCAGCCTTTGTATGGGATAGTGTTTGGTTAAGTTCTTATGGCAGATTACCTGTAGGTAATACACATAAGCACAAACAACTTTGTGACAGATGGTGTACTCGAGAAAAATGTGTCTCTGTGTTGGAGACACAGAAACATCTTTTTTTGGATTGTTCTTATATTAGACCCTTCTGGGTTTGGTTGGCAAAAAAATGGAAAGAGCCTTTATTTTCTTCAATTTCTTATGAGATTCTAATGTACGGTACAAATAGGGGTGAATGGTCCAAGTATCCAGCTGACACTTTATTATTAGTTTTCTTTGTTATTTGTTTTTATATTTGGCAATCTAGATGCTTTTGGTCTACTCAACAGCGTATTGTTTCATTCGATGAACTCTTCCTTAATATAACCAATACTGTGCAAACAATTCATAGCTCAGATATGAAGTTGTATGGTCAAGCGAAATGTTCTTCTTTATGGGTGAATTGTTATAACTGGTTGAGTTGATGCTCTGCTTTATTTGTTGTATGTTCTTTGTTATTCTGTAATTGTTTTGTATATTGCCTGGAGTCCTCTTCTCAATAAAAATTCCCCTACTCTTTTCGATAAGTGCCATGGGATCTTTAACATCCACCTGAACTACCACCAATCCAGGCAGATGGGACCTCGGTTTAACATCTCATCCGAAAGATGGCACCTCAGAAGCGCAGCACCCCTCTCAGTGTCAGTACTGGGATATTAACCCAAGTGCCAGATGTGGGAACTGAACCCACAGCCCTCTGATCTCCTGGCCTCAGAGGAGAGTGTGCTGCCTACTGAGCCACTGACACTGCTAATATGGGCGCAACGGCAAATTCTGCGATTTGCATCAGTGGTAAACAGCACCCACAGCGGCACTATTTACCACCTTTGCAAACCTAATCTTAACTAGGCGCACAGAGGCAGTCCCATGAACTCCCCACCTGCCTTATCCACACCCAGCACATCACACAGCCAAACCCCTCCATACCTGTGCTGGCAGGGCCACGCAGGGGGGCCTCTGCTCTAACATCTGTGGCCAGCCACCACATGGACTGACTTTGAGCTGTGCATGTTCACTGTAAATCCACACAGTGGTTGGCCATGGGGGTGAGAGAAGGGTTGTGCATCATGGGCCCCCACATGGCCCCACCAGCACAGGTATAGGGCGGATTGACTGGCTGGTGTGCTGGGTGCGGATGGAGTGGGGAGGGTCCCACAGAACCAGCAATGTGGACCACTTCATGTGGTGACTGGCGGTCTCAGAGTATAGCACTGGACACCAGGGATAGGCTTGAGTATCTGGGCCGTAAGGTCTGGGGGGGATGCTGCTGGACACCAGGGAAGCTGGAACAGGGGGGTTCTGCTAACCATCAGGACCTCTGAGGTAGCTATGGGATGGGTGCTAGGTGGGTGGAGAATACACTAGCCACCAGGACATGGCTGGTATCATGGGGATGGGCGCTTGACAGGTGGGGGGGGTTCCACTAGCCAACATGGATCTGATGGCATATTTGGAATGGATGATTGGCAGGTGGGGTGTATCACCAGCCACCAGGGCATACATATACATATGCAGGATGAGCGTTCGGGGGTTACCAACAGACACCAGGGAGACCTGGAACTATATTGGGCGGGGTGCTGCTTTACAACAGTAATGACCTGGGACTGTATAAGGCGAATGCTGCAATGGAGGGGGTGCCACTGGACACCAGGGACTACATCTGCCATACTGGGATGGGTGATCGGAGGGTAGGGGGTGCCACTGGACACTGGGGGCTATGGGTGTGTGTATGGATCAGGGGATCGGAGGGTGGGGGGGTGCTGCTAGACACCAGGGACTATGGTACTGGCATCGGGACAGGGCTCGGAGAGTGGGGGGGTGTCACTAGACACCAGGGACTACATTACCATAGAGGGGAAGGGCACTCAGGATGGGGGGGTGCTTGCTGCCAGAACTGATGTGGTGGCTGACCACAGGATGGGTACAAACCTGCTGCTGCTTTCCATGCAAATGAGCCCATAGTGCACATGCATATGTCACCTTAGCACCTTGCATGCCCAATAGTTCATCTGCATTCTGCGGTTAAATACAGTGTCATGGCTCCTGGTGCTATCCGGTGTGGGTGTGCAATTCACTATACACAGATACATACAAATTGTTATCAGATAAGGACCGCTAGGCCCAGCTAGTCTGCCCATAAGCCCTATACTTGCACACAAGTCACTGACCCTAAGTAATCAATGGCTCCCCACCCAATGTTCCCTTGTGCCTGTCCCAGGCATGTTTAAACTCCTCCATTGTGCTTGCCCCACCACCTCTTACGGCAGGCTATTCCAAGCATCCACCACCCTCTCTGTGTAGAAAAACTTCCTCATGTTACCTCTTAATCTACCCCACCTCCAATTTCATATCGTGTCTCCTTGTTCTGATATCTTTCCTACATTAGAAAAGATCGCCCACCTGCACCTGATTTATGCCCTTGAGGTACTTGAAAGTTTCTATCATGTTTTCCTTTCTCTCCTCTCCTTCAGTGAGTGCATGTTGAGGTCTCTTAGTCTCTCCTCATATGTTTTGTAATGCAAGCCATGCACTATCATTGTCACCCTTCTCTGGATAGCCTCCACCTTGTCTATGTCCTTATGCATGTGTGGTCTCCAGTACTTCACACACACTACTCCAGGTGAGGCCTTACCAGCGTTTTATACAATGGCATCACCACCTCCCATCTCCTGCTAGTAATGCCTCTGCCTATGCATCCCAGCATGCCACTGGCCCTCCCTGCAGCTTTTGCACACTACTTTGATACCTTAAGGTCATCAGATATGATAACCTCTAGGTCTCTTTCCTCTTTGGTGACAGTCAGCACACCCCCATTCTGTAGCTCTCCCCAGGGTTCCCCCTACCCAGGTGCATTATCTTGCACTTTTTTGCACTGAACCTCAGTTGCCACACCTCTGACCATCTTTCAAGCTTCTCCAGGTCCCTCTTAATTTTCTGCACCCCTTCTGGAGTATCCACCATGTTGTAGATCTTGGTGTCATCTGCAAATAGGCAGACCTGCCCCTCTGCAATGTCACTAATGAAGACATTGAACAGGACTGGTCCCAGTACTGGTCCCTCTGGTACTCTGCCGGTCACCTCTCTGTCCCTAGATTGGATCCTATTTACCACAACCCTCTGCCTTCTGTCCGTCAGCCAGTTTTTAACCCAATGTATCACCTTATGCCCCATGCCCAGATTACTCGTCTGTTAACCAGCCTTCTGTGTGGGACAGTATTAAAGACTTTGCTGAAATCTAGGTAGGTGATGTCTACCACCCCTCTCTGATTCACTTCCCTAGTCACCCAGTCAAAACAATCTATCAGATTTTGTTTGACAAGAACTTCCTGCTGTGAATCCGTGTTGTCTCAGATCCTGGCACCACTGGATTCCAGGTGTGCCACTATCCTTTCTTTCAGCAGTGTCTCCATTATCTTCCCCACCACTGAGGTGACGCTGACTGGCCTGTAGTTCCCCGCTTCCTTCCTACTGCCACTTTTGTGCAGTGGGACTACATGCGCCCTCCTCCAGTCCTCTGGAACCACACCTGTGTTGAGTGACTCTGTGAACAGGGTGGCCAGAGGCACTGCTAGTTCCCTTCTCAGCTCTCTTAATATCCTTGGGTGTATGTCATCTGGCCCCATGGCTTTATCCACCTTCAGCTTTGTGAGTTCCTCCACAACTCTCTCTCCACTGTGAATGGACTGGTGTCCACTCCTACCCCCCCACCCCATTACCTCTGCATCCCACTGTGGTCCTTGACCCTCTCCCTCCCTAGTGAATACTGAACAGAGGTATTTGTTCAGTATTTCTGCTTTGTCTAGATCCCCCTCCTTACACTCTCCCTCCTCTCCTTTGAGCCTTACAACCCCCCCAGCCCGTTTTTTCTTCTATCGCTGATGTACCTATAGAATGTCTTGCCCCTTTTTTCACAGTCCGCTGGACGCAGCCCAGGTCCCTTTCAGGGCAGAGCAAATTGACTTTGTGCTGCACCAACACAACCTGAGAGTCAGTCGACTAGCCTCATGGCACTATCTGCTGAATACAGAAACCCTCAGGTCGGGTGCAGGCACAAATGCAGTGCAAACCATTGCACTCCACTTCTGTGCTTCTCTGAATATCTGGCTCCAGATCTTTTAAGTCACCAGTCGCATCAAATTTATCATATCTTAAGTTCAGTATTTTAGAAGGAAATGCCTGAAGTCTGAATTTTATAAATATTCCTCTATTTGTTCTCTCAAGAAAATGAAATATGGTTCTAAAGTATGGGTAATTTTATTTTTAGAAGACAACACGTAAGATTTAAGAGTCCTGATTCTTTCCATATCTGCCTTAGCAGAATGTTCTATGAGTCTTGATTTAATCACAGACATGTAGGGTTGAGAAATATTAATGTTCTTTAGAGAATTGGCCCACAAGTGCATCAGATTTATTGATGAGAGCATACTGTATATCATACTTCACCTAGCCAGGGAGATAAACTGCCCCTCGTGAGCCTGGATAAAAAGCAACTTTCCTTGAATTTATTAGTGCTCCATATTGGCTCTACCCAATTTCTGCTCTAGCTACTGCTGCAAGAGTGGTTTTCAAAACTTGAAGAAAGGCTCTATAAAATTGATAAAACAGTTCTATTAAAGGTGATCACCATTCATTCCAGATTTCTGCCATGTCTAATGCTACACTGTTCATCTTCACCTCAGCAGCTCAAATTACAGGTTTTAGTTTGGATTAGTTTGGTTCCTATATACTCTCTCTGTTTTGCCCATGATTTATTACTCAAGAAAAATAAGCCCAGATAACAATAGGCTTTTCTGTTCCAAGATTTATTCCTTCCATTTTCCAGTTCAGCTTTGCTTTCTTTTTTCCACAAACAAGAATATTGCTTTTGCAATGGGCAGAGATGGCTGGACTCCTCCTCCATTGAGGTAGCCATACACTCTGTACGTGAGGCCCCCTCCTCTTCTTATGGCACACACGTGCTGACACCCAGCCACCGCCAAGGCATGCGGGTCGGTGCGAGTCATCTTTTGCCCGCACAGGCAGTGGCAGAAACCGGGTGAAGATTTTTCCTCCATCGTGGTTGATATCGTGAAGTGATTAGCAGAAACTCTAACGAGTCAAAATTTAGGTAAATTTGTGGATTTAAGAGCCAGGGCCTACAATAACATGTGAGCGGTAAGGAGGGAACTTGAATCTTCCAGCGGAAAGGAAGATCTGGCATCAAGGGGTGGAGCCGATGCATATACCACCCAGGTGGGTGGGAGGAGCCAGCTTAAAGACCTTCTGGCAAGATTCTTAAAAGGAAAGAACATGCCAAACAGTGTGGATAGAACAACATATACATGATCCTAGAATGTTACTTCTGGCTGAGGGCACACTAGACAAGCAGGGGGGGAGACACAGAGGGACATGAATGCAACAATAGTTACCCAGTCGGAAGTAGCCCGTGGGGGCCACGGTTCTTTACAGTGTACCACACACACATGTATGTGGATGGCACTGCGAGATGGACGTATGTGTCTGTGGTGGTAATTAACACTGTTATAGTGAACAAACCATATTCATGCAAAATAACGTCTGGGGGCCTTCATTTAAATATCTGGATCTGTGCCAAAGGGGGGGGCTCCACCCCCTGGCATAGATCTTTTTTTTCTCAGAATGGCAGTTGTTTGGACAGGCTTGTTTTTTTTTTCCGGCCCACAAAACTGCAGCTGAGAATTAGGCCCAAAGTAACACTGTAGTACTGGGACAGAATAAGACTGATGTATTCCATCAGGTCTGTCCTCCTGCTGTCTTAGCACTTACACCCAGTTACTCAAGTTTTTTTCTTCCAAGGTACTTGTCAAATTTCAGTCTGCAACCTGCTGTTTCTACTTGCACCGTCTCTTAGACTTTAGTCAGCCTTATCCACATTTCTAACATCCATTGTTTGACGTAATACTTCCATGAACAGTATCTAATGCTGCCTTTCTCCTTTCAGTTTGAGCCCATTTCCCTTTGTTCCTGTCTGGAGTGCTTATTCAAATACTGAATATATAGTATATTTTTAAATGATCAGAACATTCCACCATGGGGAAAAAAAAACATACATTTCCATAGACATGTTTTCAATGATATCCTTAAGTGGAGGCCCAGGTGTGAGAACTAGACCAGCTATGAATAATATGACTCATAAAGTAAAAATGGACATTACTGACTAGGGGTCAAAGTAATATGAATTTTTTCTTTACAATAATATTATTTCCTTCTGATGAACAAAAGAAGGCATAATGTACCAGTGTAGTGTTTTGGCCCAAGAAGGTCACACACCCCTTTAGAGTCTATACAAATTTAGTTCAGAGTGACATCATTTAAGATGGCAGTAAAGTTTGTTTCCTATTTTTAATGCAGCAGCTCTATCAGCATTTCACGCACCTGTTTACACTGTTTTACTAAACTGCAGGAAAGATACTAAAGCACGTGAGAAGAAAATATGGGCTCTAGTCTAAACAAGATACAAACTGCATCACACAGTTCTAAAATGTTTTTTTTTACCACCAGTGTGTAAAACAGAAAACCTCACTAGCCCACCCAGTGGTCCAGTAGGTAGTACATTTTGGTCCCACATGGGGGAACAGAGACTTGGGGAGCTGGGGTGGTCCAGCAATGCAGCAGTGTTTCTAGCCAGGGAGGGATGCTGCCATGGTCTGCAGATACAGTGACCCCTGTAGTGGGCCAAGTAGCTTGTCTCCTCCACAAGAAGTCGCTACGTGCTAAAGAGGCCTGCTGGGGCACTGTCCAGTGTCCAGCAGAAGGTGGACTGTGGAAGGCAGAAAAAAACACATGTCCCCCTGCGCCGCTGGCATAACGCTAGCTAGCACTCTTGGGTCCTGCTTGGCGTTAATCTCACCCCCACCCCCAGTTCTGATGATGGTAGTAGAGATGGGGGGAAGCTGCTGAAAGGACTGGGTGGTCAATGGTGTTACAATCTGACACACCAGGCATATGTGGCAGTTCAGGGGTAAACAGCTGCATCAGAAAATGAGCATTTGTCAATGCTGAATGTTTGCTTGCTGGCATTAGCAGTGGAATTGCAGGAGTTAGACAGATGCAGTATAGGAATGGCACTGAAGTATTGCACTGACGCCAACTCCACCCTCATCCTGCAGAGATGGACAGGCATTGGGGTGTGCCTTTGGGTCATCGCCCATGACGGTGACGACATTTCACCTCACCCTACCCTTCAGACACCGACAAGTGTCGAGGTGTGCCTTGGGGTGTTTGGGCTTTACATTCACCTCATTCCATAAGGAAATACGCTGAAATGGGTGCAGTATAGGAGAATGGGGTGAACTCTGGGGGCAAAGGGTCACCTCAATGCCTGTCACTGGCTGCAGAGTGGGGGTGGGGATGGAATGGCATGAGCATTACTGTCGAAAAAGAACCAAGTCACACCCCTGATGCCTGTCAGTCCCTACGGGGTAGGGCGTTATGGTCGAAAACCCTAACACCCTGGGCGTTTCTTGGTATTTTTACTCCAAGTTTTCCACATGGGTTTTTTGAGACCCCACCGCATGAACAGTGACACTATCAGTTTGTTAGGCGAAAGGTGATTTTGCACAGCAACTGCGCAATTTGGCACCTGAGTGCGAAAACACATTTCGAACAGGATGTGAAAAGTGACAGGTGTACTGTTCGAGGAGGTGTAAAAAATGGCACTGCTGAAAATCTGGAGTGAAAATATAAAAAACTGGTGAAGTCACAAGCGTGCGTAGAAACTGCGTAATGTACACCCATAATGTAATTAGTTTGGGGATTTTTTACAGCAGATTTTCAACATAGGCATTTTGGGAGCACCACTCATGAACAGTGTCACTGTGATTTTCTTAATCTGTCCTGAACACTAATTTCCCACAGTGACCGCGCTATTCTGTGCTGGAAGTGCGAAAACACATTTTGGCCAGGGTGTGAAAAATGACAGCTGTACTGTTCATAAGGAGATGTGGAAAAATGTCAATGTTAAAAATCTGGACTAAAAATATTACAAATTCGTGAACTTATAAGGGTGCATGGAAATTGCACAATGCACGCTCGTAACACAGTCATTTTGTGGACTTTTGTCACCAAATTTTCAATATAGCCATTTTAACACCTCTGCTCATGAACAGTGTCACTGTGATTTTCTTAATGTGTCCTGAACATTGATTTCGCACACCGACTGCGCCAATGTGCGCTATATGTGCGAAAACACATTTTGGGTGAGATATAAAAAATGACAGCTGTATTGTTCATAAGGAGGTGTGGTAAAATGACAATGTTCAAAATCTGGAGTGAAAATATTAGACATTCCCAAAGTCACGCGCGTGTGTGGGAACTGCGCAACGCACGCTCTTAAAACAGTCATTTTGGGAATTTTTTCACCAAATTTTCAACATAGGGTTTTGGGGAATCTATCTCATGAACTATAACACTGTCATTTTTTTAATTGGTCCTGAAAGGTGGTTCCGCACAATGACCGCGAAATCACCTTTCGGGACCCAATAACAAAATGACAGTGACTGAGTTCATGAGATGGGGTACCAAGAACCACATGTTGAAAATTTGGTAAAAAAAAAATTTCCAAAAATGGCCGAGATATGCACCAAAGTTGAAAAAAAAAACCATTTATGCCATTGTATAGCTTACCGGCATTTCTTCAGTTTGCGATCGACTTTGAAGAGTGCAGATGTGTTCCCAGTCCACCGAAGATCATCAAGCCAGCCTCCGGAGGTAAGTATGGGGTGAGGCGGGGTGTGGGGAGGTGGTGTGCGTAGAGGGTGGGCGTGGGTTGGGGGAGGGGGCAACAGAGTCAACGAGGACCATTTTTTCTTGTAGGTGTTTTTTTTTACAAAGATGACGCAGGACTTTTGCCATGCTGGGGTGGGCTCCCAGCGTGGCAGCTGGAAGTTTGTTTGGGGGGGCAGTGGAGCCATTGGGGAATTGGGCACCCCGTCAATATATGGACTTTTGCCATGCTAGGGTGAGCTCCCAGCATGGCACCTCTGAAAGTCTGTTGGGGGGCAGTGGAGCTGACAGGGGTTGGACACCACCCTCGACCATACAGACTTTTGCCACGCTAGGGTGGGCCTGCCGGTGTGGCACCTGGAAATCTGTTTTAGGGGGTACAGTGGAGCCGACGGGGGATTGGGCACCCCCGTCGGGGATATGGATTTTTGCCATGCTGGGGTGGGCTCCCAGCGTGGCAACTGGAAGTCTGTTTGAGGGGGCAATGGAGCCGACAGGGGATTAGGTACCCCGTCGGCCATACAGTGTGCAGGGTGGGGAGTGCATGAGCATGCTGGGGTGGGCTCTGAGCATGCTACTTGGGTATTTGGTGGGGGTTGGGGGGACAAGAAAACAAAGTTGTTTATGACAGCTGTTCAGATGCAGTGCTGACGTGTAGGCACTTTGAATACGTCGATGGCACCAACAGCAGTATGCAAATTGCCTACACGTTACCATCACTGACTGTAGCGGTCTTTTTGCTTTCAACTGTATGCCACTGCATCTGAACTGCTGTCACAGACAGCTCGGACATTTATTGGTGTGGTGAGGCCGTGCCTGCAAAAAGGAGCAGGGCACTGGAAGCGGGGGTGGCACACCTATGAAAATTCGTATGGTGGGCACTATGTTTCTTGCACATGCGTGCAAGCAAACATAATAAGAGCACCACTACATTTACTAACAGGTCCTCAAAACTGGAACAATATCAGAATAAGTGCCAGTACTTAAAACACAGCTTCTCAAGAAAACATATGCTTACAGATTCAAGGTAGTTCTCCTTTAAGGCAGAAATTTATAGCACGCCTTGATGCTTTAACCACAACAAACACTATAAACATGAAAGCACTTATTTTTACTGCATTGTGACCTTCTGTCTCCATAATGTGTCCCACCACATATTGTTTCTCTTTGTCCTTACTAAGTATCCATCATTTGGGTGATGAAATGTTTAGAGTTATGGTCTTAATGTTTTATTTAATCATAACTGCTGTGGCTGCATTTAGACAATTCTTCATCTGTTATTTGTCTCCGAAACATATTCTGCTGTTTCCAGCATCCTTGCCAGTTGTTCTGCTGGACAGCCTGCTCTTGCAAAAGTGATACAGAAAACAGCAGACAGTTGGGATAAGCTGAGAGTCATTGCTTCATTACTTTGGGAATGGACTCCTAGGTCACTGAAGATTTACTGATACCATCCATTTGTTTATCTGGAAGTCTACAACTGCATGTAGGACAAAACTGAGATGAAACAGTGATTGAATTGAATCTTATTATTTGCCTAAAAAAATCTGACTCAGATTTCACCAAATGTTTCCTGCTCCCAAACTATCTACTACAAGTTGGTATGGTAGAGCAACTCTATGGATATCCTGGGGGGGGGGGATATTAATGTAGGACATCTTTCATTTACTAATAATACTTTCTGCACTAGAAGTATGGTTTAATGGAAACTGAGTACAAACCAGGGACGGATAATTATTTTCCACTTCTGTTTCAAGTGAGTTCTTTTTCTCCCCCTTAATTTATTTATACCCTCTTCTCACACTGATACCAGACGCCCACTGCCACTTAGTTAAGGGTCATCTGCAGCCTCCACATAGCCTTCATTTGCCCTCCAGGACGGGTTCAGGACAGGAGGCAGTACAGCGCAGTGGTTTAAGTCTCTGAGCTGCAAATCTGGAGACCTGGGTTTGAAGCCCATGGCCCCCACTTGCATACCGTGTGACCCTGAGCAAGTCACTTAACTTCCCTGTGCTCCCAGGTCGCACCTGTAAACAAGCTTTCAGCTTAGTGTGCCACTCCTGGTTAAACAATTGAAAAAAAAAAAACGGGTCAGGTGTGGTGAGACTCCTTGACAGAATGTGTGATTTAGGCCCAATGTACTGTAGATGACCCAAGTTGAAGTGGGGGTCAGATATAACAGGGCTACTATCAGTAGTCCTTGGTGCCAGCACTAGCTTTTCTCATTTTCTGTTCCTCCCCAGGTCCCGAGGTGGTGTGAATCTATCACATCATGATGCACACACATGCTTGCATGCTGCATCGATGTCTGCATCCACCTCCTCTACCAAGTGTACCTTTCAGTTGGTATTATCACCTGTGATCAATCAGGTGGCAGTGCGGCAGTGGAGGCAGTATCCCTCCCTTCCCAGAGGATGAGACCATCCTCTGGGATGTTCAATCTTCCTCCCCTCAGTCAATCTTCAACAACACAAGAGCACTCCCGATCCCTGGTCACCAGTGTTGCGAGAGGTAGTGCTACAGCTGCGCCGAAGGGCTGACTTCAAACCAGTTCTAAGTTTAAAACCAAAAGTTCAATGTGCTTACGCAACCAGATGAGATGTGAGATGCTTGTGTAACTTCATTTACTTTGTGGCTTTAAGCCTCTCTATCTGTGGGAAATACCACCCTGTAGGGGTATGATGCAAGGAACCCTAGAGGAGGGCTCCCCCCACAGGTGCTGTGGCAATGATTGCGTCGGCTAAAGGTAGGTTAGGAAGAAGCCCACGGAGAAGAGAGACGAACCGCTGGAGGAGTAGGGGATGGATGGTGCGTAACGAAAATGAATTCTGGAGGGGCCCAGGATGAGTAACCTTTTAAGCCCCATGGAGGAGTGACGTTGTTGCTCCGCCCATCAAACCCTAGGTTTAAAGCCCTCCCATTCGATGTGCTTACGCAACCGGATGAGATGTGAGATGCTAGTGTAACTTGATTTACTTTGTGGCTTTCCATCTCTCTATCCGAGGGATATACCACCCTGTAGTGGTACGACGCAAGGAACCCTAGAGAAGGGTCTCCCCACCGCAGGTGCTGTGGAAATGATTGCATCGACTAAAGGTAGGTTAGGAAGAAGCCCAAAAAGAATACCCAAAGATGTCGAGCATCGAAGAGGCGAGGATGATGAATGCATTCTGAGAAAATGATAAGAGCTGAATTCCTAAGGAGAGAGGGGAAAGCCGGGGCCACCATCCACCTCCATCCAACAGTGGAACCTAACTAACTAACCTGAAGAAAGTGCTAACTAACTAATATTATGACCATTTGCATGGAGGAGAGGAAAAACACCCTTTAAGGAGGAAACCTCTGGGGATCCAAGGCCTAGGTTGCCTTCCCTCCAGGCTGACGACGTTTGATTTGAGAACGTATGTCGGTAAAGAGAATAATTCGTTAAAGACAAGAATACAAGTAGGGAAAATAACTGGATAGGAAAAAAACCCCAAAAGAAAGCACAGATAGAAGAAGGAACATGATGCAGCAGGGACCCTAGATGGGCATGCTCGAGTAGTCGATGGGAAGGAGTCGATCCAAGCGTAGGTCAGATCAGCGAGGGATATCCAGATGTGCTTGAAAGAAGACTGAGGCTGAAGAAGACTGATGATGACGATGAGTGCTGCGACTGAGCGATGTGATGAAGTATACTCCGAGGCCAAGATGGCATGCCTGGAACCAGAGGGTATGCTCGACTCAAGCGATCAATAGGAGCAAAATGGACAATGGACGATGATGGAGCAAAGCCATGATTGGAGTGAATCCAGGATGGCTGGTGCGAAGTGATGAATGATGACCAGAGTCTTGAACCTGATACAGGTGGCCGGAGAGCCGCGGTTCGATGAAGCGGCATATGAGTAATGATAGGTATACCAAAAAGAAATATCAAATGTAGGCCGGATGAAGGCAGCCGAAACATATGAGGCAGCCGAGGTATACTGACTGAGCAAGAGAAATAAATAAGTAGGAGTGGCATCGTGGACCTGAGGGCAGGAAGGCCGCGGATGCTGGATTAAGCGATGGGAGAAAGGAGATCCTGAGGCCAAGTAACACTATGACTGGAATGAATGCTCGATGGCTGATGATGGAAGGAAGCCATGAATGGAGGTTCGTTGAGATAAGAAATGGTTAAAAAGGACCAGAAAGAGGAACCCGATACATGCGGCAGGAGGGCCCCTGATAGAGGAGGTGGAACATGAGTCGGGATCGGTACATCCAAAAGAAATATCCAGTGCTGGTCAGACAGAGTCATTTGGGATGAGAAAAGGCACCAGAATGAGGAAGGTAAATCAGGGAACGGTTGAGGTACAGGGATGGACTGGAGCCATGGAGGCTGGTACCGGAATGAAGAGAACAGAGCCGACAGGGCGGCAGAGGGAGGTGAAGGCAGGGAGCTATGGAAAGCCACCGGGATGCCACAGGGCGGGCAGAACAGCAGACATGAAGCAGGGGCCAAGACAATGGTCACTGAGCAGAAAAGGCATTGGGGGAGCGATCATCAGGGAGTAAAGGAAAAAAAAAATAAAATAAAACAAAGAAACAGGCAAGACGAGCAAATGAGGCACACTGTGGAAGAGCCGAGCTGAGCAGGAGCGAGCTGAAGACAAAAAACTGAGGAAAATGTGAAACATGGGGCAATGAGGAAAGAAGACTGAAGGCACGGTACATTTGAATACCTAAATAGGCAAGTCCCATCCTTGTACGTCAGCCGGAGCAGGAAACCGAGACACACAAGCAAAAAACCACTACCAGAGATATTGCATCTCATAAACCTGGTTATACTGTGCTATCATTAGATTAGGTATATATTGAGTCTACTGGTAATACTGCAGAACACACTGGAGCTCGAGCCCCAGTAAGGGTATCCAGACGCAATAATACTAGACAGTAGACAACACTAATGTGGTTATATCAAAACTCAACCCATCACTGGGCCCAATTTGGTTACCCTGGTTCAAAGAGAAGGTCAATTGCAGCACAGACAGGATGATGAGTAGGTGTTTCCACAGTAGGGGATGGTTGGAATGAAATTCTGAAGGGGTCAGAGCGGGATAACGAACAAGGAAAGCCATTAGTGCTGCTGGCAATGAAGTCGGCAGGTTCGTTAATTGCCACGAGGACACACGAGCATTACGGCCAAAGGCTGCGTAGCCAAACGATAGCCCATCCCAAAGTTTCCGATTGTCCTGTACCCGAGGAATGAATTGGGTTAGGCGAATGTAGTTTCGGATTGCGACAGGCAGGACAAACGTAAAGATGTCCATGTGCCCAAAGCCGTCGGAGGAAGGAGAAACGGGCGTGAAGCCACAGAATCGGAGAATGACAGTTATGACTCGGGCTGACATGCAGCCAGAGAAAGAGCCCATTGTCCCGAAAGTTATGCAGCTCCACATGGCACTACAAACTACGACACCCTAAGCCAGAAATTCCGGGACAGCACAAAGGGCCGGTAACATTGCAGGGACTTACAGGTACAAGGGGAAAGGAGCCAAAACACGGAGAGAAGCCAACAGGCAGCTGGAGGCAGCAGCAAAGACAGGGGAAAAACAGTATAAACCCAGATAAGTGATGGGGAGCAGTGCCTCCAGCTGCAATGAAAATGAATCCTGGAGGGGCCCAGGATGAGTGATCTTTTAAGCCCAATGGGGGAGTGATGTTGTTGCTCCGCCCATTGAACCTCAGGCTTAAATCCCTCCCATTAGGATAACATAGGATAGGAGTTTATTTTATTTCAGCTTTCTTCTCAGATCTCAGAGCACTTTACGAAACATGACAAAACACATCATGTATAAATTACAATAAATAAACTGATCAATTACAATATAGTACACTCATATTGAAAAAACAGTACTGCGGGATGGGTTCCATACTGATGATGAAATTAAGTGACAGGGTCGGGCCAGGCTAAGCTGAAGAGGTTCTAAAATGTCCTTTCAGACCTAGTAGTTTGCATTCATTTTCTTTCTTTTTTTTTTTTTTTTTATACTTTTTTTTTTCTCCCTCCTGGTTTCCTACCCTCTTGGTCCTACTCCTTCGGGCCTCTCAATGCTCTTAGCCGTCCCTGGATCTGCCCCTAGAGTGCCTCCTCTCCTTCCCTGTACAGTGGGGTCTTGTCTGGTTTGGCGGTCTGAGCGGGGAGGCCGTCATCCAGGACCGCGAGGGTGATTTTTCCCCTTGTCTGTAGGTCCCATCCCCTGGGGACGCCGGTGCTTGGGACTACGTCCCGAGAGGTAACGTGCTGACGCACGTCTAGCCTCTCATGCGCCATGCGACGTCCCCCCTCCCCGACCCCTAAGTTAGAGTCGCCCGTCCCTTTCAGGAATCGGTGCTTCCACCGAATCCTTTACGGGAATGACGGACGCCTTGCGCGTCGGGTATCCCACCCTGAGGGAGGAGAGCATCCGAGGACGCCGATCCTCCCCTCCCCCCACCAGCCCTCGCTCCCAGGTCCGTTATCGAACCTGGGTCGCCAGCGTAGTGCGAGGTGTGGCATTCAGCGCCTCAACCCTCAGCGCCACTGGGCCGGCTGTTTGCATTCATTTTCATTGTAATTATAGGCTATGCTAGTAATATGAAAATTAGTTTGCTTTTCAATCCTCTTGATTAAGAAGGGAACGTACTGTGTTATATGGCTGGGTGAACTTTAAACTCTGCTAGTGAACTTGCTGCAAAATGAAATGTTCACCCAGCAAAACATTTTCAAACACTGTACATCCCTTATTTTACATGGCTTCCGAGGTACAGTAATGTGTGCCCCATCCCACTGTGTCCTGGCAAGAGAGGGTCATGGACTGGTCAGGTCTTTTGCAGTCCATGCACCCCTACTAGAATCCTGCAATTATCTGTAAGTGCTTTCCCTGGCTCCTGTTTTCTAAAAGGCACCTCCTCAACTCCTACAACTGCTTTAAAAATGATTAGCTTTCCCCCATCTTCAGATACCCAGCAATGTTGTTTTTTGGTTTTGGGGGTGGGGTGGTGGTGGTGGGAGGGCTGCATACTTGTAGGAAGCCTCCCCTCATGGAGCTCAGTCCTGTTGGAGAGGCAGCAGTCAGTTTTTTCTACTTGAAGTTCATTGAATTTTTAAGTAAGAAAACGTATGGGTACAGAGAAATATATTTGATATACAGGTATGCAGTGACAGCATAAAACACCTCCAGGATAATAAAAGATAGAGCAACTTTGCAAATACAAACACATACCAAGTACAGAGGCACTGCAGTATAATAAAAAAATGCATTATGGCTTAGGGCATCTCATTAAAGCCTGTGCAACCTCCACACGATATCACTTGCCAGCTCCCTCACTTACCTCGGTTCTGTTCGCCAGGAGAGAAACAAAGTGAGTGGTCTCAAAGCACGTGGCCTTGCAAGTAAGTGAGAAAAGGCTAGCTTTCAGGAGGTACAGGGAAACACAGAGGGGGGAAGACAAGGAACTGTATCTGAAAAAGCAGAGGGAGGTGGGGAAAGCAATTAAGGGCGCAAACAGAGGAAAAACAGACCAGGCAATTAAGAAAGGAGACGAGACCTTTTTCAGGTACATTAGTGAAGGAAAGAAGACCAGGGGTGGGATTGTGAGGTTAAAAAGGGAGGGAGGGGTGTGTGCAGGGGGACCTAGAAAAAGCAACAATCAAACAAATATTTTTGTTCAGTATTCACAGAAGAAAGGGAAGGAGAAGGATCACTACTGAGCAAGGGGAACACCAGTGGGAGAGAGGCAGACATCAGCCTGTTTAAGGAGCAAAGAGTCCTAAAGGAACTCGAGAATCTGAAAGGGGACAAGGCTATGAGGCCGGATGGGATACATCCCAGAATATTAAAA
This sequence comes from Neoceratodus forsteri, assembly GCA_016271365.2. Taxonomy (NCBI): domain Eukaryota; kingdom Metazoa; phylum Chordata; order Ceratodontiformes; family Ceratodontidae; genus Neoceratodus; species Neoceratodus forsteri. The sequence continues at coordinate 350,340,341 of JADMNL010000024.1, forward strand.
GAACTCAGAAAGGTGCTGGCAGTACCACTAACAGCCCTATTCAACAAATTGATTAGAGACATAGGTGGTTCCAGGGGACTGGAGGAGGGCGAATGTAGTCTCTCTCCACAAAAGTGGGAACAGGGAGGAGGTTGGCAACTACAGGCCAGTCAGCCTGACCTCGGTGGTGAGGAAATTAATGGAGTCACTGCTGAAAGAAAGGATTGTGATATTTCTTGAATCCAGTCGAGCACAGGATCCAGGGTAGCATGGATTCACAGTGGGAAGGTCTTGTCAAACAAATCTGATAGATTTCTTTGACTAGGTGACCAGGGAGGTAGATCAGGGAGAGGCGCTGGATGTGGCCTACCTAGATTTCAGCAAGGCCTTCGACACCATCCCACAGAGGAGGTTGATAAATAAGTTGGGCAGCCTGGGAGTGGGCCCCAAGGTGGAAAATTGGGTCAGAAACTGGTTAACTGGAGCATACGGAAGTGAAGTGACTTGCTCAGGGTCACACAGATTCCCCTTCACAAAAGTGGGAGCAAGACAGAGGCAGGAAACTACAGATCTGTCAGTTTGACCTCAGTGGTAGGAAACATGATGGAATTACTTCTGAAGGAAAGAATTGTTGAGTATCTAGAGGCCAGTGGCGCACAGGACCCAAGGCAGCATGGATTCACAGCGGGAAGATCATGTCAGACAAATCTAATTGATTTCTTTGACTGGGTGACCAAAGCAGTAGACCAGGGAGGGGCTGTGTACATAGACTTTAGCAAGGCATCTGACACAGTCCCGCACAAAAGATTAATAAACAAATTAGCCAGCCTGGGAGTGGGTCCCAGGGTGGTAGCCTGGGTAAAACACTGGTTGGACAACAGGATGCAGCGGTTAACAGTAAATGGAGTCCACAGTGAAGAAAGGAGGGTTACTAGTGGGGTACCACAGGGTTCAGTACTGGGGCCGGTCCTTTTTAATGTCTTTATAAGTGACATTGCAGAGGGATTGGAAAGGAAAGTATGTCTCTTTGCAGATGACACAAAGATCTGCAACAGGGTTGATACACAAGGTGGGGTGGAAAGGATGAAAAGGGACTTGGCAAGGTTGGAGGAATGGTCAAATGTATGGCAGCTTAGATTCAATGCAAAGAAGTGCAAAGTAATGCACCTGGGAAACAAAACCCAGGGGAAGAGTACACAATGGGGGGTGAGATACTGACAACAAAAAAAATGGAAAGGGACCTGGGGGTAGTCATATCAGATGACCTAAAGGTGGGCCAGCAATGTGAGAAGGCAGTAAGGAGGGCTGAGGAGATACTGGGATGCATAGGGAGAGGCATCACCAGTAGAAAACAAGAAGTTGCTGGCCCTCTGTACAGACAGTTGGTAAGACCACATCTGGAGTGCTGTGTACAGTTCTTGGAGACCCTATCTCCGCAAAGACATAGACAGGGTGGAGGCTGTCCAGAGGAGGGCAACCAAGATGATGCAGGGTCTGCATCAGAAGACATATGAAGAAAGACTAAAGGAACTAAAGATACATAGCCTCGAGGAAAGGGGGGGGGGGACATGATAGAAACTTTCAAATACCTCAAGAGAATCAACAAACTCCAAGAGGGTAGCATCTTTCAGAAAAAGAGATGTGCAAAAACAAGGTGGCACAATTTGAAGATAGAGGGGTGATGCCTCAGAAGTAATGTGAGGAAGTATTTCTTCACAGAAAGGGTTGTGGATACATGGAACAGCCTTCCTGAAGAGGTCGTAGAGTCAAAAACAGGGGGAATTCAAGAATGCATGGGACAGATATAAGTCAATTCTAGTGGGGGGGTAGGAGGAAGTAGGCTGTTGGTTAACTAGGATCTGCAGCTTATCTGTTAGGTAGGGAAATGGGCAGACTAGGTGGGCCAAGCGGTCCTTATCTGCCGTCAAATTCTATGTTTCTATGTTTCTAAGTGACAGGACATAGAGGGTGGTGGCAAATGGCATTCAATTCAAGGAGAGGAGGGTGACCAGCAGGGCACCACAGGGATCCGAGCTAGGGCCAGTCCTCTTTAATGTCTTCCTAAGCAACATTGCAGAGGGGCTGGAGGGGAAGGTATGTCTCTTTACAGATGACACTAAGATCTGCAACAGAGCCGACAAAATAAGAAAGGACCTAAACATGCTTGAGGAGTAGTCAAGAGTGTGGCAGCTAAGATTTAATGTAAAGCAGTGCAAAATCATGCATTTGGGGCACAGAAGTCCAAGGGAGGAGTACAAGATGGGGGAAGAGGTACTGACGGGAAGGGAAAGGAAGGGGACACTGTTTAACCAGGAAAGGCACACTAAGCTGAAGCTTGTTTCCAGGTGCGACCTGGGAGCATACGGAAGTTAAGTGACTTGCTCAGGGTCACACAGTATGTAAGTGGGGGCTGTGGGATTCAAACCCAGGTTTCCAGGTTTGCAGCTCACAGCCCTAATCCTCTGCGCCATATGGCCACCAATCAAGAAAGGGACCTGGGGGTAATCATATCTGATTACCTAAATGTAACCAAACAATGTGAGAAGGCTGTGGGGAGAGCCAATGGATGCTAGGGTGCATAGGAAGAGGTATCACTAGCAGAAAAAAGGAGATGGTTATGCCACTGTACAGATCACTAGTGAGACCTCATCTGGAGTATCATGTACAGTTCTGGAAGCCGTATCTCCAGAAGGACACAGACAAAACAGAGGCAGTCCAAAGAAGAGGAACAAAAATGGTGCAAGGACTGCGCAAAAAGTCATACATATGACAAAAGACTAGAGGACCTCAATATGTATTCCCTGGAAGAGAGGGTATACATATTGAGCTCCTCTAGTCTCTCCTCATCTAACTTTTGGTGCAGGCCCAGCATCATTTTTGTTGACCTTCTCTGAACTGCCTCTACCCTGTCTATGTCCTTATGGAGATGCGGCCTCCAGAACTGGACACAATACTCCACGTGAGGTATCACCAATGATTTGTACATCACCACCTCCTTTCTTCTGCTGGTGACACCTCTCCCTAGGCATCCCAGTACCCTACTGGCTCTCCTCACAGCCTTGATGCACTGTTTGGCCACCTTTAGGTCATCTGACATGATTACCCCCAGATCCTTTTCCTATTTGGTGGTCGTCAGTATCCCTCCCCCATCATGTAAGCCTCCTCTGGGTTCCTGTGCCCCAAATGCATGATTTTGCACTTCTTTGCATTGAACCGTAGTTGCCACACTCTTGACCATTCCTCTAGTTTACCTAGATCCCGCCTCATTTTTTCCACCCCTCCCGGAGAGTCTACCCTGTTGCAGATCTTAGTGTCATCTGCAAAGAGGCACACCTTTCCTTCCAGACCCTCCGCAATGTCACTTATGAAGACATTGAATAGGACTGGCCCCAGAACTGACCCCTGTGGCACCTTACTGGTCACCCTCCTTTCCTCGGATTTAGTTCCATCCACCACCACCATCTGTATTCTATTCCTCAACCAATTTCTAATCCAGTTAACCACCTAGGGACTCATCATTCCCAGGCTGCCTAGCTTGTTTACAAGCTTTTTATGTGGAACGGTGTCGAAGGCCTTGCTGAAATCCAGGTAGGCCACATTCACCGCTCCCCCTGATCCACTTCCCTGGTCACCCAGTCAAAGAAATCTACCAGATTTGTTTGACATGACCTTTCTGCAGTGAATCCATGCTGCCTTGGATCCTGTGCCCCGCTGGATTCAAGCTGTTCCACAATCCTTTCTTTTAGCAGTCATTCCATATTTTCCCCACCACCAATGTCAGGCTGACTGGTCTGTAGTTTCCAGCCTCCTCCTTCTTGTTCCCACTTTTGTGTAAAGGGACTACATCTGCTCTCCTCCAGTTTCAGAACCACTCCTATCTCCAGGAATTCACTGAACAGGGCTGCCAGTGGTGCTGCCAGCACCTCACTAAGCTCCTTCAATATTCTAGGATGTAGCCCATCTGGTCCCATTGCCTTGTCCACTTTCAGTTTTGTGAGTTCCTTTAGAACTCTCTACTCCGTAAATGGACTGGTGTCCACCTCCCTCCCCTTACTGTTCCTACCACTTAATTGTGGTCCCTGACCTTTCCCTCTTCTGTTAATACTGGACAAAAATATTTGTTAAAGCAGCAGTGCAACGAAAAATGTTATTCCAAGAAGCTAATTTTCTGCTATGGTTATAAAAAATATGGGCAGAACTGTTGATTTGGGTTTTCTGGATGCTTCCTGAGCTTTGTACTGTACATTTGCATTTTTGTCTGGACTCTAACCCTCCTCGGGTCCTGCTGTATGATTTCTATGCAAAAATGAGGCGGCCATCTTTTTTTCTTGAGAAATAATTATTTTAAAACTTTCATAAAATTCTTAACTGATAATGAAAACTGAAACTTTTACTGTCAAAATAAACTGGAAGATATCTGCCATCAATTAGGAAGAAAAAAAGGTGGGGTCAAATTTTAACCCTTTTTCGTTGCACTGCTGCTTTAAGGATTGTTGCTTTTTCCAAGTCCCCTTCTGCACACTACCCCTTCTTCCCCGTAAGCCTTACAATCCCACCCCTTGTCTTTCTCCTTTCACTAACGTACCTATAAAAACTCTTGTCCCCTTTATTTACTGCCTGGGATATTTCTTCCTCTGTTTTCGCCTTTGCGCTCTTGACTGCCTTCCCTGCCTCCCTCTGCCTATCCAGATACACTTCTCTGTCCTCCTCCTCCTTCTGTGTTTCCTTGTACTGCATGAAAGCCAACTTTTTCACTGTTACCTTCCCGGCCCCTTCCTCTATGAATCACAGTGGATTCCTTTTTCTCTCTTGCCTTTATTAATTTGCCTAATGCAAAGATTTATTGCCTCCATATGGCTCCTTTTAGATGGGCCCACTATTCCTCACCCCCCCCCATCATCCTTCCCTGCTAGGCCTTTCCTGAGACATACCCTCAACTTTACAAAGTCTGCCCTCCTGAAGTCCAGGACCCTTGCTTTCATGTGGCTTGACTCTGTCCCTGTACTCATATTGAACCACACCATGCAATGATCACTGGACCCAAGGTGTCCACCCACCATGACACCTGCAGTTCTGTCCCCGTTGGTGTGTACCAGGTCCAAAATTGCACCCTCATGGGTGGGCTCTAGCACTAGTTGCTTGAGGCATGCCCCTTGCACTGAGTCCAGTATGTCCCTGCTCCTGGATAAGGCTGCAGCTGGGATACTCCAATCAACATCTGTCAGACTGAAGTCACCTGCCAGCAGCACCTCCCCTTTAGTCTTTGTGTTATGAATGGCTTCCACTAGAACCTTTTTCAACTGTTCTCCTTGTTCTGGAGGTCTTTAGATCACATCCGTGCGAACAGCAGTGCCACTGTCCATCTCTAGGGTAATCCACAGGGCCTCCCCCCCCGCAATCCCTATACCTCAGTTGCTTTTATACCCTCCTTGATGTAAACAACTACAATTCCTCCCTTTTTACCTCCCCCCATCTTTCCTGAATAGAGTATAACCTGGTATAGCTACATCCCAGTCATGGTTCCCATTATACCATGTCTGGCAACAAGGCCAACAGGTCCGGGATTTTAATTCCCAGGCTGCAAGTATTCGTACACATGGCCTTCCATACTTTGCTACTTCCCTTCCTGTCATCCCCCCAATTATCCTCATGCCTTTCTTCATTACCCCCAGCCTTTAATCCCATTTCTCTTTTTCCCCACCCCTCTACCTTTTCCTAGTTTAGTTAACACTGGCGATTTCCCAACCTTAGGATCCTCACTGCTGTCTACAGTAACCTGTGGGGGTAGGCAGTTTGATTCTCCCTGCTTCTTTCCACCACCCCCCTTGGCTAGTTTAAATGCTTGCCAATGAAACATTTAAACAGTTCACTAAGGACAGGGGGCCCCTCACTTAAAAGATGTAGGCAGTTGCCCTTGTACAGGCCCACATCCTTCCAGGTGGGTCCCCAGTCATCAATAAAGCCGAAACCCTTCTCACCGCACCAGTTCCTCAATCATGTATTGAAGTCCCTGATGTGGAGATTCCTAGTCTTTCTCTTGCTGTGGACAGGCAGCACCTCAGAGAAGGTCACGGAGCTTGCTACCTGCTGAAGGCCCCTCCCCAACTCCCTGAACTCCTCCTGCACTCTCTCTATCCCTGCCTTGCCCCTATTCAGGTCATTTGTCCCCAGATGGACAATGACATCCAAAATCCCACCCCGTTGCTGCTCTGTAATGTTTCTGGATCCGCTTTCCATCCCGCCCAAGCTGTGCCTCCCGGCAGGCACTTAACCACCCTCTCCATTTCACTGCCTATCCCCAACTCCACTCCCTGGACTATGGAGTGCCTCACCAGTAGTTGCTTCCTCCTCCTCCTCCTCCGGGATCCTCTGCTGCTCCCCTTGAGGTCTCCACCCTGAAGGACCCCCACATCTGTCCCAGCCACTAATTCAGATGCCTCTTTGGGTCCGTCCCGCCCTGCCAGTGCATTGTAGGAGTTCTGTAGTCGTATACGATTTCATATTGTGTTTGTGTGTTGTGGACATGTCCTCTGACAAAGACCAGGTTCCGCTTGAAGCACCGGGGTTTTGTTGGCATCCTCCAGGCTTAACACAAATAAATGATAAATGTATTGGCGACTTTATGCTCCACTCTTTAATGTGTTTTGTTACTGACCCCCCATGCTTCTTCCTTTTTTCTGCACAGATTGTGTTGCGGTTTGGTGGCCCCGGAACGGCACCAGCAATACTCTCCTGGATGTGCTGTACTTTTGTGGCTCTATCACCCTGTCCCTCACTGCTTGGGTCCAGCAGTGCAGTTGCTTTGCTGGTGCTGGACCAAGCATGTTAGCGAGGTTACTAAGACATGATAGGTCAGGTAACTAGTAGTTGCTGTGTAAAACACAGACAACTGCTATATAGCGCCTGTGTGTGATGCTTGTGAAACAACAATAATACTCATGCCATCCCTAGCTAGTATGTTGTACCACAAAAAGCAGTAGCAAATAAAAAAAAAACACTGCTTCCATAACGTTAATATGGAGGTTGACAGGTAAGAGCTTGGGAAAGGGTTTCTTTAGGGTTATCTGGGGAATCTAATCTTCTGCTGTTCCCTTGGGGAGAAGCATCATTTATGGTGAGCTTAAAGTATACTATAAAATGTATATGTTTAATGTTGATATTGCCACTGTAACCTGTTGTTACTCTGAAATCTGTACTTTCACATCTGATCATCCGCTCTGTATGTTGGTGTCTTGTTTTCTTTGTAAAACTGTAAAATTCCTCAATAACACTTTGAATTACAAAAAAAAAAAAAGTTACAGTAAGTACATGACTTTCATGTCTTCCGAGAATCAATCTTCACCACTGATTCCCACTTGTGGGTGTGAGTACCAAGCTTTACTTCTCATCTGAGAGAGGAGCTAGCTCACCCTGAGGGTAACAATACTATCAGCCCTCTGCGTGGGAGAAAACACCTGAAGTCAGGGGCTTCTTACAGGTCTTTCACCTGAGACTGGTCAGGGCCAGGTGGGGGCTCCTGTGGTACAGGAACAGAAGGGTTCCCCGATAGTTCCAGCCTGACCATAGGCGAAGAAGAAATGAGCCCCTTAGAAGTGTGAGTTAAGCACTTTAAATTGGACCAGAAGTGCCAGTTGGGAGAGATGAAGCCATGCCGTCTGCCTAACAAAGACTGCAATTCTTATCAGCATAAGATGCAGCTTTGCCGCATACCAACCATGGATTATTCCACTTATAACATTTGGAAAAGGGTCAAAAGTGTTATAAGTTCTTTTATGAAGCTCTTTACTGCAATGCATTATGTCTCACTCAAGTTTTACCACTTTCAAATTATTTTTGACTGACTGTGCACTTATTGTGAGCAACCTAAATCCTCAAGCGGATTCTTCAAAATATTTTTTTGGCATCTAAACTTAATTTTGCCGACATGCAGATCTTATCTCGTTACTGATAAACCAACATGACTGAGAACAAACTTTTGATCTGGTGTAACTAAGGTATCCTGGAGACTGACATATCTAGTTCTGTTCCTTCCTCTTCACACCTCATCCTTATTGTACCTCACTTACTGTGACATCACACAGGACCAATCTGGCAGCAGATGATTGACACTTCTTCGTCAGTGGTGATGTCAGTAAGATCACAGTGCTGATGAGATATGACAAGGAACTGAACTAGATTTGTCAGCCTCCAGGAAGAATTCTGTTCCACATGTCAAACCGAGCATTGCTAGGGAGAAAATCTTCTAATTAACAAAAGCAAAATAAAAAAGATTTCAGATACAAGATGCAACAGTTCAGAACTTTAAAAAGTTGATGCTATTTTCCAACAACATGCTAGCTCTTTAAAGCAGAAGTGTTTTTGTGGAAAATATTCATCATATAGTTGTGTTTAGTAATATTGTATTTCTGGCAAAAAAAAAATATTTCCATTTCGCTTTTCCCTGTATTTCATTCCTGACCTGAGATATGGGGTTTGCAGTTTTTTGTTTAATGTAGTATGCATTTCTCCCCCTTCATTACCAGCAGGGTCCCACTGGTCCAACCCACACTCCTAGCCCCCTCACCTGTCTTTGCAGTACTTACTTCACCTCCTTGACATCTTGGCTTAACTCGCAGAGCGGGGCTGTTGGGAGCAGGCTGTAACCCTGACGGAGACTGGGTAGGTGCTTCAGAGGAGAGTACCACTGTCGGCGGTGTGAGACCTGTGGTGAGGGGTGGACGACCTCCTCCATCGTTTGGCCGCTTTCCCATTTTCTAGCCCAGCTCCCTGTATGATGCCGAGAGAGCACACAACGTGCATTACACCTCAGATTAGGTCGACATCCTCCCTGAATCTGTGCCTCTGCTTGTACTGCCACCTGTGGCCACCCAGACAGCAACAGCACAACAGACTCTGTCTTCCCTCCCTCCCTCCTCGAGGGGGACAGTCTCCTCTGGGATGCTCAGCCCACCTCTCCCCACAGGCCCTCCTCATTCCCAAACCCAGGTCATCTGTGTCGTAAGCAGCAGCTCTACTTCTGTGCTGGCGGGCTGGCTGGGTTTTCAGTTTTTAAAAGTCCCTGTTCTCTGGCCACGCCCACTAAGAATTAATTAAATATCTTGGTGTGGTGTGACGCTGTTTTCCATAAAAAAAGAAGTGTGGTAGCACCCTCTTAATATATTCACAGTAGGACTCCAGTTAAGCTCAAAAAGCAACCTCCAGCTATAGGATTTAAAAAAATTTCTAGTCACAGCCATCTTTCATGACTTGAGTCATTAATTATATAGAGGATAATATATGGTCCTCTATCGGTAACTGGTCTGTTAACCGTCGAGAGGTTGCCAGGGCGACCGTGTAAACCTCGACAGCGAAGCTCGAGAGGTTTACGTCGCCATGGCAACCTCGAGACGGTTAACAGTAACCAGTTGACAATAGAAGAACCATACATTATTTTTTTATAGTGTATGGTCCCAAGAAAAAGGGAAAACAGCTCCTTACTTTTCGAAACATAGTCACCGCCGCGGTCGTTCAGTCCTTCCCTTGCCGTTGCGTGCATCCATTGGTTCCCGAGTGTAAAAAAAGGCGCGCGCATGCGCAGACCGATCTCCGTTGTTAACCTATCAATGTGACATAGCATCGATAGGTTAACAACATTACTACGTCACATCGATGGTATAACAACCTTAGGAAATGATGATTTCCTAAGGTTAACAGCGTTCTACCATACATTATAAATATAATTATAAATTAATAATATAATCTGTTTTAAAAACATTACAGAGAAATAAAGATATATTAATGACTCCCATTATTAATGAATCCCATTATGTCCAAAATATATTACTGCTAAAAAACCTATAGCATGATATTTTTTGCCAACTAACAAATACTGCTGCTTTAAGGGGCTGCTGAGGCAAGTGTTACCAGTTACATGCTAATGATCTGGGTTTGTGTCCCAAACCTGGGCTGTCACACACCAGGCGGCAGAGGTAGGGTTGAATGCCTGCCTCAGATGCCTCCCATGTCAGGTATGGTGGTACCAGTGCCCCCTGGTGGCCCAGGGGGAGGGAGTTGTGTGGACAGAAATGCACAGCTCCGGATTTGGGGGTGGAGGTATCACATTCATGAAACAGGAATCTGTCATTGGTTGCAGTAGAGTCTTATGCCCAGTCCTATGCTGGCGCATGTCACATAATGTGCTCAATGGATCGGGTCTCAGCCCACTTCTGACTAGCTAGAAATGTTTCCTGTCTCAGTGCCCAGTGAGGGTGGGGAAGGGGAGTAAATAGAGGTGGCAAGAATGGTGACACTTAAAGTAGCAGTATTTGTTAGTAACCATACAACCTTTTCAGTAATAAGGTTTGTCTGATGAAAATATCAAGATACGCATTTTTCTTTTTGATTTCTTTTATTCCTGAACCAAGTTATGGGGTCTTGAAGTTTTAAAAGCTTCCATGCCCATACCACACCCACCATGAAAAAAATTAAATATTTTGTGCTGTTTACTAGCAGAAGCATGTGGAAGAACCATTCTAACACAACCAAAGCAAGAATCTAGCATGTACATTCAAAAAGTAACACCAGGGGAAGACATTTTTTAAAAATTGCGAATGGTGGCCATCTTTAATGATGCAAGTCATTAATTACAAAATCAGGTATGAAAAAAGTCCTAACACATCTGAGAAAACAAAAAAAATATAGTGAGCATGAATCTAAGGTCATCAGAGATACGTTTTTACTAAAAAAAAAAATATATGATAAATTTTTCACTGACTAACAAATACTGCTGCTACAACAGAGTGCTTTGCCCCCACTGTGGTACCTGGACTTCTGGGTCTCCTGTGTCAAATGAGACAAATGGATAGAAGCCTTGAAAATGGAACAAAGAAAATGACTGCTCTGTCTGTAAGTGGGTTTTGAAGAGTCGTCTAGATGAGTATCACAATGCTACAGAAGCTGTCAAAATTAACTTTTTGTTTCCTTTAAGACTAACACTGGTTTTGCTTTTTGCTTAAGAACTTTAAGTAAGTAAGGTTACTCATTCCTTACAGAATCTATGAATTATACCCACAGTGTATTTGCTCCATTCCCTAACAGACTCGACTGCATCTGGTACCTACTGACTGAGACATTCTACTGTAAGTGATTCCTTGCAGTCTGGTACTTTTCCTCTGCCACTCAAACCACAATTTGTGATGCATACTAGCAGGGAATTTATGTGCCCCTGCTACTGCACAACCAATTCGGGAAAAATTACTTTCCAGATTAGATTTTTGAGGATTGCTGAAGAATCAGACTCAAATGGTTACTGCATCAACACCAATATGTGGTTATATATGCATTTTGTTCTCCTGTTTGCCCAGCTGCCCCCTTCGACTGATCCCCCCCCTCAAGCCCTGTCACCCAGCTTCCCCGGGACTTACCTTCCCACCACTGTGCTCTGCCATAGGACTATGGGGGATGCCCAGTTGCTGGTGCAGGGCCTGCAAGAGGTCGGTCATCATCTTGCTGCCAGTGAATTTTTCCACCAATTTTCGGCCCTTGGTCTATGGACGTAAAATGGGCACGATGTGTGAGCTCTGCCTCCGCAGAGAAGCTCCCAGCATCCTGAACGCAGGACATTTCTCTTTCTAGGTAGCTGCACAAGTACTGCCACCCAGCCACCGTTGGATGGCAGTCAATAGTGAGCCACAAAACCCCCCTCTCCAAGAGAGGAGAGCCTTCCTACGGATGCTCAGTCCTCCCTCTCTTGGCCAGCCCAGGGCAACCCAAGTCTGTTCCCAAACCCAGGTAACTGGCATGGCTGAAGGTAAAGCACACAGTGCTTTAGCCCTCCATGCCATTGTGCCAGCAACACCAATATGGTTTTAACTGACACTCCTTAGAGAAGGCTCTAGAAAGTCTTTCTTAGTCCTGTGAAATGCAGTTTGCATGACATGGAAGTTCAGCTTATTTTGTTTTTAGTTTTCTTTCCTGAAGTTAAATACAGAGGATACTGTATGGGCAACCATACACAACAAGCCTGTATCTGCATCGAGAGTTTTTTATGGCAACCAGGAACCTCGAGAGCAAAGCTCGTGAGGATCCCTGGTTGTCACAGAACACTTAAGATGAAGACACAGGCTTCTCTGTGTATGGATGCCCATACACTGTCTTTTATAGCACTGTACATGGGCAACCATGCCTGTCTATTTCAAACACTCTGGTTCCCTTCAGTGAATTAGGGGTTGGGAAGGAGGCATTTGAGGGCTGGAGGCTAGCTCAGATTACTGATTCAGTGTGCTGCAGCTTTTTCTGTAAATTCAAGTTTAAAAAACAGCTTCCATCTTGACTGGATAGAGGAAAACAGCTATGTGGCAGCATTCTAAGTTGTGCTGCAGTAATGACATCACTACTACAGCACAACAAGCTTATTCCAGGCATGGAATTTCATGCTTAACAGGGTTCTACCATACACTATACTGCAAATGTAGTCAGGCAAAATAGGTTACTCACCTGTAACAGTAGTTCTAGGAGTGGTATATAGTTCACATCCACACTCTGGCAGTTCCACTGGAACAGTCTGATTTGCTAGATGTCTGAGCGCCTCCTAATATCTGGATGGTGTATCTCTGACTCCACCCCGTGATGTCAGATTTTGCATGCCGGAAGCAGGAATACATGTGCTATTTGCCAGGGAGGCCAGGTGGGTTGTGTGTATGTGAACTATATACCACTCCTAGAACTACAGTTACAGGTGAGTAACCTATTTTTCTAGGGTGTGGATATAGTTTACTGTCCACATTATGGCAAACTCCTAGATTTCAGGGCAAGGCCCGCACCCGTAGTTGGCGAACACAGACTGGGCAACTGAGGTCCCAAAATCAGCATCCTGGCATGACTCAAGGTTGATGCTGTAGTGGGAAATGAAGGTGTGTGCTGACTTCCAGGTAGCAGCCCTGCAGATCTCCTGGATAGGGACATCCCTGAAAGCAGCCACCAAGGCAGTGGAATGTCTGGTGGAATTAGCTCTAAGTCCCACAGAAGGGCTCCCTACCAGCCAACCTATAGCAGAGGTAGATGCAGGATGTGATCTGCCTACCAATATCCACTTTGCTGCTGGGTTTGGCAGGCGTGGCTTCAACGTAGGTGGCAAACAGCTGGCGAGCCTCTCCCTGAACTCCAGCCATGTGCTCTACAAAGAGCGTCCTCCGCACGTCCAGGGTATGGAGCCTTCGGTTGGCCTCTGAAAATGGGTTAGTAAAGCATACCAGTAAGTTAATCACCTGGTTAAGGTGAAACTCTGCTGCTACTACCATTGGGAGGAATAGAAATATAGAAACTGATAGAAGGTAAGGGCCGCTTGGCCCATCCAGTCTGCCCTTTTTTAGAATGTCAGGTTGGGGTGAAGGGCAACTATGTCCCTGAGGAAGACTAGATAGAGAAACTCCATTGAGAGTGCCTGGAGTTCCCCAATCCTTCTGGCTGATGTGATGGCCACAAGGAAGGCTGTCTTCCACAACAGGTGTGACATCTCACACCTGTGCACAGGCTCAAATGGCTTGCCTATGAGCATAGCCAACACCAGCAGTAAGTCCCATGGTGGAGGTGGTTCATGCGCCGGAGGGGACAGGTGGTACAGGCCCTTGAAAATCACCCAACCACCTTCTCCTGGGACAATGTTGGCTTACCAACCAACATCTGGTAAGCAGAGATGGATGCCAAGTGCACCGTAAGAGTCATCGCTCACAGTCCAAGCTGAGAGAGGGACCAGAGGTAGTCCAAGATGATCACCATAGGGCAGGCAAGGGGATCAAGCCTCTTGCTGTGGCACCAAATGGAGAAACTGTTCCACTTAAAGGCATAACACTAGTGAGTTGACTCTTTCCAGGAGGCCTTCACAGTGTGGATCACTTCATCCGAAAGACCCAAGGCCTGGAACTCTAGCACTCAGGAACCAGGCCGAGAGGTGCAGGGACTGCAGGTCCAGGTGTAGGACTTTCCTCTGTTGTCTGGTCAGCAGATCCAGGTGGAGAGGCAGCCCCCAAGGAGGTCTGCTGCTGAGGCTGAAGAGATCTGGGTACCAGAACTGACGAGGCCAGTCTGGAGCTGTCAGGATCATCTGCATCTTGTTCTTCTGGGCTTTGACCACTACACTGTGGATCAAGGGGAAGGGAGGGAAGATGTACATGAGGCCTGAGGTCTAGGGTCTCACAAATTCATCAGAGGTGTGCCACACAGGGAGAATAGATAGTTCACCTCCTCCTGATTCACAGACCCCTCATGCAACGTCTCTCCTACCCAGTTGAGAGCATCCACCAGCTGACTGTTCTCTTCTGCAACATGGATCGCTGGAGATCTGCACCCAGGCAGCCCACGAGGATCCAGGTGTGGAGGGTTTCCCGACACAAGGGAAGGAACTGAGCTCCATCCTGCCTATTCAGGTAGAACATCATTGGCATTGTCCGTATGGACCTCAACGACCTTACCCCTGACTACAGGCAAATTTCATCAGCACAAATCACACTACATGGAGCTCCAGCAGGTTTATATGGTGATAGACTCCCAGGGTGACCAGAACCCGTGGGCTCTGTGGTCTCCCAGGTGTGCTCCCCATCCCACAGAGGGGATGTAGGTTGTGGTACTGTGGTCAGCTGCCGAGCTGCATTGTGGCATCGGGGGTTGGCATCCGCTTGTGGTGCGTGGGGTTCTGGGTTCGGGTCTGTGTCCGGACGCTACTTGGTTTTGTTGCTCCCAACCCCAATCTTGTTATTTTTTTTGCTTTTGCACCCCCCCCCCCGACATGCACCCCTCTGGAGTTGAGAATCCTTAAGTAGGGGGTTCTGAAGTTGCAATGTTTTGCCTAGGGAATTGAAAGACTCTCAGGCTGAGAGGAAATAATGATTCTTTGGAGATTTTATTTGGAGATGAAATCTGAACTTTCACTGACTCTTGGACCAAGAGCATGTAGATTTTCCTTTTTTCCTAAGGACTTAAAATTTCCTTAAGGTATGCTATTTTGGCTACAGCACACATTGTTTCCGGTTCAAAACCTTTTGTATGAGAACTGGTCTGTTACTTTTATATGCCTCGGGCTGGATATTCAGCTGAACTGCTAAGGCGAGGAAATCCGGGGACTGAATGAGTTGAGATGGGGTATGTTTACTTCCACCCCCCCAAAAAATAAAATGTTGCTAAATTTGTTGCCTGGAGTCTATCTATTCACTCATTAAAAGCGGGACTCTATGTATATTAAACTGAGTCACTGTCTGTTGGTCAAACTCTGATATTGGAGTACCATCCTTTCTGTGATACAGGCTTTGGTATGTGTAAACTTTATGCATAGGCTCCAAGTGTGCAATGCTGTGACGAATATTTTGTCTGATAAGAGCTATTGAAATTACTGGACTCTTGAATAGAGCCGTTAATAATAATAATAATAAACTTTATTTATCTACGCCTTTCTTAAAACCAAGGCGCATTACAATAAAATACAGAACAAAACATACTAAAACCATACAAAACTTCATATAACTGAATTAACAGCAGGGCAATTAATAGGCATCAGCAGTATCTAAAAATGCCTCGTTCCATAAAAAAGACTTTAGGCCCTTTTTAAAACCCTCCACCGTCATGCACTCTCGAATCCAATGTGGTAGAGAATTCCAGAGGGTTGGTGCCACGAACATAAAAGCTCGGGTGCCAGAAGATTTTAGAATGACCCTCGGGATCTCTAGCAACCCCTCGTTGGTTGAGCGGAGTGGTTGCGTCGGTCGGTAAGGCACCAGGAGCTCTTTCAGGTAATCCGGGCCCAACCCGTGTAGGGCTTTATAAGTCAGAAGACCGACTTTAAAGGTGATCCGCCACTGAATCGCAGCCAGTGCAGGTCTCAGAGCACGGTGTAATATGAGAGGGCGAGAGTCCCCATTAACAACCGGGCTGCCGAGTTCTGCACTAGCTGCAAGCGGCGGATATCAACCCCAGGCAGCCCAAAGTAAGAGAATTGCAGTAGTCCAGACGCCGAGGTCACAAAGGCGTGGATCAGCGTGGGTAGGTCGCCGGATGGAACAAGGTGCTTGATCCTGGCGATGTTCCTAAGATGGTAAAAGGATGTCTTAACGACCGCCGACACTTGCGCATGCAATGTCAGCTGATCGTCCAGAATCACCCCAGGTCCGCACCCGTTCAGAGATGAGGAGCTCGCATCTCCCAGGAATAAACCAGAGGTTTGATGTGCCCTGGACCCCTCAATCGGTGGCCAGGATCCACCAACACCTCCGTCTTCCCAGAGTTCAACTTCAACCAGCTGGACCTCATCCAATCCTGGATCTCCCTGAGACAGTTGTTAAACACTGAGAGTGCTCTATTCTGGTCAGGTACAAAAGATAGACAGAGCTGGGTATCATCGGCATAACAATGAAACTCCAGCCCATATCTTCTTACAATGTCTCCGAGGGGAAGCATGTACACCGCAAACAACATGGGTGATAGCACAGAGCCCTGAGGCACCCCACAGGTTAGAGCAGTAGGATCGGAGGAAAAAATTCCCGATACCACCCTCTGAGTTCTACCTGTGAGGAAGGAGGTAAACCATCTGTGGACCAAGCCCGAAAGCCCACAGATGTATCTCAGGCGCTTAAGCAGCACCCCATGGTCTACGGTGTCAAATGCTGCTGACGGATCCAGAAGGACCAAGATGGACCGTTTTTTCTGGTCTCTCGCCATCAGTAGATCATTGAGGACCCGAACCAGCGCAGTCTCTGTGCTGTGTCTCTTATGAAAACCTGATTGAAGAGGATCGTAGATATTATGGATGGTAAGATGGTTGTCTAACTGGGCTGCCACCACTTTCTCGATTACCTTCCCAACAAAGGGGAGGTTTGAGATAGGTCTGTAGTTTGCCAGGGAGTAGGAGTCCAGAGATGCCTTTTTGCAACACTGGTGTCACCACCGCCTCCTTCAGGGAGCGGGGTATTCACCAGTGTCCAAGGAGCACCTGCACTATCCTGGCAAGAACTGGAAGATGACCTCCCACAGCCCATAATCAGGCCTGTGGGACCCGGTCTAAACTACAGCTTGTGGTGCGATACCCTGGACAATCCTCATAATATCCTCGATTTCCGGCCTTATGAAGGAATTCCAGGTAGACAGTGTGCTTGCAACCATAGGCTGGACCGCCACAACTCCCATGGAGGGGGTGGCGCAAATCTCGGCCCTGATGTCGGCCACCTTATCAGCAAAGAATTGAGCAAGCTCCACACACTGTAACTGTGAAAAGGCTCGACGAACCTGCAGACAGGCTGGGTTGCACAGCCTGTCTACAGTTCAGAAGAGCTGGGCTGGTCGATTCTGAGCAGCAGCAATTTCTCCGGACAGGAACACTGCCTTCTTATGAGTAATTACTGACTGATCGAGTTTATAATGCTCTAGGAGTCTAAGATGGGCAGCATCTGAGCCAGACTTCCGCCAACATCTATCCAACCTGCGACCAAGTCTCCGCAACTCCCTCAGATCCTGATCAAACCAGGGGGATCGGGGCTAAGGGAGAGGTCAGACACGGTGGGGAGCACGAACTTAAAGCAGAGGTGACAGCCTTATTATAGGCTTGCACCATTACTTCCGGATTTACGCTCAACCCAGGAAATTCTGATAGGTCAAGAACTGCAGTTAGACCGGTGGGAGTAACATCCCGTAAAGGGCGGTACTTGACCATCTCCACTGGGGTAGGTCTATGCGAGAGGGTGCCAAAACTGAACCTCACAGTGTGGTGGTCAGACCAACCGACTGGTTCCACCCCCACCTCGGAGTCCTCCAACCCCAGCAGGAAGACCAGGTCGAGTGAGTGGCCGTACTTATGAGTGGCAGAGGTAACTACCTGTGCGAGGCCCAATGAACACATCAATTGGAGGAAGTGCTGACCAAAAAGCGAGAATTCATCATCGACCCAGGCATTAAAATCACCCAGCACCATCAACCTGGGTGATTCGAGTACCAGGTCGACGACGAAGTCCGCCACTTCCTTTAAGAATGGTTTCTCATCACCGGGTGGACGACAGACGAGAACTATTCTATAGCCTCCACCTGCCACCATGACACTCTCAAAGGATCTGGTCTCCTCCACTGGAACACTAGTGAATCACCGAATACCCGGCCAGAATTGCTGCCTCAAAAACGGCCCGCATTACTATCCAGCCAGGTTTCGGTGATGCAGGTCAGGTCCGCCGTACCTACCAAGTCTGCGACAATGGCAGTCTTGTTCACAACGGACCTGGCATTGCACAACACCACCCGAGTTGGATAGGACTCCTGGGAAGCCCCGACCACCTGCCCACCATTTACAGAAGTGGTGGTGCCCTTGGGTATGGGGACCAACCAGGAAGGACCCGATCGTCCTCCATTTAGCCCCAGAGCTCTTCTGGACTTGACCACCCGAGCGCTGAACACCTCCCTCCTTCATCCCCCGCTGTTCACACCCCCCTACCCTCCGAATCCCACCATGCGCAATGCCCAAGGCCCTACAGCATTGGTAAACAGGGAAAGGCAAAGGGGGGGGCAAAGAAAGGGCGGAGGGCATGAAGAGCAGCGGATGAATAGTGCATGACGGGGAAGGGGGAACGACGAGAATAACTAACGTCATCCATAAACAACAGGCCAAAAGATCTCAAAAACTCCCGAGAAATCCCAATAAATAAAATAAAATACTGAACTTAAAAACACATATCAACTTAAACTAAATAAACTAAACAATCAAAATATCCAAATAAACATACAGTAGGATAATAAATACTTAGCAACAACAGACAGTTCAATTAGATATATAAAAAGTCAGTTTTTGAAACAGTGGAGCTCCACCTTCCACCATAGAAATGTCCAAATATAAAAGGCACGAACTCTCACTCCAAGCTTCCAATAAAATAAAAATAAAAGTCCAAAAATGCAGAAAAAGAACCCCACCCCCAATTCAAACCCCCCACGGCGCTCTCACCACCCAAGGAGGGACATTGCAGGCAGAGAAGTTTCCAAAATAATGGAATAAAGTCAGCAAGTCCCGGAGAGATTAATCAGAAAGGAGTACAATAAAATTCATCTTAAGGCATCTAGCTTGGTATATCAAGGCTTGGACTTTAGAATTTAAAGGGGCCTTGAAAGTTGATATATAAATGAATTTATTTCTGCCTATATTTTAATGGAGCTACAATTTGCTAAATTCATATAGTACTTACTGTCAATAAGATACTGTATGGATACTAAATGAATAGTTCATGTTCATTTGTGTGTGCAACAATATTTAAATATTTGTTCATTTTATACCTGACCAAATATCACTTAGTAATCTGTATAGGATGGTAATCTCTAAGTGAGTTAATTTTAAATAGTTTGCCTACTAAGGTTAGAGGGTAATCTATGCTCATTAACTCAACTATCTGTAGAGTTATTATATTAAGGGATGTTAGTTTTGTGTTGTAATACTCTAATTATAAAAGTGTGCTTTAACATTTATTGATAGTCTGCGATTGTGATACAGGCGTGGGAGTCATCAGTACAGAAGTCTCTGGTAAACAGGAGTAGGGACCCATACAAGAAGAGCTCTTAAAAGTGCTTTATAAAGTAAGCCATTTTTACATTCTGAAGTGCTGGACTGTCACATTTTGCTTATAGTGTATGGTGGAACGCTGTTCCGCATGGAAATCCATGCCTGGAACAGCGTTGTTGTCCTTCACTCGGTGCGTCACGATCTTGTTGTGCTGCACCCAGTGCGTCACCGGTGCAGCACAACAAGATCGAACACATTCACAAGCAAGCAATGAGCGAGCCAGCACGCAACACGGAAGGCGGCACTTTGGCGGCAGACACAGAAGTAAGCTTTTTTTTTCCCAAGTGTTCACGAGTGGTATTTATGGTTGCCCATACACTATAAAAGATTGTGTATGAGCAACCATACAAAACAAGGCAGTTGTGCGAGCTTGAGGTTTCGTGATAACGGACCTCTCGAGCTACGCCTCGAGGTCTCAGGTTACCACGGAAACCTCTCTCGGACTAACTGCTTTGCGTATGCTTATCATACACAATCCTCTATGTGTAACGCATCGGCCATGAAACTCTGAGCAAGACTGAGCAAAAATCTGCTCAGGGTTGGCAGTGAGTTTTGACAGGCGCTATGTTTGTGAGGCCTTATTGGAAAACTAGAAATGAACCCACATCAAAGCCATAAATGGCCACTAATTGGCCAGCTTGTAAATGGGGCAAAACTAGTTTGCCGTTAAAGGTTCAGAAGAAGAGTGGCTGTCTGTAAGATTCTGACCAATGAAGATGCAGAATAAAAGCCGGGGTTGTTCCGGAAATGAAAGGTCAGAGCTTCCTAGCAGAATGAAGAGTACAAACACATAGAATTTAAAGAATGACAGTACTATAGATGTATTCTGTGCTGATGCCCTTCCTCGCTTTGTAAAATCTAATCAGTTTTGGCTCTATCTATACATTTAAGAATCTATAAAAGGATTATGTATTAATGAGTGCTAATAGGCTGGTGTTGAATACACACTGTATATGAATTTTCTTTTTTTAAATATTAGTTTTACTAAAATGAATGAAATTTATTGTACTGGATATGTTGGACATGTAAAACCTGTTTTTTTGTTTTTGTTCTGTTTCGTAATGACTGTAAGTCGAACGAATAAACTTTGATACTGATACTCCTGTGGCATCCCCATACCATTTACAGCAGTGGTGCACAACATATGGCCTATGTGCCAAATATGGCCCACACGAGGCTGTCTGTGGCCCGCGACCATTCATTGATGGAGATTTTTTTCTGATTGCGCCTGACTGCCTCCAGCATGGGAATGCAACTGAATCTTTTTTTTTTAATAAAATAACAAAAATGGGGCTCAACGGAGCCCACACTGTGGCCATTCAACTGCTCTCTAAACTGCTGACTACTGCTTCTGCTGCTGGAGGAACTGGAGCGACTGCTGCCAATGACCGACTGCCAGATGTCTCACCACCATGACTGGAGCACTGTGGTAAAGGCTGATGCTGATCAGAGGGACTGATCACAAAAGGACTAACAGCTCCACTTCAACCTCTGCCCTGGTAAGCCCAAGAGTCACCGTTATGCCCTGCATCTGTCTCCTTCACCGGTCCTGTCACAACCACCCTAACAGTCATTCAGAGCACTCTGTAAAGCTTGGGATTCCAAACTCGAACTCTGAGCATGGGTCACAACTGTTCTTGCAGTTTTCAAAAAGACATCTATGCGCTCAGTATGTGGCTAGTTTCCTTACCTTGTGCTATCTGCTGGGGGTGGGGTGGGGGATTCTGACAGCAGGCATCATGGAGAAAAAACAATGGTTTTCCCTTTGTTTACAATGGAGTCCAGACTTAGCTTCTAGTGCAGGGCTCAGACTGCTACTCTGCAGGAGTGGGTTTTCTGGCGAGCTACTAACTGCTGCAGGGGGTATTTCTGTGGGACTGGGAGCTCAAAAGAACCACTTTCTTCCCCTAGGTTCTCCCAAAGCTGTACCTCAGGGTTCCTGACACACAGACTGTCGGGAGAAGGAGAGCCAATCAATGCCTGCCTGTACTCCCCCTTGCAGCCCCCCCCCTTTGCTTTTTAATAATTTTTATTATTAATTATTTTTTTGCTTTACTAGCATTTGCCTTTTACTTAATAATGACAAATAAATCCTTCCACCACCCCGCCTCCCCCAAAAAAGATGTGTACCACTGGTTTACAGTAAGGTCCTCCAGGTGGGCACCCCAGCCTGTAAGCGAGGCATCTGTAGTGAGTATCACAGTAGGTGACTGCTGAAAGAGGGGAAACTCCCTCTCTGTGGTTGTCTTCTTCCTTCCACTACTCCATTGCCCTTAATAGACACTCTGTGACAGGCACTTGTTTTGATAGTGGATCCCACCACTGGGACCAGAAGCTGCCCAAGTGGTACTGGATATCTCTCATTTGGAACCTGGCAGCTGGCACCACTGTAGCGGATGAGGCAATGTGCCCCAGAAACTGTAGGAAATCTCTTGCAGGTTTAGGCCGACCTGCTTTGAAGGATTTTGCAAGTGCTATCAGGTTTTTTACCCTTTCCCAAGGAAGGAATGCCTTTTCTTGGTGAGTATCTAGCTTTGCCCCTATAAAGTCCAGTACCAGAACTGGTTTTGTCTGAGACATTTGGGCATGTATCAGGAAACCCAGTACCTCTGGGATGTGCTGTGTGAGGAGGAGGAGGAGGAGGAGGAGGGAGAATCTGGCCTCCTGGTGTGGCTTTCCTGAGACCAGCCAGTTGTCCAGATAGGGAAAAGTCACTACTCCTTGCCTCCTCAAATGTGCTGCCACTACGGCCAGGCACTTTGTAAACACTCTGGGCACTGAGGATAGGCCAAAGGGAAGGATGTGAACTGGTAGTGGCAGTTCACTACTCTGAATCTGAGGTACTTTCTGTGACTGGGTCTGACTGGTATGTGAAAATAGGCATCTTTCAGATCCTGTGACCCTAGCCAACCTCTTTGTTGCAGAGATGGAATCATTGATCTCACTATTACCATCTTGAACTCTGCTTTTTTTTACGTGTTTGTTCAGATATCTCAAGTCTAAAATGGGCTGCCACTCCCCATTTTTCTTGTCAGTCAGGAAGTATCTTCCAGTAAAGCTCCTTCCCCCGCTGTGAGGAGGGGACTTTCTTCACTGCATTTGCTTGCAGCAACTTTTTTATCTCTAACTCCAACAAGAATGTGTCTGCTGGAGTGTGAGAGATGAAGGTTTTGTGACCCTGCAGTTTCAGAAATTTTCTTAACTGCAAGGTCAGACACTGACTCACTATTTCCAGGACCCAACTGTCCGAGGTTTTTTCCCCATTCTTGGAAATACTGAATCAGCCTTCCCCCCACTGGCAATGGCTGGGTGACCTGTGCAGTCTTGTCAGGGGTTTTGTTTCACCTGGGCTTTGGAGGCAGGAGCAGCATCCGCATGTCTGGGACCCCTTCTGCACTCATCTCTGAAGAAACCCCTCTGAGGAGAAAGTCAATGTAGGCATAAGAGAAGTAACCCCTGCCTCTACCTCCCCTTCCATAAGGCCTGCTGGAAGTAAAGGCCTTTTCCATTTAGTATTGCTCTTGTAGGTGGTCTTATATTTGTCTACCTACTTCATGTATGCCTCTGTCTTGTCACTAAACAAGGAATTTACCTCACAAGGGAAATCCATTGCTTTTGTTTGAGTGGGTTCCACTAAGCTGGTTCATCAGGAAAAACAGTGATGGCCCCTTCAGTGACAGCATAGGCTCGACAGCCCTGAGACTGGCACCCGACCAAGTGAAACACTAGCACATCGAAAACTACTAGAAATATTACGGCATGCAAAGAAACATCACACTGGAACTGTAAATGCAGGGGGCTCTGCCTCTGCACCCGCCCATATTAAAATATACTCCACGGCACACACATCGTGGAGCAAACTGCAGACAGTACCTCCGCAGCACAAACCACCTCCCCCCCCCCACAGTGGATACTGAATCCTCACAGCAACATCTGTTTACCCACCAAGCAAAACAACGCAGTCCACAATACACTCCCCGAATCCACTACAACAGCACAGCATGCGTCGGCAGCACACCGTTTGACCTAACACACCTGTCGGCAGCAGCACTAGCTTGCTGCAAGTATACTCGCCGTAACTGTGTCGCTGTACTGCAGTCGCTGTTACAGCATTGCTGTAACACCAGCATACTGTCTGAGTGTCCTGAGAGAGGTTTGTGACTCTAAGCCAAGCAAACCTTCTTAGGGACACAGCATGTGCCATAACCCTAGATGCAGTGTCACTGGTGTCTACTACCATGAGGAACTGGCACTTGGTGGCATCTATGGCAGTCTTTGCTGTGTCAGCTAGATCCTGTGCCAGGTCACCAGTCGCTTACTCGCTCACTGCCAAAATGGAGCTCCAGAGGGCTTTTTGGTATTGAGCTGTGTAGGCCATGTATGCTGCCTGCCTTATCAGCAGGGAAGCTGAGGTATAGACTTTTTTGTCCATACTATCCAGTTTCCTGGAATCTTTCTAAGGAGGCAAGGAGGAAAGGGGCACTTTGGTCTTATAGTAGGCGGCAGTTTGGACCACTCCCTCATGATGAGGGCGAGAGTACAGGTACTCAGCACCCTGGTAAACCACCTGATATTTTTTCTCTATTTTCCTATGTGCACCAGCAGCTAAAGTAGGTGCTGACAACACTTTGTAAGTGGCCTTTTTGAGGGATTTGTGGATGGGCAATAGCAACCTTTTTGTGGGAGTGAAGTCCATCATATCCAAAAGCTCCACCTCATCCTCACCTTCAGCAGTCTCCTGCGATGAGATGTTGAGTGGTATTAACCATTTGCCTCACAAAAGTGAGGTGTAGTCATCTGAGGGACAAGGAGGGAACCAAACTATTGTTCAGGAGAACCATCAGGCTCTATGGGTTCTCTTTCCTCCTCCTCCACAGGCACTGGAACTCGTGCTGGAGCCTGGGGAGCCATTCTCATGAAATTCTCCATAGCCCGTAAAGCCTGGAGGAATTGCCAGGCCTTTGCCATATCCCCTATTGAGGGCATCTTATTTTTGTCCACTGGTGTCTCCTTTCCTTCTTTAGGAGGAAGGACAGTGGCATATTTTCTTTGCAGGCACTGTTCTGGTGTCTGCTCAGAGGCTCTTTTATTTTTACTGGGCTGAGGGTTCCCCTGTTCAGACACCCTGGCCTCGGAACCATCCTTAGCAGTCTTATCCTTCTGCTTACTCTGAGGGGCTGGACCGGCTTTTGAGCCTTTAGGTGACATGGAGGCAGATTGAGAAGCCATAATGTCTTATATATTTTTTAGCCTTTTTCTTTTGTGTTTTAGGGCAAAACTTAATGCAGAGTTCACAACTGATAAAATTGTGATCTGGACCCGGGCACCTGAAACACAACTTGTGGCAGTCTGCCTTAGCCAGGAGTTGAAAATGCATTTTACAGTTTTTATATCCTGTAGGTCCTGTCCTCTTTTTGGGCTTATCAGTCATGCCAAACACTGACAATCCAAGAGGAGTGCTCTGGTTCCCAAACAGCTCAAAAAAATCTCAATAATGTGAGATTACATAGAAAATATAGAAATGTGGTTTGAGTCTTTTTTTTTTTGCAAGAACTGCAATAATAACGGCGCAGAAAAAAGAAAAGAAAGCTAACTGATGTCCCAGTGCCAAAAAAAGGGAACTGGGAATAAGTTATAGAAAAAAAAAACACACAAAGTGGTGCTTTTTCAATAAATTTAGTAAAGTTAAGCAGTTCCCTGAAAGCGGTAACTGTGCCACAACAGGCCTTTCTCCAGTTTCTGGGAACTGATGTGGAACCGGAGAAAAGTACCACAAATACCTGTTTTTTTACACAAATAGAGCCCCTAACTAATGCAGAGTTTTCGAGGGAATAACTAAACAGTAAAACAAAAACAAAATCAACAAAACAATAAACCACAATTAGTTGACATGAGAAGACTTTGGGGTGACTGCTTCCTTCAGGCAGAGAAATAAATCTGATGTTAGAATGCAGGTGTGAGCATGACCACATAGCAAAGTTCAGAATTTCATTTGAAAGGTTCTCCAATTAGCACAAAATTCTAGGCACCGGTGCTACTCATTCCAGGTGAAAGACTGCAATTGTTAAGCATGAGTGAGAGATTCCTGGGGGTCTGAAAGCTTCTTTGCCCCAAACTGCAGCTGTTCTACAGGCTCAAATCCTTCCTAATTAACAAAGTCTTTGTATGTGCAGCCAATAGTGTCCTCCTCCCTACGTTACTGTATGGAGCCCTAGTTCTCTACCCCCTGAAAGGTGCAAAGTTCACTAAACTTAAAGTTACTGTATGTATCACAAAATCAGCAGGTTTGCATCAGGTGCAGGAAATCAAGAACACCACTGCAATGTCTTTGCCTCTCCCCCCTCTTGAACAGAATCTTTACTATTCAACCCTCTGTCTGGCTTATAAGATGCTAGCCAATTGGAAAGGCTTTGCCTGGAGTTCAATGGCCAAGCAGCCAGCCACTCCCACTTCCTGAGCTATATAAGCAGTTCCTCTCAGCCTCATTGTGAAGCACTTCTTCTTTGCAGGCGAAGGCTCTGTCCTCTGAGCTGGTTGGGACCCCCATCTTGCTGCTCCTGCTTGTCTTTGCTGGATTTCTGTGTTTATTTTCTTGCTTGTGGTTTGTATTTTGCCTTTGGCTGTATGTGTGCTTCTTTCTGTCTTGGTTCCCTGGTTTCTGTGTTTGTGTGTCTTTGTTGTTTTTTTTTTTTTGGGGGCTTTGTTTCTAAACTCCTAGCATATTGTTCCAGAGCTCCCACTACATGCTTTCAGTTACTCACAACTCTCAAACTACTGCAATGCAACTGCAATTATTATGTGTGAGTTTCAGCTCAACCATAGCTGCTCCATGTTGCATACTCAATTGTTTTCACCTGACTCAGGCTTACACTGAACCTAGCTATGCAGCTCAATCGTGCTCTCTCATTCTACTTATCTCATTGTAGCAGCTTCATTGCACTGCCTGGCTACACCTGCTTTCAGAGCACTGTGTCTCCTTATTTATGTTTATTGCAGTTACAACTCTGTGTACTCCATACAGATGTTGCTTTTATCTTTATTCACCCTGTTTTACTCTGAGATCAGCTAAAAAGCTCCTGCCGAGGCTGTTAAACTAGCTTTAATATCTGCATGTGGTTCTCGGCCCTTCCATCACTTTTTTGTTTGTCCTATGGGGGACTGGGAAGAGTCTGGGGAGTCATGACCTCATGTGACTAATTATTTCTGTTCTAAATCCTGCCTTTGCCACCGAAAATCCTCAGAGTAGTTGTCACCTTGATTTGGCTTTTAAATGTCTGGCTGGCTTGCCCCACTATTCAGTGCTGTTTCATTGCTACTGCATTATGCAGACCTACATGCAGGTCCACTCATTACTATTCTGTTTACTGACCTACGTACAGATGCATGCTTGCTTACACAATCGATTACTCATGCCTACTGCATCCTCTCGACTTCAGCCTCTGGGATGTCTGCTGCACTCAATCTGCTTTCGACCTTCCAAGGTCTCAGCACTCACTGCTCATTACGATCAGCACACCAGTGCTCAATCAGCTCACCAGCTTCTCAGCTCTCAATCTAATTCTGGGGCATGCCAGCCATTCGATTCTGGTGCAGGGTTCCTGCAGCCAACGGTCTCACTCTGCATTTAGTCCACATCCTACGACTGTCTCTGGTTCACCTGGTTTGAGTTTAGGGCCGGTAGGCAAGGTGAGTGCCTCAGCAGTCGTTGCTCTCCTCCTCCGCCTTGGTTGCACGTTTGTTGCGGAGTTTTCTCGCAACCTTCCACGGCATTCCCGCTAGAGGATTTGAGTGAGAGCCTTCCTCCAAATTGAAATATTTTCCACCTTCCTTTAATTGGGTTTTCCAAATTGCAGTTGCAGAGCCGTCACTAAATAAATGATCCCACGCCTGGAGGGAAGGTGGCCTAGGCCTTGGCTCCCCAGAGATTTCCTCCTCACATGGGTTTTTTCCTCTCCTCCATTACCTCAGGTCATAACTGTTAGTTAGCATAGTAGTGTCCCCTGGTTTCTTTACGTAGGTTTCGCTGTTGGATGGAGGTGGAGGATGTCCTGCCATTCCCTCTCTCCTTAGAGAGTCCCCTCATTCTCAACACAAACCATCAGTATCATGCTATGCAAACCTGAGCATTTCATTACATTATCAAACTGAGCATCTTATTAAGTTATCAAACTGTCTATGCTTCTCGACTACTACGTTACAGTTCTGCCCCTATGTCACAGTTACTGCTTGTTCTTATGCTTCATGTCACCTCATTCTTTGGGATATGATTGTACTTCATTTCTTTTGGGGATTCCTAAGGTACCTTTAGCCACAGGAATCATCCTGTGGCACCTCTAGGGGTGGAACCCTCTCCAAGGGTTCCTTGCCTTTTGTACCTCTACAGAGTGGTAATTCCTCTGGAATAGAGAGTGCAAACAGCCAAAACCAAACTAACACAGTTGCACAGGCATAACACTATACTGGCTGCGCAGGACCATTGGAAAGGCTTTGCTTGGAGATCTATGGCCAAGCAGCCAGCCACTCCCACTTCCTGAGCTATATAAGCAGTTCCTCTCAGCCTCACTGTGAATCACTTTTCTTTGCCCCACCATCCTCCCCATCTCCTCCAGCGGCAGCATTTCTTTCCTTAGGGGGATTCCTAAGGTACCTTTAGCCATGGGAATCATCCCATGGCACCTCTAGTGGAACCCTTCCAGGTTTTCTTGCCTTCAGACTTCACAGGTGGTAATTTCTGGAATAGAGCGTGTGAATGACCAAAACCAAACTAACACAGTTGCACAAGCATAACACTATACTGGCTGCGCAGGACATTGAACTATATTCCTAGTCTGAGAGATATAATGGCTTGGAAGGCACCTCCACTTCTCCTCTCAGCCTCTCCTGGATGTTTCTCAGACCAGAACAATGTTTGGTCTATAATCCTTTGCACACAAAGCTCCCCTGCTCTAGAACAAGCTCTCTGTCCCTATCCAGGAAAGTTATACCTACCAGGCCTTCAAGGGACTACTGAAGGGGCACCAACCCCAAAGCTAAACTGCTGCTGTTTCCACAGAGCCTACCCTTGCCAAGCTATGTCAGACAGTGGCTAAGGTGTTTGTTTTTTTTTCTCCCCGGCAACCTTGATCTAATCCTTTGAACTTGATTTAATGTACTGTGTACTGTACTGTAATATTGCACATCACATTTTGTCTTATCAATTTGTGTGTAAAATTTGCTATGTAGTTATGTTGTTTCTCACTGCTTTGCCTATTGTAACTATCACTGTCACCATATCCTCTATGTCATTAATTTGTACCAATGTGAAAGCAAGTCATATCCTGTATGTAACTTATCCCGGATCACTCCAGAAAAAGGGACAAAAGTCTCAGTGAGCCAACCTGTGCAACAAAATCCAAAGCAGATACATTTTGCTATAAAACAGTCCATCTACTGGTAATTGCCAGTACAGGGCATTGCTATGTTTGATAGGCTTTTTTTTTGCTTCTTTTTATTATGCTTTGTTTCCCCCTCGTAGCCATATAGCCTTCATTGTATTGTTGTTGGCTCTGTTTTACACACACACACACACACACACACACACACACCATCTAAAGTAGCAGTATTGATTTGTTTAAATGTTATGGCACAGTGTGATCAGGAGGCAGAGTAGCACGGTCTGTCAGTTGTAGCACAGCTGGGAGACAGAGTAGCGCTGAGAGCTGGCATGGTGACCTGGCAGTCGCATTGCAAGGAAGAAAAAGAAAAAGGTAGTTATTTTGGTGGGTATGTGGAGAATACCATGGGTTTTTTGTAGAGCGGGGAAAGCAAGTCATGAGGGAGGTAAGCAGGGAAGCTGTCTTTACTAGCCATCTATGTCTGACGTGAAGCACAATTGAGTAGTGCTGTGTTAGTACTGAGAAAAGAAATAAGAAAAAAGGTGGTTTGCTGTGCAGAATTTAAGTCAAAAACATTACAGTTTCTTTTTATGGTGGTTACATATCACACCACAGCTGAGGTGTGTGTGGAGGGGCTTTTACTTGCTTGCTAACCTGTTTAAAAAATGGCTGCTGTTTAGTTTTTAAACATTTGTATTCAGGACTCCACGATGCCAGCTGCCACTGAGGTAGGCAGCACTTGGTCTCGTTTTCACCCAGTCTCTGTTGGTACATAAATGAACCCATAGGTAGAATGCTCAGTCAATCATGAAACAGGATTTGTGTACCCATTTCTTAAGCACTGTTTTGAATTTTTCTTATTTATTTAAAAATTGTTAACCAGGAAAGGCACACTGAGCCAAGGCTCGTTTCCAGGTGTGACCAGGGGAAGTGGAATACAGGGAGGATAACATACAAAATCTGAGAATAAAAGTAACTGAGAATACAATACAACAAATGGAGGTTCAGTCAGCCCAGTGGCGCTGAGAGTTGAGGCACTAGATGCCACACCTTATGCTATGCCAGCAACTGGGATCTGGGAGCAAGTCTGGGTCATCAGAGGTTAGCTGGGGAGGAGGGAGCGGGACTGAGCAGCCAAAAGGCAGCTCTCCTCTCCTCCTGGGGGAGGGACCTTGTCACCCTCACAATACAACTGCCCCAAGTGGAGGCCAGAGGGTAGTGCAGGCAGGCAGGTAGCACAAATAGGGAGGGCGCTATGGAACCACGGAGTGCACATGCCTTCACACATGTACGTGCGGCCATGGCAGGAGTGGGTGGAAAATGGTGCTGACTTGCAGGATGATGCTGGTTCCCCACCGGCTCTGCTCCCGGCTAGCTTGGCACCTCTGTGCCGTCGAGGTAAGTCCCGGTGAACACTGGAGTGATGGGACTGGGGGAACCGGTAGAAGGGGGTTTGTCAGCATAGGGAGGCGATAAAATGTAAATGAAAAAAACAACAAAAACAAATGGAGGTTACAATAGGTATTTTTGTGGATGATGGAGCATGTGGATACCATGTGTAAAAGCAGCAGCAATGTATATCGCAATAATTAAAGGGACACTGGTGAGAGAGTCAGGAAAACTGCTCAGTGTCTGTTGGGCAGGTGACAGTGCAAACAGTGTGCGAAGACAGACAAAAGGGGAGCCACAAAAGCAATAGCATAGGGTGGGACCAAGCAAGAGGGTGCGACAGAAGGTGGTGGGAGAGTATAGAGGGGGTTGGCAGGAACAGGGAGGAAAAGAAATATGCCTTAATTGACATTTAAAAGCAGGAAGTGAGGATGACAGGCAAAAGGGAGAGGGGAGCTGGTGCCAGAGGGAGGAGGGAGGAGGGTCAGCTGCTTGACCTGCAGAGGAGTGAGGGTGGGGGATGGAGAAGACCTGGGAGTCTCTGGAACAGAGAGAGTAAGAACAGGATGGTACAGGGGAGATCAGTGAGGAAAGGAAGGAGGGAAGGGACCCACACCAGTATCTGGCTATAAAGGAAGCACAGTGGAACAGGCAACAACCTGGTAGCGGGAGGATGGAGAGGAAGGAATAGAGACAGCAATCAGTGTGTGTGGTGGGGGGGAGTTGGTATTAAAACAGCAGAAAAACATTGCAGAGGGAATCCAGTCTGGCAAGGCAGGAGGAAGGGATGGTACCATAAACCACATCTGTGTAGTCAAAGACTAGGAAAACCATTTTGGTAACCAGCTCCTGGCGGACCTAGAGGGAAAGTCCGTCCTTGTGATGGTACAGGGCACCCAGTCTAGGATGAAGCTTGGTATGGATAGCGTCGATGTGGGCAGAGAAGTCAAGCTTTCTATCAAGCAACACACCGAGGTTCTTGAAGGCAGGGACAACCTCCAGGAGGGTGAACTCCAACATAGAAAAAACAGGGAGGCGTGAGAGCCTGGCCAGTTTCTGGCTAGTGCCAAAGGTCAAGAAAACAGTCTTCTTTGTGTTGACCTGTAGTTGGTTGGTGTGGAACCACTGCAGCACATTGTAGAAGTCGTGCTGGAGATGACCCTCCACAGCTGTGGCTAAGGGTCCAGAAGTGAAAATGATCGTGTTATCCACAGACATGTGGATGTGTGAGAAGACACATGCAGAGGGAAGGTCATTTAGGAAGACTGAAAATAAGACAGGGCCCAGGATGGAACCTTTTGGGACCCTAGCTAGGATGGGGAGTGGAGGGGACGGGGTGCCATACACATGTACCAACTGTTGATGGCCCATGAGATAACCAGTCTACAGCAGATGCTGAGAGACTGGTCAAGCTCAGTTTTATTAAGGAGTAGAAGGTGGGACACCAAATCAAATGCTTTGACCAGGTTGATGACTATTGCTGCAGTGACATAGCCCTGATTCTTCCCAGACAGGACAGAATTAGTTACATGCAGCAGGGATGAGATGGAGGAGTGGTGCTTCCTAAAGCCAGATTGGAAGGGGCAGAGGAAGTTAGAGGAGTGCAAGAAGTTCACAAGCCGAGAATAGACAACAGTTTCCTGCAACTTTGCAAGACAGGGAAGGAGAGAGATTGGCCAGAAGTTGCCAGGGGAGAAGGGGTCACCCCCTTTGTGCAGAGGCAGAACCCTTGCTACCTTCCAGGTCTATGGGACAGTACAGAGGGAGAAGGAGATGTTCAGAATGTGAGCAAGTGGAGTAGTGATTGCTAGAGCAGAGATCTGTAGAAGTTTGGAGTCCAACCTGTCTGGGCAGGATTTTGAAGGGTTGAGCGAGGCGAGGGCAAGAAAGACTTCCTGGGGAGAAACTGGAGGAAATTGAAAGCCTTCAGAGACTTGAGACATGGGGAGGTATTAGGAGGAAGGGGAAGGGTAACCCGGAGAGGGTTAAGCACAGGTAGTGAAAAATGTATTAAAGTGAGTGGCCACTTAGGGAGGGTCACAGCCCAATTAGCCATCTACAAAGGGGAATGGTTAGTAGACTGGGCTGGGGTATCAAAGAGGGAGTGTATAACCTGCCAGAATTTTGAGGGGGAATTAGGGTTAGATTTCAAGTAGTGAGCCTTTGCAGCATGATGTGATAGTACGCATTGGAACTGCCTCTGGGTATCAAGTAGCACTGTCACATACTACCAAAATGAATTGATTACCCTTTTGTACATTTGTCTAAGGGGCCAATCCCATCCATTACAATTCTCTCAAAAGGCACATCTATCAAGAGTGCGACCCCTTCCTGAGTGATGAGTCATAGGACTATCATGTGCTAACTGTAACAACTCATTTCTACACTTCTTTTGTATGACCAATTATTCTATCTGTTCCTGCATCTGATGATTTACACAAACTCTGTACAGCAGTCCATTCAATTTTTTAAACATTGGTTCATCCTCTTTTTGTTTCACCCCCAGCTGCTTAAAGTAACCTTGGAGAGAAACATTATTAGCTTGCTAAGAAACAAAATCACAATCAGTTATCAGTTTAGTTTTAGCATTTTCATGTATCAAACCTTATATCTATCAGTCTTTTGTTGCCATTGTTTTTTTCAGGCATATTCTTTCTTTTCTGGACTTCTGGATCTTGGAGGTGGGCTCAAACAAGTCCACATCAAAGTCACCAAAATGAAAACTGTCCCCACAATCTGTGAGTTTCTTTGCCTCTGCTCTTGTCATCATAGCTGTGGAAACTGCAGGTTTTGCTCCCTCTGTGATTAACTTAGCAAATCCTGGAATGCCATTTCCAATAATCACAGGTACAGGTAACTTCGGTACTACCCCCACTTTCATTTAATGCTCAGAGTCACTTGGGTGGTGGGGTAGTATCAAGTGTCCCAGTGGATGCAGATAATCCCAGTGCCTGTATTTTTTTGTGCAGTTCTTTCTCAGAACTTCAGCTGCACCAGTTTGTCTGTTTCCTGAATCTGTAAGTCCCGTCACAGTCTAATCTTCTACCCTGACATCTGTTAAATACTTGCCCCAACTTGCTAAGGCCAAATTTGCTTCAGTTTTATCCTTTTATCTTTGTGGCAGCTTCTTGCAGTATGGCCTGGCTTATTACAGTTATAGCAAAACAAGTATTTGGGTGAAGATTTTGTTACCCCAGAGTTCTTATCTGATCTGGAGTTAAACCAGGAAGAGGGTCTTACCAATCCTTGTCTGTTATTTTGCTGCTATGGGGTCTCTCTGGCCATCTGATAATCCTCAGCCAAATAAATGTCCTTTTCCCCACATTCTGGGCAAAGTTTTTTTGTTTTTTTTTTTACTTAATTTTTATAATTATCATCTATTATCATACAGACAATGTTTCCATATTTGAGACAGACCAGATAAGTCATTGCATACCATAGAGAGAACTTAGTCCTCCCTTTAATCCCAGGATTGGTGCTTCCCAGATACACTGATATCACATAGAGGGGAAAACTATAATTTTAAATAGCAGGTATTATAACATGTAAGCTGAGTGAACAAGCCCAGGAGCAGTGTGACTAATTCGTATTGCTATAAGTCCATAATTGTGTTCAACGTGCTTATGCATCTAGATGAGATGATGCTTGTGTAACTTGATTTACTTTTGTGGCTTTCCACCTCTCTATCCATGGGATATACCACCCTGTAGGGGTACGACACAAGAAACCCTAGAGGAGGCCCCCCCCACAGGTGCCACAGGAATGACTGCATCGGCTAAAGATAGCTTAGGAAGAAGCCCAAAAAGAATACCCAATTGGGTGTCGAGCATCAAAGCAGTGAGGATGATTAATGAATAAATTCTGAGAAGATGATGAAGGGTGGACTTCCTAAGGAGAGAAGGGAAAGCCAGTGCCACCATCTGACTCCGTCCAACAGCGGAACCTAACTAATTAACCTAAGAAAGCACTAACTCTAACTAATATTATGACCATTGGCAAGGAGGAGAAGGAAAAAAACCCTTTAGGGAGGAAACCTCTGGGGATCCAAGGCCTCGGTCACCTTCCCTCGAGGCTGACTACATTTGATTTAAGGATGTATGTCGTTAAAGAGAAGGATATGAGTAGAGAAGATGACTGGATTGGGAAAAACCCCAAAAAGAAAGCACAGATCGAAGAAGGAACATGAGGCAACAGAGACCCGTGAGGGGTATGCCGAGGAGTCGATGGGGAGGAGTAGATCCAAGTAGAATTCAGGGGAGCAAGGGGTATCCAGATGCGCTCATGAGAAGACTGAGGATGATGAAGACTGATGGCGATTGCAGCAGGAGTGCAGCAGTCTAATATAAGAAGACATGAAGATGGATGATGATGAAGATGGATGACGATGAGCGTTGCAGGGGCGCAGCGGGTTGATGAGGTGACATATGACCTCATGAGAGGTATGCTCGATTGATCGATGTGAGTGTGAGGAATAGGAGACAGGAAATGAACTTGAAAAGGAAGAGGAGACAGGAAATGAACTTGAAACTGAACTAGGACGACAGTGGTCTGCTCGATAGAGCAATGTGTCTATGTAGACTCCTCAAAAGGAGGTAGATTCGGAAAAGAATAGAGCGATGTGATTAAGTAGGCCCCTCAAAAGGAGGCAGATTCAGAAATGAACTTGAAAAGAAACTTGAACGATGGTGGAGAGACTCCAGCCAGCCCTTAGCAAAGGGCGATGGACAGGAAGGCACGGCGCTTGAGTGGAGATAGAGTCATCGAATCGAGGTAGCAGGGATAGATAAGGAGTG
Source organism: Neoceratodus forsteri (assembly GCA_016271365.2). Lineage (NCBI taxonomy): Eukaryota > Metazoa > Chordata > Ceratodontiformes > Ceratodontidae > Neoceratodus > Neoceratodus forsteri. The sequence goes on from JADMNL010000024.1 coordinate 350,375,428, forward strand.
AAGCCATGAGTGGAGTGAGTCCATGATGGCTGGCATGAGAAAAGGCATGATGAGAGATGGAAGCATGACGAGAGATGGAAGCCATGACTGCAGCAAATCTTTGATGGATGATGATGGAGCAAAGCCTTGATTGGAGTGAATCCTTGACAACTGGTACAAGATAATAAGTGGTGAATGATGACCAGAGTCATGAACCTGATACATGCGGCAGGAGGGCTGCGGATCGATGAGGTGGCATATGATTAAAGATAGGTAGCCAGATACAAGATAGGGGAAACCCCAAAAGAAGGTACTGGAAAAGGAAGGAGGGAGAGCACTCACTAGAGGGAGGAATGAATGAAGGGACTCGGAGTGGCAGATCGAACAAGCCAGCATATGATTCATGACAGGTATGCCCAAAAGAAATACTGATGGCAGGCCAGACAGAGTCAGCCGAGGCATACCGACAGAGTGAATGAAAGAGATGAGCAGGTCAAGGCGAGGTATCGGGGACCTGAGAGGGCCAGTGATAGGTATGCGAAACCACTAGGGGATGGCGATGACTGGTGAGGAAGTGGACCCTGAGGGCCTAAACCGAGGTGAAAAGGTACGAAGGTGCTCAGAAGAATCATGAGAGAGAAGAAATCCGATGGGAAGTCAATGATTGAGTGATGTAACTAGATGCGTAAGTCGAGGCACCATGGACCCAAGAGGGTCATGCTCGAGGAGTCGATGTGAAGGAATGGTAGACACACTCAGGGTTTTAAATAATTGATTAGCAGTTTATTCTTGGGACTATACTAACTGTACAGAAAGTATTTATATAGATTTTCTAGAACTGCTGTGTTTGTTAAACATAGTAAGGCAAGAGCTATGCATTTTCACAAAGATTTAGCAGTTTTATGAGCAAAATGCTAATCAATTTTTAGAGTTAAATAAATCCCTGCACACTGGAGGTGAGTAAAGGGAAATTGGTAGACACTGAATGCATAAAGAACAAGCAGGAGGGGAGAGGGAAGGAGCAGGGAAGCAAAAACATACCTCTTAACTTCACAGCTGGAAGGAACACAGCACCAGCCGACAAGAGCACAGCAAATGGCTGGAATGTGTAGAAATGTAGTACTGAATGAAGAAATAAAGCAGACAACTTCCAACCAGTTAAAGTAGTTAAACAAAGAGCTAGCAGCTAAGTGTAGCGCCAACAGAAAAAATTATTAAATAACGCAGGAAACATGATCAGAATATTTGCAGTGCAGAAAGAACACCGTAAACCCAACACTCAGGTTATATTAGGTACAGAGCTAACTGAAGGGCAACTCAAGGCACTGTACAACCTTCTAACCTGAAGCTTTACCCCACAAGTGCAGAGGAAGGATGCTGCTACACAAGTGGTACCACCTGTTCTGCAAATGCGGACCTTCTACCCAGCAGATATATATGAATGAAGTATAAAACCATCCATTTTTGTCTTACCCCCGTACAACCAAAACAAAAAAAAAATAGTAGAATAACCAGATAAAGAAGAGCTATATCTTTAGAAGAAATGAATCATTTGATAAGACACATCAGTAACCCCGTCACAGTGGCAGGTGTTCAGAATGTTTGTTAAAAGAGACCCATAACAGTATAGAAAGCTAGTAATGTCCCCTATGCATTTTAAGTGCAGTCCTTTACTGCTTTTTGAATGCCTACCAAAACATGAGGTTTTGTGCTAGCTCCCAAGAATGAAAGATGCCCTGGAATGGATTTTCTAGACTTCATCATTTGTAGGGTACAGGAATGGCAGCAAGGAATGAGCAAGGAGCAAGGCGGTGCAGCAGCCATGTGAACAGCAGCGCCACCAGAGCTAAGCATCGGAATGCCGGTGGAGGTAGCGAGAGGAGGAGACAAGGAGTTGGGAGTGAGAACGGAGCTGACGGAGGAGAGAAACAAGATGGACCCTGAGGCAGTGGCAGCGGTTCCCAGAAGCTGACTCGCCTGATGGCCGTAGTAATAGGAAGAGGCAGAGGAGCGATGGAAGCTGAGGGTCTGCAGAGACGGAAAAGTCAGCACAGCAAAGTGGCGGCCTCCACCACCAGGGAAGCAGAAGGAATGGAAGGGCGATAGAGAATAGAGCCCCCAGGAGCCGCAGCAATCTGGGAGAGAAAGCGAGAGGGAGTACGGGGGGGAAGGGGAACGAACAGAAGTGTGAGACAGGACTGGGCAGCTGCTGGAAGCGGCAGGGGAAATAAACAAAAGAGATGTGACAGCAGCAGCACAGGGATGATGAGGAGAACGAGGAACAAGGGAGAAGGATGGATGAGCAGCCGGAGGTGCAATGAAAAGGGACAATCCTGTAGCGAAGGGAGGCGGTGCCTCCGGCCGCAACAAGAAACAAATCCTGAAGAGCCCCAGAGTGAGTGGCCTTATAAGCTTGATGGGGGACCGCCCATCGAACCTCAGGCTTAAAGCCCTCCTAAAGTCCCAAGAAATCATGCACTGGAATGGGGCTATAGGTGTCACACTTTGTACCTATAAAATAAGTAAACAATCTAAAATAGATAATATGAGGCAGCACTTCCTTTTTCTAAATGCGCCAAGCAGTGGTAAATATTACTCCCCTTTGCAGCAATATCAGCAAACTGTAGGGCTATAACATGTTTCTCATAATGAAAATCCTAACATGAAAAACTTTAAAATTAAAAGAACAGTCCATGAACAATAAGCAGAAAATCTCAATGAATGGGTACATTAATGCCCAGTGGGAGTCTTCTGCTAAATACAAACAAGTGAATTTACTTAGCAATATGGGGCAAAAAGCCACCAAAAGACCTGAGTTCAGGAATCTACAGACTTGAACTAAAGACTGTAAAATGAAGCAAGATAATGATTTGTCCCACTATAATAGTTTTTTCAGCCTTCCTCGTGGCCTTCAGAATCGCTTCCCTTTGCTCCGTGGTCCTGATGTTAGCCCTGACTGCTACCGATGAAACGTGAGGCCCATTTGCCCGCCTTGGTGGGATCGGAAAAAACCCAGACCTTGCTGTTGTACACAATGTGTAGTCTTGCTGGAAATACCATCGCATGCGAAATCAACGCCTCTCTCAAATACTTCCTTATTGTATCTAATTTCTTTTGACGCATACAAGTAGCATAACTCACATCAGGAAACAGGTACACTGTGAGCTCATCCTGGATAATAGGGTTCACCTGATGGGCCAAACGGAGGATTCTGTCTCTTGTGCCCACCCCGTCTATAACAATAAGCAGGGTGCAGGGGATTTCCGAATCCTCCCGGAATCCTCAGGGAGTAATTCTGTAGATTTTTTGTAACCCAAATACTGTGTTGTGACCCTCCGGTACAAATTTGTCTACAAGCCATTCCTGCATGAACATTAGAGGGTGGTCACCCTCAATCCCTTCTGGCAAACCTAGAACTCAAATGTGGGATGCTCGGGCCTGGTTTTCCAAGGTCTCGAGTCTGGCCCTCAAGTGTGTATTTTCTTTGATCATTAGCGAGGTAGTAGTCGCCGCTGATTTGGCTTGCCTTTTAATGTCCACAACTTCTGTCTGCAACCCTTCCACTGTCTTTTCGACCCCTGATACTCTTATGCCAAATGAATCCATCTTATTGTTTAAATTGGAGACCGATGCAACCAGCTGCTGTAGTTTGAGGCCTACAGATGCCATGGTCTCCTCAGATTCTTGTTGAGGCGCGGCCTGAGCATCTTGAGCAGTTCTCAAGGGTTGCGTTGTTCTAGATGATTTAGTGCCCGAACTGGCACCTTTATCCTTACGAGGGTTACCCATTTTGTATTTTTAAGGCTTCTCTTTCGAGTGGTAATATTCTTTTTAGTCGATCTCTGCTGCAAAAAGGATTTTTTTAAAGATTTTAAAGCTCAGATTAGAGAGCTGTAGGAAAGTGCTGCAGTTCAGCTTAGGTTCCACAGCCACCTCCCCCCCCCCCCCGGGCAGTTCTTTTACCCAAAGTTGCAAGTCTGTAGGAAGGATGCTAATAAATTGCTCCATTGCAATTATGTATATGATCTGTGGGACTGTTTTGCCTTCTAGTTGGAGCTATTTAATGAAGAGTTTGCTTAGTCGGGGGAAGGCTTCTCGAGGACTGTCAACTGAGTAGTACTTCAGGGACCAGAATCTCTGCCTGTAGGTCTCTCCTGAGATGTCATATCTTTTACGGATTTCTCTTTTCAGAAGGTCATAATTTTCTGACTGTGCAATGTCCATACTGCTGTACGCAAGTTGGACTTTACCTGTCAGATAAGGTACCAGCTTGATTGCCCACTGCTGTTTTGGCCCTTGGCAGGCTCCAGTGACCTTTTCAAAAGTTGCCAGGTACACTTCAGTATCATCCGAAGGACACAGCTTTGTAAGTTTAATGCCTTTTAAGTTGTTTGTACTTTGTTGATCTGCTAGACCAGTACCAGATCCTCCAGTTTTGATAACCTGCAAGGCATCCAGCCATCGCTACTCCAGTCACTGCATCAGTTCTTTCCTACACCTCATTATCATCCGAGAGACATAGCTTTGTAAGTTTAATGCCTTTTAAGTTGTTTGTACTTTGTTGATCTGCTGGACCAGTACCAGATCCTCCAGCTTTGATAGCTTGCATGGCATCCAGCCATCGCTACTTCTTTTTTTTTAAACTTTTTAATTTTTCCTCTTTACTCTCAGCACATAAGAAGTTACAATTCACTGGATATGATAAACAGTACAATTTACAAAATTAGCATTTGGTTACATTTTGATATATGTCCACAGCATCCTCGAAGTATAATGTGCATGTGTTATAATTGTTTTAGTCATTTAAGTTCTCTAGGTCATAACCGCAATCAACAATTCTAATTTTATATCCCAAACTAAAGTCATGCTATAGACATTAACATGCAGGATAAGGGGGAGGGAGAGGGGATGCAGATATCTTTAATTCTGGCCTGGCTGTTCTCCAAACTCACATTATCAGTGGGGAGAGTTAGGGGCCCATATCAGTTTCAATGGCACCAGATCAGTTCTTGTTGTAGTTATATGTAAGAACCAAGAGGTCCAATAAGAGATTAATTCCTGGGTTCTGTCCTGTAATCTGGCAGTGAGGTTCTCCATTTTGTAAATTTCATAAGTAGTGTTTTCCCAAGAGGTGATGGTGGGGGAGTCTGGTTTTAACCATTATCTAGTGATGCTCTTCTTGGCTGCTGCTAATAAAATGTTCAATAAATATTTATGCTGTTTCTGTTTAATTTGTCTAGGGTAGGGTACGAAAAGGGCTATCTCTGGAGTAAGGGGTCCTATATTAATGAACAAATCTTGGATTGCACTGTCCACTCCTTTCCAAAAGGTAGTCAAGACTGGGCAATATCAGAACATGTGTATGTGTGTGTAAACCTCACAGCTACATTTCCTCCAACAGCTGGAATCTTCGGCTCCTGAGTATTTGGCTGTGATCTGTGGGGTTAAAAAAAAATCTAGTTACGACTTTCCAGGAGAATTCTCTCCAAGAATATGAGTTTGTTGTCCTATGTTGCCTTCGCCAAATCTGTAACCAGTTGTGAGGTGTGAGTGTTACCCCCAGCTCCGCCTCCCACTGGAAGTGGACTAGTTCCATATAATGGGTTGAGGGATTTTGTAAAGCTGCATAAATTCGAGAGACTGAATGCCCTTGCGTGCATAGGTCCGGTAAATCAGTTCATAAAGTATGAAAAGAGGGGGTCTCAATTTGAGATAAATCCAGGCCTAATTTGTTCCCTAAAAAAATTTCTAATCTGTAACTATCTATAAAAAATCTTGGTGGAGGAGGTCAAAAATTTCCTGTAGGTGCTCAAATGTTTTAAATACCCCTGCTTCATAAAATTGGTGTGCATGTATTAATTCCCTAGTGTGCCATCTGCTGGATGTAAAGTCTGTCAATGCAGGTATAAAGTCTGGGTGTAGTGCTGGGACTCCCATCCAATATGTAAGGAGGGCATGTTCTGGCAAGTTAAGAAAGTCTCTCCAACTCACCAGCAGTGCTTCAGTGAGTCAAGAACTTTTACCCTTCTGCTGGGATTGGAAGGGTGGAGAGATCAGGAGGAAGTCCAGCGGATTTGAAGTCATGGCATGCTCTATCTGTTGCCAGATTGGAGCCGTTGAGCTTGGCAAAAGCCAGGTTGCCATGTGTGATATTAATGTGGCTATCCAGAAGTGGTAAAGGTTAGGTAAAGCCAGCCCGCCTCGTTCTTTAGGAAGCTGAAGCTTGGAGAAGGCCACCTGGGGTCTCCTGCCTGCCCAGAGGTATTTCCTGATTGATTTGTTCCAGTTATCCAGATCCTTACGGGGGAGGGGGAAGTGGAATATTTTGCATGAGGTATAGGATTTTGGGTAAGGTGTTCATTTGTATCGATTGTACTCTATTTATGAGTGGGAGGGGTAATGGGAGCCACCTGTCCAGATCGGACTGGATTTGTGTGGTCATGGGGGTATAATTTACTTTGTATATGTCCTGGGTACAAGATGGTATTTGAATACCTAAGTAAGTGATTGTTGGCTTATTCCATTTAAATTTATGTTTTTTTAGGGTCAAAGGGGGATGGGGAACCTTGTATTATATGTGCCTCTGACTTTCCTTGATTTACGGTGTATCCAGTAACTTTTTCTATATCTACAAGGAGGTCAGTAAGTGGTGCTAGAGATTCCTCGGGATGTGATAGGTATATTAATAAATTGTCAGCATAGTATCTTACTTTATGTTCTGTGGGTTAGATATTATAACCCTGTATTTCTTCTGTTTGCCAGAGAAACTGGGCAATTGGTTCAACAAATATGGTGAATAGGTAAGGGGAAAGAGGGCAACCCTGTCTGGTGCCACAATGTAAGTTAAATCGTAAAGAATGCGAGCCATTAACTTTTACCATGGCTTCTAGAGATGTGTATATGCCTTGAATTATGTCTAAGAAGGATTGTGGAAACGTGAATTTGGACATGGTGGCCAATAAGAAGTCCCAGTCAACCATGTCAAAAGCTTTTTTGGCATCTAAGCAAAGTAGTGTCAAGGGGGATTTGGTGAAGTTTGAGTGATCAAATAAGTATAGTGTGCGTTTGATGTTATCTGTAGTCTTTCTGGTTTTGATAAACCCTGATTGATCCGGGTGTATCAGGGTGGGAAGAATATCATCTAATCTGTGGGCCAAAATACTTGTGAAACATTTTTAGTCCTGGTTCAATACTGAGATGGGGCGACAGGATTCACATTATTGGGGAGGTTTTTGGGGCTTCAGTATGGCCAATATTGTTGCCTGTCTCCAAGAGGTTGGGCATATTGATGATTCTGTGAGGCCTGTAACGTTGCCAGTAATGGTTCATGTATAAGGTTCCATGTCTTTTTGTAGAATTCTGGGCCAAAACCATCTGGTCCAGGACTTTTTTCATTCTTCAAATTTTTGATGGCCATTTGAAGCTCACGCTCTGTGATAGGAGAAGTAATTTTACTGTGTTGTGGGGGGGGGGGAAAGGTTGGTAACCTGACCTGGGACAAAAAATCCTGTATCAGGCTTGTATTAGAATCCCTAGGGGAGGAGTATAGTTGTGAATAGTAAGATCTGAATGCCTTTAGAATAAGGTCTGTAGAATGATAGGTTTGTCCTGCATGTAGATCCTTTAGTTTAGAAATACTTTGCATTTGGGTTTGTCTTCTAAGGCGGTAGGCTAGAACTTTTGAGGACCGAGCCCCTTCCTCATAAACTCTCTGTCGAAGCCATATCAAGGCTTGTTCTGTTTTGTTTGTTAAAATTTGTTGTGTGGAATTTTGTGTTTGCTGTAATTCAGAGAAAGCCTCATCCTCTCCTTGCATATGTCTTTCCTGCAGGAGTCTAAGTTTTCCTGCAAGCATAATAATTGAGACTCTTGTTGTTTTTTCTTGTATGTGGCATAAGAGATGATGTGGCCACGTAATACCACTTTGATAGTGTCCCACAGAAGCTGGGGAGGGGTCTGAGGGGATCGGTTATCTTGAATGATTTCAGGAATTATTTTTTGCCAGAAGGTCTCTAAATGCCTTATCTCTCAACAAAGAGGGGTCAAATCTCCAGAGGGAAAAGCCCTGTCCCATAATTGGAAAGTTGCTGTGATAGGTGCATGATCTGATAATCCTATATTTAATATGTCTGCCTGGTGGAGTAATTCTATATGTTCTTTGCTAATACAAATGTAATCTAATCTGGAACAATGTTTCTGGGCATGGGAATATAAAGTGAATTTCCTTTGTTGAGGATGTAGCTGTCTCCAGGTGTCTATTAATCCCGTATCCCTGAAAAGGCGTCTAAGATGTTTTTGTCCTGTGCTTGGGGGGGGGGTCGGATTGCCGAGGAGTTTAAAGTTGGGTTAAACTGGCAATTCATGTCCCCACCTAATATTAAGATCCCTTTCTGGCATGTCATCCATAAGACACTGTATAGAAGAGGCATCTGCATTTGGTGGAATGTACACACTGGCAATCATCATTGTTTGGTTTAACAGCTTCCCCACCACGTGTCCTAGTCTACCCTCTTTATCGGAATATTGCTCTTTAATTCTAAACTGTGAATTTTTTTGGAAGCAATATGGCTGTACCTCGACATCTGCCATTCTGGTAAGATGATTCTACCAGTTGAGAGAAGCCAAACCTGAGCAGTTTTTGGTGTTCTGCTGAGGAGAGGTGAGTCTCCTGGAGGAGCAGTATGTCTGGTTTCAATTTTGTTAAGTTCTGGATGGTTCTATATCTCTTTATAGGGTCGGCCAGGCCATTTACATTATGTGATATAACTTTAAATAAAGAGGTCATGTTATATTTTTATTAACTTTGTTTCTGTTCATGCTGTCATTTGCCGCTCTCCCCTTCTCCCCCATCCCTCCCAAAAGAGTAACCAACAGGTAAATAAATAAAGAATTCTCATGTCGCTGAGCATTTCCTTGTTTCCCTATGGGACTACAACGAAATAAGATTGTAAACAGCATAATTAACAAACTGGGCCAAGCATTATATAGATGAGCTACATACAAAGAACAATATAAACTACTGTTGCAAAAGTGACTTCCAACCTCTGCGGTCTCGTGTGAGTCCCAGAAGTAGGTAGAACTATTGTCTGCAAGGTGGAGATCAGATCCCTGGTATCAGGAATGTGTGACCTCCTGGGGAAACCATTGCCCCTAATGGTATAGGAGGAATTAGGAGAGGGGTAAAGAAAAGAAAACAAGTGAAACAGAAATAAATGAAAAAGGATATGAGATGGGTGTTGGAGGGAAAAAAGGGTCCAGAGCTCCTTCATTCGATGGAGGCCCATACGCTTAATCGCCCTCACTGCTCCTGTTCATAAGTGGGGGAACAGGGAGTGAACATTCATGTCAGGAGGTTCATATAGGGGGTCTAATCAGTAAAGTTTCCGACAAAAATGGAGGCTGGTCACACTCATCAAGGGGGAACTGAACTCAGTTTCCACCACTTGTCCCACGAGTAGTATATAAGATAAGTGTCTTATTCGTAGTGGAGATTAAAAAATCTGAAGTAGGCTGATGTCCCTTTTTCTGTAGCATTATAAATGGGCTGAGGGTTTTAGTTCGGGAGGGAGACCATGGAACACTGTCAATTTGTAATTGAGCAGATGCATCATTCTCACTCAGGAGAGGAGGCTGAATTCATCGGTGCCCTGTGAGGTCCCCGGTAGGCAGAGCGAGGGAAGACAGCGAAAAGAATCAGTCCTTTTGGGTCCCATATGTTGCTTCTGCACAATGTGCTCTAAATTCAAATTGGGTCCCAGAGCAGGAGAGGCCATCAGCAGGAGACCGCAGAAGCTGATCCCGGCCAAGCCCAGATCCCCTCTGCGGGAAACCTCCCCCCCCCAGAACCGTCCTGGCCACATCCCTCTGGGTCAAGAGGTGGAAGAAAGTATACACAGAAGTATGACTTTATTTATTTTATCTCCTTCTCCCAGGTCCATACACAGCAGAAATATTGTGGCACTAAATTCAGCTTTCGTTCAAGCTCTGACAGCCGAGGGACAATGCGGTAGGCACCACAACCAAACAGTCACTTAATGACTGCTTTGATGTACTAGGCCCCACGTCCCACCCTTGATTCACCATGATCTGCTAACTTACACTTCAACTATGAGAAGAGGGGATTTTGTCAAGTAAAAGTTGTAACTTGACTCTGTCTTCTCTGTCATAATGCCCCGAGAGTGTGTATTGATTAAGAGTATATGTGTACCGAGCCGGGCCAGCCAAGGGTCATCCCACCAGTAGAAGAAGGGAAAAGGGGGGGTCCAGCCATGGCCTGCACTCCACACCCCCTCTGAAGCATCAATCCTGGATTAACATCAGCCCCCCCAAGTCCAGATACCCTCGGACATGCTCCATGGGTCAGCCCCCTACCCTCCTCGCCACCGAAGTACGCCAGTCCGGTGCATTCCTCTGTTTTCAGGCAGATCCAGCACTTCTGAATGGCCCGCTTCCATTTAGCCGACCATTTCAATGTTCTGGACCATATGGGATGTCCAAACAAAGGACCTCCAAAATCAAAATCATGGGGTAAGTGTCTGGAGCCATCAGTCAGGTCGCAGTAGTGCTCAAATTCTGTGTAAAAAATAAATAAAGCAAAATGCAAGGTCTTAGTGAGTGTACACATGGATTTTCCCTCTCCTACATCAATCAGGTATTCGGTTAGATCCTTGGAGTTCTGTCTTTCAGAGTGTCTCAGGGTGGTTAATCTAAGAAAGGGGAGTTCGGCTACTGCCTTGCAAATTGTTTCAGAAGAGTCTTGATGTCATCAAGTGCTGTTTGCTGGCTTTGTCTGCCTTGTGTGGCTGCTCTAGTAATGCCCTGGGAACGGGGTGGTCCTCGGACTGATGGAATGTGGGGCAGGAGCACAAAGCATCTGGTTTTCAAATCCTGTAGGGCTTCTTCAGCCATGCTGTAGGAATGTTGGCCATTAGGGTACTGCACCACTAATTTACGGGGGTATGGAGTTTTAAATTTCAGCTGATTATGTCTCAGGAGAGGGAACAGAGGAATATATGCCCTCCTTCATTGCATTGTTAACGGCGCATAGTCGTTGTCAATAAAGACATGAACCTCTCCATAATATACCTGCCCTGCACCCAAGCTTGTTTTAGTATGAGTTCTTTCGTCTGAAAGCTCAAAAATCTCACTAAAATAGAGCGTGGTCTGGAGTTGGGGGATGAAGGTTTGGGCCCAAGGGCTCTATGCACTCTTTCAATTTCCATAGAAATCATGGGGTCTAGTGAGAGTGTAGTGCGCAGAATTGTTTCCACAAATTCTTTGATAATGGTGCCCTCACTGTTTTCTGGTATCCCGTAGATGCAAAGGTTTTTTCTTCAGTGGCGATTTTCCGCATCCTCCTGTTGCTCTATTGTCAAGTGGCACAACTCTGTAACCTGGGATAGTGCCGACTGTGTATGGGCAGTTGTGTTCATTTGCTCCTGTGAGGCCTGTTCCAGCATATCAACTCGTTGTTTAGTTTCTTCAAGCTCCGACTGCATCTCCTCCTGTATTTACTTGAAAGAGGTGAATTCTGATTTAAATTCTCTAAGTTCTCTTAATATGCAGTCTAATTTGGAATCCATTGTAGAAGTTTTATTTGCTTTTGCCCCACTGTTTTTCCTAGAGGTCGAGTGAGCAGTTGGTTGGGACTGTACAGAGGTCTCTGAATCAGAGAGATCGTGTGCGGAGTTTTCAGTCATAGGTGCTAGTAATTGGTATCGATTGCTCCTGGTCCCTTTATTTTTTGAAGTAGCCATGTAGTTCTGAAATGATAAACAAGACGGAGTTGTGTATAAAATCGGCTGTTTGTTTGAAATTCGGAGTGGGTTAGCGGAGCGAGTGTGCTAGGCTACCATTCACCTTGGGAGCTAGACCGGAAGTCCGCTATCACTACTCCTGTCGCTGCATTAGTTCTTTCCTCTGTGCTTCTAGATGCTGCATTTCTTTTCTTCTTTGCACAACTAGATGCTGAATCTCTTTTTCTCTCCATTACTCAAATTCTTTGTTATATAGACCACCATTTGAAGAAGGCAGACATGCTTTCAGGTTCTATCCCTATCTCTTCTTTTTCTTTCATCTTTGTACAGTCTCAGTTTGGACTTTTGTTTCTGCTTCTAGCTTGGCTGCAATTTATTTTATTTATTTGAAGCCCAGGCCCATGGGCCAGTGGGCTACTACCCATGCCTGCTGGCTCTCAAACAGGTTAAGAGGCCTGGGTCCTTCTATGGTGGTGATTGGGGGTTCTTTCCCAATGTTATAACAACTAGCATGGTGCCTCCACCCAGAGTAAGTTAGAAGTGGGTCAGTTGACTCAATGGAACAGCCTCCTGCGATGCCGCACCTCCCCCTACCAACCACTTCCCACACTGGATACCCAACAGTTCTTTAACACCATTTTTCAAAAGCCTTTGATAGGGTATCACACAAAATTCTAATAGAACAGCTGTGTAAAATCAAATCACATCCAAATATAATAAACTGGATTATTTCTTGGTTAGAAAATCAACAACAGAGAGTTGCAGTCAAAGGTCACCTTTCTACTTGGGGACATGTGACTAGTGGAGTACCCCAGGGCTCTGTATTAGGCCCCAAATTGTCTAATATTATGGTATCAACCCTGTAGACCTCTGGGACTGCATGGCTGTGTAAATATGCAGATGATTGCAAGACTGGAGGTCTAGTCCAAACCCAAGGTGAAGGAAAATAATTTCAGAATAACACTGATCAACTTGCAGAATGGGCTAAGGTTAATTAAATGAATTTCAATGAAAAGAAATGCAAAGTAATGCATCTAGGACACAAAAAATCTCAAAATACTTATCAACTAAATAATATCATATTACAAAGTACCACAGATGAAAAAGAACTGGGAGTATTGATTACAAACAATTTTTCCTTTGACAGGCACACCAAGGTCATGGTCAAATATGTCAGAAAATCCAAGGTTGTAACCTAGCAATATTAAAAACAGAGAACCAGATGTTATCTTTCTCCTGTACTCCAGCCTAGTGCGACCACATCTGGAGTACTGTTCAGTTTTGTGCACCCAACACCATAAGAGGCAAAAAACTGATAGAAGGAGTCCAGAGAAAGGTTACTAAAAATAAATAACATGCAACACCAAAGTTACAAAAATAGATTGAAGTACCTAGGACTATACTCTCCAGAATACAGACAAATTAGAGGGGTTCTCTGTTTGATATACAAAGCGGTTCATAATCAATCCATTATGGAAACAATAGGATTAGTGGGGCATAAGGCTAACAGAAATACCAGATCTCACCAACATAAACTAATAGGAGGGAAAAAAAAGAAACTAGAAAAAGAAGCAATTACTATACAGAAATAATAATTACAATTTGGAATACTCTACCTCAGCATATAGTTGAGAGTGTTAATATGACCACATTTAAAAACAGACTGGACAAACATGGGAGATAAAAAAACAAGTTTTCCACTTTAAAGAACAAAAGGTGGGGAGTTATAAAAAGGCTTATTGCCTACTGAACTTGTACTCTACTATGAACCTATAAACCATAGGCCAGTGACCAGTCAGCAGACACAGAAATACCCTGCATGCAACAATTTCAAACAGTAAAGTCACGGCTTTATTAGGGGGGTGGGTTAGGATATGGGTAGGGGTAACAGATTTTGGGATGCCAAAAAGAGGACACTTAGTCCCTCCCTGATGAGCCCTTGTGCCAGACCCTGAGTAAATAGGTTTAAAGTCTCCTATTTAAAGGAGGTCCTGGGTAGGAAAGAGTAAAAAAATATATAAAAATCATAATAATACAACAGGATAGAGAAGGTACATGAAGAATAATTGGCACCTGGAAAAGAGGACATGTTCTCGTAAAAGAGGACATATGGTAACCCTAGATATGGGTACCTGGATGAGGGATAGCTGCAGAGAAAAAATGGTTATCAGGAATTAAACAGGTTAGGAACAACTTGGGTCCAGAGGCCAGACTTCCCCCAGCTGCCCACCCCAATGGTACTAGTATTAAGCCTGGTTGGCCGTCTGTTGGGGCCCTGAAACTTGAAAAGATGTTAAACTAGATTCACACTCCCTTGTTTGATTTTCCAGGAACCAGGTCCTGGGAGCTCATGGTTTACAGGATTTAAAAACATCTGGAGATGAGATTTCCCAGTGTCCGGGAGTGTGGAGCTCCACCTGAGAAATGCACAATGCGACAGAAAGAAGGATGTCTCAGTTCCCTGGGCAGATTTAATCTTGCTTGAAGGTCTTGCAGCTTGCCCCCTTGATTGAAGATCTGGCCACTTGTCACCTTTAGCCGCTTCCGGCCTGTTGCAGAGCTCAATGGCAGGTCCACACCAGTCCCAAAAAGCCCAGACCCAGGAGTGGCTCTGCAGCCCAGCTCCCCACAACTGTCCTAGGTGCCCTAGCACCCAAGCAAATGCTGGTGACCTCCTGAGACAGTGAGTCTCGCTTGGAAGAGATCAGCTAGTTCCCTCTCTGGCTCTGGGTGAGGACTCCCAAGCAGTAGAAGCCCCATGCAGTCCCTGCACTGAATCTGCGAGTAACTGGTAGCAATCAATCAAAATCTTTATTTAACCAGGTGAACATCATTGAGTAAAGCTCAATTGCGAGATGGACCTGGACAGGATACAAGAACAATACACAGCACATCGAACACAATAAAATCACACAATATTTAAATAACTGACTAACATAGGGCTAAATATAATACACAGGGTAATGACAAGTGGTAGTGAATGAGTGCATACAGGTTACAGTCAAGATTGCACACTATGGTGTGGTGAAGGCAAAAGAACAAATACGAGTGAGAGGGGCAACAAGGGAAGTTAGGAAGCTGATAAGAAAAGGAAGGGAGTTGTGAAGGTTAAAGAGGGAGGGGGAGGGTAAGCATGGAAACCTGTAAGTGTCATAGCAGCAAATAGTGATACCAGGGCCATGGGTAAGGACAGACTCCAGATAAGTGGAGTGAGAAAAGGCAGAAGCTAGTTAGCTAGGCAGTTCTTTCAAAGTAACAGCAGTGCCGGTTTGCCACAGGTGCTAGCCTATGAACAACAGCTTCAGTTTGCGCTTAGCCTATAGCAATCAACTGGGAGTTCGGAATTATACAAATCCCTGCTCACCTTCAGTGCTTTCAGACTCTAAATGTCCATAACAGGTCCCTTTCAGCTTCAGCTGGGACACAGCTCTCAGCCACTACATTCAGGCCACACAGCAAATTCACAGAACCTGGCTAGCACCCAGTCCAGAGACGCTCTGCAGCTTTACAGATATTGTTAAAGTCCCAATCCTTAAAATGGTTTCTTTGCAGCAACTGCTTAACTTCCCAACAGACAGCACAGTTCTATCAACTCAATTCCCTGCACAGTACAGGGTCTCTGCAACAGCTATTTTCTCTAGTTGAGACAGCACAGTTCACAGTACCTGGAGAGTTTCAAAATCAGTCCAGTCTCTCATTCTCTTTTCTCTTCAAACTCCTTTTCCGCAGTGACAATCTCCAACCTAGACCTGGGCAAAGCCTCTGACAGTCCAATTCCACTCACACAGGATCCTCCTGACTTGAGAAGAACCCGGGAACAGACTGACCCAAACCCAGCACGTCTCTGTTTTTTTTTGGTTTTTTACTCGAGAATCCAGTCTCCTGATTGACTGTTCAAGTCTGTCAATCATCAGTAACCACAGAGATCAATACTTCCTGATTTTTCATTGGGGCAGGAGTTAGGCACCTGAATTAATGAAACTACCTCTCCCAAAATCCCTCAGGTTCAATTTCAGGCGCCAAAACAATTGATTGACTGCTGTAATGGGGTCAAATCATCAACATGTCAGCCCCCATCCAGTTCACCAGCAGTCCTCAGTGAATCCCACTTCCCAGTTATGGTACAGCCAGGCTGTACACTTGTTATTTATAGTCACAGTGGCAGTGCTGGGGGTTTAAAACATGGGTATAACTGGACCCACTGGTGTAAAAAATGTGTGTCTTAAGAGGAACCTACTGTGTCAAAATATAATCAGTGTCAGATTTTGAACAGTTCACGTTCCCTTCCTTTAGATATTGTACTAGAGTTGGTGCATCAATTTGGACCCACTGGCAAAGAAAAGAGGGGTCAGTTTTGGGCAGGATGCAACTTTTGCCCTTTCAGTGTATGTTAGCGCTGTCCCTGGTCACACTATGTCATTGTAGCCCCATCGGAGTTCTTTCAAACAAGCCCACTCTTATATAATAATTCCCCACCATTTCCCCGTCGCTGCCACTGCAATACAGTGCCCCCAGCATCCTTATTAATATTCACAGGGGTGCTCATTAATATTCATGAGCTTTGAGTACCCCTGATTCAAACTTAATTTTAACATTCCCCCAAGGCTTTGCTCCAGCCTAGCTCTAGTCTCCGATCCCCAACTAACTGAACAGGGGCACTGGGACCAAGAAACGCTCCCCACTGTGACCGCAAACTGTGCTCGAAAAGATGTAAGTGCATCTCTGCACATGCGCGAGTGCTGGTGGCATGGGGAAAGTGCCAGCAGCTCGCGGTTTATATTTTAAGCCCAAATGGGCTGAAATCAAATACAAGGCTGCTCGGGAAACCTGGGGGAATGCATCACCCACTCGGGTGAGTCGTGGCTTCAAAGGGAGATCAGGGTACACATAAGGTAACCGGAAGATCGGGAGAAACAGGAGCAATTGAGGTAAACCCCCAAAGTGGGGTTATATATTTATTTATTACACTCAAGAGCCTTGAGAATGGGTCTATTTTCAAAGAATTTAGGGTCAGAAAGTATGGTACAGATAGGTCAGTCAAGAATTCTCCTGGTAATCACTCCTGGGCTTGCTGTGGCAGGATCCATAGCTTTCTTCTGTGCTTCTCTGGTACCAGTTCTAGTACCCACATACAAAATTTCTGGCTTAGAGTTTGCACAGCGTAAATTCTATATTGTCTGACATCAACTGTCGTAGAGGCATAGGTCAGGAACAAGAAGCATAGGACAACCAGGAGCAATTATAAAATCTTCAAGTAGTGATTTTTATTATTAGTAATAATAACATAAAAAATTGGGCAGGATGGTTCTTATTACAGGCAGTTCAAACAAAAGTCCTTCATCTAAGACTCTCGCAAGCTAAAAACACCTGGAGAACTTATAGTGATTTTCTGAAGATACTTTTTTCACAAGGTATGCCACTCCCACCCATGCCTCAGATGCTGAAGCTGCAATTTGTTTTGTAAAAAAAAAACTATCAGTAACTTTTTTTATCAGCACTTCGTTTCTGCCCACTCTCCAATTTTTTGTGTAAGGCCACACCCCCAGAATGATATCATGCAAGGGATGTTTTACATACAGCAACAAGGAATACTGAATAAACTATAAAGTTGCCTTAAATGTTCGCTACTCAGAGGTGCAGTCCCTCATTTTGGTAGTGGTGACTGCAGTACAGCACCTGCTATGTAAACTTGTTTATTTATTTATTAATGTAAAAGTTTTACCAGGAATGACATACTGAGCAAACAAACCAGTATCTAGATGCGTTCTGAGATAGAGGGGAAAGGTGAATACAGTAGGTATATATGTAGCACGGCATTGTGGGTACAGTGCATAGCTGCTTTTTCGTTCTCCCTACTCCTATTTTGCTAGTTTAGATGTCTGAAATACCAAGACTGACCAACAGAGGTCTCTTAGGGTTACCACCTTTTAAGAAGCCCAGTGTGGAACATTTCTTATTGAAATATGTTTTTTTTACAGGACAGTATGTAACACTGACCAATGCAACAGATCAGTTTTCTCAAAATAATCAGAATTAAGACTGTTGTATTTTTTGGGTTGTTTCTATTGTTTTTTTTTTTTATAATTTTAAGGTATTTTAGTTAAGGTATTATAGTTTCTGCAACATTTAGAAGAAAGTTAGACAATATTTTTTTCTACTATAAAGTCAGGACATGCAGTATTTTTCATGTTTTTCTCTTTTTGTAGGATACAGCTGCCCAAATCAGGGCTGTCCTGCAAAAATCAGGGGAGGTGGTAACCCTAAGGTCTCTGTTTCACAACAGTGCTTAGAAAATGTGTTTCCCTTGCATGATGTCACAGTTGGGGGTTGCAGCACTGAGAAAAAAGGGACGGGTTATGCAAATGAAGCAGAGCACATAAATAAAGCATTTTTCTCATGGAAAACAGCATTGTTTGGCAGTTTGACTGGTAGGAGATTGAATCACAACTCCTACAGGTTACTACAGGTTACTAATCCCATTTGCTATGGCAAAACTCAGAAAATCACTTTAAACATTGCTCTCTTTACAAGATCTCCTTTTCTGGAAGTTTAACTTTGCATCTTGTTTTTCACATAATGTAACAAAACTTTGTAAATTTATTTCCTGTGAACAGCATATCCAGGCCCCACAAGTGCAAGAGACTAGAATATTCTGTCTGGAGATGTCTCCTGTTGGCAGGTCTGTTAACAAGCTTGTGGAGGTCAAAAGGTTTCTCAACGTCAATTTTCTGTGTAACAGCTTGCTAAGTTTTCTAATAAACTCATATAGCTGTATGCAATATTTCAACAATTTTATTGCATAAATTTGCAAACCAAGGGATCCCAGTTTCACATATTGTTTAACTGAAAAAAAAGAAGGAAAGAAAGAAGGAAAGAAAGGAAGAAAGAAAGAAAGAAGGAAAGAAAGAAAGAAAGAATAGAAACAGCAAGTGAAGGAAGGAAGATAGCAAGAGGAAAGTGTGGGACCTTCAGATTGGCCAGTTTCTTGGTGTCAGAAGAAAATATGTGATTGTACAATGAGACAGGCAGACAGAGAAGTGGCAGAAATAGGAGGGAATAGAACAGATCCTTGCCTTTAACTCTCTACATAAAATGCAGGAATTCCCGAGTAATTTGTAGGACTAAAGGTCTGGCAGAGAGTGGAAGGATTTGTAGCAGGCCCACGCAATGTCCTGAGGCAGTATAGCGCAGTGGTTTAAGGCTTTGAGCTGCTAATCTGGTGACATCCAGCAGGCCAGACCTGGGTTTGAATCCCACAGCTTCCACTTGCATACTGTGTGACCCTGAGCAAGTCACTTAACTTCCCTGCGCTCCCAGGTCGCTCCTGTAAAAAAGCTTTCAGCTTAGTGTGCTACTCCTGGTTAAACAAGTAAAAAAAAAACTTGCATAAATTGATACGGTCAGGAATAATCCAAAGGTAATGACAGCATTTAACCTTAGACTTTCTGGGGGGCAGCATGGGTGTTCCAGATGCGATTAAATATGGCATGCAAAAGGGACAGGGTAGTATCAGTGTCTGGGGCAGAACAGACAGGGGATCAATCTAAGGTAGCCAGGTCATTTAGAAGGACATAGGTGGCAAGCAACCTGATTAATCTGCACCAAATATATTTAGGAAGGGAATGAATGAGCCTCACTTTCCTGACACAGTAGGTCATACAATGGTCACTGAAAGTGTCTGGGAGAATGCCAGTTGTTATGATCCCATGGGTGTGGGAGGAAAGCACCCAGTCCAGGAGGGAGCGATTTTGGGAGTGATGATTGTGCTGGGTGGGCTTGGATACTAGTTGAGAGAGGGGCCTCAGTCTTGTGGAGGGTAGGCCTGGAAGCAGGGGAGAGCCAATTCATGTTGAAATCCCCTAGTAGGTAGGATGAGCTCACTGGAAGTAGCATGTGAAACAAGAGAAGAGAAGGATTCTACCAGGGAGAAAGGCGACATTTTAGGAGAAGTATAAAAACACCAAAAAAGATAGGGAGAGTGGAGGGGAGGGATAACTTGGCAAGGAGGAGTTTGTGAGATGAAGGGACTGACTCTTTGAAGGTGATGGAGTAGGATAGGTTCTGTCATACATATATAAGGCAACACCGGTCCACTGCGGCCGGCACTGTCACCTTAGGAGGGGCAGGGTGGATGCTGGGCATCACTGTATGTCCCCGCCCCCAAGGGATCCAGTAGGCATATGAAAAAGCCAGCCTCCCGGTATGATGACCTGCTCTGCCATTGTCTCCACTGCCTTCAATGTCTGCTGGTGGGGTCCTGCTCCCATGGTCCCGACCCGAGGGGGGGTGGTAAGCCGGGGCTTGCCTACAATGTCCATTGGGGAAGGGAGCCCTCCCAGCAGCACCACCCAGAGAGGTAAGCCTGGGCATGGGGGGACGACAGGCAGGGCAGGTCTGACTTCTGTATGAAGGATTGGGGGACCAGAGGAAACAAAATAAAAAAAAAGTTTATACATATATATATATATATATATATATAAGGCAACACCACTACCATGCCTACCATGGTCCTGACGGAAGAGGTGGTAGTCTGTAGTCTGAGAGGGCCAGGTTGAAGTCAGATACCTGGGTAGAGAACCATGATTTGGAGATACACAGGAGACCTGGGGAGATCCAAACTTTAAGGGGGTCGAGTTTAGGGAAGAGGCTTCTAGCATTTAGGTGGAAAATGCTGAGGCCTTTGCGGAGGGTCAGTGGAGAGAGAGGGTCTGGGCAGGGTTCAATGTTGCCAGTAAGGAGGAGGATAAGAAGAATGGGGTGAGATTTCCACCTCCTCAAATGGGGGGAAGGGAGGAAGAGGGAAGAGGGAAGAGTGGAAGTGAGAGGATAGTATGGTGGAGAACTTCGGGCTGAGGGAGGGGGAAGGAGGAGTACAGAGTACATGGAGGGGGTGAGGCAGGGATGAGGGAAGGAGTGAAGGGGTGAGAGAGGATGGGGAAGGAGTGTGGTGGGAGGAAGGGGGAGAGGAGAAAAGGAGGAGAGGGAGAGGTGAAGGCTAAGGTAAGAGAGAGGGGGAGAGGACGAGGGAAGGGCAAAAATAGTAGAGAGTAGAGAGTAAGGTGGATAGGAAGAAAGAAGGGCATAGTGAGTAGTACATTAGAGGCAGGTGTCTGAGCCTGGAGTAGGCAAAAGCAAGTAACTTGGCAGTGAACCGAACTACAGCTATTACTTGACTATGGACATAGACAAGCAGGGCTAAGCAAACTGTACAAGTAAAAAATGGTAGTAGAACTATATTCTGTTGTTGAATGTTCTTTATAAAATGGCAAGCATCCTGACTAAAACCAAAATCTTGGATTTCAGAAGGGCAGAATTCAGAAAAATGGGATAAGTGCTAAGGAGCCATCTGGTGGGCACCAGAGCAGACATGGTGGTGGACCAAAGGTGGTCCATCATTAAGGAAGGAATACTGGTTTCCACAGATGGGTGCGTTAGGCTCAGGGGGGAGAACACAAGGGCCAAAGCACCCAGCTGGTTCAGTTCTGCGGTTGCCCAGGCAGTAAGGGAAAAGAGGTTGGCCTATAGAAAATTCAGGAAACCCGAGAGAGGTGGATTGGGAAAATTACCTAAGGTTGGCTAGTGAGGCAAGTAAGGAAGTCCAGCGAGCAAAGGCACAGAAGGAGCTGAAGATAGCTGAAGGAATTAAGAAGGAGAGAAGGCATTCTTTTGTTATATAAGTGAGAAAGGGGACAATAAGGAAGGGATTGTTAGGCTTAAGAAAGGGGTGGAGTGGGTGGAGGATAATGGGGGAAAAGCAGAGATACTAAATGAATACGTCTGCTCAGTCTTCACCAGGGAGAAGGACAGACCAGTGCCTTCAGGAGGGAATAGAGGAGCGGGGGTGGGGGGGGCAGAGATGTAGTGATAGAGGAGGATAGAGTGAGGGAGGGGCTGCTGG
This sequence comes from Neoceratodus forsteri, assembly GCA_016271365.2. Taxonomy (NCBI): domain Eukaryota; kingdom Metazoa; phylum Chordata; order Ceratodontiformes; family Ceratodontidae; genus Neoceratodus; species Neoceratodus forsteri. The sequence continues at coordinate 350,397,061 of JADMNL010000024.1, forward strand.
CATTGAAGATGGACAACTCACCAGGCCAAGACAGAGTACATCCAAGAGTACTAAAGGAACTGGCTGAGGAGCTGGCAGGGCCACTGGCAGACCTATTTAATAGTTCACTAGAGTCAGCGTGGTACCACAGGACTAGAGAACAGCACATGTAGTGCCCCTCCGCAAAAGCAGTCCCAAGGATGACCCAGGGAATTACAGACCTGTCTGCCCCCCATTGTGGGCAAGCTCATGGAGACCATACTAAAGGAAAAGTTGATGGAATATCTAGAGGAGCATGGTCTCCAGGATGTGAGGCAGCATGGGTTCATGGGGTGGGGATCGTGTCAAACAAATCTGATTGACTTATTTGACTGAGTCACTAAAACAGTAGACAAGGGCCAAGCGGTAGACATCCTCTATCTTGATTTCAGCAAGGCCTGTGACTCTGTGCCCCAAAAAAGGTTAATCAGGAAGTTGGTGGATCTCGGGGTTGGGGAAAAGATTGTCAGATGGGTGGAAACCTGGCTGAGGGACAGAACCCAGAGGGTCGTTGTGGGGGAGAGTTATCTGGCACCGGAGAGGTAACCAGTGGGGTCCCTCAGGGCTCGGTGCTGCGGTCAGTGTTGTTCAATGTCTTCATCAATGACATTGGGGACGGCATTAAGGGCAAAATGTGCCTATTCACGGATGACACCTGCTCTGTGGGAGACTGGACACAGCTGAAGGGATACAGGACTTACAGGAAGATCTGGAAAAGCTGGAGAGGTGGTCCAGGATCTGGCAGCTTGGCTTCAATGTCAAGAAATGCAAAGTTATGCATATTGGAGCCAAGAATACCAGGACAGAGTAATACCTGGGTGGAGTCCGAGTATCTGCATCAGAGGAAAAGGACCTGGGAGTGATGATCACTAGTGACCTGAAGCACTTCATGCAGTGCAAGAAAGCAGCAGCAAAGGCAAACAACATGTTGGGATACATATCTAGGGGGATCAGTAGTAGGAGAGAGGAGGTTATACTGCCCTTGTACAGGTCACTGGTAAGGCCGCATCTAGAGTATGAAGTTCAGTACTGTCGCCCACACCTCAAAAAAGGACATTAACCTGCTGGAGAAGGTCCAGAGGAGGGTTACAAAGATGAGAGCGGGTCAACAGGGTAAGGCATATGAGGAGAGGTTGAGGGCATGGAACATGTACTCTCTGGAAGATAGGGGGCAGAGAGAGAGTGAGAGAGAGAGAGAGAGGGGACATGATTGGGACCTTCAAGCACTTGAAAAGGATAAATAAGGTCTCTTTAAGCTGAGTGGCAACCATAACACGAGGGGGCACAGCCTTAAGCTGGAGGACGGGAGGTTTAGGAGGAGGGTCTGGAAAACATCTTCACAGAGAGGGTGGTGGACACTTGGAACGCACTGCCAGAAGAGGTCATCTCATTGGAGACAATGGGCAGCTTTAAGAGAGGCTGGGATAGGCACAAAGGGAAGGTTAGGATCATGGGTAGGGAGGATGGGAGCAGTGTTGAGGTAGGGCAGGGACATTAGCTCAAGCTGTGGACCCTGCAACACGAGCAGACTTGACAGACCAAATGGCATTCTTCTGCTGGCTTCTTTGTATGTTTGTAAGAATAAATATAGAAATTTCATTGGCTAAGAGAGGTCACCTGGCTGTGCATTAAATCTCTATAAATGCACGGTCAGGTGCTGAATCTCATTTTCCTTCCCAAAAGAACTACTTAGATCCATTTTTTACATATAATAAGCCACTCCGGGGTGTACATCACTGGGTTTTAATGCACTTCCCGCGGGGCATAAGAACACTCCGCCTTCAGTCTCGTGCTTTACTATACCCCTAGGGCATGCATTAAAATCCTATAATGCACACCTGTTGTGGCTTATTACTTACTTAGCACCACACTGTACCTAAAGCTGGAAGTAAGCATTTGGTATGTGATGGCTACCTTACTACTCTACCGCATCAAGATGTGCTGGAGCTTTCTCAGTGTTGTTAAAGGGACACCGGCATCTTTTAGCTGATTTTCTAGTTTCTTGTCAAAACAATTGTTTTAGCCATAGCTAGCACTAGCTTCCCCATATAAAGTACCAGTAGGACTTAAAAGTATAATTTAGGCTTTGTTTTACTTTTTTTTTGTTATGTTGGTCTGCGCGTCTGCAAGGAACATCTTGCGGTAGTAGCACTTTTTGAGGGATGTCAGTATTGTGCCCAATGCAGGAGACACTTTAGTGGGTGCGGTTCCTCAGCCGCCAATCAGTGAGCATGCTGGCAATGACAGCAGATTCAAAGAGAGCCACAGAGTTGAAAGAAATTTGCTGCTCCAGTGAGGAGCAGTTTCATCACTGCAGTGGTAGATGACAAGACTCCGGCCATGCGCAATACAGTGCACAGTAATGCACATGGCCAGTTACCAGCAGAGTTCAGCGTGCCTTTCCTGGTGAAACATTTCAATAAGTGATATAGCTGCAACACGGCTTTCCACAATGATGACTCCTGCCGCCTGACACACACACACACTCCCCGGAAAGCCGACAGTGGGGTGCCCAATCCCAGTGTTGGTATGTCCCCCCCCATTATGTGGCACACTGGGAGCCCACCCCAGTGTGCCAAAACATGGTGGCTCCTGCCGCCCATCACACAGTCACGCAAAGCCGACACTGGGGGTGCCTAATACCCGTGTTGGCATGTGTCCCCCCCATTAATGTGGCACACTGGGAGCCCACCCCAGTGTGCCGAAAGAAAAAATTACTCACCATAGTAATGCTGTTTCTTCTAATGGAGTCTTGCTGTATTCTGACAATATGCAGTTAGCCTCAGAACTTGAACTGCCCCAGAGAGGAAAGGGTTAACTCTATGCCAAAGCACAGAATGTTGAGCTCGTGCTCGGTTTTCAAACCTCTGTCCATGGCACATTCCAGTGTAACTGTCAGATTCTTACGAGCACTAAAACTAACTAACTAGAGTAAGAAATTGTTTTTAAAATCCGTAGGCAACAACAATTTGGGGTCAAGAATCCCCCAAAAGAAAACCTTATGTGGATAGTGATAACAATCTGAACAATATAATAAATAGGAAAAACCCCAAACTAACCAGAATGGATTCAAAAGGTACACCTCTGAGGTGCAACACTGCACCTACCAACCCACATCCCAACACACAGAGGTTTTGAGAGGGGAGGCAGGGTGGGAGGTCAGAATACAGCAAGACTCCATTCGAGGAAACAACATTACTATGGTGAGTAATTTTTTCTTCAAACAACATGAAGTCTTGCTATATTCTGACAATACGCAGACTGCCAAGCAGTACCTCTATGAAGGAGGGAACTACAGAACCTACTTAGGGAAGAGGCTCTGCAGCGCTGCAGTGCCAAACCTAGCATCACTCCTGGCTTGAGTATCCAGACAGTAATGAATGTGTGAAAAGTTTTCCAGGTGGCTACTTTACAGATTTCAAGTAGGGGAATGTCTCGAGCTGAATGCCAAAGAGGCAGCAGTACCCCTAGTTGAGTGTGCCCTCAGGCCTGATGGAGGCTCTTTGCCCAATTTCGAGTAACAGAACTGGATACAAGAAACAACCCATCTAGCTATAGTTCTTTTAGTGGCAGATTTGCCCTTGCCCACCTCACCATAAGTGAGAAACAACTGGTAACAGCCACCCCTGTGGGCCTTAGTATAGTCCATATAATAGCTTAATGCCCTTTTTACATCCAGACTGTGCAGCCTTCACTCACCTGATGAAAAATGATCAGTAAAAAACACAGGCAGAGACATGGACTGATTGAGGTGAAAGTCTGAAACCACTTTGGGAAGAAATTTTCTATTTGTCCTGAGGACCACCTTGTCCTTGTGAATGGCAATAAAGTCAAGCTCTACAGACAGGGCCTGTAAATACAGGTTACTCACCTGTAACAGGAGTTCTAGGAATGGTATATGTTGTTCATCCACACTGTCTGGCAGGTTCCTTGCCGCTTTAAATCTTGCCGGAAGGTCTTCAAGTTGGCTCCTCCCACCCACCCGGGTAGTAAAACCTGTGGCTCCGTCCCATGATGCCAGATCTAGCTGCCCAAGCCAGGTTGTGCATCTCCGCGCAAGGAGGCCGGGTGGGTCATGTGGATGAACAACATATACCATTCCTAGAACTCCTGTTACAGGTGAGTAACCTGTATTTCTAGGGACATGGATATGTTGTTCATCCACACTGTCTGGCAGACTCCGAGCAGTTCTCCAGGAGGAGGGAGGCAAGGCGCACACCCCCTACTTGGGAAGTAAAGACTGGAAAACCGAGGCCCCAAAACCAGCATCCGGGCGCGACTCAAGATCGATGTGGTAGTGGGTGATGAAGGTGTGTGCTGACTTCCAGGTAGCAGCCCTGCAGATTTCCTGGATAGCAACGTCCCTGGAAGCAGCCACCGATGCAGCGGTATGGCGGGTAGAATGAGCTCTTATCCCTCTGGGAGGCTGCATGCCCGCCAACCTATAGCAGAGATCTGTGCAGGAGGTGACCCACCTGCCTATCGTCTGCAGGTCTGCCAGGTGCGGCTTCAGCGTAGGTGACAAACAGCTGGCGAACTTCTCCCCAAACTTCAGCCATCCGCTCCTTATAGTAAGCGAGTGCTCTTCTAGGGTCCAAAGTATGGAGCCTATATTCAGCCTCCAAGGTGTGACTGGGGTAGAACACCAGCAGAGTCAACACCTGGTTAAGGTGAAACTCCGACACCACCTTCTGAAGGAACTGGTGGGGGCGCAGGACAACCTTGTCCCTGTGGAAGACCAGATAGGGAGACTCGATGGAAAGCGCCTGGAGCTCTCCCATCCTTCTGGCTGACGTGATAGCCACCAAGAAGGCGGTCTTCCATGACAGGTGAGAGATGTCACACCTGTGCATCGGTTCGAATGGCTTGCCCATGAGCTTAGCCGATACCAGCAGTAGATCCCACAGAGGTGGAGGTTCTTGCACCGGAGGGGATATGTGATCAAGGCCTTTGGAAAAGCGCCTGACCACCTTCTCCTGCACCACCGACTGCTTCCCAGCCTGCGCCCGGTAAGCAGAGATGGCTGCCAGGTGCACCTTAAGGGTCGTCGACTGAAGCCCTTACGGAGAAAGGGACCACAGGTAGTCCAGAATGCTTGCCAAGGAACAGGAGGAAGGGTCCAGGCCCTTGCCCTGACACCAAATGGAGAATCTCTTCCATTTGAAGGCGTAGCATTTTCTGGTCAACTCCTTACGGGACTCCTCAACGATGTTGAGGACCTCGTCGGAAAGACCCAAGGCCTGGAACTCTAGCCGCTCAGGAACCAGGCCGTCAGGTGCAGGGATTGAAGGTCCGGGTTGAATACCTTCCCTTGATTGACTGAGATCAGGTCCAGGTGGACTGGAAGCTGCCTTGGGAGCCTGGAGCTAAGACTGAGGAGATCTGGATACCAGAACTGGCGGGGCCAGTCTGGGGCTACCAGAATCACCTGCGCCTTGTCCCTCCTTACCTTGAGAAGCACCTTGTGGATCAAGGGAAATAGGGGAAGGCGTAGAAGAGGCCCGGGGTCCACGGCCTCAAGAAGGCATCCCCCTGCAGTGAGCTCTGCTGAGGGGGGGCGGGCATGAAACAGTCTCAGCTTTGCATTCTCCCTGGAGGCAAACAGGTCCACCTGAGGCATGCCCCAGTGGGAGAACAGATCTTGTACTACCTCCGGCAGGTGAGACCACTCGTGGGACGCAGTCCCTATCTGGCTTAGGCCATCGGCCAGGGTGTTGGAGGCTCCTGCCACGTGGATGGCAAGGAGATCCGCCTCCAGGCTGCGCACGAGTAATCAAATGCGGAGAGCTTCCCTGCACAGAGGCATGGAGTGTGTCCTGCCCTGGTGGTTTAGGTAGTACATGGCCGTGGTATTGTCCATCTGTACCTGAACCACTTGACCCCGTAGAAACGGAGTGAAAGCAGTGAGGGCTAGACGAACCGCTCGAAGCTCCAGCAGGTTGATGTGGCATCGGGATTCCCAAGGGGACCAGAGGCCATGCGCTCTGTGCTCTCCCAGATGGGCACCCCAATCCATCAGAGAGGCATTGGTCGATAGAGAGACCGTCAGCTCAGGGCGGACAAATGGGATGCCCTCTTGCAGATGTGCTGGAACGGTCCACCACTGGAGAGCGTTCCACATCCCCTGGGTCACTGTCACTAGCTGATCCAGCGGATCGAGGTGCTGTGACCATTGGCTGGCCAGCCCCGATTGAAGGGGACGCATGTACCAACGGGCCCAAAGGACCACGCTGGTGCAATGCCGCCATGAGGCCCAGGAGGCGCAAAAAGTCCCGGGCAGGGTGCAATTGCCCAACCTGAAATGACTGGGCAAAGGAGGAAAGAACTTCGGCCCTGTCCACCGGGAGCCGTGCTCTGGCTCGTACAGAGTCGAGTTCTGCCCCGATGAATTGTATCACCTGCTTTGGCACGAGTTATGACTTGGCCTCGTTGATGAGGAGACCAACCTGAGAGCAAACCTGGAGGGCCAGATCTCTGGACCTCTCCACCTCCATTCTGGAGGGGGCTGCAATCAGCCAGTCATCCACGTTGGGGTACACCCAAACCCTTCGGCACCGCAGAAACGCTGTCACCACTGCCGTGCATTTGGTGAAGACCCTGGGAGCTAGGGAAAGGCCAAAGGGCATGGCCCGGAACTTGTAGAGGGATCCCTCTGCCCTGAAGTGGAGGAATCTCTGGTGGGACGGACGGATTGGGACGTGAAAGAATGCATCCTGGAGTTCCAGAAAACAGAACCACATGCCTCGTTCCAAGGAAGGGATTATCTGAGCCAGAGTGACCATCCTGAAGGTCCAAGACCTTAGGAACCTGTTCAGGTTGTGCAGGTTGAGAATTGGGTGCCAGCCCCCTGTCCGTTTTGGGACCAGGAAGTACCTGAACACAAACTCCGGATTTGGAGGAGGATCCGCCACCTTCCTGATCACCTCTTTTTCGAGGAGCAGGGCAATATCAGCTCAGCGAGCTGACAGAGAGGCTGCGGACCCCATAGCCCCCCGAGGGGCGACAGCTCAGAAGGGCGGGGCCTACTTGAACTCCAGGGACAGGCCCTTTCCTACCGCCTCCAACACCCAATGGTCCGTGGTGACAGCAGACCAGGCGGAAAGGAAATGGCGGAGCCGTCCTCCCACGGGGGGGGGACCCAGGGGAGTGACGAGGCTGGGGCGACACCCCTCAACCTGGCCACTCTCAGCAGACTTGGAGGAGGGACCGGCTGAGGGACCTCCTGGGCCTTTTCCTCCCTGCTTCCTATTAGAGGAAGCCACAGGCTTGGGTTTGGGGTGCCAAGCGCAAGCCTGCTGGCCCGGTGCTGGTGCTGTTGGGCCAGATGCGCCGCAGGCGCAGAACAGTGAAAGGACTTATGTTGCTGTTGTCGATGGCCCTTGTCCTTCTGGGCAGAGGTGACTGAGTCCAGAGTGGCATTGGACTTTTCAATCCACTGGAGGTGACCTTCCACTCCAGGGCTGAAGAGGTCGGTCCCCAGGAAGGGGACATCCGCCAGTTTATGCTGGGTATCCGTCATGAAGGCGGATATCCTCAGCCATGCTCTGTGGTGCATCGCCACCGCGGCCGCAACTGAACTGGCACAGGAGTCTCCAATGTCCAGAGCCGTTTGGAGCTGCTGCTTTGCCACTGCCCTTCCCTAGTCCCATACCTGCCTGACCATGGTCTGCAGGTCGACCAGGAGATGAGGGATCACCTCATCCAGGGAGCCCATGAGGGCGTGGAAGAAGTGTGCCGTCAGCACGGCTGAGCTGGCCCGGTGGAGGCCAAGGGAGGACGCAGCGTACACCTTGCACCCGGCATAGTCCAGCTTTTTGGACTCCTTGTCGGCAGGCTTATCCACATCCCTAGCGTTCCCGGAATGCCGGAAAACGCTATCGGTGACCAACCCCTCGGTGGAGGGGTGCTCCGAAAAACTGGACAAAGAGCCGGTAAGGACCGCATACTTCCTGGCCATCCTGCCTGAAGGCACAGCACAGGAAGCAGGCCACTGCCAGAGCTCCAAGGCTGGGACACCAATGGCTTCAGCCACCGGAAAGGCCTCCGTCGGTGAATCCCCTTGGTCCAGTATCTCTGTTAGGGGATACTTGGCCCATTTGGATATGGGCTCAAGCTGCATCCCGGTAGACTCCGAGATGAGCTGAAGCAGACCCATGAAGGACAATGGGCTTTTGTCCATCAACTGGCCCCAGAGGACTCCAGGTTAATGGGCCTGGAGAACAGGGAGAAGTCATTGTCGGACTCCGAGGAGTCCGCGAAAAGCTGCCTGGGGCCTGAGCCACCCTCCACCTGCCGAGGACAGTCGGGAGTGAGGGTGACTAGCAACCTGTGGGGCAGGCCCTGACCTGACCGAGAGTCCTTGGTCGGCGCCCCCGATTTTGGTTGTGGAGGCAGAGGTTCCACCACAATCCATGGGGCAACTGGTTTCAGCCGAACAACTGGCCCAGGCTTGGGCACCCTGACTACAGCGAGGGGTTGATTCGGCCGCTCGGGTGACAGCCACTTGATAGCCGGGAAGGCGACGGCCTTGGCTTGTTCCCAGACAGAAGTAACTGCTGCCACATTAGGTCCTTGTAGCATTGACACAATTTGTGCTGAAGCCTCTCCTCTTCCGAGGAGGAAGACGAGGGTGAGCGGCGGCACCGCTTACTTCGGTGCCGAGACTGAGACCACTGATGTCGGCGGGATTGGCTGGACCAAGAGGATGTCCGAGACCGAGATCCTCAGTGTTTCCGAGGACGGGTCTGGGAAGGAGCCGGGGACATCCGCTCTTCCCTCGGCTCGGAAGCCTTAACCGTGGACTCCGGCACCGGAGGCGCAGGCAAGTCCTCAGTCTGCACTGGGGAAACCGGTGAAGAAGGGATGTCAGCTTCACCAGTCGACTGCCCGTCCAACAAGTCACGAAAAATCTTGACCGCGTCGATGGGTGTCTCAACCGGCTGACCTGACGGGGACACCGTGAAGCAAGCGGCCTTAGCCGCCACCTTGACCAAAGTTGAGTGTCGACTGTCTGGGGAAGGGGACCTCTCCTGCTCCCACGAACGCCGATGGTGGGACTTACCTTTAGAGTCCTTCTTTTTGGACCGAGAAGAATGTCCCGATGGCCCCTCTCCCTTTGTGGAAAGGGATTGGTAAAGCTCCTTAAAAGAAGCTGAATAGGACGTACCCAGAGAGAGTGGGATAAATGCTGCGACCGAAGAAGAGGATGATGCGGCCTGTGCCGCCTCCTCCTCGAGGGCGATCATCTGCTCGAGATGCTCAGCTGAGCCAGCCGCCGCAGTAGCTGCCAAATGGGTCTCCTTCGACTTCACTGGCGGGTAGCGCTTCTTGGGGCACCCAAGCTGTAACCGGGCAGCGTGGTCTTCCAGGATGTTGACCGAAAACGAATGGCATAACTCGCAGGCCTGCGGGTCATGGTCTAGGCCGAGGTAGTAGACGCACGTGGAGTGCGGATCCGCCCTGGACATTTTCTGCCCACATGGGCACCGCTGAAATCTGGGAGTTGATTTGTCCATCGCAGCCACGAGGGAGTAATTTGACCATAGTCTTGAAAATTTGAGAATAAGTTTCGGGTGAACCGAAGAATTGGGATCCAGTCTACACGCAGAGCATTAAGGAGGGAACCTGAGCTTCCAAGTGGTAAGGAAGATCTGGCGTCATGGGGTGGGGCCGAGAGTTTTACCACCCAGGTGGGTGGGAGAAGCCAGCTTGAAGACCTTCTGGCAAGATTTAAAGCGGCAAGGAACCTGCCAGACAGTGTGGATGAACAACATATCCACGTCCCTAGAACTCACTGATTCTCCTGGCAGAAGTTAATTGCCACCAGGAACACAATCTTCCAAGTCAAGTACTTTAGCTCAGTTGAAGACAAAGGTTCAAAAGGGGGCTGCATAAGCTGTGCAATACAGATATTCAGATCCCAGGCAGGTGTTGGCTCCCTAAAGGGAGGATTGAGATGAACCAGACCTTCAAAGAACTTACTGAACACAGAATGAGAAGCAAGGGAAGATACCTTCCCTGCAGAAAGAAAGGCAGAGAGAGCTGCTAGGTGAACCTTAAGAGTGGCAGACCTGAGGCCCAGGTCATTCAAATGGACCAACTAGTCCAAAACATTGGGAATACTAGTAGAATCTGGCTGTAAATTGTTCTGAGAGCACCAGATGCTGAATCTTTTCCATTTGGAATCATAAGTTTTCTGGTAGAAGGTTTACTTACTTGGTATGAAAGAACAGAAGGCCAAAGCCCATCAAGACTGTTCCCCACACTATGTGGGACTTTATTTATCTATTATCCCTCAACCAAACAACTAATTTGTTTTTAAAGACAGTGGCACTAGTTGCCTCTACCAATTCTTGTGGCAAGGTGTTCCATACAATGAATGTTCTTATTGGAAAAAAGTTTCCCCTTTTGCTGGTTTTATAAGTTTTTACTTCAAGCTGTTTATTATGCAGTCTCGGAACATGTCTATTTTTGGAGAGTGTTAGACCACATTTTTCCATTAGATATGGTGAATTTATTAAATTAAAAACCATAAGCATATCACCTCTTAATCTTCTAGTTTGAAGAGAGAAGAGACCAGTAGTTTTTAATCTGTTCTGATAATCCAAGTCTGTTAATCTTGGAATCAATCTAGTTACTCTCCTTTGAACCTGTTCAAGAATTGCTATGTCTTTTTGGGTTTGGATTCCAGAAAGGGTAGCTGTATCAGACTACGGTCTAATGTATGCTTTATACAATGGAATAAGGCATTGTTCAGTGATTAACAAAGTGCATTTTATTTGCCTCTAAAGTCTGTTGGTCATGCAAACAGTTCTAACACAGTGATCATTTGATGTAAGTTTATTATTAACATATATCCCTAAATCTTTTTAACAGTTTGATGAGTGAAGTGGTAGTCCGTTTATATAATATATCATTTTTGGATTATTTACACCGAAATGCACTACTAAACATTTGTCTTGATTAAACTGCATATGATTTTCATTTGCCCAAAGTGTTAATTTTTCCAAATCCTTCTTTAATGCAGAAATATTTTCTTGATTATTAACCTTGCCCCCCAATTGAGTATTGTCTGCAAATTTAACCATGAAGTTATTTGGCCCTGTTTGTAAATCACTGATAAAGAGATCAAACAATGTTGGTCCCAAGACCGACCCCTGTGGTATACCACTTGTCACACTACCTAAATCAGACAAGATATCATTAATTCTGACTGTCTGAGAACAATTTGTCAACCAGTTTAAAGTCCAGTTGACAATATCAGGTGACAAACCTAGATTGTGCATTTTAGTAATGAGTTTTTCATGTGAGACTTTATCAAAAGCTCTACTAAAGTCCAAAAGAATTACATCAGTAGGGATACCCACATCTAGTAGAGTACTTATATTATTGTAAAAAGATATCAGATTGGTTGTGCAGGAATACTTGGGAGTAAACCCATGCTGATTTGAATAATAAATTCCTAATTTTTTACAATCTTGATCTATTAAAGAATTCATTACTCATTCCACTAATTTACCAGCCACTGAGGTCAGGCTAATTGGGCGATAATTTTGCACAGAACCTCTATTGCCTTTTTTAAATATGGGAGTAACTATTGCTGAATGCCAATCATTTGGTACAATGCTTTCTTGTAAGGATTTGTTGAAGATAACTGACAAAGGTATAGAAATATTTTTAGAGGTTTCGATCAGAAACCATGGATGAATACCGTCCAAGCTCAGACTAGTATTTTTTTTTTAGTTTTCTGATAGCCTGTATAATGTTAGTTGGATAGAACCTATGACAATCTATGTGCTGAACTTTAAATGTACTAATAGGTGATTTTTGAGAGAAGACAGAACAAAAGTACTTATTAAAGAGATTCGAGGTTTCTATATCAGATAGAGAAGAGCCATTGGTTATAATGGGACCAATGGTCCTTGATACACCTTTTTTACTATTTATATAGGAGAAAAGAGATTTGTGACAGTCTTTTGTGTGAGCTAGTTTAAATTCTAGATTATTTTTTGCCAATTTAATATAATTTTTTAAGTTTTTCACAGATAGTCTGTATTTATGTAATACGTTAGTTTTAAATGGAACAGAACTATTCTTAAGTTTCCTAAAAAGTTTAATTTTTATTTTAAGCTGATTTTTGTCTTGTTGAACCAAGGGAGAATTTTTCCTTTATTATTAAATTTTCTCTTAGATGGAATAAAGGTATTTTCCAAATAATGTACAATATTTTTAAAAAAGTCCCAAACTTGTTCTGTTGTACAATTAAGAAGATTAGATTCCCAGTTTATGATTTGTAAGTATTCATTGATTTTAGAAAAATGTGCTTTATTATAATTTGTTGTATAGTATAACTTCCTTAGTGTAGTTTTAAACTGTTGAATTTCAAAAAGAATAGATGAATGATCACTGGTCCCAAGTGGATCCCAAATTTGTAAATTGCTAATTTGTTGCTCTATGTTAATAAATAATAGATTCAAAATATTAGGACCTCAAGTGGGTTCAGTAACAAGTTGTTGTAATCCAGTACTAACTACCACATCTATTAGTCCTTTCTCGGCATAGGACTGTCCTGAGAATGAGTTCCAGTTAATATAAGGGAGGTTAAAGTCACCAAATATTACAGTGTCTTGAGATTCTGCAAAATGTGTAATTTCTTTAAACATATCAGTAGTGTAATCTGAATTTGCAGATGGAGGTCGATAGATGTTACCAATAGTTATATAGGACTGCTCCTTCAATAAGATTTTAACCGATATACTTTCTTTTTAAACTTTCCTTCTTTATTATTTTTCCATTTTTACAAAAAATGGTTACATAAAAATTACAGTTCTAGGATAGCTTATAGAACCATAAAACTAAATAAAACTATAAAGTTACTAACAGAGTTAAAATTAAAATGAATAAAGTTAATAAGGTGCCTTCAGCAGTCCAGAGTCTTAGATTTCACATGGAAACACTGGAGTCAGGGACTCAGGTGTAAGACCCTAAAGAGTTAGGGAACAAAGTCTTTTCGTAAAGGGGTAATATACATCACTCATCTTCTCCACCTAGTCTCAAATCCCCCCAATGACTTATTACGCATAGCAGTTAATCTTTCCATCTTATATAGCTGTATCATTAATACAGACCATTGGTCTAATGTTGGAGGGAGTGGGGAGAGCCTGTTTCTAGTTATGGCCTTTTTAGCCGCAAGAGTAGCCACATTCAAAAAGTCCCTTGTAGGGGTATCTTTACATGTTTGAGGGTATACACCAAAAAGAAAGAAAAGGGGGTCTACTACTATGTCTGGTGAAATTATTTGCTGCAGAGCTTCTTGTAGCCCAGCAAAAAAGGTATGTAAAGTGTTGCATGTCCAAAATATATGTCCCAAAGTGGCTGAAGTATGTCCACACTGCCTCCAACATGCACCCATAGCAGGGTTGAATTTCTGGCTAATAGCAGGAGCACGAAAATATCTTATAGCCAGCTTCCATGCAAACTCCTTCCAAAGCCCTGAATTTATACCCTTTCCCATAGTCTGTAAGTATTTCTCCCACTGCACTGAGGTGATTTTCATTCCTAAATCTTTCTGCCAGGATACTCTGATTTTTTCCGTAGAATCAGCTTTCACCAAGACAAGGGCTCTATACAAGACAGAGACCAGATGGAGGGGAACACAATGCTTGTCTATGGCCTTAATAAAAATCTGTATAAGCTCAGGGATTGGCGAATCCCCCCATTTAACCAATCCCGTTTTCTGTAGGTAATCCCTCGCTTGAAAGTATCTAAACCTGTCTGTGTAGGGATCCCATACTTCTGGTTTAACTCTGTTAAGGGTAAGAACCCTCCCTGCGGCATAAAGTGATACACCAAATGAAGGCCTCGCCTCCCATTGCTGAAATCCCGTCCAGCTTGGCTGGATGAAAGAGTCTATGTATGGTAGGGAACATAATGCTAGTCTCCAATTTACAATCCCATCTTGTGTCAGTACTCTTGCCAGTATTTTTAAAGTGGAGTGGGTATATAGATTACTTACTCTGTTAAGTTTTATAACAGGAGGAATGACAACAGGTCTGATGCAAGTTTTAAGTTCCACCTCTTGGTTTCTATGGATTTCCACCTCCCACATAGCCTCCATCTAACCAACAGAGGGGTATTCTAAGCTGAGCAGCTGTATAGTACTGTCTCAGTTTGGTACTGACAACCTCCCTGCCTTTGGGTAGTTGCAACATGGATAGTCTTACCCTTGGTCTCTTGTTGCCCAAATAAGTGGGCCTAGCTTCTGTAAGCTTCTAGAAAGCTTCTGGTAATACCAACAGTATAGTTTGGGCTAGATATAAAACGGGGCAGGACTATCATTCTAACTATTTCAGCTCTATGATGTAAAGCTAAGGGCCAGCTTCTCCACCTCTCTAGATCTGCCATAAGCGTTTCCAGAAAAGGAATATAATTTAAAGAAAAGAGGTCTGTATGAGATCTCCCAATGAATACCCCTAGATATTTAATACATTTTAAATCCCATCTGAGAGGAAATTTAGTCTTCAACTCCAGAGATGGGACATAATTCATGGCCAAAACCTCTGTTTTAGAAAGATTAATTTTATACCCAGCTAACTTTCCAGATTTAATCAGGAGTTCCCAGAGACAAGGGAGAGAGTTCTCAGGGTCTGTCATATAAATTAATAAGTCATCCGCATATAACACTAGTTTATGCGTTTCGGGATCTCCTTCCACTCCTGCCTAACCCTGTTCTTTTCTCAGTGCCTGAGCCAGGGGTTCTAAATATATGGCAAACAGGAGGGGTGACAGAGGGCATCCCTGTCGAGTACCGCGAGACAACTTGATAGGAGGGGAGAAGTAGCCATTTACCCTGATAAAAGCCCTAGGGTCGGAATACATTAATTTTATTATTGTAATAACCTGTTCAGGTATTCCGACCTTCTCCAATACCGCCCACAGGAAGGACCATTCGACTCTGTCGAACGCCTTCTCTGCATCCAACGAGAGGAGCAGAAAAGGTGCCCGATTTCTCTCCACCCTGTGAATCAGATGCAGGGTTCTTTTAATGTTATCCTGCATCTGCCGGGCAGGAACAAATTCTGTCTGGTCTAAATGCACTATATGTGGTAAGAATTCTTTGAATCTGTCTGCCAGAACAGATGCAAATATTTTATAATCTATATTGAGTACTGAGATTGGCCTATAGGATGAGCAGGATGTTGTGTCTTTGCCTGGTTTTAAAAATGCTCGCTATGTAGGCATATCTCCATGAATCTGGAATTGCTTTACCTTGCTGCACCTCCCTATATGTCTCCATCAGAATCGAAATTAGGTCTTGTCCAAAGGTTTTATAAAATTCACCGGAGTACCCATCCGGGCTTGGGCTTTTACCGGCCTTTAAGGCCTTGAGTGCCCGATTCACTTCCTGCTCAGAGATTAGTTTTAACAAAGTTTGTTTTTGTTCACCTGTTAATGTCTGAAGCCCGAGCTCCTGCATAAAAGACTCTATCTCCTGGGGTTGTAATGTTTCCTCAGAGTGATATAAAGAACTATAAAAGGTTTGAAATGCTTGTTCAATCTGTTTGGGAAGGGATACCAATTTGTTAGTTGCTGGGTTTCTGATTTGGGTTATATTAGAACGTGTCCTATGCTGCCTAAGCCTGTGTGCCAATAAACGAGTAGCTCTAGGGCCCTCTTCATAATATTTTTGCTTAACAAGCTGCAAGGCTAATTCTGTGCGGACATCTAGAATCCCTGTATTTGCTCCTGGTGGCCTAAGGAGAGGGAGAACCTCACATCTCCTCACCGCATGTTGGGCCTGAAGTGTACCTATATTGCTGCTGGAGTTTATCTAAATGCTTCTGTTGCTGCTTTTTGTGGTGCGATGCATATTTTATTATATCCCCCCTCAAAATCACTTTCAGAGTATCCCATAAGGTGCTCTTGGTAACTCCTTGGTTGTTGTTTTCCGAGATAATTTGTTTAACTCTCATCTGAATCATATCTCTAAAGTCTTTTCTGTTTAAAAGAAAGTTATTAAGTTTCCATAGAGTGCTAACCCTCTCCCTCTCTCCCCAAGACACCCTCACTGTGACATAAGAATGATCAGAGAGAACTGAGGGAGACTGCACACACTCTAGTATCTTATGTAAATATTCCTTAGGGGCATGTATGTAGTCTATACGTGTATAAATCCCATGTGGGGAAGAGAAGTGCGTGTACTCCCGTTTGTTAGTGTGTAAATGCCTCCACACGTCTACCCATTGAGCTTCCCAGAGGAAAACCTGAGTCGTCCTTTGTGCGGGGCTTTTTCTATACACTCTCAAATTTGTAGTGTCCATAGGGGACATCGTCTGGTTATGGTCCCCTCCTAATACCAGCATTCCCCTATGTACCTCCATAACCTTTTGAAGCAGTGACTTTCTTACTCCGCTCCCAGCACCACGAGGAACATATAACGAAGCGAGGGTAATGTCCTGGCCTTCTAGTTGTCCTACAGCTATTGCTAATCTACCTTCTGGGTCTGCATACGAGTTCAATAGTTGGAATGGGATATTTTTGGGAACCAAGACTGCTGCACCCCTTCTCTTACCTTTCCGAAACACTGAGGCCACTATAGTGGTAGATCCAAATTTCAAGAGCTTTTGATGTTCTTGCTTACTTAAGTGAGTTTCCTGCAATAGTATGAAAGCTGGTTTCAGTTTTTTAAGGGAGCAGATTACTCTGTATCTTTTAATAGGGTTGTTAAGCCCGTTAACATTATGCGAGCATATTAATTTCGTGGGGGTCTTACTCATATATATGGAACATAAATCTTACACCTGTCTCCCATAAACTTATCTGGACTCCAGCAAGCAAAAGCGTATCCTTTCCTAGTACCAGTAGGGTGAAACATAACCTTCCTCCCATACCTCCCTCGGACTCTCTTCTTCCAGGCACCTGTGATTTCTGAGGTATACTACTACAAACCAAAAAGATAATCTTTACAGTAATTATAACATATTTGTCTGAAAGAAACACTATCAGACTTATAGCCAACAACAAACTACATAACCTATTTACAATTGTACTTCCAGAAAGGGGAGTGATACTTCTCACTCTCCGAAACAGAAACGAAAGTCCCCTGGGAGAAAGGTGGCCAAAAACTTAGCCAGGCCTCCCCGACCTCTCCTGCGTGCAGGCGAGGAGTGCAAGGTGTGCCACCCAGTGAGGAAACAGACCACTTGCCTCCATTAGCAAGGTCCGAGCTCTTCAAACTCCAATCAAGCGCTATTAGAGAGAGATAAAAAAATATATATATATTTTATTTTATGTACCTTGGGGGGGGGGAGAGGGAAGGAGAGGAGAAAAATGGGAGAAGGGGTCTTAGACAAAGTGGGAAGGTACGGGGAACAGACAAAACTAGAGCAAAAATTTTTTTGACCACATTAATACCGAGATCATTTGCATTCCAGTTCAAATAGTGTCTTTATCCATAATACAGTTTATAAATCCTGTACAGTTAGAGGGCTACTGTGGACTAAAAATTATTTATTATCTATTATCTGTAGGTTTTCATAGACAGTCCATCCTTCCAGAACTTGTACAGGAGCTACTCAAAAGAAGGGAATATTCAAAAAGATCTCCTTGTTTGTGGAGTAAAAGAGACATGATCCCTGAAATACTTAGCTAAGCTTAATCCTTATTGTCGGTCAAGTGTTCTGGTCATTTACTACGTCTTTCCCAGTAGGATTCTGCACTTTCCGAAGACTCTCCTTAATGTTCTTTATAGTATTGAGGACATCCCAATGCTTATTGAAGCCTTCTCTCTTTCGTGCGCTCCTCTGCCAGCTCGAGCGCGGGGGACATTTTTCTTGTTGCACCGGACCTGGCGTCTGGAAACTCCAACCCTTACTCTTTAGTTCCGGGTGTATTTCTTCTGGAGACGTGTAGCTTTTATTACTGGAATCCCAGAACACCCGAAAGGTCGCCGGGTAAGGAGTCTGAAAGCGAACTCCGTGTTCTTTGAGTACCCTTAATATGGGTGCAAATGCTGCTCTCCTCCTCATTATTTCAGTTGGATAATCATTATCAAAGAGGAGTTTGGCTGAGTTGTAAGTGACGTTTTTCTTAATCCATGCAGCCCTTAGAACGGTTTCTTTGTCTCTATAGCTAGAGAATTTCAAAACTACAGATCTAGGTCTTGCATCCTTGTTTGTGGGTTTTTGTGTAAGAGCTCTGTGGGCCCTTTCGATTCGAAACTGAAACGTAGGCGGAAGGTCCAAAACATCCCTGAGCATATCTGTTAAGAAGTCCTCCATTTTCCCCGTTTCAGAGTCTTCTGGGAGACCATATATGCGTAGGTTGTCTCTGCGGGACCTGGCTTCCAAATCCAGTAGTTTCTCATGTAACACCGCATGCTGATCTATCATGAAGTCCACGGCCCTATGCAAATTCTGGGTCTCCTCTGCTATCTCGCTCGTCGTGGTTTCGAATCCATCCAACCTTTCTTCCACATCTGCAAGTCGATTTTGCAACAAGTTGAATTCTTTTTTATTTTCCGCTCGAAATGCACGGATTTCAGACAAAAGCATTTCAAACCGTGATCGGGATAATTTCTCTCCTTCTCTGTCAGTGTCCATATCACCCATGGTACTGCTTGCAGGCGAAACACTACGACTGGGGCTAGGCCTTCTTTGCGATCCCATTGCATCCGCTCGTCCTTTATGTCTCCCTGAGCGCGATTTAGCTCCCTTTTTGCCTCCAAACATTCTCTGATTTGTAGTACCTTAAATTTAAGCCTTTCTTGTTTTAGAGACTTTGTTAAACGGACCTTGCTGGAGCTCCTCTAACAAACGGCCATTCCTAGGGTGACGTCACCGGAAGTCAACCAATATACTTTCCAAAGGAAAGGAAGAACACACTTCAAAAGAAGGAATATAATTTCATATGTACGTACAAACTCCACCGCCTTGCTTATCTAATCTGTTTTTATGATAAAACTTAAAACCTGGAATTTCACTGGACCAAATTGAGGATGCGTCCCACCAAGTTTCAGTTACTCCCACCACACCTATATTTAAAGTTTTACATTTGGCTTCGAGTTCTGCTAATTTGAGTTGGTTTAAAGATCTTGCATTCAAAGCTAGGAATTTACATTTAGTTGTAATAATATTTTGGTAAGTATTCAGAGACTTGGGAATAGACCCATTCTCCCCCATTGTGTTTAGTTTAAACAATGATTTATGATTTTAGTGATACTTTTCCCTATAAGTGTACTACCTCTATGACTGAGATATAAACCGTCCCAGCAAAACAAGGAAGAACAATCTGAAAATCATTCCCAGTGGGTAATATAGGGTATATCCTGCTTAAAACACCACTTTCTCAGCCATTCATTTAGGGCTTTGATTTTCTGCGTCATGGTAGATGTTACTCTTGGGACAAGTAGAATTTCAGATATACATACACAACATCCCCTATCAAGTAACAGGTTACATAATGCCACATAGTCCTGTTGTAACTGATTAAATGGGGTGTTGTTTATATCATTAACACCAGCATGTATGATAACCAGTGGATTTTCCCCCGCATTTTGTAAAATTTTAGGCATCATGGAGGCAATGTCAGATGCCCTGGCCCCACGGAAGCTAGAACAAGTGCGGCTGCTCTTGTCACTATTGCATACTGCCCTGTCAATGTGCTTAATGATTGAATCTCCAAGGACTAACACTTGTTTTGAGACAGTAGGGGTACAAGAATCAGAAACAGGTGACTATTTAACACACTTGAAGTGATTAACTTAATAGGTATTGATTTGGTAGCTTGAGACTTACTAGGACAAATATTCATGGGCATTAACTCCTGATTGAAAAGTGTTTTTAAACCAAACAGAGGATGATGCACAGGATAAATCATGTAGCACTTCATTATTTGATACAGTCAATTGCTCAAACCTATTACGAGTTTCAATAGGGGCACTATTGTGTATTTGACCACCTCTCCTTTTTTTAAGAGGCTTTGTGACAATGGTCCAGTCATCATTATCATGAGAAGAGGCGGATAATCATCCACCTTATAAGAGGGGCAGAGGCAACAGGTACTAGTACTAGTCGTTACAATTGTCTCCTCATCAGGAGGCATAGAAATGATACCTAAATGTGAAGGAAATTGTTCATTAGAATGAAGTTGTTCATCCATAAGATCAATGTAACTTTCCAGTTCCCTAATATCAGTAGAAACTGGTTTAATATTAAGCAGAAATGCTCTCTGCTTCAGAGTAGTAATCAGATGGCAATTAGCATATACATACTCGCTCCCATACTTTCCCTCACTATACATCAAACATTGCATACACTTACTAAGTTCTTTTCCATTATTAAAGGTGTATATTTACTAAGTAGAGGATATGCTAAAATTATCTTATCAAGTTTGTCTAATGTCCAGCAGTTTCAGTGTGCCCAGCGGACACAGCAGACCTGCATAGCATACGTGTCTCTGCACGTGGCCCTGCAGACGCTCACTAGATGGGCTGGTTTTAAGCTGAAAAACCGGAAGTAAGCATCCATTCACTTCCGGTTTCAGCGAAGTAAAAATAATAATATTTACTTAAATTCAGCAAGATTCTGTGAGTTGAAGGTTTACAAGCCCTTAAAAGGGCAAGAGAACCACCAGGCAACAGTGCTTTTAACAGAGAGATGTTGTTTTGGGGTAGGAGGTATACTAGCCTATTGCTAGTCCTCCAAGTTCCCACAATGCTCTTCTATTCACTGAAGAGTCAGTTACAAGCAAATGGTACCACACAGGGTTGACAAAACCAATGTTTCTCTATGATCCTTCCCTTCCTACTGCCAAACAGGAAGTTCCTGTTGACAGTCAAATCCAGTGGCTATAAAAGTAGAACTGGCTTAGGGTGGGTGGGAATGGAGCGCAATTAGTAAGAAAAAAGGCTAGCAACAGGGAGTTGTAATTTGAGTCACCTGCTTTTATAGTGTCTAAGCCACACCCCCAATTAAGCTCTCTCTCCTCCTACTGGTTTAGCAAAGTTTACAAGAAACCTTTAAAATGTCCAAAACCCCCTGTGAGAGATGCTATCCTGCATACTCTAGCTCTTCAAGAACCATGCTTTGAGTCTGAGAGACTGGAGATTTGGGTACCAAATCCTGCCCTGGGAGGATGACAGGGAGGAACTGCCATGGACAGCAGCAGAGGGTACCAGAGTTGCCAGACCAAATCTGGAGCCACTAGTATCACTGTGCAGGGCAGAGACCTGATCTTTATCAGTAGTTTGAAAATCAGAGGAAAGGAAGGAAAGGCACATAGAAACCTGTTTGTCTTATTTAACAGGACAGCATCTTGAGGAACAGACCCCAAGATTGGTGGTCTGCAACAGAAAAGAGGGAGCTGATGATTGTCTGGGGATGCAAAGAGATCTATCTCTGGAGTGCCCCATCTCTTGAAAATGATCTGAAGAACCTGGTAATTCAGAGCCCACTTGTGGTGACCCTGAGAGATCCTGCTGAGGGCGTCTACCATTGTCCTTCCCTGGCAGATGCACTGCTACCAGAGAGGCCTGAAGGGAGTATGCCAACGACCATACATTCATGGCTTCCATGCACAAGGCCATGGACCAAGTGCCCCCCTGCTTGTTTACGTACCACATGGTAGTGGTGTTGTCTGTCCTGACCTGCAGCACTTTCCCTTGAACTGATTCTGAGATTGCTTGAAGGGCTAGGATACAGCCTTGAGTTCTAGAAGGTTGATGTGGAGAACAGACTCCTGCTGAGACCAAGTGCTCTGTACAGTGAGGTTCCCCAAATGAGCTCCCCACCCCCAGAGGGATGCATCTGTAGTGAGAAACAGCTGAAGGTACCTGGTGGAGGAAGGGAACTTCCTGTCTGAGGTTGTCCTTGTCCAGCCACCACTGGAGAGCCTGGACAAGAGACTGAGTCACTGGAATCAATTTGGTAAGTGGATCCCTTTTTTGAGACCAGAAGGCCCTAAGGTGAAACTGGATGGCCCTCATTTGGAACCTGGCTCCCGGCACTACTGCAGTGGAGGCTGCCATGTGGCCTAGACGTTAAAGAAAATGCCTGGCTGGCCGAGACACACAAGGTTTGAAAGAGGCTGCCAGATCTGTGAGAGCCTGCACCCTTGAGAGGGGAAGAAAGGCCTTTGCCTGAATGGTAAGCAGTTCGACCCCTATGAAGGTGAGAAGCTGAACCAGTTTCAGTACTGACTTGGAAAGATTGAAGAAACCCTAGAGAACCCAGAAGCCTCTGGGTAACAGCCAGGGCTGACTTGACTTGGTCTGAGGACTGGCTTACAATGAGTCAGTCATCCAGACAGGGAAATATGGAAATGCCCTGCCTTCTGAGAAAGGCCACAACCACTACTAGGCATTTTGTAAATACTCTGGGAGCAGATATCAGGCCAAAGGGCATTGCTCTGAACTGGTAATGACATGAGGGCAACTTGAACCTGAGGTACTTTCTGTGGAAATACCTGATAGGGATGTGGAAATAGGCATCCTTGAGATCCACAGAGGTTAGCTAGTTTCCTGGTCTCAGAGAGGGAAGACTCATTCCCAGAGACACCATCTTGAACTTTGGCTTTTAGAGATTTTTTTTCAGATATCTTAGGTCTAGGATGGGTCGCCACTCTCCAGTCTTTTTTGGGGTAAGGAAGTACCTTGAGTACAATCCTTTCCCTCTGTACAATAGAGGCAGCTGCTCCACTGCTTTTTGGAGCAACAAGGAAGAAACCTCTGCCTCTACAGCAGCTGTTTCCAGAGGTGTGGAAGGCCTGAAGGACTTTGCTCTTACATTGGGGAATCTTTTGAAGCTGAGAGTAAGTCATTGGCTTACCACTTCCAGGACCCATTTACCTGAAGTGACAGATCTCCACTCCTGGAAAAAGTAAGCCAGCCTGCCCCAACTGGAACAGAGGAGGCAACCCAGTCTGACACATCAAGGTGTCTGCTTGGCAGGAGTCTTAGCTTTAGAGGTGGATGCAGCCCTGCTTATCCCCCTTCTACCTCTCCCTCTGAAGAACCCCTCTGATGAAAATCAGAAGAAGCCTGAGCCTGGTAAAAAGGCATGTGAAAAAGCCTACTCCTGCCAGCCCTAGACTGCTGCTTTTGAGAAGTGGCCTGCCTTTTCTTGGCCACTGCACTGGTATGTGGTCCTATATTCATCCATTTTTTCATATACTCCTCTGTTTGTTGCCCAGAGAGTTCTGTGTGACAGGAAAATCCATGGCCTTAGCCTGGGTGTCCAGTGATAGGCTAATAGATCTGAGCCAGGCAACCTCCTTAGAGAGACAGATGTAGACATGACCCTTGAAGACACATCATTTGAGTCCACAGCAGCATGGAACTGAACCTTGGATGCCTCTATGCCATTTGCAGCCGCCTGCTCCAGCTCCTTGACTAGCTGGGGAGGGGCATTCTTAGCTAGTTCCAGAATTGTATCCCACCTCGACTTCTGGTACCTAACCGCATAGGCCATATAAGAGGCCTGCCTGAGTCCCAAAGAGGATGTCAAATACTGTTTTTTAACCATAGCATCCACCTTCCTGGAATCCTTATCTGGGGTGTGTGAAGCCAAGGGTATATTAGCTTTGTCACAGGCAGCAGCCTGTACTACCCCAACATGGCTGCAACAGTTATATAGGAATTCCATCCCAGTGCCTGACAGCATATACCTCCTGTCCATCTTTTTATCCACAAGAGGTACAGAAGTGGGGATCTGTAGAATTTTTTGAGTCTGTTTCCCCAAGGATTTATGAAGGGGAATAGACAGCCTCTTTGACTCTGGGATATCTATCATTTCCACAAAGTCAGGCTCCTCTTCCTCTTCAGAAGCTTCCACAACTGGGGGCTGAAGAGTTTCTGCCACCTTTTTGTAAAACAAAAAGTGTGAGGGGGACTCAGAGAGTCTGGGAGGAGAAACATTGTTAGGCCTGTCTGGGGAAATGTCAGGCTCTACTGGCTCACCTAGGCCTCCAAAAATTATCATCATCTTCTCCATATTCTGGATCTCCTTCCCATTCAACATCATAATAAGCCTCCAGATCATAATCCAACGGGGCTGGAACCGACTGAACTGATCATCTTCCAGAGGGTGCCAGTTCGGTTGGAATAGGGTGAAGCGACTGAACTATACTAATCGCCTTTGCAGTTTCTTCAGTGGCTAGGATCTGTGGGTTCGGATCCAAACCAATCGACTTCCTTTTATGTTTTGCAGAAACCTATCCCTCCGAATTGGATTTTCTTTTGCCCAAGGAGGTATTGCCTGTTTCAGCAGGCACCTCCTCAGATACGGTTGGAACTGAACCAGGCTGGCCATCCGGGTCAGCTATTTGTCGGCCACTCTTTCCTTAAGCCTAGCTACTCTTTTATCCAGCGTGGCTTTAGGGAAATTCTCACAAATTTGGCAGTCTGTTTTAAGGTGGTCAAACCCCAGACAATAAACACAGACAGGGTGAGGGTTAGCCTTAGCAAAGGCCTCCCCACACTCCATGCAGTGTTGAAACCCAGTGGGACCGGTTTTATTTTTGGGTTTCTCAGACACTGCAACAGAATAAAATTACCCTGAAAAGCGTTCAAGCCAGGCAACTACAAAATCTTTCGGTCACCAACCGGTTCAATTGTTGTGGAAAACAAAACAGAATAAAACTTTGTTTGTTTTTTTTTTTTAGACCAAACGATTCCGTACACCAGGAAGAAACACAGAAATAAAAGAATTTAGAAATTAAGTCGGTTCCCAACCGGACCGACTGGAAAGGAACCGAGAAAGAGAAAAACAATTTCTTTTACAACTTACCAAATCACTATCTACCACTAAACACTACCTGTACCATGGACAGAGATCCGATGACCGAAAAATAAATAAATTGGTTAAGTTTTACCAACGGATTACTATACCGAACACGAAGTAGCAAGGAGAAACTCGCCAAAGCGTCTTCACAATAGGGTGGAGTAAAGAATCTGACGATTACACTGGAATGTACCAGGGACAGAGGTTTGAAAACCAAGCTCAAGCTCAACATTCTATGCTTTGGCATAGAGTTAACCCTTTCCTCTCTCTGGGACAGTTCAAGTGCTGAGGCTAACTCCATATTGTCAGAATACAGCAAGACTTCATGTTTGAATAATTATTTCCGACACTGGGATGCCCACTCCCAGTGTCGGATGCGCCACCCACCTAACATATTAATGTTCTTTGCTGACAACGGGGTGTCCAATCCCTGTGTCGGTAATGGCATGCGCCCCTCCTTACTGTAGCACACTGGGAGCCCACCCCAGTGTGCCTAAATGTTTATTTTTTTTTCCCCCTGTAAAATAGACAAGCAGTCCTCTGTAGTCTTTTTATTTTATTTAACCTGTAAAACAGAAATGGTCCCTCACGGTCTCCCGTCCCCCTCCCCAACCGCACCCTCTCTGTGCACCCACCTCCCCGCACCCTCTCACCCCATACTTACCTCCGGAGGTCGGGAGCAGCGCTCTTCTGCGGCGTGGGACATGTCTACACTCTTCAAAAGCCAACCGCAAACTGAAGAACTGATGGTAAGCTTTACAATGGGGGGTTTCAACTTAGGTTGATATCTCAGCAGCTTTTGGAATTTTGGCCCAAATTTTCAACATGGGGTTCTTGGGGCCCCATCCCGTGACCATGTCAATGACATTTCGTTACTCGGTCCTGAAAGGTGATTTCTCAGTCGCTGCATGGAATCACCTTTTGGGGCAGATTAACAAAACAACAGCGCCACTGTTCATGAGGGGAGGTCCCAAAAGCCCATGTTGCAATTTGGTGAAAAAAGTCCAAACAATGACTGCGTTACGAGCATACGTTGCGCAGTTTCTATGCACGCTCGTAACTTTGCCAATTGTTTATATTTTCACTACAGATTTTCAACATTGCCATTGTTTCACACCTCCTCATTTTTCACATCCTGCTTGAAACGTGTTTTTACACCTGTGGCTCAAAATGGCGCAGTTGCTGTGGTAAATCAACTTTTGGGACAGATTAACAAAATCACAGTGCCACTGTTCATGAGCAGAGGTCCCAAAATGCCCATGTTGAATATTTGGTAAAAAAAATTCAAAAAACGATTGCGTTATAGGCATGTGTTGCGCAGTTTCTATGCACGCTCGTAACAACACCAATTTTTCATATTTTCACTCCAGATTTTCAACATTGCCATATTTTTACACCACCACACCACCTCATGAACAGTACAGCTGCCATTTTCACATCCTGCCCGAAATGTGTTTTCGTACATATGGTGCCAAATGGCGCAGTTGCTATGCAAAATAACCTTTTGGGTAAGAAACTGATAGTGCCACTGTTCATGAGGTGGGCTCACAAAAAGCCCATGTTGAAAATTTGGAGTGAAAATACCAACAAATGCCCGGGGCGTTAGGGTTTCCAACCGTATCACCCCACCCTGTAGAGATTGACAGGCATCGGGGGTGTGACTTGAGATCGTTGGCTGTAATGCTCATGCCATTCCACCCCCACCCTGCAGCCAGTGACAGGCATCGAGGTGTGCCTTGGAGTCTTCAGCCCCAAGGTTCACCCCGTTCTCCTATACTGCACCCATCTCAGCGTATTTCCTTATGGAATGTGGTGAGCGTAAGGCCTGAAGACCCCAAGGCACACCGTGACACCTGTCAGTGTCTGAAGGGTAGGGTGAAGTGAAATGGCATGAGCGTTATGGTCAAAGACCCAAAGGCACACCCCCAGTGCCTGTCAGTACCTGCAGGGTGGAGGTGGGGTTGGTGTCAGTTCAATACTTCACTGCCATTCCTATTATGTATCTCTCTAACTCCTGCACTACCAATGCCAATGCCAGCAAGCCAACATTCGGCACTGACAAATGCTTGTTTATCTTTTCCTTTGACTCAGCTGAAGCCCCAGCAGATTGCTCCTTAGGTGTGTGCATGTTGAACAAGGAGCAGCAGCCCCCATAAACTTGAGCTCTGCCAAGTTTGACTTTTTGTAAGCACTATACTTCAAAGGCATTTTCTAATAGGGGCCAGTGTCCTGAGTGTCAGAAAGCAGCTTGTTTATAAAACGGGTGCTGTAAGACTAAGTAATTTTAAGTATAAAATATAAAACCATGACTCTGGGCATGTGCATTAGCACTGACTCTAACATGCATGCCTGGAGCCATGGCTTTGCATTTTACATGTAAAATATCTTACGTTATGGCACTTGTTTTTATAAGCAAGCTACTTTCTGGCACGCAGGACACTGGCCCCTATTAGAAAATGCCTTTGGAATATAGTGCTTACAAAAAGTCAGACTCAGCAAAGCATGAGTTTATGGGCGCTTCAGCACCATGTTCAATATGGACGTGCCTACAAAGTGGCCCACTGGGGGTTCAATCAGGTCAGAGAAAAGAAAAATAAGGTAAAACAAAGACTACATTATAGCTGGCACTTTGAATGGGAAAGCTAGTGCTAGGTATGGCTAAAACAGTCGGGTTTGACAAAAAAACTAAAAAAAATCAGCTAAAAGCTGACAGTGCCCCTTTAATAAATGGTTATAAACAACAATCTGGTGTCATCCGTCTAAAATATTATATTTGCCAGCTGTTTTCGGTATTAAACAGAACTGTTTCAGCATTCCATATAATCATACCAATAACCCTGATGTCAGAATGATGGTATTATGACTCTCTGATGTTAGAAATATGTTATTATGAGTTTTTGGTGTCACTGATTTCCTGTGACAATAGGGTAATAACCTTAAGTCATGGTGGGTTGTGAAGGACGAGGTAAAGCTCAGGGCCTTAGCCACCCAGGAAGTGAAGTTATTGCAGTGCTGCCGCATACCCAGAGTGAAATATTGTACTTACGACATTCAGAAAAGGTCAAAGGGGTTATAAAATTGAATCACAAGTAACACAGTAGATCAATCCCCAGTAGGATGCAGACAAGGCCATTCAGATTTGTGAGCAGGACTGGCAAAATTTATGAGAACAAGGCTGGCAGGTCACGGCTTCCCTGAACTGGAGGGAGCATTGGTGGAAGGTCATGGTTAGATTTTTTCACAGCACAACGATTATTAAACTTTTCAGAGAGGACGTATGAGGTACAGAGCTATGCTGAATGGGATATGGACAGACAAGGTCCCATTTTCATATCTTTTGGGGCTGTCTGGGAAAACAACAATTCTGAAAACAAGTACACAGGGAATAACTTCAAATTAGGTCTCCCAATTCTAAGCAAATGTTCTCATCTGGTGTTGGGAATACCAGTACCTGCTATAGATGGGTGAAGAAACCACACTCTATTTGCAATGCTGTGCCTGGCAGCCCTAAAGGGTATGACATCCCTCTGGTTGATGACCCCCCTGCACACACTTCTTTAGAGTGCTGGATGATACTGGTGAAGGAGATGCAGTGAATGGTGCAGCTAACGAAGATCTTGAGGTCAGTTCTTGACAAATTCACAACACAGTGGCAAATCTGGGATGACTATAGGAGGGACTATTGGATGGATTATATGGCATCAAAGTGGATCAGGTCTATCCTAGGAGGGGGTACTTCCTTTACCCTTTACCCCTTGTTTCAGTTTTGCTTCCTGCTCCCCATGTTGTTATTATATTTTCCACTTATTGTAATTGCCTACTGAGATGATTGGGGGGAGGGGGGTGATGGATATATGGGTTATGGGATGATCTTCATATCCCTCATACAAATTAGTACCAGAGCATCACCCTTTTTTATTTCTCCTGAACTGACCATTTGGAATAAAGAGTGAAGCTCCAGTTCTCGGTTGTTCTGTTTTGTTCATGTTAAACATGGTTCACTGCTGTTTAAATACAACAGCCGTGAGCTACAGCAACTTAGAAGATGCTTTAAATGTAACAGATCCTATGTGTGCAGTTACATGTGATTTTGCTCTGTGTCATGCCTTGTAATGTGCAACTGTATGCCATTTGCCTGAATAAAGCCGAGTTTAAGAAAGGGGTTATAAAACCTTGTAACTCACAGTCACCTACAGTACTGTTAAATCTAGATTTTATTATTCTGTTTTCTCTTTTTCTCCCCCCTAGTTCTCCCAGACTCCACCCGGACATATGGTGCCACCATTCTCCAGCTGGGAGAGTGGGTGGCTGTCTCCACAGTCAAACAAACTGGCACACACTGTGATTGCCGTACGTGTGTGTGTGCATGTGTGTGTGTCTGAGTGCGTGCACATGTGTGTATGTGTGCCTGAGGCCTGTACGCTCCCTTTTGAGGAGCCAAGAACCTCACCTCCGTAACATACCCAGGCAGTGCCATTGTGGGATTCAGGGACTATAAGCATTTTGACTGGCAGTGCTGCTTTAAAAATTAAGGATTTGTAAATTTTCCATGTTGAATAGCGCATTGCTTTATAAAGGCTTTAAATGCAAAAACCTGTGATGAAAGAGATCATAGGTTTGAGTCCCACATGTGAGCAATTCACTTGGCCACCCAGTGCTTCTATCTCTCTCTGCTGTCAAAATAGGTGGCAGTAGGACTCACTGAAAACAAGATTTAGCATTTCAGATGGGCTTTCCTAGGTAAATATACAGACAGAAAAAAAAATGGAACCAGTCTCCTTTTGTATTGCAAAATGACCCCAATCTTGAATGTTCAGGCACTTACCTCTGATTCTTTGTAATAACGTTCTGGAATTTCATCACAAGCAATGTCAATAAAGCACACTTCTCTCTCAAGGTCTTTGGCTTCAGTGTCAAAGATCTGTGGAAGTTTAAGAAAAAGTCCTTATAAAATACCGACAAAATGCTTAACATGTTCTTGTTAGTAATAAAGCAATTTTGCTTTGCTTTATTAAACCAGTGAACCACACTGTAAAGAGTACAAGTGCTCATTCTGAAATGAAACACAATATCAAGCTAGAGATGCTCCAGAGCTAGCGAAATGGACGGTCTATTCCCTTTCTAACAGTACACAACTCTGTAAATTAGTTTCTTGCTTGATTCTATCTCCTTTCCATTACCCTTCACAAACAAAACAGAATATTTAAGTGATGTGTCCTGTGAGACAGAAATTATTATGGACGCTTTCTATGTAAAGTGTATTCATTAGCAATGTTATACACATTTCTCAAATTA
Source organism: Neoceratodus forsteri (assembly GCA_016271365.2). Lineage (NCBI taxonomy): Eukaryota > Metazoa > Chordata > Ceratodontiformes > Ceratodontidae > Neoceratodus > Neoceratodus forsteri. The sequence continues at coordinate 350,427,150 of JADMNL010000024.1, forward strand.
GAGAAGGTAAGTTGTTTAGCAGAAAGTCAAAAGCCTGGTGGGATGACTGTCTGGGTTAATTCTGTTATGAGGTTGACAGTACAGTATATAGCACAGACAGGCTACAGCGTCTGCCGTACAGATTTTACAACAGTGCCATATCAGTGTACCTGTGGGATAATGGTTGTAGGAGGATGTGGATGGTTTGAGGCTGAAGCTAAACATACTGAGGGTGTCTGGAAAAATCAGTGGATCCCATTCTCATTCGCATCAGCTGGTACTAGGTGGCACAATGGATGACTCTGCGATCCCATCGAGCTATGCTAATTGTGGTAGGGGGGAACCCGTGAATTCATTCTCGTATGGTCACAAACAGGATTGTGACTGTGGGGGAAAGGGGCGGGGCCCGGGCCACCATGCAAATAAACTGAAGAATTATTCACAAAAAGCATGGCAGCAAGCCTGGTCACAGAGTTACTGCCTTGTAGAACTGGGTAATATCAGCTGGGGGGGGGGCGGCACCATGCGGCAAAAGGGCACAGTTCACTGATAACTGGACCCAGAGTGGGGGAAATGCCAACCACAATAGGGCTGCTGACATGCCAGGGCTAGAGGAGGGGTTGCCATGGGACACCATGGACTTAACCTTTGTCTGGTGAGTGGGTGGTGGACCACTGGACCACCTAAGAATCTGGCCATTGGGCCAAAAAGGAGGCGGTATTACTGGCTTACTAAGGCCCAAAAGGTATGTGGACACGTCCAGGTTTACAAACCGTGCACTTACAGCAGTGACATGCTGGCAGCTTGGCACTGCACAGTGCCATTCCCAAACCCAGCTGCTGAAATAATCTAGCATGTTCAGGGATGCGAACTCTGGACCTGCAAAATATCTGAATGTGTGGTTTGCATTCTACCTTGGTTGCAAGGGGGGAGGCACTGGGTTTACATTGGTGCATCCAGCTTCTACCTGTTTTGTGCCACCAACCATAGAGACTTAGAATTGGGTCTCATATACTAATCTTTTTTTTTTTTTTCTGTTTGTATTTTCTCCTCTGGCCACGCTTCGTCAGGTATCTACCTGGTCCTAGGGATGTACCTTGATCATGCCTATTGGTCCCAGGGTCACCCCAGGTCTCCATCCCCCAGCTGGCATCTCCCACAGTTATTCCCTCTCTGACAGGGCCCCAGACGGAAGGCCATCTCCCCTCCCCCAAAGGCAGCTCACTAATTGAAGCTAGGATCTGGTGGCAGCAGGCGCCAGGACCCAGAGGAGCCAAAAGAAAAAATTACTCCACCTAGTAATGTTGTTTCTTCTAATGGAGTCTTGCTATATTATAGACATTAGCAGTTTGTTCCAGCTCTAGAACTGCCCCGAGTGAAATGGTTAAAACCATTCCAAAATAGAATTTTGGCACGAGAGCAGCTCTATCTGTGTCACTTCAAACTTGAACTGTCAGATCTTACGAACCAAACTCACTAAGGTCTGTGTGAAGCTGTAACCTACACTAGCCAAATGGCTACCTAAATAATAACAACCATTGATGGTCCCAACACCCAAGACTCAAGTCAGGGACCAGAAATACTAACACCATTCTAATAATATGAAAATGGAACATAAGTATAATAAAACACACACACACGTACATACACACCCCAAAGTCCCAAAGGGGACAAAATGCTAACAGGACATAAGTAGTACCCACACTAATTGCCCGCACCCCAACAAGTAGAGGTTCTGAGAGGGCAGGTTGGGAGGTCTATAATATAGCAAGACTCCATTAGAAGAAACAACATTACTAAGGTGAGTAATTTTTTCTTCAAACAACATGAAGTCTTGCTATATTATAGACATTAACAGAATACACAGCAGTACCTCCATGGAGGAGGCAGAACCTACTTAGGGAATAGGCTCTGAAGAACAGCTGTATGAGCGAGACATCTCTCCTGGCCTGGACATCCAGGAGTAATGCTTGGTAAAGTGTGTACCGTTTTCCAAGTAGCAGCCTGGCAAATCTCTAATAAAGGGATATCTCTGGCAGCAGCTAGAGGCGCAGCTGTACCCCTGGTAGAATGAGCCCTCAAACCCGGAGGCTCTGCCCACTTTCTGATAACAAAATGGATACAAGAGACAATCCCATCTGGCTATTGATCTCTTAGTGGCAGGTCTGCCTTTCCCAACTTCACCATAGGTAAGGAAAAGTTGGAGGGATTCGAACCTGTGACCTTTGGTACGCTCTATATAATAACTAAGAGCTCTCTTAACATCCAGGCTGTGCAACCTCCTCTCACCCGAAGAGGAGTGATCAGTGAAAAATACTGGAAGGGAGATAGATTGATTAAGATGGAAATCTGAAACCACCTTAGGCAAAAACTTCCTATTAGTCCTAAGGACTACCTTATCCCTGTGGAAAGAAATAAAGTCAGTCTCCACTGACAAGGTTGCAATTCACTTATGCATCTGGCAGAAGTGATAGCCACTAGAGAAACAGTTTTCCAGGTTAGGTACTTAAGCTCTGCAGAAGACAGAGGTTCAAAAGGGGGTTGCATTAACTGGGCAATGCAAACATTAAGGTCCCAAGCAGGGGCTGGTTCCCGAAAGGAGGATTAGTATGGAGTAACCCTTAAAAACTTGGAAAACACAGGATGAGAGGAAAGAGGGATGACTTTCCTGCTGACACAAAAGCAGACAAAGCTGCCAAATGAACTCTCAGGGTAGCTGGTCTGAGACCCAAGGAATTAAGATGTACCATGTAATCTAACAAAATGGGCAATTCAGCAGATTCTGGGAAATATTTTCCCAGCACACCAAATGGAAAACCTTTTCCATTTAGAACTATAAGTAGCCTAGTGGAAGGCTTTCTGAAGCCTTTAGGATCTCAAGAACACCCTGAGAGAGGTGTAAATCAGCAAACTCTAACTCCTCAAGACCAGGCCTTGAGGTTGAGGGATTTGAGGTCCGGATACCAAACCCTTCCCTGGGCACAAGTCAACAGATTGTGATTCCTGGGGAGGCACAGGGGAAGATGGACTGTCAGAGACAGAAGGAGTGGGTACCAGGGCTGCCTGGCCCAATCCGGGGCAATCAGAATCACCCTGCAAGGCTGAGATCTGATTTTGACTAGTACTTTGAATAGGAGAGGAAAGGGAAAGCATAGAGAACTTCCCTCCCAATCCAGAGAAGGGCATCCAGGGACTAAGCCCAGCACTGGAGGCCTGCAACAGAACAGAGGAAGTTTGTGATTGTCTGGGGCTGCAAAAAGATCTATCTGAGGATGCCCCACCTGGCAAAAACTATCCCCAGCACTTGAGGATCCAGGGACCATTCGTGATGGCCCTGGGAAATCCTGCTGAGGGCATCCGCTAGGACATTGTCCTTCCCTGGAAGATGAACTGCTATGAGGGAAGTGTTCAGGGAACAGGCCAGAGACCACAACTTCATTGCCTCGGTGCACAAGGCCGAAGACCGAGTGCCCCCCCGGTTGTTGATGCACCACATTATTGTGGTGTTGTCTGTTCTGACTTGTATCACCTTGTCGTGGACAGATGCAGAGAAAGCTTGAAGAGCTAAAAAGACAGCTCTGAGTTCCAGCAAATTGATGTGGAGCAGAGATTCCTGGGGGGACCAAACTCCCTGAGTGGAAAGGTTGCCCATGTGGGCTCCCAACCCAGAAGGAAGCATCTGTAGTGAGAGTCAAGTCGTGAGAAGGGAAATGAAGGGACCCCACTCTTAAATTGCTCTGATCCTGCCACCACTGGAGAGCTAGGATCAAGGTTAGAGTCACTGGGACCAACTTGAAAGGGGGTCTCTTCTCTGAGACCAAAAGGTTCTCAAGTGAAACTGAATGTCTCTCATCTGAAATCTGGCTCCCTGCACAACAGCTGTGGATGCAGCCATGTGCCCCAGGAGCTGCAGAAGTGTCTTGCTGGTCGAGAGACTGCAGAGTGAAGGAAGAGCCAGAGCCACTAAATTCCTTATCCTTCTGGGAAGAAAGGCTCTGGCTAGCTTTGTGTCCAATTCTGCCCCTATAAAGGTGAGTACCTGGACTGGTTCCAGAACCGACTTTGGTAGGTTTAGCAGAAAACCCAGGGAGGTGAGAAGCTGCTGGGTGACCTGCAGGTGAGATTTTACCTGTTCTGGGGACTGGCCTACAATGAGCCAGTCGTCTAGATAGGGAAAAACAGCAATCCTCTGCCTCCTTAAGTGGGCCACTGCCACTGCTAGACACTTTGTGAATACCCTTGGAGCAGAGGTAAGGTCAAGGGCATTGCTCTGAACTGGTAATGACTGAGGGCAGTTCGAATCTGAGGTACTTTCGATGGGATCTTCTGATTAGGACATGGAAATAGGCATCCTTGAGGTCCAGGGAGGCTAGCCAGTCCCTGGCCTTAGGGAAGAAAAATCATTGCCAGAGTTACCATTTTGAACTTTGGTTTCAAAAGATGCTTGTTCAGATATCTGAGATCTAAAATGGGCTGCCATTCTCCTGTCTTTTTGGGGTAAGAAGTATCTGGAATACAGACCCCTGCCCTGATGCAGGGGAGGAACCCTTTCTACTGCTCTGAGAGCTAACAGGGATGAGACCTCTGTTTCCAGAGCGAGGGTCTCTGAAGCACTTGCAGGTAGAAAAAGTCTGCTTCTCAACTTGGGAAACTTTTTGAAGCTGAGAACCAGACCCTGGCTTACTACTTCCAGAACCCACTTGTCTGAGGTTAAAGAAGCCCAATTCTGACTGAAGTAAGCCAGCCTGCCCCCCACTGGTACAGGAGAATCGGCCCTGGGCACCCCATCAGGGTGCCTGTTTCACAGGAGCTTTAGGCTGGGGGGTGGGAGCAGGTCTGCCCACCCCTCATCTGCCCCTGCCTCTGAAGAAGCCCCTCTGAGCAAAGGCAGAGGAGGCCTGAGTCTGGTAGAAAGGCCTGTGAAAAGGCTTACCCCTACCCCTGGGGGCATGCCTTTGAGGAGTGGCTTGCCGCTCCTTAGCCTAGGCACTCTTGTAAGTAGTCCTATATTCATCCATCTTCTTCATGTAATTCTCTGTCTGCTCTCCAAACAGAGAATTTCCCACCACAGGAAAATCCATAGCATTAGTCTGGGTATCCTGTGACAAACTAGTACACCTGAGCCAGACCAACCTACTAAAGCTACAGATGTGGCCATGACCCTAGAGGAAACATCATTAACATCCACAGCAGCATGAAACTGAACCTTAGAGGCTTCAATGCCATCAGCAGCCACCTGTTCTAGTTCACTAGCCAGCTGGCCATGGGCCTGCTTGGCCAATTGCATAACAGTATCCCATCTAGATTTCTGATACCTAGCTACATAAGCCATATAATTTGCTTGCCTGAGTCCCAGAGAGGCTGCCATATACTGTTTTTGCCATGGCATCAATCTTCCTGGAATCCTTGTCAGGAGGATGTGAAGACCAAGGAATATTAGCTTTATCACAGGCAGCAGCCTGAACTACCTCAACATGACTGCATTGCTGAGAAAGGAATTCTGTATCAGGGCCTGACAATGTATACCTTCTGTCCATCTTTTATCTACAGGAGGCACATAATTAGGAGCTTTTAAAATTTTAATTGTTTGTTTCCTAAAGACTTATGTAAAGGAATAGACAATCTCCTAGACTCTGGAATATCCATCATTTCTACAAAATCAGGCTCCTCTTGCTCATCCACAGCCTCTTCTAAAGGAAGCTGGAGGGTTTCAGCAACTTTTATAAAACATAAAATGAGATGGGGACTCAGACAGCATAGGGGAGATTCTAAAGGTCTGTCTGGGGAGATGTCCGGTTCAATGGGCACACCCAGACCTTCCAGCCACATTCATACTGTTCATAATCCTCCTCCCTCCTCTGGTTCATAAAATTCCTCAATATCATAATCCTGAACCACTGGGGACGGACAAACCGACCTTTACCAGATAGTGGTGGTTCGGACGGACCCTGAGACAGTGACTGGACAATTTGTATGGCTTTTGCTACCTCTGTAGCAGTTGGAGAAAGAATTTTGGACTCCAGACCTGCTGATTTTCTTGTTTTCTTTACTGGAATTGGTTCCTCAGAACCAGCTTTTCTTTTGCCGAAGTCTGGCCCTGGTCAGAGGGCACTCCCTCTGGTTCGGTTGGCACCGAACCGGGCTGCCCATCCGGGTCAAGCGGACTTTTTGCCTCTGCCCCTGAGCCTGCCCAATCTTTTTCCAGGGTGGCTGCAGGGAAATTCACATACCTGGCAGTCTGACTGGAGGTGGTCAAACCCCAGACAATAAACACATGTGCTGTGTGGGTCAGCCTTGGCAAAGACTTCCCCACAAACATCACAGTGTTGAAACCCAGTGGGCCCGGTTTTTCTTTTGGGTTTCTCAGACATAATGCCAGCCTAACCAAAAACTTGCCCTTTTAACGGCAGTGCCAGGCAAGACACCCTTATCGGTTCCTAACTGTGTCACGGGTATTGGAAAAAAACGTAATAAATCCGTTTTTTTTAGAACCGATAAGAATCAGGAACCGCACTCTAAAATAGTAACTTTTAGTTTTAAATGAGTTTTAAACCCACTGATCGGTTCAAAACCGAACCGATAACTCACAAGTTCCACACAGACAAAACCTTCATTTACTTACGGTTACCACAGATAGAGCTTGAACGAGCGGTTTTGCGGTTAAAATAAAACTATTCTCGGTTAAATCCAACCGAGAAACACTTTTAAACCGAGAAATGAACCAAGCAGAAGGAGAAATCTCCGGAGCGACTGTTCACTGAGGCGGAGTAAAGAATCTGACAGTTCAAGTTTGAAATGACACAGATAGAGCTGCTCTCGTGCCAAAATTCTATTTTGGAATGGTTTTAACCATTTCACTCCGGGGCAGTTCTAGAGCTGGAACAAACTGCTAATGTCTATAATATAGCAAGACTTCATGTTGTTTGAAAACCCAGGCTGTCATGGGGTGGTGCCATGGGTTTTTCCCCTGGTTTTCTCCCACCCCCCCCAGTATGCACTAGCTCCCTTGGTCTATCACAGGAGTCACTGCAGCACTGATCATGCACCACCACCAACCCTCCCTGAATACAGCGACCTGTTGAGCAGCAGCTGCTGTGGTCAGGTCCGACATCCAATGCAGTGTCCTGAGCTCACACCTGAACTCAGGTCACCTGCACAGCAGTGTGACTCACTGCCGCTGGGGTGGCCTTCCCACTTACTAATATTGAGGTCAGTTTGGAGTCAGCAGAGTGATTCCTGAAAGAAAAGCAATTATAACATATTAGAAAATGGGCTTCAGAAATCCCGGGCTCTGACTGGCTGATAGCCCTGGCAAGGTGGGCATCTATCAGACAACAGAGCCCGGGCATTAAAAGTGCCAGTGTAACCCCTAGGTGGCGCTATCCCAAGGGCTACTAACCCTGCCTGCGTGGCTAGTAGCAGGTTAAGGGGCCTGAGTTCTGAAACGGGTGCCTCTACCCAGAGGTCAGGGTTGGTAGTGGTCAAATTAACCTGGGCACAGCCCTCCCGGACACTGTAACCCCCCTCTTTCCATTTAGCGGCCTGAGCAACATACGATAATCACTTTCACTGTACCCTTTGTACACTATACCAGTATCCACACTGTTTGCACTTACCACCAGGGCTGGTTCCTCTGGCTCAACCTTGGGGACCCCCTATAAAACAAGGTTATGCACAGTAAATAGCAACAGTACAGTACTCTTGGCACAAACTGGAACCACAGTCAGGTTAAATGCAGCAAAAAAGTCAGATCTGATTTGTTCTGGGGACTTGAACAAGGAAGGGGCGTAATCAGGTTGACTGGCTTAAAGGCTATATTAATCAAAAAGTTATGCATGCACTTTAAGTCCCCACACTGTCACACACTCTGGGTACCCAGGTAGAAAAATGGTGGGTTAGCCAGGAATGTTGTTCTGGTTGGGGCCCTGTGATGGAAGAAAGCAACATGCACAACACACACTACTTGTAATCTATAGCCGGAGGGCTCAGTTCATGACAGAAACAGCAACAAGACAGTCAGATGACAACACTTTAGATTTAGCTGTTGTTGCAGGGAGCTACCCTGATGTTTACTCATGATACCCAATACTGGACACAGGCAGGATGAAATTGAGACTACAGGTTGTCGAGCTGGAGTGCCCGGAGAAGCGGGGCCCACACAAATCACCGAGGCGTCATTCCTGTTCACGTGTTGAGTGGGGTGCTGATCCCCAGGCAGATCTCTTGTCAATGGCTTTCTCTGTGCAGCAGGTAGTCAGGCTGAGCCAGTGTGACAAGGCCCAGGCCCAATGGAGATGATTTTGGATTCAGTCCGTGGGGCTGGATGTGGCTTCCAGCATGCAGAATACAGTTCAAACCACAGTGGAGAACCAAATCGTGACCCACTAGCAGCACACAGCACATTTACACGTAAAAAAATTCTAATGCAGCTTCCAGCAAGCAGAATACAATTCAAACAACAATGGGGAACCAAATCACGACCCACTATAAGCACACAACACATTCACATGTAAGAAAATTCCACTGTGCCAGGCAAAAGGCTCTCCGGTCATAATTACAGAGTCTCTGCACAATCCGGGAGTTCAGAGGTGGCTGGAAGTCCAGACAGGCCGATCACATTCAGCAAATCTTCGGTCTTCTTCAGGTAGGAGCCTGGTCACAATTCAGTGGCTTACTTTGCTCTCCAAGTTCGGATTCAGACCGAAAAAGGCACAAGTTCCCTCTCAGGGACAGCAGGCAGGCATGCAGGCCAAAACTCAGGCCTTTTCGCAGTTCTCCCATGGAATCCACTATGGATTGTTGCTCGAACTACCTCGAGCTGTTACTTCTTTACTTCCCAACTTAGATCTAACTGGAACTGCAAGCAGTGTGGGACTTTCCCCAAGATCCAAAATGTTCAGTTGGCTGATCTGGCGGTCAATCACAAGAGCTCCCCCTCCAGGTTATTTTAGGCACCAAAAGCCCAAAACTACAAGTCCTACAAGTTTTGGCCCCACCAATCCCCTGTAGGCAGGCTCCATTTTAGAGTCCCAAATGTACTGATTGGCCCATTTTGCAGTCCAGGACCAAGATGATGGAAAGAAACAGAACTGTCCATGCTGCAAAGAAGGCAGGTTAGAACAAACTGAAATATTATTACTACTCTAACAAATGATCAGCAAACAAGTACATCTTCTAACAGTGCTCCCTCTCAGATTAATTATGACTGCAATCCAGGCAGTTCTTAAAGAGACAGGACACAGAGGCTATACAGGCACTCTCTCTGGCAATACATTTAAACTGCTAAAACGCAGAACACCAGCCTGGCAGTGAGCATTTAGGCAAGCTCAAGGAAGACTTTTTGGGAACCCCCATTTGTAGGGGGGTTACACCAGCTCAGCACAAACCTAATCACACAGATCAGTATGCAAATAGAACTCTCATTTCAAAATGGTAAAATTTTTTTCTTGCTATTTAGCGAGCGAGTTTGCGGCCTCCCCCCTTCCTGAATCCAGTACTATGTCATGAGCCAGAATAAGTAATAGCACATAACAAAAAAGTAAAGGCACAAACCTACAGTTATAGCGATCACCTGCATTCGTTGTCAAAAGCTCTACAGGCATCAGCGCACAGCCGCATCTTTGTCTCTCTCCCCAGAAAGCCAGCGGCTCACTTTCAAAACCCAAGCCGGCAGGACAACCCCCCAAATGGGTCAGAGTAGCAGGCGGGCCCCCGAAGGTTGCAGCCCCTCACACCACATACACCAACTTGTTTCTTGGCAATGACTCTAACAGTTTTTCTTAACAAAACAGTACCTTCATTCATAACTGATCGTGCTGTTGCTTAACGGCTCGAATGCGGGCAGCAGCTCTACTGGCATTCTTTTAAACTGACGGAACCATTGCTCCTGATCCCCTCGCACTTAAAACTGTACCCCTCCTATCTGCTTACAGGCCTGTTGTTTGTAGCTCCTCCGGTTCCTTACCTCTGCCGAGAGGATACACTTATCAACCGAACGGCACTCCTTTTCACACCCCCGGTTCTCAGAGCGGGTAGCAAGGACCGGGAACCGCAAGAAAAAAAAACAGTAAGAACTAAGCCCTGGTCCTCAAGGTAGGCAACGAGGACCGGGAAGGGAAACTGTATCGGCGCTCCTCTTTAAACACACTCCCAGTCCTCAGAGCAGGCAGCGAGAACTGGGAACCACTAAATAAACTAATAAAATGAAAGAAAAGAACTGAGCCCCAGTCCTCAGGGTAGGCAGTGAGGACCAGGAAACTATAAAAAAATGTTTTCCTTCTCATATATGGTGCAATAGCGATGACAGCAGAGTACTGGGTGGGAAAACTTATTCCAGAGGTGGTGGTATGGGGAGAACAAAAATACAAGTGAATGGATCTGTGGAGGGGTAGGGAACAGGAGATGGATTACCTAAGAAACCAGGGACTACTTTATAAGCAAATGGCTAAAATTTCATTCTTTTTCATTTTTTTATTTTTTAAAATCCCACATAAAACTGCCACAGGTAGCCCATTTTCTAAGTGCAATAATACCCTCCTGCAGCATCGGGCCTCATTACGCCCCTGGGCAGTTCAGTATTGGCCAATACCGCCCACCCCGTCAGGTATTATTGCTTACATAATGTATGGGTAGCCCTTATTATCCACTGAAAACAAGCAGATTACAACCTTGTAATTCCACTGTTGTGAAGTCAAAACCTTATAAACCTATCTCATCTATGTCATAGCAGTGGATTTACAAAATGGAATGCCAGTGTTATTTAGTATTCTACACACCCAGAATGTGATTGTTAGTCTCAGTACAGTATTCAAATAACATTCCAGTTGTCTCAGTTTACTGTTACTGAGTCTAGCAATCGCTATGTCTGATAGAGATTTTAACTCTGGTGCTATTTTGGCCCACTGTCATTCAGTCCATGCATCCTAATAAATTGTTTTCCTACACAATCATGTGACTCTAGTGTAGATTCATTAATAAGGCAAGGCTAAATTACCTGTGTTCGGGAGGGGTAACTTCTCATGTCGAGTCCCATACACTATAAATGACAATGCCTGATGTACAGGTGATAACCATGGTGTAATCATTTCTCGTGGTTGCTAGAACAATTGTAAAACTCTTGAGCTACGCTCTCAAGGTTTACTGATGCCCTAGCAACCACTCGACGTGATTACACCATGGTTACCACCTATATGTCAGGCTTTATCTTCTATGTAATATAATAATCTAGGGTCAGACGGGACACTGGATCCATCATGTCCGTCTTTCCTGCCTCATAAGCAGGCATAAAACAGGTATTCTGTGCAAACACATTTTAATTCACATGGATTCCCAACTCAGTCTACTAAGCAGGGCAAATTACAATTTTCTACTGCAAATCTCTAGTACATATGAACATAGACTCTGTAAGAAGAAATCAGGTGGGGGCTCACAACTGGATTTGTTTTAGATCAGCTCCAATCGGGCTTCAGTTAAACTATTAAATGACACAAAGATTGACAATGGGCTGTATGAAGAATCCAACTGGAGGATCAGGGGTATAAAAAATTGCAGCAACAGCAGCAGGTCCAACAAGGACTGGTCGATCCTGCCAGTGTTGCAGGCTTAAGCAGGGCAGGTGATCTTCTGCCTTGGGACACAGTCCTGAAAGCCATGCAGGAAATGGACTGCAACATTGAAAAGATTCTGGAGAGATTATGTGCTCTAGCCATAAAAACTGATGGAGCCATGAAGATGACACTGAGGCAGATAAGAGGTTGCAGGGGATGCAGACTGCCTTTGCCAGAAAGACATCCGAAGCAAACCATTTAAGAGCACGCATCAAAACCCTTGAAAATGCTAAAAGGGCCCTGAAACTTTGGCTGGTGGGTTTACAAGAAGACACAGAGGGTGAAAACCTATTGGGGTTCTGCGTCCGTGATGCCAGAGGATTTGAGACCAGATCCGGACTTGTAGAAAAATGCTGAGTTAATTTTAGGAGGGCTCAGGACAGCAGGGAAGCCTCTTGCACAATCCTTCTTGTCACGGCGGGCCCTGAAACTGGGGGCATTATTTTGCAATGGGCTAGAACCCACTGCCCACTGAACATCGACAATCAGGATATTAAAATATTCCCAGATTGGTGTTTGCCACCCGGAGCCATGACAAGATGTTCAACCCATTGTGGCAGCAGATCTAAGGACTCGAGGAGGCGCAGTCACTGCCAGCTCCTGCAAGACTCCATGTAACACACAGAGCAGAAACATTTCAGAAGCACAAGAAGCCAGAAAACAAGCCAATCAGACTGTACAAATACAGTTCACATTACAGTTATTGTGCAGCAAGCTTGCAACTCACTCTTCTTACAAGACTGCAATCACTCCACCACTTCCTCTCTCTTCAGGCTCACAGATTACATCCATTCTGGCATGGAACAAGGCCTCCTCACTGCTGCCATCTTTGTCAATCTGGCGAAGCTGTCAACACTGTCTCCCACCCTCTTCTCCTGGACAAACTAAAATCAGCAGGTCTATCTGACTTTGCAACCAGGTGGTTCAACTCTTACCTTGTAGTTAGATCTCAATCAGTGAGAATTGGAGACTCTCTCTCAACCCCCACCCATATACACTGGCATTCCCCAAGGTTCTGTCTTTGGCCCTTTGCTTTTCTCCATATTCCTCAATGACCTCCCCTCAGCCTGCTCCTCTGCATCCATCCACATGCATGCAGATGACACGGTCCTGTTTTTCTCCGGCTTGTCTCCATCAGATTTAACATCCACGCTTCAACTTGATTTTGACATTGTCCAGAAATGGTTCAGCGCTAATCAACTATCCCTTGATGCTAAGAAAATGGTCTACATGTGTTTTGGCACATGACAGAGGCTTTCTAGACTCCCTTCACTCCCAACCTTCCTCACCCTCGATGAGGGAAAACTGACGACATACCCTCATTTAAGTATCTCAGTGTCTGGCTTGATCACCACCTTGGTTTTTCTCAACACATAGATGCCATGTATAAAAACTCCACCCTAAGCTCGGTGCACTTCATAGGAACAAAAGTTGTATCCCTATATCTGCCTGCCGGGACATCATCACTAAAATGATCCTCCCCATTTTTGATTACGGCGACTTAGTCTATGGTGCTGCACCTAAATCCACCCTAGCCAGACTGGATTCCCTCTTCCACTCCTTTTGCCATTTTGTCTTGGCCTGCCCCCCCCCCCCGACTCACCACTGCTCTCTGTACACTGATCTCTCCCTCCCTTTCTTGAATGACCGCTATCTCATCCACTGTGCCTCCTTTATTTCTAAATTTTGGTTGGCTTCGCTCCCTCCTTACCTCAGCTCTCTCCTCTCCCCTATGCCCCCCTACATGTACTCTCTCCGTAACTCAGGTTATCATTCTCTTTTGCTCCCCTTTTGTAAATCCCTAGCTAGCCAGTCTGGTTTCTTTTTCTGCCTTCCTAATCTTTGGAACTCCTTTCCACTAACAATTCATTCTGCCACCTCCAAATGCTCTCTTCCTATCTTCTCCAAGGACACACTGCCCTCTCCTGTAAATGCCATTAGCCCCATTGCCCTGCACTTGTCCCTATCTATTCTGATCTCTATACTTCTAGCCACCCCACCTCTTCCCCTCTTCCTCTCCCCTTTCCCCTCCACCGCTTCCTCTCACTCCCTTACTTCTTTCTCACTCACTCCCACCCCCAGTAATCACCCTTTCTACCCCTTCCTAATCCTCTACACTGTATTCCCCCACCCTACCCACCATAATTTGTTCTTGTCTCCTCTTTCTTTTACTTCCATGACTACTTTACCTTTTTGCCCACCCCCTGCCCCCCTTTCTCACCTTCCTCTTCTTACTCTATCTCTTCTACCTTTTCATATTTTGTGATTTTACCTTCATGTGTGTGCCGGGTACTTCACACTTCTGACGTTTAAACTGCATTATTATTTGCTCTGGTAATGTATATTATTGTACATACTGGGTGGGATATTCTCAGAGCAGTTGCGCCATGCACAATAGGGATGCGGCCGCGCAAGAGCAGAAATGCGCCATAGTGCGATATTCAGCTGGAGCGGCAGTGCAGAACAACATGCAATGTGTCGCAGCGCAACAGAAATGAATGCATGCGCCAACTACAGGCGGAACCAGAATAATGAATGGTGACGAGTATTCATCAGTAGGCGACGTGTGCAGAATGGAGCAAGGAAAATTAGTGACAGCGAAATGAGCCAAAATAAAAGGAGAAAGAGAGGGAAGATGAATGCGCCGCAGAGGAGCCATAGCATGGGAGTGTGGAGACAGAGTGGCAGGGAGGCAAGATAGGACGCAGGGGGCAGGTGTGGCCAGGAAGTGGGACAGGGCCCACCGGAGGTGTGTGTGAGTGAGAGAAGGAGTGTGAGAGTGTGTGTGTGTGCTTGTGTGTGTGAGTGGGCCTGAGTGTGCCACAGAGGACGGAGGGCAGTGGTAAGAGGCACGGCAGTCAGAGGTAAACCTGGTACGAGGCAGCACCAGCAACACACAGCGGGGGGCACCAGGTAGACAGCCGCCTGGGGGCACCAGCCAGGGACATGGCCAGTGCCACCTTCCAGATGGAGGCGGTAATGAGGAGTGTGAGAAGGCAGGCAGCACGGAGGCATGGCCGTGGAAGGGCCCGTCGGCGGTACGCCCAGAACAGGCTGTACTGAGCCTGCACCACCTTTGAACAGTACAGTGACACTGAGATCGTGGGCCGGTACCGCCTGAACCAGGCGATTCTGAGCCAGCTCTGTGATCTGTGCAGTGATGAGAGGTAGGCACCCACACGACAGAGCCATGAGCTGTCTGTGGAGACGAAGGTCACAGCCGTCATGTGCCTGCTCGCTACGAGCACCTTCCAATGACCAACAGGGGACACGACAGGCATAACCCAGTCAGCGCGTCACGCCTGCTCACACAATTCCTCAGCGCACTGCTGCCACATGCTGCGGAGTACATCAATTTCCCCAGCACATAGCACACATACAGGAGTTCCACAGGGTAGCATGGTTGCCTGGCATTCTCTGGGCCATAGACTGCACCCATGTAGGTACCCGCATGCTACCTGGCCCAGAGGGGGTGGCATACATCAACTGCAAGGGCTACCAGTGTCAACTGTCAGGTGGTGTGCGATGCCAGGGGGTACATAATCAATGTCTGTGCCACACACCCTGGAGGAGCACACAATGCTTTCACCTGGCACCACTCTGCACTGTGCCATAGGTTCGAGAGTGGGGACATCCCCACTCACCATCTGTAGGTGAGTATGCCTAGCATGCTGGATGATGGGTGCAGACATGGGGGGGTGGGGGGCATTGGCAAGGGTGCCATGGGTAATGGCCATGATAGCCCATGGAACAGTGTTGCAGACCACCTTGCTAATGACTACTCTCTACACACAGGTGACAGTGGTTACCCACTATGGCCCTGGCTGCTCACACCATACCAGCACTCCATGACCGCAGTGCAGCAACAGTACAATGAGGCACATGCGACTACACGGAATGTCATCGAGCGGGTGTTTGGGCTGCTGAAGGCATGGTTCCATTGCCTGCACATGTCAGGTGGTGCCCTACAGTACAGCCCCTCAAAGGCCTGCGGGCTATTCCTGGCCTGCTGTATCCTGCACAACATGGCCACCGACTGTGGGATAGCCATCAAGGCCAAGGATGGGGACAGCGGTGGGGACGAAGAGGATGCCAGTCCAGCTGGTGTTGAGCAGCCACCCCCTGGGCAAAGAGACACCCGAATGGCACAGCAGCACCGGGACATCATCGCAGAGGAGCACTTTGGACAACACAGGTAGGCAACGTGCAACCACCAAGGGCAAGGGGACAGCCCACAGACAGGCAGGGGTGGACATCAGCGGAGGACGGCATCAGGGGCATTGGAATGGGCGTGGGACCGCACACAAAGGCAGGGACAGGCAGGGCTGCACACGGCATGCACACACACACACACCACAACACATGCTCACAGGGTAACAGGCATGCCCACCCCAACAGGCACCCACACAGAACCACGCAGAACCATGCCCAGTAGCTGGCACTGTGCATGCCTCAGACGCTGAGCACCATTGCACAGTGGCAGACAACACTACGTAGGCATCATCATGCACATGCCACAGCGGCCAGCAGCCGGGAGGGAGTGGACAGGGACCATGTGTGTGCAGGGCTGGGCACCTCACCCATGCAACGCACAAAGAGCACCACAGTGCACACAGGGCACTGGCAGACAGTGGCCGTGGAGGGGGATGGGTCAATCATGCAGCACAGTACCACAGCCACCACGGATGCTTGGGCGGCGCCGCCGAGACCTGCCAGCTGTGCCAGACTGACCAGTGGCCTCATGGGGTGGCACCGAAGGGCCCCCATGGGTGACACTGCGTGAACGCGACCATGTCCGCGCAGGGGTCTGCAGGCCACCGAACATGCCCGCACCAGGCGTGCTAGGTATACCCACAGCTGAACCCAGTGTAGACATAGCAGGGGTCGCACGATGCCGGGAATGAGGGTGGTGGAAATAGCACTCTGCGGGGTGTATGGGGGCTGGGCACCCAACCAGTTGGCCAGTGTAGCCACGACAGTCGCCATTGCAGTGGTCTGCCTGTCAATGGCAGCGGTCACATCCGCTCGCTGCTGAGCCAACTCTGCCAGAAGCAAGGCATGGTCCCTGCTGCGCCGCTCCTCTGCCTGGCACAGCACTGCACAGAGAGCATCCATTGCTACCATAAGCCACATCTGCTGATCCACTGAGGCCTAAAGAAGACAGCTGTGGTCGTCCAAGGGGTCATCAGGATGTCCAGCATGCTGTCCCCCGTGGTGTTCCTGACCCTGCTGCACAGCACTCCTCGATGGTGGGTGCTGCACAGCGCTGCCATTCTGGGGTACATCCACATACGGTGCACTGCCACCGCCCCCCGGCCCTGTCCCCACGTTGACAATGGCCATCTGCTGCCGCTGCCCCTCCAGCTGCTGATCGCCAGGCAACACTGGCGCGGCCGCAGTAGCAACAACAACCCCACCACCCTGGCCGAACGCCAGTACTGCCCCACTGGAGCATGCAGACGGAGCCTTGGAACGGGCTGTTGTGTAGGCAGCCATGCCAGCACTACCCGCGGAACCACCTGGGCGGATGCCATCCGTGGGACCATCCTGTGTCCCACATACATCACTGTCTGTGATGTGTGTCACGTCATCATCAGTGCTGGAGCCGGCCCTGATCCATGTCTCAGCACGCTGGACACCGAGGGCCGTGTCACACTGGGACACAGCCAGGGCCATGTCTGCACCCGCACCACTGGCATCAATCCGGACAGATGTGCACGGCTGCAGATGGTCGGTCCCTCGGACACCTGTGGAGGTGGATGGGCACTCCACCATGTCCAGGGCCTCCCCCCTCAGTGGAAACACCCACTGCCGCTGCCCCATGCAGATGCTCAGGAGCTGTAAAGGAACACAGTACTGTTAGTGGCTCCGCCTGGCCCTGGGGCCTGCCCCCCCTACCACCCAGACACTGCTAGCGCCAGACCTACCATGTAGTGATGGGCTGCCACCTGTCTGGAAACCACTGCCAGGAACACCCTCGACGGCACTACACTGCATGCTGCCGGCCACCCGCTCCTCACGTGGTGTCAGGTGTGATACGTCCTGCTGGCCCCCACCGGTGGAAGCACGTGCTGATGCCGACGCTAGCGGCGCTGCTGATGTACTGTGTGCGGGAGGCAGTACAGGGCACGGCCACTGCTATGCCTGTGGCACACGTGCGCTATATGCCCAGAGGGGCGCTGGTGCCATGGTAAGCCGTGGGAGCCATAACATGGTAGTCTACTGCATGGTGACACACACATGCACCCTACCGCGCTACACGCAGGGCTTCCCAATAGCGCTGTGGCGCTCCGTGAGTGGACAGACCCTTGACCCTGCAGCTGATCTTTACCCCCTAGGCGCCATGCATACGCATGGCTGCACCCTTATTGTGCAGTCTGGTGCCAGCACAATAGCAACTTTCAGCACAGTACCACGCTGCCTCTGCACGTGGGGCACGTGCGCTACAGGGCGCCATTTTGTGAACACCAGTTACAGCACCATGCCACGCATCAGAGCACCAGTGTGTATGGCGATTGAGCTGGCTAACCTGGTGGCATTAGTGGAGCCCCATGCAGGTGCCCTATTTGGCCAGGTACCCCTCCTGAGGCCACGGACAGCAGTGTGGCAGGAGGTGGCAGAGGGCCTTGAGGAGGCCACAGGGAGCAGCAGGACCACCGAGCAGTGTTGCCACCGCTATGGGGACCTCCAGCGGCGGGACCCTGACCACCTAGGGTGACTGCAGGCACATGCCCGGCGGGGCGCAGAGCCACAGCCAGGTAGGTGCTCCTTCACAACACTAGTAGTATCTGTCTGTCCTGGTATCACGGTGGTCGTCAGGCCATGCCGTGGGGGGGGGGGACCGTACCTGTGTTGCCAGTGTTGGGGGTGCTTCGTCTGCACCCTGCGCCACCGTGTCATGGCTGGGCTGTGCAGGCACGCACACAGCAGGGGGGGGCTATGTTACTGATGTGTACTGATGTTACTCTCTCCATGTTTGCACTCTAGGCCCGGAGGATCGCGTAGGGCCCAGTTGGCCCGTGAGCAAGGACGGCAGGCTGGCAATGGAAGAGTGGCCATGCAGGCAGGGCACAGTGGTGGTGCCGGGGGTCAGCAGCGCCCTGCTGACCAGGACACAGGTGAGTGCCATGTTTCCCCTTACATCTGGCGCTACGTTACGCTACACTCCACCAGCGGGCGGTCGGCGACCGCTAAGCCAACCCAGGGGACCACATGGCCGGAGGGACAACGAGAAAGGCACGGAAAGCCGCAACATTTTTGCCCACCCGCTCTTCCCTCCTTGTGTGTTATTTTATAGGCATCTTCCCGCCAAAATCTCTCCTCGCCTCAGCACCACTCTAGCCAATAAACTGCATCACCGCCCTGCTTACCACCTAATCAGCAATCCTTCCCTTACTGTTCTCGGTAGTTAACCACAATACCACTTTCACAATGGGGAGACTCCTCCTGCTATTTCTCTCCCTTTCATGCATGGGGTTCCTTAAGGAGGATGTCCATATCACACAAAATATGGTGACCCATCCGCCTAGCCTCTCTGTCTCATCCTCACTGAATTATGTTCAGACCCTCACATATGCCCTACCATTACTGCATCAGTATCGGTGGGGTGACCGCCAAAAAGGGACGCAAATTACGATGTATGTATTCCGATCAATGCTCCATTACTGCATATACAGTTCCCCCTTACGCCTGACTACCAAACTGCTACTCGGTGTCTCGACACGGTGTCATAACCCCTTTTGGAGCACCCCAAAAGAGTGGCGACAGAGCAAGAAAAGGAGGACCAAATACAGCCTCCTCTTCCTATCCCTTGCAGCCCTTATGAAACTCCTATTCTTTCTACTACTCTGTATTGGAAATGTGGAAATCAACCCAGGCCCCAGTGTATTACCTCACCAGCAGACCTAACCTCCATCAAAGGCCTCAGCTTTCTACATATTAATACATGCAGCCTCCTGAAAAAACTTACACTGATACAAGTCTGGGTTGCCCATACTTTGCCAGACTTTCTCGTGGTATCTGAGACATGGCTCAAACCCACCACAGCAGATAGGGATGTTAATCTACCCAATTATCAGTTATTCAGAGCGGATCGCCTAACAAGAGGCAGTGGAGTGGCTATATATGTAAAGTCCGGTATACCTGTATCCTACTTTACTGCAACCTCGATGCCCAAAGAATTCGAATGTATATCCCTCAAAATATCTCACCTAATACAGCAGATTTCCAGCTAGTAGGCTGCTACAGGCTGACTCTGCTACTCTGCTGATCACAAGCTTTTATCCCACCTGGGGAATCTACTCAAACCAGGCTCTGAAGAAGTCATTATCCTAGGTGATCGGAATCTAAACTGGCTTTCCAAGGCAGCTGCACCTTTGGTATCATTCTGTGATACACATGGGCTCACACAACTGATAAATGAGCCAACAAGAATAAACTCAAAGAATAGTAACAACAGCACACTACTTGATATATTGCTGGTGAACAAACCCCATCTATTCACACACTGGAGTGCTTTTCAGTGATATAAGTGATCACTGCCTCATTACAGGAGTAAGATCTTCCAGCAAACCAACAACCCCAGCAAAATTTCTAATGAGGAGAGCCAAGAAAAACCTCAATATTGAAGGATACCTGCATGATCTAGCTCACTCTCCAAGCTGGCAAGAGTTTAATCTTGCACACTCTGTGGAAAAGGCACATCAGGTGCTAAACAGCATAATGCTAAGTGCCCTTAATACCCATGCCCCAATCACTAGTGTCCGAATAAAAAACAAATCTTGCCGATGGTTTCCAGCTGATCTCAAATCTGCACTGTTGGAGAGAGAGAGACAAATTATGGAAGATGGCAAGAAAAACCAAGAACCCAAATGACTGGGTGTTATTTAGGAAAGCCAGGAATAGCTGCACCAAGAAAGTAAGGGATGCAAAGGCTGCCTTTTACTTAGCTGAACTTGACTCCTCTTATCACAATCCTGCTAGGTTCTGGGGCACCATCAAGGTATTGTTGGACAGGATTCTGGCACCTCTCTACCAACTCAATTGCACCACAATAATGGTTCTATCTCTGGCAAAATGGAAGTTCTGGATGCCTTCAATAACCACTTCACAACTGCTGGCCTTGCCTTTGACACCTCTCCAGCTAATCTGCTGCGTGCACAACTAAGCTCCCAGTACACTGGTGCCCAGAGAGCTGATTCTTCCTTCTCCTTCAAACCCGTCCTGTTGAAGCAAGCAGAGGATCTTTTATGGCAGTTGGATATTAAAAAAAAGCGCAGGGGCAGACTCTCTTGACCCACACTTTATAAAGATTGCATTTCATGTACTTGCAGTTCCCCCAACACATCTCTTTAACCTATCTTTAACCTCTGGTTCTATTCCTACAGTGTGAAAGACAGCCCAAGTGGTTCCCCTTCTAAAATCAGGGGACCCTATGGACCTTAATAACTACAGGCCCATTTCCATTCTTCCAGTGCTATCCAAGATGCTACAGAAAATAGTGAGCATCCAGCTAAGAGAATATCTTGATGATGCTAACCTCTTGAATCCAGCTCAATCTGGGTTTAGGGCCAGGCACAGCACTATCTCTGCACTGGCCAAAGTTACAAATGACTGGCAAACTGAATTAGATAAAAAGAATAGTGTCTGTGCAGTATTTCTTGACCTAAGTAAGGCATTCGACACTGTGGACCACGAGCTGCTACTCTCTTCCTTACATTCCATTGGCCTAGATCCACCCTCCCTTAAATGGTTCAGGTGTTACCTTATGGATAGGTCACAGCAGGTGAAAGCTGAAGGTGATCTATCCCCATTAAAACCACTGCTAAGAGGGCTCTGTCCTTTTTGCCATCTACATTAATAATATTGATTAAAATCTCACCAAAGCCACTGTCCACCTCTTTGCTGATGACACTGTTTTGTATGTCAGCAACCCATCACCTGCAGTTGCCCGTGAAATTTTACAGGCAGAATTCTCCTTGCTGCAATATCAACTACTTGAGAAAAAGCTTCTTTTAAATGCAAAGAAAACAAAAGCAATGCTTTTCTCCAATCAAAGCTCCACCAGCACCTCCTCACTAAGCAGTCTCCCCCAGCTATGCACTATCCTTGGAGAAAATCTGGAGTATGTAGAAAAATTCAAATACTTAGGTGTGTGGATTGATAACAGACTTGACTTCACACATCATATTGAAGAACTGCTGAAAAAACTTTGCCAAAGGCTTGGCCTATTCTATAGAATAAAACACTTCCTAACAAGAGACTCAAAGATGAGGTTAGTCCAGGCCACTTTTCTTTCAGTTGTTGACTATACAGACTTCCTTTATAGTCACTGCCCCATCTCCTACCTAAACAAGCTGGATACCCTGTACCATAGAGCAATAAGATTCATAACAGATCTTCCATCTAACACTCATCATTGCTCTCGCTATGCTGCAGTTGGATGGGTTTCCCTACATCTCAGAAGGAACAGAAATGCAGCACTATGGATCTACAGAGCATTGTCTAAAAAACTTCCAAACTATACTCTAGACTGCTTCACCCAGGCCATAGCTAGCTCCTATGCCCCAAGAAGCAACAACCTCATCATGCTCAAAATACCTAAAGTCAACACCCGGCTAGGGAGGGCGGCAATCAGCTCTTCTCTAGCTATGGCTTGGAATACTCTACAGAAATCCCTAAAGCTGTCCAATCTTATACCTATAGCACACTTTAAACAGCTTTGCACAAGTTTTTAAGTAGAGAAATGCAACTGCTACAAAGCTAGACTTGCCATTTCACAACCCCCTTCCAGACAGCCACCATATATGGCATATTTTTGTTCCACAGTTCTCCCTCCCGGGCAGCCACCCTTTTTATAGTACCCCAGTTCCATTTAAATTCTACCTAACTACCTACTACCTACCTAATCCTTCTCCCACTAATTACTGGCCCTTACACCATTCCTAAATGCTCCCCATTCATCCTAGTATGACATTATGCTGTGTGTATGCCTTGACTCCTCTATTGGGATATGTATATACTTTATCTATTGTATAATTTTCCTATAACCTACCTTGTCATGTATGTCTTAATCAACTTCTTACCCTTGATCATTGTATTTATAAGTGTTTTTTTCTGTATCTGTTATGCATATATTAGTGCATTGATGTATCTGTTGTGCACCAACTATTGAACCTTGACCTTATCAGGTCCATCTTGTAAATGAGCCTTGCTCAATGATGCTCGCCTGAATAAATAAAGATTTGATTGACTGATTGATTGATCTGTGCATGGTGGGTTGCAGGGGTGGTGGCGGGGCCTGGACCCCTGCACATGGCCCCTACTGCCGTGCACGTCCCATGGTGCCCTGCTCACTGTCCTGTGGGTCTGCACTTGTGGGTGGGTGTCACAGGTGGGCTGTGCGTGCACTGGGCACCTGGCTGTGCCACTGCCATCACACTGCATAGCCATGTCACTGTACGGCCACGATGGTGCTGTGCAGTGAAAGGGCGGTGGGGATGTGCAGTGGTTTGCATGGCTTTGGGTGCCTGGGTAGGCAGGTCATGTGGGCACACCCACTATGGGTGGTCACATGCCATCACAGGGGCACAGGCCGCAGCTGTATGCCATGCACATTGGGTGGGCTGTGGTGGTCTGGCCAGTCACACGTACTGATTCTGCTCCCTTGTCCTAGGTGGATGATGCTAGACGACGCTGGAGCGTCATGTACAGGAGATCCTACAGGTCACCCGGGCCACACTGGAGCTGCTGCTGCAGGGTATGGAGCGGAGTGAACAGCGGTGGCACAAAAGGCACCACAGGGTGTGCAGGGATGAGAGGGGCCGCCAGTAGGGCCTGTGGCACGCGTGCTGTTCCTTTCCCTCCCTGGACTGTCCCTCACACCTGTTTGTCCCCCTCCTTGCTATTCCCTATGCCCCTGCCCATCCCCCAAGTTGTAGACTTGTACTCCCCCTTCCTCACTTTGTATATAGCACTGTATATAGTTCATATTGATTTTGTCACCTGTTCCAATATAGATGCTTTTCATACTACAACTGTGGTGGACTCTGATTTGCAGTGGGCGTCTGGTGCCTTGCTGCAGTGGTATATATGGCGACTGAGGGGTGGTGCCGGCTTGGCCGTGGGTGTGACTGCCAGGGATCCTCCACTGGTGTGGGTGGGGGCCATGGTCCCTGTCTGTGGTATGTGTGTTGTGCCCTGTGCACTGTATGCCTATGTGCAGCGGTCTCTGGTGCATGCGCTATGTCCCAGTCGCCCCTGGCAGTGTGTGTCTGGCCCGTGCGGCTGTGCCCCTTGCGTGTCTGTGGTACACATGGTCATGCCGACCCCACCACCACATGCATGGCTGCTGACATGACATAGGTGGCAGTCCACACCAGCCACCCTCTGGGCACGGCGCCCTGGCAGCTGGCATCCTGACTCCCGGTCTATTGCACATCTGCCTCGGGTGACACTGTGGGCGGCGCTTTTGTTGTCCCCCTCCATGCTGTCTATGGTGTCTGGGATGGTGCCTGTGGTCTACTGTCTGTTATATGTACTCCAGCTGCATGCTAGCGGCGGACAGGTTTGTGGTGCGCATACCACATGGCTGGCTCACCAGCGCCATGGTGGTGTGCAGGCCGTGGGTATATGGCACCACTGGACTCGCGACAGCAGCATCTGTTGCCCCGGTATATGTGTGGCTATTTGACAGGGTACCCTTGGGACCGGGTGGGGGGGTTTGTTCATGCCCTGTGTTGCCTCCTGTGTGGCGCATGCCTCCATGCACCACAGTGGGCTGCTGTGCTGTCTGGTGGGGCCAGTGCTGGGACAGGGTGTGTGCATGGGTGGGTGTGCGGGGTGCCGTCCTGCTGGTGGTGGCGTCCAGGCTGGGTCTTATCACATGTGGGGTCCCTTGGGTACCGATGCAAGGTTGACCTCTTTGCTGTGCCGCTGTGGGGCCATACAGGGGGGCCCTGTATATGCTGTGGTGACGTCAGTGGCTGGTGTCGCCTGCTGTGGGGGTCACAGTGGGGCTATCGTGCATGGTGCCATGGAGCACTGGGTTGCATTGTCACCGTGGTGGCAGTGGCATAGCTTTGGTGTCATGCATTGTTTGGTCGTGCTTCTGGGCTGGGTATCTTGGGATCGCTGTACAGGGGTGGTCAGCATTGGTGCGGTGCTGTGGCATGGGAGGGGCCTGGTCCTCCTTGTGTTGCGGTCACTGTTTGCCGGGGGAGAGTGCTGGGGCACCTTGCCCTACGGGTGTGGACTGTTGGCCCACGTCTGCTGTTGAATCGGTGCTGGAGTACATGGGCTAGTGGTCCGTTCAGCTCACCTCTGGTTGTGCAGCTCGTGGGGGGCCTTGTGGAGGGGGTGGTCTGTCTGGTGTGCTGCATGCTCCTTCACTCATGGCGCATCCATGGCTAGTGCACTCCTGCTTCCTGTCCTTATCCCTGCGCATCCCTGGATGTGCTACTGCGCATCAGCCCTGCTCCACTGTGCATCCCTGGTTGCGCCATGGCACATCGGGTGCGATATTGAGCTGTGTTGCACAGGTGCACGTTGGCCTGCGTTTGGTTTGAATATCGCACCCGTTGTGCAATGGTGCACTGCTGTTGCGCCTGCTCCCGTTATTGCGCATCTTTTTGGTGCAGTCTGAATATCCCAACCACTGTGTACTGTTGAATTGTTATTACTATGCTTCTACTTGTTTGCACTTATCCTCCCCCCCGTGCCTCAGGATGCATCTGAAAACGAGCATCACGGTTCAGTATGTCTTTCTTGGTAAATCTCTTTTAAATCAATCAATCAATCAATAAATAATTAGTTGCCAATTAGCTGGTTTGTTTCTTACCCTCAGCTGTAGAATGTGCCTTTCAACTTAAAGTATATTCAGGCAATTCATTCAGAGCCCAACAGAAACTGGCTAACAACCAGATATCAGTGATGAAGTTATTTCCTAGGCAACTAACTTGTTAGTTTAAAAATATTCCCCCCAGAAGCATGATGAACCCTTACCCGGCTCTGAATGATATAGTGTTAATATTTTTTCTTAAATGTGACTTGATTTAGGAAGGGAAGGGATCGTAATTTGACTCTGCGTGGAGCCGAGCCACGCTGATCCCTTCCACTTCCTGATACCTTATCTGTCAGTGATCCGCCCCCACATTAGTGCATTTTGTGATGTCACTATACGGGCAGTGTGGGGGCATGATCCATAGAAATCAATGGGGCTGTTTTTTAAAACTTAAATATTAGTAGTTTAGATGACCGTTCGTTATAGATCATGGCTACCACTTTAATTAAGCATACGCATAAGCGCATTCCTGGTGTCATAGCGCGACTCTGAGCCCATGTTTCCTTCACTATTTAGCCCTTGTTTACAATAAAAAACACCTCCCCAAGTTCAGCTTTGTTGACAGACACAGAAAAAAAGTTTAGCTGAACTCGGGTCCGAAATAATTTGGTAAATGTTGCCATGACAACCACAGGTGCAGGCTGGGAAAAGCTTGTCACAGCATTGTGGGTGGTACGGGTGGTTCACACGGCAAAGTAAAATGGCGCAAAACCCCCACATCGCAATCCCAGGAAAAGAGGGATCATGGTCACAATGAAACGGAACCCAAAATGGCCAGACTGCGGCGTTCAGACGTGTACAGCAGCAATAATCTTGCTGCTGTACACCTACAATAGCACTGCAGAACTGGCCATGTGAACGAGCCTTATGCCTTGCAGCCACAGGAACAATGGCTGTTAGGGGTATGTACAGATTTTATATTGTCCTACCTATTTATACGTTTTTCTCCCACAGGTCTTAGCATGACTAGCTTTCTGAATTTTGTGGTTAAGCTTATCTTATGGTGGGCTTTACAGACTTATGAAAGTACCCTGTATGAGGTATCAACATTTAATGGATGGAATTTATACTGATGCTAACAACTGTGTGTGATGCACGTGTCCTTGTTACTATGAACTGTATTGCACTGCTGGTCAGCTAGCCCAGCGGTAGTGCTACTGCATGCGGCACTGATGATCAGTATCTGAAAGCAAGCACGGTGTGTCAGAGGGTCAGCTGGGGGGAAGTTGAGTGTTCTGAGGACAGCTCTCCACCTCTGGGGGGAAGGGAGGGTTGTGGTTCCCCGGCATACTAGTGACACCCAGTGAAGACTGGGTGTTCCAGCAGCCGGAACCGCCTGCCACTCGTGGAGGCAACGGCAGATGTCTGTGGGACGGGTGTGAGAATGCACCCATGTTGCGCTGATGTCACTGCACATCCACACCTCCTGGAGGAAACCAAGCCAGAAAACCTCGGGTCATGGAGCACTGCGACTCCCCTGGACTGCCTCCCGAATGATGCCCCAGGCGTAAGCCTTGGCTGGGGCCTCTGGTTGATCTCTGTCTCTCCCCCAACCTCCAGGGGGAGCCTTACTGCCGGGGAAAAGCTATGAGCCACCCAGTTAAGGCAGCCTGGAGGGGGATGCTGGCAGGGCAGGGCAGTCCAGGTGCTGACAGGGGGTATATCCCCCACCATTGACCTGGTGATAAAGAGAGTCAACAACAACAAAAACTGTATTGCCAATGGCTTTTTCATGATAAAATGAATAAATAGAAATAAAAAAAAGAAGAAATCAGGCCACTGGTTCATCCAGTTTGTGCTCCGCCCTCATGGAACATGGAACCAGGCTATTTCAAAATTCCCCTGAGAACTGTTCCCTCCATATGATTGTTTCATTATTTTATCCGGTGATAGTCTGTACTAATAGCAATCCATTTAGCCTAATTTTAAATGTATCCACACTTCCTGTTTGGACTGCTTTCTCTGGTAGACTATTCCACAAGCTTCCGACTTTATGAATGAAAAAAAAAGTTACTCACCTGTAACAGTAGTTCTAGGAGTGGTATATGTTGTTCATCCACATTCTTTGGCATGTCCCCTTCCACTTTAAATCTTGCCAGAAGTCTTCGAGCTGGCTCCTCCCACCCACCCGGGTGGTATAACCCTCAGCTCCGCCCCATGACGCCAGATTTAGCCCGCTGGAAGCCAGGTGCTGTGCGTCTGCAGCCGGGGAGGTTGGGTAGGTCCATGTGGATGAACAACATATACCACTCCTAGAACTACTGTTATAGGTGAGTAACCTGTTTTTCTAGGATTGTGGATATGTTGTTCATCCACACTCTTTGGCAGACTCCTAGCAGTTCTCCGGGAGGAGGGAGGCAAGGCACACACCCCCTACTTTGGAAACAGAGATTGAAGAACTGAGGCCCCAAAACCAGCATCCTGGCGTGACTCAAGGTCGATGTGGTAGTGGGTGAAGAAGGTGTTTGCTGACTTCCAGGTAGCAGCCCGGCAGGTTTCCTGGATAGAGATGTCCCTGGAAGCAGCCACCGATGCAGCGGTATGGTGGGTAGAATGAGCTCTTATTCCTCTGCGAGGCTCCTTGCCCACCAACTGATAGGATAGACTAATGCATGATGTAATCCACCTTGCAATCGTCCACTTTGCTGCAGGTCTACCAGAAGCAGCTTCAGCATAGGTGACAAACAGCTGGCAAACCTCACCCCGAATTTCCACCATCCTCTCCTTATAATAGGAGACAGCACATCTCAAGTCCAGAGTATGGAGCCTGTACTTGGCCTCCGAGGTGTAGCTGGGGTAGTAAATTGCCAGATTTAACACCTGGTTAAAGTGAAACTCTGACACCACCTTCGGAAGGAATTTCGGGTGGGGGCATAGGACAATCTTGCCCCTGTGGAAGACCAGATAAGGGGAGTCCACCGAAAGCTCCTGGAGCTCCCCTGTCCTTCTGGCAGACATGATAGCCACCAGGAAGGCCATCTTCCACAACAAGTGTGACAAGGCACACTTGTGCATTGGTTCAAATGGCTTGCCCATGAGCTTTGCCAGTACCAGCAACAGATCCCACGGAGGTGGAGGTTCACGCACCATAGGGGATATGTAATCCAGGCATTTGAAAAAACACCTGACCACTGTCTCCTGTGCCAACATCGGCTGACTGGCCAGCACCCGGCAAGCAGAGATGGCTGCCAGGTGCACCCTAAGGATCGAAGACTATACAGCCCCTTTGGAGAGAGACCAAAGGTGGTCCAGAATGTTAGCCAATGGCCAGGACAGAGGGTCCAGGCCCTTGCCCTGACACCAAATGGAAAACCGTTTCCATTTGAAGCTGTAACATTTCCTGGTTGATTCCCTTCTGGATGCCTCCACCACAGTGAAGACATCCTCAGAGAGACCCAAAGCCTGGAACTCTAGCCGCTCAGGTACCAGACTGTGAGGTGCAGGGATTGAATGTCTGGATGGAATACCTTCCACTGATGGAGTGATATCAGGTCCCAGCATGCTGGAAGCCGCTCCAGGGACCTGCAGCTGAGGCTGAGGAGATCTGGATACCAGAACTGGCATGGCCAGTCTGGGGCTACCAGAATCACCTTCGCCTTGTCCCTCCTCACCTTGAGAAGCACTATGTGGATCAAGGGAAATGGAGGGAAGGCATAGAGAAGGCCTGGGGTCCACGGCCTCGAGAAGGCATACCCCTGCATCGAGCCCTGCTGAGGGGGGGTGGGCATAGAACAGCCTCAGCTTGGTGTTGTCCCTGGAGACAAAGAGGTCCACCATCGGTTTGCCCCAGTGGGAGAACAGGCTGTAAGCTACCTCTGGATGGAGAGACCACTCATGGGATATCTTGTCTAAGCGGCTGAGAGCATCCGCCAGATGATTTGAGACTCTTGCCACATGAATGGCTTGGAGATCTGCCTCCTGATGGCTCATGAGGGTCCAGATGCGGAGCGCCTCCCTGCACAGCAGATGGGAGTGTGTGCCGCCCTGTATGTTGAGGTAGTACATGATCATGGTATTGTCTGTCTGGACTTGAACCACTTGACCACGGAGCTGAGCAGCGAAAGCTGACAGTGCCTGTCTGACTCCTCTGAGCTCCAACAGGTTGATGTGGCATTGGGACTCCTCAGGGGTCCAGAGCCCATGGGCCCTTTTGTCCCCCATGTGGGCACCCCAGCCCATAAGAGAGGCATCGGTTGTAAGGACGACCATTGGCTATGGGGAGATAAACAGGATCCCTTCCTGCAATCGGTCTTGGGTGGTCCACCAGTGGAGAGCGTCCCACATCTTCTGGGTTACAGTGATCAGCTGGTCGAAATGATCGTGGCGCTGAGTCCACTGGGCGACCAGCTCCCATTGGAGGGGGTGCATGTGCAACTGGGCCCAACAGACCACTGAGGTGCATGCCGCCATGTAACCCAAAAGGCGCAGAAAGTCCCAGGTAGGGCGCAGTTGCCCAACCAGAAATGATTGAGCAAAGGAGGAGAGAACCTCTGCCCTGTCTTCCGGGAGCCAAGCTCTGGCTTGACAAGAGTTGAGCTCTGCCCCGATGAAGCCCATCACCTGAGAAGGCACGAGTTCTGACTTGGCCTCACTGATCAGGAGGCCGAGTTGGGAGCAGGTCTGGAGGGCCAGGTCCCTGGACCTCTCCTCCTCCTCTTGGGTGGAACCTGCTAGGAGCCAATTGTCGAGGTAAGGATAAATCCTGACTCCCCCCATGCCTGAGATGGACCGCCACCACTATAATGCATTTGGTGAAGACTAGTGGGGCTGATGACATGCTGAACGGCATGGCTCAGAACTTGTATAGGGTCCCTTCGACCCTGAAGTGGAGGAACCGCTGATGGGACGGACAGACTGGGATGTGAAAGAACGCATCCTGCAGATCCAGTGAACAGAACCACATGTTTCGCTCCAAGGATGGTATGATCTGTGACAGAGTGACCATCCAAAAGGTGCGTGACCTGAGATATTGATTTAGGTCATGCAGATCTAGAATGGGGCACCAGCTCCCTGTCCGCTTGGGCACCAGGAAGTACCTGGAGACAAAGCCTGGGTCTGCTGGAGGATCTGCCACTGGAGTTACAGCCTCCTTGAGGAGGAGCTGAGCAATGTCATCTCGGAGAGTCAACTGAGTCTGAGCAGATACTCTTTCCTCCCGAGGGGTGCGGGCGCGGCTTGGAGGGGACTGCTCAAATTCCAGAGTTAGTCCATGACTGACCACTTCGAGAACCCACCTGTCCGAAGTGACAGTGGACCAGGCAGAAAGGAAGTGGTGGAGCCGGCCCCGCACAGGAGGACCCAGAGCTGGCGTGACAGGAGAGGGGTTGGCAGCCCCCACCCCATCACTAAGCAGGCTTGGAGGAGGAGGATCCAGGACCGGAACCTCGGCCTCCTTTATGGGAGTGGTAGGGCCCCGGCTTGGGCTGGGGATGTCAAGCTTTAGCCTGCTGCTGTTGCTGATGCTGCTGTCCTCCTTGAAAAGAGAACTGCTGAGCTGCAGGGAAAGAATGCCGAAAAGGCTTCTTCTTTTCTTCTGCTGGTTGTTTCCTGAAGAGCGCTTGGCAGAAGTTCTGCAGCCCGAGTCTCTTCCTCTTCGAATGTTTGCATGTGTTTCAATTGCTCAACAGATCCCACAGTTGTGGAAACCGCCCACCGAGCCTCCTTGGATTTCACTGGAGGGTTCCATTTCTCCAGCATCCCCAACTTCAGGCGTGCGAAACGGTCATCGAGGATGTTATGATGGAAAGTAAGATGCAAATTGCATTTCAAGGTATCATGTTCGACACCGAGGCAGTAAACGAACACGGTGTGGGAATCGGTGCATGACATTTTTTGGCCGCAGGTGCACCAATGAAATCCGGGGGAAGACTTGTCTTCCATAATCAAAGAATCAAAGTTGTGATTGCGAATGCGAACTAGATGGATTTTCAGAATAACCAAACGTTTTTGAGCCAGGGCCTACAAAATGAGCACAAGGGAGGCAACCTGAATCTTCCAGCGGAAAGGAAGGTCTGGCGTCATGGGGCAGAGCCGAGGGTTATACCACCTGGGTGGGTGGGAGGAGCCAGCTTGAAGACTTCCGGCAAGATTTAAAGTGGAAGGGGGCAAGCCCAAGAGTGTGGATGAACAACATATCCATGATCCTAGAATAAATATTTCCCAACATTTCCTATCATCCTACCCTTTGCAGCCTAAGGGCCTAAACTACAGTGGGGCCAGCATATGCACAAGTTACGTGTTGGCAGCCCACATACCCCTAGCATCCTAGAATGGCAGAATCCTCAACCCCAAGATGCACTTATCTGCACATGCAGAGAAGTGCACAAGGACTGGGGGTGTTTTAGGAGGTTCGCTGGGGCTGGGCACCCCACAGTCCTTGATGGCAGGTTTAAGCAGTACATGGATAAGCATTTAAACTAGACGGGGGGAGGCAATGAAACAAAAAGAGGCTACAACTGCCCCCCCAAATGGTAAGGCGGATGGTAACATGTTAAGGAGGGAACACCCAAGGAGAGAAACTCCCCTAGATCAGATGCGCAAAAAGGCAGGGACTGGGACAGGAAAAAAGGAAAAGGAAATATAACTCAGGTAGGTGAGACAGAGGATTAAAGTGGATGACAAATGGTGAAAGTAAAAAGAGAAGGAGTGAGGCAAGGAAGTAAGTTAGGAACAACACAGGCGGCAGGAACAGGAGGGAGAAATAGGGTAGCAGATGAGGGGGTTATGGAACGTGATGCAAACTAAACACAAGGAGCCTTGGTAACAAAATTCCAGACCTGGAAATCAGCGTGGAACAGGCTAATTTGCATTTAGTGGCCATAACAGAGTCCTGGTGCACTGAACACCACAACTGGGAACATGACCATACCAGTCTACACTTTGTTCAGCAAAGACTGCAGGGAGGAAGAGGAGGGGTTATATTATATGTGAGGGAAGGTATAGGGACCATGGAGGTACAGAGGCACAAAGAGGAAACGAGTGGCAGGAAATGCTATGGGTCAACCTGAAGGCAGGCTCTGGGTCCACTATTACTACCAAGGTACTATACAGACCTCTGCACATGATGAGGAGATGGGTAAGACCTTTGGGGAAGCCATCATCAAAAAATAAAGTAGGGGGGAGGTTCTGCTAGTTGGCAATTTCAAGCTGCCAGATATGGAGCGTAGCTTTCCAACCGCATCTTTGACAAGGAGTAGGGCTATCCTTGACTACCTACAAGGGTTTTTTCTCACGCAGCTAGTCAAAGAACCCACTGGGGATAGGCAGTGTTGGACCTGGTGCTTATAAACAGGGATAGCATAGAAGACGTCACAGTGGGCAGTCCCCTTGGTACTAGTGATCACCGTACAGTGCGGTTCAACATAAAGCTGGACTTTAAGATAGAGGATTTTAAAGAAATGGGTGACTACCTCAGGAACTGCTTAAGAGGGGTGAAGGAGAGCCTGGGAGGGGAAGAGGCAGAGTGGGGAAAAATAAAGGAGGGCATAACTAAAGCGGCCAACCTATGTGTAAACTAAGTGAGCAAAAGCAGAACGAAAGATTATGATTCTCCAAGGAAGTGGCAAGGGCAGAAAAAGAAAAAAGGGTTGCATTCAAGAGATGTAAGAAAGATACAGGGAGGAGGACAGGGATGTATGTATACCTAGCAAAGCAGAAGGAAGCAGGCAAGGCAGTAAGGGGTGCAAAGTTGCAGACAGAGGAAAGGATTCCTAAATGGGTTACTACAGGAAATAAGACTTTCTTAAGGTATATAAGTGAGAAAAGGAATAAAAGTAAGGATAGTAAGAATTAGAAGGGTGAAAGGGGGAGATTGGGCAGAAAGGGACCAGGAAAAAGATGACATCTTAAACAGGTAGTTCTGCTCCTCACAGTGGAGGGTGGAGGGGACAGACCAGGTAGAAGCAAGGATTGGGTGGAGTCGGGGGGGGGGAAGGAAATGGACTCAGGTCTATTTTTAGAGGAAAGAGTACTGAAAAGACTTGCAGTCTTGAAGGTGGACAAAGGTACTGGACTGGAAGGGATTCCTCTTGGGGTACTAAAACAACTTAGGGAGGGTCTAGCCGCCCTACTGATGGCCTTGTTCAACAACTCACTAAAAACAAGAGTGGTTCAGGAGGACTGGAGAAGGCTGATGTCCCTCTAATTAAGAGTGGCAGTAAGGAGGAGGCTAGCAACTATAGGCCAGTCAGACTCACTTCAGTGGTGGGATCTAGATTTAGTATTTGCTGTACTGGTCCTTGTAAGAACAGATCCAGAAGCAAATGATCTGATACATCTATATTGGTCCAGTAAAAGGTAACAAAAAGAACAAAGTGCTTTAGCTTTCGGACCAAGTCTTTCGTTAGAAGCGTAATGACAGTTATTTAGAAAAACTAATACTTTTAACACCCAGATCATGTAGAAATAAAGCAGAAAAAAATCCCCATTGGTTTAAAATACTCATTTAAAGAAGCAGAAAATTATGTCAGAGAAGCTTGACTGTACCATTTCACCTTTAGCTGAGACAGTCTAAGGGTCAGAGGTGCTTAGTGCAGAAGATATACAAAGAACTCCTCTGCATATAAATTAAACTGACTTATGAGATAACAACTACTTGAGCAGATGGCTCTTACATCAAATTATGAGTGTCACAATGTGTATAAGAATGCAGTTACTGAAAAACAACCCCCACCAGGATTAAAGACTACTAAAATTGACAGTTAAAAACAAGCACCATAAAATAGGACTACAAGAAGCATCGATACTCTCCCATTAGACATTATGCCCCATAAACTTCAAAAGCCTGTAGCGTAGTAACAGGAGTTTATAAATGATAATCTAAATGTAAATTGACAATATAAGTGTCAAACCAAAAAATACTTGTCAAGGACCACCAAGAAATGAAGACCATGCAGCCTGATATGTACAGATGTCAATAAATTCTCAGTGTAGTGGTGGGGAAATTAATAGAAACACTACTGAAAGAAAGACTGATAGAGTAACTTGAACCCAATAGTCTTCAAGACCACAGAAAACATGTGTCCGTGCCCAGGTGAGTTGGGTCGTGAAGAAGAAACTAAGTTTTCCTCACGGGCATGAGTGCCACCTCAAGCTGGTGTTTTGATGAGGGGACATTGTAGGTTCCTAGGTGGTTGGATGTAGGCACATGGCAAGGAGAGGCAGAAGTCACATTTAAAGATCCTGTGAGGCAGGGACTTTATTCAACAGGATAGATGGCAATGATTACAGAGGCAGACATTCAAGAACAACAAGGATATGTGAGGCAATACATTTCTCTGCAATGACTAGATGAATAAATAATAAAGAAAGGTAAAAGGTGTAACTTTACTGACGTTAAATACTATTAATCTATACTGCAGCTCGTTACCTATGGTACCGTACTATCTGGTCGACCAGTGCTAGTCTATGCTTCTATGTGTGAACATGCCATGCCTTAATTTAGAATGGATAATCAAATCACTTCGAAGTCTATGTCAGGACATGAGAGGAATTCTGTAGAGAACTGAGACCCAAACAGGGCACTTGGACCAAGAATAACACACTGGCTCTATCTGTTAGGAGCCTCAATTAGGCTACTGGCACTTAGAAGACGTTTTGTAAACAGGCCATAGGTTCATCAGCCAAAGACCCCTCTCTTGGGCTGCCGGGACAAGATCGTAACTGGGAGAAAAGGCTCTCTGGCACAACTCTCCCTTGGGTTGTAGAACAAGAAGAGCATAAGGCATGGAACTTGAAACAGATTCTTTGGCACAAACCCTCCCTTGAGCTGCCAGGACAAGGAGAAAAGAAGACATGGAACTTGAAACAGATGCTTTGGCATAAACCTTCCCTTAGGCAGCCAGGACAGGAGAAACTTTCAAAGAAGAGGAGAGCTGGTTTGTGGATGATGGTCCAGGTTGCGGATCTTTTGACAATGGTTCTGGATACAGACCTTCAGACGATGGTACCAGATGCTGGTCCTGAAAAAGAACCCCACACCCACCCCACTGTGCAATGGAGGCCCTCCCTAGTGAGCTAGGGTGGCTTCTAAGCTTACTTTACTTCTTAACGGGGGAGGGACAGACAGCTTTGACAGGGTAGCGAAGGGGGCCTGCTCCTATTACCCTAATGCTAGCTAGGCTGATCGCCCCACATTGTTGCCCAAGAAGGTGGTGTCACAGGCAGGAAGCAGAAATAGTCTTTGGTCATGGAGACACCTAGGCAGTCTGTAGGTAGCTACAGAGAAGACCAAATGGCATTACATATTAGTCAGGAGTGCCAGGCAATGAGCTGTATCGATGTGAGGTTGCAAGGAACGCTCAGCAGTCTCTTCAAAGGGGTTGCTCAGGGTTAAGGCAGTTACTTAGAAGGTACCACAGAGTTATGGCAGTTCATAAGGCAAACAGGGTAATACACTAGTTCACGTAGTTTGTTAGGGCAAAGAGGGTAATACACCGGTTAAGGTAGTTTGTTAAGCAAACAGGGCACTACACCAGTTTAGGTAGATCGTTAAGGTAAATAGGGTAGTACACCAGTTCAGGTAGTTCATTAGGCAAATGGGGCACCACACAAGGTCAAAAGGCAGTTTGTTAGGCAAACAGGGTAATTCACCAATTCAGGTAGTTCAGTAATGAAGCACTGTGCCTTTTAAATGCAGTTCAGTAGGCAGTCCTTGTATAAGGAGCATTGTCACTTCAGATGCAAGTCACTCGACAGATGGCAAACATTCAGCAGTCATCCCATTAATTGCCCCTAACCCCACTGTTTCTGCTCCTAGTGAGTGGTATTTGCTGTGCCCTGGGGTTCTTTGAGGGTGCCTAAACCCACTGCTGGCTCCTACAGAGCCCTACTAATCCACCCTATGGGTCCCTTTACTGGGACATGATTTGGCTCTTAGCAGCTGCTGTAGGCAGTCCTGAGGTGGGACAATTCCCTCCCACCCATGCGGCCTCAGCCACTTCATTTAGTGCTTACAGCACAATTTATTTAAATAAAGAAAAAATGTTTAAAAAATGGATGAGGTTTGCTCTATGGAGCTATCCTCTGCCTTGCTCCACCCTGTGGGAGCTCCCTAATTACAATAAGGGCCTCTGCCCCAGCTCCACTCTCTGTGCGGTTCTTTAACTGGAGCTTTGCCCATTCCTGTGCCATGTGGCTTTTTTTTTTTTTTTTTGTCTTTCTCGACCCTCCCGATCCCCCCCCAGCCCAGTTACCCTGGCATTTACTGGACTCACCTCTGGCTCTTTCTTGAGGTGCCAGCTGGCTGGGTGCAGCATCTGCAAGGGACCGTCATCATCTCGCCAGTTGGGATGTTTTCTTCTTTTCTTTCCCATCCCCGAGTGTGGCACAGTGGTGTACAATGACACCAATGGCCGAGTCTGCGACATGCCTCACAAGACGGCATTACTGGGGTGTCTTGCCCGCGATCCACCTGTAGAGCCATCCCCTGGCCACCACTAGGGGACAGGCAAGCAGCAGACTCCATCCCCACCCCTCCCCAGGACAGAAGAGCTGTCCTCCGGACCTCGATCCTCTCCCTCCCCGGCCGGCCCCCAGTGGCCTGCTCACACCACAAACATGGGTTGCCAGCATGGCACCATCTGACATTTTTATTTTTTTGTTATTACTTTTTCACCTTGAGCCGGCTGTCTTCTGGAAGGCGCCCCCAGCACCGTTCCCCAGTGTCCACCATCCGGCATTGACCTGTACTCCCAGGGCTTGCCCCCCCAGTGGGGCTGGCGGGGTTCCCCTACCCCCACCGGAGACCAGATTCAGTGGGACTGCACCGTGGCTGGCCGGGAGTGGAGCCTGCGAGGCATCCTCCACCACTGTGCAATGGCTTCTTCTTTTTCCTGGTTTCTCCCCAGGAGCTGGGGTGTGCAATGACACCCATGGAGAGGAGTGTACACGTGTCCGGACACGCTCCCTCCAAGCATCTGCCCCAACTCCTCCCCCTTCTGCAGCGCGGCACCCTGTCCCTCAGCCTCCACTAGGGAGCAGGTGAGTGCCGAACACTGAGGACCCCCCTCCACGGAGAAGGAGAGCAGTGTGTCGGATGCTCAATCCTTCACCTCCCCTGCCGACCCCCGGTGACCCGTGCTCATTCTTGAATACAGGTTGCCGGTGCAGCATGAGGTTAAGTGTCCAGTGCCTCAGCCCTCAGCGTCACCGGGCCAGCACCATATGGCATTTTTAATAAATATTTTTGTTTAATAAAACTGTTCTGGCAGTCAGCACCTGCCCAGTGCTGCTGCTGCTGACTCACCATCCCTGCCTGGGGTAAAGCTGTGGGGAGGAATATGCAGAAGGCTGGCTCTGCTGCTGACTGCGAGAGGTTCGAGATGGTTCCATAGGTGGTCCGGGAGGTGCGATTTGCTGCTCCACCCAATGCTCTTCTGACTAATCGTTGCAGCCTCATTCTGGCGCCACTCACTCTTCTGCTCTCCCTTCTCACCAACGTGGCCCGTGGATGCTGCTGATGAGGGACTTACTTAATTCTTTGTTAAATTAAATAAAAAAAACAAATGGGTCTGAGCAGAGCCCACGCCATGTGGCTGCCAACTCATCTGCTGATCCAACCAGACCTCTCCTGACATGACTGGACCGCCATGACCACACGGACCTGAACCCGACCAGAGGAGAGGCATCACAGAAAAGTCAAAAGAACCGGCTTCCATGACCCAGGTAAACCACAGGTTTCTGTCTCTCCTGGTGTCCTTTTCCATCTCTGGCTTGGCATTCACTTCTTCATCCCCAGCTCGGCACTTACTGATTGCTCAGCTCAGTGCTTACTGACTGCCTGACTGACTAACAGTTGATCTGGGCACTCTTTTGAATGCATGGGGTTCTAGCATTCGAATCCTGAGCTCAAGCCACTAACAGCTCTTTCTTTTTTAAATTTAGCCCATGTGCTGGATAGGGACAGCAGTCCCAGTGCACTTGCCCATTCTCCTTGTGCTGCCTGCTTTGGGGAAGGGGGTGGGTTCTGTGCAAGAGACAGAGGCAAACAACAGGGAAAAGGAAGAGAAAGAAAAAAAGTTTCAAGCACAGCCCAAGCCAGGGCTGGCTATACTGAGGATACTGAACTCTGCTCTGGTGGAAGACTGACAGGGGACACTACTGGGTTGCTGGCAGGGGCAACTACGGGGGCAAAATGCCCAAAACACATGCTTTCCTTTCCCACACTATATTCTGGGGGCTCTGACACACACTGTTCCCTCCATGGCTACATCATGCAGCCTAAGTGGTCCCAGACAATTCTGAGTGGGGCCTGAAGTATCCCTGATCACCTACTGTGCTTTCCTATGGTGCCCCCCTTCTACTTCTGTATGGTGCCCAACTCTGGGGCACTACAGAGTGATTCAAGTGTGTGGGGGGGGTCATTCTAAACTAATCTAACAGATTTCTTTGGGTAACCAGTGAAACTGATGTGAGAGAGCTGGCAATATAGCCTAGAGGTTAGAGAACCAAGCTGTGAATCACCTTGGTAAATCCAGCAGATCTAGGTTTGATTTTTACAGCTTCCACTTGCATACTGTGTGACCCTGAGAAAGTTACTTAACCTCCCCAGTGCTTCCGGGTTGCCCCTGAAAACAGGAATTGTGCCTAATGGGCCTTACCCAGTCACCAAAGAATTAAAAAAAAAGGAGTGGATGTGGCTTATTTAGACTTTAGCAAGGCCTTTGACACAGTGCTGCATAGAAGGCTGATATGAAGTCGAACTACCTAGAAGTGGGATCCATAGTGTTAAATTGGGTTAGAAAATAGTTAAAGAGGACTTCCGGTGACATCATCTTGGTAATGGCAGCTTAGCTCTCTTGCTCTGCTTAGCCTGAGATTTCAGCTGCCTCCATCTGAGCAAATTGTCCAAAACATGCACCACAGATGACTTCTTAATGGCTACTAGACAGCAGCTAAAAGAAACTCCAGCTAAACTACCACCTCACACTGAAACAGACTGGGGAGAGAGCAGCAGCTGGTCCTCTTCTCGGGTGGCCATGCTGTCTCTTACTGACAGCGATCGTAAGGATGGGGAAGAGCCCTATACGATCACATCCAAGCAATTCTGTGCCAAACTCAAAAATACTGGTTCCACTCTTTTTTTTTTTTTAAACTTTATGTTAATTGTTTTAGAAAACAAACATATAGGGGCCACTGTTGAGCACTAATACCGAGCAGAGGTGGCTCCTTCTAACTCTGCAACTGGAATAACTAAACTATAAAAAAATTAATTATTAAAAAAGCTGCAACTACGTGCTTGGCATCTTTGAACTCTTGATATCATGCTGAATCATCCAACACCAAACCTGCGGATAGGTCGCACAAATAAAAGTGGCCCAGGCGGTACAAAAACACAGGTCTTAACAGATCAACATGCCGCACTCAATGTTCCTGCTAGTAGTTCTGGTGAACCGCCCTGGAAAGCCCTGCAAGCGGCTATGCAGGCCATCAATAATAAGGTGGAGTCCGTCTTGCAAAGATTGGGAGAACAAGACCTGAAAATCGAAGCGGCAACCAAAACTGCCTCATCTGCCAAAAGTCAAGCAATCAGAGCCCTTCTGACCGCAGCTAAACTTGCTCAGGAAAATGGGCAACTTAAATATTGGTTAGAAACATTGGAAAACGCCAGCAGGGCACTGAACGTTAGAATAATCGGGATGCCGGAAGAATCCGAGAATCCAGACCTTCTCTCTTTCCTACAGTCCTGGCTCCCCTTGGCTCTACAGCTTAAAAAGGACTTGGGGATACATTTCCTCAAAGCACATAGGATCTCTCTGAGATCAGCTGGGGCACAGGAAAAACTTATCTTGCACAGTTTTGCTGGTAACGGCGAGCACGAATGTGAAGGAGCAAATACTCCAGGCTGCTAGAAATGTGGAGTGATTACATTTTGAAGGCCATACCTTGCACTGTTTCCTGGATCTACCCTACGCCACGAGGGCCTGCAGGAAGTGATTCGATGGGGTTCGAGCCACACTTAGAAGTGTAGGTGTGGCCCACTCACTGATGATGCCGGCGTGCCTGAGGATTTTCTATGGGGGTCACACCTTTCAATTCTCTGACCCAGAAGAAGCAGGCAAGCGTGTGCAGCAAATACAAAGGGAATGTGAGACCTCCGGAGTCGCAGCTCGTTCAGAATCGGACCAGGAGTCGGAAGCTGAGGACATTTGAAGGGGGTAATATTAGAGGACTTTTTTGATAGTGTCAATCTCTTTAAGAGGAGTTTTCTGAGAGGTCAGTCACATGGGTTCAAGTTTTGAGAATTAAAAATGCTTTTCATGGACTGTTTAAAAAGACGTCAACAGGTTTCCAATATAATTGAGTTGCTACTAAAGAAGGGCTTCTGTCTTCCTTTTATAGGAAACGTTTTATAGGGGGACAGGGTTTTATGTCCATGTTAACTGAATATTTACACAGCTTTGTTGAGTACATCTCAATTTTGGTAACATAATCACCTGAATTAGTTTTTTATGAAGGTTGCTAGAGTGTGAGGGGGCACACTAAGATTTTAGTATTCCATATGTTCGGTACTGTGGCCTAATCAACGCTGGAAGTTGAATTCCTCCTTTTTCCCGGACATTATTATTTGGACTGGCCACTTCTCATGTAGAAGTGCAGCTTTTGGGACATATTTCTATCTGTACTAATGTTGGTATACCCCCGAATCTGTAAACCATATGTCTAGACTGAGAGATTCTGTTTTAAACTATATTTTAAGTAATGCCAAATTGATGTCTGACTATTGTATTGTGGACTTTTATGTCTAAGAGAAAACAATAAACACAAAGTAAAAAAAAAAAAAAGAAAACAAACATATAGTTACATTCCCAACATTTAATTTTACATAGATATAGATCATTGAACCAGGAGGGTGTCACTCCTCTTAATACACTCGGTTTGTGCATTAAATATTAATAGCTACATCATCACGCGGGGGATAACAGGCAATATTTTGCAATTAACAGAAGTACATTCCACTTGCTGCATAAAGAGTCCATGAGCTGCATGATGTCTAACTAAGAAATATTCACAGTCTGTAAAGTCCAGATCCCTTCCCACTAGAGGGAAAGAGGGGATTCCATCATGCTTGATCAAAGTAGATGCACTGCAAAAGTGCTAATAAATCACTCCACTGCTTAACTGAAATGTGGTGTTTGAGCAGCTGTTACTATAACTATTAGTAAGAAGATGGTACTTAAACATTCTAAACATTATGTAAATGCTATGCAGCAACATTAAATGA
This sequence comes from Neoceratodus forsteri, assembly GCA_016271365.2. Taxonomy (NCBI): domain Eukaryota; kingdom Metazoa; phylum Chordata; order Ceratodontiformes; family Ceratodontidae; genus Neoceratodus; species Neoceratodus forsteri. The sequence goes on from JADMNL010000024.1 coordinate 350,468,797, forward strand.
GAAAAAAAGGTGCTTTAGTTTAAGATAAGCTAACAGTTACGAAAAGCTCCTTAGAAACTGCAATAACTTTCTTAAGCATTTAAATAAGGGTCAGAAACACAGGGTAAAGAGCCGGCCCGGTGGCACTGAGGCGCTGGACGCCACATCTCGCACCATGCCAGCGACCCGGGTTCAGAAACTAGCCCGGGCCACCGGGGGTCGGCAGGGGAGAGAGGATTGAGCATCCGGAGGACTGCTGTCCTCTCTCGGGGAGGGAGGGATAGCTGTCCCACTGACTGACTGCCCTCTAGCGATGGCTGGAGGGAGATACAGGTCAGAAAGCTCGACCCAACGTACAAGTCGGTGGGGAGGGGGACTGGGAGAAAAGCCAGGAAAATGGCTCCATAATGGCCCTGCCAGTGCCCATCCTGACACCCGGAATCTGGATTTGTGTTCCGGGGTTGGGGGGAAGCCAGCACTCCTCGTCCTGGCCCTGTCACGGGAGGGCAACCCATCAGGGATCACCAGGGATAGTTGGGGCAGAAAAAAGGTGGGGCCTGAGACCAAGTTCCTCTGAGGGAGGGATTGGAGCCACCTGCCAGGCTCCTTGGAATGGAAAAAAAGAAACACAGGGGGAGAGAGAATCTATAGTCCCAAGTCCAGTCACTTATAAACATTGCATCCGTTTGAAAAACAAAAGATTCTGTTTGCTTACCATGGGGCCTTAACTTCACCCCCTTGCTCCTTTACCAAAACAGACCATCTTTTAAACTATTAATATTTCAAAAAGGCAAGGAATTTCCTTATCCGACAAGGGGTCCCCTTCTGCAGATGCTTGTGCTCTAGGAGGAGCGTTCTGGCACCACTTCAGCGCCTCCGCAGGTTCTCAGAAAAGGTAGACTTTGTTGCAGTGCACAATCCGCAGGTGGGCCTGGAAAACCAAGCCACGTGGGACTCCCCCCTCCCGTAACATCGTTCTTGTTCCATCTCTTTCTCTTCTGCCTGGTGATATAAGACAGGTCAGGAAACATCCGGATATGCAAACCATCATGAAGCAGAGATTTTGTTCGGTTGTGCAAGGACCAGAAGTTAGTCCCTGGAGTTCACTATGTCTGCCACTGTTCATGGGGCCTCTGGATTATCTGGATGGCCCCAGGAGGTGACTAGATAGACTTTCTGAAACTTCTGAACCATCGGAGTCACTTCTTCACCCAACTGCTGTACAAACCAGTCCTGTAGAAAGAGCACCAGATGATCACCATCGCACCCCTCCGAAAGCCCCAAGATCCTCAAATTCTGGGCTCGCACTTGGTTTTCTAACATTTCCAAGCGGGATTTTCTTTCAGCATGGAAGTAACGGCTCTCATGGCTGCATCAGCTTTTTTAGTGGCTTTGCCTGACGCTATAGTGACCGTTTCCATTGTAGTCTCTACAGCGGCCACTCTGCTAGTGTGAGCATCAAATTTGTTGGAAAGTCTGGTCACCAAGATAATTAGTCTGTTTAGTTTTGCTCCCAGTGTTTGTAAAGTTTCATCATGGTTTCCTTCTTCGTGGTTAGGCTCGCGGTCCTGAGCCACCCCAGTGTTCGGAGCTCTGGTAACTGTTTTGGATCTAGCTCCTTCCCCCAATATATTTTCTTTTCAAGGGTTCCCCATAGTTTGCCGCAGCAGTTCAGCAAAACAAATCTTATACTTGTATCGAGCTGCTTTATCAAATACCACCAAAAAATAACTTTATAAAGTAGACCGACAGCACAGCACTATCTATCAGCATCCATATTGCCCGGGCTCCACAGCACCCCCCAAAAACTGGTTCCACTCTCCTTAAAGTGGAGTCCACTGTAGAAGATGTCTGCTGGGATCTCTGAATATTAGAAAAGCACAAAACTGCAGCAGAAGTCTGCATCACTGAATATGCCACCACAACCCATCTACAAACAGACATGCTTCTCGATTAACACAGCAGAAAATTAGAACTTGAAGGTGGAAGACTTAGAAAATCAGCACCACCAAAGTAACATTAAGAATTCACAACATTCAAGAAAAGGCTGAAAGGGGGATACCTGCAAATATATTGAAGGTCTTTTTCGAGAGCTGCTGGGACTGGAGGAATCATTTGAGCTGAACAAAGTCAGAGCACATCGGACATTAGCAACTCCTCCGAAGGACCCAAAAATGAGACCAAAGTAATTTATTCTGGCCTTCTTGGACTATCAGGTTAACATAGAAACATAGAAACACAGAAGTTGACGGCAGATAAAGATCACCAGGTCCATCCAGTCTGCTCATTTACCCTACCTGTATTTGTGCCAGCTGATACTGGACAAACGGGGTTGCACTCCAAAGCTGTGGACCACGCAAATGGCAATAAATCACCAAGTCCTGATGAAAGTTCAAAAGGTTTTATTACCAGCTTCCTTGCTAGAACAACCAGGTCTACCACATGAGAATGAAGTAACACAACCAGGTATGACCTTACCCAGCAGCCTCAGCGCTTTGCTCGTATGAGCTTCGTCAGCTGACTCTGTTTTCTCTTTGGCCTTAGCTAATCCTCCCCATCTCTATGGTTCCCTTGTGCTTATCCCATGCCTGCTTGAATCCTGCCACCATGCTTGTTCCCACCACCTCCTGGGGCAGGCTATTCCATGCATCCACTATCCTCTCAGTGAAAAAGAACTTTCTCACATTTCCCCTTAAACGGCCTCCCTCCAATCTCATGTCATATCCTCTTGTCCTGGTATTCTTTTTATAATGAAGAAAGTGTTTCCCCTTCACCCTATTAATGCCCATGAGATATCTGAATGTTTCTGTCATATCACCCTGCTCCATCCTCTGCTCCAGAGTATACATATTGAGGTCCTTTAATCTGTTCTCATATGACTTGCGTTGCAGACCCTGCATCATCTTGGTTGCCCTCCTCTGTATTGTCTCTATCCTGTCCATGTCTTTGCACAGATGCGGCCTCCAGTACTGCACACAGATGGGGCCTCGCCAGCGTTTTGTACACAGGGATCATTACCTCCCTCTTGTGGTGTGTGATATCCTTTCCAATAAACCCCAACATCCCCCACCCTTCCCTGCTGCCTCTGCGGTCTGCTTAGAGGCTTTTAGGTCATCTGTGATAATGACCCCAAGTCTCTTTCTTCCCTGGTGTCTGCCAGCAACTCCCCTCCCCAACCTATAGCTCATTTTAGGGTTCCTACTCACCACATGCATGATTTTGCACTTCTTTGCATTAAACCTTAGTTGTCACTCCTCAGACCATCTCTCCAGTTTTTCTACATCTTTCCTCATGTTATCCACCCCTCTCTGGAGTATCTAACCTGCTGCAGATCTTGGTGTCATCTGCAAACAGGCAAACCTTCCCCTCTAGTCCATCTGCAATGTAATCTGCAAGACACCCTACAGGTGGCAGGCATTAGACAGCTAGTTTCGGAACCCACTCGTGAGGGAGCAATCTCAGACCTCGTACTCTCAAACGGGGGCAGTGAGAGGATCTCAGATCTAGAAGTGGGTTGCCATCTGGGGACAAGTGACCATCAAACAGTGTGGTTCACGTTAAAGTCAGCTACAGAGTCAAGCCATACAAAAGTGAGGGTACTGGACTTTAGGAGGGCTGACTTTGGCAAGATGGGAGACTGCCTCAGAAAAGCACTAGCAAACAGGCTAGAAGGAGGTGTGGAGCAACAATGGGGAATTATCAAAACTGCCATCACAGAGGCAACAAGCCTTTGTGTGAAGCAAATAAACAAATCAAAATGAAAGAAAAATCCACTATGGTTCTCAAGAGAGGTGGCTGTGAAAGTCAGGAAGAAAAAGATAGCATTCCGGAAGTATAAGGAAACACAGAAGGAGCAGGACAGAGAGCTGTACCAGTTAAGGCAGAAAGAAGCAGGGAGGGAAGTCAGAATAGCAAAGGCCCAAACTGAGGAAAAGATAGCCAACTCAGTTAAGAAGGGGGATAAAACCTTTTATAGATACATCAGCGAGCGTAGAAAGACAAAGGGAGGGATAGGGAGGCTGAATAGAATGAGCGGTGGGTGGGCAGAGGGACAGTGAAAAAGCAGGAATACTGAACGAATATTTCAGCTCAGTATTCACAAAGAGGAGAAGTGTCTAATCCAATTAACAGAAGCACTCTTGATAGCGGGTCGATCCCAGTCCTTTCACAGAAGAAAGGGTTCTGCAAGAACTCCTAAAACTGAAGGTGGACAAAGCAATGGGTCCTGATGGAATTCACCCCAGAATTCTAAAAGAATTAAGGAAGGAACTAGTGAAACCACTGGCTACTCTTTTTAATAAATCATGGGAGGATGGTGTGGTACCCGAGGACTGGAGGAAGGCGGATGTGATTCCCCTTCACAAAAGTGGGACCAAGACAGAGGCAGGAAACTACAGACCTGTCAGTCTGACCTCTGTGGTAGGGAAAGTGATGGAGTCACTTCTGAAGGAAAGAATAGTTGAGTACCTAGAGGTCAGTGGGCACAGGATCCAAGGCAGCATGGGTTCTGGCGGGAAGGTCATGTCAGGCGATCTAATAGATTTCTTTGACTGGGTGACCAAAGTAGTAGACCAGGGAGGGGCTGTGGACATGGCCTACCTAGACTTTAGCAAGGCATTTGACACAGTCCCACACAAAAGATTATTAGTCAAATTAACCAGCTTGGGAGTGGGTCCCAGGGTGGTAGCCTGGGTAAAACATTGGCTGGACAACAGGACACAGAAGGTAATTGTAAATGGAGTCCACTCTGAAGAAAGGGCGGTTACTAGTGGGGTACCGCAGGGTTCAGTATTGGGTCCAGTCCTTTTTAATGTCTTCATCAGTGACATTACAGAGGGACTGGAAGGAAAAGTATGCTTTTTTGCAGATGACACAAAGATCTGCAACAGGGTTGATACACAAGGAGGCGTGGAAAGGATGAAAAAGGACTTGGCAAGGTTGGAGAAATGGTTAGACGTATGGCAGCTAGGATTCAATGCAAAAAAGTGCAAAATAATGCACTTGGGAAACAAGAACCCAGGGGAAGAATACACAATGGGTGGGGAGGTAGTAACAACAACAAAACAGGAAATGGACCTGTGGGTAATCATGTCAGATGACCTTAAGGTTAGCAAGCAATGTGAGAAGGCAGTAGGGAGGGCCGGGGTATACTGGGATGTATAGGGAGAGGCATCAGCAGCAGAAAACAGGAAGTTGTTATCCCTCTGTACAGACAGTTGGTGAGACCCCATCTGGAATACTGTGTCCAGTTCTGGAGACCCCATCTCCGAAGAACATAGACAGGATAGAGGCAGTCAGAGGAGGACAACTAAAATGGTGCAGGGTCTGCAAGAGAAGCCATATGAGGAGAGACTAAAGGAGCTTAATATGTATACCCTTGAGGAAAGAAGGAGAGGGGGACATGATAGAAACTTTTAAGTACCTCAAAGGAATCAACAAAATCCAAGAGGGTAGCATCTTTCAGAAAAAGAGACTTGCAAGAACAAGGGACACAATTTAAAGATAGAAGGAGGGAGGTTCAGGGGCAATGTGAGGAAGTATTATTTCACAGAAAGGTAGTGGATGATGGAACAGCCTTCCTGAGGAAGTTGTGGGGTCTAAAACTGTGGGAGAATTCAAGAATGCATGGGACAGACATAAGGCGATTCTTGTGGGGGGCAGGAAGATATAGGCTGTTGGTTAACTAGGATCTGCGGCCTATCCTGTAGGTAGGGAAATGGGCAGACTAGATGGGCCTAGCGGTCCTTATCTGCCGTCAAAGTCAAAGTCTAAGACATTGAAAGGGACTGGCCCCAGAACTGATCTTTGAGGTACCCCACTGGTTACCCCCATTTCTTCTGACTGGGTTCCGTTTAACACCACTCTTTGTTTTCTGCCTCTCAACCAGTTTCTCACCCAGTTCACCAACTTTTGGCCCACCCTTAGACTACCTAGCTTGTTTACAGTCTTCTATGTGGAACAGTATAGAAGGCCTTGCTGAAATCAAGGTAGGCGACATCAACTTCTCCCCCTTGATCCACCTCCTGGTCACCCAGTCAAAGAAATCTATCAGATTTGTTTGACAGGACCTTCCGGCTGTGAATCCATGTTGCCATGGATACTGTGTTCCTATGGATTCCAGGTGTTCCACAATCCTTTCATTAAGATGTGTCTCCATGATCTTACCTAATCTAACACACAGATCCTCCACAAGACTTGGGCTAAAAAAGAAGTAATCTTTAGTGACTCATGACTGTATTTTGAGCACAACTTCACCCAAGCTACCATGCAAAAATGCCAGAAAGAACTTAAGAACAACGGCATCAGGGCCCAAATGGAATACCCAGCCCATCTATAAATATATACAGACACAGACTCTAAACTGTATGAAACACTGGCAAAGGACACATTTGTGTTGCTCAAACAGGGCATTAAGATTGAGAAAAGCCTTCTTCAGCAGGCTGATGACCTCGAGCTTCACAAACAGCACCCTGCAGGCAGTAGTCCCAAGGAACTGCCTGCCCCATCTAAATTGACCTGGGCCAAACTGAAAGCCTGCAGCAAGACTCTGTATTAGCTTATGATCCAGAGTAAGACAATGGAGCCTGCCTCCACCTCTTCCTCGCTGCCAGACACCTGAAGGACTTCCTTACAATCTATATGACTCATGAGTCAAAACATCAGGTTTATCCCTAGTGTTTTTCTCTATATTCAACAGTTCAGTGATGGTGACCTAGTTTAGGCACATAATTTTTCTATATTAGGACAGGATGGTATCTTGCTTGTTAAATGATGATGTACGATTCATTTGTGCACTGAGTATAGATGGGGTTTAATTCTTAATTGGAAGAGTTTGGTGCCTGATTATGGTCTGGTCTTAAGGCCATTCAGTTTCTAATTTATTTTCTGGTTGTCTGACTCTCATAAACTTGCTGCTAATAATTTTCCTGTAAGGTCAGTGTGACTGCAGCCCAGGGTGGGGGTTGGGAGCAGGGGCACTGAGGGGTGCTCTGGAGTGGTGGGCCTCCTTGCTCTGGGTGGGGCCTGACTCCAACCTTCCACTCCAACTTTCCACCTCTAACTTTCTTAACACATCCCACTTGGCAGTGGTCAGTGGGAAAATGGGCAGCACTAAACTCTAGCTGGTGTCTCCCACTGCTGGAGCCTCTAGAACATCTGCAGCACTGACCGTGGGCTGTGGGGGAGTGGGGTCGGATCTGGTTACACTTGCTCCAATCAGCCACTTTCTAGCAATACAAAAGTAGGATGACTGAGATTTCTGGGCAGTTTGTATCTCAGATGGTTTGTGCCTACTGGCAGGTTTCCTGACTGGTTCCTCTGGAGCTGGCACAAGCACTACTTTAATGGGATTCTCCTAGGTGTTGGGGGAGTCTTGTTGAGTCCATCCCTCCCAAGAAAGGATATCTTGCAGCAAGCTTTCTCTGCCCCTGTTCCTAGGCCCCTTAAAGATGGGCTACATCCTCCTCAACCTGACTGTGTCCCAGAAAGGACTTAACGCCCGGGTTGGTAAGGGAGAGGGCGGTTTGCAGCTTTCTACCCCTTGTAGTACATGCTTGTTGTCTAGTTTTGCAGCTGACCACCCTACTGACTGCTCCTTCCCATGGTGCACATTGTAAACTATCTTGCTAATGGAGTGGCGAGGACCGGGAGGGGGTTGCCTCAGGGGGGCCCATGGGGTGTCCTGTGCTCTGCTGGAAGACAACACCCACATGTCGACTTAATGACGAGAGGGCAGACATTTGTGACACAATGTACATTGGGCTCCCTGGCCTCCCATTTCAAATTCGAGATCAGTTACTCAGGTGGTGGAGGCTTCATACACAGTCTGTGCACTACATAGTGCGCGCAGCTTTACACGTGCACCCAGATACACCACATTGCTGTGATGCTGAGCCACAAGCTTCTGGAGATCCTGTTAAAGGTGCTCCTGATAGCAAGGGTTCTGCTTGGGATGACCCTAGTCAGTGCACCCTGACACCATTTAGGCAGTGGCTGCACAGCATGCCTTGAAGTCACGAAGGTCATTAGCTGCACTTATTGCACCAGTTGTCATGTATCAGTTGAAGTTAAAGTTACTGGTTCAGCCTGCTAGTTGCAGGTACAGCTACAAATGGTTCTGAGTAGTACAGCATGTTACAGTACATGGAAATGGATGAAACAATATAGGAGGGAGACCTGAGGCAGGAGTGGGGCATATTCCTCCATGACCCGGACATCAGTTATGAATCACAGCTCAGGATAATTGACTGGGGATTTAAAAAGAGCATCCTACAAAGTTAGTGGGAATTAATAACCCTGTCAAATGGTACAGATTACTTAAAGAACACAACAATAGCACAGTCCACTTAGCTTTCACTCAAGAATCTTACTTAATGTAGACTGAACATCAGAAACTACATAGGCAGTGGAGGGTGAGGTCTGCACCTCAACCTGTGAGGCTGAACCCCACAATCGTGGTGCACCAATTTTAATTTGCAGAGACACCCCCCCATCCAGATGACAGACATTATTCAGGACACTGAGGGAAGATTTATTAAACTACATTGTTTATTCAGAGATATACCATGTACTGTAATCAGTTTGCATGCACCAAATATTCAGTCTGATCTGGTCACTTTTTTAAAGAAACATCTTAGACATGGTCAAAAGCCCTGGTCATTTATATCTCATAGGGGGAGATTTCAATTTAGCAGTGAATTATGCATTGGACAGACAAGGGGAGAGGATCATGGGGATGCCATAGAAACATAGACTGTAAAACAAGGTTATGCACAGCAAATAGCAACAGTACAGTACTTTGAGCACAAACTGGAACCACAGTCAGATTACATGCAGAAAAAGTTAGATCTGATTTATTCAGGGGACTTGAACAAGGGAGGGGCAAAATCAGGTTAATTAGCTTAAAGGTTATATCAGTCAAGCAGTTATGCATGTGATTTGCATCCCCCCACACAGTCCACCTCTGGGTACCCAGGTGGAGAAGAGATGGGCTAGCAAGGACTGTTGCCCGGGGTTGGCCGGCATTGCAGCTGGTTGGGGCCCTGTGATGGAAAACACAACATGCACAGTACCCAATATTTGTAATCCGGAGCCAGAGGGCTCAGTTCGAAAAGGAAACGAAACAACAAGACAATCAGATGACACACTCAGATTAAGCTGTTGTTGCAGGGAGCTACCCTGGTATTTACTCACGATACCCAAGACTGGACACAGGCTGGACAAAAATTGAGACTGCAGGTGGTTGATCTGGAATGCCAGGAGAAGCAGGGACCATACAAGTCGCAGAGGCGTTGTTCCTGTTCAAGCGTGGAGCAGGGGGCTGATCCCCAGTCAGGTCTCTCGTCGATGGCTTCTCTGTGCAGTGGGTAGTCTGACTGGGCCAGTCTGGCAAGGCCCAGACCGCATGGAAACAAATTCGGATGCAGTCCATTTTAGGCTGGATACAGCTTCCAGCAAGCAGAACACAGCTTCACACAGTGGGGAACTAACTCACGACCCACTAGCAGCTCATAGCACATTTACATGTACGGGAATTCTACTGTACCAGGCAAAGCACTCCCTGGTCACAATCTCAAAGTCTCTGCTCACACTGGGAGCTTATGGGTAGCTGGAACTCCTGACAGGCCGATCACATTCCGCAAAATCTTCGGTCTTCTTCAGGTTGAGCCTGGCCCACTTCAGTAGCTTACTTTAGTCACACAAACTTGGATTTTGTCCAAAATAATTATCTTCTCTCCCTCTCAGGAGCAGCAGATAGACATGCAGGCCGAAACTTAGCCCTTTCACAGTTCTCCCATGTGAATCCACTCAGGATTGCTGCTCAAAACCACTTTAGCTCCTCTCATTTCACTACCCAGCTCAGAACTGCTTCAACTGCCAGCAAGCCTGGGACTTTCTCCCAGATCCAAAAGGTTTGGTTGGCTGATTTGGCTGTCAGTCAAAGCAAGAACTCCCCCTTAAGTTGCAAAAAAGGCGCAAAAAGTTAAAAACTACAGTTCCTACAGATTTTGAATTCAGACAGCTCCTGTAGTCCGGCTACATTTTAGGTCCCACCAGAACTGATTGGTCCAATTTGCAGTCCAGGACCAAGGTAGTGGAGACAAACAAAACAGTCCTTGCTTTTAAAACATAGAAACATAGAAACATAGAAGTTGGCAATGACGAATGGGACGCAAAGGCCCATCAAGTCTGCCACATTCTTTTACCTTATAAATGTGCCATCGACCTTTGCTCTGTCAGTGACCTATCTATTCATAGTCATTTGTATTGCTCCCTTATGCCTATCCCATGCCTGTTTGAAGCCCTGCACTGTATTCATAGCCACCACTTCTTGTGGTAAGCCATTCCATGCATCTACCACCCTTTCTGTGAAAAAGAATTTCCTCACATTCCCTTAATCGGCCTCCTCTAATCTCTTGCTGTGTCCTCTTGTCCTGCTATTTTCTTATATTTAAACATGTTAGACTCTTTCACCTTGTTTATGCCCTTAAGGTGTTTAAATGTCTCGATCATATCACCTCTCTCCCTCCTTTGCTCAAGGGTATACATATTGAGCTCCGTTAATCTGTCCTCATATGTCTTCTGATGCAGTCCCTGCACCATTTTGTTGCCCTTCTCTGGACTGCCTCAATTTGATTAATGTCCTTGTGAAGGTGTGGCTTCCAATACTACGCATGATACTCCAGATGGGGCCCTAACCAATGTCTTGTACAGAGGATTATTACCTCCTCTACGACACTTGTGATACTCTTACTAATACACCCTAACACCCCCTAGCCTTACCTTACTGCTTTAGAGGGTCTGCTTGGATGATTTTAGGTCATCAGTGATGATGATGCCAAGTCTCTTTCTTCCTTTGTGACTGCTAGCAACTCCCTCCCAGCCTATAAGTGGCTTAGGGTTTCTCTTCCCTATGTGCATGATTTTGCACTTCTTTGCATTAAATCCCAGTTGCCACTCTTCTGACCATTCTGCTAGTTTATCCAGATCTCTTCTCATTCTGCCACCCATCTGGATCATCTACTCTGTTGCAGATCTTGGTGTCACCTGCAAACAGACAAGCCTTACCCTCTAGTCCATCTCGAGGTCACTAATGAAGATGTTGAATAGGACTGGCCCCAGGACTGATCCCTGAGGTACCCCACTTGTGACTTGCATCTTTCTGACTGTATACCATTTACCACCACTCTCTGTTTTCTGCGAGTCAACCAGTTTGCCACCCAGTTGACCAACTTCTATACCCAGGCCTACCTAGCTTATTTATCAATCTTCTATGTGGAACAGTGTCAAAAGCTTTGCTGAAGTCAAGGTAGGCGACATCAACTGCTCCCCCTTGGTCCACCACTCTGGTTACCCAGTCAAAGAAATCTATGAGATTAGTTTGACAGGACCTTCCTTTTGTAAACCCATGCTGTCCTGGATCCTGTACCCTATGGATTCCAGGTGTTGCACTATCCTTTCCTTAAGGAGTGCCTCCATAATCTTGCCCACTACTGAGGTAAGACTGACCGGTCTGTAGTTCCCCACCTCCTCCCTGCTACCACTCTTGTGGAGTGGGATCACATAGAACCCTTCTCCAGTCTTCTGGGACCTCTCCTGTGCTCAGAGACTCACTAAACAATTCTGCTAATGGCTCTGCTGGTTCCTCCTTTAACTCCATAAGTACCCTGGGATGTATGCCATCAGAGTCCCATTGCCTTATCCACCCTGGGCTTAGCAAGCTCTTGTGGGACCCTTTCTTTTGTGAAGGAGTAGTGCTCACCTCCCTCCCCACTGTGTCCATGGTGCTGAGCTGTGGGCCCTGCCCTACCTTCTCTTCAGTAAATACTGAGCAAAAGTATCTATTTAGGATAGATGCCTTTACAGGGTCCTGCTCCTCACATGCTCCCTTTTCTCCATTAAGCTTAGCAATACCCCCTCTGGACTTTCTCCTTTCACTAATGTATCTATAGAAAGTCTTGTCACCTTCTTTTACTGTTCGTGCTAGTGTTTCCTCAGTTTGGGACTCTGCCTGCCTTACTGCCTTACCTGCTTCCCTTAGGACAGTTTGGTATGCCTCCCTATCTTCATCCCACTGTGTTCCTTTATATTTTCTGAAGGCCAGCCTTTTGGCTCTGACCTTTTCTGCTACTGTATTTGAGAACCAAAGTGGTTTCCTTCTTCTTTTGCACTTCCTTTTCTGTCTAACACAATGGGATGTTGCTTCAAGTATTGTATCCTTAATGCTTGCCCACTTTGCCTGTACCTCCTCACCTGTGTTTCTTTTTGCCAGGGCTAGCTTAACTCTGTTGGCCATCTTATCAAAGTCAGCTCCTCTGAAGTCCCATATTTTTGCTTTGGAATGGGATGATTTAGATGTAGTAGCCAAATTGAACCATACCATGTGATGGTCACTGGCCCCCAGGTGACCTTCTACCTGGAGATCTGTGATCCCTTCTTTGTTAGTCAGTACTAGATCTAGGATAGCCCTGTCTCTTGTGGGTTGCTGTACCAGTTGTTTGAGGCCCTCCCCTGCAGGAATCCACTATGAGTCTAGTTCTGGCAGATGTTCCTGCTGGTATTGACCAATCTGTATCTGGCATGTTGAAGTCTCCCATTATCAGAACCTCCCTTTAGCTGTCATGTTTTGTATATCTTCTAACAGTAATGTGTCTATGTCCTCCCTCTGGTCTGGGGCCTGTAGACAACCCCAGTTCTTATGGCTGTCCCATTTCCTGTTTTCAGGGTGACCCAGTTCTTCTGGCTCCTTATGTGTATTCTGAATTTCTGTAGCTTTGATATTTTCATTAACATACAGGGCCACTCCTCCCCCTTTTTGCACCTCGGTCTGTTCTGAACAATACATAGCCAGGTACTGAAGTCTCCCAAGTGTGGTTACTGGTAAACCACGTCTCACTAATTGCTACTATGTCCAGTTTAGCCTCTGACATTATTGCCTGCAGGTCTGGGATCTTATTTCCCAGGCTGTGAGCATTTGTGTACATGATTTTCCATTGGCCAGATTTTGGTGTGTTAGTTGTTGGGTGAAGTTTGGCATTACCCCTGTGCATCGTATGGGGAGACAAACCTTTTTTCTTACCTGGTGATGCAAATGAACGGCAAACACGCTGAATTCCTGTTTGACCACTAGCTGAGGGGGGAAGGGTGTTCTTCCCATTCGACGTATGGGGAGCTGCACCCCAAGAAAGCATGTTAGACAAACTACATTACCATTATCACTCTAAATGATTTTTAGCAAATAGTTACATCTTTCAACAAAGCTCCCTCTCAGATTACTTATGTTGCAATCAGGCAGCTCTTAAAGAGACAGTACACAGAGGCTATACAGGCTCTGGTAATCACATTTAAACTGTTAAAACGCAGGACACCAGGCTGGCAGTGAGCATTTAGGCAAGCTCAAGAAATACTTTTTAGGAACCCCCATTTGTAGGGGGTTACATATTTTTATTGCTTTTTAGTATAAAAAATGGTAAGACACCACACCATTATTCCATGTGGTATGGTGACCCATCCACTTACATTTGTATCAAAACAGAAACTTCATTATACATCTGTTTTCATTAGCAGTATCATCTATTACTCATTTTCCTTTACTTAGACATTTTCACATTTCCCTTTTTTTTTGTTTTAAAGAAAATCTCAATGGCTCGTTACTGTATTGGTGGCTCCTCTCTCATTACCCAGCCTGCAGGGGGATCATTATGGGACAAAACATGCATCAATTTCTGCCATGTACCAAACCCATTTCTGCCATTTAAGGCGAAACTGGGTTGATTTATCACGTAAACCTGCTGTTAATTTCTCCAATTGGTATATATTCATCACTATAGATCTCCAATCTTCCACTTTTGGGATTACCCTAGACATCCATTTTCTTGTTACTGCTTTTTTAGCTGCTAGTATATACATGGATAACAGGGTACGTTCCCTTCTCCGTTCCCCTGCTGGCAACACTGAAAGAAGCACCATTTCTGCAGTTAGTTCTATGTTTTCTCCTAAGCAATCCTGCAGTTCAATCTGCATTGAGCACCAAAAGGGTGTTAAGAGAGGACAATTCCATAATATGCGCCCAAGGTCAGCTAACACACAATTACAGCCTCTCCAACAATTCCCATAACTTGCTGGCATATACTTAGCCAAAATAGCAGAAGACCTAAAATATCTACTTCGGCACTTCCAGGCAAATTCTCTCCATGTCTGTGAGAGAGTTATTTTAACTGCTGGGAGGGCATATTTCTCCCACTCTTCTGCATTTACCTGCATCTCTGATTCTGCATTCCACCTATTAAGGATAGAAATTGTGTTGTCTCCCAGTGTTTCTCTCAAGCTTTTATATATCTGGCCTATTTCATGAGACATTTGGTTCCCCTGGAGACTTCCCTTCAACATTTTCATCAGGGGAGGGCTTTGGATAGGGAGTTTTGTTCTGTCTGATCTGTTTCCATGTATGTATGTTTTTAACTGAAGATATCTATAGTGATCCTGGTGTAGCAGTCCAAAGGCCTCCCTCATTTCCTCAAAGGAGACCATTCCCTCTTTGCTTAAGATTTGGTAAATATAATGAATTCATGACTGTCCCCACTTTGTAAATGTAGGGTCAGAAGCCAAAGGTTTAAATTCTTCATTTCTGGAAATCAATCTCAAATATTAAAATGTCCCTGAAAATTTAGAATTTGTCTTTATTGAGGTCCAGATTATAATAAGTTCTCTGGTAAATTTGGTCAGGTGTCTCCACGGAATAAAATATTTCTGGGTTGAGAATAATACTTTAGGAATATCATGGAAATCATTTATTGTTAATTCAGTTTCTTTCCATGGGCCTGATGTAGTGGATTTGCCCATTGTATCACTAATTTGAGAAAGGCCGCCTTAGCATACCACAGCAGGTTTAGTAAATTTGCTCCTTCCTTTGCCAAAGTTAAGTTTAAAATTGAGGTTCGAATTCTTGGGCCCTGACCTGCCCAGATGAAGTTTGAGATTATTTTATTCCAGCTGTTAAAACAGAACTGGGGTGGCCAAACAGTCACATTCTGAAATAAGTATAACAGCCGAGGCAAAACATTCATTCTAATGATTTCTATTCTTTGAAAGAAAGAAGTCTCAATGTACTTCAACCCCACAAGTCCTCTTGTATTTGCAGAGTAAGAGGCTCATAGTTAACTAGATCAATATCGTTAAAGTTTTGTGGGATACTTATCCCTTGTATTTTATTTTAGTTTTCTGCCAATTCAATAGTATTCTGTCTCTAGGTACTTGGGAGGAAACAAAATTCTAAGTCAATACCCCTGTCTTGGATACATTAAGCTTAAATCCCGCATATTTCTGAAAACTGCCTAAAATTTTCAATAATTTAGGGATCAAAGTCTCAGGCGCTAGGGTCAATATTTGTATGTCAACCGCAAACAACACCACTTTGTATTGTCTTTGCCCCAATGGGATCCCTTCAATTCCCGTCTCCCTTCTAATTGCTGTGGCTAGTGGTTCCATGTAAAGCGCAAAAAGCACAGGGGATAAGGGGCAACCCTGTCTTGTTCCTCTCTGCACTGTGATGGGGGGCAGTGGCTACCCTAATATATGCTTTTGATTCCAAACAAATATTTTTAATCCATTTCTTCAGACAGTCCAGGAAATCAAAGGCTGATAATGTCGCCCATAGAAAACCCCAAGACACTCTGTCGAAATGCCTTCTCAGCATCTAGATTTAAAAGTACCACTGGGATCTCTCTTGTTTGCATATATTCCAATAAAAGCATAGTGTGATGGATATTATCCATGGTATTTCTAGATTTTATAAAGCCTGATTGATCTGGGTGTATGATTGTTGGTAATACTTTTTCTAACCAATGGGCCCAAATTCCCATGAAAATTTTATAATCCATATTTAATATTGATATTGGACGATACAATGCCAGATTAGTTTGATCTTTGCCTTGTTTTGGTATTGCTGTGAGTATCATATATGATCATGAGGGGGAAGGCCCCCGCTTCCACTACTTCCTCAAATACTTTAGCCAGAGTAGGTAATAAGAGACCCAAGAACTTACTATACCATTTGGCCGTGAATCCATCTGGGCAGGGACATTTGTGGGGTTTAGCATTTTTGATTTGGAATTGTATCTCTGGGGTAGTAATTGGTACCTCCAAAATCAGTTTTTGGCTCTCACACAATTTCAGGAGGTTCAGTTGATTTAAAAACTGATGACACCCTTCCTCCTCTTCTATTTCTGGTTCCTTAGCATATAAGGATTGGTAGTATTTTTCCAAAATTACCTGTATTCCTTTGTATGTATAATTTTCTATGAGATAGGATCATGCAATTTCAATATTGTGGCTGTTTTTTTTCCTTGCTCTTAACCTGCGTGCTAGATTGTGTGTCCCCCCTTGAGCCCCCCTCACAGTTATTTTGTTTAAGGTAAAGCAGGGTTTGCTGAACCCTGTAATCCATAATTTTTTGGATTTCTTGTTTTGTTTCCCTGATTTTTTGTAAAAGTTCCTGATCCCCCTCTCTATACAGTTGTTGGTATGCCAAAAGACTCTCTGTAAGCTGACAATCTCTAGCTTCTTTCTGTTTATATTTTCTAGAGGCGTAAGCCAGCATTTCCCCCCTTAATACCGCCTTCAACATGTCCCATATTATTGAATTTGAGGTCTCTGGGGACTCATTTTACCTTAACACCTATGGAATTCTTGCCTGAATTGATTCTATTAATTGGGGGTCCCTTAGTAAAGATTAATTTAATCGCCATAAAGTCCGTTTTTTTCTGCTTTCCCAAATTTATTCTTAACACCATGGAATTATGATTTGATAATAATCTGGGGCCATATGATATATCCTGCACATACTGGAAATCTTCACACGATATAACAAAATAATCTAGGCGTGCATACGATTTAAATCGAGGAGAGAAACAGGTATAGGCTTTTTGTGATGGGTACTATTTTCTCCAACCATCCACTAGGTCTATTTGTTCAAATAAGCCTCTAATGAACCGCAACGCATTAGTAGGTCTAGGTGAACGGGGATTAGTAGTGTCCATCTGAACATTCCAGGTCATATTTAGATCCCCTTCCTGTATGACCCTCCCTGTCAACATCTCAAGTAATTTATTAACAAAGGTCTGGGCCACCTTAACTGTAGATTGCGGTGGGAGATAAACACTGACCAAGGTAACATCCTTAGCAAGTCGTTTGCCTTGAAGGATTATGTATCGACCCTGGGGCGCCATGTATGTAACCTTGATTTCTAGGGGCGTTGCTTGCAGAATCAGTATCGCTGCACTCCTCCTTTTCCCTGAAGTATGCAATGAGGCATATACCTTATATCTACCTCCCCACCCTAGTTTAGTATGTTCACTTTCTGACAGATGGGTTTCCTGTAAATAGTATATATCTGCTGGATTTTTCTGTAAGTACTGCATTACCCTCGTTCTTTTTATTGGATTGTTCTATCCTTTAATATTTTTGTGAAAATATCTTTATAGGTACTGATGACATCATTACACCCAGGACGAGGGGAGCTGCCCATTACATTTTGATCCATCTCCACGGACTCGGCCTCACCCCGGGCATCCCAAAGGACCCGAAGCAGTGAACCCAGGAAAGAGGTGAGTCCCTGGATAAAGAACAATACATCTTTCTCTACAGTTGCTCCCCCCTCTCTGTTTCACAATAAAGCCCTCTCCTAGTTCATTTGTGTGTGTGTGTGTCTTTTTATTAACAAAAACCTATTAACTAAATCCCCCTCCTAACCTCTTGAGGGGTAATAACTACTGTATGTTGAACTTTAATAACTATATTACACATTGACTTCCAATCCCGAGGTAAGAAACTCTCTTTATCTCCAATTTCCCAGTGAGAAGCACTGTTACCCCTCCCGGGGCAGAGGGTCCATCCCTCCCCTTGTGAGGACAAGATCCTCTGTGGGATGTATACATCCCAAGTTCCTTTAAGTAAATCAAAACTTACAATTAACCGTTTAACAAGGTAAGACAGTGAGGCCATGTCCCGCCAGCCCCGAGTGCAAGAGTCCCCCCTTGTATAGGTGTTTGTATCTTTTTTAAAGTGTACCCTTTTAATTAGTAGGGGTCTAATATCATTTATCTGTTCTTCATAAGTGAGAAAAACAAAGGACCCCTCATCATATTCAGGTCAGATCCCCCCTCCCCTTCCCCCTGACAATCATTCTGCGCAACAGTCTCTCCCCTTTTATTTCTTCATCACATCTCTTTCCCCACCCCCTTTCTGGTCACCCTCTAGGGGTGTTGAACCTAAGTAACTCTTTGAATGTCCTTTAACCTGATCTCGCCAATTTAACTGTCCCAGTTGTGGTTTTGTACAGATTTGGGAATGGAGAGAGAGAGAAGGCGGAAGAGGGCACCCCAGGGTTAGGGACAGAGGCCGGGTCCAGGGCACCCCGCTGCAGCCCCAGCCTGGGTCGAAACCCCGCCATTGGGGGAAGCCTGGGCTGAGAAACCTCATCCCTTCGAGGTGCTCCCAGGTCAGGGAGTGAGTCGCTGAGCCCATCCCCCAAGTGACTTCCCCTCCCCAAGGCGCCCCCTGTCCCCAGACCACAACAACCCATTTTGCCATCATGGGCTTACATAATGTCCCAACTGGATGCTACAAGGTTTTCATGGTGCAGGAAGGTAGGTATGAAGTCTCTGTAGCTACTCTAACATTTCCTGTAATGAAGCTTCAGGTCTCCTGCCCCCCTGGGTCTGCGAGGTCCCATCTCTTCCACCTCTGGGGATGTTAGCCTCTAAGTCTTTTATGCCTCGCCGACGGCCCGAATATAGACCCCTAGTTTGTAAGTCCTTTGTGGTTTCCACTGCTGTAGTGTAGGTCTTCTGGCCCTCTGGGAACTGCAGCACCAGTTTTGCTGGGTACAGTATTTTAAATTTCAAGTTATTAGACATCAGGCAGGGGAATAAGGGGATATAGTCCCTTCTCTGCTTTTGTGTCAGTGCTGCATAATCATTGTCCACAAATATTCTTTTCCCTCTGTATGTCAAGGCCTTTTTCATCCAAGCTTTCTGTACTTTTGTTGCGTAGTTTAGAAAGCGTGCCACTATAGATCGTGGCCGTGCATCTGGTGCTGTTGGTTTTGGGCCTAACGCTCTGTAAGCACGTTCAATATCCAGGGGAAATTCAGGGCCCAGGTCCAAGAAAGATCTTAACAAGCTGTCCAAAAAGGCTATCATATTTTTTCCTTCTTCATTTTCAGGTACACCATAAAATCTCAAGTTCTTTCTTCTACTTCTATTTTCAGCGTCTTCTTGTCTCATAGCAATTTTCAGCTGGGAGGTAGCCAATTCAGCCATTGCTTCATGTAAAAAGGTTATTTGGGCACTGTTGCAGGTAATCTGGTGATCTGCCTCGTCCACTCTGCTTTGGAGGGTCCCCAAGTCCATCCGGAGCCCCTGTATTGATTCCTGCATTTCAGTTCAAAACTCAGCTATTGCCTGCAGAATTGCGTCTGTTTTATCTGGTTGTTGGGCAGCCTGCCTCTGCTCCTTCCAACTTGATTTCCCTTGTTGTTGGCTGGCCCGGCTAGGTCGCACATCTTCCGACTGCATATTTACCCATTTCAAGTGCTCAGGCTCCACAGTACTGCAATCCAAGTCGGGGATGTTTACGAGGGGCTGGTATCTATTTGTAAGTGTCAGTGTCAGCTTTCATCAGCCCTCTCCACCCTCTAGAAGCACCAGTGCCTCTATGCCCTCTCTATTTAACTTTACTTTTGTTTCTGTCGCTGTTGCTGGCTTTCCCTTGCTTTTCCAAACTTCTGGCAGGCTCTGTTAGTCCGGGACTGGTACGGGGACAGAAATGGAAACAGGAACAACCGCAAGGAGTTGAGGCCTACTGCAAGTGTCGCTGCTGGCTTCCACCACCACCCTCCGCCCACGAGAAGCTCTAACAAGTTTCTCCACATCCTGCTTCTCACTCCGTTTCTTTTTTTTTTTTTTTGGCTCCGGTCTCATTTCTCTCCTCTCTGGACCTCGGGAGGTAAACTTTAAAGCTTTAAATCTGCTGCTGTGCTGTTTTTAGGTACCAAATTCTCTCTTTCCAGGGGAGTGCTCTTACTCCTTGCCACTTACCCAATCATGGCGCCACCGGAAGTCCTTTAAACTCTATTTTTATTAGTATTTAGGCAGGGCAGCAAATTACAAGTACACATGCAATTGTACATAAGCGCAGTGATACAATTTTCCAAATTCACATTCGAGAGTGACAGCGCATTTTCTATCACTTTTCAGAACAAGGCTAGTGACCTAAGTATGTAGTATTAATTCTGTAAAGGGGTAAAGTCTAAACAAAATTACTGCATTCAATCTGTTGGACTCTGTTTCCATCAGTAACATTTATATAACTGTAAGTCAGATGGGGTCTATGAGCTGTATGTGAGCTGACCAGGCCAACATCAAATCCCCCATACCCTCCCTTCCTATGGAACAAAGTTAGGCCTGTGTTGGGAGATATATAATAACTATGGGGTCCATTTAGCCATAAGAGAGGGAGTGGTGTTATTTAAGGCTGCAGTCATGGACTCCATTCTATAAATATCATAAATTGTGTCTTCCCACTTTTCTTTGGACTGGGAGTGACTTATAACCATAATCTGGTTATAACTTTCTTAGTAACGACGAGTAATATGCGAAGAAGGTAGGATTGGTGTATCTGTGTAAAACGTTTAGGGAAAAGAAGCAATAGTGCTATCTCTGGGTTCAGAGGGCCCAGAGAGGGAAAACATTCCAATATTGTATCCCCCACCTACCTCCAGAAGTGAACTATGGCCAGACAAAACCAGAAAATGTGAGCATGTGTGGCCATTTTGCAGCCACATTGTCTCCAACAGGATGAGTCTCCCTAGGAAGAGTGCTTGGCTGTGATTTGTGGAGTGCAAAAGAAACAAATTGCCACCTTCCAGCTGAATTCTCGCCAGCCATAGGAGTATGTCACCTTGTGTTGTTGCTGCCAGATTCTGCTCCAGTCCTCCGGGGAAAGGACCATCACCAGGTCTACCTCCCAAGAGGCCTGGGTTCCCTTGAGTAGAGATGTTGGAGATGCCAAGATTGCACCACGGTGATCGTTCTTCCTTGATCTGTGCCAGCAGTGGAAACAATGGGGGTATTTCTGCCGAGGTTATGTCCAGTCCCAGGACAGCTGAGAGATAGTGTCAGATTTGGAGGAATTTATAAAAATCCCTCTGGGGGAGGGCAAATTCGGACTGCAGCTGGGTAAATGATTTCAATATGCCGTTGACATAGAACTGGTATGTACATTTCAGACCTCTCCGAAGCCATCCCTGAAACTCCGAGTCAAACCCAGCTGGGACAAACCCAAGATCAAGCACTGGGATGCCCACCCACATTGCTTCCTTGTTATTGTTCAGTTGTTTTAAAAATCCTCCCCAGCAGCGGAGTGAGGATCTAGTGAAAAAAGACTGTGTGTTCAGGGTTGACTCCCGGCATGTCTGAAAGACTACCAAGGAGTCCAAGGGTTTTTTAGATAACTCTCTTTCTATCCGTACCCACTGAGGAGTAGGGTGACATATATCAAGCCAGTGTTAGAGATGTGCCAGTACTGCTGTGAGGGAGTAATTACATATATTAGGAAGGGCTAAGTCGCCTTTGTCCTTAGAGAGCTGTAGTTTTTTAAAGCTATCCAGGGCCTGTCTTCATGCTAAAGATACGAAACAATAAGTTTGTTCCAGCAGTGGATTACTTGGTTGGATGGAGGGGATGGGATGTTTTGCAATAAATATAACAGCGGAGTAAGGATGTTCATTTGAACTGTTTGTACCCTATTAAGTAGGGTGATCGGGAGGTGCTTCCATCGTAGTATATGTTCTTTAAGTTGGTCAAATAATGTCTTGAAGTTTAAGGAAAAAATCTTGGTAGGGTCCAATGTCAGATCCACCCCTAAGTAAGTGATATAAGATTTATCCCAATTAAACAGGTATTTCTGTTTGTCTTGATCCATAAGAGGATTATGTATCGTTAAAACCTCCATTTTATTCTGGTTTATTTTATATCCTGTAATTAGCTCGATTGTCTTCAGATGCTCACCCAGCGCCGCCAATTATATAGTTGGATTAGTAATATAAAGGAGGAGGTCATTTGCATAATATGCAATTTTGTGTTGTATGGCTCCAATTGTGTATCCCGTTATTGGTGTAGCTTGATGCAGATATTGAGCTATAGGCTCCGTGTATAAGGCAAACAAATACGGGGGGAGAGAGGGCATCCCTGCCTCATACCCCGAGCCAAAG
The DNA here is from genome assembly GCA_016271365.2 of Neoceratodus forsteri. Classification (NCBI taxonomy): domain Eukaryota; kingdom Metazoa; phylum Chordata; order Ceratodontiformes; family Ceratodontidae; genus Neoceratodus; species Neoceratodus forsteri. The sequence continues at coordinate 350,491,046 of JADMNL010000024.1, forward strand.
GGAATCAGGTTGAGTGGGAACCATTTATTTTGACCGTGGCCTCGGGGTTGGTATATGTACCTGTGATGTTATTTAAAAATGTCTCTGGGAAGCCAAATTTCTTTAGGGCAGCCTGCAGGAACAACTAGGAAACGTGGTCAAATGCCTTTTGCACGTCTAATCTTAAGATTAGTAGTGGGGATTTAGTGACATGGGCATGATCAAGTATGTATAGAGTCCATTTAATATTATCTGTGGTGTTTTGGGTTTTTATAAAGCCAGATTAATTTGGGTGTACTAGAAGGGGTAAAATGCCATTAAGTCTGTGTGCTAATATGCAGGTATATTTTATAGTCTTGATTTAACACTGAAATCGGTCTGTAAGAATCACAGGCTTGGGACGGTTTGTTAGGTTTCAGGATAGCCAAAATAGAGGCTTGTCTCCATGAAGTAGGGTATAAAGCCTCTGAATGGCTACTTTGTAGGGTACCAGATCAAATCAATCTTTATTTATATAGCGCCTTTCAATATCAAGGTGCTTTACAGCGTATAAACCACAAATGTGCAAACATACAGCAATATAAATAATTTTAAAATCAGTCTGAGAAAGCCAGAGAAAATATATAAGTTTTTAACATTGTCTTAAAACTACTGATGGTCAGGCATTCTCTTAACCAACGAGGCAGAGAATTCCACAGGGTTGGTGCTGCAAAAGGAAAAGCAAAAGCTCCAGATATTTTTAGATGAACTCTGGGAATCTCTAGCAATCTCTCATTGGTGGATTCGGTATCTAGCAGTACATCCTTAATCCATGGAAAAGGGGTCTTGTAGAATTCAGCCACGTTGCCATCTGGCCCTGGGAATTTGCAATTTTTCAAATTTGTTATTGTTGTGGAGAGTGTCACAAATGTACTCCGCAGGTCAGGCCCTCTGCTCCCACAGTGCCAACCTCAGAGTGCAATAGTGTGAACAGGTAACAGGCTGGGTAACCCTCCTGTCTGCTTTGGGTCCAAATCACCTTTAGCCTCGAGTTCTGGAGGGATTCAAACTGTGAACCTTATGCTAGCATACCCAATTAACAGGCTCAGATACGTACCCTCTTCGGGGATTGCGGTACAATCCTTCGCCAGGAGCACCTAGCTAGGTCTCCAAAATGAACCCTTCTTAACTCTATAAGAGACCTAGGTATTCTTACCTTTTTACACAAGCTTAGTAACACCTCAGGCTTATCAACAGCTGTCAGACTTGATATCAATTCAGCAATGACATGCAAAAATGACCGAGGAGACACAGGCAGTGTCTTAAAGAAAATGCTGTTTACTAAAAAATGCTAAAAACACGTGAAATAACATACAGAACAAATATCACAAAACTCACAGTCATCTACAAATAAAAAGGACAGTTACAGAAATCCAAACTCCTACCACAGACACTTAATTCTTCTCTAAGTGTTTCCTTTAAGTGCTTGTTAAATCAGAGAACTGTTTCTCTCTTTGAGCCCAGGAATAATATGACACTTCATATACAATGTTACATGTTTAACTCTATCTTCCCCCACTCCCTTTTGGATGAGGTCAGCAGGATCCTCCCTTAGATTTTAATTTTCTGACATAATTTCTACCAGGAAGTATTTTTAATTAACGGTAACATCAGAAAAAAACATTTCCTAAATAAGACAGTCTTTAATTAAACATTTCTCTTTGAGGTTTACAACCCTGCAGTCCGTCACCCAGGTGTGAGATAGCCACCAGGAATCAGCTAAATGACATCCTTTTCTGATGTCATAAAACTTGTATTTAAGTTCCAACTTCAAAAGCAGCAGCAGGCCATAGACTGTCTCTGGAAGGATGTCTCAATTACATGTTTCCTCCTGGTCTGTTTAATTACATCCTGTGGTCTCAGCCATTGACTTTTAAAGTTAAAGGCCAAATCTGCCAACTTGTGTGAGACAATTTCATACACAGACCAGTTATTTATAATACCATTACCATACAATAATCATAAGCAAGGGGCACAGCGTCACAGAGAGTTCTTGCATTGTGACTGGGCTAGCTAAGGAGTCAGCATGCTGTTGAATGAGTGAAGGCAGTTTAAGATCCACCAGAAAGTTTGCAATTTTGTCTGGGTCTGGCGGATGGGGCTCAGAGTACAGATCTCTGTAGCATTGTCTGAGGACCTCCAGTATTTGAGCAGTCAAATGTACTTGTTTCCCTGTTTGTGGGTCTTTGATCTTGGTTATTGTAATCATCTGTGTCTGTTTTCTAAAGTGATACCCAGTATGTGTGAAGCACGTGCCCCACCTTCATAATATTTTTAGCGCAGCCAAGCCAAAGCTTGTTCTGTCTTTTTATTAAGGAGGTTTTGCATTTCTCGTTGGAGTACAGGAATTTGATTTCCCAATGCCTGGTCTCCCTGCACGTGAGCCATCTGAAGAAATTTTAATTTCACCTGGAGTTCCCGGAGGCGTGTCTCTGCCTGACGTTTTTTCTTCGTGGCAAATTCTATTATATGGCCTCTAAGGACTACTTTCAGAGTGTCCCAGAGCAGTTGGGGGGAGACTTGAGGGGAGGCATGATCTTTAATAATCTCAGGAACTTTTTCCTTTAGAAGTTCTTTAAAGGTCGGATCCCTCAGAAGTGTGAGATTAAAGCGCCACTGGGTATTCTTGCGTTCCTGGGAAATTGTCAGTTCAAATGTCAAGGGGCATGATCTGAAAGACAGATATTATGAATTTCCACCTTATTGATAAATTCCAGGTGTTCCCCACTATTGCAAAAGTAATCTAGTCTAGAATAATGTTTGTGCACATTTGAGTAGAAGGTAAATTGTTGTCTTGTAAGATTTAAGTGGCACCAGACATCAGCTAATCCCATCTCCCATAATATCCATCTCAGGTGTTTTTGGCCTGTGGTGAGTGGTGAAGGTTTAGGGGCTGAGGTATCTAAGGAGGGGTTCAGAGGCCAATTAAGACCGCCCCCCCCCCCCAGTATTAGGATCCTTTGCTTATGGGAAATGATTGTGTCAATGATTTGTTGGATGGAGGAGGCAGCACTACCCGGGGAATATATATGTTACACATGGTCATGACCTGTCCCTGGAATGAACCAACCACCAATGCTAATCTGCCCCCTCTATCCACATACTGATCTGTAATTGTAAACGGAGAGGACCTGGGGACCAGAATAACAGCTCCTCTGCCCTTGCAATATGAGGATTCTACTATTTGAGAAAATCCAGATTTCAAAAGCTTCTAATGTGCAGAAGATGATAAGTGAGTCTCTTGTAGTAACAAGATATCTGGCTTGTGCTTTTTAAGAGTCGCCCGAATATGGTACCTTTTTATTATCCCGGTCAGCCCATTTACATTATGTGAAAGAATCTTAAACAGAGATCCCATCTAATTATGTTGCGTTATAATCGAGGATCACAGAGTCACTGTTTACCCAAGGTGTTCTAAGATTTCTCCTATAAGACCTAAGGTCTTGTGGTATTAGCAACAAGAAACTGCCAGTCTGAATTTTGCCTAAAGTAAGCCCATGTGCACTTTTCCCAGTTGTATTAAAATTAGCACCCTGTATAAAAAAGGTAACTAAGAAATCCTTAACGGTTAAAATACAAAACAACCACGCTGACCCGGTGGCGCTGAGGTTAGGCTGGACGCCCACCCGCACTCATGCAAGCGACCCGGTTCTGGCATGGACCTGGGGTGCCGGGGGTTGGTAGGGGGAAGGAGGAATGAGCATCCCAACGGACACTCTCCTCCTTCAGGATGGGTTGCCAGGGGTGCTTTATGCACCTAATGTCCTTAGGGGGTTGGTGGAAGCACCAACTTTTGGGTCATTGGTGGCTCCCACAGGGTTGGAGTTGGGGAGGGGAGGACGCTGTTAGGTACTTGGCAGGCGAGGTGTGTAAGCACGTAACCTGCCCAAGTCGGCGTTCTCAGGGGGATGGAAGGGGACCAAAAGAAAAATGGAAAACAACCCTCGGCGGTCCTAGATGACGGCCGCACCAAGCCATCCAGTCCAGGATCCACGGGCAGACCCCGTCGTGCAGGTGCTCCACGGAGGTGAGAGGAAGATAGGAGTTACCGGGGCACTCTAGGGGCAGACTCTGTGTCAGGGACATGGGTGGCATGAGCAATGCCTGAAGGAGTGGAACAATGATGTTGATCAGGAGGGGTTAAAAGAAATTCTAAAAAAAAAAAAAAATACAAACCAACCAACAAACAACCTTGAAGCAAGGCCAACCAGGCCTAACACAGAGTCCCCTAGTGCGAAGGGGACCAAGGTCTCCTCCCCGTAGGGGAGCCATCCTATGAGAATTCCAAAAACTGACTTCCATGGTCAGGTATGTGGGCATTGCCCCATCTGACCAAGGCAGAATACAATTCTGCATGGGAAGACTGATTTCCCCCAACCAGGGGTTGCTCCCTTGGGACAGTAAGTATCCCATAAGGTAGGGTAGTGGGTAAGGATGGGCATAGACAAAAGTAATACCAAATAAAAAAGGAAGGGGGCTGTGGGTCGAAGGGAAAGTAAGGGTGTCCTCTCCCAGGCCTCCATGGTCCAATCCCGTCCCCATAAGACTGAAGTCAAAAAGGTACTGGGGGATAGTTTAAACTAATTACTGTGGAGGAAAGGTAAGTCTGGCTAGATGAGGGGTGACCCCAGGGCCCCAGCCCACCTAGTAGAAAGGAAGCTCAAGTGTAACTCTCCGCCTCCCCAATCCCTCCCAGGAGAGAGGAGATGGTATATATGGCGTCTTAGAATACCATCCTGTTTGTAGACGTTAATGATCTCCCACTAATTCCAAAATCCACGATCGCTCCCGAAGGAGGGTAACACATTATATTATTACACAGAGCAAGATAAAAAAGGAAAAAACACATTAATAATGCAATCAAGTTGACTGGCCTGCCGCCCAGCGCTTTTGTCATTATACCCCAGCAACCCGGTTTCGGGAACGAGCCCGAAGCTGGAGGCCTAGCCGGGGAGAGGGGCTTGAGCATCCCAGGGACTGCCTCGTCCTCTCCAGGGGTGGGGGAACCAGAGCTCGGCTCCTGTCTGGCCCTGGGTGGAGCCTGAGGTACAGAAAGGTCTGATGCCTAACAGGGGCGATGTGCCAGACGTTGACCAAGTGCCTTTGACGCCAGGGGACACAGTACATCGCGAGAACACCGGAAAAACACCTCGCGGCCTCCTAGTAGATGGAGCACCAGGCCCCAACCCTCAATGCCCCTACCTACCCAGAGACAGCATCCTGACAAAAGATAGACGTCTCGGGGTGCATGGGACCCCACCCCGTACCCCGCCTGGGGGGTATAACCACGGCTCCATGGGGGATGGACTGCACTGGTCACCAGGTAGGTGAGCGAGGGCTGAAAAGGCCGTAGGTGACTCCTGAAAAGAAGGGGGCTGCAAGGAGGAGGGGGAGCAAAAAAAAAAAAGATAATGCAATCAAGTCCAGTTACTCAAGTATATCTGATGATGGAGAAATAAGAAAATATTATCATGCAGCTATGCATAATGAAAAAGCAATAATTAACCAAAGTTCAATGCTCTTGTCAGCATCTCTCCTAAGGCAAGGCAAATAGTATGTAAATCTCCTCCCAAGTGAACCTCCGTGACCATACCTTATGTGGTGAGCCTCAGGCCCGGGCACCCCGCCCTGCCACCAGCTGCAAAGTGGGAAGGGGCCACCGGTGGAAATAGAGATGAAGATATTGACAGAAATCCTGGCAAATAGACTGCAAAGTCACACATTCACACTTTTATACATCCAGACCAGGCAGGTTTTATTAAAGGTAGATCTCTGCAGGATAATGTCAGGTGCCTGCTTAATATTTTCACATCTCAAAAACAGAATAGACACACCCAATTAGCTATTTTGATGAACGCAGAGAAAGCATCTGATAGGGCGAACTGGCAATTTCTAAATTATTCTCTGCAGTCTTCTCAATTTGGTCCCAAATTTCTCCATGCAACTGTTTCCCTTTATTGGGCTCCTGAGGCCACACTAAAGGTCAATGGCTACATTTCAGGCTGATTTAAGTTAGGGAGGGGTACCTGACAGGCTTGTCCCTTATCACCACAGCTTTTTGCAATCAGTCTAGAACCTCTGGCCCTGGCAGCTCGCCAAACCCCTCAATTGTCAGCATTCAGGTAGGTCAGAGACACATAAAGCACCCCTTTTTGCTGATGACTCCATTTTCTTCCTCTCAGATGTAGTCGTCTATACCAGCCCTGTTACGCACTTGGCTACCTTTGGAGAGCTATCAGGGTATAAACTGACCTATTTAAATCAGAGGCTTTGCTGGTGAGTGGTACATACTCTCTGGCCAAAAATAATGAACTAATGTATCTAGGATTACAGGTCACACCTCACATTTCCAGACTGTTTTCCAGCAACTATTCTACCCTTTATCAAACCATGCAGACTAACATGAGTTGCTGGAGACTCCTGTCCTCGTCTGTTTTAGGCCATAATAACATACTAAAAACAAACCTCCTGCCACTTTTTTAATTTCTCTTTCACACCCTCCCTGTTGCCATCTCAGAAATGTTTTGGTCGAAGGTGTTGAGTGACATCAGTAAATTTTATTTATTTTTATTTATTTATTGAAATGTTTCACCAGGAGGGCACACTGAACAACAATTTGCTTGTCTCACGGTGCGACCTGGGGGGAGGGGTTACATAGGGTTGTGAAGGATGATCAGTTCCAACAGTATGTGAGTAGTACAAACAATACAACATTGTAAGATTGTGTAACAGTTGGAACACAAGGTATTGTATAATAAACAGTAGTGGAACATTGGGTAAAATTACAATACATGTCCAAAATCATACAAAAGAACATATAAATGTACAAAACAGTAATAATGCGATAGAACCATTTATAGTGCATGAGTGTACCAGGAGCAGGCTCGAGGTAGTATGCAAGTGCTGTTGGAGTAAAAAGGATGGGGTTAGGTTGTGCACACTGGTGACCCAGAAGGATAGGTGGAGAAGAGGAGAGGCAAGAACTGAATATGAGGAGAAAGGGTAGCCATTTCCTGATTTCCCCCTTCAGGATGTTGAGAATCCTGCCGGGGGGGGTCATAGTAGGAAGGCAGAAACTGGGGCTAGGTATTAAGGTGGGTTAAAGCAGAAACAGCTGAGGGAAAGGTATTTGTTGTGTAGGGCAGAGGTAAGGGAGTAGTTGGAGGAGGAGGAAGAGTGTCATATTACAGGGGGAGGGAATTCTAGATTTTAGGGAAACGATGGGCGAAACCAGTCTGACCAATGAGGGTGGAGCAGCGAGGGACCGTCAAGGTGCGGGCCGTCATTTGATCTGAGAGAGTGGGTGGGGAGGAGGTGGAATGGAGAGAGAGGATGAGAGATAGGAGGGGAGCTCCCCAAACCAGAATTTGGAGGTTAGTTTGGCACAGTGAGAGATGCGTCTGTGAGATAGTGGAAGGAAGGTTAGAGAGCGATAGAGTTCACAGTGGTGGGAGCGGAAGGGGAGTTGATAGCAAAGCGGCAGAAGGCATTAAAGAGAGTGTCCAACTTGGTCAGGGAAGGTTTGGGAACAGCACCATACACTATGTCACAGTAGTCAAAGATGGGGAGTATCATCTTCTGGACAATTTCGCGCCTCGCAGTCAGTGGGATGCAACTATGATTCCTGCACCAGCGGAAGTGGATGAATAAATGCCAAGGCCGAAGGCCGAGGCATTTAATCAACCACTGAAGATAATTATTCCAAATATATTCCAGCTAACTGAATGTTATTACTATCCTACAACTAGAAATTTTGAACCCAGGATTTGAAAGTGCTGTGGTAGTTAAAGAGGAATGTGCCTCCCCCCTCTTTTTTGTCTGTGGACTAAATGCATAACCTACTGTGGGTGGGTCTGAGATGGGGATAACCTACCTCTGGCATCTTCAGAATGTGGATAGCCTACTGTGGGTGTGTCTAAAATGTGACTATAGTAGTTTGTGGGATAATAACTGACAGTTTTCCTGTGTTCTGATTGGCTTAGAATGGATACCTGTTGTATAAGTATGTATAAACCCCTCCTGGTTATGAATACTTCAATCATATTGGCTCTCAACCTTCTTTCTTTCAAGATGAACAACTCAAAGACTCTGTAAAAGTGTGACAAACAACTACTAAGAGATAGACGGAGAGATGCTTTGGTGTTATATAATGTCCACACCACGAGGGGACAAGGCCTCATGCTGCTGCAAAATGCACTTGCATCTTTGCTGTAAGACCTCTTATTCTGAACTGCAGTCAGGCCTGTGGCCAGCCCAGAAAATGGGGGTAGGCAGATGATCGACACTGGGCCTCTGTATTGAATGAACATGGGCACTATTTAGTTGGGGGGGGGGATATGGATACTTTGCCTCAAATGCCACCTTATAGCTACAGAGCTGACTGCTGTCATGTTAAGAAGAAAAGATCCATGTAGCAAAATCAGTTAGCTGCAGACTTTTTTTTTGTAAATATATTTTTATGTTGTTTTGTGCGCGCAGCGCAAGAAACATTTTGTGGCAGCTGGCTGGAGTAGCAGGTTATGGAGGTGCAGCAGTGTTGTGGCCAATGCTGCCACTGCTTTTCTGGGCTTGTCTCCGTGGCACCAATGAATGAGCATGTTATCTATGACAGCAGTTGAGAAGCATGCCACCAACTTGAAAGAAATTCGCCGCCACAATGAGAGTGTGCCCCATCATTGCAGGGTGTGCCTTGCTTGCTGAAACATTTCAATAAACATGATGGCTGTCGCCGTCCACCTCTCACAATCCTTAGAAAGCCGGCTATGGGGGTGCCCAGTCCCCCTGTCAGCATGTTTATAACCCCTCCTCAAGACTGTGTGTCACACTGGGAGCCCACCCCAGTGTGTTTTGTGTGTTCCAGGCCGACAGTGCTGGCATGTTCCTGCCCCGCCCACCCCAATTCTGATTGTGTGCCACACTGGGAGCCCCACTTCAGTGTGGCCAACATAACCCCCCAGTCATGGGCACACTGGGAGCCCACCCCATGTGCCCAACAGTTGTTTTATTTCACCTGTAAATAAAGAAAACCTTCCCATGATGTCCTTTCCTGAAAAGAAAGCGGTCCTTCGCTGAGGCCGGGCCCCCAGCTCGCACCCACCCTCTCACTTTACCTCCCACACCCCCCCCATACTTACCTCCTGGAGTCCGGTGCGCCGTGATCTTCACTGGAGCAGGAACACGTCTGTAGTCTTCAAAGCCAACCGCAAACTGAAGAAATGCGGCAAGCTATATAATGGCATTAATTGGAGGTCACTTAAGTGGCTATCACGGCCATTATTTTTTACTTTTGGCTCCAAATTTTCAACATGGGGTTCTTGGGACCCCACCTCATGAAATCAGTCACTGTCATTTCGTTATTCGGTCCCGAGAGGTGATTTCACAGTCATTGCGCAAAATCACCTTTTAGGACTGATTAACAAAACGACAGTGCCACTGTTCATGATGTGGGCTCCCAATAAGCCTATGTTGCAAATCTGGTGAAAAAAATTCCCAAAAATGACTGTGCTAAGAGAGTGCGTTTTGCAGTTTCCACGCATGCTCGTAACTTCGAGAATTTTTAATATTTTCACTCCAGATTTTCAACATTGCCATTTTTGCACACCTCCTTTTGAACAGTACAGCTGTCATTTTTTACATCCTGCCCAAAATATGTTTTTGCACATCTGGCACACAATGGTGCGGTCGCTGTGGAAAATCAACATTCGGAACAGATTAAGAAAATCACAGTGATGCTGTTCATGAGCAGAGGTCCCAGATGCTTTCATGAGGTGGGGTCACAAAAAGCCCATGTTGAAAATTTGGAGTACAAATACCAACAAACACCTGGGGCATTAGGATTTCTAACCATAACGTCCCACCCTGTAGAGACTGACAGGCGTCAGGGGTGTGATTTTGGATTGTTGGCTGTAATGCTTATTCCATTCTAGCCCCACCCCCACCCTGCAGCCAGTGACAGGCATCAAGGTGTGCCTTGGACTCTTCGGTCCCAAAGTTCACCCCATTCTCCTATACTGAACCCATCTCAATGTATTTCCTTAAGGAATGATATGTCTACCACCTAAAGCACACAACAAGACAATTTGTCGGAGTCTTCAGTGAAAGGGGAGGTGAACGGCATGAGAGTTATGGCCGACGACTCCAAAGGCACACCTCATTGCCTGTCAGTCTCGTAGGGTGGTGGGGTTACGTCAGTTCCATACTTCACTGCCATTCCTATTATGCATCTCTCTAACTGCTGCACTACCAATGCCAATGCCAGCAAGACAACATTCGGCACTGACAAATGCTTGTTGTTAAATAAAACAATGAAGTTGCACATCCAAATCTCAATATTTATTTATTTACTTGCATATTGGTGACTGGGAAAGGCACTCTGAGCTGGGGCTTGTTTCCAAGTGTGAGCCGGGGAGGGGAGCAAAGGATAAAAACAGTTCATAGCTTAGATAAGTACAGTGTTGCAAGAAAAGTGCAATATCATAGCACGCAATAACCATGGGAAGTGCAAGATGTACAAACAAAACTGGCAGTTAATTACACAAGGTATATGAGGACTGCTATGAAGAAGGAAAACAGGAGCAGGGGGGAAGGGAGGGAGTCTCAGTTGGTGTCTGAGGAGGGCAGGAGAGGCAGTGAAAAGAAGGGAAGAGGAAGGCTGGTTCCAAAGTGAGGGGAGACAACAGCTGAAGGCTGACTGGCCAGCCAAGGTCTGGAGACACGGCAAAGCAAAGGTGCAATGGTCCCTGGAGCAGAGGAAGCGAGAATCAGACGGAACAATGGAGAAGAGTGAGAAGAGGTAGGAGGGAAGGGACTCAAATCAGTATTTAGATGTAAAGGAGACACAGTGTATCTAGCGATGGGATGGAAGAGGAAGAATGACTACAGATGTGTAAAGTGAGCACTTATGTGTACAATAGGGTGAGTTGGTTGCAAAGCGACAAAAGGGAGTTACAGAGGGAATCCAGTCTGGCCAGTGAGGTGGAGGGGGCAGACCCATAGACCACGTCTGCATAATCAAAGACAGGGAGCACCATTTTGGTGACAAGCTGTCGGCGAACCTATAGGGAAAGACAGTCTTAATTTCTGTACAAGATGCCAAGTTTAGGATGGAGCTTGGCATGAATGACACCTATGAGGACAGAGAGGTCAAGCTTGCTGTCAATCCACACAAAAAGGTACTTGAAGGAAGGAATCACTTCATATGGGGAGCCATCCAAGGTGGAAAAAGTGGGCATGGAGGTGAGTTTGACCAGCTTTTGGCTGGCGCTAAAAGACACAGACACTGATTATTTTAGTATTGACCTGCAGCTGGTTAGACTGGAACCACTGTCAGACATTGTGGAAGTCTTGCTGTAGCAGACGGTCAACATCATTGGTGGAGAGGCCAGAAGTGTAGATAACAGAACTGTGTCATCTGCATACATGTGAATATGTGAATTGTCACAGACTAACGGGAGATCATTAAGGAAAATGGAGAAGAGTATGAGGCCCAGGATAGAGCCCCGTGGGAACCCCGCCTGGATGGGAAGAGGAGGTGACTGGGTGCTACCAACCTGTACTGACTGTAGTCGGCCCGTGAGATAAGAAAGGACCCAATCTATGACAGAAGCTGAAAAGGCAGACAAACCCAGCTTATTCAGAAGGAGAGGGTGAGTCACAGAGTCAAAGGCCTTGGCCAGATCAAAGAAGATGGCTGTCATGATGTGACCCTGCTCCATACCGGAGAGGATATAATCAGTTACGCACAACAGGGAGGAGACAGTGGAGTGATCTTTCCTGAAACCAGACTGATATAGGGAGAGGAAATCAGAAAGTCTATGGTAGACAAGCTTCTTTTGCAAGTTGGCAAGACTATATATATATATATACACACATATACTATGGTAGCTGATATTATTACATAGAAATATAGCATCACAAATCACATTAAAATTGCTCTAGGGTATCCCATCTCCCTGGACTCAGCTATAGGCTATCCCATCTCACCAGACTCAGCTTTTGGGGTAGGGGCACCCAAAGTTAAATGCTGATTTTATTGTCATGGTGTAAGAAAAGTCAATCCAGCATATTTAGCTGTATGTTTCAAAGTCTCCTCTAGGTGGAGCTCAGTAACTGTATTATAGAAATTGCTGAGGGCCCTACTCTCACAAAGTTAAGGACCAACTTATAGGAAAAAGCAAGTGCTTTTCTACATGTTGATGCACATCCTTGTGGTACTGTGTAAATTCCCCAGTTCTGTACTCTGTAATGATACTTCTAAACCTGAAATGGCAATCAGCCACCAAATAATCCCTTCATCAGAAAGTTATGTCCAACAAAGCTTGCAGCTTTACAATAACAGCAAAGGTTTGTTTGTTTTAAACTGTTTCACTAATCCTCTGACATCTCTTGCTGTAGTATATATTTTTAATTGTTTGGGGGTGGATTGGACAGATAATTTTATTGTCCCAGTTTATTACAATAATAACAAATGGTTAGGAGTGAAGAATGGTGCTGTTGCTGCTGGTTCAAAAAAAATGGTTGCCACAGTAACTCTTGAGAGCAAAGCTTGAGGGGGTTACCTTGGCAACAGTTTCACAACAACCTGCAGCCAGCACCGTTCTGTACTTCCCACAATCTGATTTTGTGCACAATGCATGGATGAGAATACTGCAGTGACGAATGTTCTTTTCTCACCTAAATACTGTTTTCTCTCAGATGAGTTCTAAATTGAAGCACTATGGCACCAGAAGGAGCTGTAACGTGATTGTGATAGGGCAAATAGTGTAAAAGAAAGATGACACCAGCAACATAGGTGATACTGAGTTGTATGACATAACAAGTTGTATGAGGTAATGCCACACCAGAGTACAGTGCGCAGTGTTAGAGCACACACCTCAGGAAGGACCATGACTGCGTGGAAATAGTGCAGAGAAGGGACACTAAAATGGTGTGGATATACAGGGAAAGTCATGTGAGGAGCAATGGGGCAGCCGAACATGCACTCACTTAAAGCAAGACAGGAGAGGGGAGATATAACTGAGACCACAGCAACAGAAAATCCTCGCAACTCACCCCCTAGGTCCCCAAAAAAACAAAGTGACAAAAAGTGTGTGAAAAATTAGCTCATAAATTTATTTGGTATTATACTCACACACCATATTAATAAAGCAAATCAGTTGCCACCCCCGCAGTCCATTACTAAAACCCGACAGCGTTTCGATCCCTTCTCCTGTAACTTTATCAGGGGACCCTTGATAAAGCTCCAGGAGATAAAGCTCCTGCCCCCAAATCTTTTTCTGCCTGCAATTTTCTATGTTTCTGTGTTTAAGCTTCATAACCGTAGTATTCTTTAGTGCACCTGGTGCACTTTAATTACCCGAGCTGCAACTTCCAAAGCAGGTATTATCAGACAAAGCAGCCTGCTAAAGCCAGAAGTAATGATTTAATAAATTATTCAGGTAGTCTTACTTGGAGGGTTTGCACTTAATTCAAAACAGAAGACAGAGGTACTGTATAAGTCCATGCTCACCATAAAGCATATTACAGTACGGGCATTCTTAAATACATTTCTTTTATAAATTCAGACATTTTTATCTGAGCAATGTATTTTAGAAAACAGTAGGCAGAGGTTATACAGGCTGGCCCAAGTAGTCACTGTCTTTTATTACTGTCTGATTCTTTCATAGATATGGAAAAATATTTTGTGTTCAGAGGAGTAATTTAACCAAATCTTCAATGCTCTATTTGTGTAGACATAATATATGGGATTTATGTCAAACTATGGTGTCTACAGGCACCATTTCACTATAATTCTTTAACTGGGGTGGGCCGGCCAGCCAGCCAGCGCAGCAGTAGGATCTCCGCTTGTGATGCTGACAATCCCAGGTTTGGGAATGGACTCGTTGAGTCGTAGGACCGGCCGGGGGCAGAAGGATTGAGCGCCCTGGTGACTGCTCTCCTCCTCTGGGGGGGAAGGTGGTCAGAGTGTCTGGTACTATGCGGAGGCTGGGGATTCCACAACACTCCGGTGCCTGAGCTGTTTAGAGGAGAAAAGACACCCTAGCATCATTGCACTTTCCTCCTCTCCAGGGATAACTCCACAAAAAACTGCCACCTCCCTCTATGATGCTCTACGATGCTCCACTCTCCATGCCCACTTGTCCCCTCGACCCTGCCGGTGACATGTGTTCCACCAGAATGTTTTGGGGGTAAGCCAGGGGGTTCTTCTGGTAGGGATGCCTACTACCGGAGTTCTGACTTCAAGTCCGTAGGTTCCAGGGCTGGCTAGCAGCCCCACCCAGTAGGGGTAAGCCTAGGATCTGGATCCCAGAGAAGGTAAGTCTTGAGGTAGTCGCAGCTTGGGGTGGCAGGGGCTGATACTCGGGGGGAGCAGGAACAAAAAAGTACAATAAATTGCAAGAAAATAATAATAAATCTTTACCTGGGGATGGAATATATGGACATCAAGATGGTGGCCAAATTTTAAAACTATAGTATAGCATTAAAACTACGTAACGAAAATGTAAAACTATCTCAGGTGACCTCTTGATTCCCACTGTACGCAAAAGGAAAGACATGGCACTGAATTTATACAGAGCCTTCCATATATATTATATCCTGAAGTGCTTTACAAAACCAAGAACAGCTGCAGCAGCCATGACGCATGCACAGGGACACTGACTGAGATGGAGAGCTATTTAAAGCAGCAGTGCAATGAAAATGGGCTAAAATTTGACCCCGTATTTTTTTCTTCCTAACTGATGCCAGATGGCTTCCACTTTTGGAGGGCAAGCCATATGAGGAAAGGCTGGGGGATTTGAAAATGTACTCTCTGGAAGAGAGGAGGGTCAGGGGAGATATGATTGAAACCTTTAAGTACCAGAAGGGAATAAACAAGACTAATACAGAGAGGATTTTCCAGAGGAGAAAGGGGAGGGACAAGAAGAGGACACCAATTGGAATTGGAAGGGGGTAGACTCAGGAGAGCGATGAGGAGACATTTTTTCACAGAAAGAGTGGTGGACAAGTGGAACTCCTTGCCGGGTGAGGTAGTGGACTGCAAGACGGTAGACAACTTCAAGAGGGGTTGGGAGAGGGGATGGGGTAATAGGATGGGGGGGGGAATGGAGAGGCAGCAGCATTATAAGGTGCTAGCTACGCACTTGAGCAGACTCAATAGACCGTGAGGCCTGTTTCTGCTGGCATTTTTGTATGTTTGTAACATAATGCGCTAGTTTCGGCACCATGCAATGGCACTATCTCAAGAAAGGATTGAAAAATATTCATTTAGATGCATTTTTTACATTATCTGTTTATCCCCTTCCCTTGATCTGGCCACCCCCCTCCTGCCAGCCACACCAGCCTTGTCACCCTAACTTAGCCCAGGTCATATCTTTACCAATTTATTCTCTCAAGTTTTGCCCCCACTGGTGGGATTGGCAGGGGTTCCAAACCTCTGCTGAGGCATGGATCTGGTCAACTGTGGGGGCTGATTCGTTGGGTATAGGGTCTGTGGGTGACTGGAGTCATCCTGCCGGCCGGGGCTATTTCCACCAGTTTTTCTCCCCTGTTCCTCGAGGTCAGCAATGCATGCAAATGAAGCAGGAGTGCGATGTGAAGATGCCACATGCACTCAGCACCTGCTCCTGGCCTTCTGAGAGGCATCCGCTGCTGTACAACCTAGCCTCCAGTAGGTGGTAGCCAAGCAGCGGCACGTGCGGTCCCCCCACCCTGAAGGAGAACTGTCAGTGGACACTCAATCCTCCTTCCCTGCTGTCCCCCGAGTGACCCGCGTCAGTTCCTGAACCTGGGCCACTGGCGTGGCAGGCAGTGTGGCAACATGTGCCTTGGCCCATCACACCACTGGACTGTCTTTAGATGCACGTTTTAAGTAGCATTCTTTAAATAATCACTCAAGTTGTTTTGTGTCCGAACAATCTTCCAAGTGGCAATTTTCTTTGAAAATGAAGTCTCATATGATTCCTTGCCCTTCATACAGACTTCTGGAACTTCCAGTTACCCAGTTGTTTCTCATCTCATTGCAGGAATGACAGACAAGAAGATTTTATGAATGAGTCTCCATTTACAGAAGGTGGCACATTAAATAATTGTAGACATTTAGGAGGCAGGCCTTTCAGTAATGATATTAACAGCATCTACCCACATCCCTGTGCTTTGTGTGGAATGACAATGAAGTTGACAACAAGCATGTAGCATATGTGCAAGAGTGAATATGCAGTATACAGTCTGTCAACAGCAATGATTCACATTAATGCACACATCGTGCCACAACCCTTCCTGTCATGTTACTATTTTTTTGTGCTATCTGGCGAGCACTCAGACAGCTGAAAAACAGATGCAGGGGTTTCACATACAAAACAGCTTATCATTCGAAGCAGTCTCCGCAATCTTTTATAGCATTACATTGACAGAGATTCCAAAGTACACATCACTGTGTTTAATTCACCAAGTCCTGAAAGCACAGGCACAAAAAATGTTTTAGTGGAAGTACGATTATCAAAGAGGTCCAAATTTGGAACTATTCTTGATATTTTTGCTAGATTTTAGATATCAACCAGATTTCAGGTATCACATTTTGGAACTAGTCTCTATGCGCAACTGTATTTTGGCCCTAAGCGATATGATACATGGCACATAAAAGTGTGTTATGCACTTTCTGGATGTCCTAGAGACACTTATGGATACATGAACACATACATGCAGGCGCATATGCTTATTCAACTCCTACTGGGCCTGAGCCAGTGCAGCTTGTAGGTGGAGGTGTGATGGAGGCGTGGCATCTGCAAGCACCTGGTACGCCTATGCACCAAGCAGAATACACACTGGGTGTAACAACTATGCTGGAAAAAAGCAGCCATAAGTGCTGCCTGGCCCCTAGCATTAATGATTCTAGGGCCCATTTAGCCCCACTCAGTAGCCACCAACCACCTCCAGACCCCCCAAGCATAGATGGTTTGAAAACGCCTGGCTGGTGACTTTTGCTTTAATTTCTTCCTTTTTTTTTTTTTAAACACACCTGCTGACATATGGCTAGGCAGAACTGGCCACAGACTGCTGAATCCCATGATCCCTTGCTCCATGGGGCATGGAATCCACTATGGACCCATACCTGGCTTCCAACAGGAAGTTTGGTCTTCCCAACAACTCCTCCCTGGGCTGTCCCCTTCCCTTCCCTTCCACTATGGTATGCTATTTAGGGAAGTGGCTACCAGGAATAGTGAATGCCAGCCCCACATGTCTTCCTGGGACTGGCTCCGCTGTGTGTAGCTGTATGGCTCAGTATGTGTCTTTACTGGCACATACTGAGCAAATTCATGGATTGAGCACTGTGTTGGGCAGATAGTACTAGAGATGAGTGAACACTTCGGAAACCACTGGACAGCTGATTACTGGCTAGATCAGATAAGTTAGATAGTATGCTGTCCAATTTGTTTTCTTCACTTTCAGAAGTTTGACTTGGATAAATACTATCTAAACACCACCTATATGATTAGGGGTGGAGACTGTAGCCACCAAAAGAAGATGCATCTCCCACCTAAATTGCATTAAAAAATGAAGTTAAATATATACAGTATATTGCAGTAGCAAATACCAAAATCTGAATAAGTGAACCTGTTTTGCCAGAAAGGAGAGTTCCTGTAAACAGCAAAGATGGATTATGCGAGACTTCCGGTGACGTCACCCACCTGATGGCTGCTTGAATCTGGAGCTCTCTGACTCCTACGCTCAAAAATACTCCTGGTACTTACACTCACTTGTTTCTAGTAAATGGCAACTGATATGTCTAGGGGGCAAAGGCACAATGAGGCACCACTCCAGGAGACATCGGAGGAAAAAGGATGACACTGGATGCCCGAGTAGAGAGCCAGCCAGCCGGAGCGTCTCCCCAGCTAGCAGCATGGCATGGGACCCAGATACGGACCACGAGAGCGAAAGATTATCACGCTCCCACTTTGAGACACTGTTGGCACAAATAAAAGCATTTCGGGCCGAGAATAAGAAAGAATTTCATGATCTGCAAGCCCAAATGAAAACGGTGGAGGGGAGACCGGAAGTGTCACAAACCCATGTAGGGGAGGTTAGAGAGGAGACCCAGTACCTTCATTCGGCTGTTTACTTCCTCATCGATCAGCATGAAGCAATGAAAGAAAAGCTACTGGATCTGGAGGCTTGGTCCAGATGAGATGATCTTCTGATATATGGTCTTCCAGAGGGAGCGGAGATTGGGAGAATGGAAGACTTCATAGAAGATCTCCTCTGAGATGTCCTCAACCTCTCCCCAACTTTCCAGTTCCATGTGGAAAGAGCGCACCGAGCCCTGACACAACGGCCAAAAGACCCTGCTGCCAGACCCAGATCGGTCGTTCTTAAACTGGCTAGCTTTAAGGACAAAGAATTTATTCTCCATACAGCCTGGGCAAAAAAAAGAAAATACACTACAACACAGCCAGCTTACTGTTTGATCACGATTACCCCGTGGAAATCCTTAGGCAGAGAATGGCCTACTCACCTATTCTGAAAGTATTAAGAGACCATAGCATTCATTTCCAAACCCCTTACCCAGCAAATCTTCAGGTCTTTTGGGAGTCCGGAACAAAGCTGTATGAAAATCCGGAAGAAGCACGGGGGAGCTGAAATCTAGGGGCTGGGACGTCCAACCGAACCGATTACCAGACCAGAATTTCCGCCCACAACGGTCACAGTGGCAGAGAAGTACAGGACGGTGTGGGACAAGGAGAAATCGAGCAGAAGGCCTGTGTACACTACAGGATGTGAAAAGGGCCTTGCAGAAGTTTAGAGGGGAAGATGAGCTACCAACACTGAATACCTGAGAAATAAGCAGAGACTTATTTTTCTTAAAGTAAATGTGTAGCGGACTCTTTCTGCGGAGAGGCCGAGGAGGTAGCAAACGAAAAAGATACCTTCCCTGCAACTACTACCTATGACTTCCATGGCTGAGCTGTGTAACCGGTAAAATACAACACCCGACCAAATCGGACACCCACAGTCGGCTAATTTACTACCCTATGAAGTGTTTTGGATTTGGAACAGTTCGGTTTGAAATTTTGAACTATATGAAACACAATTAATGCAGATGGGACTGGAAACATTTTCTGACTTAAACGGGGTGTTTATTTGATGTATTTAGGGGCATGGTTTAAACAGGTTGTAAAAAAAAAAATTTGCCTCTGCAGTTATAGTTCAGTAGTTGTAGACTCCTTTAACAGTGTTTAACAGTAGACTGATTTCAGTGAAACTTATACTTGGCATGTGAAAACCGCAAACCTTGCTCCCAGAGTGGATAGTTCATTTTTGGGGGAGAGCCTTCGCGGGGATACAGGCTGGGCCCCCCCCGGGGATTACTCTCTACTAGTTAGTGAAGCAGCAAGAGGAGCGTGGGAGAGGAAGAGCGGAGGTTAGATCCTTTTAGCGGCTCTTAGGGGAGGCAGGAGGATAATTTATTGCCTCCTTCCCCCTTTCAGGAGGCTGATGCACCTTTTGGGATGCACGAAACATCTGGTCTTGATGTTGCCCGGGACCTGGGAAGCCTGGTATAATTCTCTACCACTATCCCCTCCGTGGGGATTGATCTCTCGAAGGAGGGACGCTCCCCCCGGAATAGAGGGCATATGTTGCAGCCCTCCTATATTGGAAGTACTTTTGTACATAGTTTCAAGTTATTGTTATTTGTTTGTTTACTTGCTGTGCCTGATATACATATGGGGTTTGACTCATATATTTTTGAACATAAGGGATCATGGATGGAGAGCAATCAGAGGGAGATCAGAAATATCCTTATGAAGGAGGTACCGTGGAATGGAAAGACTGACACAAGGCCTAAACTTAGAGGTCTTCAAATAATAATTCTGATTGATGCACAGGGGAGTCTTCTGAATGCTCCCCCCTCCAGCCCTACTGGGAGGTTCGAACGAAAATGGGTAAAAAAACACTTATAACTAGTTGTTCCCATAATGTTAATGGGCTAAACAACCCAATCAAACGGTATAAGGTTATAACCTTAATCAAGAAATTAAAACCTACTTTTGCTCTCCTCCAAGAAACACATCTAAGTAAAGAGAAGCATTTAAAACTAACTAAATTTGGTTTTAGGACAGTAGTGGCCTCAGCCTATGGGGGGGGGGGAGAGAAGGGGAACAGCAATTTTAGTCCCTAAATCCTGTCCGTTTGAATTAACAGCCTCATATGTGGACCCAGAAGGCAGACTGGCCATTGAGGCTGGAAGACTGGAGGGACAGGAGATCACTTTGGCCTCCATATACATTCCGACGGCCTCCAGTACAAAAATAGTGACAACCTTGTTATCGGAAAGTCACTAAGATGCACAAAGGTGTGCTGGTGATGGGTGGAGACCACAATCTGATCTCCTCCAATCCAGACACCTCAAATCCCAGACCCACCAGATGAAATGCAGTCCAGAGGCAGCTCAGGTATATATCTCTGAGGTGAACTGGGTGGAAACCTGGAGAGCTCTAAACCCGAGCGATCAGGAATACACACACTACTCGATCCCCCACAAGGTGTACACAAGGATAGATTACTTTCACACATCCAAGGAACACCTATATAAAGTCACAGAGTGTACACAGTCACCATCGGTCCTATCGGACCACTCGCTGTTAACACTTAAATTGGACTGGGAGGGAGAAAGGAAGAAGACACTATGGCGACTTAATAACTTTCTATTAACCAAAAAAGATTTTAGGGAGACCATTACACAGAGGATTGCACAGATCCTCCGGGAAAATCGCACTCCGGATACATCGGAGGGGGTCCTTTGGGATACCCTCAAAACAGTATTAAGAGAAGATATTATAAAATATGCCACTCATTATAGAAAGCAGCAACAGATATGCCTGGATAGGCTGCATTACCAACTTAAGGAACTCCAGCACAGCATGCCGCGTGGGATGGGGGAGCCCTGCCCCTCCTGCAGGCTACGAAGGAACGAATCCAGCAGATTCTAGGTGCTCGTACAGAATACGCTCTGCAATCTCTGTGGCAGAGATATTATGATGGGGGACCTAGGTCTGCCCGCCTGTTGGCCCACAGACCAAGAAAACAACAGGCTCAGTCCAATATATCACAAATTAGGAACCCAACAAATGGTAATATGACTATGGTACCCTCACAAATTATCCAAGTTTTTCAGGACTTTTCTAAGAAATTATATACCCCTGAACAGGGGACCGACTTGGAGGCGGTGGATAATTTTTTGACGGAGCTTAAATTACCGAAATTAAAAGAGGATCGGCAAGTCATATTAACCTGTTTGATCACAGAGGAGGAATTAGAGGGAGCAATCAATAACCTGAAATCTTTCAAGAGCCCGAGCCCAGATGGCTACATGGGAGAATTCTATAAAATGTTTAAACAGATGTTCCTCCCCGCTCTACTGGGGGCATGCAGGGAGACACAGGAGGGAGGAGGGGCAACCAGATACATGGCGCTATGCTTGTATTTCAGGCATTCTGAAACCAGGAAAAGAGAGCACAGCCTGCTTATCTTATAGACCAAGATCGGTCCTTAATATTGATTATAAACTGTTTACTACAATTTTGGCTAGAAGACTGGAGAACATGCTACTTGAACTTATAGATCTGGACCAGACGGAGTTTGTCCAGTGCAGGCAAACTCAGGACAATGTAAAAAAGACTCTCCATATGGTTTACCGGGCTGCCGGTCGGATGCCCATTTTCTTCTCCTAAGCCTAGATGCTGAGAAGGCATTCGACCGGGTAGCCTGACCTTTCCTGTGGGCGACTTTGGGGAGGATGGGGGTCCCTCAGGACTTCATCCGGGTAATCTCCTTGATTTATAGAGACCAGAGAGCATATATGAAGATAAACAGAACGGTTTCTGCCCCGATATCATTGAAGAGAGGCACCAGACAGGGATGCCCCCCGTCCCCTTTGCTATTTGCTCTTTATTTGAAGCCTTTGGCCTAGGCCTTACAGTAGAACAAATGGATCCAGGGGATGGAGGATTGAAGGATAGATCATAAGTTGGCCCTTTATGCCAACGATTTATTAATTTATATGAGAAACCCTGAGCAATCATTGCCCCCCTTGTGGACCCTCTTGGATACCTTTGGCAAAATGGCAGGCTACAGGGTGAATTTAACAAAGACAGAGGCCCTTAGAATAAATTATGCTCCATCTCCGAAGACACAGGGAGATTTCCGGTTTTGCTGGGACCTGAAACATTTAAGACATCTGGGCATCCAGATAAGCACCCACCATACAGACTTATTTGATTTAAACTATTCTCCTCTCTTAGCCAGAATAGAGTTGGAACTCGAAAAATGGAGGGTCCTCCCACTGCCATTGATCCAAAGAATAGAGGCGATAAGAATGGTGACCCTTCCCAAATCCTTACACCTAATACAGACCCTCCCAATTCAGGTTCCAGAGGACTGGTATAGAACTATAAATAGAAGAATATCTAAATATATCTGGGCAACACATAAGCCATGGGTGCAACTCTCCAACCTGCACCTACCTAGAGTGCAGGGAGGACTGGCACTCCCCAACTTGAGTT
Organism: Neoceratodus forsteri; assembly: GCA_016271365.2. Taxonomy (NCBI): domain Eukaryota; kingdom Metazoa; phylum Chordata; order Ceratodontiformes; family Ceratodontidae; genus Neoceratodus; species Neoceratodus forsteri. The sequence goes on from JADMNL010000024.1 coordinate 350,513,620, forward strand.
TATACCATACAGTGGCCCAACTTCCAACAGTCCTTTATTGGTTACATAAAGATTATTCAGCCAAATGGAAGGCTCTGGAGAAATCCGAACCTGATTTGGTTGACTTAAACAAAGCACTGCTGTCTTCACCTCCAAATATAGTACTGCGGAAAGTGTCCAACCCATATACTAGTACTAGTACACAAAACTGGAGGGGCATTTTAACATCAAGAGCCTTAACTAAATGGAGACCATTGCTGTACTCCTCACCTCACCTCACCTCTCTCTCTTTGCACCTGCGCGACTAGATGAGGGATACCGTAGATGGGAGAAATTAGGCTTACACCTGATTCATCATTTTGCCCCCCAAGGAACGGTGCTCTCCTTAACTGAACTGGTTCAAAAATATGGGATCTCCTATAAAGATAGACTCAGATATTTTCAAGTCAGGGTTTTTTTAATACTATGATAGATAGATGGCGAACAGACTTACCCCCACCTCGAATATTGAGAATATTAATAGGAGCACTGGAAGGGAGCCCGCTGCCATCTCACCTGATTTTAATCCTATATGGTGCAGTGAGAGAGAGTTGACGGAGGACTCCCTGAATTCAGTCCATCAGGCCTGGGAAAAGATCTGGAACAGCAGATACCTTTAGACATTTGGCAGAAACATGTAAAACAATCCAGTGGGGACTTTGCTCCAAGAACTGGAAAGAGTTTTCCTGGAAATTGACCATTAGATTCTTCAGGACCTCTAATCAACAACTGAAATATCAGGGAGAGAGGGGCAGCATGCTGGAGACAACGCGGATACTCCCCGGCATCCCATGCACATATATTCTGGAGTTGCCAGAAGCTACAATCATACCTGATGGAGTTACAGAGTACTCTACAGCAGATAATTTCACCTGCTTTAACCCTGACTCCCCTGCTGTTTTTTATTGCAGACTTTCCCCCGGAATGCAGGTCCCCTATCGATAGGAAATTTATAGCTAATACTAACCTGGCTGCAAAATAATCAATTACGAGAATGTGGCTCAGAGACAGCCCACCTACGCTGGCAATGTGGCAAGACACACTGATAGATAGATATAAAATGAAGAAAATCACAGCCCTGCTTAATAAACAACAGAAGCAGCTTGAGATTTTATGGAAGAGGTGGGTTCTATATGTCTCTCAGTTTAGACCGGATTTTATCCCGACCCCATAGTGATCTTGTATGCACAGAACAGAAGGGCCCCCAAGGAGTCCTCCCTTGGGGAGCGGAACTGACAATCTACTCCCTCTCAGTATTAATTTCTCCTCCATGATTTAGATAACACTACTAATGATCCCTCCTACATATATAAGTTATACCATTTCTTACCTAACTTATCAACTTGCTATGAAATTGTACTGGGCACAAAGTACAGTTGTATATGATTGTTCGTATTGTGTTATGTTGTTTTGTATGTGATTTGAGACTTGAAATCAAACATTGAATAAAGATGAAAAGTAAAAAAAAAAAAAAAAAAAAGATGGCTTATCCATGGAAAAACTGCTGCATATGGTGGTTGAGGGAAGAAGGGGTGGATGGTGGTTGGGCTGAGCTATGTGGGCAAGCAGGGAGGAGCGGCAGGCATGGGTGCTACAGGACATAATGTGAGCCATCCAAGCCTTGGATGCCAGAGATACTGCACTAGACCAAAAGGTAGCCATTTTTAATTCCAGGCTGTAAATATGTGAAGCCAAATTGCAAACAACAGTAACTGAGGCTCAAGAGGTGGCTGGTTCAGCTCTACGTGCAGCAATGGCACCTGCAGGACTTGTTGAGGCAAACAAGACCCTGTGGTACCTTCTAGAAACCTTGGAGAATATAAGTCAAGCAACAAAGCTCAGTATCCTTTAGCTACCAGGAACAACAAGGAAGGATAACCCAGTTAATTCTCTGTAGGACCCTGGTATAAAGATCTCTTGTAACTGGACAGAGATAATTGGGGGTGAACAAGGTGTATTAAATCACCCCTCCACAAAGAGAGGGAGGATCTGAATAGCTCTAGAACTTTAACTGTCTTTCCAGGCAGCCATGAAAGAGACTATGCTCTTGATGCTGCAATAAAAATGGGGCCACTGACTTTGGAGAATGGTACAAAACTTTATTTCTGGACCTTAGCTTCACTACTAGGGAGTGTAGAAGAGATTTTGATTTTCTGAGGGTGATGCTTTGGTAGCTCGGCGTATCCCATGCACTCCAGTATCAAACCCACCTTAAGGTGATATACTTGGTTAAGCAGTACCTATTTAATGAGCCTACAAAGGCTGGTGTACTGGTTAACACAATTAAACTAGACTTTGTGGATCTTAATGAAGATGAACTGCACTCTGGTTAAGCAACTGGACTAATATGCCATGCTCTTTGTACTCTGTTATTGGGGGGGAAGGGTAGGAGGTAATAAGAGGTATTTTGTGGCACTGCTATCCTGGTGTGCTATAAGCATTTAGAGGGTACAGCCACTATCCTTCTGCAATATCAAATACTGGCAACTGGTTTAGCCCATGTAATATGGACACTGGAGTGGTGTATAAGGTACTCTATCTGTGTTATCAGTACTGGAAATGTAATGTTTGTCATGTCTCTGCACATCAACCACATGAATAAAAGTTAAGTTTAACAAAAATATTGGTGGGAGCAATCTCACAAGATGGTGCAGGCCATGTGGTGGTATCTGCCTATACTCCCTTTCCCCATGCCTAGAGACCGAACTGGAACAACAATTAAGTTGCCTAAGGGCATCTTTGATCTCCTTTTATATATTTTCGTAACATGTTACAAGGGGCTTACGTAATGTTTGGGAGTGGGACTTGAGGGGTTTCTATAATGGGGAAGAGGAGATGGGGATACATTCCCCAGTGGTGTATACCTCCTCTGCTCTGGTGAGGCTATTTAGAAAACTACAACTGTCAGGGAGCTGGCTCCTTAGGTAGAAGGTTAAAAGCACACTCTATTATGCAGCCACCTCCTCCAGTCTGTTAAAAATGATTATTGTTTACAATTTTAGAAGTACTAGAATACTTAATAAGTAGTTTTCCTCCCACACATTAAAGAGGCAGATATTTCCAAATCAGCTATTGATGGCTACTGTTTTATTGTTACTAATTTAACCAGTTTTAGCATGCAATAGTTGTACTTCATTGTAGAGCTGGGAATCTGGATGTCTGTGGTCTGTGAAATTTGAAATATGTGACTGGAGTGGAGTCTTGTGGGGATGGGCAATGGAAAATACAAGGACAGTATGAACATATATATTTCCCTGACCTCTGATTTAGTAAAGCCGCAATATGGTGACTGATATGCCTACAAGCTTGTAACAATTTCAGACTGGTCTAATTATGCTGTGGCTTGTGAGACAAGTTTTTTAGTCTCTTTACGGACACGTAATTGCTCTCCCACCCCTCATGGTGGTGAGAACCTAAGATAGTACAGTGACGAATCCAAATGCAAGAATGTATACAAATATTACTGCCATGTTACTATTGTGGATAATGTTTTGAAGATAACCTTTTCTGGTGCTCCCCCCAAAACCACATATGCACCTGTACTTGGTCCCAAGTCCATTGCTGCCTAATTCCTAAATTTTGATGCCGCCATTTTGAAAGGAGTGGGTGTAGGTGGAAACGTTGGACTACCGCCACTTACGTGAGTGAGATGCTATGGTAATTGAGTAGAATGACATAACAATGTTTTTTTATTGTTTATTTGAGTTGGGGATTTACCCCCACCCCATGTTAAAAATACATGTGTGGGGGGTCAGAGCCCCCAACTCCAAACAAACTGACACGTTATTATTTTTTTTACAGTTAGGTGTTTCAGTTATTTATTTTTTTTATTAGTTTATTTGAGTTAGTTTCCCACACCCCCATTTTAAAAGACAAGGGGGTGTGGGGGGTGGAGCCCTCCCCAACTCAAATTGACAAAACCTAAATCAGTGTAAGTGAAGAACAGCAGGCCACTGCCACTTACGTAGTGCACGATCATGTAATGCAATTATTTACGTATTATTGGTATTCACGCAGAAATTAAGAATTTGGTCCGATATTCTCCACCAACGTCGGGAAAGGATCATATTTAGGCTCTGTGGAGCTGAGAGCCCGATCCCTTCCACTTCCTAGTCCTGAGCACTGCTCCCACACTAGCACATGACGTGATACAATATTATGGAGAGCGTGGGGGGTGTGTTCCATAGAGTACTATAAGAAAAAATTACTCACCTTAGTAATTGCTTTTCTTCTCATGGAGTCTTGCTATATTAGGACTTCTTGCAGTGAGCCACAGCACTTGAACTGCCCCGGAGAGGAAACAGTTAACTCCAGAGAATCTGGAGTTCACAGCGCGAGGGCGCTGTGCCAAAGCTCTATCTGGACAGTTTCAAATGAAACTGCCAGATCTTTACGAAGCTGAAATAAGAAGCAAGTCTGTGTGGAAAGTTCTACACTAGCTCAGTGGCTACCTACTAGTAGGAAAAACAATAACAACAACAACAGAATAATAATAACAACAAAGTAGGTAATATTATTATTAGTATCACCCCTAACAAGCACTATTAGACCCCCCCTTCCCAAAAAGACTCAAGTCCAGGAAGGGGGCCATATACCACTTAACAAACAGATTACCTAATTCCCTAACCCAATGAAAAGGGGGAGTAGGAGGAACTAAAATGGCATGACACAGTGCTTGCACTAATTTGCCAACCCCTTACCCAAGTAGAAGTTCTGAGAGGGGTAGGTTGGGGGTTGTCCTAATATAGCAAGACTCCATGAGAAGAAAAGCAATTACTAAGGTGAGTAATTTTTTCTTCAAACACCATGAAGTCTTGCTATATTAGGACTTCTTGCAGATTACACAGCAGTACCTCCATGGAGGAGGGTCAGAACCTACTTAGGAAATAGGCTCTGAAGCACAGCTGTGCCAAAACGAGCATCTCTCCTGGACTGAACGCCCAAGGAATAATGCTTGGTAAAGGTGTGAACTGTTTTCCAGGTAGCAGCTTGACAAATTTCCAAAATGGGAATATCTCTAGCAGCCGCTAGAGATGCAGCTGTACCCCTGGTGGAGTGGGCCTTCAGTCCTGAGGGGGGTTCTCTACCTAGTTTTTGGTAACAGAACTGGATACAAGAGACAATCTACCTTGCAATTGTCCTCTTAGTGGCAGGTTTCCCTTTGCCAACCTCTCCATAGGTAAGGAAGAGTTGGAGGGATTCGAACCTGTGACCCTTGGTACGTTCCACATAGTAGCTTAGGGCTCTTTTGACGTCCAAACTGTGCAGTCTCCTTTCACCCGAGGAAGAATGCTCAGTGAAAACACTGGAGAGAGATGGACTGGTTCAGATGAAAATCTGAAACCACTTTGGGTAAAAACTTTCTGTTAGTCCTGAGGACTACCTTATCCCTGTGAAAAGAATAAAATCTTTTCCACTGACAGGGCTTGCAATTCACTTATACGCTCTGGCAGAAGTGATAGCCACTAGAAAACAGTTTTCCATGTTAAATACTTGAGGATCTGCAGAAGACAGGGGCTCAAAGGGAGGTTGCATTAACTGAGCAATGCAAACATTCAGGTCCCAGGCAGGAGCTGGTTCCCAAAAGGGAGGGCTAGTGAAGTAACCCCTTAAAAACTTGGAAAACACAGGGTGAGAGGAAAGGAAACAGGCTTCCTGCAGAAACAAAAGCAGAAACAGCTGCCAGATGAACCTTCAAGGTAGCTGGTCTAAGGCCTAGGGAATTTAGATGGGCCAAATAGTCCAATAAAATGGCCAAGTCAGCAGATTCTGGTATAATTTGTTTCTCAGAACACCAGAAGGAAAACCTCTTCCACTTAGAATTGTAAGTGGCCCTAGTGGAAGGCTTCCTAGAAGCCTTTAAAATATCCAGGACACCTTGAGAAAGGTGCAAATCAGCAAATTCTAATTCCTCAAGAACCAAGCCTTGAGGTGGAGGGATTTGAGGTCCGGGTACCACACTCTCCCCTGTGCACAGGTCAGCAAGTCGTAGGCCCTGGGCAAGCTCAGGGAGGGTGGATTGTCAGGACAGGAGAAGAGGATACCAGGGCTGTCTGGCCCAGTCTGGAGCAATCAGAATCACTCTGCAGGGCTGAGTTCTGATTTTACCAATACCCTGAAGAGGAGAGGAAAGGGGAAAGGCATATAGGAATTTCCCTTTCCAATCCAACAGAAAAGCGTCCAGGGGGACTGAGCCCAGCACTGGAGGCCTGCAACAAAATAGAGGAAGTTGGTGGTTGTCTGGGGCTGCGAAGAGATCTATCTGAGGGGTGCCCCATCTGGCAAAGACCGACCCCAGGACCTGAGGATTCAGAGCCCATTCGTGATGGCCCTGGGAAATCCTGCTGAGGGCATCCGCCAGGACATTGTCCTTCCCTGGAAGGTGAATTGCTATCAGGGAGGTGTTCAGGAGTCAGCCAGAGACCACAACTTCATTGCTTCGTGCACAAGGCTGATGACCGAGTGCCCCTTGCTTGTTGATGTACCACATTGTTGTGGTGTTGTCTGTCCTGATTTGAACTACTTTGTTCTGGACAACAGCTGAAAAAGCCTGAAGAGCTAAAAGGACAGCTCTGAGTTCCAAAAGATTGATGTGGAGCAGAGATTCCTGAGGGGACCACACTCCTTGAGTGGAAAGGTCGCCCAAGTGAGCCCCCCACCCTAACAGGGAGGCATCCGTGGTGAGGGTGAGGGAGTGGGAAACGGGTATGAAGGGAACCCCTTGTGTTAGATTGCTTTGATCCTGCCACCACTGAAGGGCCAGGATCAGGGTTTTGGTCACTGGGACTAATTTGGTAAGGGGGTCCCTCCTTTGAGACCAATAGGACCTCAAATGGAACTGGATGTCCCTCATCTGAAATCTTGCTCCCTGCACGACAGCTGTGGAGGCAGCCATGTGCCCTAGGAGTTGCAGAAAGTGCCTTGCTGGTCGAGAGACCCACAGGGTAAAGGAGGATGCCAGGGCAATGAGTCTGTCCACTCTTTCCAAGGGGAGAAATGCCCTGGCTAACTTTGTGTTCAATTCTGCACCTATGAAAGTTAGTACCTGAACTGGTTCCAGAACTGACTTTGGTAAATTCAGCAGGAATCCCAGGGAAGTGAGAAGCTGCTGGGTGACTTGCAAGGGATTTTACCTGATCTGGGGACTGACCCACTATGAGCCAGTCGTCCAGGTAGGGAAACACAGCAATCCCTTGCCTTCTTAAATGAGCCACTACCACAGCTAGACATTTTGTGAATACCCTTGAGCAGAGGTGAGGTCAAGGGCATTGCTCTGAACTGGTAGTGGCCAGAGAGCAGTTCGAACCTGAGGTACTTTTCGTGAGAAGGCCTGATCATGACATGAAAATAGGCATCCTTGAGGTCCAGAGAAGCTAGCCAGTCCTCTGGTCTCAGGAAGGCAAAATCACTGCTAGAGTTAACATTTTGAACTTTGGTTTCAAAAGATGCTTGTTCAGGTACCTTAAATCTAAGATGGGCCGCCATTCTCCTGTCTTTTTTGGGGTAAGAAAATATCTTGAGTACAGTCCCTTGCCCTGATGGCAAGGGGGAACCCTTTCCACTGCTTTGCAGTCCAGAAGAGAAGAAACCTCTGCTTCCAAAGCAAGGGCTTCTGTAGAATTTGCAGGTGGAAAAGCCTGGCTCTCATCTTTGGGAACTGTTTAAGCTGAGAACAGGACCCTGGCTTACTACCTCCAGAACCCATCTGTCCGAAGTTAGGGACAGCCAGTTCTGGCTGAAATAAGCCAACCTGCCCCCACTGGTACAGGAGACCGGCCCTGGGCACCCCATCAGGGTGCCTGCTTGGCAGCAGCTTTAGGCTGAGGGGAGGGAGACGGCCCGGCCTGTGCCCCTGGCTTCACCTCTGCCTCTGAAACCCTCTGTGAAAAGGCAGAGAAGGCTTGAGATTGGTAAAAGGGCCTGTGGAAAGGCCTGCCCCCTACCCTGGGGGCCTTTGTGGAGTGGCATGCCTCCTTAGCTTGGGCACTTTGTAGGTAGTTCTATATTCATCCATCTTTTCATATAATTTTCTGTTTGATCACCAAACAGGAATTTCCGTTACAGGAAAAATCCATAGCCTCTGACTGAGTATCTTGGGACAGATTAGTGCATCTGAGCCATGCCAACCTCACGGAAAGCTGCAGAAGTGGCCATGACCCTAGAGGAAACATCATCACATCAACAGCAGTATGAAATTGAACTTTAGAGGCTTCAATGCCATCAGCAGCCACCTGTTCCAACTCACTAGCCAGCTGGCCCTGGGCCTGCTTGGCTAACTGCAAAATTGTGTCCCATCTAGATTTCTGATATCTAGCCACATAAGCCATATAATTAGCCTGCCTGAGTCCCAAAGAAGCTGCCATATATTGTTTTTTTCGCCATGGCATCAATCTTCCTGGAATCCTTATCAGGAGGATGTGAGGCCAGGGGAATATTAGCCTTGTCACAGGCTGCAGCTTGCACCACACCTACATGACTACACTGCTCAGTGAGGAAGTCTGTATCAGGGCCTGATAAAGTATACCTTCTGTCCATTTTTTTATCTACAGGAGGGACAGAATGAGAATTTTTTAAAATCTTTGTTGTTTGCTTCCTAAATGACTTATGCAAAGGAATAGACAACCTCCTAGACTCTGGAATATCTATCATTTCAACATAATCAGGCTCCTCTTGCTCATCCACAGCCTCTTCTAAAGGAAGCTGGAGGGTTTCTGCAACCTTTTTGTAAAACATAAAATGAGAAGGGGACTCAGACAGCATAGGGAGATTCTAAAGGTCTGTCTGGAGAAATGTCCGGTTCAATGGGCACGTCCAGACCTTCCCAGTCACAAACATACTGATCAAATTCCTCCTCCCCTCCTGTGGTTCATAAAAATCCTCAACATCATATCCTGAACCATTGGGACTGAACGAATCCACCCTTTTACCAGTTGTAGGGGTCTACAGATCCCAGAGACAAAGACTGAACAATCTGTATGGCTTTAGTACTCCTGCAGCAGCTGGAGAGACAATTTTGGACTCCAGACCTGCTGATTTCTTTGTCTTTTTTGCTGGGACTGGTTCCTCTGAACCAGCCTTCCTTTTGCCCGAGGAAGTCTCGCCCTGGTCAGAGGGCACTCCCTCTGGTCCAGTGGGTGCTGAACCGGGCTGGCCATCCGGGTCAGCGGACTTTTTGGCCTCGCTCCCTGAGCCGGCCCAATCTCTTTTCCAGGGTGGCTGCAGGAAAATTTTTACACACCTGGCAGTCTGACAGGAGGTGGTCAGCCCCAGACAATAAACACAGTGGTGTGGTCAGCCCAGCAAAGGCTTCCCCACAAACATCCTAGTAGTGTTGAAACCCAGTGGGTCTCGGTTTTCTTTGGGTTTCTCAGACATAATGCCAGCCTAACCAACAACTTGCCTTTTAATGGCAGTGCTAGCAAGACACCCTTATCGGTTCCTAACCGTGTCACGGGTATTTGAAAAACCTTTTAAAATTCAAGGTTTTTAGAACTGATAAGAACCGGAACCGCACTCTAAAAGCCCCAAAACACTTTTAAAACGTTAAATTAAGCAAACCGATCGGTTCAAAACCGAACCAATAATTGGATTTCCCCACAGACTTTCAATATTGTACTTACGGTTTACCAGATAGAGCTTTAACTGAAATGCGGTAAAATAAATACTTTTTGCCGGTTCAAATGAACCGAAAAATACTCGCTTGAACTGAGAATGAACCGAGCTGAAGGAGCTGATCTCCGGAGCGACTGTTCAGTGAAGCGTAGTAAAGAATCTGACAGTTTCATTTGAAACTGTCCAGATAGAGCTTTGGCACAGCGCCCTCGCGCTGTGAACTCCAGATTCTCTGGAGTTAACTGTTTCCTCTCCGGGGCAGTTCAAGTGCTGTGGCTCACTGCAAGAAGTCCTAATATAGGAAGACTTCATGGTGTTTGAAGGGCAGGTTTTAAAGTGCTTTTTTTATTACTGACCGATTCCAATTTGGAACAATCAAGGCCACTGCTTAACTAGCATGGGCCTAGTTAGTTGAGTGGTGGCCTTGATTTTTCCAGATCGGAACCTAATACTGTAGTATTAAAAAAGCACTTTAAAATTCATCCTTATAGTACTTGATGGAGCATGACCCCACGTTCACAATAGTATTGCATCTCATAACACGCTACCGTAGTGGCAGTGCTCAGGACTAAGAATTGGAAGGGATCGGGCTCTTGGCTCCAGAGAGCCAAAGTATGGTCCTTTCCCTTCCAGAACAGCAACATCAGAAAATTGTGAATTAGGCCGAAGTGTACTTGGGGTCAAGTAAGTTTGCATATACGAATTTGGGGGCAGTTGAGAAAAGATCAGGAAAGGTACTCTTTAAAAGTTGTAGTTTTTAAAACTAACAAAAAGAAAGTTCATAGAACATTCCAAAAAGGTTTTTTCTAGTTTTGATTTACAAGTTAAGTTCTTTTACTATTATCATCATAATGATTAGACAGATGTTCACTCACAGCAGATGGTTAAACAGAAGCGCTTGCTACACATAGCCTTGCTCTACTACTCAGCTGTGTGCCCAGCATTTCACAAATTGAATAAGAGAAGTACAGAATGTACTTCTAACGTTATTTTACAGCTTATATCTGTTTTCAGGAACAGCAATTATGTTATTCAGTTACATAAGTAAAAATCAAACATTATTTTCATTAGTGAGATTCAGAAACTGTGTGGATTAGCAAATTGCTTACTTGTCTCTAAGACACCCATTTAAAATGAGGGCTACCTAAATGACCACAGAAAAGAGCTACAGTGAAATAAACATCACATTCTCCAATTTGTTTGAAACTGATTAACACATTCTGTGGGCTGTTCCTGCCCTGAATGTAGCAAAACAAACAGAATGACACAATACAAGCCGTGTGCAAAGAGACATGTAATTCCACTCTGGTAACATCACAGGGAGTGAAAGATAAGTGGTTTACGATGCCACAACAGCTCTGAAACAGCAGGTTGCACGTGCCACACAGGTGGCTAGGGCCCAGCCAAACAGAAGACTGCATTTCCTTGCTTAGTTTAAAAAAAATGTTTGGCAGTAGCCGGCCCATCGGTGCAGCAGCAGGGTTGCTGCTTATGACGCTAGCGACGGAGGTTTGGGAGAATGCGCAGGGCGTCAGAGGGACACCTGGGGAGGAGGATTGAGCATCCCAGAGGACACTCTCCTTAGAGACAGTGGGCTGCAGACTCCGCTGCAACACTGCCACATGGATAATCACAGGTGGTGGTGCAGCATGGAGCTGTACGCTGGGAGGGGCACTGACTGGCTCAGAAGGGTACGGCAATGTATCAGCGTGCATGCGCGTGAATGAGCCCCACACTTGGAATCCATGTGGACAGGGAAGAAAACCAGGAAATACCCCATAGACACACGGGATAAAGTTGAGGGTTCTCAGGCTCCATCGTGCCCGATGCCCTCCACCCCCTGGAAACATTTTGTTCAAACAACATGAAGTCTTGCTATATTATGACAATTGCAGTTTGTCCCACCATTAGAACTGCTCCGGAGGTGAAAGAGTTAACTCCACTCCATGAATGGAACTTAGAGCACAAGCTCTAAAGAGAAGCTCTGTCTGTGTAGTTTCAAACCTGAACTGTCAGATTCTTTACTCTGCCTCACTGAACAGTCGCTCCGGAGATTTCTCCTACTGCTCGGTTCATTTCTCGGTTTAAACAGTGTTTTCTCAGTTCGATTCAACCGAGAATAGTTTTATTTTAACCGCAAAACCGATCGGTTCAAGCTCTGTCTGTGGTATCGTAAGTAATTCATATTTAATTCTGTGTGGAACTTGTAAGTTTTATCGGTTCGGTTTTGAACCGATCAGCTTGGGTTAAAACTTAAAGTTTTAAATTTGAGATTTTAGAGTGTGGTTCCCGGTTCTTATCGGTTCTAAAAAAAACGGATTTCATTACGTTTTTTTCCAATACCCGTGACACGGTTAGGAACCGATAAGGGTGTCTTGCCTGGCACTGCCGTTTAAAGGGCAAGTTTTTCTGGTTAGGCTGGCATTATGTCTGAGAAACCCAAAAGAAAAACCGGGCCCACTGGGTTTCAACACTGTGATGTCTGTGGGAGTCTTTGCCAAGGCTGACCCACACACACATGTTTATGGTCTGGGGTTTGACCACCTCAGTCAGACTGCCAGATTTGTAGAATTTCCTGCAGCCACCCTGGAAAAGAGATTGGGCAGGCTCAGGGAGCGAGGCTAAAAAGTCCGCTGACCCAGATGGCAGCCCGTTCGTGCCAACCGAACGGAGGGAGTACCTCTGACCAGGGCGAGACTTCCTCGCAACGAAAAGCTGGCTCGGATGAACCAGTTCCAGTAAAGAGAATAGAAGAAAGTCAGCAGGTTTGGAGCCCAAAATTTTACTCCAACTGCTGCAGAGATAGCAAGAGCTATTCAGATTGTCCAGTCACTTTTCCGTTCCGTCCGAACCGCCACTATCTGGTAAAAGGTCGGTTCGGTCGGTCCCATCGGTTCAGGAATATGATGTTGAGGAGTTTTATGAATCAGAGGAGGGAGGATGATTATGAGACAGTATGAATGTGACTTAGGGGTCTAAGTGTCCCATTGAACGGACATCTCCCCAGACAGACCTTTGAATCTCCATGCTTTCTGAGTCCCCTCTCATTTTATGTTTTACAAAAGTTGTTGAACTCCTCCAGCTTCCTTTGGAGGAAGCTGTGGATGAGCAAGAGGAGCCTGATTTTGTAGAAATGATGGATATACAGAGTCTAGAGATTGTCTATTCCTTTGCATAAGTCATTTAGGAAACAAACAATAAAAATCTTAAAACTCCTAATTCTGTGCCTCCTGTAGATAAAAAGATGGACAGGAGGTACACACTGTCAGGTCCTGATACAGAATTCCTTTCTCAGCAATGCAGTCATGTTGGGGTAGTTCAGGCTGCAGCCTGTGATAAAGCTAATATTCCCCTGGCTTCACATCCTCCTGACAAGGATTCCAGGAAGATTGATGCCATGGCAAAAAAACAGTACATGGCAGCGTCCTTGGGACTCAGGCAAGCAAATTATATGGCTTATGTAGCAAGGTATCAGAAATCTAGATGGGATACTGTTATGGATTTAGCCAAACAAGCCCCTGGCCAGCTTGCTAGTGAGCTGGAGCAGGTGGCTGCCGATGGCATTGAGGCTTCTAAGGTGCAGTTTCATGCTGCTGTGGATTTTAATGATGTTTCTCTAGAGTCATGGCCACATCTGTAGCTTTTAGAGGTTGGCCTGGCTCAGGGTGTACTAGCTTGTCACAGGATACCCAGTCTAAGGCTATGGATTTTCTGTAGGGAAATTCTCTGTTTGGGGAGCAGACAGAGAATTATATGAAGAAGATGGATGAATATAGGACTACCTATAAAAGTGTTTAAGCCAAGGAGTGGCAAGCCACCTCAGAGGCACACCCCCAGGGGTAGGGGCAGGCCTTTCCACAGGCCTTTTTACCAAACCCAGGCCTCCTCTGCTTATGCTCAGAGGGGGTTTTTCAGAGGCAGAGGCAGACGGGGCTCGGGCAGGCCTGCCCCACCCTCAGCCTAAAGCACCTGCAAGTAGGCACCCTGATGGGGTGCCCAGGGCCGATTCTCTTTACCGTAGGGGGCAGGTTGGCTTACTTAGTCAGAACTGGGTGTCTTTAACTTCAGACAAGTGGGTTCTGGAAGTAGTAAGCCAGGGTCTGGTTCTCAGCTTCAAAAGTTCCCAAAGATGAGAATCAGGTCTTTTCCACCTGCAAGCTCTTTTAGAGACCTTACTCTAGAAGCAGAGGTCTCAACCCTGTTAGCTCTCAGAGCGGTAGAAAGGATTCCTCTCTACACCAGGGCAAGGGTCTGTACTCCAGATACTTCCTTACCCCAAAAAGACAGGAGAATGGCGGCCATTTTAGACCTCAGATATCTGAACAAGCATCTTTTGAAACCAAAGTTCAGAATGGTAACTCTGGCAATGATTTACCTCTCTAAGGCCAGGGACTGGCTAGCTTCCCTGGACCTCAAGGATGCCTATTTTCATGTCCTAATCAGAAGCTCCCACCGAAGTACCTCAGATTCGAACTGCCCTCAGGTCACTACCAGTTCAGAGCAATGCCCTTCGGCCTTACCTCTGCCCCAAGGGTAGTCACAAAATGTCTGGCAGTAGCAGTGGCTCACTTAAGGAGGCAAAGGATTGCTGTTTTTCCCTATCTGGATGACTGGCTCATTGTAGGCCAGTCCCCAGAACAGGTAAAATCTCACCTGCAAGTCACCCAGCAGCTTCTCACCTCCCTGGGCTTCCTGCTAAATATACCAAAGTCGATTCTGGAACCAGTTCAGGTACTCACCTTCATAGGTGCAGAATTGGACACAAATCTGGCCAGAGCTTTTCTTCCCTTAGAAAGGGTAAGGAACTTGGTGGCTCTGGCCTCCTCCTTCACTCTGCAGTCTCTCGACCAGCAAGACACTTTTGCAGCTCCTGGGGCACATGGCTGCGCCCACAGCTGTAGTGCAGGGAGCAAGATTTCAGATGAGAGACATTCAGTTTCACTTGAGAGCCTATTGGTCTCAGAGAAGAGACCCTTTCCAAGTTGGTCCCAGTGACCCAACCTTGATCCAGGCCTCCAGTGGTGGCAGGATCAGAGCAATTTAAGACTGGGGTCCCCTTCATTCCCTTTCTCACACTTTGACCCTCACTACGGATGCTTCCTCCTGGGGTGGGAGCCCACATGGGCGATCTCTCCACTCAGGGAGTGTGGTCCCCCCAGGAATCTCTGCTCCACATCAATTTGCTGGAATTCAGAGCTGTCTTTTTAGCACTTCAAGTGTTTTCTGCTTCTGTCCAGAACAAAATGGTACAAGTCAGAACAGACAATACCACAACAATGTGGTACATCAACAAGCAGGGGGCACTCGGTCTTCGGCCTTGTGCACCGAGGCAATGAAGTTGTGGTCTCTGGCCTATTCCCTGAACACTTCACTCATAGCAGTTCACCTTCCAGGAAAGGACAATGTCCTAGCAGATGCTCTCAGCAGGATTTCTCAGGGCCATCACGAATGGTCTCTGGATCCTCAAGTACTGGGGATAGTCTTTGCTAGATGGGGCACCCCTCAGATAGATCTTTTTGCAGCCCCAGACAATCACCAACTTCCACTGTTCTGTTGCAGACCCCCAGTGTTGGGCTCAGTCCCCCTGGACGCCCTTCTCCTGGATTGGGAAGGGAAGTTTCTTTATGCTTTCCCTTCCTCTCCTATTCAAGGTGTTAGTAAAATCAGATCCCAGCCTTGCAGGGTGATTCTGATTGCCCCAGATTGGGCCAGGCAGCCCTGGTACCCACTCCTTCTGTCCCTGACAGTCCATCTCCCCTGTGTCTCCCCAGGAATCACAACCTATTAACCTGTGCCCAGGGAGAGTTTGGTATCCAACCTCAAATCCCTCAACCTCAAGGCCTGGCTCTTGAGGAGTTAGAATTTGCTGACCTACATCTCTCTCAAGGTGTTCTTGAAATCCTAAAGGCTTCTAGGAAGCCTTCCACTAGGGCTACTTATAATTCTAAGTGGAAAAGGTTCTCCATTTGGTGTTCTGGGAAACATATTTCCCCAGAATCTGCTGATTTGCTCATTGTGTTAGATTACATGGTCCATCTTAATTCTTTGGGCCTGAGACCAGCTACCCTGAGAGTTCATTTGGCAGCTGTCTCTGCTTTTGTTTCAGTAGGAAAGCCATCCTCCTTTCCGCTCACCCTGTATTTTCCAAGTTTTTAAGGATTACTTCATACTAATCCACTTTTCGGATCCGCCCCTGCCTGGGACCTTAATGTTTGCATTGCCCAGTTAATGCAACCCCCTTTTGAACCTCTGTTTTCTGCAGAGCTTAAGTATCTAACTTGGAAAACTGTTTTCCTAGTGGCTATCACTTCTGCTAGATGCATAAGTGAGTTGCAAGCCTTGTCAGTAGAAACTGACTATTTCTTTCCACAGGGATAAGGTAGTCCTCAGGACTAACAGGAAGTTTTTGCCTAAGGTGGTTTCAGATTTCCATCTTAACCAATCTATCTCCCTCCCAGTGTTTTTCACTGAACATTCCTCTTCTGGTGAGAGGAGATTGCACAGTTTGGACGTTAAGAGGGCCCTTAGTTACTATATAGAACGTACCAAGGGTCACAGGTTCGAATCCCTCCAACTTTTTCTCACTTATGGTGAGGTTGGGAAAGGGAAACCTGCCACTAAGAGATCAATTGCCAGGTGGATTGTCTCTTGTATCCAATTTTGTTATCAGAAACTGGGCAGAGATCCCCCCTCTGGCTTGAGGGCTCATTCTACCAGAGGTACAGCCGCGTCTCTAGCTGCTGCCAGAGACATCCCTATATTGGAGATATGTCAAGCTGCTACTTGGAAAACGGTACACACTTTCACCAAGCATTACTCCCTGGATGTCCAGGCTAGGAGAGATGCTCGGTTTGGCACAGCTGTGCTTCAGAGCCTATTCCCTAAGTAGGTTCTGTCCCTCCTCCATGGAGGTACTGCTGTGTAGTCTGCAATTGTCATAATATAGCAAGACTTCATGTTGTTTGAAGAAAAAATTACTCACCTTAGTAATGTTGTTTCTTCTAATGGAGTCTTGCTATATTATGACCTCCCCCCCAGCCTGCCCCTCTCAGAACTTCTACTTGGGTATGGGGTGGGCAGCCTAGTGTGGGCACTATTTTATGCCCTTTTTATGTGTTTTCACCCCTTCTTGGGGTTTGGGGGTGTGGTGTTTTTCATTTTTTCCTTATATTTCTCTCATATTGTTAAATTATATTATTAGTTCTGGTCCCCTGACTTGAGTCTTTTGTGTTGGGACCAGCAATAGGTGTTAATATTTAGGTAGCCAGTAGGCTAGTGTAGGTTACAGCTTCCACACAGACCTTAGTGAGTTTTTGCTCGTAAAGATCTGACAGTTCAGGTTTGAAACTACACAGAGCTTCTCTTTAGAGCTCGTGCTCTAAGTTCCATTCATGGAATGGAGTTAACTCTTTCACCTCCGGAGCAGTTCTAATGGTGGGACAAACTGCAATTGTCATAATATAGCAAGACTCCATTAGAAGAAACAACATTACTAAGGTGAGTAATTTTTTTCTTTGATCCTAACCCCCTCCCGGAGAAGAAAGTCCAGTGTAGGAAGAGACTGTGGAGAGAGGCAGAGAGGCACAGGTGGGCTTGGAAGGTCACCTAAAACAGTGGATTGGGGCTGCTGTGGACACCAAGAGGAATAAACAGAATGCAAAAAAAATTATTATGGTTTAGGTGTCCTTCTTTCCCTGTTAGAAAACATAGCCAATCATACATTAAAATATATTTTTTTATTTTTGTTCTGAATCACTACAGTGAACAAAACAGCACCACTAATATCAATATCAGCCTATACATTCATCTTAGATTTTAAAAATGCTTTAGAAATTGAAAGCTTAATGGAGTACTTACATTATTATTGCTTCCATTGTTGTCTTCATATTTTGTTTCTATATGAATGGAGAATTTGGGCAAAAATGAACACTAGAAAAAAAAAAACAAGAACAATTCATACATAAATTTTGTACATGAAATGTGTGTTAGTAATTTGCAGACTCAAACCACTAAGCAGCAGAGCTCTGGCTGAGGATACACCCAGCCAATTTCTCAAGCAGAACTGAAAATACATTTGGCTAAACTAGTATCAGTGATGTATACTGGTAATCCGAGAAGACATACCAATAATGAACATTAGTGAATGGCTGATGGAATGTTTTCAGAATACACTGCAATACAAAGTTATCTGTCTTTTAATTTGGAGAGATGCTGCTGGCAAAATTGAAGTCACTAGTGATACTGTAGCTCAGCCCCATTCTCTCTAAGGTTCTGAGGTTTTATGCTGTCAAGTATCTTGATATAACACAGCAGATCCCTCCCGCCAGTGCAGCGGTAGCACAACTGCTTGCGATCCTGACCACCCAGGTTCAGGAATGAGCCAGGGCCATTGGGGGTGGGTGTGGGGTGGGCGGGTGGAGAAGGATTGAGTGTCACGCTGGACACTCTTCTCTACTGGTGTGTGGAGGGGGGAGGTTTACACATCCCGTTGCTTTACTGCCACCTGGGTGATCACAGGTGGCAATGCAGAGGATACGTGAATGGAAGGCAGGGCTGTTGGAGGACGTTCACAGGTTTGCTGTCAGGCCTTGCCAGCAGCCAGTCCCAATGTGTGCTCCTGGTGGGGAGTACAAGTGCAGAACTAGGCAAAACAGTGTGCACAAGCCGGGGAGATGAAGCTGCTCCAGTGGCTAACTTCCAGGACAGATCCCAGCTGCAGCGCTTCTGAGTTGGACCCACACCTTCACCTTCACCAAGGCATCCGATCTGGTTGATCATGACCTTCTGCTGTCTTCTTTAGTAAATCTGGGAATATCAATGGAGGTCAGGGATTGGTTAGGGAGTTATTTGGCTGACCGCTCACAGGTCACAAGGGTAAATGGTCAATTTTCTTCCCCTGCTAATGTTTCCAAGGTTCCATTTTAGGTCCCCTTTTTCTTAACACTCTTCCTTCTGTACGTACTAAATCCCAATTTTTTTTATATGCTGATGATGCAGTGGTCCTCACGAGTTGTCCTCACTTTGAAAAAGTTCAGAGGGATTTGGCCGATGATTTTTTGGGGGTTCAGAATTGGTTTAGATGCCACAGTTTGGTATTAAATGAAAAAAAAAAAAAGAAATCAATGTTTTTTGTAAATTCAAGAAAAAGATTGAACTTAGATCCCTTATTATTATTACACACTTTTTCTGCTACATTAATCGAACAGGTTAAACAATTTAAATACCTGGGTATATTGCTAGAGGAGGGACTATCCTATGAGCCTCAGATTCTTAACATGGTGAAGGTGACTCATCAGAGGCTTGGGGCACTATATAGACTATCACCCTTATTAACAATTTCCACTCGTCATTTGCTGGCCCAAAGTTTTATATTGCCGTTAATTGATTATGGGGTATTGTTCTATTACACTGCAGGGGAGGGGCTGTTATCCAAGGTAAAATTGTTACTTAATTCAGTTGCTAGGTTTGTAGTAAAAACACCTCAAAGGGTTCATCACTGTAATCTTTTAGAACAAGTTGGATGGCTTCCACTTGATGGAAGATACAAATTTCAATTGGGTATACTTGCAAAAAAGGTGAACTTAATAGTGTGCTGGATTATTTTTCTCTAATTTTTAAAAAACAAAATGCAACTGTTAAGACTCGGTCAACAGATACTTTTTCTCTTTGCATTCCAAGAATGCGTACTTCTTTAGGTCAGAAAGCAATATCTTATATGCTACCTTCTTTGTTTAATGCACTGCAGCCTGTCTTTGATTGTATCAATACTTCTCTTTGTTCTTTTAGACATAAGTTGAAAGAGTATCTTTTTTTTGAGTGAAAATGTAATTGTTTTGAATAACATTGTTAAGATATGTTGTGTATGTTTTGGATGTTCATATTGCTTTTTTTGTTAATTGTATTTGTTTTGATGTATATTATGTTTTCTGTTTTTTTAATGTTATTTGTACACTGATCACCCATGAAAATGGGTCTTCTTGGCCCGTGGTCTTATCAGTATAAACAAATAAAACAAGCAAACCTCTGCTCTGGCTGGCCAGATGGCTGCGGAGAAGAAACGCCACAGTGGCTGATGGTGGACCTGGCCCCAGGGGGTAAGCTGGAGGGGGCAGCACAAGGGTGTACTGTGGGTGGGTGAGTGTGCTGCAGTGGGGTCTCGTTAGGGAAGGCAGCTCACAGGGAGACAGCTGAAAGAGGTCTTAGCCTTTGGACAGAGGAGCATAAACAATATTTTGGTGGGTGTATGTGGGTGGTGGTGGGGGGGACACAGCAAATCCCTGACCTACATCTGCATTTTGCTAATAATAGTAAGACCCTATTTTGTTTTATTTTTTAATTGGTGCTTTTTTTTCTCATTGGCTCTCCTTCCATCTGCCGAACCCTGACCCCCATCTGAGGGGTCCTGCTGTCCGCTGCCACATTTTCAACATATTCCCAGTCCCACCAAATCTCTACAGCTTGATCCTCATAGTAGGGCCGGACCCCCAGACTTTGCCAGAAGACTGAATCCAGCTGTGGGTATGTGGTGCTCCTGCACAGTGATACAGGTGACTCACTGTCAACATGGAGCTGTGGGGATGTCATTCGCAAATAGAGTTAATTTCCACTGGTGCTTTGTGCCCACCCCCAGCAGGGTTTTATTTAACTCAAAAAATTGATTCGTGTTTTGCTCATAAAAGTGCTAAAACATTGTGAAAATGCATAGCACTTGCCTCACTGTGTCTAACAAAGATAACACTTCTAGAAAACCTATATAAATACTTTATATACAGTTAGCATTGTCCCAAGAAAAAAACTGCTAATCAGTTATTTAAAACCCTGCCCAGTGACACTGAGGGAGAAAGTATGTAAATCACTTCCAGTGAAAAGGCTCTTCAGCATCTTGTTATTCTTCTTTTCCTATGAACAGTCACAGATAAGTTGAGGAATTACACAGATGGATCCTCAACTGCTACCCATAGTAAGGGCCCAAATCATAATTAGAAAATGGGGTAATGATTTCCAGCATTCGGACTGGCTAAGAGACTTATCCTGGTGGCATTTATGGCACAACAATGCCCACCTAAAATATGTCCCTCTGCCAACCAGCCTTAATACCTAAAAAAATCACTGCCCACACAGAAGTTTTGACATTATTGTCCGCCATTTTTTCTTGCTCACTAAGCGAGCTAACCAGCTGACGGCCGCCCCCCCATCTCACGTTTTGTTGATCAAGTTGAAGTAAACTGCCTGCTATTCAAATTCTGTTTATTTCCACATCCTCCAGCTGCCCAAAAGCTCTCTGTTGTGCCACAAGCAGGCAGCGCATCTCCATATGTGGGACTGAAAAGTAGAAAAGTACTGCTGGTCTCATTTGTGCTTCAGCCTCACGTTTGAGATTCCCCCACTCAACACTGGCACATTCCCCGACCGCGCTCCCTCACCTATAAAGGAAGCAAGCAATAAATTAACTAATATATTTTCATAATAATACTGGGGGGGTATCATAAACAAATGATGCCAGATAACAGCGTCCTCTACTGCCAGATGCAGCAGTAAAGGAACTATTATATATAAATGTATGTTTTATTTTTTTATTTAGCTTTAACAGTTGTTATGTTCATCTTGCACAAGGGAGAACATGTTGGTATGATAGATTTTGAGAGGTCTTTCACTGTTGGTCCAATGCAGGGCAGTCTGCAAGGGGCTTGACAGTGTCAGACTAATCATCAGCCAGGCTGATCATGACACTCTTCTGGGCTTGCTGGATGGAAACTGCCTGATGTTCAAAGAAAACAGCCACCCAAATCATAGGGCAGCTCTTTTCTTTGAGCTGCATAATGCCACCAAGCAAGCAGAGCTGATCAGCCTGCTGTGGCCTCCCCCTCAACATAAAAAAAATTCCGCCCACCCTCTGCTAAGTATCCCTCCCACTGCCCACTGCTTCCCCCTCCTTCTTAATTTTCTTTCTTTTTTTTTTATTGCTCCTTCCCCAAGCCCCAGTCGGCCAGTTCTTCGAGCCGCCAAGGCCCACTGCTGCCACCTGCCTCATTGCCATCCATCACCCCTTCACAGCCGTGACCCCGGGTAGCCCAATGTAACTCTTCTTCAGGTGGGGCCCCCCCGTAGGGAACTGAAGGAGAAGAAACGCACAGAGGCATCTAATATCTATACTAGGCATGGCGGGGTCAGCATGGACACTTCCGGGCTACTGTGGTGACAGGAACTGGTGGCCTTCATCCGGTCAACTGTGAGCAGATTTTCCGCTTTTTTTCCTGATCCACCCACCTCCCTCCCACAATGGGCCAGCCGTGGTGGCATCCTGGGGTGGGGGCATTCGGTGGTGCGCCAAGGCCACATACCACCAAGAACACCATCCCAAGCCACCTCCAGGGGCTGACAAACTACAGTCCAAGGCCCCCCCCCAAGAGGGAAGCACTCCCTTCCTGCTGGACTCCATTCCTGATACCCGGGCTCAGGATGTGAACCCAGGTCACCAGTGTGATGAGCAAACACCTTTGCTCAGCGCCACGGAGCCGGCCTTAATTTTCTGACATCACAGTGCCAAATCCCCAGTGCTGGCTAGTGACCCCTGCCCTGCCTGTTTTCACTGTGTGAGACTGGGGAGCACACCCCTGGTGCTGCCAGACATAACACTGACACTGGGGTGTCCAATCCCCATTGTTGGTAACTGAAATTTAAAAAAAAATCCCTCATAGTCTTTTTTTATTTTTATTTTTTTAATTCTTATAATTCCACCCTCTGCCAAGTATCCCTTCCACCTCCCCATTGCTTCACATGCCCGCAATGGTTAAACTGACACTGGGGTGCCAGTCCCCAGTGTTGGTACCTGAAATAAAGAAAACCATCCCTCATAGTCTTTTTTAATTTTATACACCCGTATAAAAGAAAACAGTCCATTGATGTCTGTTATCGCCAGAGCCCTCTGCCCCCCACGCCACCCTCCCCCACCCAATCCCCCACACTCAGCACCCACAACCCCATACCCCTTACTTACTTACTGGGATACAATGCTGTAATCCTGTCAGGACCAGTGACATGTCTCCACCCTTCAATAATGAACCGGGAACTGAAAAAATGAGGTATGTGGCTCAATGTATTTCAATGCATTTTGAACTTGTGCTCATAACTTGGTCATTTTTTAATACCTGTCCCCAAAATTTTCATCATGGCCTTTTTTTTCTTCTTTTTTTTAGTAATTTCGTTTATCTGGCCCCCCCCCGTCCCTACCAGCTCCGCATCATCAGGAGCGCCAATGGAGTCCACCCTGCTACTCACCTTACCTGCTCTGGCCCGACCCCCATCCTGCCATGGTTTACCCTGGCGGGACAAGGTGGGGCAGGAACACCCCTAACAATTCAATGTCTCGTCGGGCTCAGGGCAGTCAGGCAGGCAAGAGCACATTGGGGCCATACTTGGTGCTCTGTCTCCTCAGAGCTGAAAGGTGTTTTTCCTTTTTCATATGGATGTCACGTGCCCAGATGTCAAGATGCCTAGTGCCGACATCTGAGACATCCTCCCCTCTGTGTCTGCTCAGTGCTTGCTATGCCCCAGACTTCAGTCTGGGGCCAGTCAAGCGTTGAGTCACTACCCCCTCCCTCCATGGAGAAAATGAGCTTTCCCTGGGACGCTCAAGCTCCTCCTCCTCCTCCTCCCAGCCAGCCCTCCAGCTCCCAGGCTCTCCTCCTGAACCCGGGTCGGTGGCATCGCAAGCGGAAATCCAACTGCTGCTCAGGCAAGCCGGCTATCATAGCCTTTTTGGGATTCCACCTCGTGAATAAGGGTGGTGAAATCCTTCAAATCCAGCCCAAAATAGGATTTTACAGTCACTCCGCTAAATCACCTTTCAGGTGAGATTTGAACATTTTCACTTACCAGATTCATGGGGGGGGGGAGTCATAAGAAGACTATGTTGAAAATTTGGGATCAAAATGTTAAACAGCAAAGTTATGAAGCTACGTTGAAATATTCCAGTGTTCACTCACAACTTTGTTAATTTTCAATATTTCATCCCTAAATGTTCAACATAGCCATATTTTTTCACATCACCTCAGAAATGACAGGCATCGTTCTTCAAATCCTGGCCAAAATGTGTTTTCGCACTTGTGGCATGAAATTATGTTTCAGCCAGTATTTATAAATGATACCTGCCAAGTTCAGAAGGAAGGGTCATAAAAAGACTATGTTGAAAATTTGGGGTCAATATATGAAAAAACAACCACGTTATGAAGACACACTGAACTGTTCCAATTTTTAGTCATAACTATATTTTTGCAGATTTTGGTCTATAATGTTCAGTATATCGCTTGGGTTACCCCACCTCCTAAACATGACAGGTGTCATTTTTCAAATCCCCTCTGACACATGCTTTCACAGACGCACTGCAAAATCACCTTTCAGATGGGATTTAAAAAATTCCACCTGTCTTGATCAGAGCTTCAGGTCATAAAGGGACTGTTGGAAATTTAGGGTCAAAATGTGGGATCCCACTGAAAATTAGATATTGGCTCTCAGCTGACCTCTCCTGGGTAAATACAATCTAAAAATGTGTAAAAGCAGGACACCACTGCAAATGAGATATTGCATCTCATCTGGTGTATCCTGCGTAAATATGTAGAAAAAATGTGTAAAAGCAGGATCCCAGTACAGCACAACCCCCCACTGAACTGCATCTATGCTGCTCTTTCCTGGGAAAAATACACTGTAAATGCTGGAACCCACTGAAAATGTAACTTGCCTTTCTACTGGGCTATCTTGAGTAAATACATTACAAAAACGGGTAAAAGTAGGGTCCCATCGAAAACGAGAAATCGAATCTCAGCTGTGCTATCATGGGTAAATACAGTGTACAAATTGGGAAAAGCAGGATTCCACTGAAAGCAAGATAGCATCTGAGCTGTGCTGTCCGGGGTAAATACAGGATAAAGATGTGTTAAAGCAGGACCCCACTGAAAATGAGATACTGCATCTCAGCTGGGTCATGCTGGGTAAATAGATTGTAAAACTGAACCGTACAGCAGAGCCCCACCGATAAGGTGATGTTGCATCTAAAATTATCTGTCCTAGAAAAATAAATCATAAAAGCAGGACCACACTAAAAACGAGATATCACATCTCACCTCTACTATCCAGGGTAAATGCAGTATAAAATTAGGACCTCATTGCAAATTACATATTACATCTCATCTTTTATTTTTTTTTATTTATTTATCAAGTCTAGGATTACAAATACCTTTGAGCCATGGCTCTTTTACAAAGGTTCCACGTCAGAGAAATACAAATTATGGGGAACATCAAGACAGGCATTACAACAATGAGGACATTGCAAACAGAGTACAGATTAATACAGTTCAAGGGTAGCATTGTAACAAGGCAGCCAGCGGCATTTGTCAGAGAAAATAGACAACAGATAAGAAGTGCCAGAGTCATAGGGAGAGGGAAGAGGGTGGGGGGGAGAAGGAATGTAGGAAGGGTGGCAAGAGGGTGAAAAGTGCAGCATTGGGTATACCAAGATGTGAGGGTAGAATCCAGTGAGGAGGGGAAGGGGGGAAACTAGAGCAGAAAGGGAAGTGGAGAAACAAGGTTAAGTTGGGCAGTCACAGGAGCTGTTGGTAGTGAGATAGTCCCGGAGCCTAGTTTTAAACATACCAATAGTTGGGGCAGAGGAGATGGTTGGGCTGAGGCCATTGAACCAGAGTGGCGCCGATAAGCAAAGAGCGTTGTCCCTGTGAAGTGTGACAGTGGGGACTTTCAGTAGCTGTAGCGTGGATCTCCTAAGGCGCCATTTGTTAATTCGGTGTTGTAACAGAGTTGAGACCCCAGAAGGTGCAAGGCCAGGTAGATTTTTTTCACCATGGAGCAGGTGAGAAACTTATGCGGTTTGATAGTTGGAGCCAGCCGGTCTTAGTGTACAGGTCACATATGTGGCGAGACGGTGAGCACCAGTGATGAGCCGACATGCTTTATTTAAGGTAGTTGAGAGGCATCTAAGGGTTGTGGTTGTGGCCGAGCCATAAATGATGAGACCATAGTCTATTACAGAGATCACAGAGCTCAGGACTGCAACCTTCAAAGCTTCTGGCGTGAGGTGTGGTCTGTGTTTGTAGAGGAGACCAAGCCGTGTATTAGCAGCTCTAGCTACATTATCTACATGAAGTCCATAGGAGAGATTAGGGTCAAGCTGTATCCCTAAGTATCTGAAGGACCCCAACTGATCTAGAGTGTTCCCCTGGGTGGTGGAGATAGCCAAGTGGTGTAGCTTGTGTGGGTTATGAGAGCTGCAGAAGAGCATAGATTTGGTTTTCTTGTCATTGAGGACCAGTTTATGATTAAGAAACCATGTCTCTACAGAACTGAAACCAAGTTGAAGGTTGTGTTTAAGAGTTGCAGGATCTTTGTGAGTGGAGAATACAACAGCATCATCGGCATATAGTATGATCTGCCTCAGAGCAGTGGTAAGGGAGGAGTTTAAGAAAAGGCTAAAGAGGGGTCCCAGTATGGATCCCTGTGGGACACCCGAGCTAACAGGCAGGGTGTTAGAAAGAGCTCCGCAATTTTAGTCTCTGTGACCAGTTTTAAGTAGCTTTTAAACCAGAGAGAAGAGTCGGGTGATAGCCCGCATTCAGTAGTTGGTGTATTAATAATCCATGGTGTACTGTATCGAAGGTCTTGAAATATCATTTAAAACGGCCCTGTAGAGAAGGCTGTCAAGGGATTTGTGCAAAGTTCCAGTGAACTCAAGAAGGCTGTGGTGGTACTGTGACCTTTCCGGAAGTCGTGTTGTTGTGGACAAGGTATATTGTATTTATCCAAGTGGTCGGTAAGTTGATCAGCCACGATCGCTCAAGTGCCTTAGAGAGTGGGGGCAGTATGGAGATAGGGCGATAATTTAAGTGAATCGTCTTGTCCCCACTTTTATGGATGGGTGTCACGGTGGCTGTTTTCCATAGGTCCGGGAATTTTCCACAGCTGAGAGACAGGTTTAGGATTTTTGTTAATGGATGAATTACCTCATCAAGGGTGAGCAAAAGAAGCTTAAGGTCCAGGGTGTCACTACTAGATCTAGATTTAGAGATAGCTGCAGTAATATAGTGGCGAGCTTCATTCAGCCTTACCTTCCTGAAATAGAAGAGGGTATGGTTAGACTGAGGGGCTGAGGTATTTGGGGAGTAGGCCCTGTTTTCGAAAAAGTCATGGGGTAGAACAGCACTAAGGTCTGACTGAAAAAGCCGTGTTAAAGATGCTTGCGATCACCTTGGGGTCAAGGGTTGAGGATCCATCAACCATTAACATGGCCGGAGAGGTTTTTGGCTGCTTCCCTGTGACATCCTTGATATTGTCCCAGAAAGCACGACCATTTCCCATGTATTGGTGAGAGCATCTTTGTAATAGGTGGATTTCATTAGCCGTATGGCTTTTGTGCAGGCATTTCGTGCTTGTTTGTAATTTTGAATGTCCAGTTGTTTGCCAGTGGCCCTGGCAACTGCCCAGAGGTGATCCCTTAGTTTCAGCTGTGAGAGAAGAGCCATGTGACCCATGGGTTAGAGAGAGATTTTGTTTTTGCTTTAGCAGGGGCAAAGAGGTCACAGGTTTTGTTGAAAATTGAGATGAAGTGATCAAGAGCCAAGTTAACATCTGTTGCTTCTTAAGATGGTAGCCAGTCTTGTAGAAGCAGGTGTTGTTTGAGATGTGGAAGTTTTCCACGAGGAAGGACTCTGCAACGATAATTTTGGGAGGGGCTTAAGGAATTTGTTAGACCATGCACACATGACTGGGGAGTGGTCACTGAGCGAGTCTGGGAGAATGGTCGTACGAGAAATCCTTGTGGGGTGAGTGGTGAGGACCCAATCCAAGAGGGTACTGGTGCCAGTCTTGTAGTTAATCCTAGTAGGGGAGTTTACCATTTGCGTGAGGTTAGCAGCTGAGATGGAGTCTTTATAGGCACTGGCACTCGATGCTAACCAGTTTATGTTGAAATCCCCTAGCAGAATAAGTTCCGTTTCAGGAGGATGTGAGTTGATAAAGTTTAGGACATCGTGAATCCATGTTTAGGGTCCCTGGGTGGGATATATACGGAGACAATAGTCAGAGCTTTATGGTTGGGACCTAGGATGATTTTTATTGGCAGAATCTGGGCTGAGGCAGAAAGTGATGGAGTTGCTACAGGGTGCCAAGACAGGGAGTCTTTGATATAGATTGCGCAACCACCGCCTTTTTTGGATATCCGGTCCAGCCTGTGAACATTGTAGCCCTGTATTGTTACTGCTGAGTCAGGAACTTTAGGTGTCAGCCAAGTTTCCACCACTGCAAGGATGTCAGGGTTGTGTTGGCATATAAAGGCTTGGAGTGCATCCAGCTTTGGTAGTAGGCTGCAGATATTAATGATTGCAAGGATAAGGGCACCTGGAGTTTGTGTGTGGCCTGAGCTTCTAGGGCCAGGATTGGGATGGACGCTGCCTGAGATGAGAAGGAGGAGGAGCAGGAGTTTTAAGGAGCAGAGTCACAGCTCTTTGAGAGATAGTTTTGATTGTTGTTTCCTGGAGTAGAAGTTGCAAGGTTCCAGGCGGTGTCCCATATGGACTGCAAGGTGGTACAGTGTAGAGAGGTGGCCACACTTGTTGAGAGTAGTGGTTGTGTTAAGTAACCAGGAATATCCAAACGGTGCACCAAGCACAAGTCTCGAGTGGAAGTGGAGAGTTCTCTTGGAGTTGCAGTGGAAACCAGAGTAGAGGGTGGCGGGGTGGGTGGGGGTGGGGGTGGCTAGGACCAGGGAGAGAGAAGAGGGGGCAGGGCAAGGAGGAGGAGAGGCGAGAGAAAGGCAGAGAGAGAGCCCACATGGCTCACGTACTAGATAAAGAGATAGAGATATAGCCCTCTAGTGGTGAGAGGATATAATCTGCTAATGGAAAAGTCAACTAATGTCAACTCAGAACTTAAAATGACTGTAAACAAAAAAAAAAGCTCTAAATTCACTTCTAATATCAACTCAGAACTTAAAATGACTGTAAGGATTAAACAAATCATTAAACCCTAGCACATAAATTCAACTAGAGACACAGAGGGAGATACAGTAGTTAGAGGTGTGTTCAGCAGGAGATAGTATGAGCCACTTGGAAATCAGCTTCCACTGGTACCAAATCCAAAAGTCAGGGCTAGTACCTTGCAGTACAGAGGATTTCTGAAAAACTGTTTAGGTTCTAGAAATTGAGGGGTCCGTGGCCTGGTCAAGGCACGCTGGATCCTTTGCAGTACAGAGGATTTCTGAAAAACTGTTTAGGTTCCAGAAATTGAGGGGTCCGTGGCTGGTCAAGGCACGCTGGATCCCTTGCAGTACAGAGGATTTCTGAAAAACTGTTTAGGTTCCAGAAATTGAGGGGTCCGTGGCCTGGTCAAGGCACGCTGGATCCCTTGCAGTACAGAGGATTTCTGAAAAACTGTTTAGGTTCCAGAAATTGCGGGGTCCGTGGCCTGGTCAAGGCACGCTGGATCCTTTGCAGTACAGAGGATTTCTGAAAAACTGTTTAGGTTCCAGAAATTGAGGGGTCCGTGGCCTGGTCAAGGCATGCTGGATCCCTTGCAGTACAGAGGATTTCTGAAAAACTGTTTAGGTTCCAGAAATTGAGGGGTCTGTGGCCTGGCCAAGGCATGCTGGATCCCTTGCAGTACAGAGGATTTCTGGAAAACTGTTTAGGTTCCAGAAATTGAGGGGTCTGTGGCCTGGTCAAGGCACACTGGACTCTGGTCTATCTTTTGTAAATACATAGTGAAAATGTGTACAAGAAAGACCTGGTACAATAGCAATGCAAGTGGCAAACATTCGGCATTGATAAATGCTTGTTTTTTATATTTTTTTTACACATCTTATTTAAAATTATTTAAAATTTAACACAAAACACATTTTCTAAGGGCAAACGTAACCACCAGGGTGGGTGGTATGGGCTATACCCCCACTTCCAGGGGCTATAAGGCCCTCCACCAGTACCACTAGGTCTCATTTTGCCCCTGGGTAGGTGGGTATAGCCCAGTACCACCCACATTGTTGGGTATTATTGCTTGCTTATACAGTATACATGTCCTGAGTCTGTAAGCCACAGCAGCCAAATTTACACATGTTAAATGGACCCCCATCACAGCTACAAGGTAGCAGAATTATCATACAATTTACCTGCTTCCCATCTCATATTTATACAGAATAACTGGTCTCTCTACCAGACACACTGAAGGATATACCCTCCTAACTAGCACAACGGTATCCAAGCATGGGAACTAAAATGAGGGTAGAATGGAACTCAATGTATCTCACCCCACCTTCGGGCCTCAATGTTTCAGCAGAGCCCCTTGTCCTTAACGCTACTGGGTACAGCACTTACTCCCCGTCTGGGAACCTAGAAAATGAGAAGGAAACTTCTGGCTATCTTATGAACCCCAGAACTTTACCAGTGATTGCAATCTGTCAGCCTTCCTTGAGGTGGGGCTGCCAACAGGCCCTCGTCATCCCAACTCCACATCATGGCAAGTGTCCAGCCTCTAGAGACTCAGTCTGAGGGGATCCAGTGCCATCTGGACCTGGGATACCACCACCCTGAGCCCACAAGCCCCCACCAACCAGCTGCAACGGCACGGGGTAATACTGGCGTATAACAAAACAGCGCAGCTAAAAATGCCGCAGCCAAACAGCACCGAACACAAACAGAGTTGGGCAAAACGCAGACCTGTTTGTGACAGCGCACCCATTAAAAACAATGGGTGTTTACATTAACTAACTTCGGGGTGGAGGCAGACTTCAGGGGCGGGGGAGAAACTGGGGGGGTTGTTTTTTTTTTTAAATGCCAGCAAAAGCTGCAGCAGGGGAGATCGGGGCGAACCATGGTTCCAGGTCTCCCGACAGACATGTGTTGGTGCCTGCCACCCATGGGAGCTGCTTTTGACCAGGCACCCAGCACACGGCAACTCTCCTGGTTCCATATCTCCGTGCAGTGACAGGGGTAGCAAATTATCCCTATTGCTATTCTACCCCTGTCGCTGTGAATTCAAGCACTGTATGTGCAGCATGGTTGATACCGTGCTGTCTTACATGCGCGGTACTGACCTGGTACCGTTACAGCCAGGGCTTACTCTTTATCTCGAGGGTATCTGAGCTCCCTGAGCTCTTCACGCTCAGAAACAAGACAGAAACTGAGACTACCTTCTGCAGGGTTGGGATCACAAATTTATACATGGGGGGGGGAGAGTGGCAACCCCAAAAGCCCAGGAAATGCAGGAGCCAAAGTGTACAGGATGTACTCAAGCAGCTAACAGCTCCTTGCTTACAAAACTGTGTAAAACAATCAGGAAAACTCCTAGTTAGATTTCTTTTCAGAGTGCTGGACTGGCACAGTCTGGAAGCACTGAGTACAACCCCTTGGGCACCAGCAGGAAGTGCATGAGTACACATGCTTAAGACATTAGCAGTACAGAAAGCAAGCAGTATTGCCAATCCAAAATACATTACTACAGTCACCAAAGCCTTAAACATCTTTCAAAACAGCAAGAGGGGGTATAGGAAAGTTCAAAACATGCTAAACTCATCCAAGGCTGCGGTAAGCATTATGAAGTCCAACGCGTGCGATACATTTCTACATAGACTATCGAAATAAAGTAAACCATTTTGGAATATCTCTAAGCACTTCTGCTGTTTGCCTCACTCCATTAACAGACCACAAGAGTAACCTGAAATATAAGAACAGCAAACAACTATGGCTAAACCAACAATTATGTTACTATCCATACAGAGAATGTTATTCTGCAGAGTTCCAATTCAGAGACTAATCTGGAGTGCCACCCTACATCTTACATTTGATTGTGCATGTTATCTGAAAAAGTGTGAAAGCCTGCGATTTGGAAGTACCAAATCCTCATGGCAGTTCTTATCTTTCATCACTGGCATTCCCTTGGAAAGGGCAATTAAAGAGAAGCTAGTATCCAGCCGGCCCGGTGGTGCTGAGGGTTGAGGCACAGGACGCCATACCTCGCACCACGCAGGCGACCTGAGTTCAGGAGCAGTTCGAGCCACGGGGATGGCAGGAGTGGGTGAGAATCGGGCACCTGCTTGACTGCCTCTCCTCCCGGTGGGGTTGGGATCGTGCCAGCAGCTCCTGGTGGAGACTGAGGCTTAGCAGCACGCGTGGCATGTAATCAGCATGGTCTGACGAGGCAGGGGTTGCTGTCACGCCTAGCATCAGGACGTGCACACATACGGGAGGGGGGAGCGATCACCAGAACAAGGAAAAGCCCGGTCTGTGGGGTAGGTGATGGCATTTGCCCCCCTGCCCATGGCCGGGTCCATCCTGCCTGACCTTCCAGGTTCCTCCACCCGGGTCCTCTCCCACATCGGTATCTGACTGCAAGAGCGCCCAAAGAGGAGGGGCGGCCCCACCCTTCAGGGGTTAAGCCAGGGGTGCCGAACGTGGACAGAGGGAGGAGGAGGAGGGAGAGAGGAGGCACAGGTAGGACTCAGGCAGGATGAGAGAGAGCCCCAGAGACCGTGACAGAGGAAAAGATAAGTAAAAAAAAAAAAAAAAAAGAGCAGCTAGTAGAACCAAAGAGAGCAGACAGGCAAATATTACAAGTATTAAGGAGTAGTCAGTTGTAACTTGTATTTCTGACGTAGTTTTTCTTTTCCTCATCAGAAAGTTTTCTGTATATAGTATGAAGCTGGATGTGTGGAACAGCATTCTGCCTGGCAGCTGACATATCTAGTTCTTTTTTTAAACTTTGTGTTTATTATTTTCAATAGAACAAGAACAACATTCACATACTCATACAGGGTATAAGGAAGCAAGTAATAAGTATTCAGAGATAACTGATATACATATGTGGTCCCCTGTAGTCTAGTACATAGGACAGGGAGGAACCTAAACAGTCCATTTTGTAGTCCACAGGTAGAAAGTAAAAAAAATGCAAGCTGTCTTAATGGCTATGGGAGTCCATACATAGGGAGACTGACAACGATGGGCTGACACAGCCACTTGGATTGCTATTTATCCAGTTCTGCAAAAATGAGAAAAGTAGGTAGTAATATGCTTTCAAAGGCCATTCAGCATGAAAAATATAACATTATACATTAGGAAAACATTAACTGCTGCACAACAATTTTGCTCAAAATAACATGCAGTAATGGCTTATAATGAGCATTATGAGAGTTCCCCTCACCTCACTCACAAAACGAGGAGAATGAACAGAAAGGGATGGTAAATAAATCTCCATGAGGGGCTCATGTGACCTGCACTATAAGCCCAGTCCCAAAAGAGTCCGAAGTGTCCTCTGTAAGTGGTGCTGCAAAAGAAGATGTACAAACCCCACACATAAATAAACAGGTGAACCATGACCCCCCCCCACCACCACTATTAGGACCACAATTTATTTAGCAATCTCAGTCTAAGTCCTATATTCATAATACTGCAACCACATGGTGCTCTATCTGCACCCGAGTCCTGTTCATCTCTCGATGCCACCTCCAGAGCTGTCTTGGCTGCAAACCCCTCTCCTGTCTTCACTAGCCACCAGTCCACATGTGCCGAGACAGTGAAGTACCAGGATTTACCCCCCATAGGTGATCCAGAGCCTGGCAGGAATAAGGAAGGAATGGACAATGCTCAGGGTTTTAAGGCGGTGTCTCACTCCATCAAAGCACTTTCTTATCACAATTGATAGAGGGTAAGCCAATTGCGCAACTGTGAGCATGAGGTCTCGGGTCTCTACGCCCAAAGTGTGCAGCAGAATAGCCCTCAGTTGGTTGTTGCTCACTGGCCGGACCCCGACGTTAACCCTATAGAGTCTTCTAAGGATTTTCTAACCAAAATCCCCAGGGATGGCTATTGAGGACTGAAGCCAACTGATCACGAAAGCGAGGAGGATGGATCCTTCTGTGTCCTCCGGTATCCCCATGAACTAGAGACTGCCAGTGTGGATCCCATTCTAGAAGGCTTCCAGGCACCCACTCAGTTGTGAATTCTCCACCTTAGCAACTGTCCCAGAAGGAGACACCACAGGGGTAACTGGGACAAGGCAGGCAGACGAATGAAGGTCCAGTTACAGTCCAGATCCAGAGAGGCAGGCAAACAGCAGGGAGACAGGACTGAAGCAGATGGTCTGCAGAAGAAGAGCCAACAGGCTGCAGGGAAGCTTGCACAGAGCCGAAATCCAGTGCTCAGGGGAAGCACAAGGTAGGAGAAATGATTGTCCAGAGCCAGGAATGCAGAACCACAGGGATGTCTTGGCAGAGACCAACGCTGGAGGGACACTGGATAGCAGGAACGAAGGAAGTAGTAGAGAAGCTCAGGTGATGGCCAGCAGAAAGGATCCCAAGCAGGGCGCTGAACACCATGATACAAAGCATGGCTGGAGTGCATGGCAGGAGTCCAAAGGACGAATGCAAAGTAACCAGCTAGGCCCCTACGTGGGGTTGGATGAGCGGCTGGACCACATGTAGGTCAGCCAGAGGAAGGAGGAGAGAGCGGCAGCTAGGCCCCATGAAGGCTAGCAGACTGCAAAACCCTCACACAGGGCAGCAAAGGAACAGTGAAAGCTTGCCAGGCCAGGCCCCCATGTGGCCAGTGGGTACTGCTGGACCCCATGTAGGTCAGGTGGAAAGGGGAGAGAACAAGTCAAGCTAGACCTCTAGAAAGGCTAGGCATGGTGGGAATGCCACCATGGAGGGCCGCCCCTGGTGCAGCAGACATCTCAGAGGCTTGAAGCCAAGGGAGGAGAGATATGGAGCAAGAGTGTGTAAGCGAGAGAGGACTGGCATGTAGGCCAGAGCAGTATGCAGTAGTCGGGCTGTTTGTAGGTCAGCAAAACAGAGGAGCAATGAAGCAGGAGGAGCAGGGCAGCAGCAGTGCAGCCACGGGCAGGTGATGGAGTAGAAGCCAGAAGGAGCTTCAGGAAGCAGGCACAGCAGAGTTGCCGCCAGACCCAGCCATGTACGAAGTGCAGGGGCAGCAGAAAAGGAGGCAGTAATGCAGTGGCTGGAAAAGCAGGTAGGAAGAGTCGCTTGAGTCAAAGCTCTTGAATTTCAGGCAGTGTCAGTCAGGGGTCTCTCTCATGACATTCAGATGGAAGGCACTTCTTACTATAGTCTCACACACACTGTTATTCATGCTATTTGTGCCTTAACAGAAGTGGCAGTAGGTTTACACAGCAGCTCCCGTTCTGCTGCTTAAAACAGACAGTGTCATTATGGAAAATGGATCAGAATAATATGTGTCCATGAGCAGAGCCAGATGCAGGTGGCGAGGGGTGGAATGCAGAGCAATGAACTGGGAAAATCAGGCTGGGAACCCACAGCTACCAGCTGGTCACTATGAGACCCTGAGCAAGTCACTGAACACACGTCTTGAAGTGCTCTAAATCGTGTCATGGATCTGTCCGTGCCGGTAGAAGGTCCCTGAATGCCCAAGGTTAGCAAAGACTCCCACGTCCAATGTCAGGACGTTAAGCAGAAGAGGAAACAGTGCGAGTGAAAGGCAGGAATGATGAGCACAGTTTAGGGAAGGTGTGTATGGTGGTCTGCTAATGACTGCAGACAAAGCTCAGGCATCCAAACAGCCCAGTCGTTGCCATGAAAGGCAGACTCATACACGGCATTCAATATGCAGAGGCAGTCAGTTTGCCTGGCAAGAACTCAGCGTTTCCGTTGAGTTCTGGGGCCAGTATAGAGGATCGCTGAACGCTGAATAGCAGGGAGGAGGAAGTAAACATGGCGGAGGCAGCCGTCAGGCCGTGAAGAAGCAGTGAGCAAGCAGCAAAAGGAAGTGCAGCAATCCGGAGCTCAGCAGACTGCAGAACGAAGTCAGAGCGGCGGCGAACTAAACTGTACGGAACGGCGGCTGCTCAAATGAGGGACAGGACAGCAGCAGAGCAAGTGCGCAGAGTGAAGCGCAGTGACAGCAGGAAAGGAGTAAGAATAGTGAAGGGAGAGCGGGTGGCTACAGAAGACGCAGCGCAACATGTCAAGGAGAGAGTAGCCGCAGGACCCTCCCCCCCCAGAAAGCAAGACAAGGTATGAAAAGAAACAGGACAATGGGAGGACAAAAAGGGGGGGAGAGGGAAATGAACAAACGGCAGGACAGGAGGAATGAAGCAAGGAGGGGCACAAGCATAACAGGCAGAAAGAGAGCAGCCACGAACCAGCATTAGTACTTCAGCGAATGTAACTCATTTATGAAGTAGGTATGCCTGAGGTGTTATATAGGAAATGGAGGAGGAGCCACTCCCCCCCATAGAACTACAGGCATAGCCTTTCAATTATGTTGTTCAGCAGTGCGCGAAGCAAGCACAAATCCCAGTCGCTCACCATCAGGAACTGCTCCGGTGTCCCGCTTGAACAGGTCATGCAGTTTAAATATCTTGGCATCATGATGGACAGCTTCCTCTCCTGTGCACAGCAGATTGACAATGTTGCAAAGGCTGTTAATATTTGGATCGGCTTACTACACAGACATAAGCACAGCATGACTGCTTATGCCCTTAGACTGGCAATTCACAGCTCTGACACCTCTATCATCGACTACGGTCTGGCCAGATACGGCTCTGCTTCTCCTACTGCCCTCCGTAGGATATCTGTGACTCTCAACAAAGCATGTAGACTCCTTACTGGCGTTGCCCATTTAACTTACACCTGTGACCTGTACACACAGGCTGGATGGCTTCTGCTCCATAGCAGGATCCAATATCAGACCTGCTTGTTAACCAAAAAGGTGCGCCTTGATCTCACACCGCCAGGTGTCGAAAAGCTATTCAATGCCTCACTGCAGCTCCCAGCACACCCGAAGTTTGCACTATCAAACCTTCCAGGTCCCCAGATGTCGGACCTCCATGGGACAGAGGTTGTTAATGTACAGGGCACCTCATTGGTACAATGTGCTCAACACAGAAATCCTGACAACTCCCAAACTTGGCCCCTTCAAATGGCTGCTCCGGCAGCACTTCACCTCACCTCTACCAGTAGCTGTGACTGTTTCTCCTAAGGGGACCACCTCCCTATGCACTCCAGTTGGTTCGCAATGCTCTTCCGCATCTGACTAATTGCTGCTGCAGTCTCTCCCTCTTCGCTCATTCCCACCCCTTCCTCCTTCACCTCACTTCTCCCCTACCACCCCTACCACACATACCCCCACCCCCAAACTGGCACTTCTCTGACCCCAACCACTTTCTGCTACCAACCTGAGCACTTCGCTGTCCTTCTTCCCACAATGACAATGGCCTTCCAGCCTGCCTACTCTTCCTGGGTCTACCCCGTTCTGTCCTCATACTACCTATGCTCCTACTAACAGCATACCATAGAACTCTGCATAGATCTCAGCCATAAGCAGTCGCTCCTCATGAATTATTGTTATAGTTATACTTCTGCCTTCTCTGTGTTACTGGATACTGTGTAACTGTTTTGACCTTTGTATGTTTCTTACCCTCCATAATGACGTGGAACCTTTGTAAATGAGCTGTTCTTGCTCAAAGGTATTGTAATCCTACAATTCAATAAATTAAAAAAAAAAAAAAAAAAGCTCCTCCCATTGGCCAGTCTGTTTTATAACATATTTCAGTAGAAATATAGGCCACAAGGGGCCGCTGTCTCCTTATAGAATTCTGTCATTCAGGCGGAGCTCTCCTGCAGGTCAGGTAGATTGATTGACTGATTGATTAAAAGTTTATTTTTTCACAGGAAATTCATTTGTTAGGACAAAGTCCCGTTTACAACAAAGTCCTGCATGTAAATTCTAATACAATTACCAATTAACAATTGACATTTAACATAAGTAATACAAACACAACTAATACAAACAAATGTAATTGCACTCTACATACATACATTATTTAAAACACACACATAAAAAATACAAACTATTAAACAATTAATTTTTAAATTTAAAAAAATCTAAATTTGTTTTCTGTGATTCAGTCAAACCATTCCAACTTAATGCTACTCTATTCTGGAGCATACCGTCCCCTAGTCTATTAAAGCTTCTATACATTGGGATATTGCTTAATGGATTCCTAGTCTTTATATATGATTCGTTATTTATCTTTCTTTTTAATTGCTTATACAAAGGATGGTTATACTTTTCGTGAATTATCTTATGGCATATAGTAAGCCAGAGATAGTTCTTTTTGCTTCAGGTTGAAGCCAATTTAACTTACTATAAATTATACAATGATGCTCATTTTAATACTTCCGTAGCAAATTTACCTATCCTATGATATATTTGATTAACCAAATTTAAAGCAGTTTTATTATAATTCATGTAAATTATAGAACCATACTCCAATATGGTAACAGCATCTGTTTGCCAGTAAACGCTCTGCCACCAAAGGTAAAGCTCCATAACTCTTCTAAGGGCCCCTAATCTTTATTCACTTTCTTTACCTGAACTGATATGTGATTTACATATGTCATTCTAGCATCTACTTGAAAACCTAAGTATCTGTATGTTAATACATTTTCAATCTTTGTACCATCTTGTAAATGTAATTGTGGTTTGGGCTCTTTTCCTCATATGAACCAATCAAAAACATATGTTTGTGTTTTTAGCATTCAAAGACCAGATTTACTGAACCATTTTTGCATTTGTAACAAATCACTTTGAAGCGAATCCATCATACCTGTGAGACTGTCACAGACGCCATAATTAAACAGTGTCGTCTGCGTATAGTCTCACCTCACTATGTTTAATTTCATGAACCAAATTATTAACATAAATATTAAATAATAATGGCCCAAAATAGAGCCCTGGGGTACACCTCTCTCTAGTTTCCTAGAGGCCGCATCATTGTACCACATTGAACACATTGATATCTATTTGTCAAATATGACTCAAGCTATTTTAATATTTGGCCCTTAATCCCTATGGCCCTTAACCTAGTCAAAAGCAAATCATATTGAACTAAATCAAAGCCTTACTGAGATCCACAAACACCGCCCTGTGTACTTTCCTTGGTTCATAGATGTAGCAACCAGGTCATTAAATTCCAACAGGGCAGTGTTTGTGGATCTCCCTTACAAAACCATGTTGTTCATCTACTATTACAGAATTTGTATCTAAAAATTATTTACCTGTTCATAGACTTTACGCTCCAAGATTTTAGATAAAATTGGCAAAGGGCTATTGCCTATAATTTGAAGGAATAGTTTGATCCCCAGACTTATAAATGGGAATAATTTTCCCATCTTCCAAATTTCAGGAACAGTAGAAGTACTCAAACTCCAGTTGAACAATAGGTCACAATAGGGCTATTACATGTGCTCCCAATTTTAAATATTGGGCCTCAATCCCATCAATACCTCCTGATTTGCTTTTATTTAAATTTTAGCTCTTTCAGTATATCGCTCTCTTTTAAAATTTCAAACTTAAATATTCCTGTATGGGCTACCAGCATGTCTGATAAAGTAGAGAAATCCATTCCATTCACATTCAAATCTGGCAACTTTAAATCCGGTAATTCCAAAAAATACGTATTAAAAATATTCGCTATAACCTTTTATCAGTAACTAGTTTTCCATCTTGTACCAAAGTAGGACTTATGGAGTCTTTATTTGGGGATTTCAGCTCTGTTATAAGCTTCCAAAACTGCTTGGAGTCAGAGGAATTATTTATTTTATTCTGATAATATTTATTCTTTATGTTTTAATTATATTTTTACACTTATTCCTCCAAAACCTCAAGGTATTCCAATCTGCTTCTTTCTTTGTTTTTCTCGCCTTTTTCCATATCCTATCTCTAATCCTTAAATATGTTTTAATCTTATCGGTGATCCATGGGGCTTCTTCATTCCTTTTAATTTTTCTTATTAATGGGGCATGGTACTGTATTACATTCAAAAACATGTCATTAAACTCTTGAATAGCCAGTTCTAGGTCTGGTATCAAATAAATTCTGTCCCACTGGATTTGCCCTAGGTGATTTACAAAGGATTGCTCATTAAACCCTTTAAAATCTCTGCTCCAATAACTAGTTGATTGTTGAGTAATGCACTGTTGTAACTCAATAGTACAAGTAATAGGATTATGGTCCCCCAAATTTAAAGGTAATACTTCCCAGGTTTTTACTATGTCCTGGGATGCAAAAATAAATCTAAAAGAGAACCGTAAGTTCCATTTTTGTATTTTTGTATTTTTGTATTATTTGGTGCAAACCCAGAATTGAAAAACTACTCTCCAATTTTCTCCCTCTAGTCTGAAACCAATCTGCATTAAAGTCCCCTGTTAAAACTACTTGTTTGTCCTTTATTTTTTCTAAAATTAACTCTGCTAGTACATCAAATGTTTTACTTTTTGTTTTAGGGGGTGTATAAAACACTCCTACCACTAATTTTATCGCAATTAATTCAATAATAAGACAGTCAATTCCTTCCTTGTTCATACTTAACAGTACTTTGTAGGGGCCAAGAGTATTCTTAATAAACAACATCACCCTCCCTTTTACCTCTATCTACACGTTCTATAGAAAATCCTGAAAGTTGAATTTCTTCCTGCATTATACCTGTATGTAACCACGTTTCTGATACTGCTAATAAATCGTACTCAGTTTTAGTTGCCCATACCCTATACTCGTCCATTTTATGGACTATGCTTCTAACGTTCTCATGAACCATTGAAAGCTGCTTAATTTTTACAATTAGGCCCGGATTTAACTCAATATCCCCACTTTGAATTAACAGCATTAAACATAATATATTTGTACTTCCTGTTACTTTAACCCACAAATACCATGCTTAATACAAGAACTCTTTGATATTATCGATTCATTTGTAAAGTGATTCCTTCTCCGAACAATCCATCTTCACAATTGAATCGAACATTTCATAAAATACACACCTGGTAACTTCATCATATCACCTCTAACTTCCTTATCTTCAAAGGTACTCATGATTATTAATCCCATACAAACCAACCCCCAAACATATATACAAAACAGACCCATAATTAAGCATCTTACTGCCAAACAAGTTAAAACAATTTTCTACCGAGTACACTACGTTGTTCGCGCCAGTGATCGGCGCTAGGTTTTATAGTGCTGGAGCCCCTAGTTCTATTCAATCACTGACCCCCCATGCATAATGACAGAGTTTCAGGTGCAGTTCATTCAAACCCAGAGTAAAAGCAGGCACTCAATTAGCAGCAGTAGTAAAAGTACAGCTTGTAACAGGCATTTAGTTCAAGCAAAGCAGTTCTCCCAAAGAATGTCCCAACTGGATATTATACTGGCGTTTTATGCAGCTCTCACCTGCCGCCTTCTTGTTGGTCTCACACAGTCACTGGGCACCTTCGGGGTGGGGGGGATCAGAGCAAGGCTTTATAGTGCTGGAGCCCCTAGTTCATTCAATCAAGGGTAGAAGGCAAGCATGTCCTAAAGCTAAGGACTACTATGTCATTATTCATTTTAAACAAGGCAAAAACAAAAAAACTAAAGGTTTCTTAGAATTGCTTACTTAAACAAATATTCTAATACTTTATAAAGCTTTATTTTTAAATATATCAGTCTGTCCATTGCACCTTTCTCAAAGATCACTAAGGTCACCATATACAAACAACTACCTAACATGTTTTTACTTCTAACTGCTTCCGCAGTATTGATTCATACAGATTGCTTCATCACTTGTACAGTTTTACAGACTACACCATGTCTGCTATTTATTTATTTATTTATCAAAGTACTTCAGCACTTTATTCCTTTGTAACATGCCCAGGTAACATAGCTTTTGTATTTTTATATGCAACAATGCACTTTAACCAGATGTATTTCCCTACTCAGGCACTTAATGCCACTAAAGCACCTTGGTGTATACCAAGCATGCTGGATGCTGTATGGTGCATAGGTAGGGAAATTTTGGTAAGGGATGGATACATTAGTAACCCCCCTACAAATGGGGGTTCCCAGAAGCTTTCCCGGAGCTTACCTAGATGCTTCATGCCTGGTTGCTGTTCGGAGAATGGCCGCTGAATGCAGGCGTGGCGAGTGCTTTTACAGCCTCCAGTACTGTCTCTTTAAGAACTGCCTAAGTGCAGTCATAATTACTCCGTAAGGGGGGTTCGAGTGTTTCTATGCTCGAGTCCCACCTGGGATGCTGGAAATAGCTCCATTCTGCCATCGCTAAGTATGCAGAGGGAGGTCTGCTGAAGGATGTAACTATTTGCTGGAAATAACTTAGAGTAATAATGATAATGTAGTTGTTCTAACCTGCCTTCTTTGCAGCAAAGACTGTTCTGATTATCTCCTCCATTTTGGTCCCGAACTGCTGAATTGGACCAATCAGTACATCAGAACTCTAGATCGAGCCGGCTGACCAATGAGGACTTAGCTAGTAATCCTGGGAAGTAAAGTCTGACCAAGGGTGCCTTTTTGCGCCAATCGGGATAGGTCTCATAGCTTGGTGTCTGCAGCCCACCTGTAGGAGCGGGTGGCGCGGTGGAGAAGGTTGCCCCACTGCCTGAGAGGCAGGGCGTTGTGACTGTGGAGTTGAAGGGGGCTCTGAGCTTCTGCTGGCCGTTGTGTTCCGCGGAAGCGTCGAGAGAAGGACCTAGGGGCGTTTCCCATAACCAGAAAGCTTCGGACTAACCACCGAAGCGTGTGGTCAGAGGAGGCTGTGTATAAACACAGCTACCTACCAGGCTCAACCTGCAGAGGACTGGAGAATCTACTGAATCGCACTCGGTCTGTCAGCAAAGTTGAAGCTGCAGTGAAACGCCCGCATAGCTGTGAGTTCGGTCGAGTTCAGGGAGCAGGTGCCTGGTATGGTACCCCTCTGTTGTTTTTCCATATAAATGTGTGAGGAAGCCGTTGAAGCTCAGGCTCAGCCCTGCAAAGGGTGAAAGAGTGGTTCTCTGGTGGAGTTGTGAGTACTAAATCAGGGTAGCTCCCTGCTAAAGGTTATAAACCAAGACACAGTCATTTTGTTGTATTGCAGACTGTACTAATTGAGTTTCCTGGCTTCATTTAAGCTTCATAGGAATTGAAGGCTGCTTTGTGTCAGGGCCCCAACCAGCTGCATCGAGGAACTAGCCATTGGGGCTTGGGTACCCATAGACAGTAACTGATAGGTTTAGGCTTGTGCACAGAGCCCTAGGTAGTTAAATATATTTTATAGTGGTAAGTCAATCACCCTGATTTCCCCCGGTCCTTGTTATCTCCCCTCAAATAAATCAGATTGTTTGTTTTGCAACTGTACCCTGGCTGGTTTGCGTCTTACTGGGGATATACTGCACAGTGAATATCTGATAACTGTACCTTACTTTCCAGGGGGTTCCCGGCGTGAGCTGAGTGGTTCAAGCCGGGAGGTAAGTGTTCAGGGGGAGAGCATTGTAATTAATCTGTGTGGGCCACTAGTGGGAAGAAGGGGGGGGGTTGCAGTAACCCAGAGGGCTGTGACTGAGTCAACCTTGACTGTCTTAACCCCGACCTCTGGGTGGAGGCACCCGTCAACGGATCTGGGCCCCTTACCCTGTCTCAGCTGAGACAGGCAGGGGTGGTAGCCCTTAGGATAGCGCCCCTGGGGGTTACATATTGAACGGAATTAAAGTAAGTCGGAAAAAGATTTAGTAAGAACAGATAAGTCTGACGTAGGTAGCCAACCTATGTCAGTGGCAGAAATTAGTAGAGAAAGGAAGACAGAGCCACTGTTGTGCAACATATTTAATTTTTTTTTTCAATTCTTTTTCTTGCCTTCCCGACTGGAACTCTCTCGGGCTACCTCACTTGCCGTGACTGCGCTACCTCCTGCTGTGTTCCCCACCATCTTCAAGTACGTTACGACCCCCCTGGAGGCACAGGAGGGGCTAGGACCTCCGGGGAGGTAGAAAGGGCAGTGGCGGGGAACCAGTGTTGGGCGTGTGGCGACAGTGGCACTGGAGGAGCCGTCGCCTATCCAGTGGGAGGGGTATTTTTCCCCTTTAGTTTCTGTGCTCCGCCCTCCCTCCCCTACGTGGTGCACGTCCCAATCAGTGCATGGCAACCCTGCCGACGTTGGGCCACGGAGATAGCGTGCCGTCCAGTGCACAGCAGCAACCCCGATCTCCACCAGGGCGCTGGTGCACGGACACCCAGAGCCCCTCCTCAGAATAGCAGAGCAGCCTAGCCGGGTGCTCAATCCGATCCTGCCCCTGCCAGCCTCCGGCACCCGAGCTCGCTCCTGAACCTGGGTTGCTGCGTGCCGTGAGGTGTGGCGTCCAGCGCCTCAACCCTCAGCGTCACCAGGCCGGCTGCACAACACATTTTAATAGGAAGGAAAAAAGATGACAGGAAAGACATCCCTTCACTGAGGCATGTGGACTGGTGGAACGCAGTTCTACCACATAATGTAATGTTCTCTATATACTTAGAGCTGCTGACATGAATATGTCCTCAAGGCAGGCAGCTTGTGACAAGAAGCTGCCTGCCTGAGGACCTAATAAAGCCACTTTTTAAATTTTTTTAAAAGGCGATTATTTAGCTACAGTATTTAGTGTATTTCCTTGTCGGCAATACTTCCTTGTTCGGCCA
This sequence comes from Neoceratodus forsteri, assembly GCA_016271365.2. Lineage (NCBI taxonomy): Eukaryota > Metazoa > Chordata > Ceratodontiformes > Ceratodontidae > Neoceratodus > Neoceratodus forsteri. The sequence continues at coordinate 350,557,758 of JADMNL010000024.1, forward strand.
AGCTGCAGTGCTCCCACCCTCCAAAAAAACACACACCATGATGGCATGAAGTAGGGAAGAGACAGCAGTGTAACTGATGGGCATTTAACAGGTTTGGGGGCAGCGATGGCCTTTATTTGTGTTTATTTACATTTGTAGGCAACTGTATATGCAAAGGGGGTAGTATACTATACTGTACTTTCCCCTTTACATGCATGAATTGTGCAAATGTAAAAGAAACACAAAGGCTCGCTGCCCCCAAAACCTATTAGATGCCTATTAGTTACACTGCAGCCTCTTCTGCACTTCTCATCATCATAATGTGTTTTTTGGGGCAGGACTGCAGCTTGCTATTGGTGGTTCGGTTGAATAAGGAAGTATTGCCGACAGGGTAATACACTGAATATCTAAATAATCCCCTTTGAAAAACATCTTTTAAAAGTGTCTCTATTAGGTTCACGGGCAGGCAGCTTCTTGTCATGAGCTTTCTGCCCAGAGGACATCAGTTACTCTTTAAAGAGGACAGGAAATTATTTCTAATTGGCAGCTGTTTATAATGTTCCCATTTACAGAAATTACATCCAGAAGCCTAAATGATCCACATGTAACACAAAAACAAAGAGTTTATCAGCAGATAAAGACCACTCAGCCCACTAAGTCTGCCTTTCTTTTCCCTGCCTATTCCGCCATCTCAGACCCTATCTCGTCTCTGGCCACCCCCATTACAAGTTTTCCTTTAGCCCTATACCATGCACGCTTGAAGCCTACCACTGGTTTTGGCCCCCACCACCCCCTCTGGAAGACTGTTCCAGGCATCTACCACCCTCTCAGTGAAGAAATACTTCCTCACATTCCTCTTAAATTTCCCCCTCTGGCTTTACAGCATGCCCCTAGTTCTTGTGCTTTCTTTTCTGAAAAATGCTCCCTTCCTATACTTTATTTACTCTGTGAGGTATTTAAAGGTCTATTATGTCACCCCTCTCCCTTCTTTCTTCCAGGGTGTGCATGTCTAGATCCCTCATTCTCTTCTCATGGGACATTTGGTGCAGCCCCTGCACCACTTTTGTTGCCCATCTTTGGATGGTCTCTACCCTGTATATGTCCCTTCTGAGGTGTAGTCTCCAGAACTGGACACAGTACTCCAGGTGTGGTCTCACCAATGACTGATACAGTGGCAACACCATCTCCCTCTTTCTGCTGGTGATACGCCTTCCTATGCACCCCAGCATCCCACTGGCTTTTGCAACTGCTGTGTCGCATCGCCTTGCTACCGTAAGGTCAGCTGTTATGATTACCCCTAGGACCTGGTTAAGTTTAGTGACTGTCAGTACCACCCACCTCTCCACCCCACCCCTTCCCTAATTGTATACTTTGACTCTGGGTTTCTGTACCCAAGGTGCATGATTTTGCACTTGTTTGCATAGAAACCCAGTTGCCATATCCTTGACCACTCCTTGAGCTTTTTTAGATCTCCTGTCATCTCTCCACCACCTCTAGAGTGTCCACACTATTGCAGAACTTGGTATGATCTGCAAAGAGGCACACCTTCCCTTCCCTTCCAGTTCTTCTACAGTGTCACGTACTTCCATACAGAATTTTATCCTTCTTGGTAGGACAGGTAGCTTCTCAGCCCTGTCCCCATGTACTGCAGCCATCTCTCACCTCCTCCTAGTTGGAGGTCATACAGTCTGTGGAATATCTCCCCCCCATGGGGCCAGGCAGGGAGAGTTGCCCCTCCGGGATACATATCTAGATCTATCCTGGACAGGACCAGCACAGCAGGCTACAGCATGACAAGCAGGGCATCACGGAGCCCATCCTCCCATGTTTTTCCTCTTTTCTCCCTGGTCCCACAGTCATGCAATGAACGTGATGTGCATCCTCTGCCTCCATGGAAATTAACCTGGCGCTCTGAACATGGGGTCCCTTCCCAATCAATACAATTTGCTTGCGTTGCCACCCACATTCCGCCACGTGGCAGTCAACAGCAAGCCACAATGATCCCCCTCTCCAAGGGAGGAGAGCAGTCCTACGGATGCTCAATCCTCCCTCCCCCAGCTGGTCCCAAGCAATCCGTGTCTGTTTCTGAACCCGGGTTGCTGATGTGGTAGGAGGTTAGGCACCCAACATCTCAGCCTCTATGCCACTGGGTTGGCTTTGCAATGTCACTTACAAAGATATCAAAAGAGGACTGGACCTAATATTGAACCCTGAGAAACCTCGCTGGTTACTCTCCCTTCCCCCGAGTGAGTGTCGTTAACCACCCTGCACCCCTGCAGGGTGTCTAGGATGACCATGCTTCTAGCCGATGCTGCGACCGGGAGGCTCCAATCAATCTCTAGTAGATCGAAGTCCCCCATCAGCAGTACCTCCCCATTATCTGTCATCTTGCTAACAGCTTCCCCTATTTTCTTGTCTAGATCCTCCCCCTGTACTGGTGGTCTGCAAATCACCTCAGTGTGAATGGAAGCTTTGGATGCCATCTCTAGGGTGACCCACAATACCTCAAACTCCTCCTTACAGCCTTGCATTTCTGTTGCCTTGATATCTTCCCTGACATATAACATAAACCCAACGTTCCTTCCCTTCCCTTTCCTCCTTATCCTTCTTGAGCTGTGTGAATTCTGTCATCATAGCAATCTCCCCACTGTGGTTTCCTGTACACCATGACTCACTGATGACCACGATGTCCAGGTCTGCCTCAACCATCATGACCTCTAGATTTGGAATTTTATTTCCAAGACTTCTTGCATTTTTACACATAGCTTTCCACATCTTCTCCCACCCTGCTTGCAACCCCCCCTTCCTTCTTCTGACCCTGCCTCATTTTCTCTTGTCATATTACCATGTTTGTTTCTTGCCCATTTGTCTCCAGTTCCTCTTCTTTTGCCTTGAATCTGTTCCCTGGTAGAGTTTTCTCTGCTCAGGTACTCCTTCCCTTCTGCTTCATTTGGGGGGGGGGTGGAGACAGTATATGCCTCCCTCTGTCCCTTTGCCACTACCTAAGCTAGTTTAAATGTTCATCAAAGTAACATTTAAACCGTCCACTATGGACTGCAGTTCCTCTCCTAGATGGATGCAGGCCAGCACTTTTGTACAGGCCCACACTCTTCCAGCTTGGTCCCCAGTCCCCGAGGTAGCTGAATCCCTCCTCTCAGCACCATTCCTTCAACCACAAGTTGAATCTCCTGATGTAGAGTTCTCTGTCCTCTTCTTCTGCCATATACAGGTAGCACCTTGGTGTAGGCCACCATGCATGCTACCTGTTTTAGGCTTCTCCTCAGTTTCTTGAACTTCCCTCAAACAATCCCAGCTGCATCCCCAGTTAGGTCATTTGTCCCCAGGTAGACCATGATATCCAGCTCTCCCAGACTGCCCTTGTGATTCTTAGGATCCGCTGACCATCCTTCCGAGCCATGGTGCCAGATAGGTACCTTACCTCAGTCTCCACTCCCCTTCCTGTTCCCAAATCTATCCCCTAATGACAAGGTCCTCTACTAGAAGCTGCTTCCTCTTCTGCCAGGGTCCTCTGCCACCCAACTTGCCCCCCCCTTTGGAAGACCCTCTCATCTTCCCCTGCCACTACTGTGGGTGCCATCTACCAGCAGTCCCATCCTGCCAGAATGGGGAAGGAGTTGCGTAGTGGCACTGGTGGAGGAATGTGCCCCTGCCCTGCCACCCCATCTCCCAGAGACCAGCAATGCCCAGCCATTCCTCCTTCCCCCAGACATCCTCTGGGGCAGCTGCAGTAGACTTGGTGGCCCCTGGGTGAGGGACGAGACCATCTGGATTCTGGTCGGCTCGGTCCAGAGTTCAGTGAACTCCTCCCTCAACCCAGAGAGATGCATATATATATATATATATATATATATATATATATGGGGCAGCACCTCAGTCTCCAGAATGTCTCTCTGAAGACTGCTGCTCCACACCCACTGTACTACACCACTTCAATTTCTGGCTACATGTTCCCCCTCCTCCTTACTGCACCCTGTCTGTACATTTGGTTCTACCCACTTGAACATCCTAGCAGTCTTTCCTATGTCACCCTACCCCAGATACAGTATCTCTTGACTTTGCCTTTTACCTCGTCTTTCCTGTTTATGACCTTGATTAAATTCCTCCCTGCTCCCCTCTGCCTCTTTACTACTTTTAGATCTTCCTCCTGGTGCTCCACTAGAAACCTTATTTCACCTTACCCTAGATAGGGTGCCCCTCCTATTCCCATGGATGGCCTGCCTTCTACCATTTCCCCTTTCCCTGCAGTGAGTGTAACAACAAAAGTGACCAGGTGCCTTACCTCAGCTGACTGGCAGAACCCCCTGCTTCCCTGTGGCCTCCTGTGGATGCCTGCTGACGCCTAAGATGCCAGCAACTGTTCCACTCCTTTGCAGTTCCGCTCACTTACTACAACACAAGCAAGCAATATACCTGACAGGGTGGGCGGTACTAGGCTATACTGCACCACCCAGGGGCGTAATGAGGCCTGATGACACAGGCGGAGGGCCTTATAACCTCTGGAAGGTCTGGTATAGCCCGTACTGCTCACCTTGGAGTGTCTTATTACACTTAGAAAATGGGTATTTGTGTATATTTAAATTAAGTAATAAAATAATAAAGCTACCACTTTAAAAATGAACAACATGAACAGAAAAAAAACAACAGATTTTTGGTGAAGTAGTCCCTCCGTTTGTGTGCTGTTCTATCCCCTGTTGCCCCCCCACATGTGCACAGAGCCATTCTCTTCTACTGAACCTTCCCTCTACCATCAGCAGAAGAACAGACAGTTTCTTCTAAATTCTCCCCAACCCAGCACACACAGAAACAGCTTCATTTTTGGCATCTGACTGCAATTGACCTCATGTGGTCGTCAAAGTAGGAGACCAGCAGTACTTTATTCAATTAGTCTCCCACAGATGGAGATGTGCTGCCAGCTTAACAGCGAGTGGGTGGCCAGCTGGAGGAAGAGGGTGCAAAACAGCAGTCGGCTTTTCAAGAGTTGCACTGTCAGAAATCAGAGTGATTTCACATAAAAGCTGAATTGCTCTCTCTCTCTCTCTTTCTCTCTCCCGACCACATACTAAACAGCAGATTTAACGGCAGTCATATTTCAAAATGGGACAGTAATTGCAACTGGGCAAAGCACGGTGTCTGGAGGCAGATTTCTGATGCCATGGCAGGGATTAGTCGGCAGTGGCATAGATGGGACACAAAGATACTGTTTAAAAAAAACCTGCAACAAGAAATAAGTCCAGTGGGGGTGGATGCGCCATTTTGTCAGCAGATGGCACTCAACTATGGAGCATGAAGGGGTCAGTATCTATCACTAAGTGAGAGAAACAAATGGTGGCTCCAGCGCAGTGGGTGAGGGGTACACTAACTTGGTGCCAGCCTGGCCACTGGCGGTGGCTGGAGGAACAGCTTGCCTGAGTGCAACAGAGGGGAGGCGTGACTGACGCTGGCGTTTGCCTTGTGTCAAGTGCACGTCATGCCTGGGGGAGGGCGTACATGAAAAATACTTGGCCCTGGCACGACACTGACATGAGGGTGGATATAAGCCCTCACCCACTGGCGCCTTGGCCTGAAGGATGGACCCCGACAGGATTTAAGGTACGGTTTTGAGTCGGGGGTTGAGGTCCAGGCTTCCCTCCACACTTCGCCCTGCCTGGGGGTAAACCACGGCAGCGATAGGGGGTCCTCCTGGGGCCGAGGTGTCAGGTGGGTCAGTCGCATAACAGTGCCGGGGTTGAGAGTGGTATAAACAGAAATAAAACAAAAAAATGTGGCTCTGTTATACTGAAAACTCCAAGAGCACAGTGATTTTAGAAGGCAGCCAGAGATTAAGACTCATTATATCCTGGTTTCTGTTGCCCGATACCAGACCGGCTAGCTGGTGGCACTAGCCAATCAGAAAGCAGAATGGTCCCTACTCATTTTCTAAGCATATTTTGCATTGTTTTGATTTGGAGTTCTAACTATTTCATAGTTTATGCACAGAACTCTGATTGTAGTTCTGATAGGACAACAGCTCATGCTCAGCATTCTGTATACAAACCATGACTCCTGTGCAGAATGCTGTCCATAATAGGAAAACAATTGAAAACACAGTTTTTCACATCAGTGTTTTTTCAGGTACAATTAAATATGGCTCATTTGGAGGTAAGTCCTTCATTTCTGTTACTAGGAGCGTTACCAACTGCTATGAATCAGTACAAGTTTCCTGTCTCCTTTAAGGGTCTTGCTCCATTGATGTAACTGCCTGCTACATAATTTATAAATTCTGTTGACCTCATAAGGGGGCAGTGGAACCTTCTGTAATGTAACACAGGAGAATCAACTGAGTATCCTACTGTAACTGTTACGTGTTTGTGATGAGAGCTTGTTCTTCAGGAATGTATGGTTTGTACATGTATAAACTCGATAAAAAAAAAAACAATTTAAAAACATAATGTAACGTTTATAGCTGCACATTCTCAAAGTCATTTCATTGTATCATCAGTGTCAACACTGTTCACCAGCTGAAATTTGGCTGCCATCTTGGTGATCCAAGCCCTTCATCTTTAGGATCTAAAATTGGTAGGTTCTGCCCCATACAATATACATAATCCTGTTGGCAGTACAAGTGAGTGGACCAACCTCCAATCCATGTAGCCATCATCTGACAGTGTTGAATTACTTGCAGCTGCTCCACGTGGCGAATGACATAGGGAAGAAATATATTTCCATTTCTGGGTGTATTGAGGGTTGATTTATCCTGGCCACCTACAAAATACTGTCCCTCATTGAGATGTCGTCTGTGACAATAAGAATGGTTTGGGGAGCGTCGCTCACTGTGGCTGCCCTCTTGTGGGGATCCTGCATGCTCTGTTAATTTTTGCCCACAGAATATTTGTGTCCAGATTTAAGAGAGTCTGCAGTAAAGTCAGGAGAAAGTCTATCATGTTCCCTCCTTCCTTATTTTCTGCCTTGCTCACCAGCAGCATGTTTTATTTATTTGTTTATTTATTTATGTATGTCTTTGATAACTGGGTGGGCGACTGATCCAAAGGACCGCTTTTCAGCCAATGCACTGAGCCACAGCATGGCACATTAAGCAATACAGGTGGAACAACAGTAAACACAGGCCTCAACATGAGGTGCAGGAAATTACAGAACGAGGGTCATTACATAAAGTGCAATTACATAAGCTACAAAGTGCCAAAAAGACCAGCATACAGGTCAAAATACATAGTCCCAGGCCGAAATACAAGTCACAAAACACAGAGACCAAACATAATTCTCAGATATGATACATAAAGTACAAAATGCATTCAGGTATATATGAATAGTCACAGGCCAACAATCAGATTGGAACTCGATCAAGTATAACACTTCCCTTGGCAGAGCGCTTGGACTTAGAGTAGGGAGGTGACAGCAGCAGCAGCCCAGAAAGGTGGGGGCAGAGGACAGGAGCGGAAGTGGTGAGTGTAGCAAGGATGAGACCAGGTGGGGGGGACGGAGGACAGAGGGATGGAATGCCAGAGATTACCCGGGAGAGCAGTGCCATTTGGCTTCAGACAGTAGCCACTCTTTTAAATTGTTTTTGAAAGAGAGATAGGGGGCAGAGGGAGTGATGTGGGGAGTCTGTTCCATAGGGAGGGGGCAGAGACGGAAAAGGCTTTACTGACCACGGTAGAGGAGATTCGTGGAACTACCGGGGCTGGGAGGGGGGAGATGATACACAGAAGCTCCTAGCTGCCACTCTGCCCAAGAGAAGGGATGAGTAGGGGGACAGGTGGCCGCCTCTCAGAGTACTGTCAACTTAGCAACCATGTTAATGGCCTGCTGGGCATTTTCAATGGATTCCAGTTGGTACTGGAGGTGTACAGTGGTAGTCGTACAAAAGCTGATTAGTATTAGGTAATGTTGGGGTAGCTGGGGCAGAATTACATTACAGTCAATGGAAATTGTAACTTGAGTACCTCAGCATATTTCAGCATCACATCAGAAAGCAAAACAAAAACCAGCACCACTCAGGAGGTCCACATAAACTTAGCTTTACTATTTAAAACAATCACTTTACCACGATACAAAAATGCACCAAAGAACGCCAACCACCAGTAACCTTGACTGGTTTCACACTAACCATGCGTCATCAGTAGGCTGTGTTGTGAATGACAGTGTACAGTACACACTGCAAGCCCACTGGTCAAGAGGGTCCACCAATAGGCTGCAGGATGTACAGTAGCTGTCAGCCGCAGACAGCTCTGTCGGCGGTAGCCGTGGTGGTATGAGGTGTGGTTGAGCTGCCCACCAACGAGGGAAATATGCAGGGATGGGGAGCCGGGTGGAAGGGGTTGCCTGAGTGGGTGGAGGGGTGGATTGTCTGCTGAGCTACTGTGGGGTCCTTTGACAGCCGGCGCTGGTGTGTTTGGCTCAGGGCAGGGAGGCGGGGTTCTGTACAGTGCACTATATCACCGCAGGAAGCAGCATTTCAATGGAGATGCGGGCGGGGAGGAGGGTCTGTACTTTCCCCGTTATTGCTGCAGGAAGCGGCATTTTAACAGAGATGTGGGTGGAAAGGGGGTCTGTAGTACATTCCCCTTTATTGCTGCAGGAAGCGGCAGTCTTACGGGGATGCGGACGGGGGGGGTACACTGGACTGCTAGGGTGGGCCGGCTGACGTGTTGCTGTCTGCAGTACAGCAGCCTGCCGGTGGGTGGCAGTCCACATAAGTCTACTCCATTCAGACTTATCCTTGGGAGACGCTCTCCAGATTTACCCCGAGATCCACCTCTGTTGGGTTGTGAATGGGGCTACACCAGTGCATGGGCACGCCTCTTCACAACCCGCCCAGATGCACCGGCACATCTTTATGGGCGGCGCGGTGCATCTGTAGTGCATTGGTGCATCGAGATGCACCGCACATCAGTCCCTGCCAGAATCGCACCAGTGCGCAAGTTGGGGATGCACCGAGCACATCCCTTTGTGAATCCTGCCCAACATGTTTAAATTAATATGACTAAAACTTTAGAAAATATAGACAATATGTTGCCAATGAGATTAGTATATGGAAAAAGCATCCTTAAATATGAGAGTCAGGCTACTACACTTAACATGTAGCTAGCCCATGAAGTGCTTTCTACTGCTTTATATAATAATGATTCTGGAACTTAATGAACCAACATTGTATTTCCCAGTACCACAGTTAAGTTTATATTGAAGCCATGGAAGTATGCAACAGCCATCTTGATTCATCATACAAATATATACTGTGCTTTGAACCCAGGTTGTTGCGCGTAAGCAAAAACGCTTCTCGTGTTCCAACAAGCTGACCAGGAGTTCTGTTTTTAAGGACTACAAATTTCTTATCTTTCCAGATATATCCATGTAGATACAAGAAAGAAGAACACAGTTTTTTTCATTTTAAAGAGGAGTTCCTGGAACCTAGTGCATCCTTTTCTGTTCTTGAGTGGTAAAATAAAACTTGCTTTTCGATCCAGATCAATATAAAGAGCTACTACACTGCTTGAAATTAATATTGGCTTTTCCAAGTAGTCATGTATTACTTCTTTTTTTTTTGCATCATTTGTTTATTGCCTATGTGCCCGACCAGCCACTCCTTCAGGCTCTGTCAAGGAAGCCCCCACATCCCCTCTGAACCTCCTGGCACCACTCCCGGCCATACTGCAGCCAGCACAGGGTAACCCGATGTATCCCTTCATCAGATGGGTTCTTCCCTTCCGGGGAGAAAGTGCCTTCCTGGCTTACCTTTCTTGGCCCTAGGTGCTGCTGAGGTCGGCCCCGGCTGTCCGAGGACTCCATGGATGCGAGAGTCCAGATGGCCATCATCTGGTCGACAGGATGCCATTTTTCGTAGTTTTTCCTGGCTTCCCCAAGCACCGCACCACATTTGTAGGTGCTCCTGGTCTCCACCAGGGGCCACAAGAGCGAGGCAATCTCCCTAGCTCACCCCAGGAGAGGAAAGCACCTCCGGATGCTCGATCCCTCCTCCCCTGCCGACTTCCGAGTCTGTTCCCAACCCAGGTTGCTGGCGCAGCGGTAAGGCGCCAGCCTCACCCTCTATGCCACCGGCCGGTATGTATTACTTTTTATATCTGAACTGGCTTTTCTTTTTCTTGGATAGACAGGCCCCATTTTCCTCCCCTTCTCCTGATACAAACCACTGGACACCCAGATTTGGAGATAATGGCTGCAGCCAGATGTTTACTGATAACATGCCATGATCATGAACAGGTGAGACTCTCCTCCCTGCCCCCCCAAGGATTGAACAGAGGGAAAGTCAGTCACTCCTTTTTAACCCCTCTCTTTTCCCTCATGAGACCTAAGAAATGATCACTCTGATGGTCTTGCGATTCTCCACCTCTCGCTATCTCTCTGTCTTCACTTGCTGTTTCTGTCTTTTCTTCCCCTTGTGTACCTGCAGTTATAAAAATCTATGTGAATCTTTGTGTGAGACTGTAAGTGATACTGGCATCCCTTTGTTTGAAACTGTATATAGTTATACTGTTCAAATCATTGCAAAATGCTATTTGGAACGCAAGGGGTTATCCTTGAGATGCAGCACAAACTTTTGCAGAGCTGTCAACAGGAGGTCAGTTCTGGGACACCATGTCTATTTGGTTGCACCTGCAAGGAAATTGACAAAGTTCTAATACCTTTCAGGAGAAACAGGATGATGGTTAATGAGCTGAGGTTGCAGTAGTTAATTACCAGGCAAAGACTTATCATAAAAAGGGCAGCAGTCTTTGCTGAAGAGAGACTGCAACTTGGTATTAGATAGACCCTCAGATGAAGGATTTTGTTTTCTGTTTGTACTGCCTTTGTAAATAGTTATACTGAACACTTTTGATTTTTATTCTACTGTTATTGATAATGATAAAACGTTACTTTGCAATATTATAACTGCTCCTGGTTTTCCTATGCTTCTGACCTATGCCTTGGCGATAGATGGTGTCGGACTAAGTGGGATACTCTGAGCCAGGCGTTTTGTGCATCAGTACTAGATCTGGTACCAGGGAAGCACAGAAGAAAGGTATGGATTTTGCAGCAGCAAGCCCAGGAGTGATTACCAGAAGAATGGCAGCCAAACTAGCAAAGACAGAAGTCCAAACTGAGACTGTACAGCTAGCACCAGTGATGGAAAAAGAACAGGTAGTGACAGAACCTGAAAGCCTGACTGCTTTTTTCAAATGGTGGGCTATACAACACAATGAGATGGAGAAACAGAGAGAAGAAGAGATGCTGCAACTCGAGAAGCAGGGTAGAAAAGAGATGCAATGACAGGAGCAGCGATGGCTGGATGCCTTGTAAGCTATAAAAGCTGGAGGATCTGGCACAGGTCCAGCAGAGCAACAAGACATAAACAACTCAAAAGACATTAACTTACAAAGTTGTGTCCCTTGGATGATGTTGCAGCATACCTGACAACTTTTATACCAGATACCATTTATACCATATTTATACTAGATATTTATATCAGATTTGATACTAGAGTACTAAAGGAACTCAGGGAAGTGCTGGCGGAACCACTGGCTGCCCTTTTCAATGTATCACTAGAGACAGGAGAGGTATCAGAGGACTCGAGGAGGGCAGATGTGGTCCCTCTCCACAAGAGTGGAAGCAGAGAGGAGGCAGGCAATTACAGGCCTGTAAGCCTGACCTCAGCAGTGGGAAAACTAATGGAGTCCTTACATAAGCAGAGGATTGTGAAGTTTCTGGAGGATAGCGGGCACAGGATCCAAGGAGCATGGATTCTCAGTGGGGACGGTCCTGTCAGACGAATCTTATAAATTTCTTTGACTGGGTAACCAGGGTGGTAGATCAGGGAGGGACAGTGGATGTAGCCCACCTGGATTTCAGTAAGGCCTTCAACACCGTCCCATACAGGAGACTGCTAAATAAACTGGGGAGCCTGGGAGTGGGTTCTACGGTAGTACAGTGGGTTTGGGAACTGGCAAAGGGACAGGACTCAGAGGGTGGTGGTAAATGGCATGAAATCTGAGGAGAGGGAGGTGACCAGTGTGATGCCACAGTGGTCGGTGCTGGGGCTAGTCCTATTCAATGTCTTCATTAGCGATGCTGCAGAGTATCTGGAGGCAAAGGTGTGCCTCTTCTCAGATGACACCAAGATCTGCAACAGAGTGAACACACTGGAGGGGGTGGAAAAATGAGAAAGGACCTAATCCTATTAGAGGAGTGGTCGGGTGTCCAGCAGTTGAGTTTCATGCTAAAAGTGCAAGATCATGCACCTGGGTCACAGGAATCCAAGGGAGGAGTATAGGATGGTGGGGAAATTCTGGCCACCAAATCAGGAAAGAGACTTGGGGGCTATCATATCTGACAACCTGAATGTGACCAAACAGTGTGAAAAACAGTGGGACAGCAAATAGAATGCTGGGGTGCATAGGGAGGGGCATAACAAGCAGGAGGAAAGAGGTGGTGATGCCACTGCACAGAATAACTGGTGAGGCCTCAGTTGGAGTACTGTGTCCAGTTCTGAGACCACATCTCCGGAAGGACATTGACAAACAGAGAGTCCAGAGAAGGGCAACGAAGATGGTACATGGACTGCACCAGAAGCCCTACGAGGAAAGGCTTAAGGACCTTAATATCTATTCACTGGAGGAAAGAAGTGAGATGGGAGATATGATAGAACTTTAAAGAACCTTGGGGAATAAAGAGGGTACAGGTGGAAAGCATATTTCAGAGAAACTCTGCACAAGAACAAGGGGGCATGATATGAGGGTGAAGGGTGGAAGGCTCAGGAGTAATGTTAGGAGTACTTTTTCACTGAGAGGGTGGTGGAGCCATAGAACAGCCTTCCAGCAGAAGTGGTGGGTACAAAAACAATACGGGGTTCAAGAGTGCATGGGATATACATAAGGGTACCCTGGAGATGTGCAGAGCAGAAATGGGCAGACTAGGTGGGCCATATGGTCCTTATCTGCCGACAGACTCTATGTTTCTATGTAACTTTTGAAAGGGTTGCCACAGCCTGCCAATGACCAAAGCAGCAATCAGGATGGTACCTTACCTGACAGGTAAAGCCCAACTTGCCTACAGCATTATGGACACTGCATGGTCAGAAAACTATGAGCTGGTGAAAAGAGAAATCCTGAAGATATATAATATCTCAGGAAAGACCTACAGGCAAAGATTCCAGTCTCTGAAGCACAACTCAGTTGACAATCCTTGAGAAGCCTTCAACTGACTTAGAGAACTCCTTAGTAAATGACTCCAACCAGAGGGCAAAACAGTCCCACAGATCATGGACACACTTGCAGTGGAGCAGTTCATCAACATCCTGCCTACAGACAGGCAGCTTTGGGTAAAAGAACACCGACTAGAAAGTTGGGAAAAGGCTGTTTGTTTGGCTGAAGACTACCAGATGGCCAGACAGCCGCCACAGCAGTGCAGTAAGAGTCAAGCACTGGTAAGACCTCTTTTCCCAATTTAACTCCAAGTCTAATAAGAACTTTGGTGGGGGTAACAAATCTGCACCCAAAAACGTTATTTGATATAACTGTAACAAGCCAGGCCATTATGCAAGAAACTGATGTAGTAAGGAGCGTAATACAGGAGCAGATTTGTCCTTGATAAATTGGGGCAAGTATTTAACAGATCTCAAGGTGGAAGATAAGACCATAAAGGGACTTATAGATTCAGGAAGCAGACAAGCCCTGGTGCATGTTGAAGTTCTCGAAAAGAACTGTGCCAAAGGATCAGGCACTGGTGTCATCTGCATCAGTGGGTACACTCTGTACTATCCCACCACCCAACTGACTCTGAATATTAATGGGGTGTAAGCAAGTAAAAGTGGGAGTAGTACCCAAATTACCTGTACTTGTGATTATTGGAAATTACTTTCCAGGATGCAGTGAGTTAATCACAGGGACAAACCTGCAGTTTCAGCAGCCGTGTTGACAAGAGCTCAGGCAGTGAACATCTCAGATGGTGGGGACTCTTTCTTTTGGTGATTTTTATTCAGACTTGTTTGAGCATAGCTCCAAGATCTGAAAGTCTAGGAAAGAAAGAAGAGGACTGAAGAAACAGTGGCAACAAAAGACTGATGGACATAAGGGGTTAATATATGAAAATACTGAAACTGAACAGATAACTGATTGTGATTTTGTTTCAGAGCAAACTAATGATGTTTCTCTCCAAGGTTATTTTAAGCAGCTGGGGGTGAAACAAAAACAGGGTGAACCGATGTTTAAAAAATTTAATGGGCTACTGTACATAGTTTGGTTTAAACCTCAGACACAGGAACATACAGAACAGTTGGTTATACCACAATAGTACAGATCTGAGTTATTACAAATAGCACATGATAGTCCTATGGCTGATCACATGAGGAGGGGTTGCACCCTTGCCAGATTGCTGTACAGATTTTACTGGTCCAGAATTCATGAAGATGTTGCTACCTATTGTAGTTCCTGTTGAGGTCATGAAAGTAGCCCCAGTGACTAAAAAGACTTGTAACATGGGAAGAGAAAGGTTGTACAGGATTGGTCCAACAGCATCAGGTGACCGCTGATTCTTTCTCAAGTAATCCACAGTTGCCTGAGAATTAATCAATGGTAAAGTGCACCCACATTCTGTTCCCCATGTTAGTTTCCTGTCCTAAAACAGTCTTAGCCTACAATTCACGGATGACCAATAGATGGCTGTCAAACAAGAATAGATATGCTTAAGTGAAATTTCTGGTAGTTCTGTCATAAGTAGCTTGAAAACATCTATATGACCGTGTAATGTGTTTTTTTTTTTTAATTGGTCTATTGGCTCAGAAACACATACCCTTTCAGTAACTACACAGTAATGTATGCGACATATGATTTTCCAGATTGCCTCCATGTCTTTTATTAAATATTTGAAAAAACTACTATAACAGTGGAACCTAAAACCACAAAAGCACACACCTTGGACCAATGTCTATCAAACCAGAAAGTTTCAAGTTTCAGAGTCTCCATATTTTTAGTTATCGGATGGCAAAAAGGCTAAACATTTTCAAAAACGGAGACGTTTGCATTTTTTGCACCTCTGTAACTTTGCCTCCCCTGAACCGATCTACATGGAATTTACAGGATCAACAGTTCCTGACAAAGAGGCTGTGCTTTCTAAATTTCATGTAAATCAACTGAAAGGGGGCAACGTTATTAATGTGCATTGCTGGCTGTAAAATTCACAGATGAAGGTGTAAGCCTCAGTGTACTAACATCTGTAGGTTGGCCAAGGGAATTGCATAAACAACTACCGGATCTCAACTCTCCTTCAGTATGCATTTAAATATATGCATTTCCCATAATGCACAGCAGCCAAATCCCAAACAGCAAACATAGCAGAAAAATGGAGATGATTCCACAGTTTACAAAACTAAGTCAGTCAAAATGAGCACATATTCTGAAATGTTGATCACATCTGCATGTAATCAGTAATTGTTCACCGTTGCAGTCACAATAGTAAAACAAAAATTCAGCCTGTACAGCAAGCACTTCCTCCAAACTGGTGCAACCTTTTTCTTCCCCATTACACATAGGAACTTAAATGTCCTCCCGAACCCTTTAAACACTGCAGTTTTCACTTTTAAATTACTTTTGAACACTTTCACATGGGGAAGAGACACAAACAAAAAGGCAGCTGAACCTTTTCTTCCCCATGTTACAAGTGAATTAACCTACCCAGAGCGTGGGTTTATCTGGGAATTAATCCATGCTTGCCTAGTTGGAACCACTGCACCACCCCAGCCATGGATTAATTCCCAATAGACCCACGCCTGTCGTAAGTTATCTTTACAAGTTCCTTGCAGTGCCTACCCATGACAGATGTACCTTTTGAGAGAATTACAAAGGATGTGGTTGGCCCTTAGACAAAAGTAAAAGGGTAATGATTCATTTCGTAGTATGTGACTACTTGATGCCTACAGGCAGTTCCAATGAGTACTGTCACAGCCTCAAAAGTGGAAGCAGAGCTTGCCAAAATTTTCAGTAGAGTGGATACACCTAAAGAGATTATTACTGATCAGGGTAGTAATTTTGGTGCTGCACTGCTGAAGGAGCTGGCTACCAGGTCAAAATGTCAAACGCTTATTAGCGAATGAGAAATTCCCGAAAAGGAAACAGCACAGTACATGACAGCGAGAGGGTGCAATACTGCGAATGGTTCTGTGTGTGGTACTGCACCCTCTCACTGTCCCAGGCAGAGGATAAGACCTCTGTTGGGACGGGCTTCTACCAAGCAGCTGCCGTGGCTCGACAAGATGAGCCACTAGCAGCAAGGGATGCAGGCAGAGCATCTGGGACCGGGTTCCATTCCTGGTCCCAGACACATAGAATCTTTCTTTTTTTCGCACTTTGTGCAATATTTACTGTAACCCCCCCCCTCCGGAGTTAGTTATTTTAGTTGGGGGCTTCAGGGGGCACAGTCCCCTGTAACGGGGGTTGGGGTGGATGGAACAGCCACCTGCAAAAGGCTTATGCCACATGCAAGAAAACACGCTGTATTGGCAGCATGGTATTTGCATGTGGCATAATGTCTTGCGACATTATGACCCTGTGCCAAGGAGCTGTACCAACTGCTAAGTATCAGTACCATAAGAACCTCTCCTTATCACCCTGAGACAGATGGTCTTGTTGAGTGTTTTAATCAAACTCTAAAATGAATGTTAAAAAGGCTTGTAAGAGGGGAAAGGAAAGATTGGGAACAATACTTACCTTACATACTTTTTGCATACAAAAAAGTGCTACAGGAATCAACAGGGTTTTTCACCATTTGAAATGTTGCATGGTAAACAACCTAGAGGGTCACTAGATGTAATAATAGAAACATGGAAAGATAACCCCACTCAGAAAAATCTATTGCATCTTATATGTGTGCCCTGAGAAAGAAGCTGGCAAAATATGTTGAAATTGCCCATAGTAATCAAAAAGAGGTCCAAAACCAGCAGAAGGCACATTATGACCACAGAGTAAAAGAAAAAGGTTTTGAGCCAGGTGAAAAGGTCTTGCTGCTGTTGCCCACTACAGAAAATAAACTGTTAATGAAGTGGCAAGGGCCTTATGAAGTGCTGAGATGTACTGGCACAATTAAGTATGATATTCTGATATAAAAACTCATACCAAGATATGCCACACTAACCTCCTGAAGAAATGGGTTGAAAAACACCGAAGGCTGCTTTGCTAGTTTTACCAGAAACTGATAAAGAAGGTATTGATATAGCTTATGACAGAGTGGAACAAACTGTAACTGCTGATGCTGTAAAGGTGAACGTTTCCTTAACCTCCAAACAAACCACAGAAATTCGTAGCTTGGTAAAGACATTTAACAGTACTTTTCCACAGTGCCAGGCCGAGCAAAAGGGGTCAAGTATGTAATAGTGACAGGGAATGCTCTCCCTGTCTGACAAAAGACATACAGATTACCAGAGCGGTTAACAGCAGACGTGGTTAAGAAAATACAAAAAATGAAAGAACTGGGTATCATAGAAGAGTCAAGAAGTGCCTGGTCATCACCAGTGGTGACTGTACATAAAAAAGAAGATGGGTGTAAGAATCTGCCTTGATTTTAGGAAACTTAATCAAGTGTCAGAATTTGACAGTTATCCTATGTCCATGATAGAGGATTTGGTTGACAGATTGGGGAGTGATAAGTACATCAGTACCCTCAATCTCACCAATGGTTACTGACAATCTCCTAAGCTAAAGACTCCAGAGACAAAACTGCATTTGCCACTCCTATTGGACTCTATCAGTTCACCACCATGCCGTTTGGTTTAATGGCACATCCGCTACATTCCAGTAGTACATGGATGCAATTTTATCCCCTCACACTGGTTACTGTGCTGCATACCTGGATGATGTTGTGGTATACAATCCAGACTGGAAAGCAACCTGGAACACCTACGAGCAGTTATCCAATCTATCAAAAAGGCAGGTCTGACAATTAATCCTACCAAATGTGCACTGGGCATGCAGAAAACCAGATATTTGGGATATGTTTTGGGAAATGGAGAAATAAAGCCAACAGTCCTATCCCTAAAACAAAGGAACATGTCAGGTCATTCATTTTTAGGGCTGGCTGGTTATTATCAGAGATTTGTTCCCAATTTTGCCCAGCTAGCTACTCCCCTCACTGAACACACGAAGAAACGGTTCCAGAATAATGTGAAATGGACCCCAGAGTGTGATAAAGCTTTTTGGGCCATTCAATGCTACATTATGTTCAGCCTGTTTTAAGAAGCCCAGACTTTGAGAAACAATTTTTGTTACAGACAGATGCATCAGAGGTAGGCCTAGGTGAAGTCTTGAGTCAGCATATAGATGGGAAGGAACATCCCATTCTATGTATCAGTAGGAAGTTGCATGTCAGAGAGAAGAGATACTCCACCATTAAAAAGGAATGCCTTACGGCAAAGTGAACCATGGAGACCCTTAAGTTTTATTTGCTAGGAGCTGGCTTTGTACTTATAACAGATCACAATCCTCTCTGTTGGATTAGCCAAATGAAGGATAAAAATTCCAAAATCACAAGGTGGTACCTGGAACTACAGCCATTTAAATTTAAAGTGATGCACAAATCTGGGGAAGAGAATGTCAGTGCTGATTTTCTGTCAAGATATGTATCAGGAATTGAGAATTACGAAGGTTGAAAAACCAAAATGTGTGAGTTTAAACTTCACTATTTGCTATACTGCATGTGCACTGAACTGTAAAGGTTATAAGCTAATGTTAGAAAATAATTAAAGAAAGTTTGGGAAACCTGTTTTTACAACAGGTTCCCTCTTGGGGAGGTTGCAGGGTTGAATAAGACCCCATCCTATTTGTTACAGACAGAGTTAAATGCAAGGAACTATTCTCTCCTCTCCTTTTCTGTCTCTTGTCTGTCTGGTTACACAACCAAATGTTCTTGTGAGACATAGGAACTGACGATCTCTGCCTCTCGCTATCTCTCTGCCTTCATCTGCTGTTTCTATCTTTTCTTCCCTATGCATATCCGCGATTACAAAATATATGTGAATCTTTGGGTGAAATTGTAAGTGATACTGGCATCCCTTTGTTTGAAACTGTATATACTTATACTGTTCAAATCATTGCAAAAAGCTATTTGGAACTCAAGGGGTTAATCTTGAGATGCAGCACAAACTTTGCAGAGCTGTCAACAGGAGGTCAGTTTTAGGACACCATGTTCTATTTTGTTGCACCTGCAAGGACACTGACAAAGTTCCAATACATTTTATGAGAAACAGGATGTCTGTTAAGCTGAGGTTGCAGAAGTTAATTACCAGGCAAAGACTTGTTATAAAAAATAGCAATCTTTGCTGGAGAGAGACTGAAACTTGGCATTAGATATACCCTCAGATGAAGTTCTTTATTTTCTCTGTTTGTACTGCCTTTGTAAATAGTTATACTGAACATTTGTTTTAAACTTTATTTTATTAAAACAGAGGATCGAAAATCACATTACATACAAATATATTCTGCATAAGGTGTCTGTGTTATGACATCTATGTGAAAAATCAGTTCTCTTAAAAAATTTTTAATTTTGTTACAGATTAATTTATACATAAAAACTTTAAACAAAGAAAATAGACTTAATGCTGTTGTCCCCTGCTGCATCCTACCTAAATTATTTATTTTTAGAAAGAAAACTCATATTTACGTTAAATTTGCATTCTACCCTCCCTTCACATTATGTACACCCAGCTCTATTATTAGTAATTCCTTCAAGGTTATTTAGTAGACAGACAACATTCTCACCCTCCCCTATGTCCTCCTAGGCTTAGTCCATCGTATTATAAACTAGTTTAATTCCTTTCTCCCTACCCTTCCCACCACTCTACCGATGGGCCAGGTCATAGCAGCAGATATGTTGGTCAAAAAGATGACTGGGGGAATAGCACATTCTACTCGACCCCTAAACTTGGGGTGTACATTTCCCATCTGGTCCATCTATTGATGTACTGAGCTTGCCTATGCTGGGTTGCACGTGATTCTTTCCATCTCCTGTACTTGAAGTAATGATATTGACCCAATCACTCACCTTGGGGCTGTTTTTGTAGCCATAATTTCATAAGGGCCTTCAGTGCTGCGGCACACAGTATACACCATAAGTATTAGGGCTTCCTTCCCCACAAAACATCTTGGCTCAACTCCTAGTACCATGTGCTCCGGGGCCAAGCCCTCCACTCCCGAAAACACTGCCCTTAGGTGTCTGATGATTTGATCCCAATAGGACCCTAGCTCTGGACACTGCCACAATATGTGGAGGTGCCCTGCTGAATCCTCCCCACATCCTCGCCAACAAGCACAGGAGTCACTGGCACTGAATTTTGCCTGAGTCCTGGGGACTAAGAAGTACCTGATTCTAACTTTCCACATAAATTTGCGCCATGTTGGGGAGGATTTTGTCTCCCAGAACGCCCTCCAAATCCCGGCCCAGGCATTTTCCTCTGTGTTTTTCCCTAATTTCTTCTTCCCACTTTGTTTTGACCCTTAGGGCATCACTGCCCTGGTCCAACAGATAGGTATTGTATAGTATGGTGATCACACCTCTTCCTGAAGGAGTGGACCACATTTTTTCAAAAGGTGGGGGTGGGGTATCCAGGCCCCTCACTCCCATTGGGCTATTCAGATTGCCATTTATCCAATTTCTAATTTAATATATTTGAATCTGTCTTTCAGATCTAGGTCAAAAGGGCCTGGACTGCCTCAAAAGAGGCTGCAGATCCTCCACTCAACACCTGCCAAGGCGAATGAAACCCTCTAAGTGCCTGGTGCCTAAACCAAGTATCATGTGCTGTGGGACCAAAGCCTTCCTCCCATGCCCACCATCTATATTCTACATATGTTGTGCAGTTTCACCCCAATGGGTGTCCCGCACTAGGTGTAGTTCCATTGATTATCCATTGAGATGTGTACTGGGGGGTAACACATTAGTACCGTCTTCATCTGTGAGGCAATAGCCTGGCAGGCAGGGAACCATGAGGCCCCCTCTCCCTCTGGCAGGTATAACACATTTCTGGAGACCCTCGGCCTCCTGGCCTCCCAGACAAAGGGCAATAATTGCTTCTGCCAGCTCATTAATGTTTGTTGTGGGATCTTACAAGGAACACTCTGTAATAACTATAACAGGCAGGGGAGTACATTCATTTTAGTTGTCTGGACTTGAGAATGGATGGGCAAGGGCAGGAGTGCCCATCTCCTATAGTCTTGCATTAACTCCTTTATGAGGGTTGGGTAGTTGTCCCTAAATAGGATTGATGGGTTTATACCCAGGAACACCCCTAAGTATTTGAGCTTATCCAGCCCCATCTCATTGGGAATTCTCGCTGGATGTCTGGGGAACCTGATAAGAGCATGCCAGAACTTCTGTCTTGGTGGTGTTTAGCAAGTAGCCTGAGACTTCGGTAAATTGCTGTATCTGCTTAAATACTTCTGAAAGGGATGATTCTGGGTTACCTAAAAACAGCAGAATATCATCTGCATATAAACCTAGTTTATGCTCCGACCCTCTCAGATCCACCCCTCTTATCCCCGGGTTCAGGCGAACTGCCTCAGCCAGTGGCTCAACAAAAATAGCAAACAGCAGGGGTGAACAGGGCAGCCCTGCCTCGTCCCCTGCTCCAGCTGGAAAGATCATCCCATATGTCCATTTACCCTCACACAGCCCCTCGGGGTGGTGTATAGTCTGGATAGTCTACGGAACCCCTCCAGGAAGCCTTTTCTGCATCTAAACTCATGATCAGGGCTGGCCTCCTGTCCTCCTCAGATGCTCTAGGATGTCACTGCCCGACAGATATTGTTCTGAGCTTGGCTACCTGGGACAAAACCAGTCTGATCAGCATGTATGAGCTGGGGATGACATTCTCAAGGTGCCTAGTCATGATCCAGGCCAGTATCTTATAGTCAGTACTTAATATAGAGAGGGTCTATAGGAAGTACAGAGCACGGGTCCCTGGTAGGCTTAGGCAAGACAGCCACAACTGCAAACATCCAAGAGGGCGGGATTGTACTTTCCTCTATCAGCAAGGAGTTATATACTCTACTCAGAATTGGTGTAACTTGGCTCCTAAAGAGTTTAAAAAACTCGGCTGGA
This sequence comes from Neoceratodus forsteri, assembly GCA_016271365.2. Taxonomy (NCBI): domain Eukaryota; kingdom Metazoa; phylum Chordata; order Ceratodontiformes; family Ceratodontidae; genus Neoceratodus; species Neoceratodus forsteri. The sequence goes on from JADMNL010000024.1 coordinate 350,579,829, forward strand.
AACCCGTCCATGCAGAGGCACTTCCCAGTTTTAATTCTACTTATTTCAGCTCCTATTTCTGCATCTCTTATTGGAGCGATCAGTTGGATGGCTTCTTCTCTCCTAACCTGAGGCAGGTATAACGCTTCGAGAAAATGAGCTATCCTGTCTGCTTCTGGTGCAGGATCTGCCTTATATAACTCCTGATAATAGTCTGTAAATGCCACCGCTATTTTTTCTATATTCGTTAGTTGTTCTTTAGTGTGTGGGTGTCCTATCTTACTTATTGTGGCCTTGGCCCTTCTTTGCCTTGGTCTGCTAGCTAGTAGCCTCAATGCCCCAGGACCCCCCTCATAGTATTTTTGTTTTAAGTATAACAAGTTTTGTTCTACCCTAAAAAAAAAAAAAAAAAAATCTAGTACTTAATATGGTTAGAAATTATATGTGTAATAAATATAGAGTTCAACTGTCTATAGAATTTTAACATAAATACTTTAATTCTTAATTTATAAACTTTTTTCTTTTTCTTTAGATGGTATCAACAGTGTAATAACAAGTGGAATACATTGGAACTTTTGGTCTTATTTCAACTGATTCTACTACCTGGGCAGTTTTTTCATCAAAAAGCAAATACAGGTTTTTATAATAAGACAATTAAAGGCTAGTTTAGGAATGTATTTATTGTATATATATATATTGTTTTTAATTATTGGGTAGCACTATATACTTGCACTTTAAATTAATGGTTTGTTTTAATGAATAATTGGTTGCACTTTGTAATTGACGCTGTTTAATGATGTCATCAATTGTATGGTATATAAGGCAGTGGCTTTAATGTCACATTAGACCCTTTGAGAAAGGAAATTGGTTCAAAAATGCGTCAGGGCTTGGTATATGGCCTTTAATAAAATGAAGCACTTTTAGACATTGGTGAAGCAGTCCTTATATTCTGTTTTTTGAGTGCGATTTCTTTTGTAATTTTGTTCTACCCTATAATCCAAAATATTATTAAGTGCTTTCCTATGCGTTTGTAACTCCTTTTCCTTAGATGCCTCGTATTTCTCTTTCAGGGAATTTTCTAATTCCCTTATCTGAGCCAGGAGGACCACCTTTTTGGCCTCCCTTTCTATTGTATCCCATAATATGGAATGGAGATCTCAGGGGAATCATTTATTATTAGTGCTTCTTTAATCATTTCTTGGACTGCTTTTTGAGCATCTTTACCCTGTAAAAGGGATAGATTCATTCGCCACAGGGATTGGTTCACACTTTGCCCCATTTGGAGTTGCATTAACAGAGGACCATGGTCCGAAAGATAGGCTTCCCGTATCTCTACCTTTCCTGTCTGTAGAGTATATTCCTTGGGCACAAAAAAGTAATCTAGTTTGGAATGTACTTTATGTAACGAGGAAAAGAAGGTGTAATCTCTCTTCTGCCCATTAAAATCTCTCCAGGCATCCACATAGCCTATCTCTGCCAAGAATTTGCTTACCCTTAGGGCCACTCTTCTATTAGACCTTGGGGACATTGAGGTAGAATCTGTATGATCGCTTAATGCCAGGTTTAGGTCACCTCCTATTATCAGCATTCCCTCCGCCCACTCCAACAGTCTCAAAAACAGCCTCCTGTAGAAGCCATAGTCTGAGCTCGGCGGGGCGTAAAGAGAAACAATTGTGACCATCTGCCCACTGTATAAACCTTTCAGGCTGCTAAACATCCCTCTGTGTCTGCAATAGTGTCCTTAAATTCAGGGGTACTCTGTTCGGGACCAAAACCACAGTGCCTCTGCGGCAAGCCCCTCTGTAAGATGAGGGCTACTACTTTAGAAAAGCCAAATTTATTTAATTCTCATGTTTGGCCTTAGAAAGGTAAGTCTCCCTTGAGCAGGCAGAAGTCTGCCCCAGTTTTCCAAACATAAGACAAGATCTTGCTGTGCTTAATGGGATTTGTTAGTCCGTTCACATTGAGGGAGAGCAGGGTGGTGTCTGTCTTAGCTACAGTTATGAAACTTAAATTTTACCCCTTTAATTCTCCCGCCTCTACCTCTCGTGGTCTTCATGGAGAGTGCCCCCATATAAGGCCGAGATCAGACCATGGGACAAACAGCAAGTCTCTGAGAACACATTAAAACATTTTGAATTATAACTTTAAAACATTTAACTATGCCAGCTGTAACTAAAAATACACAGCCGGACATTTAAAAAGAAAAACAGCAAGATTAGGGGGCAAATGCATTAAACGACTACCCCCTCTGTAACCTATGCAGGAACAAACTTGTGACTTCCAAGGTAGAAGGCCAAGTACAGTAAGGCCTCTTAGCCCTTCCCAGCATCTCCTTGGGAAAGAGCAGAAGGGGGTGTAGGAAATGCCCCCACCAGTGGGGCTCCCCTTCCTGATTCCACATAAATTCAGTGGGGCTCAGTATGTGTAGTACAGCCACTGGCCCACAGCACACAGAAGGGTATCTACTAGAATCACACCTAGCAAAGTCAGGGTTGGCCTTCTCCTCCGACCCGCTTTAGTTGTGGCTAGGCCCACCAGGAGGTAATCACCCCCGTAATCCCGATCCACCTTCCTGCTATGCTCCAGGTCGCATTAAGGTACCCCCCAAAAAGAAATTGTCGGGAGGGGGTAAACATCAGGACTGCTATGTAATCTTCTCCCTGCAGACAATCAGTAGGGGACCGCCATGGCCACAGACCCATCCACGCATGGGCAACCCCAGTCCACCCTTCTCATGCCGCAGACGGAAGATGCTCTGTGCCCTCCCACCTTCAACCCCTCCAGATGAAGGATTTTAAGTTCTTCAGTACCTCTTCTCTGCAGGCACACAATATCATTGCCCTCCCCAAAGACATCACAACCATTACGACAGACAGGCTAATATAACTTCCGACTTCTCCCACCCAGAAAAAGTCCCCACATATTTAAACTGTGCAAAACTTAAAATCAGGTAATCATGTCTCTTGCAAACAAGCTTTTGGATATAAATTATTCCATGGCCCTTTGTATGTAATCTACTAATCTATCTGATCTGCTAGTGTACTTTGCTGGCTTAACAACCAGTCAGGCCTTTGTCCGGTGCCATTTGTATTAAGGAACTGAGACAGGGGAAAACTCAAAACTCCCACATGCGCGGGGTACGAATGGTACCAAAACGGAAAGTAGTTAGGGGGAGATGGGAGAGAAAAACAAGAGCACTTCTCACATCAACCCCAGTTATTTAAACTGTCAGTACTTGAAAGCTTCAATTATTCCTTCAAAGGGCATGTACAATTGTTGAGAGCGCCGTTGGCTTAACTCACTTGCAGGCCTGGTCCAGTCGTGGAGAAACACAAACCCCAAAGCAGCATCTTCAATCTCCTCAGTTGTCTTCCAAGGCTGTGAGATCGCTTTCTTCTCCTGGCACTTTTTAAGGAGGTCTTGAAGCAAAGCGATTGAGGGTGATGCATGGTTTTGCTGCATTCGGCTTGGCCAGGTGACCAGCTGCCAGTCGCTCAACATTTCCTTCCTTTGTGGTGCCAGGCCACATTTCAACATGGCCTCTCTTGCTTCCTGATGTGTCAAATACTGGGACCCTCTGCCCAATAAATCCTAAGCCGCACTGGGTACAGAGTCTGAAAATGGATCTGCCTCTCCTTTAGGACTTTATTAAGGGACCACATGCTAGCCTCTAACGCTGGATCAAAGTCGGATAGTCCTGGTCAAAGAACAGGCGAGAATCCAGGTACTTGATTTCTTTTTGCCAGGCCCTGCACAGCACATCTTCTTTTGTGTGTGGTAGCTGCTGAACTAAATGATAATCGAGCAGGTGGCTGATCCTTCCTTTGGCTTTGGCATTAAGGCCCTGTGAGCCCTCTCTATATGTATTTCGTATGTTGGGGAGGTCTAATACATCTTTCAGCAGGTCGGTCATGAAGTCTGCCATGAGCCTGTTTCAGCACCTTCTCTTAAGCCGTACACCCTCAGATTATCACGGCGGGAGTGGCTCTCTAAGTCTACACATTTCTGTTCAAGCTCCATGGTATGATAGCAGATGGACTGTACTGTTCTACCCAGATGCAGCATGCTATCCTCCATCTGCGATATGCGGTCCTCGGCTTCCTGGACACGTTGTTCTGTTTGGGTCAGTTTTTCTTAAGAGGCCAAATTCAGTTTTATTTTTGGCCTCATTTCTTTCAGTTCCTTTATAATTATGCCAAACTGTTGTCTCGAAAGCCTATCTGATTCTTCATCCATATCGTAGGTCACAGATGGTTCTGTATGGTCTTTGGGGAACTGTGCGGGGATTTATACTGTTTCTACATCCTGCTCAACTTGTACCCTTCGCCTGCTGCAATCAAGATCTGAGCCTTTTCTTTTGTGAGCCCCTCCTGACATTTTAAGATTTTAATGATCAAACTGGTGTTTTGAGGGGTTTTAATTGCAGGTCAGAGACTGAGCACTTCCTAGTGCCTGTCCTGAGTGGTGGTGGAACTGGAACTCCTATACTGAGCATTTTTAATTTTTATTTTACTGTTATTGATAATAATAAAACACTACTTTTACATTTTATAACTGATCCTGGTTTTCCTATGCTTCCTGACCTGTGCCTCGATTACCCATTCCACATACAGAAGTCATACAACAGGCGGTAACTTGTCTAGTGTACCTACCTGGTCAACAAAAGCTAAATAAATACAACATTGCAAGTGAGAAGGTGTGTGGTCAGTGAGAAAAACATGAGGAGCACCCCTCTGTATGGCAATGCTACAGGCAATGGGGATTTAGGAGCATCACACAGGGAAAGAAACCAGCATTTCAGCCCACCTCCCCTTGAGTGGCTCTGTGCTTCCAAAACAAATCTGCTCCTGGGGCATCCGGATAGCTCCATCTGCAATGGAATATCCATGTGCACCATGTACCACTGTGCAGTAGTACAAGGGTATACAATACCCTCCTTAAGAAACAAACAAGGATTCTTAGTACATTCCCTGTGACCATGTCAGAAGACATTTTTAGCACTCGGTAACACAGGAAGCAGCTTTTAGTAATCAACACCATTTTATTTAAAAAGCTACTACAGGCTAAAGAGAGGGAAAAGAGGTTAAGGGAAATGATAATCAACACTGCCCAATACTGCAGGAGATCTAGAATTGACCCAAGAGAGGGAGAACTCTCAAGTCATAAATCTGCATTAAATCTTCACTTCAATTCACATCATGTTATCACGATTCATTATGCAGACTACAGGAATACTGCAATATGTACAAAAGCAGCTCTGGAATTATATCTACATCAGGGACCCTGCAATTAAAGTGATCGAGGATGTCACACATCTATGCATCATGATGAAAGAAAGGGATTCTAATTGACACAAGAATTATGAATGAAAAAGGCCACCGCTAAGCCTATTACTCCTTACCCACTGCGACCTTTCCAGTTCATCAGTCTGCATCTGAGGGAAATCACTGTACTGCTGGGGATGCTGAAAGGCACAGACTACAACAAACTGAGGTGCTGGCAGCTTGCCAGTCAAAATAACACCATCATTTACTATAATCTTGCCTTAAATGATTTTGTTGAACAACATAAGGTGAATTACCTGATACTGAACTGAGGCTCAGATGTTTTCATGATACTGAAATAAGAGTATTGGCCCACTATATATATATAAATATATATACATACACACATGTATTGTATATAATACATATATATATATATATTATATATCGATATTGTTCTGCAGATTAAAATATAACTGGGAGGCACTGCTGAGCCCGAGCATCATGGTAGCATAACTATTCAACTACCTGTCCTTTTTTATTTTTATATTTACTCTTTATGCCCCCTTACTCTCCCCACCAGACACCTTTCTTCACGAAGCCCCAGGAAGTGCACGCTCCCGTAGCTCCGCCCCAGGTAACCCCTCTAGAGTACCAGTGGGCCATACCCCACCCTGCTGCGGTTTGCCCCCCTCAATGCCCCCCCCAGTCCATGAGTGTGCATCAGGTGGTCTGACCGCTCCCCCCAGGGAGCCCGGTTATGGAGTCTCGGGACAGCAGGTTCCCATCTACAGGTGGCTGGCGCAGGGCTTTTTCCACTTTTCTGGTTCTGCCCCTTGGAAGTTGGCGCTCATGGGGGGGATCCAAGGAGGCATGGCATGTTGAGACATGCTGCTGCTCTGGATCCTTGGTGACGTTCTACCACCCAGAGTCCTGCTGTCCCGTGGCACCTCTACCCATGGTCACCCAGGTGGCGGTATAGTGGTGGACATGCAGTCCACCAATCGGGTGCTCGATCTCCTCCCCCAAACGCCCTCCAGCAACCCAAGATTGTCCCATCCTGGGTCGCGAGCCACAAGCTGCAGTGCTGCCGCTGTGCTGGTGGGCTGGCTCAACTCCTGTACTTGAGAACAAAAGAAATCCTCCAGTATTAGCGTAACTGAGGATCTTCCTGAATATTTTCCCATAGACTACTACTCTTGGGGCTTAGCCGAGGCATTAGGACCCCACAGAAACAAATCTTTCCAGCCAGGGTGTCAGGACTGGCTACCATGGCTGACCTGTGACACTGTGTGGTGCCGTGCCTATTAATAACCATTGCTGACACCCTAGCCTACCTCTGGTCTGTCAGCAAGGAGAGCGAGAAATATGAGGCTACAAGCTGTTGCTTGTAGAACAGACAGTATAGAAAGAATAGAAAAAGGATATATGATGAGAAAAGGAACAGCCGGGTATAATCCAACCACACCATCCTGAACATAAGGACAGGACAGTGGACTATAATATCCCCTAGCAGGGGTTGAGGTAGTTGAAAAATAAAATCTAAACTAGAGCTACTGTTACACTCACTTTTCCCCACAGCAAGAGAAATGTTTTCACAACACCAACGAGAACACGGCTTCACAGCAAGTAAATGCCAAATAACCACAGCTTGGACCTAGGATAAATAACAAGTTGATTTACTAAAGTACTGTCCACAACAAACAGACTCCCCACCAAATGCCTAGCATCAACTTACTTATCACACAACCAACTCTCAGACTGTGGTTATTTGGCATTACTTGCTGTGAAGGTGAGATTCTGGAATACTTGTTGCTTTGCTGCGGCTCCAGCTTTTTCTTTCTTGTGAGTAGCCTGTGTTGTTTGCAAGAGAAATGTCTTTCTGGCATCCAAGGAGAGAACGGTAATAGGGTGGCAGCCCCAAGAGTGGTGTCACTGGCTTTTACCAGATGTGAACATTAGATTCAACTCAGGGTCTCTGCAGTTGGCCCAGACGTTGTTCTGTCACCCAGAAGACACTCTGAAGTGGTAGCCATATGAAAATTAGTGATGTGTAATGAAACAAGAGATATATCAAGTAACATATTTTCCTTATGAGAAAAGGGAGACAGAGACCCACTTGACAGTACAAATACATCTATTAGGACACACTCACTACTAAGAGCCGTTCTTCCCTCATCTGAGAGGAAAATCCTAATTTTCAGAGACTATTTCTAGAAAAAGTAACTAACAAACTGATAACATACAGGTTGAATGGCCTGTTACTAGCAACACCAATGGTGCAAAGTCTTTAGGACTGCAGTGATAGTGATCTCCATTTGCAATCATGAATAGGAGTTTACACAAACAGAGATACATGTGCACTAAGTGCCCTGACAGCCAGATCAGCTCAAGCAAGAACAGTGAAAAACCCTGATTTGTCTATATTGATAGGGCTACTATATGGTAGAATTGGGGTAGGCAATTAGGACACCACATGGGTGCAGTGCTGCAGATATCAACTAACAGGAATACACTGGAGAAAAAAGGGATGTATCCTAGGCAGAAGGGAGAAAATAAGGAAGTAACAGGAAAAACATTTTTTTTATTTTGAAAATTATTTTTTTTATGTTTCATCAGAGCTTAAAAGCTCCTGCAAGGGAGATAGGCAGAATGGGGAAGAAGGATGCCAGCAAGGCTCATCGCCCTCTTACTGGGATGGGTTTCCAACATAGCTTTAGCGATACAGAGAAGGAGATGGACAGTGGATAGTGGTACTCTATCAAGAAGATATGCAGGAAGATCTTCAGGTTCAGTACCTATTGTAACTTCTCTATCATCCATGAAAAGACAATTACGTACTCACTGTAATTCTTGATCTTCTAGGAATATCTTCATCACTGAGTCACACTAATGGGTCTGAGCCAGAGGAGCTTGGACCCTGCGGGAGCCAGACATTTTTAGGAGGGCTGGTGCCGAGGCAAGCTGCGTACATGCGTGGCACCACGAGACTAACTCAAGCTACATGACTTACCTTGGCACCAGCCCTCAACCGCCTCAGTACTTTTTTTCACCAAGGAGGTGCAGCATAACCTAACTAGCACTTATACTCTTAATCTAAGGACATAAAATAGCCCCGGTGACCTGTGTCAAGAAGAGTCAACAAACCAGTAACACAGTGTCTTCACAATCCAAATTACGAACAAGGGGTGAACACCAACAGACAGACTGGAATGAGCCCGGGGATGGCAGATGGGCATGTGAATCAATGGTGAAGAGATTCCTAAAAGATCAAGGATTACAGTGAGTATGAATTTTCATATCTTCTAGGAATCAGTCTTCACCACTGATTTACATTTAAGGGTCAGAGTACAAAGCTCAGATAAAGCTCTAAGACTATGGTGGTAGGAGCTGAGGCTCACCTCAGAACAGATCCATTCAGAATAGTCCTGCCCAAGATGGCATGTTACCTGGCACAGACATCCAAGGCATAGAGCTACCAAAAGTGTGCACTGTGCCCCAAGTTGCAGTTGTGTAAATATCACTGATAGGTACAGAGCAAATCTCTGTCAGGATGTGGTAACTGCTTTGGAGGAGTGGGCAAATACCTGATCTTCCAGCTTGACCTGCGCCACAGCATAGAAGTGGTGTAGACAGCTTACAATACAGGCAGAAATGCACATGATTGTAACAGGCTGTCCTTTATGACAGGGGCAAAGGAGACAAAGAGCTGTTTGGATTGTTTGAAGTCCTCAGTTCAGTCCAAGTAAAACTAAGGACTGTCCTAACATCCAGAGAATGGAGAGTGCATTCTCCTTCAGTCTTGAAATTGGCAAAGTAGGTAGGCAGCATTCAGATGAAACTCCAGACATCATTTCAGTACGAACTTAGGATGCATGTGGATAAATGCCTTAAAGGTCCAGCAAGTACTCCAGAACCTTGCCAGGTGGCACCAAAAGGGGTTCACGTGGGTTTTGGAGCACCAGATGGAAAATCTTTTCCACTTGGCTGTGTAAGACTTCCTGATGGAAGGTTTATGTGCAGCCAAAAGTGTTTCAGAGACCCCCTGAGATACTTTGTACCTATTCATGTCTATTTCTTCAGGAGTAAGGCCTGAAGGCGAAGAAAGTGCAGGCTGGGATGGACCAGGTGACCCTGAGTCAGTAAGTCCATCCTGAGTGGGAGAATCCTCAGTGTGCTGACTGACAGTCTGCTTAATAGAGGAAATATACCAGCTGAGGCCAGCAGGGAGTGATCAGAATCATTTGTCCTCTGTGCACCTCCAGTTTGGGTAGAACCTTCTGTACCAGAGGGACTGGAGGAAATGCATAAAGAAATAGATTTTGCCATTGCAATCTGAATGAATCCTGACAGAAAATGACATGTCCTGGATTTCTGGAGCATAATCGAGGCAGTCTGGAGTTGAGTGGGGAAACAAAATGGTCCACATCTGTTGCTCCCCACTCATCAAACAGTGATCTCACAATTTCTGGAGCTAGTAACCACTCATGAGGATCGGCTTCTGTTTGGCTGAGCTCGTCTGCCAGAGCATTTTGTACTCCTGGCAGGTAAATTGCTTGGAGTAGGATCCCCTGCTCCAGGCACCATTCCCACACTCTCAATGCCTCCCTGCAGAGAGAGTAAGAATGTGTGCCTCCTTACTTTTTTATGTAATACATGACTAACTTGTTGTCTGCCTGTAGGAGGACTGTTTTGTGACTGATTTCATTTCATTTCATTTATTTTGTTATTTTGTTGAAATGGAACAAGTCCATTTTCAGGCCTGACCCAACAAAAAAAGACAAAACAGTACAAATACACCTGCCCATCAGCACAGAGGTTGGATTTCTGCTATGACGCCATACCCGGTTCAGAGGGACCTGGGTGCCAGAGGGCCGGGCTGGGGGGAGGTAGTCTGAGTATCTGTCGACTGTTCAGCTCCTCCTGATGGAGGGGGGTCTATTGGCCCAGGGGTGGACTGGCTCTCTGGCGACAACAAGGAGGTACCACGCCCCAGCGCTCTACCAATGGGGAGCACAATGGATGCCGTGTAATGCTGTGGTGTCATGTGGCATATTGTGCTTGGGGGCATACAAGAAAAAATGCCTCTCCCCGCCGCGACACTGGTGTGGAGACTCGATAGAGGGCTCCGCCTACCCACACACTGCAGTACCTCTCAGGGCACCGACAAAGACTTGATGCATCTGGGGGTTCGGGTGGCCTCCTTCCCACGTGCCCCACCTGGTGGAAAACCACTGTTCCATGGGGAGCTGGGGACCGAAGAAGCAGCAGCAGGTAGGTAGCTGGGTGACAGTGCTGGGGTTAGGGCAGGGGAAAATACAAAGTAAAAAAAAACCAGTACAAATGTAAAGAGCAGAACATCACAATTCACAATTTACAAAAAACAATGACAGTTATCCATTGTTGTTAAATATTGCTTGAGCCCGACTTAAAAATGTTGAAGCAAAGTTGCTATTCGAAGATTATCAGGTAAACTACTTCAATTCATAGGTTCAGATACTGAAAATGATTGTGAATCAGCCTTTGTTTTATGAACAACTGTTTTCAAAACTGAACCGTGAAAGGAACGTAAAAACAGAGGTAAATGATGAGTAGATACCAAACCAGTTAGAGGAAATTCTGAAATTGAAAAAATGGATTTAAGAATTTGACACCCAAAATAGTAAGCAAGCTTGGATTTGGGAGGTAACCATTCCAATTGTGAATATAACAAACAATAATGAGTTTGAGGTGGAAGTCCCAGGATAAATCGACAAACGCTATTATAAGCTACTAAAAGTTGATTAAGTTCCCTCAACCCAAGATTAAAATATAAACTTGCACAATAATCAAAATGAGGCATTAAAGGCTCCTGGACAGTGGACTTACGAATATCGGAGAGAAATAACGCTTAACCTTATACAGCAGGCCCAATTTCTGAATAATGGTACAACAAGTAGTCTGGACGTGAGATGAAAAAGTCAAACAAGGATCTAGTAGAAAACCCAAATATTTAAATTCGGATACTTGATCCAACAGGGTTCCAGTAATATCTTGAACCTGTAACTTAGGATTACCACGTAACATGTGAGAAGTACCAAAAAGCATCAACTTGGTTTTTTTTACATTCAATATCAGGCCATTCGCAACAAACCAACTGCAAACCTCAGCAAATTCTCTCTCAACAACTAATGATAATTCTGTAATTGAATTAGACTGATAAAAAAAAAATCACCGGCATATAAGAGACTTTCGTAGGATTTGCAGATGGTAGGCAATTGGTTTATAAACAAGCTAAACATTAATGGGCCCAAAATTGATCCCTGGGGCACCCCAAAATTCACAGAGGAAACTGAAGAAACAGAGATCCAATAGAAACAAATTGTGATGATTAGATGATAAATCTACACCAACCCACAACTAATTTAGAAAAACCAAGTTGTTTCAACTTCTCAACTAATAAATCATGTTCAATAAGATCGAATGCCTTGGTTAGGTCCACAAAAAGATTCCGGTCAGTAACATGCGAGAACAAAATAAAGTGGACAAAAATAAAGCAGCAAAAACAGTGTCACCATCAATATTGGCAGCACAAAATGTAGCGTGCCAGAACAATGCAGGCCACACGACACGCAGGTAGCAAACAATGTCCACCACATGGAGGCACTGCACTGGAACACACAGCAGCAGGCACCTGTGCACAGGAACAGCACAGAGGTGCAGGGAGATGGAACAGGGCAGGTGCAACCATCACTGGGGAAGCAGGCCACTGGACACCTACCATGGTAATCTAATGGCACAGGCACCCACATGGTGGGGTACCCCACCCAGAATGCTGTGTGATGGAGAACGTGCACCGGGGTAACCACTGGAGGACAGGTGGCCACCATGTGGATGGCTGTATATAATGCAAGGGGCCAGGAGCACAAGCCAGCATGTCCCCAGCAACACACACAACACACAGGACAGGGGAGATGGCATGCTGACTTGTGCTCCTGGCCCCTGTGGTTCCAGTGCAGTGCCTCCATGTGGTGGACGCTGTTTGCTACCTGTGAGTCATGTGGCCTGCATTGTTCTGCCACGCTACATTTTATGCTGCCAATATTGATGATGCCACTGTTTTGCCACTTTATTTTCGTCCACTTTATTTTGTTCTGCAATGTTACTGACCAGAACCCCACAAAAACTACCCCTGTCATTAGGCCTCTATCAAATCCCAGTAGGATGGTATTTGTGAACCTGACCAAGGCAGTCTCAGTCCCATGGCCCTTACGGAAACTATGTTGCTGTGTAGATAAAATGTCATATTTCCCCAAGTATTCAGTAAACTGATTGGCCACTATTTTTTCGAAACTCTTACTGATTGAATTGAAAATCGATATAGGCCAAAACTCATCAGGAGTCAAAGCACTGGTTTCTTTGGAGCGGGAATCATTCTAGTACACTTCCATATAGATGGAAACTGGCCTGAAGTTAAACAAAGATTAAATACTGTGCTGAGTGGTCCTGTGACAAAGGAAGCTGCCAGTTTTATCAATCGGCCATCTAACCCCTCACCACAATCACTAAACTTATCTGGGATGGACTTCACTAATCTCTCAACCTCCTGTCTAGTCAGTCTTCGAAAATAAAAAGATGGCCTATCAATCAAGCTGGAATCCAAAACAGGCACTACTGGTGATGGATTATTACGTCTTTCTTATAACAAGGAAAATCTGAAAATTTAACACTGAGCAGATTAGCAATATCCAGAGGATTTAAGAATTTACCCTCATTCGTAACTAGCTTCCTAATTGAAGCTTTTTCATTTGCAGATAACAAACCCTTAACTGAATTCCAAAACTTGCAAGGATCAGAGAAACTGGCTTTCAGGTGATTTTGCAAAAATTCTTGCTTTATAGTTTTAACTAGTTGATTAACCTTGTTTCGCAAAAATCTATAAACATTCATCAAGGCAGAAGAAGGGGCCTGCTTATAATTCGACCAAGCAGTATCTTTCCTCTTAATCCAGTCTGAAGAGGTCCACTAGGGCTTGAAGGCTGTACAACACAGGTCTCATTTCCAGCACGATGATGTGGAGATGAGTCTCTGAGGGCTGGGGATTCCAGACACCTTGTGTTTGGAGACCCTGACAGTAGGCGCCCCATCCCATCATGGAGGAATCTGAGGTGATAGACACCTGAGGCTCTGGCTGGGAGAAGTGAAAGCCCTGGAGGAGGTTGTCCTCCTTTGTCCACCATGTAAGTGACTGAACTAGGGGCTTGGTCACTAGAATGGGAATACGTTTGAGGATATGATCCTTGTGATCACTGTGCACTGATCATCCACGGAGTTATTCTCATGTGCAATGATGCCAGGGGCACTGTGAACACTGAAGAAGCTAGCAGATCCAGCATGTTCTGCATAAAGTGCACTTGTACAGATTTGCACTACATTATGAAGCACACCATCTGTAGGACTGCCTTCTTCCTGCTCTCTGGGAGGAAGACTCAAGCCTTGGTGGTATCCAGAAGAGCTGCAATGAACAGGAGCTGCTAAGAAGGCTGAAGCTGAGACTTCTCTAGGTTCAGCAGAACTCCCATGGAGGTAAGGAAGTGAAAAGCTATAGCCACTACTAGTTCCATTGCTTGCTTGGATGAACTGGTTAGCAGCCTGTCATCCAGATAAGGGTAAACTTGGAGTCCTAGTTTCCTCAGGTGTGCCGTGAGTATGGAAAAGTACTTTGTAAAGACTCGAGGCACCAAGGATAGCCCAAAGGGCATGACTCTGAACTGATAATACTGTCCCTGCACAACAAATCAGAGGTTTCTATGGTGACTGGGGTGCACTGGAATATGCTGATAAGCATCCTGCATATATAAGGAGGCTAACTAATCCTGAGGATTCAGGAAGGGAGGCAGAGATCCCACAGAAACCATCTTGAATTTCTCTTGATCCATGAATTTGTTCAAATTTCTGAGGTCGAGAACGAGTTGCATGCCCAGATTTCTTTGGGAGATGTGAGGGAGGTCCCTGGGGTCCTCATCGCCTCCTCGACAAGCCAGGGGTTTTTCCCAAGCCAGGGGTTTTCCTTGGTGTTTCTCCCACCCCATCCCCGCCCCGCAGTGGACCTTGGAGCGTGCAATGACATCTAGCGTCCGCCCAGCTCCACCCTTGCCATATGGCTGCAGTGCATTGTGGCTTCCTCGACTATCGCCAGAGGACACAAGCAACACATATCCTTGACCCCCGGGAAAGGAGAGCTGTCCTCCGGATGCTCAAGCCATTCCCAACCCTGCCGACCCCCGGCGTCCCGGGCTCGTTCCCAAACCCGGGTCGCCAGCGTAGCATGAAGTAAGGCGACTAGTGCCTTAACCCTCAGCGCCACTGGGCCGGCCCTCTGCAAGAGACTTAAGTGAACTTCAAAGGGTATATTCGTATTTGGAAAAATGCCCTTGGTAGCTGTCAGTTCTCATGCCCAGGGTAGCAGCAGTGAAAGTTTGCTTACCCATCTTATGCAATTCCTTGTTAATAGGATGTGCAGCAACCTTCTGAGGCAGAATGCTTTTGTCATTCTCAACAAGACTAACAATAGCATCAGCTATAGGCTGAGAGACATACACTGGTCTGTCCTTAGGGGCAGTGTAATTTCAATCTATCTGCCTATAGACAGATGGAATAGTAGCAGGCCTATTCTAAACTGCATCTGAAAGGGTTTCAAAATGCTGGAGAAATGGGGGCACTAAACTGGCCAGCATAGTAGAAATGTTTAACCTCTGCAGATGGAGGCGTTTACCTGGGTCAATAGCTGGAGACTCAAAATCAAGTGTGAAATGCATACTTTTTAACAAAGTCTGGAAAGACAAATCCTGCTGAGGAACAGGAGGCCCTGGGTCTAAAGAGTGCAGGCTATAGAAAGAGCCATCATCACCACCCTCAGAAATAATGAGTTTTGGGTAAGACTCATTCCCTTACACCCCCCCCCGGAAGAAGGATCAGGCAATGGAGTGGATCGTAAGTTCCCCAATCCAGAATGACGTCTTGGCAACAACGGCACCAATTTACGAGGAGCTGGGGTTAGAGGCGGTGCCATAGTCTGAACTGAATCCAGAGCAGGGAGGTCTCCAGACCCCAGGAGGCCTAACCCCAATGCCACCCATGGCGCCAATGATCTAGCAGGTACTGCAGTGACTGGCAAAGGTACCATGGCTAGTCTCATCGCAGTGACACTGAATGGGGTGCAGCCAGTAGGACAGGAGTCAGTAGCAAGGGCCCTTGGGCTGTTGGAGCCAAATGCTCTACCCAGCTTGAAGGCCCTGCCTGCGGATCTAATGCCACCAGCCCCTAAGGGCCAGGGATGGGTTCTGCAGGCAGAAGCAAACAACCCAGATGCTGCACCCACTGCTCCATAAGAGATGCCCAGCGGTGGAACTGCCCACCGGAGTCCCCACTAATAGATAGGAAAGGACTCCGGACCCAAGACCTCAATCTTCCGTGAACGGAAGCCCCCTCTATTGCTGACGGTGCTGGTGAGGGCCTTCTGCTCTGGGACATTCAGGATCACGTGGCACACCTCACAAATGGCTAGGCTTGCAGTACCGCGGATGTGCGCAGCTTCCTCGGCAGCAGCCCTCCTGAAATGTTCTGGCTCCCATAGGGTCCTAGCACTTCCAACTCAGACCCATTAGTGTGAATCAACAGTGAAGACTGATTCCTGGAAGATTTAGTCTTCTCCATTAAGTTACACAGAAATACAGAAACATAAGCAATGCTGGCAGAAGAAGACCAAAGGCCCATCCAGTCTGCCCGTGGTTCCCTATTAATTCTTGTGACCTAAATGTCATCCAAGGTACTAGCCTTACTATCCTCTCCTAATCTTTTCCATGCTTCTATTGCCCGAATAGAAACATAGACAATGCCCACAGAAAAATAAGTTCCACTCTTGGGCCAGTTTACCAAGCTTTCCTTTTGATGGGGAAGGATCTGCTCACCCTCAGACTCACAAATACATAGCCCTCTGAATGGGGAGAATATATAGAGTGAGAGCTCTTCTGGGCCCGAATAAACTGAGGATTCCTCTGGGTTAGGTGGTGGCTCCTGAGGCTCAGGAGTTGGAGAGTTCCCCGACAGCTGCTGCTTGACCTGCAGTGAGAAAAAGCAAGCCCTCTGGTCCTGTGAATTAAGCACCTTATGTCAGGCCAAAGGTGCTAATGGGGGCAGGTAAAGCCAGGACATTTGTGTGATGCAGATGGCTGATCCAACGATCCTGGAGGCCACCTCACTGGTGTTATACGATGCCCTCAATTGGTATCAAGCTGCCTCCAGATCCCTTATGGAAATGTCCATGGCTCTAGTGGAACTACAAGGAGGCATTGCAGACTGGTTCTGGTATACTGCCATATAGGCCTGATGCGAGGAGCTGGACAAAAGTGATCTAGTGGAGGTAAAAATCTTCCTTCTCCCATACACTGAATATTCAGGAATCTGCACTGGGAGAGTACTTGCTGATCAGGTGTTGGAAGCCAGTCCGGATCTGGAGAACCTTTAGCCCATGCATAGAGTGTGATGTCTCTCCAGCTGACCATGTGGAAGTGTAATATCTGACAAAGAGATCATTGGGATGGGACAGATGGTAAAGGGACACCTTCACAGAATCCTTGTTGCCTCCGCCATGGCCCTGTGCCAGGGAAGAGCATTACTGGTATCAGTATTGTGAACTCCTAGGAGTCCTAATGGCAGACAGACAGGGTCACCCGACTTACATACCATGGGGTTTCAGTATTTGTAACATCCCCCCACGAACTGGTGGTACAGAACATACTCAACCGCAGAGGCCAGCTATAAGAGGATTCGTTGTCCTCCTCTGCGGATGATGAGAGAGAGAGAGAGGAAGTATGGGAACTGCTTAGGTGGGAAATAGGGGAAGGTGCCTGAACTGGGGACTGTTGGCTTCCTGTCCCATAGCATTACAGTCTCCACCTGTGGCAGTACTGTTCTTGCATTAGAAGGCCTAGAGACCTGAAAGACGCAGACAGCCTGAGCATCTATTCCTGAGATATCTGAGGCATGGGCCTGGAGGGAGATGGAGTAACTGGATGAGCTGTGGGAGGCCCTGAGGCTATGGAGATCCCCTCCCTTAGGGGAAGATTAAGCAGAGGCTCCCCCTTCTGACATTCCTACATTGCAGGAGGTGGCATAGTGGTGGCCCTGGGAGAAAGCCCTGGGGTAGACAGTATATGTCTATGACAAGGTACGCCCCACTGAAGGGCCTGACTCCAGTCTGGCATCAATGCTTATGCCAGAGACAGAAGAGAGCATGGCACCAGAACCATCACTGTTTTCTGACTCAACACCATTAGTGGTGACAATATCAGAGGCCACTACAGCCTTGGTACCAGGCTCACCCCTAGCACTGGAAGTGGCTCTGACACTGGTACCAACATTGGTGTTGATACCAACATCAACCTTTTCCTCTGTGCCACTAGTGGCACCAGATTTAATGCTGACACAGTGGTTGACACCAACATTGTCCCTCACCATAGCTTGACCCCGGCACAAACACAGCAAGCGATGTCAATGCTAGAGTTGGCGCCAGTGTCAGTATCTCTCTTCTCTCCTTCCTTCCTTCCTCCCTTCCTCCCTCCCTTCCAGCCGGGGCGTAGCTACAAGGGTGCAGGAGGTGCAGTGGCACCCGGGCCCACAAGATTTGAGGGGCCCAAATCATAATTTTGATGTTTATTCAAAACTGGGGAGGGGCCCTGTAACTTCACCTTGCACCCAGGCCCTTTGGGAATTTGCTACACTACTGGCTTCCTTCCTTCCTTACTACCTCCCTACCAGGAAAGACATATTGAGCTGAAAACAGCTAGTTTCTAGATGTGTCCTGGGGGAAAGGGGATAAGGAGCTAGCTAAACAATAAACTGCTGATGATAAAAGTCAAATACAGTAATAAGTACTAGCAAGCATAATTATAAATATAAAGGCAGAATTAATAAAATAATACAGTAAAACTAAAACACACACAAATAAGTATAGAGAAAGGGAATAATAAGAGGAAGGAGTCATAGACAGTTGCAGGTCGGATAACAAAAGCCATAAAGAAGAGACTCTAAGGAGGAAGGAGAAGATGCAGATTGCATTGAAGGGGGAAGGGAGGACCAAAGTTTAGGAAATCGGTAAGAAAAAGCAGGTTGTCCAGCAGCAGACTTTCTAGAAGGAATAAAGAGAGAAGGAAAAATATTGTTGCAGAGAGGATAGGAGGAAGAAGGAGGAGAGGACTGAAGGGATTTAAGATAGGAGGGAAGGGAGATGAACCCAGAATTTGGATATGAAAGAAGTACAATGGGAAAGGCACCTAGCATCAAGAGAGGGGAGAGAAAGGGCTGAGAGCAGTGGTGAGTACGAGGGGGGCAGTCTAAAGCAAAACGGCAAAAAGAATGACAAAGTGTGTCCAGTCTGACAAGGGAGGATTTAGGGGCTCCACTGTAGACGAAGTCACCGTAGTCATACTGCAAATAAGGAGAATAATTTTTACTGATTTCTCAGCAGGCAGGAAGCTGAATATATGCTTTATTCCTGTACAATGCTCCAGGTTTAGGGTGAAGCTTATGGTGAACTGCAACAATATGCACTGAGAAATCAAGATGCCAGTCAAGGCAGATCCCGAGGTACTTAAAAGGAAGAAACGTCTTCAATCTTAACAACATCAAGAGTAGTAAATAGTGGAGAGAGGTAAGTCTGGCAAGCCTCTGACAGTTGCAAAAGTCAAGGAGACTGTTTTTGGCATTTAGGGACAACTGGTTAGACTTGAACCAACATTCAATGTTGTTGAAATCCAGCTACAGCTGGAGGAAAGGTCATGGGAAGAGGAGCCAGAAGGAAAAAGAACTATGTCATCAGTGTACATATGAATGGACGCAGAGGAACATACAGTATGGAGAACATTTAAGAAGATGGGAAAGAGAATAGGATCCCGGACAGACCCTTGAGGGACACCTGAGTTAATAGGGAGTGGAGAAGAAATGGATTTTCCTATCTGAACAGCTCAAGACCTTCCTTCAATGCAAGAACAAAACCAATTGACTGAAGAGTTATAATGGTAATAATACAATAGTATAATATAATGGTAATAATATAATAGTTACAATGGTAAATAATGGTAGCAACAACCATGGCAAGACCAACAGTCAGCGTTGATATCACCCAGGAACTGAACAAGATAAAGGCCTTGACCGCAACCTCACAGTGGTCTGTTTCAAAGGGTGAACAAACCATGGTGGGTTCTCCACTGGTTGCCCAGATGGAGCGGATGGTCTGCCCAATACCACTACCGGAGGCTCCATCATAACCCCAGCACAGTGGGGAAGAAGAGCTCTGTGCCTCAGTCGACTTTGAAGAGCAGTGAGAGGACATATGACATGTATAGGTACCTCCCGGAACAACACCTACCTCTGAAAATAGGAAGCGGTGGTCCGCTCAAACAATGATTCTGCAACATGTGATGGCTGAATAAATAACAGGCATTAGAGGAATACATGTCATGGTTGGGCCCTAGATAGGAAAAGAAAAGGGAATGCTGGTCATCTTTACTGATGTTTACACAGTGGCAAAAATGAAAGGGAGAAGCCTCCCCTTTTTTTACAAACTGGGCATTTTCATGGCAAATAACTGAGCAAAAGATAGAAACCGGGGCCAGCCTGCTGGCACAGTGGTAGCACTACCACTTGCGACACTGGCGACCCAGGTTTGGTAGCGAGCCCGGGTCATTAGAGGGCCGGCCAGGGGGGAGAAGGACTGAGCGCCCGATGGGCTGCTCTCTATCTCGGGAGGGGTGGGCTGCAGTCCTCGCTGCTATACTGCCACCTGGGTGACCACAGGTGGAGGTTGCTGTAAAGGACGCAGAAGACTAGGGAGGGGCAGGCGTTGACTGAGGACCTGAGCAAAGGCACGTCTTGGCGTGCCTCCATCTTATTAGCCCTCCCGAATGCCGGCGTCCACAGGGGGCCGGGACCAGAAAAAACAGGAAAATACCCCACATCCGGGCTAGGTGATGGGCTCTCGCACTGGCAACCATGGGATCCAGAGTGGAGCAACTCCAGGTGCACGTTCCTTTGAAGGTTTTGGAGGGGAGAGGGTACTCCTCCACCCTACCCAGGGGGTCATCCGGGATGCCTGGACTACTGGAGTGGGGCATTAACTGGGAGCTAGCTCCTCCGGTCCCGGCAGCGCAGCCTGCATGGTGCATTGAGAGACCCTGAGAGAGGGGCCAGACGTGGCGAAGGGGGCATAAAAATAGAAAATAAAAAAAAAGACAGAAAAGTACAGTTGCGTAGGTATTTACCATAACAGTAGATCTTCAAGAAGAGCTCCTGCAGCAAACTACACCTTAAGGACTATGCCATCAGGCACTAGGACTTCACGGCAAACTTCTAGCTAGCAGTACCAAGCTGGGGTCCGCTCCTTACATCAGTCCACCCACCGATGTCACCCTCCATATAAAGGAGGTGGGCCCCAGCCCCACCTCAGTTCACCTGGCGGAGACCTGGAGGTTATTCAGTAGGAAGAAAGCTGAGGCAGATGCCAAAAGTTCCCAACAGGAGAAACTTAATAGGGGATGGAGGTAGGGAAAATAGCGCCTACTGCAGGAGCTCTTCTCGAAGATCTACTGTTACTGTAAGTTCTTATGTAATTGTACTATCTTACTTAGAAACATAGAAACATAGACTTTGGCGGCAGATAAGGACGCTTGGCCCACCTAGTCTGCCCATTTCCCTACCTACAGGATAAGCTGCAGATCCTAGTTAACCAACAGCCTATTTCTTCCTATCCCCTACAAGAATTGCCTTATGTCTGTCCCATGTATTCTTGAATTCTCCCACAGTTTTAGACCCCACAACCTCCTCAGGAAGGCTGTTCCATGCATCACTACCCTCTCTCTGAAAAATGCTTCTCACATTGCCCCTGAACCACCCCCCATCTTTAAATTGTGTCCCTTGTTCTTGCATGTCTCTTTTCTGAAGATGCTACCCTCTTGGACTCTGTTGATTCCACTGAGGTACTTAAAAGTTTCTATCATGTCCCTCTCTCCCTCCTTTCCTCAAGGGTATATATATTAAGCTCTTTTAGTCTCTCCTCGTATGGCTTCTCTTGCAGACCCTGCACCACTCTAGTTGCCCTCCTCTGGACTGCCTCTATCCTGTCTATGTCCTTGCAGAGATGGGGTCTCCAGAACTGGATGATACTCCAGATGGGGTCTCACCAACTGTCTGTACAGAGGGATAACAACTTCCTATTTTCTGCTGGTGATGCCTCTCCTATGCATCCCGGTATACCCCCAGCTCTCCCTACTGCCTTCCCACATTGCTTGCTAACCTTAAGGTCATCTGATATGATTACCCCCAGGTCCCTTTCCTTTCCTTTTTTGTTTTCGTTACTACCTCCCCCCCCCATTGTGTAATCTTCCCCTGGGTTTTTGTTTCCCAGGTGCATTATTTTGCACTTCTTTGCATTGAATCCTAGCTGCCTTACTTCCGACCATTCCTCCAACCTTGCCAAGTCCCTTCTCATCCTTTCCACGCCTCCTTGTGTATCAACCCTGTTGCAGATCTTTGTGTCACCTGCAAAGAGGCATACTTTTCCTTCCAGTCCCTCTGCAATGTCACTTATAAAGACATTAAAAAGGACTGGACCCAGTACTGAACCCTGCGGTACCCCACTAGTAACCCCTCTTTCTTCAGAGTGGACTCCATTTACAATTACCTTCTGTGTCCTGTTGTCCAGCCAATGTTTTACCCAGGCTACCACCCTGGGACCCACTCCCAGGCTGGTTAATTTGAATATTAATCTTTTGTGTGGGACTGTGTCAAATGCCTTGCTAAAGTCTAGGTAGGCCATGTCCACAGCCACTCCCTGGTCTACTACTTTGGTCACCCAGTCAAAGAAATCAATTAGATTAGTCTGACATGACCTTCCCGCTGTGAACCCATGCTGCCTTGGGTCCTGTGCCCCACTGGCCTCTAGGTACTCAACAATTCTTTCCTTCAGAAGTGATTCCATCACTTTCCCTACCACAGAGGTCAAACTGACAGGTCTGTAGTTTCCTGCCTCTGTCTTGGTCCCACTTTTGTGAAGGGGAATCACTTCCGCCTTCCTCCAGTCCTCGGGTACCACACCATCCTCCCATGATTTGTTAAAAATGGTAGTCAGTGGTTTCACTAGTTCTCCCCTTAATTCTTTTAGAACTCTGGGGTGAATTCCATCAGGCCCCATTGCTTTGTCCACCTTCAGTTTTAGGAGTTCTTTCAGAACCCTTTCTTCTATGAAAGGACTGGGATCGACCCCCCTATCCAGAGTGCTTCTGTTAATTGGATTAGGCACCTCTCACTCCTCTTTTGTGAATACTGAGCAGAAATATTCATTCAGTATCCCTGCTTTTTCACCATCCCCCTCTGCCCACCCACCGTTCATTCTATTCAACCTCACCATCCCTCCTTTTGTCTTTCTACGCTCCCTGATGTACCTATAAAAGGTTTTATCCCCCTTCTTAACCGAGTTGGCTATCCTTTCCTCAGTTTGGGCCTTTGCTATTCTGACTTCCTTTCCTGCTTCTCCTTAACTGGTACAGCTCTCAGTCCTGCTCCTCCAGTGTTTCCTTATACTTCCTGAATGCCATCTTTTCTCTGACTTTCCCGCCACATCTTTTGAGAACCATAGTGGCTTTTTCTTTCATTTTAGATTTATTTGCTTCACACAAAGGCTTGTTGCCTCTGTGATGGCAGTTTTGATGATTCCCCATTGTTGCTCCACCCCTCCTTCTAGCCTGTTTGGTAGTGCTTTTCTGAGGCACTCTCCCATCTTGCCAAAGTCAGCCCTCCTGAAGTCCAGTACCCTCACTTTTGTATGGCTTGACTCTGTAGCTGAGTTTAACGTGAACCACACTGTTTGATGGTCACTTGCTCCCAGATGGCAACCCACTTCTAGATCTGAGATCCTCTCACTGTCCCCATTTGAGAGTAAGAGGTCTAAGATTGCTCCCTCATGAGTGGGTTCCGAAACTAGCTCTCTGAGGCATGCCACCTATAGGGCATCGAGAATGGCCCTGCTCTTGGATGTGGCTGCAGCAAGTGTGCTCCAGTTAACATCTGGCATATTCAGGTCTCCCATCAACAGTATCTCCCCCTTCTCTGCCATCCTAAGAATGCCTTCTATCATAACCTTGTCCATTCCCTCCCCCTGACCTGGGGGTCTGTATACAACCCCTGTGCGGATTGTGGTGCCACTTCCAGTCACAAGGTGACCCACAGTGCCTCCTCTCCTCCCTATTTACTCTTTTGTTCAGCTGCTTTTATCCTTCCTTTACATGAGAGCTACTCCTTCCCTCTTCTCCCTCCTATCTCCCTGTAGGTTAAGTACCTGGTATGTTAACATCCGGTCATGGTTCTCTGTGTACCATGTTTCTGTGACTGCTACGATAGCCACGCATCCCTCTTCCATCAAGGCCACCAGTTCCATCAAGGCCACCAGTTCCTTTATATCGAGAATGAGCTCCTGCAGCAGGCCAAACCTTAAGGACTGAGTCCCAAGCAGTGTCCCAGAAGGGGAGAAAAGGAAATACAGGGTGGTATGTGTAACCCCCCTACAAATGGGAGTTCCTGAAAAGTCTTCCTTGAGCTTGCCTAAATGCTCACTGCCAGGCTGGTGTCCTGCATTTTAGCAGTTTAAATGTGATTGCCAGAGAGTGCCTGTATAGCCTCTGTACACTGTCTCTTTAACAGTTGCCTGGATTGCAGTCATAAGTAATCTGAGAGGGAGCTCTGTTGAAAGATGTAACTATTTGCTGAAAATCATTTAGAGTGATAATGATAATATAGTTTGTCTAACCTGCCTATTTTCAGCAAGGACTGTTTTGTTAATCTCCACTATCTTGGTTCTGGACTGCAAATTGGACCAATCAGTACTGGTGGGACCTAAAATGGAGCTGGACTACAGGAGCTGTCTGGAGTCAAAATCTGTAGGAATTGTAGTTTGGGCTTTTGCGCCTTTTGCACCTGAAGGGGCCTTTGTTGTGACTGACAGACAGATCAGCCAACCAAACCTTTTGGATCTTGGGGATTTACCAAACTGCTTGCAATTTTCAGTTAGTTCTGGGCTGAGAAGTGAAGAAGTAACAGCTCAAGTGATTTGGGTAAGAGTTCTGTGTAGTTTTGCATGGCAGAACTGTGAAAGGCCTGAACTGTGGCTTGCATGTCTGCCTGCTGCCCCTGAGAGGGAGAGAAGAGAATTATTTCAGACTAAATCCAAGTCTGTGAGAATGAAGTAAGCCACTGATTTTTTACCAGGCTAATACCTGAAGAAGACCGAACATTTTGCTGAATGCGATCGGCCTGTCTGGACCTCCAGCCACCTCTGAACTCCCAGATTGTGCAGAGACTCTTTAATTGCGACCGGAGAGCGGTTTGCCTTGTATGGCAGAATTTTCTTACTTGTAAATGTGCTGTGAGTTGTTAGTGGGTCGTGATTTGGTTCCCTACTATGTGAACTGTGTTCTTCTTGCTGGAAGCTGTATCCAGTCAAAGCGGACTGTATCCGAATTGTCTCCATTTGGCGGGGCCTTGCCACACTATTGCGCAGACTACCGCTGCTGAGAAAGCCATCGCGAGAGACCTGCCTGGGGATCAGCCCCTGCTCAAGCTTGAACAGGAATGATGCCTCGGTGATTCTTGTGGGCCCTGCGTCTCCTGGCACTCCAGATTAAACCACCTGCTGTCTCGATTTTTGTTCAGCCTGTGTCCAGTATTGGGTATCGTGAGTAATCATCAGGGTAGCTCCCTGCAACAACAGCCTAATCTAAAAGTGTGTCATCTGATTATCTTGTTGTTTTCTTTTCACGAATTGAGCCCTCCGGCTCCGGATTACAAATAGTGCGTGTTGTGCACGTTTTTTCTTCCATCACAAGGCCCCAATCAGCTGCAACATTCCTGGCTAGCCCACCATTCTCCATCTGGTTACCCATAGTGTGTGACTGTTTATGGACCCTGAAGTGCATGCATAACTGTTTGATTGATACAACCTTTAAGCAAATTAACCCGATTACACCCCTTCCTTGTTCAAGTCCCTTAAATAAATCAGATCTAACTCTTTTTTGCATTTACCCTGACTGTGGTTCCAGTTTGTGCAAGAGTACTGTACTGCTGTTATTTGCTGTGTATAACCTTGTTTTACAGGGGGTCCCCAGGGCCGGGCCAGAGGAAAGCCCTGGTGGTAAGTGCAAACAATTGGGGTGCTTGTGTGGTGTATCAGGGGTATTGTGAAAGTGATTATTGTGTATTGTTCTGGCCACTAGTATGGAAACAGGGGGGTTACAGTGTCCCAGAGGGCTGTTCCCAGGTTAGCTTGACCACTACCAACCCTGACCTCCGGGTGCAGGCACCCATTTCAGAACTCAGGCCCCTTAACCTGCTACTAGCCAAGCAGGCAGGGGTAGTAGCCCTTAGGATGGTGCCACCTAGGGGTTGTATAGCAACCCTTTAAATGTTTGAAATTAGGCCTTGGAGCACAGCTAGGCCAAACCTTGCTCTCTTTCTGGAAGCAATGTCCAGAGTGTAGTGCTTAATGAAGGTGTGCACAGAGAGTTCAATGTTGCGGCAAGCGCAGATGTCTGCCATTGAAATGTTTTTACGTAGCTGCAAAAGATGCAGCCATGCCCCTTAATGGAATGTCCCTTGACCGGTCCCAGCAAGGGCTTTTCATACTTGTGAAATAAGAAAACAATGCAATTATTTAACCATTTCAGCATGGTTTGTTTTGCTACAGGCTTCCCCAGAGTCCAGTGAGCAAGGAAATGAACAACTAATCGATTTTTGGACTGATTTTGTATGGCTCAGGTAGTAATGATGGAGCCTATGAATGTCTAGAGTGTGATGGAGGCCTCCCCCTGATTAGAATACTCAGGATAGTAAACCAGAAGGCAGATGTCTTGATTCAGTGTCAGCTCAAGACACTACCTTTGGAAGAAACTTAAGATTAGTTCGAAGAGACACCCAGTCTCCCTGAAGAACTAAATGAGGTTCTTTACACATCAGTGCTTGCAGCTCTGAAATCCTTCGAGCTGAAGTGATGGCAACCATAAATAATGCTTTCCAAGAGAGAAAGCAGAGGTCGCAATCCACAGCCAGTTCAAAGGGAGGCAAGGTTAATTTCTCAAGAATGAAAAAAAGATCCCATGAGTGGACGGGATCTCTGATTGGAGGCTTCATATGAAGCATGCTGCATAGGAATGTATGGGCAAGGTCCAACTGAGCAATATTCCTACCCTCCACTGGTGCATGATAAGCTGAAATAGCACAGAGATGCACCTTAATGGAAGAGCATCGTAGCCCCGTGTCTGAAAGCAATAGGAGATATTCAAACACTGATTTCACCGAGCAAGTTAAAGGGTCCGGGGAACATGTGGCTGCCCAGATGCAGAAGCGTTTCCACTTCATAGCGTACGTAGCTCTTGTAGATGGCTTTCTTGCCTGTACTAGGACTTTGGCCACCCTCTGCGAAACTCCATGTCTGGAGACAGTGAAGTCTGCAGAAGCCATGCATGAAGGTGCAAGGACTGAAGATCTGGGTGGACTAACATGCCCTGGTCTTGGGATA
Organism: Neoceratodus forsteri; assembly: GCA_016271365.2. Classification (NCBI taxonomy): domain Eukaryota; kingdom Metazoa; phylum Chordata; order Ceratodontiformes; family Ceratodontidae; genus Neoceratodus; species Neoceratodus forsteri. Next base: position 350,606,676 of record JADMNL010000024.1, read on the forward strand.
GCAAGTTGGACGACAGAGGTAGTTGAAAGGGTGGTTCCACAGCCAACCGCTGCAAGAGGGGGAACCATAGTTGTTGTGGCCAAAGCGGAGCCAGGAGGATCATTGTTGCTCCCTCTGCCTGTAGCTTGAGCAACACCCTCTGTGGCAGGGTGAAGGGAGGGAACACATAAAGGAACCTCCCTGTCCAACAGAGGGACAACGTGTCTTGCCAGAAAACACGATGCCCTGGATCTAGTGAACAGAAATTGGGCAATTTTGCATTGCATGGTGAGGTGAAGAGGTCCAGCTCTGGACATCCCCATCTTCCGAAGAGGTCGTCCACCACTTCTTGAAGCAGCTCCCACTCATGGTTCCTGGACCGGGAGTGACTGAGCTCATCTGCCAGGATTTTTTTTGATGCCTGACACATGAACCGCTGTTAGCGTGAGCCCGTGTTCCAGGGCCCAGTACCGCACTCTCATGGCTTCTCTGCACAGAGGGTAGGAGTGCATTCCCCCCTGCTTGTTGATATAAAAGGCCACTGACATGTTGTCGGTATTGAGAAGCAGGGGACCCTGGGAAAGGTGGGTCTGATAGGCCTGCATGGCGTACAGAATCGCTCTCATCTCTAAAATGTTGATGTGCAGGGACACTTCTATGCCTGACTATGTGCCCCGACTAAGGTGATTCTGAAAGTGAGCTCACCATCTTAGCCCCAATGCATCCATGGTTAGGATTTGGCTCAGTGAATCCGTTTGGAATGGGACTCCCACTTCCAAATTGGGAGAAGTCAGCCACCATGATAGTGTTTGTTGAACAGCCCTCAACACACATATGGGATGTTCGAGGTCGTCGGACCTCTGGTCCCACTGAACCCTTAGGTTCCATTTAGGAACTCTCATATGCAAGCGTGCCAGTGGTACTGTGGGTATGACCACCGCCATGTGCCCTAGGAGCTACAACACAGTCCTTGCCGTGATGCGGTTGGACGCAGCTATTCCAGAGGTCTGGTCTCTCAGCTGACTGGCCCTGTCGGGTGGGAGGAAAGCCCTTCCCTGCTGTGTGTCCAGAATGGCCCCTATGTACTGCAGATGTTGGCAGGGCCAAGGACAGGACTTTGGGAGGTTGATGGTTATCCCCAGGTGCTGGAACACAGGAATGTATATGAGAGAGTGTGAATTAACTGCGACCTGGAGGGGGCAGTTAGGAGCCAATCGTCCAGGTAAGGATAGACGAAATGACCCTGTCTCCTTAAAACGGCTGCCACTACTGCGAGACACTTGGAGAACACCCTTGGAGCTGAGGAGAGACTGAAAAGTAGAGCCCGGAATTGGTAGTGGTTCCCCTGAAAGGCAAACCGCAGGTACCTCCGGTGAGCTGGAAACACCGGTATGTGTAGGTATGCGTCTTGCATATCCAGGGAGCATAAGCAATCCCCCTGACTTAGCATGGGGATCAGATCAGGTAAGGTCACCATTCTGAACTTCTTGTATTCGATGTGCTGGTTCAGCTGGCTTAAGTCCAGTATGGGCCTTGGGCCTCCCATCTTCTTGAGGACTAAAAAGAAGTGGAAGTAATACCCAGTTCCCTGTTGGGAAGGAGGAACAGGCTCGATGGCTCGTTTTTAGAACAAGGCCTGGATCTCTTCTTTGATGAGGGCTGTGTGGGCTGGGGAGTATCGAGAGGGGCGGGGCTAGAGGATTGTCTGGGGAAGTTCGGCAAACTCCAGCATATAACCCTTTTCTATGATGTCCCTAACCCAAACGTCTGTTGTAATGCTGATCCACCCGTCTAGGTAGAGGAGAACTGACACCCTACTGCCTCCCCACTCGCCGCCTGGAGGAGGTGGGGGCTGGCAGAGTCATGCATGGGTGGCTGGGGTGGGCAGCAGGGCTGGGGGATTTGGCATTCCTAGGCCCGCTGTTCCCAGATGGTTGTGAGGGAGCCTTTCGCTTGAAAGGACCTCGGGGCTGTTGGCCTCTCTGTTGGCACCCAGGTACCAAAATGGCCTATGCTTGGCCTGCTGAAGGTCTGACTGGTACATATGGTGGACAGACTGCCCCGTCTTCCCTGAGTCCTGCAGATCCATAATGATTTTTTGTACCTCCTCTCTGAAGAGGATAGACCCCATGGAAAGGAGCATCCAGAATGGAATCCTGGAGGTCCTGTCTAAACCCAGATACCCCAGCCAGGAATGATGGCAGAGGCAGATCCTGGTAGCTGCAACTTGAGGGGCTGTGTCCGCTGAATTGTAGGATGCCCTCAGCACATGTTTCCCTACGTCCAGTCCGGACTGAAGGACGTTCAAATGTTCCGTACGGAACGGGCCATCAGGCTGCTTTCAGGCTAGCTCCAGGGCTTTCTTCCAAATAAACTTCTGGAAAAATACCATATGTGCTAGAAAATTTAGAGACGGTATGGAACAGGTGGAGAAAGCGCAGACTCTCTGCCTGAACTGGTCCGATTTCTTAGACTCCTTGTCGGGGGGGCTCTGCACTCATGTGTTTAGGCTGCTTAGTCCTGCCATGTGCTCGGTTAGGACCATGGAATCTGCCCTCAGATTTTCTCCCAGGAAAGGCTCAGCCTTAGGGGCTTATAGAGTCTGTCCACCTTCTTGGGGACAGATGAGAAAGAGGAAGGATGCTCCAAGCCAACTTGGTTAAATCCTGGAAAGAGGAACCAGAGGAGGAATGACCAAAGGTTTGAGTCACTCACACCCAAAAAGGTGTGGAGCCTCTTCCTCTCCGGATCCAATTCCTCTGTATCCCATTGGTTCCAGGAATGGATGTGGTGCATAACATCCCTTAAGGTCAGGTCATCTGGGGAGACCTGGGTGAATTGTGGTGACCTTCTGGCTCAGGAGTAACCCCTGGAAGAGAAGCCCGAGCAGTAGGGCGGCCTCTAGGGGAGGAAGAGGAGGCTGACCTTAAACACTTGTGCCTGTGCCAGCCTCTGCTCCTGTTGTTTGAAGAAGATGACCTGGATGAGGCGGCAACACCTGCCCCTCGCCTGTGATGCTCTGGATATGAACCTGGTGGAGCTGGACTCCTGGGTAAGAGCAGAGACGATGGTCGTGGGTCCAGAACCGGTGTCTTGTCCAGGACTGGGGTGGGGTGGGAGACTGTGGCGGTGGAGGAAGTGGGGCTCATCTTTCTTGAGCAAATCCCCCTTAACCGTGCTCCACCAGGACATGAACAGCTGTCCGACGTCCGCCAGGGGAACCACGGGCACTTGCGAGGGGGGGGTGTACCCTTAGGTTCCGCAGGAATCTTTGGAGGGTTGCTGGGACCTGGCATCTCATCCGGGCATTTGTCAGGGCCTGACAGTGTGTTAAGGCCTGTCATCTGATCACCCGTCATCTGGTTCTCTGATGCCTGGTTGTCTGGTACCAGAACAGAGGGCATATGGCCTGTCACTGTGTCGACAGGTACCCAAACATCAGGCTGATGATCCATTGGAGACGCCAGCCCTGGCATCAGATTCTGAGACGGTGGACCCATGGGCATCTGGACTATAGTAGTTGCCCCGGACGTCTGATCACTTGATGCCTTACCCTGTGGTGTCTGCCTCTGGTCCTTCTGCCTGTCAGAAGGCCGGTCGTCCAAGACCTGCGACAGGGTTTTTGTTGTTGCAGCTGACCTGTCTCAGGGTGGAGCGTTTCCTTGTGTGGGAATGCTCCCGGCATCTGCACTGTCATTGACGACGAGCAGGAGGAGGAAGAAGATGCTGAAGTCTTATTGGCTGAAGTCCCGGCCTTAGGCCCTGAGGGTTGCTGGAAGGGCCTAAGGCTTAGGGAGGGACCCGAAGGCCCTTGCCCAAAGAGCTGCTGCCCACTGAGAGGGTAAGGATGGGAGCCTTCACTAACGGCAGGCCAGAGGATGTAAGGCCTGACAGGGGGCAGAGTCTGCTTTCTTGCCAGAGTGCGAACCGGAATGCTTGTCCTTACGGTGAGGAGATTTTGAGCTCAACTCTGACCTACTGTGCTCCTTGTGCTGGTGCTTCCCTCCTGAGTGTTTCTCCTTATGGGAAGTAAGCGACCTGGAGGCTGAGGAGCCGGCCTTTGATGGACGTTGAAGGGCGGTGAGCTGCTGCTCCATAATGTAGGCCTGGAGTGTCTTGTGGCACTGGATGTCCACTGGTTAAATTTTCCGCAGTCTGGGCAGGCGCACCAGTTTTGGTCAGGCCCCAGGCAGAAGAGGCAATGAGAGGATCATCTTTTGCTGGAATCTGCCACCCCACGGACACTTAGATTTCTGTCACTTGTTGAAGAAGACGGAGATGACATAAACTGGTTTGAAAAGACAAATTATTTGAAGAAAAAGGGTACTTCTTGATCTAGAAGACTAAAATGGCAGTCGACAGATGCAACGAGGCGCCAGAGGAGCCAAAGCGATGGGTCGACAGGAAAAGAACTGAGGTGGGGCTGGAGACCGCCTCCTTTACACGGAGGGTGACGTCGCGGACCGACGTTCAGGGGCGGAACCCAGCTGGGTACTGCTGGCTAGACGTTGCCGTGGAGTCCTAGTGCCTGATGGCATAATTCTTAAGGTGTAGCCTGCTGCAGGAGCTCATTCTCGAAGTAAGATCTGAAGTTATGATGAGTAAGCGATTCGCTCCCACAGTGCACATTTGATGACAGGACAACCAAAACTGAGGTAGGCTAGAGAATCAGCAATGGTTTTTGGAAGGTGCACAGCACTATGTGGTTTCACACATCTGCCCACACCAGTAGCTGGTGCTGACACCCTGGCTATAAAGATATGCTCCCATGGGGTGCTAGCACTCTAACAAAGACCCAAGAGTTGGACTCTACGGAGAAGACAGATTCCAGGAAGATCAAACGATTTAACCCACTAAATATTTGTATTTAATTACAGCTTAGAGTGCCACAGTGACTTTGATCTACTGCTGATTACAATGAGTAAACACAATGAAATCAGTCTAATCTGGATCCAATAAAAGGTAAACATGTGGCGGGGACCTCAGCTACGAAGTCAACAACTGTCCTTCAACACACCATGGCTGATTCAGCCCCAGAAGAAACAATGCAAATTCTGGCAGTGAAGATTCAAAGATAGCTCAGATTGGTTGGAGCCCTGGGAGAAAACTGGGTGGAATTAATGGCCTGGTTATGGTGATGGAGGCTGTAGTGGGTGCTTGAAACATGCTGGGTCAGCTAATGTTCAGCTTCTTGGACTCTTAGAAGGCAGTCATCTACTTTTTCTCAAGTAATGGTTAAAAGAGTCATTACTGGGAGACCAAAATGTATACCCCATTACCCTCTGTACATCAAGATGCCTGGCAGTGAGATGATCCCTCGGGCCAGGCTCGTGGTCACTGATGGAGTAGGAACAATGAACATCCTTCTTCTGCTGGTAAAAAAGAAAGATCTTATTTTATCTGAATATATGTTTTCTGGACTTACTATGCCACGAGGCAAAAAAAAAAAAAGAAAAGGAAAAAAAGAAGTTTGATGGAATGCATCCTATTCTGTGAGATGCCAATGTTAGTCATGGGATGATTTTCCCAGCACATCTTTAGAAGGTACACGATGGACAAAAGTTTGTTTTTAATGCTGGAAAATGGTCTAACAGACTACTGCACTAGACTTCTCTATGAAAATGTTTCATCACTGGGCTTTAAAAGTAACAGATGGTGACTATGCTATGCAAAACTGTTGATTGCTTTTGGTTGGATTTCATTTCCGGGGTAGTTCTACCCTTTAGATCGTTTAGGTATTATTCTCATTACTCTGACTGTATCAACTTGTAGTTCTACTAAGTCAATTTGTGCCGCCAGTTACAGAGGTTAAAGTACCTAATATTCCTGTGGGGATTAGAATGTACCAATTTTAATATGTAGGTAGATACAAATGTATATTGCCCTGTGCTCATGGGCTTTCTTATAGCAATGTAAGTATATAAAGTGTTTCTTTTTTCCAGTATGCCCTCCAAATGGCATATCTAATCTGGGAAAAACAAATATTTATTTATTTATTACACACACGACCCTTTAGGCGGGGCCTATTTTTAAAGGATCTAGAGCCAGGATACATTGTAAGGTAACAGTAAGATAAGTACATTATGATAATTACATATATACAAATATACATAAAAACAGACTTGGAATAATAGGCAAAAACTGTGCACTTTGCTATGGGTTGGGAGGAGGAGGAAGGCGAATGGGGTGCAGAACTACAGAAAAGGGGGAAGAGGGACGGTAAGTGGACAACTGAAAGGGAGGTTTCAGTGATGAGGGGTGGTGGTGGTTGCTAACAGGGGAGGGTATGGAGTGTGAGAGAACTACCGGGGGGAAGACAGGGTCAACTACTGATAGCAGTTGCAGTGACTATGGGAGAGAGAGATGCTAGCAGATAGGTTTTGAACTGAGCGAGGGAGTCAATAACCTTGGGGTGGAGAAGTAGTTTCACAGCTTGGTGAATTGGAAGGAGAAGCAGGCCTGGTGCATGGAGGTTTTACGACAAAGGAGTAAAAGGGAGTTATGCAATACTCCTCTGGTACAATGAGAGGAGGTGGAGGGGGTAAGCAATGAAAGTATACCAGGGGATAATTGCCCAAGCATGGCTTTTTTCCCCGATGACCAAAGTGGTGTGATGTGTCCGAGAGTCCAGGTTTAGCCAGCCAAGGTTGTAATAGAGGGAGCATTTGTGCAAGTCCCATCTGAGGTCTAGGAAAAAATCGGCATGTCCTATTCATCAGCCCCTTAATCCTGTCAAGTACTGAGTCACTAGCAGACCCATATACTGGACTCCATATTTGATAAGGCTGAGGATGTAGCCCTGGCAAGGAGCAGCTTAACCTCAGGCAGGAGGGAGCTTCTATGTCGGTAGAGTAGGCCGAGTCTGGAATTTGAAGTTTTGACCAGATAGTCAACGTGCACGGTGTACGTAAGACATGAGTCAAGGGATAGCCCCAGATATTCAAAGGTGGTAACCTGCTCAACGGAGGTTCCAGAGGTAGTGGAGATACATCGTGCGGCTGGGGGAAAGGATTTGTACTGGGAGTGGAATAGCATCGTTTTTATCTTTTTTGAATTAAGCACAAGGAGATTCCTTGTGAACCAATCACTAGTGAGGTAAGTTTGTCATGGATGAGGTTTTAATGACTCACTGTTTGTTCATGAAATCATTAGTAAACAGTAGTAAATGCTGTGGCACTGTCATCATTGCTACATTCTGATGACACTAGTGAAAGTCATGGAAGTCCTGAATAAAGATCAAACATCATGGAATCAATGATGTATGACTGCCATGACAAACTTACATCCCTACCAATCACAGATGGAGGCAAAGTCAGACAAGGAGACATTTATAAGGTCAAGGTTGCCAGAAGTAGCTGTGATGACTGCATCATCAGCATACAGGAGAAGAGTAGCTGCTAGTACAGGCTTTGGGAGTTCATTGCTAAAGAGGCTGAAAAGTAGGGGCCAAGGATAGAGCCTTGGGGGATCCCCATTGTCACAGGCTTGTAGTCTGATAGGGAGGACCTTACTTTACAGCCTGAGATCTGTTATCAGGATAACTGCTGACCCAACTGGTAGCATCAATCGATAATTCAATGTTAAGTAGTTTACTGCAGAGGAGGGAATGGTTGACCAAACTGAATGCTTTAGTGAGGTCTGTGAAGACGAATCTGGCTAGTTCACCCCTATCCAAAGCATTTACATCTGCAGGCTCCATTTGGTTTTCACTGTGCTGTTCTGTCCTGTTTGGATGGTGGTCTGGGTTCATATTTATTTATTTATTTAAGAGATTTACCAGATAAGCATACTGAGCGGGGACTGCTCGTTTCCAGATGCGACCTGGGGTTACATAGGTCAGGAATAGGTACAGAATGCACAGTACATCGGTGAGATAGACAGCAGGTTCAGTAGACATCACAATTGAGATGGAATATAAAACAGCTGAAAGTGGATACAAAAAACAGGGAAAGAAAATTGCCAGTGGTATTGCAACAGATGAGAGTGGATTTATACAGGGCGAGATTTGGATGTCGGTCTTGCTCTACATCATGTAAACTAAAGAAGGCACAGATTTTTCAGTCTCTTCGTAGCTCTTATGTTCCAGTTCTGGTATCAATTTAGTTGCCTTCTCTGCACCCTCTCAACTTGTTTTATGTCTATTTGAAAATCTGATGCTTGGATTTGCCAGCAATATATCATATGTTGGCTCACCAATGAAGAGGCATTAAAGCATAGTGGTTAAGGGCACTGAGCTGCAAACCTGGAGACCTGTGTTTGAATCCCATCAGCCCCACTTGCATACTGTGTGACCCTGAGGAGCACGTCAAGCAACTTTCCTTGTGCTCCTAGGTCGCACCTGGAGACAAGCTCTCTGCTTATATGCCTTTTCTGGTTAAACAATTTCCTCTTTCCCTTTCCTTACCAATGATTTATGCAGCAGTGTGTGATTACTTCTTCAATCTACTCCCGAAGGAACATTTTCCAAAGTGGCCATAAATGGGCGAAGTGCTGCAAATTCTCAACACAACACACTAATCTGGGACCAGGCAAGGCTTCTCTACCCAAACTGCCCTACTCAAATTTCATAACCTCATTGCCACCTCTTGGCAGAGGTGAATTATTTATTTGGAGACTTTTCATTTATCTAAGGTGTTTGAATGTGTAACACTATTACTTTATAAATTATCATTGCTGGACCTTGATGATACAATGACCACTTGTTCAAGTCTTGTTTGAGGAAAAACAGTTTGTTAAATAGCAGGTAGGCTACCTGCCTTTCTTACAAGGAGTTCTCCAAAGTTCAATCCCCCTTTTTCTGTTCTAAGTTTTCCATTATTTGACTACCCACAATTCAAAACAAATTCCGCACCAAAATGTACGTAGATGACACTGTTGTTTTTTTTACTGATGAAGTGATTTTAAAGGCCAAAAGCGTGTTGAAAATTATTTCAGTTTGCATCACAAACATTTTTCAACAAACAAACAGTTGATGCATAGTAAAGATTGAAACCATGACATTCTGGTGACTAATACTAATAGACTGAAACTATGTAATTTGTCTCACCTAATGGACTTAGGTCCTCGTCAACAAATCCTTACAGGTTTAAGACTCAGGTAACTAAATTCAAATACCCTACATTTTTTGAGAAGTGTCTGTGATATCTAAACATATATAGCGTTAAGTACAAAGCATTTTCCATAGACTAGCAGCTTTATAAGAGCCAAAAGTAAACAGGCATTTATTTATTAAACGTTTCACCAGGAAGACATATTCAGCAATGTTGCTCCTTTCAGAATGTGTCGGGGTGGGGTGAGTGCAGCAGATAAACAATTTAGATGCATTAGGCAAAAAACAAACAAACAAGTGCTACAATACAAAATGCAGAGTTAAATATACAATATTAAGTGCAGCGCTACAGGAATACATTCAGTTAACAATCAGCTGACATGACAAAGAGCTAGGGTGGTATAGTGAGAAGAGGGGGTGAAAAATAAAATAAAATAGGTAACCAGACGAGAGGAGGGGTATGAAGTCGAGATGGGTAGCATATTGGCAGGGGTAATAAACAGGCAGTCTGCGAATTAGGGGGAGTTACATGTTAGGGTTGTGTACAAGCGCATGAGAGAGGAAAGGACATGGGTTGAAGGAGCATTTCTAATGTTGCTGGAAAGGAAGTTCCAAAACTTGGGCAAGCAGTAGGAGAAGGCGGACTGACCAGTGGTGGTGATTCAGGAGGGGATGGCGAGGGTGCGGGCAACACTGCTTCTCAAAGTGCGAGAAGTTAGAGGTAGTGAAAGTGAGGCCACTAGATATTAGGGGATTGTTCCTAGCCAGAACTTACCAGTGAAATTAGTGCAATGAACAAGACGGTGATCAGTGAGGGAGGAGAGTGCCAAGGAATGGTATAAGGAACAGTGGTGAGTTCGCGGGGGCAGTCAAGGGTGATGCGACAGAAGGAGTGGAAGAGGGTATCCAGCCTGGCTAAGGTAGACTTGGGTGCGGCATTGTAGACTATGTCACTGTAGTCGAATGTTGGAAGTATCATTCTCATAAGAATTTCTCTGCAAGCTGATAGGGGCACGCAATCACGGTTCTGGTAAAGGGAACTCAGCTTGGGGAGCAGTTTCTTATGGATTGCATCCATATGACTAGAGAAGTCAAGGTGTTTATTGAGCCATACCCCAAGGTATCTGAAGGAGACAGTATTTTCCAACATGGTTCCATCTAGTGTGTGGACGGAGGGGATGGAGGGGAGCCTAGACAGTCTCTGCCTTGTGCCAAAGGTCATGGAGACTGTCTTCTTGGCATTTAAAAACAGTTGGTGTGCATGTAGTCACTGCTGGACATTATCAAAGTCCAGCTGAAGAGTGGACTCCACAGATTGGGTGGAGGGACTGGAAGCATACAGAACGGTGTCATCCGCATACAAGTGAATAGATACAGATTGACAGATCGAGGAGAGATTGTTAAGGAAAATGGAGAACAGAATTGGGCCAAGGACTGAGCCTTGAGGGACTCCTGTGTGGATGGGGAGAGGTGGAGAGAGGGAGTCCCTGATCCTGACTGACTGCGACCTGCCCAATAAGTAGGATTTGAACCGGTTAGTGGCGGTGGGAGACAACCCAGCCAATCAAACAGCATCCAATAGGATAGAGTATGAGACAATGTTGAAAGCCTTGGCAAAGTCGACAAAGATGGTGGAGGTGATTAGCCCCTGATCCATTCCAGTAAGGATGGTCAGTGAGCCAGAGAAGGGAAGTGGTTGTGGAATGTTTTTTCCAAAAGCCAAAAGTGTTTACTAGGAATATACCAAAGAAGTAGTTTGCAAGATAAGCAGCATGTGGAATTCATAAAGGGATGCAGAGAGAGAACAAATTTCCAAATTGTTTGGTATCTGTCTCTCTCCAAATCACAAACATACACTCTAAAGCTTTAAACTTACTGTATGCCCTTACATGGGGCAGGAACAAAAAGATTCACCAGAACAACAGCTGTCTGAAAACAGGTTTTTACATATTAGCCTAAAAAATAGCGTATACTAAGGAAACAGTTATTGCAAGTGCTAGTTTAATGGGGAATCACCACAAATAACATAGCATAAGATGAAGATAAGTCCCCATTAGTCTAAACTAGAACTGTCTTTGGCAAGAAACAATTGTTGGATGAGGATGATATTGGTTTCTGTTGCAAATACATCCACTCAGTCTTCCTCCCTCCAGTACAGAGGAAAAGTACAGCCACCAGTGATCCTCAAGAGATGTGATGGGGAACAAACACAGAGCAGCAAAAAAATAAATCTGAAGTTCCATGATACGTTTTCTGCGTCCTCCACCAAAAACATCTGGTATTATCAGAAGACACTGCTTCCTGGAAGACTAAATTAACTTTGAATTGCCTGGTGACCTTTAAACAATTGTTAGTATTCTCGCTGAACTGAGTTGAATCTCTGACCTGATCAAATGTTGCAAATAGTCTCTTAGCTCATCCTTATTCCCGTTCTGATATTTGGCTCACTTGGAAATACTGGCAATAAATTCCAGTAATGCTTTCACATTCACAGGGGATTTGGTTCTAAAGTCAAGAGAATGCATGTTTACCTTTTAAAAAACTTTAACTTTAAAACACACACACACGCGCGTGCACACACACGTCTCTGCACAGATATAATAAGAAAGGCTAGATGTAACAGAAACATAGATCTGATGACAGAAGGAGACCAATGGTCAATAGAGACTGCCAGCACTAAATCACCTCACCCCAGGACAGTGTGCTGCATTGCTATAGTCTGTCAGCTACCCTGTCTGTAACAAAAATGGCTGTAATATAGGGAAAGACTGGAGACAGCAAGTTATTCTTTATAACCCTACACATTTTAAAGCTTTTAACGCATATTAGCAAAGTATATTTAACATAAAAGCCCAAATGATATAAAAAAAAATGTTAGTTTCTGGCAATGATGTAGTCAGCTGAAAAAGCAGGAAATGGGCCAACTCATTGGCATAGTAAAAAGGGCATTCCTCTTCCATGCAGGGGACCTGGCCTTGTGTTTCACGTCTGGGTATCCAAGTGAGGCATGTGGAGACTTAGCACAGACTCTAAGGGACATGTGCTGCTATGTGACTTCTCACCTGTAGCCCATGGAAGAGGGGAGTCATATAGGATTGTATTGCCCCTCCTACATCTCTACTCCTTGATGTCTGATAAGGCATCTGCATGGGCCATGGAGGCAATCCATGCCTTGCCTCATCAGTCTGATATAATGCACTGAATCCTGCGTCGGTACGTCTCCCTGATCACACACACTGGATTTTGTGTCTGACACAGGAGAAGAGTGTAAATAGTGCTGTTAACTAAAAGCTTTTTTCAACTTTTGTATACTGGGGGCAGGTGTTGCTGCATGCCAGCCAATAACTTGTTGACCCCTCATGCACCTCAGTTCTGTTCGCTAGAAGAGAAACAAAGTGGAGGGAAAATAAGAAAGGACTAGAGACTTTCTAGCCCAAAGGGATAGGAAAAGGATAAAGGATTTAAAATAAACAGCCAATCAAAACCCGACTACTAACTTAGAGACTAGTGATTGGGCCTACTAGGTGGCACAAGGGTAGTGGGTACAAAAAAGCCAGAGACTGTTACCACTAACCAGCATACCTCTCAACCTTTTGTCCCCAAATGTGGAACATTGCCTGTGAAAATGTGGAACAAATGGGCAAAATGTGTAACACTTAATCAAATGTTTACCTAAGAAGCTCAAAACACTGTTAAAATGTTGTATTCATGTTCAGAAAGTCTGTTACTAATTGAGTAATATATTTTTTTCATCATTTACTATGGATTTTTGCTTTAAAATGTTGGCTTTGAATGTGGAACAAGTCCTCACAATGTGGAACAGGGAGCTTTTGTGAAGTAAAATGAGGAACGTTCCTCATAATGTGGTACAGTTGAGAGGTATGCTAACCAGACAGAGTGTGGCTAGTGACAGGTAAAATGATAGGGCAGCATCCCTGAGCAATGGCTCTGGAAGAAGTAGCAAAAGGGGAAGTCCAATTTGGATCCTCCACAGGGCCAGCCTTAACTAGGTGCAAACTGGGCCCCTGCACCTTGGGGGCCCATACTTTTTTCTTGAGGAAAAGAAAATAATTTAAAACATTTAAAAATGCCTAAATTTTGTTAGAGATGAAAATGTTTACCAGCAAATGAAAGTGGAAGACAATTGGCTCCGTTACTGTTACAAAAGGTGGGGAGAAGCTTTGCTACAGTGGAAAAGATTAGGTTAAGTAAGTGCTAATGGTGTTAATGACCATACTTTACACCTCCCAGGTTGGCTACTTTCACAAGCAAAGGGCTATATAGACAAGATAACTTGTTTGTAACCTGGACGTGTATCTGAAACAATGAATGATATGACAAAATCTGTTTCAAAAGTATGTGAGCACTCAAAATGGCTCAAAAACCTGATCAGCACAGAGCAAAACCAGATTTCCTCATAGGGACCCTGAAAACCTGATCACCAGGTTAAAAAAACTGACAGGTGGCAACCTTACTGGTGTCCGAGGATAATCCTCTCTATTGTCTCTCACTTACACCTCCAGAAAAGTTAAGTTAACTTGTTTGCAAATCAGAGTCTCGAAAGTGTGTGTGTCCAGTGATGATGTCCTTGTCCTTACAGAAATGAATACGGTAGTAGTACCGTACTTACTTAAGTTCTTGCTCTAGGCTCAGTCAGATTCATTTCCAGTGGTGAAGTCAAATAATTCATTGTAGTCAATGGCACTAATTAAAAGATGCTGGTTAAACTAGTAGACCTGCTACTGCTTTATTAATACAGGACAGGAGGGTTAGTTAGGTGTAAATGTTGGACGTGGGGGGCCCCACAGGGAATGGAATGGTGGGGCCCAGCAGGGGGCTGCACAGGGGCCCAGAATGGTTAAGGCCAGGTCTGATCCTTCATGCCATGAGATGGCAAAAATGCCAAAAATGGAAAATGACATCTTGACTCCCAAGAAGTAATAGCTCCATGTTATAAGATGAGCTTGAGTAAAGTCGAGAGGAAACGCACAACCCTGCTAGCAGTATGGGGATTAGAGAAAAGGGAAAAGAAAAGCAAAGGCATTGCAAAACCAGCAGTCGGGGGGGGGGATGTGAATATCTCCTCTGACTTGCTACAGATGGAGTGAACAATACCCAATGCACAGCAAGAGAGACATGGGATTCCTACCAAAAACTTCCAGCATAAGGAAGAAATGAAAATTAATTCTCACCATAATTCTTGATTCTCTTGGACAAGTCTTCACCATTTATTCATATTGCTGGACTTCAAGCCGAAGGTGCTGGGACCCTGTGGGAGCCAAACACCTTCAGGAGCGTCGGCACCGAGTTAATGCATACGTAGCTCCACGAGGCTGTCTCATGCTGTATAGGTTTCTTTAGTGTTGCCTCAGTACCATTTTTACCGAGGAGGTGCAGCATATTCTAACTAGACAAACACTTAACCTAACAAGGGAATAAGATAGCCCTTCTGACCCATATAAGAAGGGTCAACTAAGAACAGTGTCTTCACAGCTCAAATCAAAACAAGGAGGTGAAGACCAAGAACAGAACAAGTGAGCTTGGAGGATGGTGGGTGGGCATATGAATAAATGACTCAGGCCTAAGAAGATCAAGAATTATGGTGAATACATAAGTTTCATATCTTCCTGGACTTAAGTCTTCACCATTTATTCATACTGCTGGGTAGAGTACCAAGCTGAAATAAATCCCCCAAGCAGAGCAGTAGGAGATGGAGTTCACTCAGGACAGAAGTCTGTTAAGGATTGCCCTGCAAAGGAAGCATGTCGTCTGGCATGGACATCCAGAGCATAGTGCTTAATGAAAGTATGCACTGAGCTCCAAGTAGCCGCTTTGCAAATTTCAGCAATGGGAACAGAGTGTACCCTCTGCCAAGGACATAGCAACTGCTCTGGTAGAGTGGGCATGCTTTTGGCTCCAACTTGACCTGTGCCATAGAGTAATACAGTAGCAGTGGTGAAGGCAGGCCACTATCCAAGCAGCTCTTTGTAGCCTTTAATGCTACCTGGTTGGAGCAGCCAGTAACCATTAAGTGTATTTCTACTCATTTAAACCATAACAGCAGTTAGAACCAGAGGAATCACACTTCACCAGTTTGTTTTAAACCAAGGAGACTTTCAAGGTTAAATATTACCAAAACGAGATAAGGACACTTTAAGCAGAAAGCATTTTGGTAATATTTGACCTTGAAAGGCTTCTTGGTTTAAAACAAACTACAATCTGGGTATTAATAGTTTGTGATTTTCTGAATAACCGTCATAGGCTTCTGAGGAAGGACTTGGTTGGTCCGAAAGTTTAGGCATTCTGTTCTTTTTGTGGTATATAAGTTGGTCCAATAAAAGGTATAAAACCATTTGCTCCTGGATCTACTAGAGCAAGAGGAATTTGATGATTTTAAGCAAGCGTTTCTAATAGGTGATCCTACATTAAGAGTAAAAAACAGCATAGGATGCAGGGAGGATAAAAAGAACAGGATAGTTAGTTTTTTTCCCAGGAGCAAGCATTGAGGATCAAAGAAGCAGAACACAAAAGGTAGTGAGAGGGTTTGGTAAGGATCCAGAGGTTGTACTGCACATAGAGATAAACTATGGTGAGAGTATAAATGTGGACATCAGATGGGATTTGGAAGACCTGGGGAGGGACTTTAAGGACAGGGGAGTAAGGTAATTATGTTGGAGATTGAGACTGATAACATGATGGGACTGTTGAAAAAGGGAGCCGCACGGAGACAGCAGGTGGCCAGTCTAGCGGAGTGGGGAGGGCACCGGCTGTAGGAGACTCCACAGACTCAGACCCAAGCCTTGCTGACATTAT
Source organism: Neoceratodus forsteri (assembly GCA_016271365.2). NCBI lineage: Eukaryota > Metazoa > Chordata > Ceratodontiformes > Ceratodontidae > Neoceratodus > Neoceratodus forsteri. The sequence goes on from JADMNL010000024.1 coordinate 350,622,517, forward strand.
GCAGGCAATATAAGTGCAGGACTTTTGGGTGGCGATTCAAGAGTTTCATTCATGACTCACAATGTCCCAGACACAAGCACAGATGACCCTAACTGAGGGAAAGGATGCAACTGCTTGATCAGTGCAGGCCACTACAGTTACCACTGGACTAGTCAAAGCAAACAAAAGACTGGAAGCCCTCAGTCTTTACCCAGACTTGGATACCAGTAGCTTCCATATACTTGGTATTGTATCACACAGCTTCTTGAATTGTCCTTCTTTGTTTGCTTGAATAAAGGGACCTGGGGGTAATCATATCAGACGGCCTAAAGGTGGGCCAACAATGTGAGAAGGCAGTAAGGAAGGATGGGGGGATACTGGGATGCATAGGAAGAGGCATCACCAGTAGAAAACAGGAAGTTGTTGGCCCTCTGTACAGACAGTTGGCAAGACCACATCTGGAGTACTGTGTACAGTTCTGGAGACCCCATCTCTGTAAAGACATAGATAGGGTGGAGGCTGTCCAGAGGAGGGCAACCAAAATGGTGCAGGGTCTGCACCAGAAGACATATGAAGAAAGACTAAAGGAGCTTGAGATGTATAGCCTCGAGGAAAGGGGGGCATGATAGAAACTTTCAAATACCTCAAGGGAATCAACAAAGTCCAAGAGGGTAGCATCTTTCGGAAAAAGAGATGTGCAAGAACAAGAGGGCACAATTTGAAGATAGAGGGGGAACGGCTCAGAGGTAATGTGAGGAAGTATTTCTTCACAGAGAGGGTTGTAGATGCATGGAACAGCCTTCCTGAGGAGGTCGTAGAGTCAAAAACAATGGGGGCATTCAAGAATGCATGGGACAGACATAAGGCAGTTCTAGTGGGGGTAGGAGGAAGTAGGCTGTTGCTTAACTAGGATCTACAGCTTATCAGTTAGGTAGGGAAATGGGCAGACTAGGTGGGCCATGCGTCCTTATCTGCCAAATTCCATGTTTCTATGTTAAAGCTGAGTTTCAAAAAAAATAGATTGAAGCCCTCAAAAACAGATGAGGTTCTAGCATCCAAGTACTGGGACTACCAAAGCTACTGAATGGTGAGGAGATTAAAGATTTTCAAGATTTTTTAAATTTAAAACAGGAAAAGTGTAACAAGATCAATTGAGCTTGTGCTCATTTACAATGGCTTCCTGAAACAATCAGTAGAAAATGTTTCCATTACAAGCTACACATAATAAAATAAACATAAATAAATAAAATATTTGCAACATAAAATAACAACTAAGTTTAAACTACAAGTGCAGCCTTAAGGTGATGTTGACAGAAGTTACAACAGACCAAGTAATTATCTTTAAACCAATTCTTTATACTTTGCAATAGATGGCTATGTTTGCAGAGAAAGAACACTTGGATCCCTACTGAAAATCTGCAGAGCATACAGGATCCACCTAAGCGAAGAGAGAGCAAACAGATGGCCAACAGACTTTCCTGATAATATCAGACCACCCACATGAATGAGAATGGGTCCTGAATGAGAACCTATTATTTCTGAACATCTGAAGACAAAAAAATTTCAGGCAAACACCACCCTAGATGGAGGGGAAAAAAATGATGCTGCTCCTTCTTAGTTTCAGTCCAACATGGTGCTTAGTTAATTAAGGGTGTCACAGTCGACAGAAACGCACAACTCAAACGCCTACTGCAGTCTCTCATTTAGGCGTTTTACTTGTCTTTGAATCTGAATCTAAACTGTCCTTTTTTCCTGATCTGAGCTTTGCTACCGGAGACTGGAGGAAGCCCTTCGATGCTTTAAGGACAACTCTCTGGATAATTCATGTTCTACGCTTCCCAGCCTGGCTCAAGGTCATGTACACTGGCAAACATTGCAGGTTTCATGACCCTCGCGACACTGGGAACTTGGTCACAAAATTTAAAACTGATGCTGGCACGCAGGTGGAGCCAGAGAAAGGCAGGCAGCCTTTCTCTGGAAAGGAAGGCAGCTGCAAAGGCCAACAAAATGCTGGGTTGTATTGCAAGGGGTATATCCTCGAGGAGGGAGGAGGTGATTCTGCCACTGTATAGGTCACTAGTTAGACCGCACCTGGAGTACTGCGTGCAGTACTGGTGCCCTTATCTGAAGAGGGGCATTAAGTTACTGGAGGGGGTGCAGCACAGGGCGACAAAGATGATCAAGGGGCTGGGGGACTTATCATATGAGAGGAGGCTGAGGGAGTTGAACATGTACTTACTGGAGGAGAGGAGGGACAGGGGGTACACGATTGAAACCTTTAAGTACATGAAAGGAATAAACAAGACGGGTATAGAGGGGCTGCTCAAAGTAAGGGAGGGGAGGGACACCAAGGGCCATGATATGAGACTAGAGGGAGGAAGGCTCAGGAGGGAGATGAGGAGACACTTTTTTACAGAGAGGGTGGTGGCTGGGTGGAATGTGTTACCTGCAGAAGTGGTATCCAGTAGAACAGTGGACTGCTTCAAAAGGGGATGGGACAGGACAAGGGGGAGGGTCAATGAAGGGGAAGGGTGGAAGGGAGGGTCAGCTGCAGAATAAGTGGTACTAACTGCACATTCGAGCAGACTTGATAGACCTCTAAGCCTTTATCTGCTGGCAAATTTCGTATGTTCGTAGGCAGACTAAACAGATGGGTCAATGAAGTGAACTGTGCGTATGGGGGGCCTATAATAGTTTGGAATGCTAGAGTAAGGAGGGAGTGAGAGACACCAGGGTAAGTGGGCTGAATGCCCATTTGAGGTGCATCCTCTCTTACTGTATATACTGTTTGTACAGGATGGCTCATTTAACTGATTCTATGGTAGTTACGGTAAAGCAAGGTAGGGGCAGTGCAAAGCAAGGCATTTTATATAGGCCCCATCTAAATGTCTTGGAACACTTCACAAATATTACATACAGTCATATATCAATTTAATCAAATATTAAAATAATACATCAGATATTAATATAAAAACACAAAGACTGTATTCTATTTACAAAGTCACTTTATAAGCCAGAGTGAACAAAGAAGTTTAAAGCCCTATTTTAAACTCCTCCACCAAGTTAGCACTCCTTAGTTGCAAGGAGAGTTCCACAAAAGCTGGCTAGCCACAGAAAAGTTTCTTTCCCAGAAGTTTCAAAGATGCCCTAGAAACAACCAAGAACATGCCTTTCGTGGAGTAGGGCAGATGTTTAGGAGCACACCAGCCTAACAGGTCTTTTAGGTGGTATGGCCTCAACCCATTTAGGGCTTTGTATGTTTTTATTTTTATTATGCTTTTTGTGAGCTTCCGTCAACAACACTTTCGAGGTAACCCTGGGGTCACCCGCTCACAGTGCCCCCTGGATTATCTCCCAGGGCGGAGCCTCCGGGGCCTTCCCACAGCCCCGTCAGATCTCTGTCTGGGTTGTGGCGGGGACCCAGGACCACTTACAGGTGCAAGGTGCCACTGTGCGTGCAGAAGGATCTATTTTTTGTTCATTTTTCCTCAGGGGTGTGTCTGACTGGATGCAGCGGCATAGCCACGCCACGTGTCCAACACACCCCCAGCCAAGCACCAGCTGGTGCTCTGGTATCAGTGCATTACGTGGTCACCCAGGAACCCTGAACCGGAGTCACTTAACCCCCTCGCCCCCTCGGAGGCAGAGAATGTGCTATGGCCACCAATCTACCTCCTCCCCCACGCCTCGAATAACCCAAGTCTGCTCCTGAACCGTCAGCCACACAGCTGTGTAAATTCAACTGTGCCAGCGGACTGGCAGGGATTTGTATGTTAATAACAAGATCTTGAAAGTTTTATGTCACCTGTTATCTGTATTTTATATTTTAGTATTTGAAGAGATAACAAATCTCCTAAAATGGCATTGACAACTAGTTAACACTCACTAGGTCTCACCACCCCAGGCCTACTGAGGTTGTGTGAGATGCCATTTATTTATTTATTTAGTTTTGTGAATTCTGTTTAGACACCCTGCGGCCCGGGCATCCTTCCAGGGTACTCACTCGGCAATGCCTCTACTCCCTACCTGAACCCTCTCACCAGTCCCCCCCCAACACTCAGTCAGGTCCAGCCCCCCAGATCACCTCCCTGAGGGAGTGCCCGCCTGCCTGTGTTGGCCTTTCTGAGATTAGAGGGACCTACCTGGTGTCAGGTCGGTACTGAGAGTCCTCTGGTGCGCTGGGCCGGTGCTGGGATGTGGGTCTGCCCTGTAGTCCCCTTCATCTCCACAGTGCCGCAGAGGAATCTTCTCTTTTGTACCCCTGCGGAGAGTGGACGTGCAATGGTGTCCATGGGTGTTAAGCACCGATGCCTGCCGACGCTCCACCCCCCAGCTTCCACTTTGCACCGCAAGTTCCATGCTGCCCCAGCCACCACCAGGAGTCACCCTGCAGTGGCACAACCCTAAATCCCTCCCTGGGGTAGGGAGAGCAGTCCTCTGGATGCTCGATCCCTTCCCTCCCCTGCTGACCCCTGGCGGCCTGAGTCCATTCCCGAACCCGGGTCGCCAGCATAGCGCAAGGTGTGGTGTCCAGCACCTCTACCCTCAGCGCCACCGGGTCGGTGAGATGCCATTTATTGACTGATCATGATCATGGTGAGCACAGTTTACGTTTTGTACTTTTTTCCTTTTGTAAATCTTTTATCGTTTCTATCACAAAACCATTTAAACACCTTTTATATAAATCAAACATGACATGGCCAGACTTAAGATAAAGGGGATACACAACAGCCTACCTTAAAATGTGCAATTTATCTCCAGGTATGAGGGGGCAGAGCCATAACTTATGACTGACAAAGGCAAGAGTGTTATGAAAGTCCTGTCCCTTCACAACTGGAGACAGATTATAGTATTTTGTGTGAAACCATTAAGCATTCTATTTATACAATATCAGTTTAACAGTTGTAACATTAATCAGCTTTTGTGTTTAGATTTTACTGGTTTTCTATTATTTGAACTGCTGGCTTCAGTACTACACAGCCTAATATTTTGTAGCCTCACAGAAAGATAGAAACATAGACTCTGGCGGCATATAAAGACTGCTTGGCCCACCTAGTCTGCCCGTTTCCTACCTATTGGATAAGCTGCAGATCCTAGTTAACCAACAGCCTACTTCCCTACCCCCCACCAGAATTGCATTATGTCTGTCCCATGCAATCTTGAATCCCCCACTGTTTTTGACCCCGACCTCCTCAGGAAGGCCGTTCCATCATCCACCACCATCTCTGTGAAAAATACTTCTCACATTGTCGAGCCATACCGCCTCTATCTTCAAATTGTGTCCCCTTGTTCTTGCATCTCTTTTCTGAAAGATGCTACCCCTTGGACTTTGTTGATTCTCTTGAGGTACTGAAAGTTTCTATCATGCCCCCCCCTCCAAGGGTATACATATTAAGCTCCTTTAGTCTCTCTTCGTATGGCTTCTGTTGCAGACCCTGCACCATTTTAGTTGCCCTCCTCTGGCATGCCTCCATCCTGTCTATGTCCTTGCGGAGATGGGGTCTCCAGAACTGCACGTAGTACTCCAGATGAGGTCTCACCAAGTGTCGGTACAGAGGGATAACAACTTCCTGTTTTCTACTGCTGATGCCTCTCGCTGTACATCCCAGTATCCCCCCAACCATCCTTACTGCCTTCTCACAATGCTTGCTTACCTTTTAGGTCATCTGATATGACAACCCCCAGGTCCCTTTCCATTTTTGTTGTCGTTAATACCCCCCCGTGTACTCTTCCCCTGGGTTTTTGTTTCCCAGATGCATTACTTCACACTTCTTTGCATTGAATCTAAGCTGCCATACTTTTGACCATTCCTCCAACCTTGCCAAGTCCTTTCTCATCCTTTCCACCCCTCCTTGTGCATCAACCCTGTTGCAGATCTTTGTGTCGTCTGCAAAGAGGCATACTTTTCCTTCCAGTCTCTCTGCAATGTCACTTATAAAGACATTAAAAAGGACCAGACCCAGTAATGAACCCTGTGGTACCTCACTAGTAACCCCCCTTTCTTCGGAGTGGACTCTGATTACTATTACCCTCTGTGTCCTGTTGTCCAGCCAATTTTTTACTCAGGTAACCACCCTGGGACCCACTCCCAGGCTGGCTAATTTGTTTATTAATCTTTTGTGTTGGACTGTGTCAAATGCCTTGCTAAAGTCTAGGTTGGCCATGTCCACAGCCCCTCCCTGTTCTACTACTTTGGTCACCCAGTCAAAGAAATCTATTAGATTCATCTGACATAAACTTCCCACTGTGAATCCATGCTGCCTTGGGTCCTGTGCCCTGCTGGCCTCTAGGTACTCAGCAATTCTTTCTTTCAGAAGTGATTCCATCATTTTCCCTACCTCTAAGGTCAAGCTAACAGGTTTGTAATTTTCTGCCTCTGCTTTGCTCCCACTTTTGTGAAGGGGAATCACACCCACCCTCCTCCAGTCCTTCGGTACCACACCATCTTCCCATGATTTGTTAAAAAGGGTAGTCAATGGTGTCACTAGCTCGCCCCTTAGTTCTTTTAGAATTCTGAGGTGAATGCCGTCAGGCCCCATTGTCTTGTCCACCTTCAGTTTTAGTTCTTTCAGAACCCTTTCTTCTGTGAAAGGACTGGTATTGACCCCCCTATCCAGAGTGCTTCTATTGATTGGATTAGGTACCTCCCCCTCCTCTTCTTTTGTGAATACTGAGCAAAAGTATTCATTCAGTATCCCTGCTTTTACTGTCACCTCTGCCCACCCACCCTCCCCTTTATTAAGCCTCACTATCCCTCCCTTGGTCTTTCTTCGCTCCCTAATGTACCTATAAAAGGTTTTATCCCCCTTCTTAACTGGGTTGGCTATTTTTTCCTCCACTTGGCATAGAGGTTGTACCGGATATACTGGCCATCACAAAGACTGGGTGTAGGGGATTTACCCCTTTAGTTTCCCCCAGGCTGTGAAATCCAAACCCCGAAGGGATGCTGGCATCAGGACACAGGTCCTGGCAGGAGAGTGCTGATGCATGCTTTCCCAAATGCAACTCAATGCCCCCCTTCCTCTATCTTGTCAGCTACTGCACCACCAGTACTCCTAGAGGTGGCAGTGGTACTGCAAGGCAGTCAGTCCACCCTACCCAGAAGAGAAAGTGTTCTCTGGGACACTCAATGTACCTCTTTTGGCTGGCCCTGATGACCCAGGCTGAGAAATAAACTTGTTATTCACTGGAATGTTGCAAACAGTGTTGCCTAGCAACAAGTGGCAGAACAAAGTAGAGCTCTAAGTTCTAGTTCAGCACTGTTTGCAACATTCTAGAGTGAATAAAAAGTATATTTCTTGATGCCTTATGTATTGTCTAGTTTATACTATGGAATACTTAATGCCACTGTGATGAGGCTGCAGGAAAATAAAATACTAATCACCCCAGAAGAGAATAATAATTTTTATTCAACCCTGTTATTCTTCCTTCCCATGGTATAAATCATTCTTCATTTGTGGGCCATCATGTCCCCTAAAACATAAAGTATCACTCATTATGATAAGGGAAACCATGAATAATTTTTCAACAACTGTTTCAATACAACAGGGGCTAGGTTCTTTTCTTCTTGACCATATACTTTCCGAAGTTATTCGGTGACCATATCCATCACCACACTTGGCTCCATGTGCTTTTACTGAATTTGTAAGGCACATCTCACCTGCTGCAGATAATGGGGTAGATTTTCAAAGCCCCTGCTAGTGCTGCGGCTGCAGGAAATAATCGGCACAGGTGGGTCTCCACTTGTGGAGCCGCAGTTTTTCCCACAGCCATGGTATTCTTAAAGTGGGAGCCGGTTTATGACTGGCTCCCTGATTAATGGCAGCTTGCAGCTGATTCTTTGGTGCAGCTGTGGGGAAAAGTTATGCCTGGTGGGATCAGGTGTATGTCTCTCGCAGCTGCACCAGCTGAAAATATGGAACTCCCTGAAGTGTGGAGATTTCGGTCTGCAGTGGCCATTGTGAGCACAATTTAGTCCGGGACAGGCTGAAGATCCAGCCCAATATTTGCAGCAGGCAAAACAGATCTGTAATGTGGACATACTACATTTATGCCATCCTGGTCTGTACAGGCCTAGTGCACCCACCTGGTAGTCCACATTACAAAAAAAAAGAGGTTCCTGCCAAGCTCCACTGAGGGAAAGCCAAAAGAATTTAGCAAATGGGCATTCATTCAAGAAATGCAATTGTGTTTCTAGAGTATTCCCACTGCTAATTCTCATGCAATACCTTTCTCCTACTTTCTTATATTTAAAAAAAGAAAAAAAATACTTAACATTGTAATATTGTTTCTTCCAAGGGATTCTTCACTATGCTTACTATTGCATTCACCCTGCAGGTCTGAGCTATCCTGGAGCTTAGAATTGTATGCTAATTAGAGAATCTTAAAATGAAATTCAAAACTCTGCTGTGTGCCTCATGCTCATCTCAACACTCTAACAGCAGATTTATTTCTCCAGCTAGGGTGAGCATTGAGCACTAAACTAGCTAAACCTATACAAAAATAGAAAAACAAACATTTACAGTCCCTGCTGGGTCAAAAAAATGGCAGACCAAAAACTGCAACAGAAGCACCCAAAACTCGACTGTAGTTAATGCCCAAAGAATGCTCAAGTGAAGTAAAGACAAAAAGAAAGCGGATTCTCGTAGAACCTTTTCCAGGTTCTGGAAGGGGAGGTGGGGTGGGTGAATTAAGCACAATGAGGGATCCCTTGGAAGAAACAATATTACTACAGTATTTTTTTCTTCAAACCCCAGGAATCCCTCATTATGCTTAGTATTGCAGACTACAAAGCAGTACCTTGGGAGGCTGGGTACAGAACCAATTTATGAAAAAAGTTCTGCAAGACAGCAGTACAAAATGTGGCATCCCTTCTGGACTGCACATTCGGACCACAGTGCCCTGAGAAGGTGTGCACTGTTTTCCAGGTAGCTGCTTTACAGATTTCCAGCAAGGGGATATTCCTTGCAGCTGCCACAGAGGTAGAAATGCCCTGTGTTGAATGTGCTCTGAGGCCTTGCAGTGATAGCTTGCCAGGTTTGATGTAACAGAATGGGATGCAAGAGACTATCCTACGAGCAACTGATCACTTGGGAGCTGGCTTACCTTTGCCTCACGTGACAAACAACTGTGAATGGGATGACCTGGCTTCTTTAGTGTAGTCCAGGTATTAAATGGGCATCCTCTTGACATCCAGACTGTGGACCTCTGCTCTCCAGAGCTGGATTCTGCCATAAGAACATTGGAAGAGTAGTGGACTAGTTCAGGTGAAATTCCGACACCACTTTAGGGAGTAATTTCCTGTGTCTTTAGGCTACCTTGTCCCTGTGAAAGATAATGTAATTTGGCTCTGTGCAGACAGCCTGTAACTCATACACTTCTGGCAGAAATCATGATCATGGGAAAACTGTTTACCAAGTAGCACACTTTAAAATAGCAGCAACCAAGGCTCGAAAGGAAGGTCCATGAGCTCAGCAATGCACAGGATCAAATCCCATGGAAGGAATGGGTCCCTGACAGGGGAATGCAGGTGCCCTTTAAAGAATTTTCTGAAAATAGAGTGTGAAGCCATTGTTTTCTCTTTTACCTGCTGAAACATTATCTGAAACTAGTGCAAGATGCACCTTAAGGGTTGAGGCCTGAGGCCCAGGGACTTAAGGTGGACTAAGTAGTCCAAGATTGTGGGCAGATCTGTTTGTGAAGGACTGAGCTGCTTTGAAGAATATCACAGGGGAAAACCTTTTCCACTTGGAAGCATCATTTTTTTTTGCTGGTTTCCTGGAAACTCTGAGGACTTGCAAAACCTGTTCAGAAAGTTTAAAGTAAGAGAACTCTAGCTCCTCAAGAACCTTGCCTTGGGGCAAGAGACCTGAAGTCTGGGAAGGTTATCCTCCCGTGAGACCTGGTCTGCAGGTTGTGCCCCAGTGGGAGGCAGATGGGATGCTTGTTTGGGGGGACCAGAAGAAGGAAGTATGAAACCTGCCTGGCTCAATCTAGGGCTATTAGGATCATGGTTGAAGACTGGCTCCTCAGCTTCAGGAGCATTCTCAGCAAGAGAAGAAGGAGAAGAAAGGCATACAGAAACCCCACTGTCCAGTGTAGAGTCAGGGCATCTGATGGGTCCAAGCCCACTGCTGGAGGCCTGTAACAAAACAGGGGAAGCTGATGTTTCACCCAGGATGCAAACAGATCTATTTCTGGTATACCCACCTTGTGGGCGCTGATGCCAGCACCTACTGGGTCAGGGCCCATTCGTGATCTCCCTGACTGATCCTGCTCAAGGTGCTAGTACATTGCCTCTCCTTGATAGGTGTACTGTGGACAGCTACACCCTCAGGGCATACTCCAGGATACAGAATTCATGGCTTCTGAGCACAGCTCAGAAGATCTCGATCCTCCCTGTTTGTTGATGAAGTATATGGTTGTGATGCTGTTTGGTCTGATCTGGACAAGCTTACCAGTGAACTGGAAGGGAAACACCCCCACAGTCAGGAGCACTGTGCTGAGTTCCAGGAGACGTATGTGATCTTGTGTCTCTTGTGCACTCCATGTCCTACTCACAGTTAGGTCCTCCAGGTGGGCACCTTAACCTAGGAGGGAGGCATCTGATGTGGGAATGACTGAGGGAATTGCTGGAGGAAGGAATCTTCTCTGTAAACTGCATTCCCTCTTCCACAAGGCTGCTGTGATAGAGGCACCAATTTGGATAGGTGTCCTACCTCCGAGGCCAATGGTCCTGTAGGTGATACGGAGATGGCTCATCTGGAATCTGGCACCTGGTACTACTGTTGTGAGGAGGCCATGTGACCCTGTAGCATTAGAAAAACACCTTACATGCCTTGACTGGCCTGCTATGAAGGATTCTGAAGCTGAAAACAGATTTGCTAGCAATGCTAGAGGAAGAAAGGCCTTCTCTTGCCGGGTATCTAGCTCTGCACTGATAAAGTCCAGAATTCTGACTGGTACTGCTTGAGACTTGAAGGTTTATGAGGAAGTCCAAATCCTCCAAGTTACTTTTAGTCAGCAATAGGGGGAGTTTGCAGTGTTTTTCCTGAGATCAGCCTGTCATCCAGGTAAGGAAAAACCACCACCCCTTTCTTCTCAAATGTACTGCCATCACAGCTGGGCACTTTGTGAACACCCATGGAACTGAGGTGAGGCCAAAGGGAAGGGCCATAAACCTTAACCTGAGCCTGAGGTATTTCCATCAGGCATTTTGTGCATTTTTATTTAGGGCTAGGAAGTATCTGTAGTAATGTCCCTTGCCCTGTTATGTGGTTGATACTTGTCCCACTGCATGTGTTTGCAGTAATTTCTTCAAACCCAGCTTCAGCAGAATTTTTTTTGCTTTGTTACTGGGGTGTGAGGTTGAAAAACTTTTTGAGTCTTGCAGATTTGGAAATCTTCTGAACTGTAAAGTCAAACTCTGGCTCACTACCCCTAGGATAGAAGTAGTGAACCAGCCTTCTCACTGGCAATGGTTGGAAAATCTGTCCAGGCTTGTTAGAGGCTCTGATTTGCCTGGGGTTCGAGTACTGGACACCTAATTCCTCTTCTACTTCTGCCCCTATAACTACAACAGGCACCTTGTAGATGGTATTCATAGGGGCAAAAGCATGTGAGTAGTATCCTCTACTGTCTTGTAGGGAGTTTCAAACTCATCCACATTTTTCATGTAAGCCTCTGTCTTGCCATCAAAGAAAAAATTACTCACCACAGTAATCTTGTTTCTTCAAAGGGAACACTCATTATGATTAAACTGATGCAGTCAGCCTCCTGTGTTGGACTGCCCAGAGATGGAATTATAGCAAATGATGGAACTCTCAGCTGGCTCATGCCAATTTCAAACTGCTGCACTCTGAGTGCTTCAGATTCTTACATAGCCTAACTGGATATAAGACTCACTAGCTAAAAATAATATTCCTATAAAATAACTTTTATCCTCTCAGGTCAAAAACATTCCAAGAAGTAAACCTAAAAAACTTGAAACCACAAGGGAACTAACTAGTTAAAAAAAAAGTGAGTCTCTAACCTGACCTATATAGAAAAAACACCCTAAAATAGGGATGCAGAACAACTTTCATATGTTCTAATAGGGGGAGGAAGGGTGGGTGCTTTAATCATAATGAGTGATCCCTCTGAAGAAACAAGATTACTATGGTGAGTCATTTTTTCTTCTAACCCCAGGAATCATTCATTATGATTACACTGACGCAGACTACCAAGCAGTATCTTTGTAGGTTGGGCAGAAAACCTACTTAGGAAACAGGTTCGGCAGCACTGCTGTACCAAATCTAGCATCACTTCTGGATTGTAGATCCTGGCTGTAATGCTTTGTGAAGGTGTATACTGTTTTCCATGTAGCTGCTTTGCAGATTTCCAGTAGTGGAATTTCTCTTGAAGCTGCCACTGAAGCAGCTGTGCCCCTAGTGGAATGTGCCCTCAGGCCCAGGGGCGCCTGTTTATCCACTTTACTGTAACAAAACTGTATACATGCCACTATCCAGCGAGCACCTGTACGTTTTGTGGCAAGTCTGCCCTTACCTACTTGTCCATAGGTAAGAAACAGTTGTGTTTGACCTGGTCTGTAAGATTTGGTTCTGTCAATATAGTGGCTAAGTGCTCTTTTGACATCAAGGGAGTGAAGCATCCTTTCTGGAGAACTGGAGTTCTTTGTAAAAAAGACAGGTAAAGTGATGGACTGATTTAATTGGAAATCAGACACCACTTTGGGAAGGAATTATCTTTTGGTCCTGAGGACCACTTTATCCCTCGTGGAATGAGATGTAGTCTACATCTGTGCAGAGGGCCTGTAACTCACTGATCTTTCTGGCTGAAGCAATGCAACCAGACACACAGTTTTCCAAGTGATATACTTCAAATCTGCAGTTGCCATTAGTTCAGATGGAGCATCCATAAGCTTGGCAATGCAGATATTCAGATTCCAGGCTGGAACAGGTTCCCTCAAGGAAGGGTACAAGAGGTTAAGGCCTTTAAAATACTTCCTGAAGACTGGATGAGAGGTCATGGATCTCTCTTTACCAGCTGACAGATAAGCTGAGACTGAAGCCAAATGAACCTTACATAGAAACATAGAATTTGACGGCAAATAAGGACCGCTTGGCCCACCTAGTCTGCCCATTTCCCTACCTGATGGATAAGCTGCAGATTCTAGTTAATCAACAGCTTACTTCCTCCTACCTCCCACTAGAATTGCCTTATGCCTGTCCCATGCATTCTTGAATTCTCCCATGGTTCCTGACTCCACAACCTCCTCACGAAGGCTGTTCCATGCATCCACAACCCTCTCTGTGAAAAAATACTTTTTAACATTACCTCTGAGCTGTTACTCCTGGGTCTCTTTCGATTTTTGTTGTTGTTGTTAAAAATCGAAAGAAACCTATTAGTAATTATATCAGATGACCTAAAGGTGGGCAAGCAATGTGAGAAGGCAGTAAAGAGGGCTGGGGGATACTGGGATGCGTAGGGATAGGCATCAACAGTAGAAAACAGGAAGTTATTACCCCTCTGTACAGACAGTTGGTGAGACCCCATCTGGAGTACTCCCTTCAATTCTGGAGACCCTATCTCCAAAGACATAGACAGAGTGGAGGCTGTTCAGAGGAGGGCAACCAATACCAAAACCTTGAGGGTCAAGGCTTCAAGCCTAAAGAATGCAAGAGTGTTAGGTAATACAGGAGAATGGCTAAATCAGCCCTGGATGGGTCAACGCCCTTACCTGTACACCATATGTAAAACCTCTTCCATTTAGCAGAATATGTCTTCTTAGTGGAAGGTTTCCTGGAACCCCTAAGTACTGTCAGCACCTGTTCTGACAGTTTAAGATTAGCATACTCTAAGTCCTCAAGAGCCAGGCCTTGAGCCTCAGTGATCTGAGGTTGGGGTACAGGATCCTGCCCTGAGAGGAGGTCAGCAGGTTGTGCCTCCTGGGCAGATGAATCGGAGAAACTACTGACAGAGTCAACAGCAGTGAATACCAGTGTTGCCTCACCCAGTCTGGTGCCACCAGTATCATTGTCGCCGGTTGGCACCTCAATTTCAGTACGGTCCTGAATATCAGTGGAAAAGGAGGGAAGGCATATAGGAACTTCCCCGTCCAGTCCAGTGCCAAAGCACCAAGGGGTAGTGTGCCCCTGAGAGGAGGCCTGCAACAGTACACTGGTAACTGGTGATTTTCTACAGAGGCGAAGAGATCTATCTCTGGAGTGCCCCAGCGCCTGAAAATCAAACTGAGTATTTGGGGATTCAGACACCACTCGTGGTGGTCCTGACTTATCCTGCTGAGAGAGTCTGCCAGGACATTGTCCTTTTCTGGAAGGTGTATGGCTGATAGGGATACCTTCATGGAGTATGCCAGGGACCACATCTTCATTGCTTCTGTGCACAGTGGGGCTGACCTGGTTCCTCCTGTTTGTTGATATAGTACATAGTAGTGGTGTTGTCTGTTCTGACCTACACCACTTTGTTTTGAAGATGTGGAGCAAATGCCTGCATGGCTAGGTACACCGCTCTGAGCTCCAGTAGATTTACATGCAACAGGGATTCTTGAGGAGACCATGTGCCACTTGCTATGTAATCCAACATGTGTGCTCCCCAACCCAGAAGGGATGCATCTGTTGTAAGAATTAAGGAAGGTTGTTCCTTTATGAAAGGCACACCTACTCGAAGGTTGTGCTCATCTAGCCACCACTGCAGTGCCTGTAGCAGGCTGTGAGTGACTGGAACCAGTTTGGACAGAGGTTCTGTCCTCTGCGACTAATATTGTCTCAGGTGAAACTGGATGTCTCTCATCTGAAATCTGGAACCGAGTACCACTGTGGTGACAGCTGCCATTTGACCCAGAAGCCCAAGGAATTCTCTGGCTGGTTTGGGTTTTCCTGGCACAAATGAGTTTGCAATCTGTAGAATGCAGTTTACCCTGTCCTGTGGCAGAAAAACTCTGCCCAGACTGGTGTTTAGCTCTGCACCAATGAATTCTAGTACCTGAACTGGTGTTTGCTGAGACTTCTGCTCGTTTATAGAGAAAACCAGGGACCCAGAGTAGATTTTGTTAGTGCTAAGGCCTGCTCTGTAAGCTGCAGAGATGGGTTCGCTACTAGCCAGTTGTCCAGGTAGGGAAAGAGTGACGCCCCTTGTTTTCTCAGAAACTCCACTACCATGGCCAAACACTCTGTGAAAGCCCTTGGGGCACAGGTAAGGCCAAAAGGAAGTGCTGCAAACTGATAATGGCCTGAGGCCAGTCTGAATCACAAGTACTTTCTGTGAGAAGGCCTGATGGGGATGTGAAAATAAGCATCCCTTAGATCTAGGGAGGCTAGCCAGTCTCCCTTTTGTAAAGTGGGAATAATATTGCAAGAGTGACAATTTTGAATTTTGGCTTCAGAATGTGTCTGTTTAGAAGTCTTAGATCCAGGATAGGTCGCCAATCCCCATTTTTCTTTCTTGTAAGGAAGTATCTGGAGTGGAAGCCTTTGCCCCTCTGGTTTAGGGGCACTGGCTCCACTGCCTTGACTGCCAGCAGATGTTTTACCTCTGCTTCCAGTAAAATCCTGTCTGCAGATGTAACTGGTGTAAATGTTCTTGCTCTCAGCTTTGGGAGAGATTTGAAGCTGAGTGCCAGACCCTGGCTCACTACCCCCAGGACCCACTTGTCTGTGGTGATGGTATGCCAATCCTGGAGGTAGTGAGCCAGCCTGCCACCCACTGGTGGATCTATTACAGGGGATGCGACCTGTACCAGCCCATCAGGGGTTCTGAGTGGGTTGTGCCTGAATCACAGGAGAGGGAGAAGCTCTTCTCATAGCTCTCCTGCCCCTTCCTCGAAAATATCCTCTAGGCTGCTGTTGCAGCTGAGAGGCTGAGCCTGGAAAATGGTCTGGAATAGGATCCCCTACCCTGTCTCCCTAGTTTGGGCCCTATAGGATGTGGATGGCCTATCCTTGGAATTACTTCTATAGGTAGCCTTGTGTTCTTCTACCTTCTTCATGCTGGCCTCTGTTTTGTCACCAAATAATAGGTTTTTCTCAAATGGGAAATCCATCGCCTGGCCTGGGTGTCCAAGGTCAGGTTTGTGGCCCTGAGCCATGCAAATCTTCTGAGGGAGACAAATAGTGTCATTAACCTGGCTGCAGAATCATTAGTGTCCACAGCCATGTGGAACTGGTATTTTGTGGCATCTAGTGCAGCTTTTGCTGTATCTTGTAGATCAACTGCCACCTCACCTGGCACCCTGTCAGCCAGGGCTAACACTGTATTCAAGTGCCTTCTGGTATTGCACTGCATAAGCCATGTAGTTGGCCTGTCTAGCTATCAGAGGCAGCCATGTGCCCCTTTACCACTGCATCCATCTTCCGAGAATCCTTGTCAGGAGGATGGGTAGCCAGAGGAATCCTGGCTTTGTTGCAGGCAGCAGCCTGCACCACCCCCTCAAGATCAGGGTTGCTGAAAAGAAAATCAGCTGTGGTCCTATTAAGCTGATATTTCTTATCAACTTTTTTGTCCACTCCTGGAATGGAATTGGGAGTTTGAAATATTTGTAATGCCGCCTTTTTCAAGGACTTATGCATAGGCAGTAATAAACATTTTGTGGGGGCTAGCCCCATCATGTCTAAAAATTCTACTTCCTCCACATCTTCCTCTGTCTCCTGCAGAAGGAGGTTGAGTGTCTCCGCCATGCTTTTCACAAAAGCATAATGTGATGTATAATCCTCGGGATCCCTGGGGGGGAACCGAAAGCTTGTTCTGGAGAAACCTCTCGATCTATCGGTTCCTCAACAAAATCATCATCATCATCCTCACCAAAGGTGGCTTGCGGTTCCTGGGGAGCTGGACCAGGCACAGGAACTGGAGCAGTTGGTGTGGGAACCGGGACTGCAGCTTACAGTGCTTGCAAGACCTGTAAGGCCTTGGCAATGTCCTCATCTGAGGGCATACCAGGTTTGTCTGCTGGGAGCTCCTTAGCCTTCTCAGCCGGAGGTGCAGTGGCATGCTTTTCCTTGCATTTTTCTTAAGTGGAACAGCTTCAGTCCCTGACTCCACTGACCTTTTGACTTACCCTGCTCAACCTTATCTGATCCTTTGTCAGGATCCTTAGCTTTACTGCCATCTGCTATGAATCAGTACAAGTTTCCTGTCTCCTTTAAGGGTCTTGCTCCATTGATGTAACTGCCTGCTACATAATTTATAAATTCTGTTGACCTCATAAGGGGCAGTGGAACCTTCTGTAATGTAACACAGGAGAATCAACTGAGTATCCTACTGTAACTGTTACGTGTTTGTGATGAGAGCTTGTTCTTCAGGAATGTATGGTTTGTACATGTATAAACTCGATAAAAAAAAAAACAATTTAAAAACATAATGTAACGTTTATAGCTGCACATTCTCAAAGTCATTTCATTGTATCATCAGTGTCAACACTGTTCACCAGCTGAAATTTGGCTGCCATCTTGGTGATCCAAGCCCTTCATCTTTAGGATCTAAAAATTGGTAGGTTCTGCCTCCATACAATATACATAATCCTGTTGGCAGTACAAGTGAGTGGACCAACCTCCAATCCATGTAGCCATCATCTGACAGTGTTGAATTACTTGCAGCTGCTCCACGTGGCGAATGACATAGGGAAGAAATATATTTCCATTTCTGGGTGTATTGAGGGTTGATTTATCCTGGCCACCTACAAAATACTGTCCCTCATTGAGATGTCGTCTGTGACAATAAGAATGGTTTGGGGAGCTCACTGTGGCTGCCCTCTTGTGGGATCCTGCATGCTCTGTTAATTTTTGCCCACAGAATATTTGTGTCCAGATTTAAGAGAGTCTGCAGTAAAGTCAGGAGAAAGTCTATCATGTTCCCTCCTTCCTTATTTTCTGCCTTGCTCACCAGCAGCATGTTTTATTTATTTGTTTATTTATTTATGTATGTCTTTGATAACTGGGTGGGCGCACTGATCCAAAGGACCGTTTTCAGCCACGACCCGAGCCACAGCATGGCACATTAAGCAATACAGGTGTGGAGAACAACAGTAAACACAGGCCTCAACATGAGGTGCAGGAAATTACAGAACGAGGGGTCATTACATAAAGTGCAATTACATAAGCTACAAAGTGCCAAAAAAGACCAGCATACAGGTCAAAAATACATAGTCCCAGGCCGAAATACAAGTCACAAAACACAGAGACCAAACATAATTCTCAGATATGATACATAAAGTACAAAATGCATTCAGGTATATGAATAGTGCACAGGCCAACAATCAGATTGGAACTCGGAAATCGAGTATAACGCTTCCCCTTGGCAGATAGCGCTGGGACTTAGAGTAGGGAGGTGACAGCAGCAGCAGCCCAGAAAGGTGGGGGCAGAGGACAGGAGCGGAAGTGGTGAGTGTAGCAAGGATGAGACCAGGTGGGGGGGACGGAGGACAGAGGGATGGAATGCCAGAGATTACCCGGGAGAGCAGTGCCATTTGGCTTCAGACAGTAGCCACTCTTTTAAATTGTTTTTGAAAGAGAGATAGGGGGCAGAAGAGTGGAGGATGGGGAGTCTGTTCCATAGGAGGGGGCAGAGACGGAAAAGGCTTTACTGACCACGTAGAGGAGATTCGTGGAACTACGGGGCTGGGAGGGGGAGATGATACACAGAAGCTCCTAGCTGCCACCTGCCCAAGAGAAGGATGAGTAGGGGGACAGGTGCCGCCTCTCAGAGTACTGTCAACTTAGCAACCATGTTAATGGCCTGCTGGCATTTTCAATGGATTCCAGTTGGTACTGAGGTGTACAGTGGTAGTCGATGACAAAGCTGATTAGTATTAGGTAATGTTAGTAGCTGGGGAAGAATTACATTACAGTCAATGGAAATTGTAACTTGAGTACCTCAGCATATTTCAGCATCACATCAGAAAGCAAAACAAAAACCAGCACCACTCAGGAGGTCCACATAAACTTAGCTTTACTATTTAAAACAATCACTTTACCACGATACAAAAATGCACCAAAGAACGCCAACCACCAGTAACCTTGACTGGTTTCACACTAACCATGCGTCATCAGTAGGCTGTGTTGTGAATGACAGTGTACACTACACACTGCAAGCCCACTGGTCAAGAGGGTCCACCAATGGGCTGCAGGATGTACAGTAGCTGTCAGCCGCAGACAGCTCTGTCGGGCGGTAGCCGTGGTGGTATGAGGGTGGGCTGAGCTGCCCACCAACGAGGGAACATGCAGGGATGGGGAGCCGGGTGGAAGGGGTTGCCTGAGTGGGTGGAGGGGGTGGATTGTCTGCTGAGCTACTGTGGGGTCCTTTGGACAGCCGGCGCTGGTGTGTTTGGCTCAGGGCAGGGAGGCGGGGTTCTGTACAGTGCACTATATCACCGCAGGAAGCAGCATTTCAATGGAGATGCGGGTGGGGAGGAGGGTCTGTACTTTCCCCGTTATTGCTGCAGGAAGCTGGCATTTTAACAGAGATGTGGGTGGAAAGGGGGTCTGTAGTACATTCCCTTTATTGCTGCAGGAAGCGGCAGTCTTACGGGATGCGGAGGGGGTACACTGGACTGCCAGGGTGGGCCGGCTGACGTGTTGCTGTCTGCAGTACAGCAGCCTGCCAGTGGGTGGCAGTCCACATAAGTCTACTCCATTCAGACTTATCCTTGGGAGACGCATCTCCAGATTTACCCCGGAGATCCACCTCCATGTTGGGCTGTGAATGGGGCTGCGCACCATATGCATGGGCACGCCCCCTTCACAACCCGTCCAGATGCACCGCACATCTTTATGGGCGGTACGCGGTGCATCTGCAGTGCATTGGTGCATCGAGGATGCACCGGCACATCAGTCCCCTGCCAGAATCGCACCAGTGCACTAGTTGGGGATGCACCGAGCACATCCCTTTTGTGAATCCTGCCCAACATGTTTAAATTAATATGACTAAAACTTTAGAAAATATAGACAATATGTTGCCAATGAGATTAGTATATGGAAAAAGCATCCTTAAATATGAGAGTCAGGCTACTACACTTAACATGTAGCTAGCCCATGAAGTGCTTTCTACTGCTTTATATAATAATGATTCTGGAACTTAATGAACCAACATTGTATTTCCCAGTACCACAGTTAAGTTTATATTGAAGCCATGGAAGTATGCAACAGCCATCTTGATTCATCATACAAATATATACTGTGCTTTGAACCCAGGTTGCTGGCGTTGCAAGCAAAAACGCTTCCCGTGTTCCAACAAGCTGACCAGGAGTTCTGTTTTTTAAGGACTACAAATTTCTTATCTTTCCAGATATATCCATGTAGATACAAGAAAGAAGAACACAGTTTTTTTCATTTTAAAGAGGAGTTCCTGGAACCTAGTGCATCCTTTTCTGTTCTTGGTGGTAAAATAAAACTTGCTTTTCGATCCAGATCAATATAAAGAGCTACTACTACACTGCTTGAAATTAATATTGGCTTTTCCAAGTAGTCATGTATTACTTCTTTTTTTTTTGCATCATTTGTTTATTGCCTATGTGCCCGACCAGCCACTCCTTCAGGCTCTGTCAAGGAAGCCCCCACATCCCCTCTGAACCTCCTGGCACCACTCCCGGCCATACTGCAGCCAGCACAGGGTAACCCGATGTATCCCTTCATCAGATGGGTTCTTCCCTTCCGGGGAGAAAGTGCCTTCCTGGCTTACCTTTCTTGGCCCTAGGTGCTGCTGAGGTCGGCCCCGGCTGTCCGAGGACTCCATGGATGAGTCCAGATGGCCATCATCTGGTCGACAGGATGCCATTTTTCGTAGTTTTTCCTGGCTTCCCCAAGCACCGCACCACATTTGTAGTGCTCCTGGTCTCCACCAGGGGCCCACAGAGCGAGGCAATCTCCCTAGCTCACCCCAGGAGAGGAAAGCAATCCTCCGGATGCTCGATCCTCTCCCCTGCCCACTTCCGAGTCTGTTCCCAACCCAGGTTGCTGGCGCGGGCAGGTAGGCGCCAGCGCCTCACCCTCTATGCCACCGGGCCGGCATGTATTACTTTTTATATCTGAACTGGCTTTTTCTTTTCTCTTTTGGATAGACAGGCCCCATTTTCCTCCCCCCCTTCTCCTGATACAAACCACTCGGACACCCAGATTTGGAGATAATGGCTGCAGCCAGATGTTTACTGATAACATGCCATGATCATGAACAGGTGAGACTCTCCTCCCTGCCCCCCCAAGGATTGAACAGAGGGAAAGTCAGTCACTCCTTTTTAACCCCTCTCTTTTCCCTCATGAGACCTAAGAAATGATCACTCTGATGGTCTTACATTCTCCACCTCTCGCTATCTCTCTGTCTTCACTTGCTGTTTCTGTCTTTCTTCCCTTGTGTACCTGCAGTTATAAAAATCTATGTGAATCTTTGTGTGAGACTGTAAGTGATACTGGCATCCCTTTGTTTGAAACTGTATATAGTTATACTGTTCAAATCATTGCAAAATGCTATTTGGAACGAAGGGTTATCCTTGAGATGCAGCACAAACTTTTGCAGAGCTGTCAACAGGAGGTCAGTTCTGGGACACCATGTCTATTTGGTTGCACCTGCAAGGAAATTGACAAAGTTCTAATACCTTTCAGGAGAAACAGGATGATGGTTAATGAGCTGAGGTTGCAGTAGTTAATTACCAGGCAAAGACTTATCATAAAAAGGGCAGCAGTCTTTGCTGAAGAGAGACTGCAACTTGGTATTAGATAGACCCTCAGATGAAGGATTTTGTTTTCTGTTTGTACTGCCTTTGTAAATAGTTATACTGAACACTTTTGATTTTTTATTCTACTGTTATTGATAATGATAAAACGTTACTTGAGAATATTATAACTGCTCCTGGTTTTCCTATGCTTCCTGACCTATGCCTTGGCGATAGATGGTGTCGGACTAAGTGGGATACTCTGAGCCAGGCGTTTTGTGCATCAGTACTAGATCTGGTACCAGGGAAGCACAGAAGAAAGGTATGGATTTTGCAGCAGCAAGCCCAGGAGTGATTACCAGAAGAATGGCAGCCAAACTAGCAAAGACAGAAGTCCAAACTGAGACTGTACAGCTAGCACCAGTGATGGAAAAAGAACAGGTAGTGACAGAACCTGAAAGCCTGACTGCTTTTTTCAAATGGTGGGCTATACAACACAATGAGATGGAGAAACAGAGAGAAGAAGAGATGCTGCAACTCGAGAAGCAGGGAAGAAAAGAGATGCAATGACAGGAGCAGCGATGGCTGGATGCCTTGCAAGCTATAAAAGCTGGAGGATCTGGCACAGGTCCAGCAGATCAACAAGACATAAACAACTTAAAAGACATTAACTTACAAAGTTGTGTCCCTTGGATGATGTTGAAGCATACCTGACAACTTTTATACCAGATACCATTTATACCATATTTATACTAGATATTTATATCAGATTTGATACTAGAGTACTAAAGGAACTCAGGGAAGTGCTGGCGGAACCACTGGCTGCCCTTTTCAATGTATCACTAGAGACAGGAGAAGTATCAGAGGACTCGAGGAGGGCAGATGTGGTCCCTCTCCACAAGAGTGGAAGCAGAGAGGAGGCAGGCAATTACAGGCCTGTAAGCCTGACCTCAGCAGTGGGAAAACTAATGGAGTCCTTACATAAGCAGAGGATTGTGAAGTTTCTGGAGGATAGCGGGGCACAGGATCCAAGGCAGCATGGATTCTCAGTGGGACGGTCCTGTCAGACGAATCTTATAAATTTCTTTGACTGGGTAACCAGGGTGGTAGATCAGGGAGGGACAGTGGATGTAGCCCACCTGGATTTCAGTAAGGCCTTCAACACCGTCCCATACAGGAGACTGCTAAATAAACTGGGGAGCCTGGGAGTGGGTTCTACGGTAGTACAGTGGGTTTGGGAACTGGCAAAGGGACAGGACTCAGAGGGTGGTGGTAAATGGCATGAAATCTGAGGAGAGGGAGGTGACCAGTGTGATGCCACAGTGGTCGGTGCTGGGGCTAGTCCTATTCAATGTCTTCATTAGCGATGCTGCAGAGTATCTGGAGGCAAAGGTGTGCCTCTTCTCAGATGACACCAAGATCTGCAACAGAGTGAACACACTGGAGGGGGTGGAAAAAATGAGAAAGGACCTAATCCTATTAGAGGAGTGGTCGGGTGTCTGGCAGTTGAGTTTCAATGCTAAAAGGTGCAAGATCATGCACCTGGGTCACAGGAATCCAAGGGAGGAGTATAGGATGGGTGGGGAAATTCTGGCCACCACAAATCAGGAAAGAGACTTGGGGGCTATCATATCTGACAACCTGAATGTGACCAAACAGTGTGAAAAAACAGTGGGGACAGCAAATAGAATGCTGGGGTGCATAGGGAGGGGCATAACAAGCAGGAGGAAAGAGGTGGTGATGCCACTGTACAGATAACTGGTGAGGCCTCAGCTGGAGTACTGTGTCCAGTTCTGGAGACCACATCTCCAGAAGGACATTGACAAAACAGAGAGTCCAGAGAAGGGCAACGAAGATGGTACATGGACTGCACCAGAAGCCCTACGAGGAAAGGCTTAAGGACCTTAATATCTATTCACTGGAGGAAAGAAGTGAGACGGGAGATATGATAGAGACTTTAAAGAACCTTGGGGAATAAAGAGGGTACAGGTGGAAAGCATATTTCAGAGAAAACTCTGCACAAGAACAAGGGGGCATGATATGAGGGTGAAGGGTGGAAGGCTCAGGAGTAATGTTAGGAGTACTTTTTCACTGAGAGGGTGGTGGAGCCATAGAACAGCCTTCCAGCAGAAGTGGTGGGTACAAAACAACACGGGGTTCAAGAGTGCATGGATATACATAAGGGTACTCTGAGATGTGCAGAGCAGAAATGGGCAGACTAGGTGGGCCATATGGTCCTTATCTGCCGACAGACTCTATGTTTCTATGTAACTTTTGAAAGGGTTGCCACAGCCTGCCAATGACCAAAGCAGCAATCAGGATGGTACCTTACCTGACAGGTAAAGCCCAACTTGCCTACAGCATTATGGACACTGCATGGTCAGAAAACTATGAGCTGGTGAAAAGAGAAATCCTGAAGATATATAATATCTCAGGAAAGACCTACAGGCAAAGATTCCAGTCTCTGAAGCACAACTCAGTTGACAATCCTTGAGAAGCCTTCAACTGACTTAGAGAACTCCTTAGTAAATGACTCCAACCAGAGGGCAAAACAGTCCCACAGATCATGGACACACTTGCAGTGGAGCAGTTCATCAACATCCTGCCTACAGACAGGCAGCTTTGGGTAAAAGAACACCGACTAGAAAGTTGGGAAAAGGCTGTTTGTTTGGCTGAAGACTACCAGATGGCCAGACAGCCGCCACAGCAGTGCAGTAAGAGTCAAGCACTGGTAAGACCCTCTTTTTCCCAATTTAACTCCAAGTCTAATAAGAACTTTGGTGGGGGTAACAAATCTGCACCCAAAAACGTTATTTGATATAACTGTAACAAGCCAGGCCATTATGCAAGAAACTGATGTAGTAAGGAGCGTAATACAGGAGCAGATTTGTCCTTGATAAATTGGGGCAAGTATTTAACAGATCTCAAGGTGGAAGATAAGACCATAAAGGGACTTATAGATTCAGGAAGCAGACAAGCCCTGGTGCATGTTGAAGTTCTCGAAAAGAACTGTGCCAAAGGATCAGGCACTGGTGTCATCTGCATCAGTGGGTACACTCTGTACTATCCCACCACCCAACTGACTCTGAATATTAATGGGGTGTCGCACCAAGTAAAAGTGGGGGTAGTACCCAAATTACCTGTACTTGTGATTATTGGAAATTACTTTCCAGGATGCAGTGAGTTAATCACAGCGGGGACAAAACCTGCAGTTTCAGCAGCCGTGTTGACAAGAGCTCAGGCAGTGAACATCTCAGATGGTGGGGACTCTTTCTTTTGGTGATTTTTATTCAGACTTGTTTGAGCATAGCTCCAAGATCTGAAAGTCTAGGAAAGAAAGAAGAGGACTGAAGAAACAGTGGCAACAAAAGACTGATGGACATAAGGGGTTAATATATGAAAATACTGAAACTGAACAGATAACTGATTGTGATTTTGTTTTCAGAGCAAACTAATGATGTTTCTCCAAGGTTATTTTAAGCAGCTGGGGTGAAACAAAACAGGGTGAACTGATGTTTAAAAAATTTAATGGGCTACTGTACATAGTTTGGTTTAAACCTCAGACACAGGAACATACAGAACAGTTGGTTATACCACAATAGTACAGATCTGAGTTATTACAAATAGCACATGATAGTCCTATGGCTGATCACATGAGGAGGGGTTGCACCCTTGCCAGATTGCTGTACAGATTTTACTGGTCCAGAATTCATGAAGATGTTGCTACCTATTGTAGTTCCTGTGGTGAGTGTCAGAAAGTAGCCCCAGTGACTAAAAAAGACTTGTAACATGGGGAAGAGAAAGGGTTGCACAGGATTGGTCCAACAGCATCAGGTGACCGTTGATTCTTTCTCAAGTAATCCACAGTTGCCTGAGAATTAATCAATGGTAAAGTGCACCCACATTCTGTTCCCCATGTTAGTTTCCTGTCCCAAAACAGTCTTAGCCTACAATTCACGGATGACCAATAGATGGCTGTCAAACAAGAATAGATATGCTTAAGTGAAATTTCTGGTAGTTCTGTCATAAGTAGCTTGAAAACATCTATATGACCGTGTAATGTGTTTTTTTTTAATTGGTCTATTGGCTCAGAAACACATACCCTTTCAGTAACTACACAGTAATGTATGCGATATATGATTTTCCAGATTGCCTCCATGTCTTTTATTAAATATTTGAAAAAAACTACTATAACAGTGGAACCTAAAAACCACAAAAGCACACACCTTGGACCAATGTCTATCAAACCAGAAAGTTTCAAGTTTCAGAGTCTCCTATATTTTTAGTTATCGGATGGCAAAAAAAGGCTAAACATTTTCAAAAACGGAGACGTTTGCATTTTTTGCACCTCTGTAACTTTGCCTCCCCTGAACCGATCTACATGGAATTTACAGGATCAACAGTTCCTGACAAAGAGGCTGTGCTTTCTAAATTTCATGTAAATCAACTGAAAGGGGGCAACGTTATTAATGTGCATTGCTGGCTGTAAAATTCTACAGATGAAGGTGTAAGCCTCAGTGTACTAACATCTGTAGGTTGGCCAAGGGAATTGCATAAACAACTACCGGATCTCAACTCTCCTCAGTATGCATTTAAATATATGCATTTCCCATAATGCACAGCAGCCAAATCCCAAACAGCAAACATAGCAGAAAAATGGAGATGATTCCACAGTTTACAAAACTAAGTCAGTCAAAATGAGCACATATTCTGAAATGTTGATCACATCTGCATGTAATCAGTAATTGTTCACCGTTGCAGTCACAATAGTAAAAACAAAAATTCAGCCTGTACAGCAAGCACTTCCTCCAAACTGGTGCAACCCTTTTTTCTTCCCCACGTTACACATAGGAACTTAAATGTCCTCCCGGAACCCTTTAAACACTGCAGTTTTCACACTTTTAAATTACTTTTTGAACACTTTCACATGGGGAAGAGACACAAACAAAAAGGCAGCTGAACTCTTTCTCTTCCCCATGTTACAAGTGAATTAACCTACTCCAGAGCGTGGGTTTATCTGGGAATTAATCCATGCTTGCCTAGTTGGAACCACTCGGCACCACCCCCAGCCATGGATCAATTCCCAATAGACCCACGCTCTGTCGTGGGTTAATCTTTACAAGGTGCCCCAGGTGCCCCTACCCATGACAGATGTACCTTTTGAGAGAATTACAAAGGATGTGGTTGGCCCCTTAGACAAAAGTAAAAAGGGTAATTGATTCATTTCGGTAGTATGTGACTACTTGATGCCTACAGGCAGTTCCAATGAGTACTGTCACAGCCTCAAAAGTGGAAGCAGAGCTTGCCAAAATTTTCAGTAGAGTGGATACACCTAAAGAGATTATTACTGATCAGGGTAGTAATTTTGGTGCTGCACTGCTGAAGGAGCTGGCTACCAGGTCAAAATGTCAAACGCTTATTAGCGAATGAGAAATTCCCAAAAAGGAAACAGCACAGTACATGACAGCGAGAGGGTGCAATACTGCGAATGGTTCTGTGTGTGGTACTGCACCCTCTCACTGTCCCAGGCAGAGGATAAGACCTCTGTTGGGACGGCTTACTCAGCTGCCGTGGCTCGACAAGATGAGCCACTAGCAGCAAGGGATGCAGGCAGAGCATCTGGGACCGGGTTCCATTCCTGGTCCCAGACACATAGAATCTTTCTTTTTTTCGCACTTTGTGCAATATTTACTGTAACCCCCCCCCTCCGGAGTTAGTTATTTTAGTTGGGGGCTTCAGGGGGCACAGTCCCCTGTAACGGGGTGGGGGTTGATGGAACAGCCACCTGCAAAAAAAAGGCTTATGCCACATGCAAGAAAACACGCTGTATTGGCAGCATGGTATTTGCATGTGGCATAATGTCTTGCGACATTATGACCCTGTGCCAAGGAGCTGTACCAACTGCTAAGTATCAGTACCATAAGAACCTCTCCTTATCACCCTGAGACAGATGGTCTTGTTGAGTGTTTTAATCAAACTCTAAAATGAATGTTAAAAAGGCTTGTAAGAGGGGAAAGGAAAGATTGGGAACAATACTTACCTTATATACTTTTTGCATACAAAAAGTGCAGGAATCAACAGGGTTTTCTACCATTTGAAATGTTGCATGGTAAACAACCTAGAGGGTCACTAGATGTAATAATAGAAACATGGAAAGATAACCCCACTCAGGAAAAATCTATTGCATCTTATATGTGTGCCCTGAGAAAGAAGCTGGCAAAATATGTTGAAATTGCCCATAGTAATCAAAAAGAGGTCCAAAACCAGCAGAAGGCACATTATGACCACAGAGTAAAAGAAAAGGTTTTGAGCCAGGTGAAAAGGTCTTGCTGCTGTTGCCCACTACAGAAAATAAACTGTTAATGAAGTGGCAAGGGCCTTATGAAGTGCTGAGATGTACTGGCACAATTAAGTATGATATTCTGATATAAAAACTCATACCAAGATATGCCACACTAACCTCCTGAAGAAATGGGTTGAAAACACCAAGGCTGCTTTGCTAGTTTTACCAGAAACTGATAAAGAAGGTATTGATATAGCTATGACAGAGTGGAACAAACTGTAACTGCTGATGCTGTAAAGGTGACGTTTCCTTAACCTCCAAACAAACCACAGAAATTCGTAGCTTGGTAAAGACATTTAACAGTACTTTCCACAGTGCCAGGCCGAGCAAAAGGGTCAAACTGTGTAATAGTGACAGGAATGCTCTCCCTGTCTGACAAAAGACATACAGATTACCAAGAGCGGTTAACAGCAGACGTGGTTAAGAAAATACAAAAATGAAAGAACTGGGTATCATAGAAGAGTCAAGAAGTGCCTGGTCATCACCAGTGGTGACTGTACATAAAAAAGAAGATGGGTGTAAGAATCTGCCTTGATTTTAGGAAACTTAATCAAGTGTCAGAATTTGACAGTTATCCTATGTCCATGATAGAGGATTTGGTTGACAGATTGGGGAGTGATAAGTACATCAGTACCCTCAATCTCACCAATGGTTACTGACAAATCCCCTAAGCTAAAGACTCCAGAGACAAAACTGCATTTGCCACTCCTATTGGACTCTATCAGTTCACCACCATGCCGTTTGGTTTACATGGCACATCCGCTACATTCCAGTAGTACATGGATGCAATTTTATCCCCTCACACTGGTTACTGTGCTGCATACCTGGATGATGTTGTGGTATACAATCCAGACTGGAAAAGCAACCTGGAACACCTACGAGCAGTTATCCAATCTATCAAAAAGGCAGGTCTGACAATTAATCCTACCAAATGTGCACTGGGCATGCAGAAAACCAGATATTTGGGATATGTTTTGGGAAATGGAGAAATAAAGCCAACAGTCCTATCCCTAAAACAAAGGAACATGTCAGGTCATTCATTTTTAGGGCTGGCTGGTTATTATCAGAGATTTGTTCCCAATTTTGCCCAGCTAGCTACTCCCCTCACTGAACACACGAAGAAACGGTTCCAGAATAATGTGAAATGGACCCCAGAGTGTGATAAAGCTTTTTGGGCCATTCAATGCTACATTATGTTCAGCCTGTTTTAAGAAGCCCAGACTTTGAGAAACAATTTTTGTTACAGACAGATGCATCAGAGGTAGGCCTAGGTGAAGTCTTGAGTCAGCATATAGATGGGAAGGAACATCCCATTCTATGTATCAGTAGGAAGTTGCATGTCAGAGAGAAGAGATACTCCACCATTAAAAAGGAATGCCTTACGGCAAAGTGAACCATGGAGACCCTTAAGTTTTATTTGCTAGGAGCTGGCTTTGTACTTATAACAGATCACAATCCTCTCTGTTGGATTAGCCAAATGAAGGATAAAAATTCCAAAATCACAAGGTGGTACCTGGAACTACAGCCATTTAAATTTAAAGTGATGCACAAATCTGGGGAAGAGAATGTCAGTGCTGATTTTCTGTCAAGATATGTATCAGGAATTGAGAATTACGAAGGTTGAAAAACCAAAATGTGTGAGTTTAAACTTCACTATTTGCTATACTGCATGTGCACTGAACTGTAAAGGTTATAAGCTAATGTTAGAAAATAATTAAAAGAAAGTTTGGGAAACCTGTTTTTTACAACAGGTTCCCTCTTGGGGGGGGAAGGGTTGGCAGGGTTGAATAAGACCCCATCCTATTTGTTACAGACAGAGTTAAATGCAAGGAACTATTCTCTCCTCTCCTTTTCTGTCTCTTGTCTGTCTGGTTACACAACCAAATGTTCTAGTGAGACATAGGAACTGACGATCTCTGCCTCTCGCTATCTCTCTGCCTTCATCTGCTGTTTCTATCTTTTCTTCCCTATGCATATCCGCGATTACAAAAATATATGTGAATCTTTGGGTGAAATTGTAAGTGATACTGGCATCCCTTTGTTTGAAACTGTATATACTTATACTGTTCAAATCATTGCAAAAAGCTATTTGGAACTCAAGGGGTTAATCTTGAGATGCAGCACAAACTTTTGCAGAGCTGTCAACAGGAGGTCAGTTTTAGGACACCATGTTCTATTTTGTTGCACCTGCAAGGACACTGACAAAGTTCCAATACATTTTATGAGAAACAGGATGTCTGTTAAGCTGAGGTTGCAGAAGTTAATTACCAGGCAAAGACTTGTTATAAAAAGAATAGCAATCTTTGCTGGAGAGAGACTGAAACTTGGCATTAGATATACCCTCAGATGAAGTTCTTTATTTTCTCTGTTTGTACTGCCTTTGTAAATAGTTATACTGAACATTTGTTTTTAAACTTTATTTTATTAAAACAGAGGATCGAAAATCACATTACATACAAATATATTCTGCATAAGGTGTCTGTGTTATGACATCTATGTGAAAAATCAGTTCTCTTAAAAAAATTTTTAATTTTGTTACAGATTAATTTATACATAAAAACTTTAAACAAAGAAAATAGACTTAATGCTGTTGTCCCCTGCTGCATCCTACCTAAATTATTTATTTTTAGAAAGAAAACTCATATTTACGTTAAATTTGCATTCTACCCTCCCTTCACATTATGTACACCCAGCTCTATTATTAGTAATTCCTTCAAGGTTATTTAGTAGACAGACAACATTCTCACCCTCCCCTATGTCCTCCTAGGCTTAGTCCATCGTATTATAAACTAGTTTAATTCCTCTCTCCCTACCCTTCCCACCACTCTACCGATGGGCCAGGTCATAGCAGCAGATATGTTGGTCAAAAAGATGACTGGGGGAATAGCACATTCTACTCGACCCTAAACTTGGGGTGTACATTTCCCATCTGGTCCATCTATTGATGTACTGAGCTTGCCTATGCTGGGTTGCACATGTGATTCTTTCCATCTCCTGTATTGAAGTAATGATATTGACCCAATCACTCACCTTAGGGCTGTTTTTTTGTAGCCATAATTTCATAAGGGCCTTCAGTGCTGCGGCACACAGTATACACCATAAGTATTAGGCTTCCCTTCCCCACAAACATCTTGGCTCAACTCCCAGTACCATGTGCTCCGGGGCCAAGCCCCTCCACTCCCGAAAACACTGCCCTTAGGTGTCTGATGATTTGATCCCAATAGGACCCTAGCTCTGGACACTGCCACAATATGTGGAGGTGCCCTGCTGAATCCTCCCACATCCTCGCCAACAAGCACAGGAGTCACTGGCACTGAATTTTGCCTGAGTCCTGGGGACTAAAAGTACCTGATTCTAACTTTCCACATAAATTTGCGCCATGTTGGGGAGGTTTTGTCTCCCAGAACGCCTCCAAATCCTGCCCAGGCATTTTCCTCTGTGTTTTTCCCTAATTTCTTCTTCCCACTTTGTTTTGACCCTTAGGGCATCACTGCCCTGGTCCAACAGATAGGTATTGTATAGTATGGTGATCACACCTCTTCCTGAAGGAGTGGACCACATTTTTTCAAAAGGTGGGGTGGGGTATCCAGGCCCTCACTCCCATTGGGCTATTCAGATTGCCATTTATCCAATTTCTAATTTAATATATTTGAATCTGTCTTTCAGATCTAGGTCAAAAAGGGCCTGGACTGCCTCAAAAGAGGCTGCAGATCCTCCACTCAACACCTGCCAAGGCGAATGAAACCCTCTAAGTGCCTGGTGCCTAAACCAAGTATCATGTGCTGCGGGACCAAAGCCTTCCTCCCATGCCCACCATCTATATCTCTACATATGTTGTGCAGTTTCACCCCAATGGGTGTCCCGCACTAGGTGTAGTTCCATTGATTATCCATTGAGATGTGTACTGGGGGTGGTAACACATTAGTACCGTCTTCATCTGTGAGGCAATAGCCTGGCAGGCAGGGAACCATGAGGCCCCCTCTCCCTCTGGCAGGTATAACACATTTCTGGAGACCCTCGGCCTCCTGGCCTCCCAGACAAAGGGCAATAATTGCTTCTGCCAGCTCATTAATGTTTGTTGTGGGATCTTACAAGGAACACTCTGTAATAACTATAACAGGCGGGGGAGTACATTCATTTTAGTTGTCTGGACTTGAGAATGGATGGGCAAGGGCAGGAGTGCCCATCTCCTATAGTCTTGCATTAACTCCTTTATGAGGGTTGGGTAGTTGTCCCTAAATAGGATTGATGGGTTTATACCCAGGAACACCCCTAAGTATTTGAGCTTATCCAGCCCCCATCTCATTGGGAATTCTCGCTGGATGTCTGGGGGAACCTGATAAGAGCATGCCAGAACTTCTGTCTTGGTGGTGTTTAGCAAGTAGCCTGAGACTTCGGTAAATTGCTGTATCTGCTTAAATACTTCTGAAAGGGATGATTCTGGGTTACCTAAAACAGCAGAATATCATCTGCATATAAACCTAGTTTATGTCCGACCGCCTCAGATCCACCCTCTTATCCCCGGTTCAGGCGAACTGCCTCAGCCAGTGGCTCAACAAAAATAGCAAACAGCAGGGGTGAACAGGCAGCCCTGCCTCGTCCCCTGCTCCAGCTGGAAAGATCATCCCATATGTCCATTTACCCTCACACAGCCCCTCGGGGTGGTGTATAGTCTGGATAGTCTACGGAACCCCTCCAGGAAGCCTTTTCTGCATCTAAACTCATGATCAGGGCTGGCCTCCCTGTCCTCCTCAGATGCTCTAGGATGTTCACTGCCCGACAGATATTGTTCTGAGCTTGGTTACCTGGGACAAAACCAGTCTGATCAGCATGTATGAGCTGGGGATGACATTCTCAAGGTGCCTAGTCATGATCCAGGCCAGTATCTTATAGTCAGTATTTAATATAGAGAGTGGTCTATAGGAAGTACAGAGCACGGGGTCCCTGGCAGGCTTAGGCAAGACAGCCACAACTGCAAACATCCAAGAGGGCGGGATTGTACTTTCCTCTATCAGCAAGGAGTTATATACTCTACTCAGAATTGGTGTAACTTGGCTCCTAAAGAGTTTAAAAAACTCGGCTGGAAACCCGTCCATGCAGAGGCACTTCCCAGTTTTAATTCTACTTATTTCAGCTCCTATTTCTGCATCTCTTATTGGAGCGATCAGTTGGATGGCTTCTTCTCTCCTAACCTGAGGAGGTATAACGCTCGAGAAAATGAGCTATCCTGTCTGCTTCTGGTGCAGGATCTGCCTTATATAACTCCTGATAATAGTCTGTAAATGCCACCGCTATTTTTCTATATTCGTTAGTTGTTCTTTAGTGTGTGGGTGTCCTATCTTACTTATTGTGGCTTGGCCTTTTCTTTGCCTTGGTCTGCTAGCTAGTAGCCTCAATGCCCCAGGACCCCTCATAGTATTTTGTTTTAAGTATAACAAGTTTTGTTCTACCCTAAAAAAAAAAAAAAAAATCTAGTACTTAATATGGTTAGAAATTATATGTGTAATAAATATAGAGTTCAACTGTTTATAGAATTTTAACATAAATACTTTAATTTTAATTTATAAACTTTTTCTTTTTCTTTAGATGGTATCAACAGTGTAATAACAAGTGGAATACATTGGAACTTTTGGTCTTATTTCAACTGATTCTACTACCTGGGCAGTTTTTCATCAAAAAGCAAATACAGGTTTTTATAATAAGACAATTAAAGGCTAGTTTAGGAATGTATTTATTGTATATATATATATTGTTTTAATTATTGTAGCACTATATACTTGCACTTTAAATTAATGGTTTGTTTTAATGAATAATTGGTTGCACTTTGTAATTGACGCTGTTTAATGATGTCATCAATTGTATGGTATATAAGGCAGTGGCTTTAATGTCACATTAGACCCTTTGAGAAAGGAAATTGGTTCAAAAATGCGTCAGGGCTTGGT
Source organism: Neoceratodus forsteri (assembly GCA_016271365.2). Classification (NCBI taxonomy): domain Eukaryota; kingdom Metazoa; phylum Chordata; order Ceratodontiformes; family Ceratodontidae; genus Neoceratodus; species Neoceratodus forsteri. Next base: position 350,656,439 of record JADMNL010000024.1, read on the forward strand.
ATATGGCACTTTAATAAAATGAAGCACTTTTAGACATTGGTGAAGCAGTCCTTATATTCTGTTTTTTGAGTGCGGGATTTCTTTTGTAATTTTGTTCTACCCTATAATCCAAAATATTATTAAGTGCTTTCCTATGCGTTTGTAACTCCTTTTCCTTAGATGCCTCGTATTTCTCTTTCAGGGAATTTTCTAATTCCCTTATCTGAGCCAGGAGGACCACCTTTTTGGCCTCCCTTTCTATTGTATCCCATAATATGGAATGGAGATCTCAGGGGAATCATTTATTATTAGTGCTTCTTTAATCATTTCTTGGACTGCTTTTTGAGCATCTTTACCCTGTAAAAGGGATAGATTCATTCGCCACAGGGATTGGTTCACACTTTGCCCCATTTGGAGTTGCATTAACAGAGGACCATGGTCCGAAAGATAGGCTTCCCGTATCTCTACCTTTCCTGTCTGTAGAGTATATTCCTTGGGCACAAAAAAGTAATCTAGTTTGGAATGTACTTTATGTAACGAGGAAAAGAAGGTGTAATCTCTCTTCTGCCCATTAAAATCTCTCCAGGCATCCACATAGCCTATTCTCTAGCAAGAATTTGCTTACCCTAGGCCACTCTCTCTATTAGACCTTGGGACATTGAGGTAGAATCTGTATGATCGCTAATGCCAGGTTTAGGTCACCTCCTATTATCAGCATTCCTCCGCCCACTCCAACAGTCTCAAAAACAGCCTCCTGTAGAAGCCATAGTCTGAGCTCGGGGGGGCGTAAAGAGAAACAATTGTGACCATCTGCCCACTGTATAAACCTTTCAGGGCTGCTAAACATCCCTCTGTGTCTGCAATAGTGTCCTTAAATTCAAAGGGTACTCTGTTCGGGACCAAAACCACAGTGCCTCTGCGGCAAGCCCCTCTGTAAGATGAGGCTACTACTTTAGAAAAGCCAAATTTATTTAATTTCTCATGTTTGGCCTTAGAAAGGTAAGTCTCCTTGAGCAGGCAGAAGTCTGCCCCAGTTTTCCAAACATAAGACAAGATCTTGCTGTGCTTAATGGGATTTGTTAGTCCGTTCACATTGAGGGAGAGCAGGGTGGTGTCTGTCTTAGCTACAGTTATGAAACTTAAATTTTACCCCTTTAATTCTCCCGCCTCTACCTCTCGTGGTCTTCATGGAGAGTGCCCCCATAAGGCCGAGATCAGACCATGGGACAAACAGCAAGTCTCTGAGAAACACATTAAAACATTTTGAATTATAACTTTAAAACATTTAACTATGCCAGCTGTAACTAAAAATACACAGCGGACATTTAAAAGAAAAACAGCAAGATTAGGGGCAAATGCATTAAACGACTACCCCCTCTGTAACCTATGCAGGAACAAACTTGTGACTTCAAGGTAGAAGGCCAAGTACAGTAAGGCCTCTTAGCCCTTCCCAGCATCTCCTTGGGAAAGAGCAGAAGGGGTGTAGGAAATGCCTCACCAGTGGGGCTCCTTCCTGATTCCACATAAATTAGTGGGGCTCAGTATGTGTAGTACAGCCACTGGCCCACAGCACACAGAAGGGTATCTACTAGAATCACACCTAGCAAAGTCAGGGTTGGCCTTCTCCTCCCGACCCGCTTTAGTTGTGGCTAGGCCCACCAGGAGGTAATCACCCCCTGTAATCCCGATCCACCTTCCCTGCTATGCTCCAGGTCGCATTAAGGTACCCCCAAAAAGAAATTGTCGGGAGGGTAAACATCAGGACTGCTATGTAATCTTCTCCTGCAGACAATCAGTAGGGACCGCCATGGCCACAGACCCATCCACCATGGGCAACCCCAGTCCACCTTTCTCATGCCGCAGACGGAAGATGCTCTGTGCCTCCCACCTTCAACCCCTCCAGATGAAGGATTTTAAGTTCTTCAGTACCTCTTCTCTGCAGGCACACAATATCATTGCCCCCCTCCCCAAAGACATCACAACCATTACGACAGACAGGCTAATATAACTTCCGACTTCTCCCACCCAGAAAAAGTCCCCACATATTTAAACTGTGCAAAACTTAAAATCAGGTAATCATGTCTCTTGCAAACAAGCTTTTGGATATAAATTATTCCATGGCCCTTTGTATGTAATCTACTAATCTATCTGATCTGCTAGTGTACTTTGCTGGCTTAACAACCAGTCAGGCCTTTGTCCGTGCATTTGTATTAAGGAACTGAGACAGGGAAAACTCAAACTCCCACATGCGTGGGGTATGAATGGTACCAAAACGGAAAGTAGTTAGGGGGAGATGGGAGAGAAAAACAAGAGCACTTCTCACATCAACCCCAGTTATTTAAACTGTCAGTACTTGAAAGCTTCAATTATTCCTTCAAAGGGCATGTACAATTGTTGAGAGCGCAGTTGGCTTAACTCACTTGCAGGCCTGGTCCAGTCGTGTGAGAAACACAAACCCCAAAGCAGCATCTTCAATCTCCTCAGTTGTCTTCCAAGGCTGTGAGATCGCTTTCAGCTACTCCTGGCACTTTTTTAAGGAGGTCTTGAAGCAAAGCGATTGAGGGTGATGCGCCTTGGTTTTGCTGCATTCCGGCTTGACGCGAGGTGACCAGCTGCCAGTCGCTCGACATTTCCTTCCTTTGCTGTGGTGCCAGGCCACATTTCAACATGGCCTCTCTTGCTTCCTGATGTGTGTCAAATACTTCGGGACCCTCTGCCCAATAAATCCTAAGCCGCACTGGGTACAGAGTCTGAAAATGGATCTGCCTCTCCTTTAGGACTTTTATTAAGGGACCACATGCTAGCCTCTAACGCTGGATCAAAGTCGGATAGTCCTGGTCAAAGAACAGGCGAGAATCCAGGTACTTGATTTCTTTTTTTTGCCAGGCCCTGCACAGCACATCTTCTTTTGTGTGTGGTAGCTGCTGAACTAAATGATAATCGAGCACGGGCCGGCTGATCCTTCCTTTGGCTTTGGCATTAAGGCCCTGTGAGCCCTCTCTATATGTATTTCGTATGTTGGGGGGGGAGGTCTAATACATCTTTCAGCAGGTCGGTCATGAAGTCTGCCATGAGCCTGTTTCAGCACCTTCTCTGAAGCCGTACACCCTCAGATTATTACGGCGGGAGTGGCTCTCTAAGTCTACACATTTCTGTTCAAGCTCCATGGTATGATAGCAGATGGACTGTACTGTTCTACCCAGATGCAGCATGCTATCCTCCATCTGCGATATGCGGTCCTCGGCTTCCTGGACACGTTGTTCTGTTTGGGTCAGTTTTTCTTTAAGAGGCCAAATTCAGTTTTATTTTTGGCCCTCATTTCTTTCAGTTCCTTTATAATTATGCCAAACTGTTGTCTCGAAAGCCTATCTGATTCTTCATCCATATCGTAGGTCACAGATGGTTCTATGGCTCTGGCGGGGGGAACTGTGCGGACGGGAGACCCACTTTTACATCCCGCTCAATCCTTGTACCCCTTCGTCTGCTGCAATCAAGATCTGGAGCCTTTCTCTTTTTGTGAGCCCCCTCCTGACATTTTAAGATTTTTAGTGATCAAACTGGTGTTTTGAGGGGTTTTAATTGCAGGTCAGAGACTGAGCACTTCTCCTAGTGCCTGTCCCGAGTGGTGGTGGAACTGGAACTCCTATACTGAGCATTTTTAATTTTTTATTTTACTGTTATTGATAATAATAAAACAATACTTTTACATTTTATAACTGATCCTGGTTTTCCTATGCTTCCTGACCTGTGCCTCGATTACCCATTCCACATACAGAAGTCATACAATAGGCGTGTAACTTGTCTAGTGTACCTACCTGGTCAACAGAAGCTAAATAAATACAACATTGCAAGTGAGAAGGTGTGTGGTCAGTGAGAAAAACATGAGGAGCACCCCTCTGTATGGCAATGCTACAGGCAATGGGGATTTAGGAGCATCACACAGGGAAAGAAACCAGCATTTCAGCCCACCTCCCCTTGAGTGGCTCTGTGCTTCCAAAACAAATCTGCTCCTGGGGCATCCGGACAGCTCCATCTGCAATGGAATATCCATGTACACCATGTACCACTGTGCAGTAGTACAAGGGTATACAATACCCTCCTTAAGAAACAAACAAGGATTCTTAGTACATTCCCTGTGACCATGTCAGAAGACATTTTTAGCACTCGGTAACACAGGAAGCAGCTTTTAGTAATCAATACCATTTTATTTAAAAAGCTACTGTAACCCCCCTGCAAATGGGGGTTCCCAAAAGACTTCCAGGAGCTTGCTTGAATGCTCCAAGCCTGAATGGTGTTTGGCATTTAAGCCATTTATCAGTGAGTGTTTTTAGAGCCTCTGGTACTGTCTCTTTAAGAGCTGTCTGCTTGCAGACATAATTAATTTATGGGGGACTGTGTGCTTCTCTGAGTACCACTTGAGCTGCTGCCAATTCACTTCATTTTGCAGTCACTAGGAGTGCAAAGGAACCTATCTGAAAGATGTAACTGTTTGCCAGAAATTATTTAGAGTAATAATGAAATTACAGTTTGTCTAACCTGCTTTCTTTGCAGTCAGAACTGTGTCTGCTAGTTCCCCATTCTAGTTTTGAACTGCTGAACTGGACCAATCAGTGTGGGTAAGCTAGCTCTAAAATGGTGCCTTGGACGAATCAGAACTTGGACTCATAATCTGAGCCAGCCACAAGAGGATTGTATGGGCAGTGACTCTGGGAGATGTAGTTTAGACTTCAGTGCCTTTTGGACCAACAGCAGCAGTCTATTGTGAGTGACAGCCAATCCAGTCAAGAACTGGGAGGAACTCAAAGGAAGTGCCAGTTTTAGTCGGTTGGAGCTTCAGTTGAGCTTTGGCAGTGAAGAAGGAAGGAGCCCTGTGCTTTTCAGTGTGCAGTTTTAGTCAAAAACGGTGTAAGGCCCAGAGTTCCGGCCTGCAGCTTGTGTAACAGCTTGTTAGGACTGAATCATGCCTGTGAAAAGAATCAAAGGATCTCTGAAGAGTAGAAACCAGGCTCACCCTGTAGAAGACTGGAAGAATTGCTGAAAATTGCATCTCGGTCTGTCAGGAACTGAATCTGCTGTGTGTTCTCCCGGTATTGTGCAGTATTGCAGACGGGATACAGATGCAGCCTGCCTGGTATAATGCTTTCTTTATATGGATGTGTGAAGAGGTTTGTGTACCTCAAGTGAGCCCTGCTGACATTGAAGGACCCTATCTTATTTGGAGGTCGTGAGTACTAATTCAGGGTTGCTCCCTGTTGAATTGCCACATTAAATCCAAATGGAATTACTGTACTGCTGACTGTTTAATTCTCCTTTCTCTGTGTGAAAGGGCCCCTACCAGCTGCCACGGTTTGGACTAGCCACTAGGGCTTGGGTACCCAGGGACAGTAACTGATAGGATAGGCCTGTGCACAGAGCCATAAATGAATTATTAGAGTGATAAGCTAATTAACCTGATTTCCCCTGTCCTTGTTATATCCCCTAAATAAATCAGAGCTGCTTGTTTCAGCAAAGTTATACTGCCTGAGGTATTTGTCTATGTTAAAGTACTGTACTGTGATTGTTGCACTGTATCTCATTTCACAGGAGGTCCCAGTGCGGAACCAGACCTGGGGGTAAGTGTATACTGTGAAGGTAATTCTGATATATTGTGTGGGCCACTAGTGGGAAGAAAGGGGTGCAGTGTCCCAGAGGCTGTGACCAAGATTAGTTTAACTATTGCAAACCCTGACCTCTGGGTGAGGCACCGCCATTGGATCCAGGCCCCTCAACCTGTTAGTAGCAAATCAGGCAGGGGTAGTAGCCCCTGGGATAGCTGCATCTAGGGTTTACATCTTGGAGGCTCACCGCTGGGATTGTGTGTCCTCTAGTGGCCATATTTACGAACCACTGTTAAGAAAAATGGGTACCCGACAGAAGTGGCTGTGCACCAGCTGGTGGAGTGGTGTACTGGGGAGGAGATCGACCCCAAATGCTATGCTTATCCTGGACATCCCCTGGTATCAATACGGACACTGTGCAGGGAGTACTTTCCAAGGTGGAAGGTTTACAAAACCCTGTGGTGGTGGGTCGGCATGCTAATCTGCTCACCCAAACTTTCCTGGCCCTAGTAGAGTTTAAGGATCCCATAGATAGCTCCAAAGTGCCACAGACCATTACCCCAGAGAGCCCTCACTGCTTGGAGAGTGATAACTAAGGACAGTAAGACCCGGGGAATCAGCCCCACCACTATCTGAAACTTTTGAGGAGAAATTTGCTGAATGGTTGCTGGGAGAGGGAAAACTGTGGAGGACTTGAAGAAACTATTCTTGCCACCTGGGGTGTTCTCCCCAACACCCTCTCCTGCTCCAGTGCCCGTAATGGTGTCTGAACCAATGCAGACCCTTATTTCTGCACCTGCCATTAGTCACGACTCTTACCAAGGTTGAGGATCTCTCTCACCCTCCCACCCCCAAGGGGAGGATGACTGGGAGACCTGGATAGACTATGTTGCCCCCAAGTGCTAGAATGGCAATGCTCGGAAGGTGAAAAGCGAAAGAGGGTTAGTGAGAGCTCCGAGGTCCTGCCCTGGCTACCATCCGCTAAATGGGCCAGTAACCCTGAAGCGACTGCACAGGCCTATCTTGAGGCCTTGGAGAATGTGTATGGGAGCCCAGATTCTGATGAGGACCTATGGTGGAGAGTAAGAGATGCACAACAGTACCAAGGGAGTTGTTGTCTGTGTATGTATCTCGGCTGGAAAATTGTTGCAAGAATGCCTCAGAAAAGGTAGTTTGGCCAGCCATTGAACTGGACCGAACCAGGCTGGACAGGATCCTGAAGTCTGCCCCTTCTCAGAACTGCTGTTGCTTCAGTTACACCTGGCAGATCGACTGGAATCCCCACCCTCCCATGATGAGTTAATGAGAGAAATTCGAGGAGTTGAGAAAAGACGACCTCGGGAGGGACCTGCACCAATAGCTGCGGCTACGACCGAGTGACTGAGGTGACCCATCAAGTGAAGTTCAGGGGCAGAGGTTGGCAGTCAATGAGTGCTCTGACAGGAAAAAGATATGTCACAATGGGGCGAACTGTTGAGAGATCCGGAATTCAAAAACAGTCCCTTTATGAAGGCCACGCCTGCAAGTACGGCCCTGACCTATATCCGACTGCATTCGTTATGGGGGTGGGGGTACCCACCCATGTATCTCCTGCTGATAACAGCTCCGAACTCACTTCCTTGACCATGGAAGTGGAGAAACTGACGAGATGTCTCCAAATGCTTATCACGCCGCAGAGACAGAGATGGCACCAAGGTTTCCAGTTAGTAATACGCCCTGGCTCCCAGTGTGGCGCCTCGCCAGCTCAAACTCCAGAAAGTATGTTTTGCTATAATTGTGGGAAAGATGGGCACATGAAAGGAATGCCAGTCCCCAAAGACATGACAAAAGTTGCATATAGGCTACAAGGAGAGCTTGGAGAAAAATCAGTGGTTAAGGTGCCGACATGATCCCAGTGAGGGGCACCAAAAATGCTAATTCCGTCCTTTTGGTATGGTCAGTTGCTTGAGGCCCCCCTACCGCCTCTCAGACTGGTCCAGAATAGTGGGTCCTCCATGGAGACCACTGTAAAAGGTGAAGCAGTGTCTACAAAAGCTATATTAGACAGTGGCTCCCAAGTGACAATTATGTTCCAAGATTGGTATCAGAAGCATTTGTCAGACTTTACCCTTACAACCATTAGAAGGACTGCATGTATGGGGGTTAAGTGAGAAGGCTCACCCTATTCCGGTATATCCGGATTTGGCTGTCTTTCCCCACCTCCGTGGCTGAGTGGCGAACAAGTAGAGACCCTAGCCTTAGTGTGTCCCCCACTGGACTGTATGATGGTGTCCCTTTGTTGATTGGAACAAATGCTCATATGTTCGGAAGGCTGGCACAGTTGTGTTATGAAAAACAGGGTCAAAGACTAGTAGAGCTTTAAGAGTTCCGGCTTTAATTAAGAAGGCCTATGAGGCACAGAGAGATGCTGAAAAAAACAGAACCAGAGGAACGGTCGGAATTGTATGGAAGAAGGATCCTGAGTCTCTGATCCTGGCGCCAAATGCCCAGTGTACCTTACAGGGGAGGTCCAGATCAGAAAGGATGTTAAGAATAAAATATTAATGTTGGATGCACCAGGCGTGGAAAATTGCCAGAGGGACTGCTGGTCAAGCCTAGTATTTTGCCGCTAGAGCCCATGCTTATGCCAGAAGGGTAATGGTCCAAGTTCATAATGTGTCTGAAAGAGACATTCGAGTAAACAGAGGTTGCATCTGGCTAATGTGCATTGTGCAGACACTGCAGTGCTACCCAGCAGCAAGAGTTCAGGAAGAATGACAGAGTAACGCCTGACTTGTTTGATTTCAGGCGACTCCGCTGCCAGCTGAATGGAAAGTGAAGATCAGTGAGAAGCTTGCCCAGAGAGACCAGGTGTTTTCTTTAAAGGAATGGGATGTAGGATGCGGCAAGGAGCTGAGCACAATATCTGGCTGCATGACGAAAGACCATTTCGTGAGAGGTCTCGACGCCTGGCACCTGCTGACATAGATGATGTGAGACGGCATCTGCAAGAGATGTTAGCTGCTGGTGTAATACAAGAATCCAGAAGCCCTTATGCTTCCCCATTGTGGTAGTGAGGAAAAAGAATGGAACAGTAAGGATGTGTGTGGATTATCGCACCTTAAACTGGCCGGACTATCCTGATCAGTACACAATGCCCCGCATTCAGGATGCTTTGGACTGCCTAAACGGGAGCAAGTGGTTCTCTGTGCTGGATCTCCATGATGGGTACTATCAGATTCCGATGGCCCCAGAGGACCGTGAAAAGACAGCCTTTATCTGTCACGGCTATCTTGAATTCATGAGGATGCCTCAAAGGGATTTCAAGTGCCCCAGCCACTTTTCAACGATTGATGGAGGCGTGCAGTGGGGGACATGAACTTACTAGAGTGCCTGGTATACCTAGATGATGTTATTGTGTTTGGCAGCTCACTGGAGGAACATGAGAGCAGATTATTTAGGTATTGGACCGACTGGAGGACTTTGGCCTTAAACTGTCCATTGATAAGTGTCAATTTTTCAAACATCAGTAAGTATGTGGGACACATAGTATCCACGAGAATAGAGACCGACCAAGTAAAGTTGAGGCCTTGACCACCTGGCCACGGCAAAAATCTAAAAGAACTGCAAAGATTCCTGAGTTCTGTGGTTATTATCGGCTTCATCAAGGACTATTCAAGAGTGATCCGCCCTTTGCTAACCTTACTCAAGGTATCCCCCAACCCACAAAAATACCAAAAAGTCAGCATCCTCAAGACTGAAAGGTGTATTTTTCATCCGAGTGAAGTATTTGGGCCGCTGGACTCTGATTGTGAGACTGCTTTTCATGAAGATCATATATCAACTACCCATGCTCCAGTGCTGGCCTATGCCGATCCAAGAAAACCTTCGTCTGCACACTGATGCTAGCTTGCAAAGGTTGGGGGCTGTGTTGTACCAAGAGCACGAGAATGGCCTGAGACCAGTGGCCTTTCCAGTAGAAGCCTGACCCATCCGAAAAGAACTATCCTGTACATAAGTTAGAGTTCCTAGCTTTGAAGTGGGCTATTGTTGACCAATTCCATGAGTACTTGTATGGGGCTAAAATACTAGTAAAAACTGACAATAATCCTTTGACCTATTTGCAGACCTCAGCTAAGTTGGATGCCACTGGCCATAGGTGGCTTTCTGCATTATCTACATATGACTATGCTCTCGAATACCGAGCAGGTCTGAACCACATAGATGCTGATGCTCTCTCCGGAGGCCTGTTCCCCAGAATGATTGGGTCCGATTAGCAGAACCTGACATTCCGGCACTCTGCGGAGAAGTTTGACAGGGAGGAACAAATGTCCCACAGACTAGTGGACTGCATGGTGGATTGCTTGGGAGCCTCTGAGAATTGCATACCTGCTGCTTATTGCCACTTTTCTGCAATAGACATTGGTGCACTGCCTCAGCTGGACAATGACAGTATTCGGGCGGCTCAATCCCCGTGATCCCATGATCAAAGCAGCTTTAGAAGCCCTCTATGCAGGAAAAGATGTGTCCAAATTACGCTCCACTGATTTGAGAACTGCACTGTTATACAAAAGAAGGTCCTAAGTTGAAACTGATCAATAAACTGTTATACAGAGAAACAGTAGACAGAGGGGACAAGTAGACAAACAACAACTAGTGCTGCCCACTGCCTTTCGAGACTAGTACTGAGGTCCTTGCACAACCACATGGGGCACCTTGGTATAGACAGAACACTTGACTTGGTGAGATCCAGATTCTATTGGCCTAAGATGGGGCTGATGTGGAGCAACACATTCGAACTTGTAGTCGCTGCTTACAGAGGAAAGCTTTGCCCCAGAGGGCTGCCCCCCTTGTTAACATTACCACCAGTGCACCCATGGAGCTGGTCTGTATTGATTTTCTAAGTTTGGAGTCAGATCAAAGAAATATCAGTAATGTGCTGGTGGTCACTGACCATTTCACGAGATATGCCAAGCTTTCCCCACCAAGAACCAAAGCATCCACTGTGGCCAAAGTACTTGTAGAAAACTTTTTGTTCACTATGGGGCTCCACAAAGAATCCATTCTGATCAAGGGAGAGACTTTGAGAGTCGTCTGATCAAAGAGATGCTTTCTCTGTGGGGGTCACGAAAGTCCAGAACCACTCCTTACCACCCCAGGGGGACCCACAGCCTGAGCGTTTCAACAGCACTTTGCTAGATATACTGGGCACCCTGCACCCAAAGGACAAGCCTAGATGGAGCCAACAAATTAGCACCCTGGTACATGCTTATAACTGCACCAAAAGTGATGCCACTGGATTCTCCCCTACTGATGTTTTGGAAGAAAGCTCGACTACCAGTAGATGTGTGTTTTGGGGTCTCTCCTGATGGGGTTCAGGCTGACAACTATTTACAGTATGTGCAAAGTTAAAAGGCCCAGCTAACTCATGCGAACTCAACTGGCTCAAACCATGGCTGCCAAAAGAAATCTGGCCAACAAAGAAAAGGTATGATAAAAGGTGAAAGCACAGGAACTCCAGGAGGGAGATCGGGTATTGCTAAGAAATCTGGGATTGCATGGCAAGCACAAGATTGCTGACAGATGGCACCATCTCCCTCACATTGTAGTGGGCAAACTAGATGATCTGCCAGTGTACAAAGTAAGGCCTGAGAATAATTCAAAAGATGTAAAAACAATGCATAGAAATCATTTACTGCCCATTGGACAAATCTTAATTGAGTCTGAGCCCCTAGAAGATGCCCCCTCTGGACCAGTGACTAGAGCTGCTGCTAAGAAAAGATCAAGAAAGTCTGCACCTACAGAAGCAAAATTAAAGTGTTCCCCTCCACAGGTCCCAGTTGAGCATGACTGTCAGTCCATATCGGAAGAAAGTGGGAGTGACTTTGAGTACTATCCTTCTTCACGAACTGGAGTCAATGTTTGGGCAATCCTAGTCAATACTGGAGACAAGCTGGGCCTTCTGGACTGTTTAAGCCCCCAACTTCATCCCTGGAGCCAATGCTCCCAGAAAGTGAAGTGCAAAGCATCAGATCAAGATGAAATGGAATCATTGTGCATGGTTGAACTGTTTGAGCTTTCAGGGAGGAAAATGATAGATTAGGGCAGACTGGTGATACACCGAACAAGAAGAGTATTTTGAGTGCCCTGACAGTCCACTGCCAGTGTCCGAAAGCTCTCCATGCGAGCCAAATGTTGTGGACTCAGAAACTGTAACTCCTGGAGCTGAAAGTGCCCCAAGTTCTATCTCTACCCCATGGAGACTCCCTGACAAGTGTGGACAATGCTGAAAATGAGGCTCAGGTGCAGAGACTGTAACAGTTCCCCCCTAGAAAGACTGGTCGAGCTGTAAAGCCTGTGGTGCACCTCAGTTATGATTCCCTTGGGAGGCCTGTGGATTTGCCTCTCAATGTTGTCCATAAAGGAGTGTATGTGTCCCCGAGCTCATTGCCCAAACTGAGCGTCAGTGCTAACTCCAAGTTACTTGTGTTGCCCTCTAAGTATGGTGCCCTTGCCCCGTCCAGCCCCAAGGTAACTGATAGGAAAGGGCCCCTCTCTTCAGGTTTCATGTACAAGAGGTAATAACTTGAGTTATGGTACAATGTATGTAATACTGTGTAAAGAGTGACGTACTGCAATGTTTCAGAAATGTGTTCTTGGTAAAATGATATATTGATTGATGATTACATATGCGAGCCTAATGCAAATGTATATGGTTGCAGTTGAAACTTATGGGTACTTGCTCGACGCGGACGCCAAGCTTTCCCAGGCCAGGAAGGGTGTAACCCCTGCAAATGGGGGGTTCCCAAAAGACTTCAGGAGCTTGCTTGAATGCTCCAAGCCTGAATGGTGTTTGGCATTTAAGCCATTTATCAGTGAGTGTTTTAGAGCCTCTGGTACTGTCTCTTTAAGAGCTGTCTGCTTGCAAGACATAATTAGTTTGTATGGGGGACTGTGTGCTTCTCTGAGTACCACTTGAGCTGCTGCCAATTCACTTCATTTTTGCAGTCACTAGGAGTGCAAAGGAACCCATCTGAAAGATGTAACTGTTTGCCAGAAATTATTTAGAGTAATAATGAAATTACAGTTTGTCTAACCTGCTTTCTTTGCAGTCAGAACTGTGTCTGCTAGTTCCCCATTCTAGTTTTGAACTGCTGAACTGGACCAATCAGTGTGGGGTAAGCTAGCTCTAAAATGGTGCCTTGGGCCAATCAGAACTTGGACTCATAATCTGGAGCCAGCCACAAGAGGATTGTATGGGCAGTGACTCTTGGGAGATGTAGTTTAGACTTCAGTGCCTTTTGGACCAACAGCAGCAGTCTATTGTGAGTGACAGCCAATCCAGTCAAGAACTGGGAGGAACTCAAAGGAAGTGCCCAGTTTTGTCGGTTGGAGCTTCAGTTGAGCTTTGGCAGTGAAGAAAGGAAGGGCCCTGTGCTTTTCAGTGTGCAGTTTTAGTCAAAAATGTGTAAGGCCCAGAGTTCCGGTCTGCAGCTTGTGTAACAGCTTGTTAGGACTGAATCCGTCCTGTGAAAAGAATCAAAGGATCTCTGAAGAGTAGAAACCAGGCTCACCCTGTAGAAGACTGGAAGAATTGCTGAAAATTGCACTCGGTCTGTCAGGAACTGAATCTGCTGTGTGTTCTCGGGTATTGTGCAGTAATTGCGATCGGGATACAGATGCAGCCTGCCTGGTATAGTGCTTTCTTTTATATGGATGTGTGAAGAGGTTTGTGTACCTCAAGTAGCCCTGCTGACATTGAAGGACCCTATCTTATTTGGAGTGTCGTAAGTACTAATTCAGGGTTGCTCCTGTTGAATTGCCACATTAAATCCAAATGGAATTACTGTACTGCTGACTGTTTAATTCTCCTTTTCTCTGTGAAAGGGCCCCTACCAGCTGCCACAGTTTGGACTAGCCACTAGGGCTTGGGTACCCAGGGACAGTAACTGATAGGGATAGGCCTGTGCACAGAGCCATAGATGAATTATTAGAGTGATAAGCTAATTAACCTGATTTCCCCTGTCCTTGTTATATCCCCTAAATAAATCAGAGCTGCTTGTTTCAGCAAAGTTATACTGCCTGAGGTATTTGTTTCATGTTAAAGTACTGTACTGTGATTGTTGCACTGTATCTCATTTCACAGGAGGTCCCAGTGCGGAACCAGACCTGGGGTAAGTGTATACTGTGAAGGTAATTCTGATATATTGTGTGGGCCACTAGTAGGAAGAAAGGGGGTTGCAGTGTCCCAGAGGGCTGTGACCAAGTTAGTTTTAACTATTGCAAACCCTGACCTCTGGGTGGAGGCACCCGCCATTGGATCCAGGCCCCTCAACCTGTTAGTGGCAAATCAGGCAGGGGTAGTAGCCCCTGGGATAGCGCCATCTAGGGGTTACACTACTACAGGCTAAAGAGAGGGAAAAGGGGTTAAGGGAAATGATAATCAACACTGCCCAATACTGCAGGAGATCTAGAATTGACCCAAGAGAGGGAGAACTCTCAAGTCATAAATCTGCATTAAATCTTCACTTCAATTCACATCATGTTATCACGATTCATTATGCAGACTACAGGAATACTGCAATATGTACAAAAGCAGCTCTGGAGATTATATCTACATCAGGGACCCTGCAATTAAAGTGATCGAGGATGTCACACATCTATGCATCATGATGAAAGAAAGGGATTCTAATTGACACAAGAATTATGAATGAAAAAGGCCACCGCTAAGCCTATTACTCCTTACCCACTTCGACCTTTCCAGTTCATCAGTCTGCATCTGAGGGAAATCACTGTACTGCTGGGGATGCTGAAAGGCACAGACTACAACAACTGAGGTGCTGGCAGCTTGCCAGTCAAAATAACACCATCATTTACTATAATCTTGCCTTAAATGATTTTGTTGAACAACATAAGGTGAATTACCTGATACTGAACTGAGGCTCAGATGTTTTCATGATACTGAAATAAGAGTATTGGCCCACTATATATATATAAATATATATATATTATATATAATATATATATATATATATATATATATATATTATATATCGATATTGTTCTGCAGATTAAAATATAACTGGGAGGCACTGCTGAGCCGAGCATCATGGTAGCATAACTATTCAACTACCTGTCCTTTTTATTTTTATATTTACTCTTTATGCCCCTTACTCTCCCCACCAGACACCTTTCTTCACGAAGCCCCAGGAAGTGCAGCTCCCGTAGCTCCGCCCCAGGTAACCCCTCTAGAGTACCAGTGGGCCATACCCCACCCTGCTGCGGTTTGCCCCCTCAATGCCCCCCAGTCCATGAGTGTGCATCAGGTGGTCTGACCGCCTCCCCAGGAGCCTGTTATGGAGTCTCGGGACAGCAGGTTCCCATCTACAGGTGGCTGGCGACAGGGCTTTTTCCACTTTTCTGGTTCTGCCCCTTGGAAGTTGGCGCTCATGGGGGGGATCCAAGGAGGCATGGCATGTTGAGACATGCTGCTGCTCTGGATCCTTGGTGACGTTCTACCACCCAGAGTCCTGCTGTCCCGTGGCACCTCTACCCATGGTCACCCAGGTGGCGGTATAGTGGTGGACATGCAGTCCACCAATCGGGTGCTCGATCCTCCTCCCCCCAAACGGCCCTCCAGCAACCCAAGATTGCTCCCGATCCTGGGTCGCTGGCGTCACAAGCGGCAGTGCTGCCGCTGTGCTGGTGGGCTGGCTCAACTCCCTGTACTTGAGAACAAAAAGAAATCCTCCAGTATTAGCGTAACTGAGGATCTTCCTGAATATTTTCCCCATAGACTACTACTCTTGGGGCTTAGCCGGAGGCATTAGGACCCCACAGAAACAAATCTTTCCAGCCAGGGTGTCAGGACTGGCTACTGGCGTGGGCTGACCTGTGACACTGTGTGGTGCCGTGTGCCTATCAATAACCATTGCTGACACCCTAGCCTACCTCTGGTCTGTCAGCAAGGAGAGCGAGAAATATGAGGCTACAAGCTGTTGCTTGTAGAACAGACAGTATAGAAAGAATAGGAAAAGGATATATGATGAGAAAAGGAACAGCCGGGTATAATCCAACCACACCATCCTGAACATAAGGACAGGACAGTGGACTATAATATCCCCTAGCAGGGGTTGAGGTAGTTGAAAAATAAAATCTAAACTAGAGCTACTGTTACACTCACTTTCCCCACAGCAAGAGAAATGTTTTCACAACACCAACGAGCACGGCTTCACAGCAAGTAAATGCCAAATAACCACAGCTTGGACCTAGGATAAATAACAAGTTGATTTACTAAAGTACTGTCCACAACAAACAGACTCCCCACCAAATGCCTAGCATCAACTTACTTATCACACAACCAACTCTCAGACTGTGGTTATTTGGCATTACTTGCTGTGAAGGTGAGATTCTGGAATACTTGTTGCTTTGCTGCGGCTCCAGCTTTTTCTTCTTGCGAGTAGCCTGTGTTGTTTGCAAGAGAAATGTCTTTCTGGCATCCAAGGGAGAGAACGGTAACAGGGGTGGCAGCCCCAAGAGTGGTGTCACTTCGGGCTTTTTACCAGATGTGAACATTAGATTCAACTCAGGGTCTCTGCAGTTGGCCCAGACGTTGTTCTGTCACCCAGAAGACACTCTGAAGTGGTAGCCATATGAAAATTAGTGATGTGTAATGAAACAAGAGATATATCAAGTAACATATTTTCCTTATGAGAAAAAGGGGAGACAGAGACCCACTTGACAGTACAAATACATCTATTAGGACACACTCACTACTAAGAGCCGTTCTTCCCTCATCTGAGAGGAAAATCCTAATTTTCAGAGACTATTTCTAGAAAAAGTAACTAACAAACTGATAACATACAGGTTGAATGGCCTGTTACTAGCAACACCAATGGTGCAAAGTCTTTAGGACTGCAGTGATAGTGATCTCCATTTGCAATCATGAATAGGAGTTTACACAAACAGAGATATATGTGCACTAAGTGCCCTGACAGCCAGATCAGCTCAAGCAAGAACAGTGAAAAACCCTGATTTGTCTATATTGATAGGGCTACTATATGGTAGAATTGGGGTAAGCAATTAGGACACCACATGGGTGCAGTGCTGCAGATATCAACTAACAGGAATACACTGGAGAAAAAAGGGATGTATCCTAGGCAGAAGGGAGAAAATAAGGAAGTAACAGGAAAAACATTTTTTTTATTTTGAAAATTATTTTTTTTATGTTTCATCAGAGCTTAAAAGCTCCTGCAAGGGAGATAGGCAGAATGGGGAAGAAGGATGCCAGCAAGGCTCATCGCCCTCTTACTGGGATGGGTTTCCAACATAGCTTTAGCGATACAGAGAAGGAGATGGACAGTGGACAGTGGATAGTGGTACTCTATCAAGAAGATATGCAGGAAGATCTTCAGGTTCAGTACATATTGTAACTTCTCTATCATCCATGAAAAGACAATTATGTACTCACTGTAATTCTTGATCTTCTAGGAATATCTTCATCACTGAGTCACACTAATGGGTCTGAGCCAGAGGTGCTAGGACCCTGCGGGAGCCAGACATTTTCAGGAGGGCTGGTGCCGAGGCAAGCTGTGTACATGCGTGGCACCACGAGACTAACTCAAGCTACATGACTTACCTTGGCACCAGCCCTCAACCGCCTCAGTACTTTTTTTCACCAAGGAGGTGCAGCATAACCTAACTAGCACTTATACTCTTAATCTAAGGACATAAAATAGCCCCGGTGACCTGTGTCAAGAAGAGTCAACAAACCAGTAACACAGTGTCTTCACAATCCAAATTACGAACAAGGGGTGAACACCAACAGACAGACTGGAATGAGCCCGGGGATGGCAGATGGGCATGTGAATCAATGGTGAAGAGATTCCTAAAAGATCAAGGATTACAGTGAGTATGAATTTTCATATCTTCTAGGAATCAGTCTTCACCACTGATTTACATTTAAGGGTCAGAGTACAAAGCTCAGATAAAGCTCTAAGACTATGGTGGTAGGAGCTGAGGCTCACTCAGAACAGAAATCCATTCAGAATAGTCCTGCCCAAGATGGCATGTTACCTGGCACAGACATCCAAGGCATAGTGCTTACCAAAAGTGTGCACTGTGCCCCAAGTTGCAGTTGTGTAAATATCACTGATAGGTACAGAGCAAATCTCTGTCAGGGATGTGGTAACTGCTTTGGAGGAGTGGGCAAATACCTGATCTTCCAGCTTGACCTGCGCCACAGCATAGAAGTGGTGTAGACAGCTTACAATACAGGCAGAAATGCACTTGATTGTAACAGGCTGTCCTTTCTGACAGGGGGCAAAGGAGACAAAGAGCTGTTTGGATTGTTTGAAGTCCTCAGTTCAGTCCAAGTAAAACTTAAGGACTGTCCTAACATCCAGAGAATGGAAGAGTGCATTCTCCTTCAGTCTTGAAATTGGCAAAGTAGGTAGGCAGCATTCAGATGAAACTCCAGACATCATTTCAGTACGAACTTAGGATGCATGTGGATAAATGCCTTAAAGGTCCAGCAAGTACTCCAGAACCTTGCCAGGTGGCACCAAAAGGGGTTCACGTGGGTTTTGGAGCACCAGATGGAAAATCTTTTCCACTTGGCTGTGTAAGACTTCCTGATGGAAGGTTTATGTGCAGCCAAAAGTGTTTCAGAGACCCCCTGAGATACTTTGTACCTATTCACGTCTATTTCTTCAGGAGTAAGGCCTGAAGGCGAAGAAAGTGCAGGCTGGGATGGACCAGGTGACCCTGAGTCAGTAAGTCCATCCTGAGTGGGAGAATCCTCAGTGTGCTGACTGACAGTCTGCTTAATAGAGGAAATATACCAGCTGAGGCCAGCAGGGGTGATCAGAATCATTTGTCCTCTGTGCACCTCCAGTTTGGGTAGAACCTTCTGTACCAGAGGGACTGGAGGAAATGCATAAAGAAATAGATTTTGCCATTGCAATCTGAATGAATCCTGACAGAAAATGACATGTCCTGGATTTCTGGAGCATAATCGAGGCAGTCTGGAGTTGAGTGGGGAAACAAAATGGTCCACATCTGTTGCTCCCCACTCATCAAACAGTGATCTCACAATTTCTGGAGCTAGTAACCACTCATGAGGATCGGCTTCTGTTTGGTTGAGCTCGCCTGCCAGAGCATTTTGTACTCCTGGCAGGTAAATTGCTTGGAGTAGATCCCTGCTCCAGGCACCATTCCCACACTCAATGCCTCCCTGCAGAGAGAGAGAGTAAGAATGTGTGCCTCCTTACTTTTTTATGTAATACATGACTAACTTGTTGTCTGCCTGTAGGAGGACTGTTTTGTGACTGATTTCATTTCATTTTATTTCATTTCATTTATTTTATTTTGTTGAAATGGAACAAGTCCATTTTCAGGCCTGACCCAACAAAAAAAGACAAAACAGTACAAATACACCTGCCCATCAGCACAGAGGTTGGATTTCTGCTATGACGCCATACCCGGTTCAGAGGGACCTGGGTGCCAGAGGGCCGGGCTGGGGGGAGGTAGTCTGAGCATCTGTCGGACTGTTCAGCTCCTCCAGTGGGAGGGGGGTTCATTGGCCCAGGGGTGGACTGGCCTCTGGCGACAACAAGGAGGTACCGCGGCCCCAGCGCCCTACCAATGGGGGAGAACAATGGATGCCGGTGTAATGCTGTGGTGTCATGTGGCATATTGTGCTTGGGGGGGCATACAAGAAAAAATGCCTCTCCCCGGCGCGACACTGGTGTGGAGACTCGATAGAGGGGCTCCGCCTACCCCACACACTGCAGTACCTCTCAGGGCACCGACAAAGACTTGATGCATCTGGGGGGGTTCGGGGTGGCCTCCTCTCCCACCGTGCCCCACCTGGTGGGAAAACCACGGTTCCATGGGGAGCTTCGGGACCGAAGAAGCAGCAGCAGGTAGGTAGCTGGGTGACAGTGCTGGGGTTAGGGCAGGGGAAAATACAAAGTAAAAAAAAACCAGTACAAATGTAAAGAGCAGAACATCACAATTCACAATTTACAAAAAACAATGACAGTTATTCATTGTTGTTAAATATTGCTTAAGCCTGACTTAAAAATTTTGAAGCAAAGTTGCTATTCGAAGATTATCAGGTAAACTACTCCAATTCATAGGTTCAGATACTGAAAATGATTGTGAATCAGCCTTTGTTTTATGAACAACTGTTTTCAAAACTGAACCGTGAAAGGAACGTAAAAACAGAGGTAAATTATGAGTAGATACCAAACCAGTTAGAGGAAATTCTGAAATTGAAAAAATGGATTTAAGAATTTGACACCCAAAATAGTAAGCAAGCTTGGATTTGGGAGGTAACCATTCCAATTGTGAATATAACAAACAATAATGAGTTTGAGGTGGAAGTCCCAGGATAAATCGACAAACGCTATTATAAGCTACTAAAAGTTGATTAAGTTCCCTCAACCCAAGATTAAAATATAAACTTGCACAATAATCAAAATGAGGCATTAAAGGCTCCTGGACAGTGGACTTACGAATATCGGGAGAGAAATAACGCTTAACCTTATACAGCAGGCCCAATTTCTGAATAATGGTACAACAAGTAGTCTGGACGTGAGATGAAAAAGTCAAACAAGGATCTAGTAGTAGAAAACCCAAATATTTAAATTCGGATACTTGATCCAACAGGGTTCCAGTAATATCTTGAACCTGTAACTTAGGATTACCACGTAACATGTGAGAAGTACCAAAAAGCATCAACTTGTTTTTTTTTTTACATTCAATATCAGGCCATTCGCAACAAACCAACTGCAAACCTCAGCAAATTCTCTCTCAACAACTAATGATAATTCTGTAATTGAATTAGATTGATAAAAAAAAAATCACCGGCATATATGAGACTTTCGTAGGATTTGCAGATGGTAGGCAACTGGTTTATAAACAAGCTAAACATTAATGGGCCCAGAATTGATCCCTGGGGCACCCCAAAATTCACAGAGGAAACTGAAGAAACAGAGATCCAATAGAAACAAATTGTGATGATTGGATGATAAATCTCTACACCAACCCACAACTAATTTAGAAAAACCAAGTTGTTTCAACTTCTCAACTAATAAATCATGTTCAATAAGATCGAATGCCTTGGTTAGGTCCACAAAAAGGTTCCAGTCAGTAACATCGCGGAACAAAATAAAGTGGACAAAAATAAAGCGGCAAAAACAGTGTCACCATCAATATTGGCAGCACAAAATGTAGCATGCCTGAACAATGCAGGCCACACGACACGCAGGTAGCAAACAATGTCCACCACATGGAGGCACTGCACTGGAACACACAGCAGCAGGCACCTGTGCACAGGAACAGCACAGAGGTGCAGGGAGATGGAACAGGGCAGGATGCAACCATCACTGGGGAAAGCAGGCCACTGGACACCTACCATGGTAATCTAATGGCACAGGCACCCACATGGTGGGGTACCCACCCAGAATGCTGTGTGATGGAGAACGTGCACCGGGTAACCACTGAGGACAGGTGGCCACCATGTGGATGGCTGTTATAATGCAAGGGCCAGGAGCACAAGCCAGCATGTCCCCAGCAACACACACAACACACAGGACAGGGGAGATGGCATGCTGACTTGTGCTCCTGGCCCCTGTGGTTCCAGTGCAGTGCCTCCATGTGGTGGACGCTGTTTGCTACCTGTGAGTCATGTGGCCTGCATTGTTCTGCCACGCCACATTTTATGCTGCCAATATTGATGATGCCACTGTTTTGCCACTTTATTTTCGGCCCACTTTATTTTGTTCTGCAAATGTTACTGACCAGAACCCCACAAAACTACCCCTGTCATTAGGCCTCTATCAAATCCCAGTAGGATGGTATTTGTGAACCTGACCAAGGCAGTCTCAGTCCCATGGCCCTTACGGAAACTATGTTGCTGTGTAGATAAAATGTCATATTTCCCCAAGTATTCAGTAAACTGATTGGCCACTATTTTTTCGAAACTCTTACTGATTGAATTGAAAATCGATATAGGCCAAAACTCATCAGGAGTCAAAGCACTGGTTTCTTTGGAACGGGAATCATTCTAGTACACTTCCATATAGATGGAAACTGGCCTGAAGTTAAACAAAGATTAAATACTGTGCTGAGTGGTCCTGTGACAAAGGAAGCTGCCAGTTTTATCAATCGGCCATCTAACCCCTCACCACAATCACTAAACTTATCTGGGATGGACTTCACTAATCTCTCAACCTCCTGTCTAGTCAGTCTTCGAAAATAAAAAGATGGCCTATCAATCAAGCTGGAATCCAAAACAGGCACTACTGGTGATGGATTGTTACGGTCTTTCTTATAACAAGGAAAATCTGAAAATTTAACACTGAGCAGATTAGCAATATCCAGAGGATTTAAGAATTTACCCTCATTCGTAACTAGCTTCCTAATTGAAGCTTTTTCATTTGCAGATAACAAACCCTTAACTGAATTCCAAAACTTGCAAGGATCAGAGAAACTGGCTTTCAGGTGATTTTGCAAAAATTCTTGCTTTATAGTTTTAACTAGTTGATTAACCTTGTTTCAAAAAATCTATAAACATTCATCAAGGCAGAAGAAGGGGCCTGCTTATAATTCGACCAAGCAGTATCTTTCCTCTTAATCCAGTCTGAAGAGGTCCACTAGGGCTTGAAGGCTGTACAACACAGGTCTCATTTCCAGCACGATGATGTGGAGATGAGTCTCTGAGGGCTGGGGATTCCAGACACCTTGTGTTTGGAGACCCTGACAGTAGGCGCCCCATCCCATCATGGAGGAATCTGAGGTGATAGACACCTGAGGCTCTGGCTGGGAGAAGTGAAAGCCCTGGAGGAGGTTGTCCTCCTTTGTCCACCATGTAAGTGACTGAACTAGGGGCTTGGTCACTAGAATGGGGTACGTTTGAGGATATGATCCTTGTGATCACTGTGCACTGATCATCCACGGAGTTATTCTCATGTGCAATGATGCCAGGGGCACTGTGAACACTGAAGAAGCTAGCAGATCCAGCATGTTCTGCATAAAGTGCACTTGTACAGATTTGCACTACATTATGAAGCACACCATCTGTAGGACTGCCTTCTTCCTGCTCTCTGGGAGGAAGACTCAGCCTTGGTGGTATCCAGAAGAGCTGCAATGAACAGGAGCTGCTAAGAAGGCTGAAGCTGAGACCTCTAGGTTCAGCAGAACTCCCATGGAGGTAAGGAAGTGAAAGCTATAGCCACTACTAGTTCCATTGCTTGCTTGGATGAACTGGTTAGCAGCCTGTCATCCAGATAAGGGTAAACTTGGAGTCCTAGTTTCCTCAGGTGTGCTGTGAGTATGGAAAGTACTTTGTAAGACTCGAGGCACCAAGGATAGCCCAAAGGGCATGACTCTGAACTGATAATACTGTCCCTGCAAATCAGAGGTCTCTATGGTGACTGGGGTGCACTGGAATATGCTGATAAGCATCCTGCATATATAAGGAGGCTAACTAATCCTGAGGATTCAGGAAGGGAGGCAGAGATCCCACAGAAACCATCTTGAATTTCTCTTGATCCATGAATTTGTTCAAATTTCTGAGGTCGAGAACGGGTTACATGCCCAGATTTCTTTGGGAGATGTGAGGGAGGTCCCTGGGGTCCTCATCGCCTCTCTCGACAAGCCAGGGTTTTTCCTTGGTGTTTCTCCCCCCCATCCCCGCCCCGCAGTGGACCTTGGAGCGTGCAATGACATCTAGCGTCCGCCAAGCTCCACCCTTGCCATATGGCTGCAGTGCATTGTGGCTTCCTCGACTATCGCCAGAGGGCACCACAGAGGCCAACACATATCCCTTGACCCCCGGGAAAGGAGAGCTGTCCTCCGGATGCTCAAGCCATTCCCACCCTGCCGACCCCAGTCACGGACTCGTTCCTCAAACCCGGCTCCAGCGTAGTATGAAGTAAGGCGACTAGTGCCTTAACCCTCAGCGCCACTGGGCCGCCCTCTGCAAGAGACTTAAGTGAACTTCAAAGGGTATATTCGATTTGGAAAATGCCCTTGGTAGCTGCTGGTTCTCATGCCCAGGGTAGCAGCAGTGAAAGTTTGCTTACCCATCTTATGCAATTCCTTGTTAATAGGATGTGCAGCAACCTTCTGAGGCAGAATGCTTTTGTTCTCAACAAGACTAACAATAGCATCAGCTATAGGCTGAGAGACATACACTGGTCTGTCCTTAGGGGCAGTGTAATTTCAATCTATCTGCCTATAGACAGATGGAATAGTAGCAGGCCTATTCTAAACTGCATCTGAAAGGGTTTCAAAATGCTGGAGAAATGGGGGCACTAAACTGGCCAGCATAGTAGAAATGTTTAACCTCTGCAGATGGAGGCGTTTACCTGGGTCAATAGCTGGAGACTCAAAATCAAGTGTGAAATGCATACTTTTTAACAAAGTCTGGAAAGACAAATCCTGCTGAGGAACAGGAGGCCCTGTCTAAAGAGTGCAGGCTATAGAAAGAGCCATCATCACCACCCTCAGAAATAATGAGTTTTGGGTAAGACTCATTCCCTCACACCCGGAAGAAGGATCAGGCAATGGAGTGGATCGTAGTTCCCCAATCCAGAATGACGTCTTGGCAACAACGGCACCAATTTACGAGGAGCTGGGGTTAGAGGCGGTGCCATAGTCTGAACTGAATCCAGAGCAGGGAGGTCTCCAGACCCCAGGAGGCCTAACCCCAATGCCACCCATGGCGCCAATGATCTAGCAGGTACTGCAGTGACTGGCAAAGGTACCATGGCTAGTCTCATCGCAGTGACACTGAATGGGGTGCAGCCAGTAGGACAGGAGTCAGTAGCAAGGGCCCTTGGGCTGTTGGAGCCAAATGCTCTACCCAGCTTGAAGGCCCTGCCTGCATGATCTAATGCCACCAGCCCCTAAGGGCCAGGGATGGGTTCTGCAGGCAGAAGCAAACAACCCAGATGCTGCACCCACTGCTCCATAAGAGATGCCCAGCGGTGGAACTGCCCACCGGAGTCCCCACTAATAGATAGGAAAGGACTCCGGACCCAAGACCTCAATCTTCCGTGAATGGAAGCCCCCTCTATTGCTGACGGTGCTGGTGAGGGCCTTCTGCTCTGGGACATTCAGGATCATGTGGCACACCTCACAAATGGCTAGGCTTGCAGTACCGCTGGATGTGCGCAGCTTCCTCGCAGCAGCCTCCTGAAATGTTCTGGCTCCATAGGGTCCTAGCACTTCCAACTCAGACCCATTAGTGTGAATCAACAGTGAAGACTGATTCCTGGAAGATTTAGTCTTCTCCATTAAGTTACACAGAAATACAGAAACATAAGCAATGCTGGCAGAAGAAGACCAAAGGCCCATCCAGTCTGCCCGTGGTTCCCTATTAATTCTTGTGACCTAAATGTCATCCAAGGTACTAGCCCTTACTATCCTCTCCCTAATCTTTTCCATGCTTCTATTGCCCCGAATAGAAACATAGACAATGCCCACAGAAAAATAAGTTCCACTCTTGGGCCAGTTTACCAAGCTTTCCTTTTGATGATGAGGGAGAGGATCTGCTCACCCTTCGGGCTCACAAATACATAGCCCTCTGAATGGGGAGAATATATGAGAGTGAGAGCTCTTCTGGGCCCAAATAAACTGAGGATTCCTCTGGGTTAGGTGGTGGCTCCTGAGGCTCAGGAGTTGGAGAGTTCCCCGACAGCTGCCGCTTGACCTGCAGTGAGAAAAAGCAAGCCCTCTGGTCCTGTGAATTAAGCACCTTATGTCAGGCCAAAGGTGCTAATGGGGGCAGGTAAAGCCAGGACATTTGTGTGATGCAGATGGCTGATCCAACGATCCTGGAGGCCACCTCACTGGTGTTATAACGATGCCCTCAATTGGTATCAAGCTGCCTCCAGATCCCTTATGGAAATGTCCATGGCTTGCCTAGTGGAACTACAAGGAGGCATTGCAGACTGGTTCTGGTATACTGCCATATAGGCCTGATGCGAGGAGCTGGACAAAAGTGATCTAGTGGAGGTAAAAATCTTCCTTCTCCCATACACTGAATATTCAGGAATCTGCACTGGGAGAGTACTTGCTGATCAGGTGTTGGAAGCCAGTCCGGATCTGGAGAACCTTTAGCCCATGCATAGAGTGTGATGTCTCTCCAGCTGACCATGTGGAAGTGTAATATCTGACAAAGAGATCATTGGGATGGGACAGATGGTAAAGGGACACCTTCACAGAATCCTTGTTGCCTCCGCCATGGCCCTGTGCCAGGGAAGAGCATTACTGGTATCAGTATTGTGAACTCCTAGGAGTCCTAATGGCAGACAGACAGGGTCACACGGCTTACATACCATGGGGTTTCCAGTATTTGTAACATCCCCCACGAACTGCTGGTACAGAACATACTCAGCCGCAGAGGCCAGCTATAAAGAGGATTCGTTGTCCTCCTCTGCGGATGATGAGAGAGAGAGAGAGAGGAAGTATGGGAACTGCTTAGGTGGGAAATAGGGGAAGGTGCCCTGAACTGGGGACTGTTGGGCTTCCTGTCCCATAGCATTACAGTCTCCACCTATGGCAGTACTGTTCTTGCATTAGAAGGCCTAGAGACCTGAAAGACGCAGACAGCCTGAGCATCTATTCCTGAGATATCTGAGGCATGGGCCTGGAGGGAGATGGAGCAACTGGATGAGCTGTGGGAGGCCCTGAGGCTATGGAGATCCCCTCCCTTAGGGGAAGATTAAGCAGAGGCTCCCCCTTCTGACATTCCTACATTGCAGGAGGTGGCATAGTGGTGGCCCTGGGAGAAAGCCCTGGGGTAGACAGTATATGTCTATGACAAGGTAGGCCCCACTGAAGGGCCTGACTCCAGTCTGGCATCAATGCTTATGCCAGAGACAAGAGCATGGCACCAGAACCATCACTGTTTTCTGACTCAGCACCATTAGTGGTGACAATATCAGAGGCCACTACAGCCTTGGTACCAGGCTCACCCCAGCACTGGAAGTGGCTCTGACACTGGTACCAACATTGGTGTTGATACCAACATCAACCTTTTTCCTCTGTGCCACTAGTGGCACCAGATTTAATGCTGACACAGTGGTTGACACCAACATTGTCCTCACTATAAGCCACCCTGCACAAACACAGCAAGCGGCGTCAATGCTAGAGTTGGCGCCAGTGTCAGTATCTCTTCTCCTTCTCCTTCCTTCCTTCCTCCTTACTCCCTCCCTTCCAGCGGAGGCGTAGCTACAAGGGTGCAGGAGAGTGCAGTGGCACAGGCCCCACAAGATTTGAGGGCCCAAATCATAATTTGATGTTTATTCAAAACTGGGAGGGCCCTGTAACATCACCTTGCACCCAGGCCCTTTGGGAATTTGCTACACTACTGGCTTCCTTCCTTCCTTACTACCTCCCTACCAGGAAAGACATATTGAGCTGAAAACAGCTAGTTTCTAGATGTGTCCTGGGTGAAAGGGGATAAGGAGCTAGCTAAACAATAAACTGCTGATGATAAAAAGTCAAATACAGTAATAAGTACTAGCAAGCATAATTATAAATATTAAAGGCAGAATTAATAAAATAATACAGTAAAACTAAAACACACACAAATAAGTATAGAGAAAGGGAATAATAAGAGGAAGGAGTCATAGACAGTTGCAGGTCGGATAACAAAAGCCATAAAGAAGAGACTCTAAGGAGGAAGGAGAAGATGCAGATTGCATTGAAGGGGGAAGGGAGGACCAAAGTTTAGGAAATCGGTAAGAAAAAGCAGGTTGTCCAGCAGCAGACTTTCTAGAAGGAATAAAGAGAAGGAAAAATATGTTGCAGAGGATAGGAGGAAGAAGGAGGAGAGGACTGAAGGGATTTAAGATAGGAGGGAGGAGATGAACCCAGAATTTGGATATGAAAGAAGTACAATGGGAAAGGCACCTAGCATCAAGAGAGGGAGAGAAAGGCTGAGTAAAGAGGCAGTGGTGAGTGCGAGGGGCAGTCTAAAGCAAAGCGGCAAAAGAATGACAAAGTGTGCCAGTCTGACAAGGGAGGATTTAGGGCTCCACTGTAGACGAAGTCACCAGTCATACTGCAAATAAGGAGAATAATTTTTACTGATTTCTCAGCAGGCAGGAAGCTGAATATATGCTTTATTCCTGTACAATGCTCCAGGTTTAGGGTGAAGCTTATGGTGAACTGCAACAATATGCACTGAGAAATCAAGATGCCAGTCAAGGCAGATCCCGAGGTACTTAAAAGGAAGAAACGTCTTCAATCTTAGCAACATCAAGAGTAGTAAATAGTGGGAGAGAGGTAAGTCTGGCAAGCCTCTGACAGTTGCCAAAAGTCAAGGAGACTGTTTTTTGGCATTTAGGGACAACTGGTTAGACTTGAACCAACATTCAATGTTGTTGAAATCCAGCTACAGCTGGGAGGAAAGGTCATGGGAAGAGGAGCCAGAAGGAAAAAGAACTATGTCATCAGTGTACATATGAATGGACGCAGAGGAACATACAGTATGGAGAACATTTAAGAAGATGGGAAAGAGAATAGGATCCCGGACAGACCCTTGAGGACACCTGAGTTAATGAGAGTGGAGAAGAAATGGATTTTCCTATCTGAACAGCTCAAGACCTTCCTTCAATGCAAGAACAAAACCAATTGACTGAAGAGTTATAATGGTAATAATACAATAGTATAATATAATGGTAATAATATAATAGTTACAATGGTAAATAATGGTAGCAACAACCATGGCAAGACCAACAGTCAGCGTTGATATCACCCAGGAACTGAACAAGATAAAGGCCTTGACCGCAACCTCACAGTGGTCTGTTTCAAAGGGTGAACAAACCATGGTGGGTTCTCCACTGGTTGCCCAGATGGAGCGGATGGTCTGCCCAATACCACTACCGGAGGCTCCATCATAACCCCAGCACAGTGGGGAAGAAGAGCTCTGTGCCTCAGTCGACTTTGAAGAGCAGTGAGAGGACATATAGACATGTATAGGTACCTCCCGGAACAACACCTACCTCTGAAAATAGGAAACGGGTGGTCCCGCTTCAAACAATGATTCTGCAACATGTGATGGCTGAATAAATAACAGGCATTAGAGGAATACATGTCATGGTTGGGCCCTAGATAGGAAAAGAAAAGGGAATGCTGGTCATCTTTACTGATGTTTACACAGTGGCAAAAATGAAAGGGAGAAGCCTCCCCTTTTTTTACAAACTGGGCATTTTCATGGCAAATAACTGAGCAAAGATAGAAACCGGGGCCAGCCTGCTGGCACAGTGGTAACACTACCACTTGCGACACTGGCGACCCAGGTTTGGTAGCGACCAGGTCATTAGAGGACGGGGGGGAGAAGGACTGAGCGCCCGATGGGCTGCTCTCTATCTCCGGGAGGGGTGGGCTGCAGTCCTCGCTGCTATACTGCCACCTGGGTGACCACAGGTGGAGGTTGCTGTAAAGGACGCAGAAGACTAGGGAGGGGCAGGCGTTGACTGAGGACCTGAGCAAAGGCACGTCTTGGCGTGCCTCCATCTTATTGGCCCTCCCCGAATGCCGACGTCCACAGGGGCGGGGACCAGAAAAAACAGGAAAATACCCCACATCCGGGCTAGGTGATGGGCTCTCGCACTGGCAACCATGGGATCCAGAGTGGAGCAACTCCAGGTGCACGTTCCTTTGAAGGTTTTGGAGGGAGAGGACTCCTCCACCCTACCCAGGGGGTCATCCGGGATGCCTGGACTACTGGAGTGGGGCATTAACTGGGAGCTAGCTCCTCCGGTCCCGGCAAGCGCAGCCATGGTGCATTGAGAGACCCTGAGAGGGGCCAGGCGTGGCGAAGGGGGCATAAAAATAGAAAATAAAAAAAGACAGAAAAGTACAGTTGCGTAGGTATTTACCATAACAGTAGATCTTCAAGAAGAGCTCCTGCAGCAAACTACACCTTAAGGACTATGCCATCAGGCACTAGGACTTCACGGCAAACTTCTAGCTAGCAGTACCAAGCTGGGGTCCGCTCCTTACATCAGTCCACCCACCGATGTCACCCTCCATATAAAGGAGGTGGGCCCCAGCCCCACCTCAGTTCACCTGGCGGAGACCTGGAGGTTATTCAGTAGGAAGAAAGCTGAGGCAGATGCCAAAAGTTCCCAACAGGAGAAACTTAATAGGGGATGGAGGTAGGGAAAATAGCGCCTACTGCAGGAGCTCTTCTCGAAGATCTACTGTTACTGTAAGTTCTTATGTAATTGTACTATCTTACTTAGAAACATAGAAACATAGACTTTGACTGCAGATAAGGACCGCTTGGCCCACCTAGTCTGCACATTTCCCTACCTACAGGATAAGTTGCAGATCCTAGTTAACCAACAGCCTATTTCTTCCTATCCCCTACAAGAATTGCCTTATGTCTGTCCCATGTATTCTTGAATTCTCCCACAGTTTTAGACCCCACAACCTCCTCAGGAAGGCTGTTCCATGCATCCACTACCCTCTCTCTGAAAAAATGCTTCCTCACATTGCCCCTGAAACCCCCCCCATCTTTAAATTGTGTCCCCTTGTTCTTGCATGTCTCTTTTTCTGAAAGATGCTACCCTCTTGGACTCTGTTGATTCCACTGAGGTACTTAAATGTTTCTATCATGTCCCCTCTCTCCCTCCTTTCCTCAAGGGTATATATATTAAGCTCTTTTAGTCTCTCCTCGTATGGCTTCTCTTGCAGACCCTGCACCACTCTAGTTGCCCTCCTCTGGACTGCCTCTATCCTGTCTATGTCCTTGCAGAGATGGGGTCTCCAGAACTGGATGCAGTACTCCAGATGGGGTCTCACCAACTGTCTGTACAGAGGGATAACAACTTCCTATTTTCTGCTGGTGATGCCTCTCCCTATGCATCCCAGTATACCCCCAGCTCTCCCTACTGCCTTCTCACATTGCTTGCTAACCTTAAGGTCATCTGATATGATTACCCCCAGGTCCCTTTCCTTTTTTGTTTTCGTTACTACCTCCCCCCATTGTGTAATCTTCCCCTGGGTTTTGTTTCCCAGGTGCATTATTTTGCACTTCTTTGCATTGAATCCTAGCTGCCTTACTTCCGACCATTCCTCCAACCTTGCCAAGTCCCTTCTCATCCTTTCCATGCCTCCTTGTGTATCAACCCTGTTGCAGATCTTTGTGTCACCTGCAAAGAGGCATACTTTTCCTTCCAGTCCCTCTGCAATGTCACTTATAAAGACATTAAAAAGTACTGGACCCAGTACTGAACCCTGCAGTACCCCACTAGTAACCCCTCTTTCTTCAGAGTGGACTCCATTTACAATTACCTTCTGTGTCTTGTTGTCCAGCCAATGTTTTACCCAGGCTACCACCCTGGGACCCACTCCCAGGCTGGTTAATTTGAATATTAATCTTTTGTGTGGGACTGTGTCAAATGCCTTGCTAAAGTCTAGGTAGGCCATGTCCACAGCCACTCCCTAGTCTACTACTTTGGTCACCCAGTCAAAGAAATCAATTAGATTCAGTCTGACATGACCTTCCCTGTGAACCCATGCTGCCTTGGGTCCTGTGCCCCACTGGCCTCTAGGTACTCAACAATTCTTTCCTTCAGAAGTGATTCCATCACTTTCCCCACCACAGAGGTCAAACTGACAGGTCTGTAGTTTCCTGCCTCTGTCTTGGTCCCACTTTTGTGAAGGGGAATCACTTCCGCCTTCCTCCAGTCCTCGGGTACCACACCATCCTCCCATGATTTGTTAAAAATGGTAGTCAGTGGTTTCACTAGTTCTCCCCTTAATTCTTTTAGAACTCTGGGGTGAATTCCATCAGGCCCCATTGCTTTGTCCACCTTCAGTTTTAGGAGTTCTTTCAGAACCCTTTCTTCTATGAAAGGACTGGGATCGACCCCCCTATCCAGAGTGCTTCTGTTAATTGGATTAGGCACCTCTCACTCCTCTTTTGTGAATACTGAGCAGAAATATTCATTCAGTATTCCTGCTTTTCACCATCCCCTCTGCCCACCCACGTTCATTCTATTCAACCTCACCATCCCTCCTTTTGTCTTTCTACGCTCCCTGATGTACCTATAAAAGGTTTTATCCCCCTTCTTAACCGAGTTGGCTATCCTTTCCTCAGTTTGGGCCTTTGCTATTCTGACTTCCTTTCCTGCTTCCTTAACTGGTACAGCTCTCAGTCCTGCTCCTCCAGTGTTTCCTTATACTTCCTGAATGCCATCTTTTTCTCCCTGACTTTCCCCGCCACATCTTTTGAGAACCATAGTGGCTTTTTCTTTCATTTTGATTTATTTGCTTCACACAAAGGCTTGTTGCCTCTGTGATGGCAGTTTTGATGATTCCCCATTGTTGCTCCACCCCTCCTTCTAGCCTGTTTGGTAGTGCTTTTCTGAGGCACTCTCCCATCTTGCCAAAGTCAGCCCTCCTGAAGTCCAGTACCTCACTTTTGTATGGCTTGACTCTGTAGCTGAGTTTAACGTGAACCACACTGTTTGATGGTCACTTGTCCCAGATGGCAACCACTTCTAGATCTGAGATCCTCTCACTGTCCCCATTTGAGAGTAAGAGGTCTAAGATTGCTCCCTCATGAGTGGGTTCCGAAACTAGCTCTCTGAGGCATGCCACCTATAGGGCATCGAGAATGGCCTGCTCTTGGATGTGGCTGCAGCAAGTGTGCTCCAGTTAACATCTGGCATATTCAGGTCTCCCATCAACAGTATCTCCCCCTTCTCTGCCATCCTAAGAATGCCTTCTATCATAACCTTGTCCATTCCCTCCCCCTGACCTGGGGGTCTGTATACAACCCCTGTGCGGATTGTGGTGCCACTTCCAGTCGACAAGGTGACCCACAGTGCCTCCTCTCCTCCCTATTTACTCTTTTGTTCAGCTGCTTTTATCCCTTCCTTTACATAGAGAGCTACTCCTTCCCCTCTTCTCCCCTCCCTATCTCCCCTGTAGGTTAAGTACCCTGGTATGTTAACATCCCGGTCATGGTTCTCTGTGTACCATGTTTCTGTGACTGCTACGATAGCCACGCATCCCTCTTCCATCAAGGCCACCAGTTCCATCAAGGCCACCAGTTCCTTTATATCGAGAATGAGCTCCTGCAGCAGGCCAAACCTTAAGGACTGAGTCCCAAGCAGTGTCCCAGAAGGGGAGAAAAGGAAATACAGGGTGGTATGTACCCCTACAAATGGGAGTTCCTGAAAAGTCTTCCTTGAGCTTGCCTAAATGCTCACTGCCAGGCTGGTGTCCTGCGTTTTAGCAGTTTAAATGTGATTGCCAGAGAGTGCCTGTATAGCCTCTGTACACTGTCTCTTTAACAGTTGCCTGGATTGCAGTCATAAGTAATCTGAGAGGGAGCTCTGTTGAAAGATATAACTATTTGCTGAAAATCATTTAGAGTGATAATGATAATATAGTTTGTCTAACCTGCCTATTTTCAGCAAGGACTGTTTTGTTAATCTCCACTATCTTGGTTCTGGACTGCAAATTGGACCAATCAGTACTGGTGGGACCTAAAATGGAGCTGGACTACAGGAGCTGTCTGGAGTCAAAATCTGTAGGAATTGTAGTTTTGGGCTTTTGGCCTTTTTGCACCTGAAGGGGGAGCCTTTGTTGTGACTGACAGACAGATCAGCCAACCAAACCTTTTGGATCTTGGGGGATTTACCAAACTGCTTGCAATTTTCAGTTAGTTCTGGGCTGAGAAGTGAAGAAGTAACAGCTCAAGTGATTTGGGTAAGAGTTCTGTGTAGTTTTGCATGGCAGAACTGTGAAAGGCCTGAACTGTGGCTTGCATGTCTGCCTGCTGCCCCTGAGAGGGAGAGAAGAGAATTATTTCAGACTAAATCCAAGTCTGTGAGAATGAAGTAAGCCACTGATTTTTACCAGGCTAATACCTGAAGAAGACCGAACATTTTGCTGAATGACGATCGGCCTGTCTGGACTTCAGCCACCTCTGAACTCCCAGATTGTGCAGAGACTCTTTAATTGCGACCGGAGAGCGGTTTGCCTTGTATGGCAGAATTTTCTTACTTGTAAATGTGCTGTGAGTTGTTAGTGGGTCGTGATTTGGTTCCCTACTATGTGAACTGTGTTCTTCTTGCTGGAAGCTGTATCCAGTCCAAAACGGACTGTATCCGAATTTGTCTCCATTTGGCCGGGGCCTTGCCACACTGGCCCAGCCAGACTACCCGCTGCACAGAGAAAGCCATCGACGAGAGACCTGCCTGGGGATCAGCCCCCTGCTCCACGCTTGAACAGGAATGATGCCTCGGTGATTCTTGTGGGCCCTGCGTCTCCTGGCACTCCAGATTAAACCACCTGCTGTCTCGATTTTTGTCCACCTGTGTCCAGTATTGGGTATCGTGAGTAATCATCAGGGTAGCTCCCTGCAACAACAGCCTAATCTAAAGTGTGTCATCTGATTATCTTGTTGTTTCTTTTCACGAATTGAGCCCTCCGCTCCGGATTACAAATAGTGCGTGTTGTGCACGTTTTCTTCATCACAAGGCCCCAATCAGCTGCAACATTCCTGGCTAGCCCACCATTCTCCATCTGGTTACCCAGAGTGTGTGACTGTTTATGGACCCTGAAGTGCATGCATAACTGTTTGATTGCTACAGCCTTTAAGCAAATTAACCTGATTACCCTCCTTGTTCAAGTCCTTAAATAAATCAGATCTAACTCTTTTTCATTTACCCTGACTGTGGTTCCAGTTTGTGCAAGAGTACTGTACTGCTGTTATTTGCTGTGTATAACCTTGTTTTACAGGGGGTCCCCAGGGCCGGGCCAGAGGAAAGCCCTGGTGGTAAGTGCAAACAATTGGGGTGCTTGTGTGGTGTATCAGAGGTATTGTGAAAGTGATTATTGTGTATTGTTCTGGCCACTAGTATGGAAACAGGGGGGTTACAGTGTCCCAGAGGGCTGTTCCCAGGTTAGCTTGACCACTACCAACCCTGACCTCCGGGTGCAGGCA
The DNA here is from genome assembly GCA_016271365.2 of Neoceratodus forsteri. NCBI lineage: Eukaryota > Metazoa > Chordata > Ceratodontiformes > Ceratodontidae > Neoceratodus > Neoceratodus forsteri. The sequence goes on from JADMNL010000024.1 coordinate 350,690,984, forward strand.
CCCATTTCAGAACTCAGGCCCCTTAACCTGCTACTAGCCAAGCAGGCAGGGGTAGTAGCCCTTGGGATGGTGCCACCTAGGGGTTACATATGTAAACCCCTATTAAATGTTTAGGAAATTAGGCCTTGGAGCACAGCTAGGCCAAACCTTGCTCTCTTTCTGGAAGCAATGTCCAGAGTGTAGTGCTTAATGAAGGTGTGCACAGAGTTCAATGTTGCGGCAGCGCAGATGTCTGCCATTGAAATGTTTTTCGTAGCTGCAAAAGATGCAGCCATGCCCCTTGTGGAATGTCCCTTGACCGGTCCCAGCAAGGGCTTTTCATACTTGTCGTAAATGAAAACAATGCAATTATTTAACCATTTCAGCATGGTTTGTTTTGCTACAGGCTTCCCCAGAGTCCAGTGAGCAAAGGAAATGAACAACTAATCCGATTTTTGGACTGATTTTGTATGGCTCAGGTAGTAATGATGGAGCCTATGAATGTCTAGAGTGTGACGGAGGGCCTTCCCCTGATTAGAATACTCAGGATAGTAAACCAGAAGGCAGATGTCTTGATTCAGTGTCAGCTCAAGACACTACCTTTGGAAGAAACTTAAGATTAGTTCGAAGAGACACCCAGTCTCCCTGAAGAACTAAATGAGGTTCTTTACACATCAGTGCTTGCAGCTCTGAAATCCTTCGAGCTGAAGTGATGGCAACCATAAATAATGCTTTCCAAGAGAGAAAGCAGAGGTCGCAATCCACAGCCAGTTCAAAGGGAGGCAAGGTTAATTTCTCAAGAATGAAAAAAAGATCCCATGAGTGGACGGGATCTCTGATTGGAGGCTTCATATGAAGCATGCTGCATAGGAATGTATGGGCAAGGTCCAACTGAGCAATATTCCTACCCTCCACTGGTGCATGATAAGCTGAAATAGCACAGAGATGCACCTTAATGGAAGAAATCGTAGCCCGTGTCTGAAAGCAATAGGAGATATTCAAACACTGATTTCACGAGAGCAAGTTAAAGGGTCCGGGGAACGTGTGGCTGCCCAGATGCAGAAGCGTTTCCACTTCATAGCGTACGTAGCTCTTGTAGATGGCTTTCTTGCCTGTACTAGGACTTTGGCCACCCTCTGCGAAACTCCATGTCTGGAGACAGTGAAGTCTGCAGAAGCCATGCATGAAGGTGCAAGGACCGAAGATCTGGTTGGACTAACATGCCCTGGTCTTGGGATAGAAGTTGGACGACAGAGGTAGTTGAAAGGGTGGTTCCACAACCAGCGCTGCAAGAGGGGAACCATAGTTGTTGTGGGCAAAGGAGCCAGGAGGATCATTGTTGCTCCTCTGCCTGTAAGCTTGAGCAACACCCTCTGTGGCAGGGTGAAGGAGGAACACATAAAGGAACCTCCCTGTCCAACAGAGGGACAACGTGTCTTGCCAGAAAACACGATGCCCTGGATCTAGTGAACAGAAATTGGGCAATTTTGCATTGCATGGTGAGGTGAAGAGGTCCAGCTCTGGACATCCCCATCTTTCGAAGAGGTCGTCCACCACTTCTTGAAGCAGCTCCCACTCATGGTTCCTGGACCGGGAGTGACTGAGCTCATCTGCCAGGATTTTTTTTGATGCCTGACACATGAACCGCTGTTAGCGTGAGCCCGTGTTCCAGGGCCCAGTACCGCACTCTCATGGCTTCTCTGCACAGAGGGTAGGAGTGCATTCCCCCTGCTTGTTGATATAAAAGGCCACTGACATGTTGTGGTATTGAGAAGCAGGGGACCCTGGGAAAGGTGGGTCTGATAGGCCTGCATGGCGTACAGAATCGCTCTCATCTCTAAAATGTTGATGTGCAGGGACACTTCTATGCCTGACTATGTGCCCCGACTAAGGTGATTCTGAAAGTGAGCTCACCATCTTAGCCCCAATGCATCCATGGTTAGGATTTGGCTCAGTGAATCCGTTTGGAATGGGACTCCCACTTCCAAATTGGGAGAAGTCAGCCACCATGATAGTGTTTGTTGAACAGCCTCAACACACATATGGGATGTTAGAAGTACGTCGGACCTCTGGTCCCACTGAACCCTTAGGTTCCATTTAGGAACTCTCATATGCAAGCGTGCCAGTGGTACTGTGGGTATGACCACCGCCATGTGCCCTAGGAGCTACAACACAGTCCTTGCCGTGATGGGTTGGGCCAGCTATTCCAGAGGTCTGGTCTCTCAGCTGACTGGCCCTGTCGGGTGGGAGGAAAGCCCTTCCCTGCTGTGTGTCCAGAATGGCCCCTATGTACTGCAGATGTTGGCAGGGCCAAGGACAGGACTTTGGGAGGTTGATGGTTATCCCAGGTGCTGGAACACAGGAATGTATATGAGAGAGTGTGAATTAACTTCTACGACTTGGAGGGGGCAGTTAGGAGCCAATCGTCCAGGTAAGGATAGACGAATGACCCTGTCTCTTTAAAGCGCTGCCACTACTGCGAGACACTTGGAGAACACCCTTGGAGCTGAGGAGACTGAAAAGTAGAGCCCGGGATTGGTAGTGGTTCCCTGAAAGGCAAACCGCAGAGTACCTCCGTGAGCTGGAAACACCGGTATGTGTGAGGTATCGTCTTGCATATCCAGGAGCATAAGCAATCCCCTGACTTAGCATGGGGATCAGATCAGGTAAGGTCACCATTCTGAACTTCTTGTATTGGACGTGCTGGTTCAGCTGGCTTAAGTCCAGATGGGCCTTGGGCCTCCCATCTTCTTGGGACTAAAAGATGGAAGTAATTCCGTGCCTGTTGGGAAGGAGGAACAGGCTCGATGGCTCGTTTTAGAACAAGGCCTGGATCTCTTCTTTGATGAGGGCTGTGTGGGCTGGAGAGTATCGGGGGGGGCGGGGCTAGAGGATTGTCTGGGGGAAGTTCGGCCAACTCCAGCATATAACCCTTTTCTATGATGTCCCTAACCCAAACGTCTGTTGTAATGCTGATCCACCCGTCTAGGTAGAGGGAGAACTGACACCCTACTGCCTCCCCCATCGCCGCCGCTGGAGGAGGTGGGGCTGGCAAGGAGTCATGCATGGGTGGCTGGGGTGGGCAGCGAGGGCTGGGGGGATTTGGCATTCCTAGGCCCGCTGTTCCCAGATGGTTGTGAGGAGCCTCGCTGAAAGGACCTCGGGCTGTTGGCCTCTCTGTTGGCACCCAGGTACCAAAATGGCCTATGCTTGGCCTGCTGAAGGTCTGACTGGTACATATGGTGGACAGACTGCCCCGTCTTCCCTGAGTCCTGCAGATCCATAATGATTTTTTGTACCTCCTCTCTGAAGAGGATAGACCCCATGGAAAGGAGCATCCAGAATGGAATCCTGGAGGTCCTGTCTAAACCCAGATACCCCAGCCAGGAATGATGGCAGAGGCAGATCCTGGTAGCTGCAACTTGAGGGGCTGTGTCCGCTGAATTGTAGGATGCCCTCAGCACATGTTTCCCCACGCCCAGTCCGGACTGAAGGACGCTCAAATGTTCCAGACGAAATTTATCAGGCTGCTTTCAGGCTAGCTCCAGGGCTTTCTTCCAAATAAACTTCTGGAAAAATACCATATGTGCTAGAAAATTTAGAGACGGTATGGAACAGGTGGAGAAAGCGCAGACTCTCTGCCTGAACTGGTCCGATTTCTTAGACTCCTTGTCGGGGGGGCTCTGCACTCATGTGTTTAGGCTGCTTAGTCCTGCCATGTGCTGCGGTTAGGACCATGGAATCTGCCCTCAGATTTTCTCCCAGGAAAGGCTCAGCCTTAGGGGGCTTATAGAGTCTGTCCACCTTCTTGGGGACAGATGAGAAAGAGGAAGGATGCTCCCAAGCCAACTTGGTTAAATCCTGGAAAGGGGGGAACCAGAGGAGGAATGACCAAAGGTTTTGAGTCACTCACACCCAAAAAGGTGTGGAGCCTCTTCCTCTCCGGATCCAATTCCTCTGTATCCCATTGGTTCAGGAATTGGATGTGGCGCATAACATCCCTTAAGGTCAGGTCATCTGGGGGAGACCTGGGTGAATTGTGGTGACCTTCTAGCTCCAGGGAGTAACCCCTGGAAGAGAAGCCCGAGCAGTAAGGGCGGCCTCTAGGGGAGGAAGAGGAGGCTGACCTTAAACACTTGTGCCTGTGCCAGCCTCTGCTCCTGTTGTTTGAAGAAGATGACCTGGATGAGGAGCGGCAACACCTGCCCCTGCGCCTGTGATGCTCTGGATATGAACCTGGTGGAGCTGGACTCCTGGGTAAGAGCAGAGACGATGGTCGTGGGGTCCAGAACCGGTGTCTTGTCCAGGACTGGGGTGGGGTGGGAGACTGTGGCGGTGGAGGAGGTGGGGCTCATCTTTCTTGAGCAAATCCCCCTTAACCGTGCTCCACCAGGACATGAACAGCTGTCCGACATCCGCCAGGGGAACCACGGGCACTTGCGGAGGGGTGTACCCTTAGGTTCCGTGAGGAATCTTTTGAGGGTTGCTAACGGCATCCATCCGGCATTTGTCAGGGCCTGACAGTGTGTTAAGGCCTGTCCATCTGATCACCCGTCATCTGGTTCTCTGATGCCTGGTTGTCTGGTACCAGAACAGAGGGCATATGGCCTGTCACTGTGTCGACAGGTACCCGAACATCAGGCTGATGATCCATTGGAGACGCCAGCCCTGGCATCAGATTCTGAGACGGTGGACCCATGGGCATCTGGACTATAGTAGTTGCCCCGGACGTCTGATCACTTGATGCCTTACCCTGTGGTGTCTGCCTCTGGTCCTTCTGCCTGTCAGAAGACCGGTCGTCCAAGACCTGCGACAGGGTTTTTGTTGTTGCAGCTGACCTGTCTCAAGTTGGGCGTTTCCTTGTGTGAGAATGCTCCGGCATCTACACTGTCATTGACGACGAGGCAGGAGGAGGAAGAAGATGCTGAAGTCTTATTGGCTGAAGTCCGCCTTAGGCCCTGAGGGTTGCTGGAAGGGCCTAAGGCTTAGGGAGGGACCCAAGGCCCTTGCCCAAAGAGCTGCTGCCCACTGAGAGGGTAAGGATGGGAGCATTAACGGCAGGCCAGAGGATGTAAGGCCTGACAGGGGCAGAGTCTGCTTTCTTGCCAGAGTGCGAACTGAATGCTTGTCCTTACGGTGAGGAGATTTGAGCTCAACTCTGACCTACTGTGCCCTTGTGCTGGTGCTCTCCTGGAGTGTTTCTCCTTATGGAAGTCAACGACCTGGAGGCTGAGGAGCCGGCCTTTGATGGACGTTGAAGGGCGGTGAGCTGCTGCTCCATAATGTAGGCCTGGAGTGTCTTGTGGCACTGGATGTCCACTGGTTAAATTTTCCGCAGTCTGGGCAGGCGTCCAAGTTTTGGTCAGGCCCCAGGCAGAAGAGGCAATGAGAGTGATCATCTTTTGCTGGAATCTGCCACCCGCACGGACACTTAGATTTCTGTCACTTTGTTGAAGAAGACGGAGACGACATAAACTGGTTTGAAAAAGACAAATTATTTGAAGAAAAAAAGGGTACTTCTTGATCTAGAAGACTAAAAATGGCAGTCGACAGATGCAACGAGGCGTCCGAGGAGCCAAAGCGCATGGGTCGACAGTGGGAAAAGAACTGAGGTGGCTGGGACCGCCTCCTTTACACGGAGGGTGACGCCGGGATCGATCAAGCAGGCGGACCCAGCTGGGTACTGCTGGCTAGATGTTGCCGTGGAGTCCTAGTGCCTGATGGCATAATTTTAAGTGTAGCCTGCTGCAGGAGCTCATTCTCGAAGTAAGATCTGAAGTTATGATGAGTAGAGTTCGCTCCCACAGTGCACATTTGATGACAGGACAACCAAAACTGAGGTAGGCTAGAGAATCAGCAATGGTTTTTGGAAGGTGCACAGCACTATGTGGTTTCACACATCTGCCCACACCAGTAGCTGGTGCTGACACCCTGGCTATAAAGATATGCTCCCATGGGGTGCTACACCTCTAACAAAGACCCAAGAGTTGGACTCACTAGGAGAAGACAGATTCCAGGAAGATCAAACGATTTAACCCACTAAATATTTGTATTTAATTACAGCTTAGAGTGCCACAGTGACTTTGATCTACTGCTGATTACAATGAGTAAACACAATGAAATCGTCTAATCTGGATCCAATAAAAGGTAAACATGTGGCGGGACCTCCCTACGAAGTCAACAACTGTCCTTCAACACACCATGGCTGATTCAGCCCCAGAAGAAACAATGCAAATTCTGGCAGTGAAGATTCAAAGATAGCTCAGATTGGTTGGAGCCCTGGGAGAAAACTGGGTGGAATTAATGGCCTGGTTATGGTGATGGAGGCTGTAGGGTGCTTGAAACATGCTGGGTCAGCTAATGTTCAGCTTCTTGGACTCTTAGAAGGCAGTCATCTACTTTTCTCAAGTAATGGTTAAAAGAGTCATTACTGGGAGACCAAAATGTATACCCCATTACCCTCGTACATCAAGATGCCTGCCAGTGAGATGATCCCTCGGCCAGGCTCGTGGTCACTGATGGAGTAGGAACAATGAACATCTTCTTCTGCTGGTAAAAAGAAAGATCTTATTTTATCTGAATATATGTTTTCTGGACTTACTATGCCACGAGGCAAAAAAAAAAAGAAAAAAAGAAGTTTGATGAATGCATCCTATTCTGTGAGATGCCAATGTTAGTCATGGGATGATTTTCCCAGCACATCTTTAGAAGGTACACGATGGACAAAAGTTTGTTTTTAATGCTGAAATGGTCTAACAGACTACTGCACTAGACTTCTATGAAAATGTTTCATCACTGGGCTTTAAAAGTAATAGATGGTGACTATGCTATAAAACTGTTGATTGCTTTTGTTGATTTCATTTCCGGGTAGTTCTACCCTTTAGATCGTTTAGGTATTATTCTCATTATCTGACTGTATCAACTTGTAGTTCTACTAAGTCAATTTGTGCCGCCAGTTACAGAGGTTAAAGTACCTAATATTCCTGTGGGGATTAGAATGTACCAATTTTATATGTAGGTAGATACAAATGTATATTGCCCTGTGCTCATGGGCTTTCTTAGCAATGTAAGTATATAAAGTGTTTCTTTTTCCAGTATGCCCTCCAAATGGCATATCTAATCTGGGAAAAACAAATATTTATTATTTAATACACGACCCTTTAGGCGGGGCCTATTTTAAAGGATCTAGAGCCAGGATACATTGTAAGGTAACAGTAAGATAAGTACATTATGATAATTACATATATACAAATATACATAAAAACAGACTTGGAATAATAGGCAAAAACTCTGCACTTTGCTTACGGGTGGGAGGAGGAGGAAGGCGAATGGGGTGCAGAACTACAGAAAAGGGGGAAGAGGGACGGTAAGTGGACAACTGAAAGGGAGGTTTCAGTGATGAGGGGTGGTGGTGGTTGCTAACAGGGGAGGGTATGGAGTGTGAGAGAACTACCGGGGGGAAGACAGGGTCAACTACTGATAGCAGTTGCAGTGACTATGGGAGAGAGAGATGCTAGCAGATAGGTTTTGAACTGAGCGAGGGAGTCAATAACCTTGGGGTGGAGAAGTAGTTTCACAGCTTGGTGAATTGGAAGGAGAAGCAGGCCTGGTGCATGGAGGTTTTACGACAAAGGAGTAAAAGGAGTTATGCAATACTCCTCTGGTACAATGAGAGGAGGTGGAGGGGTAAGCAATGAAAGTATACCAGGGATAACTTGCCCAAGCATGGCTTTTTTCCCCGATGACCAAAGTGGTGTGATGTGTCCGAGAGTCCAGGTTTAGCCAGCCAAGGTTGTAATAGAGGGAGCATTTATGCAAGTCCCATCTGAGGTCTAGGAAAAAATCGGCATGTCCTATTCATCAGCCCCTTAATCCTGTCAAGTACTGAGTCACTAGCAGACCCATATACTGGAACTCCATATTTGATAAGGCTGAGGATGTAGCTCCTGGCAAGGAGCAGCTTAACCTCAGGCAGGAGGGAGCTTCTATGTCGGTAGAGTAGGCCGAGTCTGGAATTTGAAGTTTTGACCAGATAGTCAACGTGCACGGTGTGCGTAAGACATGAGTCAAGGGATAGCCCCAGATATTCAAAGGTGATAACCTGCTCAACGGAGGTTCCAGAGGTAGTGGAGATACATCGTGCGGCTGGGGGAAGGATTTGTACTGGGGTGGAATAGCATTGTTTTTATCTTTTTGAATTAAGCACAAGGAGATTCCTTGTGAACCAATCACTAGGAGAGGTAAGTTTGTCATGGATGAGGTTTTAATGACTCACTGTTTGTTCATGAAATCATTAGTAAACAGTAGTAAATGCTGTGGCACTGTCATCATTGCTACATTCTGATGACACTAGTGAAAGTCATGGAAGTCCTGAATAAAGATCAAACATCATGGAATCAATGACGTGTATGACTGCCATGACAAACTTACATCCCTACCAATCACAGATGGAGGCAAAGTCAGACAAGGAGACATTTATAAGGTCAAGGTTGCCAGAAGTAGCTGTGATGACTGCATCATCAGCATACAGGAGAAGAGTAGTGCTAGCACAGGCTTTTGGGAGTTCATTGCTAAAGAGGCTGAAAAGTAGGGGTCAAGGATAGAGCCTTGGGGGATCCCCATTGTCACAGGCTTGTAGTCTGATAGGGAGGACCTTACTTTACAGCCTGAGATCTGTTATCAGGATAACTGCTGACCCAACTGGTAGCATCAATCGATAATTCAATGTTAAGTAGTTTACTGCAGAGGAGGGAATGGTTGACCAAATTGAATGCTTTAGTGAGGTCTGTGAAGACGAATCTGGCTAGTTCACCCCTATCCAAAGCATTTACATCTGCAGGCTCCATTTGGTTTTCACTGTGCTGTTCTGTCCTGTTTGGATGGTGGTCTGGGTTCATATTTATTTAAGAGATTTACCAGATAAGCATACTGAGCGGGGACCGCTCGTTTCCAGATGCGACCTGGGGTTACATAGGTCAGGAATAGGTACAGAATGCACAGTACATCGGTGAGATAGACAGCAGGTTCAGTAGACATCACAATTGAGATGGAATATGAAACAGCTGAAAGTGGATACAAAAAACAGGGAGAGAAAATTGCCAGTGGTATTGCAACAGATGACAGTGGATTTATACAGGGCGAGATTTGGATGTCGGTCTTGCTCTACATCATGTAAACTAAAGAAGGCACAGATTTTTCAGTCTCTTCGTAGCTCTTATGTTCCAGTTCTGGTATCAATTTAGTTGCCTTCTCTGCACCCTCTCAACTTGTTTTATGTCTATTTGAAAATCTGATGCTTGGATTTGCCAGCAATATATCATATGTTGGCTCACCAATGAAGAGGCATTAAAGCATAGTGGTTAAGGGCACTGAGCTGCAAACCTGGAGACCTGTGTTTGAATCCCATCAGCCCCCACTTGCATACTGTGTGACCCTGAGGAGCACGTCGCTTAACTTCCTTGTGCTCCTAGGTCGCACCTGGAGACAAGCTCTGGCTTAGTATGCCTTTTCTGGTTAAACAATTTCCTCTTTCCCTTTCCTTACCAATGATTTATGCAGCAGTGTGTGATTACTTCTTTCAATCTACTCCCGAAGGAACATTTTCCCACAAGTGGCCATAAATGGGGCCGAAGTGCTGCAAATTCTCAACACAACACACTAATCTGGGACCAGGCAAGGCTTCTCTACCCAAACTGCCCTACTCAAATTTCATAACCTCATTGCTGCCACCTTGGACAGAGGTGAATTATTTATTTGGAGACTTTTTCATTTATCTAAGGTGTTTGAATGTGTAACACTATTACTTTATAAATTATCATTGCTGGACCTTGATGATACAATGACCACTTGTTCAAGTCTTGTTTGAGGAAAAACAGTTTGTTAAATAGCAGGTAGGCTACCTGCCTTTCTTACAAGGAGTTCTCCAAAGTTCAATCCCCCTTTTTCTGTTCTAAGTTTTCCATTATTTGACTACCCACAATTCAAAACAAATTCCGCACCAAAATGTACGTAGATGACACTGTTGTTTTTTTACTGATGAAGTGATTTTAAAGGCCAAAAGCGTGTTGAAAATTATTTCAGTTTGCATCACAAACATTTTTCAACAAACAAACAGTTGATGCATAGTAAAGATTGAAACCATGACATTCTGGTGACTAATACTAATAGACTGAAACTATGTAATTTGTCTCACCTAATGGACTTAGGTCTCTCGCCAACAAATCCTTACAGGTTTAAGACTCAGGTAACTAAATTCAAATATCCTACATTTTTTTTTGAGAAGTGTCTGTGATATCTAAAACATATATAGCGTTAAGTACAAAGCATTTTCCATAGACTAGCAGCTTTTATAAGAGCCAAAAGTAAACAGGCATTTATTTATTGAAACGTTTCACCAGGAAGACATATTCAGCAATGTTGCTCCTTTCCAGAATGTGTCGGGGGTGGGGGTGAGTGCAGCAGATAAACAATTTAGATGCATTAGGCAAAAAAGACAAACAAGTGCTACAATACAAAATGCAGAGTTAAATATACAATATTAATGCAGGCTACATGAATACATTCAGTTAACAATCAGCTGACATGACAAAGAGCTAGGGTGGTATAGTGAGAAGGGGGTGAAAATAAAATAAATAGGTAACCAGAGCGAGAGGAGAATGTGAAGTCGAGATGGGTAGCATATTGCAGGGTAATAAAACAGGCAGTCTGTGAATTAGGAGTTACATGTTAGGTTGTGTACAAGCCGCATGAGAGAGGAAAGGACATGGGTTGAAGGAGCATTTCTAATGTTGCTGGAAAGGAAGTTCCAAAACTTGGGCAAGCAGTAGGAGAAGGCGGACTGACCAGTGGTGGTGATTCAGGAGGGGATGGCGAGGGTGCGGGCAACACTGCTTCTCAGAGTGCGAGAAGTTAGAGGTAGTGAAAGTGAGGCCACTAGATATTAGGGGATTGTTCCTAGCCAGAACTTACCAGTGAAATTAGTGCAATGAACAAGACGGTGATCAGTGAGGGAGGAGAGTGCCAAGGAATGGTATAAGGAACAGTGGTGAGTTCGCGGGAGCAGTCAAGGGTGATGCGACAGAAGGAGTGGAAGAGGGTATCCAGCCTGGCTAAGGTAGACTTAAAAGTGCATTGTAGACTATGTCACTGTAGTCGAATGTTGGAAGTATCATTCTCATAAGAATTTCTCTGCAAGCTGATAGGGGCACACAATCACAGTTCTGGTAAAGGGAACTCAGCTTGGGGAGCAGTTTCTTATGGATTGCGTCCATATGACTAGAGAAGTCAAGGTGTTTATTGAGCCATACCCCAAGGTATCTGAAGGAGACAGTATTTTCCAACATGGTTCCATCTAGTGTGTGGACGGAGGGGAGCCTAGAGAGTCTCTGCCTTGTGCCAAAGGTCATGGAGACTGTCTTCTTGGCATTTAAAAACAGTTGGTGTGCATTAGTCACTGCTGGACATTATCAAAGTCCAGCTGAAGAGTGACTCACAGATTGGGTGGAGGGACTGGAGCATACAAGAACGGTGTCATCCGTGATACAAGTGAATAGATACAGATTGACAGATCGAGGAGAGATTGTTAAGGAAAATGGAGAACAGAATTGGGCCAAGGACTGAGCCTTGAGGGACTCCTGTGGATGGGGAGAGGGGAGAGGGGAGTCCCTGATCCTGACTGACTGCTAACGCTCCAGTCAAGTAGGATTTGAACTGGTTAGTGGCGGGGGAAGACAACCCAGCCAATCAAACAGCATCCAATAGGATAGAGTATGAGACAGTGTTGAAAGCCTTGGCAAAGTCGACAAAGATGGTGGAGGTGATTAGCCCCTGATCCATTCCAGTAAGGATGGTCAGTGAGCCAGAGAAGGGAAGTGGTTGTGGAATGTTTTTTCCAAAAGCCAAAAGTGTTTACTAGGAATATACCAAAGAAGTAGTTTGCAAGATAAGCAGCATGTGGAATTCATAAAGGGATGCAGAGAGAGAACAAATTTCCAAATTGTTTGGTATCTGTCTCTCTCCAAATCACAAACATACACTCTAAAGCTTTAAACTTACTGTATGCCCTTACATGGGGCAGGAACAAAAGATTCACCAGAACAACAGCTGTCTGAAAACAGGTTTTACATATTAGCCTAAAAAATAGCGTATACTAAGGAAACAGTTATTGCAAGTGCTAGTTTAATGGGGAATCACCACAAATAACATAGCATAAGATGAAGATAAGTCTCCCATTAGTCTAAACTAGAACTGTCTTTGGCAAGAAACAATTGTTGGATGAGGATGATATTGGTTTCTGTTGCAAATACATCCACTCAGTCTTCCTCCCTCCAGTACAGAGGAAAAGTACAGCCACCAGTGATCCTCAAGAGATGTGATGGGGAACAAACACAGAGCAACAAAAAAATAAATCTGAAGTTCCATGATATGTTTTCTGCGTCCTCCACCAAAAACATCTGGTATTATCAGAAGACACTGCTTCCTGGAAGACTAAATTAACTTTGAATTGCCTGGTGACCTTTAAACAATTGTTAGTATTCTCGCTGAACTGAGTTGAATCTCTGACCTGATCAAATGTTGCAAATAGTCTCTTAGCTCATCCTTATTCCCGTTCTGATATTTGGCTCACTTGGAAATACTGGCAATAAATTCCAGTAATGCTTTCACATTCACAGGGGATTTGGTTCTAAAGTCAAGAGAATGCATGTTTACCTTTTAAAAAACTTTAACTTTAAAACACACACACACGCGCGTGCACACACACGTCTCTGCACAGATATAATAAGAAAGGCTAGATGTAACAGAAACATAGATCTGATGACAGAAGGAGACCAATGGTCAATAGAGACTGCCAGCACTAAATCACCTCACCCCAGGACAGTGTGCTGCATTGCTATAGTCTGTCAGCTACCCTGTCTGTAACAAAAATGGCTGTAATATAGGGAAAGACTGAGACAGCAAGTTATTCTTTATAACCTACATTTTAAAGCTTTTAACGATATTAGCAAAGTATATTTAACATAAAAGCCCAAATGATATAAAAAAAATGTTAGTTTCTGGCAATGATGTAGTCAGCTGAAAAAGCAGGAAATGGGCCAACTCATTGGCATAGTAAAAAGGGCATTCCTCTTCCATGCAGGGGACCTGGCCTTGTGTTTCACGTCTGGGTATCCAAGTGAGGCATGTGGAGACTTAGCACAGACTCTAAGGGACATGTGCTGCTATGTGACTCTCACCTGTAGCCCATGGAAGAGGGGAGTCATATAGGATTGTATTGCCCTCCTACATCTCTACTCCTTGATGTCTGATAAGGCATCTGCATGGCCATGGAGGCAATCCATGCCTTGCCTCATCAGTCTGATATAATGCACTGAATCCTGCGTCGGTATCGCCTCCTGATCACACACACTGGATTTGTGTCTGACACAGGAGAAGAGTGTAAATAGTGCTGTTAACTAAAAGCTTTTTCAACTTTGTATACTGGGGGCAGGTGTTGCTGCATGCCAGCCAATAACTTGTTGACCCCTCATGCACCTCAGTTCTGTTCGCTAGAAGAGAAACAAAGTGGAGGGAAAATAAGAAAGGACTAGAGACTTTCTAGCCCAAAGGGATAGGAAAAGGATAAAGGATTTAAAATAAACAGCCAATTAAAACCCGACTACTAACTTAGAGACTAGTGATTGGGCCTACTAGGTGGCACAAGGGTAGTGGGTCCAAAAAAGCCAGAGACTGTTACCACTAACCAGACAGCGTGTGGCTAGTGACAGGTAAAATGATAGGGCAGCAGCCCTGAGCAATGGCTCTGGAAGAAGTAGCAAAGGGAAGTCCAATTTGATCCTCCACAGGCCAGCCTTAACTAGAGGCAAACTGGGCCCCTGCACCTTGGGGGCCCATACTTTTTTCTTGAGGAAAAGAAAATAATTTAAAACATTTAAAAATGCCTAAATTTTGTTAGAGATGAAAATGTTTACCAGCAAATGAAAGTGGAAGACAATTGGCTCCGTTACTGTTACAAAAGGTGGGGAGAAGCTTTGCTACAGTGGAAAAGATTAGGTTAAGTAAGTGCTAATGGTGTTAATGGCCATACTTTACACCTCCCAGGTTGGCTACTTTCACAAGCAAAGGGCTATATAGACAAGATAACTTGTTTGTAACCTGGACGTATCTGAAACAATGAATGATATGACAAAATCTGTTTCAAAAGTATGTGAGCACTCAAAATGGCTCAAAAACCTGATCAGCACAGAGCAAACCAGATTTCCTCATAGGGACCCTGAAAACCTGATCACCAGGTAAAAACTGACAGGTGGCAACCTTACTGGTGTCCGAGGATAATCCTCTCTATTGTCTCACTTACACCTCCAGAAAAGTTAAGTTAACTTGTTTGCAAATCAGAGTCTCAAAGTGTGTGTGTCAGTGATGATGTCCTTGTCCTTACAGAAATGAATACGTAGTAGTACCGCATTTACTTAAGTTCTGCTCTAGGCTCAGTCAGATTCATTTCCAGTGGTGAAGTCAAATAATTCATTGTAGTCAATGGCACTAATTAAAAGATGCTGGTTAAACTAGTAGACCTGCTACTGCTTTATTAATACAGGACAGGAGGGTTAGTTAGGTGTAAATGTTGGATGGGGGGCCCCACGAGAATGGAATGGTGGAGGCCAGCAGGGGCTGCACAGGGGCCCAGAATGGTTAAGGCCGGTCTGATCCTTCATGCCATGAGATGGCAAAATGCCAAAATGGAAAATGACATCTTGATTCCAAGAAGTAATAGCTCCATGTTATAAGATGAGCTTGAGTAAAGTCGAGAGGAAACGCACAACCCTGCTAGCAGTATGGGGATTAGAGAAAAGGAAAAGAAAAGCAAAGGCATTGCAAAACCAGCAGTCGGGGATGTGAATATCCTCTGACTTGCTACAGATGGAGGAATAATACCCAATGCACAGCAAGAGAGACATGGGATTCCTACCAAAAACTTCCAGCATAAGGAAGAAATGAAAATTAATTCTCACCATAATTCTTGATTCTCTTGGACAAGTCTTCACCATTTATTCATATTGCTGGACTTCAAACCCGAAGGTGCTGGGACCCTGTGGAGCCAAACACCTTCAGGAGCTCGGCACCGAGTTAATGCATACGTAGGTCCACTGAGGCTGTCTCAAGGATGTATAGGTTTCTTTAGTGTTGCCTCAGTACCATTTTTACTGAGGAGGTGCAGCATATTCTAACTAGACAAGCACTTAACCTAACAAGGGAATAAGATAGCCCTTCTGACCCATATAAGAAGGGTCAACTAAGAACAGTGTCTTCACAGCTCAAATCAAAACAAGGGAGGTGAAGACCAAGAACAGAACAAGTGAGCTTGGAGGATGGTGGGTGGGCATATGAATAAATGACTCAGGCCTAAGAAGATCAAGAATTATGGTGAATACATAAGTTTCATATCTTCCTGGACTTAAGTCTTCACCATTTATTCATACTGCTGGGTAGAGTACCAAGCTGAAATAAATCCCCCAAGCAGAGCAGTAGGAGATGGAGTTCACCAGGACAGAAGTCTGTTAAGGATTGCCCTGCAAAGGAAGCATGTCGTCTGGCATGGACATCCAGAGCATAGTGCTTAATGAAAGTATGCACTGAGCTCCAAGTAGCCGCTTGAATTTCAGCAATGGGAACAGAGTGTACCTCTGCCAAGGACATAGCAACTGCTCTGGTAGAGTGGGCATGCTTTTGGCCCTCCAACTTGACCTGTGCCATAGAGTAATACAGTAGCAGTGGTGAAGGCAGGCCACCATCCAAGCAGCTCTTTGTAGCCTCTTAATGCTACCCGTTGAGCAGCCAGTAACCATTAAGTGTATTTCTACTCATTTAAACCATAACAGCAGTTAGAACCAGAGGAATCACACTTCACCAGTTTGTTTTAAACCAAGGAGACTTTCAAGGTTAAATATTACCAAAACGAGATAAGGACACTTTAAGCAGAAAGCATTTTGGTAATATTTGACCTTGAAAGGCTTCTTGGTTTAAAACAAACTACAATCTGGGTATTAATAGTTTGTGATTTTCTGAATAACCGTCATAGGCTTCTGAGGAAGGACTTGGTTGGTCCGAAAGTTTAGGCATTCTGTTCTTTTGTGGTATATAAGTTGGTCCAATAAAGGTATAAAACCATTTGCTCCTGGATCTACTAGAGCAAGAGGAATTTGATGATTTTAAGCAAGCTGCTTCTAATAGGTGATCCTACATTAAGAGTAAAACAGCATAGGATGCAGGGAGGATAAAAAGAACAGGATAGTTAGTTTTTTTCCCAGGAGCAAGCATTGAGGATCAAAGAAGCAGAACACAAAAGGTAGTGAGAGGGTTTGGTAAGAATCCAGAGGTTGTACTGCACATAGAGATAAACTATGGTGAGAGTATAAATGTGGACATCAGATGGGATTGGAAGACCTGGGGAGGGACTTTAAGGACAGGGGAGTAAGGTAATTATGTTGGAGATTGAGACTGATAACATGATGGGACTGTTGAAAAAGGGAGCCGCACGGAGACAGCAGGTGGCCAGTCTAGCGGAGTGGGGAGGGCACCGGCTGTAGGAGACTCCATAGACTCAGACCCAAGCCTTGCTGACATTATGCAGGCAATATAAGTGCAGGACTTTTGGGTGGCGATTCAAGAGTTTCATTCATGACTCACAATGTCCCAGACACAAGCACAGATGACCCTAACTGAGGGAAAGGATGCAACTGCTTGATCAGTGCAGGCCACTACAGTTACCACTGGACTAGTCAAAGCAAACAAAAGACTGGAAGCCCTCAGTCTTTACCCAGACTTGGATACCAGTAGCTTCCATATACTTGGTATTGTATCACACAGCTTCTTGCACTGTCCTTCTTTGTTTGCTTGAATAAAGGGACCTGGGGGTAATCATATCAGACGGCCTAAAGGTGGGCCAACAATGTGAGAAGGCAGTAAGGAAGGATGGGGGGATACTGGGATGCATAGGAAGAGGCATCACCAGTAGAAAACAGGAAGTTGTTGGCCCTCTGTACAGACAGTTGGCAAGACCACATCTGGAGTACTGTGTACAGTTCTGGAGACCCCATCTCTGTAAAGACATAGATAGGGTGGAGGCTGTCCAGAGGAGGGCAACCAAAATGGTGCAGGGTCTGCACCAGAAGACATATGAAGAAAGACTAAAGGAGCTTGAGATGTATAGCCTCGAGGAAAGGGGGGGGGCATGATAGAAACTTTCAAATACCTCAAGGGAATCAACAAAGTCCAAGAGGGTAGCATCTTTCGGAAAAAGAGATGTGCAAGAACAAGGGGGCACAATTTGAAGATAGAGGGGAACGCTCAGAGGTAATGAGGAAGTATTTTCACAGAGAGGGTTGTAGATGCATGGAACAGCCTTCCTGAGGAGGTCGAGAGTCAAAACAATGGGGGCATTCAAGAATGCATGGGACAGACATAAGGCAGTTCTAGTGGGGGTAGGAGGAAGTAGGCTGTTGCTTAACTAGGATCTACAGCTTATCAGTTAGGTAGGGAAATGGGCAGACTAGGTGGGCCATGCGGTCCTTATCTGCCATCAATTCCATGTTTCTATGTTAAAGCTGAGTTTCAAAAAAGGAAAATAGATTGGAAGCCCTCAAAAAACAGATGAGGGTTCTAGCATCCAAGTACTGGGACTACCAAAGCTACTGAATGGTGAGGAGATTAAAGATTTTCAAGATTTTTTTAATTTAAAACAGGAAAAAGTGTAACAAGATCAATTGAGCTTGTGCTCATTTACAATGGCTTCCTGGAAACAATCAGTAGAAAATGTTTCCATTACAAGCTACACATAATAAAATAAACATAAATAAATAAAAATATTTGCAACATAAAATAACAACAACTAAGTTTAAACTACAGTGCAGCCTTAAGGTGATGTTGACAGAAGTTACAACAGACCAAGTAATTATCTTTAAACCAATTCTTTATACTTTGCAATAGATGGCTATGTTTGCAGAGAAAGAACACTTGGATCCCCTACTGAAAATCTGCAGAGCATACAGGATCACACCTAGAAAGCGAAGAGAGCAAACAGATGGCCAACAGACTTTCCTGATAATATCAGACCGCCCACATGAATGAGAATGGGTCCTGAATGAGAACCTATTATTTCTGAACATCTGAAGACAAAAAATTCAGGCAAACACCACCCTAGATGGAGGGGAAAAAAATGATGCTGCTCCTTCTTAGTTTCAGTCCAACATGGTGCTTAGTTAATTAAGGGTGTCACAGTCGACAGAAACGAACAACTCAAACGCCACTGCAGTCTCCTCATTTTGGTGTTTTACTTGTCTTTGAATCTGAATCTAAACTGTCCTTTTTCCTGATCTGAGCTTTACACGGAGACTGGAGGAAGCCCTTCATGCTTTAAGGACAACTCTCTGGATAATTCATGTTCACGCCCCAGCCTGGCTCAAGGTCATGTACACTGGCAAACATTGCAGGTTTCATGACCCTCGCGACACTGGGAACTTGGTCACAAAATTTAAAACTGATGCTGGCACGCAGGTGGAGCTAGAGAAAGGCAGGCAGCCTTTCTCTGGAAAGGAAAGCAGCTGCAAGGCCAACAAAATGCTGGGTTGTATTGCAAGGGGTATATCCTCGAGGAGGAGGAGGTGATTCTGCCACTGTATAGGTCACTAGTTAGACCGCACCTGGAGTACTGCGTGCAGTACTGGTGCCCTTATCTGAAGAGGGGCATTAAGTTACTGGAGGGTGCAGCACAGGCGACAAAGATGATCAAGGGGCTGGGGACTTATAGAGAGGAGGCTGAGGAGTTGAACATGTACTTACTGGAGGAGAGGAGGGACAGGGGACATGATTGAAACCTTCAAGTACATGAAAGAATACACAAGACAGGTATAGAGGGGCTGTTCAAAGTAAGGGAGGAGGGACACCAAGGGCCATGATATGAGACTAGAGGAGGAAGGCTCAGGAGGAGATGAGGAGACACTTTTTACAGAGAGGGTGGTGGCTGGGTGGAATGTGTTACCTGCAAAGTGGTATCCAGTAGAACAGTGGACTGCTTCAAAAGGGGATGGGACAGGACAAGGGGAGGGTCAATGAAGGGGAAGGGTGGAAGGGAGGGTCAGCTGCAGAATAAGTGGTACTAACTGCACATTCGAGCAGACTTGATAGACCTCTAGGCCTTTATCTGCTGGCAAATTTCGTATGTTCGTAGGCAGACTAAACAGATGGGTCAATGAAGTGAACTGTGCGTATGGGGGGCCTATAATAGTTTGGAATGCTAGAGTAAGGAGGGAGTGAGAGACACCAGGGTAAGTGGGCTGAATGCCCATTTGAGGTGCATCCTCTCTTACTGTATATACTGTTTGTACAGGATGGCTCATTTAACTGATTCTATGGTAGTTACGGTAAAGCAAGGTAGGGGCAGTGCAAAGCAAGGCATTTTATATAGGCCCCATCTAAATGTCTTGGAACACTTCACAAATATTACATACAGTCATATATCAATTTAATCAAATATTAAAATAATACATCAGATATTAATATAAAAACACAAAGACTGTATTCTATTTACAAAGTCACTTTATAAGCCAGAGTGAACAAAGAAGTTTAAAGCCCTATTTTAAACTCCTCCACCAAGTTAGCACTCCTTAGTTGCAAGGGGAGAGAGTTCCACAAAAGCTGGCTAGCCACAGAAAAGTTTCTTTCCCCAGAAGTTTCAAAGATGCCCTAGAAACAACCAAGAACATGCCTTTCGTGGAGTAGGGCAGATGTTTAGGAGCACACCAGCCTAACAGGTCTTTTAGGTGGTATGGCCCTCAACCCATTTAGGGCTTTGTATGTTTTTTAATTTTTATTATGCTTTTTGTGAGCTTCCGTCAACAACACTTTCGAGGTAACCCTGGGGTCACCCGCTCACAGTGCCCCCTGGATTATCTCCCAGGGCGGAGCCTCCAGGGCCTTCCTACAGCCCCGTCAAATCTCTGTCTGGGTTGTGGCGGGGACCCAGGACCACTTACAGGTGCAAGGTGCCACTGTGCGTGCAGAAGGATCTATTTTTTGTTCATTTTTCCTCAGGGGTGTGTCTGACTGGATGCAGCGGCATAGCCACGCCACGTGTCCAACACACCCCCAGCCAAGCACCAGCTGGTGCTCTGGTATCAGTGCATTACGTGGTCACCCAGGAACCCTGAACCGGAGTCACTTAATCCCCCCCTCGCCCCCCTCGGAGGCAGAGAATGTGCTATGGCCACCCAATCTACCTCCTCCCCAGCCGCCTCGAATAACCCAAGTCTGCTCCTGAACCGTCAGCCACACAGCTGTGTAAATTCAACTGTGCCAGCTGACTGGCAGGGATTTGTATGTTAATAACAAGATCTTGAAAGTTTTATGTCACCTGTTATCTGTATTTTATATTTTAGTATTTGAAGATAACAAATCTCCTAAAATGGCATTGACAACTAGTTAACACTCACTAGGTCTCACCACCCCAGGCCTACTGAGGTTGTGTGAGATGCCATTTATTTATTTATTTAGTTTTGTGAATTCTGTTTAGACACCCTGCGGCCGGGCATCCTTCCAGGGTACTCACGGCAATGCCTCTACCCTACCTGAACCCTCTCACCAGTCCCCCCAACACTCAGTCAGGTCCAGCCCCCCAGATCACCTCCTGGGAGTGTCCGCCTGCCTGTGTTGGCCTTTCTGAGATTAGAGGACCTACCTGGTGTCAGGTCGGTGCTGAGTCCTCTGGTGCGCTGGGCGGTGCTGGGATGTGGGTCTGCCCTGTAGTCCCCTTCATCTCCACAGTGCCGCAGAGGAATCTTCTCTTTTGTACCCCTGTGGAGAGTGGACGTGCAATGGTGTCCATGGGTGTTAAGCACCGATGCCTGCCGACGCTCCACCCCCCAGCTTCCACTTTGCACCGCAAGTTCCATGCTGCCCCAGCCACCACCAGGAGTCACCCTGCAGTGGCACAACCCAAATCCTCCTGGGGTAGGGAGAGCAGTCCTCTGGATGCTCGATCCCTTCCCTCCCTGCTGACCCCTGGCGGCCTGAGTCCATTCCCGAACCGGGTCGCCAGCATAGCGAGGTGTGGTGTCCAGCACCTCTACTCTCAGCGCCACCGGTCGGTGAGATGCCATTTATTGACTGATCATGATCATGGTGAGCACAGTTTACGTTTGTACTTTTTCCTTTTGTAAATCTTTTATCGTTTCTATCACAAAACCATTTAAACACCTTTTATATAAATCAAACATGACATGGCCAGACTTAAGATAAAGGGGATACACAACAGCCTACCTTAAAATGTGCAATTTATCTCCAGGTATGAGGGGGCAGAGCCATAACTTATGACTGACAAAGGCAAGAGTGTTATGAAAGTCCTGTCCCTTCACAACTGGAGACAGATTGTGTATTTTGTGTGAAGCCATTGCGCATTCTATTTATACAATATCAGTTTAACAGTTGTAACATTAATCAGCTTTTTGTGTTTAGATTTTACTGGTTTTCTATTATTTGAACTGCTGGCTTCAGTACTACACAGCCTAATATTTTTTGGCGCCTCACAGAAAGATAGAAACATAGACTCTGACGGCATATAAAGACTGCTTGGCCCACCTAGTCTGCCCGTTTCCCTACCTATTGGATAAGCTGCAGATCCTAGTTAACCAACAGCCTACTTCTTCCTACCCCCCCACCAGAATTGCATTATGTCTGTCCCATGCAATCTTGAATCCCCCCACTGTTTTTGACCCCACGACCTCCTCAGGAAGGCCGTTCCATGCGTCCACCACCATCTCTGTGAAAAAATACTTCCTCACATTGTCCGAGCCATACCGCCTCTATCTTCAAATTGTGTCCCCTTGTTCTTGCACATCTCTTTTTCTGAAAGATGCTACCCCCTTGGACTTTGTTGATTCTCTTGAGGTACTTGAAAGTTTCTATCATGCCCCCCCCCCTAAGGGTATACATATTAAGCTCCTTTAGTCTCTCTTCGTATGGCTTCTGTTGCAGACCCTGCACCATTTTAGTTGCCCTCCTCTGGCATGCCTCCATCCTGTCTATGTCCTTGCGGAGATGGGGTCTCCAGAACTGCAGTACCCAGATGAGGTCTCACCAAGTGTCGGTACAGAGGGATAACAACTTCCTGTTTTCTACTGCTGATGCCTCTCGCTGTACATCCCAGTATCCCCCAACCATCCTTACTGCCTTCTCACAATGCTTGCTTACCTTTAGGTCATCTGATATGACTAACCCCAGGTCCCTTTCCATTTTTGTTGTCGTTAATACCCCCCCGTGTACTCTTCCCCTGGGTTTTGTTTCCCAGATGCATTACTTCGCACTTCTTTGCATTGAATCTAAGCTGCCATACTTTTGACCATTCCTCCAACCTTGCCAAGTCCCTTCTCATCCTTTCCACCCCTCCTTGTGTATCAACCCTGTTGCAGATCTTTGTGTCGTCTGCAAAGAGGCATACTTTTCCTTCCAGTCTCTCTGCAATGTCACTTATAAAGACATTAAAAAGGACCAGACCCAGTAATGAACCCTGTGGTACCTCACTAGTAACCCCCCTTTCTTCGGAGTGGACTCTGATTACTATTACCCTCTGTGTCCTGTTGTCCAGCCAATTTTTTACTCAGGTAACCACCCTGGGACCCACTCCCAGGCTGGCTAATTTGTTTATTAATCTTTTGTGTTGGACTGTGTCAAATGCCTTGCTAAAGTCTAGGTTGGCCATGTCCACAGCCCCTCCCTGTTCTACTACTTTGGTCACCCAGTCAAAGAAATCTATTAGATTCATCTGACATAAACTTCCCACTGTGAATCCATGCTGCCTTGGGTCCTGTGCCCTGCTGGCCTCTAGGTACTCAGCAATTCTTTCTTTCAGAAGTGATTCCATCATTTCCCTACCTCTAAGTCAAGCTAACAGGTTTGTAATTTTCTGCCTCTGCTTTGCTCCCACTTTTGTGAAGGGGAATCTGCACCCACCCTCCTCAGTCCTTGATGCCACACCATCTTCCCATGATTTGTTAAAAGGGTAGTCAATGGTGTCACTAGCTGCTCTTAGTTCTTTTAGAATTCTGAGGTGAATGCCGTCAGGCCCATTGTCTTGTCCACCTTCAGTTTTAGTTCTTTCAGAACCCTTTCTTCTGTGAAAGGACTGGTATTGACCCCTATCCAGAGTGCTTCTATTGATTGGATTAGGTACCTCCCCTCCTCTTCTTTTGTGAATACTGAGCAAAAGTATTCATTCAGTATCCCTGCTTTTTCACTGTCACTCTGCCCACCCACCCTCCCTTTATTAAGCCTCACTATCCCTCCCTTGGTCTTTCTTGCCCCCTAATGTACCTATAAAGGTTTTATCCCCTTCTTAACTGGGTTGGCTATTTTTCCTCCACTTGGCATAGAGGTTGTACCGGATATACTGGCCATCACAAAGACTGGGTGTAGGGATTTACCCTTTAGTTTCCCCCAGGCTGTGAAATCCAAACCCCGAAGGGATGCTGGCATCAGGACACAGGTCCTGGCAGGAGAGTGCTGATGCATGCTTTCCCAAATGCAACTCAATGCCCCCCTTCCTCTATCTTGTCAGCTACTGCACCACCAGTACTCCTAGAGGTGGCAGTGGTACTGCAAGGCAGTCAGTCCACCCTACCCAGAAGAGGAAAGTGTTCTCTGGGACACTCAATGTACCTCTTTTTGGCTGGCCCCTGATGACCCAGGCTGAGAAATAAACTTGTTATTCACTGGAATGTTGCAAACAGTGTTGCCTAGCAACAAGTGGCAGAACAAAGTAGAGCTCTAAGTTCTAGTTCAGCACTGTTTGCAACATTCTAGAGTGAATAAAAAGTATATTTCTTGATGCCTTATGTATTGTCTAGTTTATACTATGGAATACTTAATGCCACTGTGATGAGGCTGCAGGGAAAATAAAATACTAATCACCCCAGAAGAGAATAATAATTTTTATTCAACCCTGTTATTCTTCCTTCCCATGGTATAAATCATTCTTCATTTGTGGGCCATCATGTCCCCTAAAACATAAAGTATCACTCACTATGATAAGGGAAACCACGAATAATTTTTCAACAACTGTTTCAATACAACAGGGCTAGGTTCTTTCTTCTTGACCATATACTTTCCGAAGTTGTTCGGTGACCATATCCATCACACACTTGGCTCCATGTGCTTTACTGAATTTGTAAAGCACATCTCACCTGCTACGGAATAATGGGGTAGATTTTCAAAGCCCCTGCTAGTGCATGACTGCAGGAAATAATCGTCACAGGTGGGTCTCCACTTGTGGAGCCGCAGTTTTTCCACAGCCATGGTATTTTAAAGTGGGAGCCGTTTATGACTGGCTCCCCTGATTAATGGCAGCTTGCAGCTGATTCTTTGGTGCAGCTGTGGGAAAGTTATGCCTGGTGGGATCAGGTGTATGTCTCTCGCAGCTGCACCAGCTGAAAATATGGAACTCCGCAAGTGTGGAGATTTCGGTCTGCAGTGGCCATTGTGGAGCACAATTTAGTCCCGGGACAGGCTGAAGATCCAGCCCAATATTTGCAGCAGGCAAAACAGATCTGTAATGTGGACATACTACATTTATGCCATCCTGGTCTGTACAGGCCTAGTGCACCCACCTGGTAGTCCACATTACAAAAAAAAAGAGGTTCCTGCCAAGCTCCACTGAGGGAAAGCCAAAAGAATTTAGCAAATGGGCATTCATTCAAGAAATGCAATTGTGTTTCTAGAGTATTCCCACTGCTAATTCTCATGCAATACCTTTCTCCTACTTTCTTATATTTAAAAAAAGAAAAAAAATACTTAACATTGTAATATTGTTTCTTCCAAGGGATTCTTCACTATGCTTACTATTGCATTCAGCCTGCAGGTCTGAGCTATCCCAGAGCTTAGAATTGTATGCTAATTAGAGAATCTTAAAATGAAATTCAAAACTCTGCTGTGTGCCTCATGCTCATCTCAACACTCTAACAGCAGATTTATTTCTCCAGCTAGGGTGAGCATTGAGCACTAAACTAGCTAAACCTATACAAAAATAGAAAAACAAACATTTACAGTCCCTGCTGGGTCAAAAAAATGGCAGACCAAAACTGCAACAGAAGCACCCAAAACTCGACTGTAGTTAATGCCCAAAGAATGCTCAAGTGAAGTAAAGACAAAAGAAAGCGGTTCTCGTAGAACCTTTTCAGGTTCTGGAAGGAGGGGTGGGTGAATTAAGCACAATGAGGGATCCCTTGGAAGAAACAATATTACTACAGTATTTTTTCTTCAAACCCAGGAATCCCTCATTATGCTTAGTATTGCAGAACTACAAAGCAGTACCTTGGGAGGCTGGGTACAGAACCAATTTATGAAAAAAGTTCTGCAAGACAGCAGTACAAAATGTGGCATCCCTTCTGGACTGCACATTCGGACCACAGTGCCCTGAGAAGGTGTGCACTGTTTTCAGGAGCTGCTTTACAGATTTCCAGCAAGGGATATTCTTGCAGCTGCCACAGAGGTAGAAATGCCCTGTGTTGAATGTGCTCTGAGGCCTTGCAGTGATAGCTTGCCAGGTTTGATGTAACAGAATGGGATGCAAGAGACTATCCTACAAGCAACTGATCACTTGGGAGCTGGCTTACCTTTGCCTCACGTGACAAACAACTGTGAATGGGATGACCTGGCTTCTTTAGTGTAGTCCAGGTATTAAATGGGCATCCTCTTGACATCCAGACTGTGGAGCCTCTGCTCTCCAGAGCTGGATTCTGCCATAAAGAACATTGGAAGAGTAGTGGACTAGTTCAGGTGAAATTCCGACACCACTTTAGGGAGTAATTTCCTGTCTTTTAGGCTACCTTGTCCCTGTGAAAGATAATGTAATTTGGCTCTGTGCAGACAGCCTGTAACTCATACACTCTTCTGGCAGAAATCATGATCATGGGGAAAACTGTTTACCAAGTAGCACACTTTAAAATAGCAGCAACCAAGGCTCGAAAGGAAGGTCCATGAGCTCAGCAATGCACAGGATCAAATCCCATGGAAGGAATGGGTCCCTGACAGGGGAATGCAGGTGCCCTTTAAAGAATTTTCTGAAAATAGAGTGTGAAGCCATTGTTTTCTCTTTTACCTGCTGAAACATTATCTGAAACTAGTGCAAGATGCACTTAAGAGGTTGAGGCCTGAGGCCCAGGGACTTAAGGTGGACTAAGTAGTCCAAGATTGTGGGCAGATCTGTTTGTGAAGGACTGAGCTGCTTTGAAGAATATCACAGGGGAAAACCTTTTCCACTTGGAAGCATCATTTTTTTTTGCTGGTTTCCTGGAAACTCTGAGGACTTGCAAAACCTGTTCAGAAAGTTTAAAGTAAGAGAACTCTAGCTCCTCAAGAACCTTGCCTTGAGGCACAGAGACCTGAAGTCTGGGAAGGTTATCCTCCCCGTAGACCTGGTCTGCAGGTTGTGCCCCAGTGGGAGGCAGATGGGATGCTTGTTTGGGGGGACCAGAAGAAGGAAGTATGAAACCTGCCTGGCTCAATCTAGGGCTATTAGGATCATGGTTGAAGACTGGCTCCTCAGCTTCAGGAGCATTCTCAGCAGAGAAGAAGGAGAAGAAAGGCATACAGAACCCCACTGTCCAGTGTAGAGTCAGGGCATCTGATGGGTCCAAGCCCACTGCTGGAGGCCTGTAACAAAACAGGGAAGCTGATGTTTCACCCAGGATGCAAACAGATCTATTTCTGGTATACCCACCTTGTGGGCGCTGATGCCAGCACCTGGGTCAGGGGCCCATTCGTGATCTCCCTGACTGATCCTGCTCAAGGTGCTAGTACATTGCCTCTCCTTGATAGGTGTACTGTGGACAGCTACACCTCAGGGCATACTCCAGGATACAGATCTTCATGGCTTCTGAGCACAGCTCAGAAGATCTTGATCCTCCCTGTTTGTTGATGAAGTATATGGTTGTGATGCTGTTTGGTCTGATCTGGACAAGCTTACCAGTGAACTGGAAGGGAAACACCCCCACAGTCAGGAGCACTGTGCTGAGTTCCAGGAGACGTATGTGATCTTGTGTCTCTTGTGCACTCCATGTCCTACTCACAGTTAGGTCCTCCAGGTGGGCACCTTAACCTAGGAGGGAGGCATCTGATGTGGGAATGACTGTAGGGAATTGCTGGAGGAAGGGAATCTTCTCTATGAAACTGCATTCCCTCTTCCACAAGGCTGTCGTGATAGAGGCACCAATTTGGATAGGGTGTCCTACCTCCGAGGCCAATGGTCCTGTAGGTGATACCGGAGATCGCTCATCTGGAATCTGGCACCTGGTACTACTGTTGTGGAGGAGGCCATGTGACCCTGTAGCATTAGAAAAAACACCTTACATGCCTTGACTGGCCTGCTATGAAGGATTCTGAAGCTGAAAACAGATTTGCTAGCAATGCTAGAGGAAGAAAGGCCTTCTCTTGCCGGGTATCTAGCTCTGCACTGATAAAAGTCCAGAATTCTGACTGGTACTGCTTGAGACTTGAAGGTTTATGAGGAAGTCCAAATCCTCCAAGTTACTTTTAGTCAGCAATAGGGGGAGTTTGCAGTGTTTTTCCTGAGATCAGCCTGTCATCCAGGTAAGGAAAAACCACCACCCCTTTCTTCTCAAATGTACTGCCATCACAGCTGGGCACTTTGTGAACACCCATGGAACTGAGGTGAGGCCAAAGGGAAGGGCCATAAACCTCAACCTGAGCCTGAGGTATTTCCATCAGGCATTTTGTGCATTTTTATTTAGGGCTAGGAAGTATCTGTAGTGATGTCCCTTGCCCTGTTATGTGGTTGATACTTGTCCCACTGCATGTGTTTGCAGTAATTTCTTCAAACCCAGCTTCAGCAGAATTTTTTTGCTTTGTTACTGGGGTGTGAGGTTGAAAACTTTTGAGTCTTGCAGATTTGGAAATCTTCTGAACTGTAAAGTCAAACTCTGGCTCACTACCCTAGGATAGAAGTAGTGAACCAGCCTTCTCACTGGCAATGGTTGGAAAATCTGGCCAGGCTTGTTAGAGCTCTGATTTGCCCTGGGGTTTGAGTACTGGACACTAATTCCTCTTCTACTTCTGCCCTATAACAAAGGCACCTTGTAGATGGTATTCATAGGGCAAAAGCATGTGAGTAGTATCCTCTACTGTCTTGTAGGAGTTTCAAACTCATCCACATTTTTCATGTAAGCCTCTGTCTTGCCATCAAAGAAAAAATTACTCACCACAGTAATCTTGTTTCTTCAAAGGGAACACTCATTATGATTAAACTGATGCAGTCAGCCTCCTGTGTTGGACTGCCCAGAGAGATGGAATTATATGCAAATGATGGAACTCTCAGCTGGCTCATGCCAATTTCAAACTGTTGCACTCTGAGTGCTTCAGATTCTTACATAGCCTAACTGGATATAAGACTCACTAGCTAAAAATAATATTCCTATAAAATAACTTTTATCCTCTCAGGTCAAAAACATCCCAAGAAGTAAACCTAAAAAACTTGAAACCACAAGGGAACTAACTAGTTAAAAAAAAAGTGAGTCTCTAACCTGACCTATATAGAAAAAACACCCTAAAATAGGGATGCAGAACAACTTTCATATGTTCTAATAGGGGAGGAAGGGTGGGTGCTAATCATAATGAGTGATCCCTCTGAAGAAACAAGATTACTATGGTGAGTCATTTTTCTTCTAACCCCAGGAATCATTCATTATGATTACACTGACGCAGACTACCAAGCAGTATCTTTGTAGGTTGGGCAGAAAACCTACTTAGGAAACAGGTTCGGCAGCACTGCTGTACCAAATCTAGCATCACTTCTGGATTGTAGATCCTGGCTGTAATGCTTTGTGAAGGTGTATACTGTTTTCCATGTAGCTGCTTTGCAGATTTCCAGTAGTGGAATTTCTCTTGAAGCTGCCACTGAAGCAGCTGTGCCCCTAGTGGAATGTGCCCTCAGGCCCAGGGGCGCCTGTTTATCCACTTTACTGTAACAAAACTGTATACATGCCACTATCCAGCGAGCACCTGTACGTTTTGTGGCAAGTCTGCCCTTACCTACTTGTCCATAGGTAAGAAACAGTTGTGTTGACCTGGTCTGTAAGATTTGGTTCTGTCAATATAGTGGCTAAGTGCTCTTTTGACATCAAGGGAGTGAAGCATCCTTTCTGGAGAACTGGAGTTCTTTGTAAAAAAGACAGGTAAAGTGATGGACTGATTTAATTGGAAATCAGACACCACTTTGGGAAGGAATTATCTTTTGGTCCTGAGGACCACTTTATCCCTGTGGAATGAGATGTAGTCTACATCTGTGCACAGGGCCTGTAACTCACTGATCTTTCTGGCTGAAGCAATAGCAACCAGACACACAGTTTTCCAAGTGATATACTTCAAATCTGCAGTTGCCATTAGTTCAGATGGAGCATCCATAAGCTTGGCAATGCAGATATTCAGATTCCAGGCTGGAACAGGTTCCCTCAAGGAAGGGTACAAGAGGTTAAGGCCTTTAAAATACTTCCTGAAGACTGGATGAGAGGCCATGGATCTCTCTTTACCAGCTGACAGATAAGCTGAGACTGAAGCCAAATAGACCTTACATAGAAACATAGAATTTGGCCAAATAAGGACCGCTTGGCCACCTAGTCACCTTGTTCCTACCTGATGGATAAGCTGCAGATTCTAGTTAATCAACAGCTTACTTCCTCCTACCTCCCACTAGAATTGCCTTATGCCTGTCCCATGCATTCTTGAATTCCCATGGTTCCTGACTCACAACCTCCTCCACGAAGGCTGTTCCATGCATCCACAACCCTCTCTGTGAAAAATACTTTAACATTACCTCTGAGCTGTTACTCCTGGGTCTCTTCGATTTTTTTGTTGTTGTTAAAAATCGAAAGAAACCTATGAGTAATTATATCAGATGACCTAAAGGTGGGCAAGCAATGTGAGGAGGCAGTAAAGAGGGCTGGGGGATACTGGGATGTGTAGGGAGAGGCATCAACAGTAGAAAACAGGAAGTTATTACCCCTCTGTACAGACAGTTGGTGAGACCCCATCTGGAGTACTCCCTTCAATTCTGGAGACCCTATCTCCGCAAAGACATAGACAGAGTGGAGGCTGTTCAGAGGAGGGCACCAATACCAAAACCTTGAGGGTCGAAGGCTTCAAGCCTAAAGAATGCAAGAGTGTTAGGTAATACAGGAGAATGGCTAAATCAGCCCTGGATGGGTCAACGCCCTTACCTGTACACCATATGTAAAACCTCTTCCATTTAGCAGAATATGTCTTCTTAGTGGAAGGTTTCCTGGAACCCCTAAGTACTGTCAGCACCTGTTCTGACAGTTTAAGATTAGCATACTCTAAGTCCTCAAGAGCCAGGCCTTGAGCCTCAGTGATCTGAGGTTGGGGTACAGGATCCTGCCCTGAGAGGAGGTCAGCAGGTTGTGCCTCCTGGGCAGATGAATCGGAGAAACTACTGACAGAGTCAACAGCAGTGAATACCAGTGTTGCCTCACCCAGTCTGGTGCCACCAGTATCATTGTCGCCGGTTGGCACCTCAATTTCAGTACGGTCCTGAATATCAGTGGAAAAGGAGGGAAGGCATATAGGAACTTCCCGTCCAGTCCAGTGCCAAAGCACCAAGGGGTAGTGTGCCCTGAGAGGAGGCCTGCAACAGTACACTGGTAACTGGTGATTTTCTACAGAGGCGAAGAGATCTATCTCTGGAGTGCCCCAGCGCCTGAAAATCAAACTGAGTATTTGGGGATTCAGACACCACTCGTGGTGGTCCTGACTTATCCTGCTGAGAGAGTCTGCCAGGACATTGTCCTTTTCTGGAAGGTGTATGGCTGATAGGGATACCTTCATGGAGTATGCCAGGGACCACATCTTCATTGCTTCTGTGCACAGTGGGGCTGACCTGGTTCCTCCCTGTTTGTTGATATAGTACATAGTAGTGGTGTTGTCTGTTCTGACCTGCACCACTTTGTTTTGAAGATGTGGAGCAAATGCCTGCATGGCTAGGTACACCGCTCTGAGCTCCAGTAGATTTACATGCAACAGGGATTCTTGAGGAGACCATGTGCCACTTGCTATGTAATCCAACATGTGTGCTCCCCAACCGAGAAGGGATGCATCTGTTGTAAGAAATAAGGAAGGTTGTTCCTTTATGAAAGGCACACCTACTCGAAGGTTGTGCTCGTCTAGCCACCACTGCAGTGCCTGTAGCAGGCTGTGAGTGACTGGAACCAGTTTGGACAGAGGTTCTGTCCTCTGCGACCAATATTGTCTCAGGTGAAACTGGATGTCTCTCATCTGAAATCTGGAACCGAGTACCACTGTGGTGACAGCTGCCATTTGACCCAGAAGCCCAAGGAATTCTCTGGCTGGTTTGGGTTTTCCTGGCACAAATGAGTTTGCAATCTGTAGAATGCAGTTTACCCTGTCCTGTGGCAGAAAAACTCTGCCCAGACTGGTGTTTAGCTCTGCACCAATGAATTCTAGTACCTGAACTGGTGTTTGCTGAGACTTCTGCTCGTTTATGAGAAAACCCAGGGACCCCAGAGTAGATTTTGTTAGTGCTAAGGCCTGCTCTGTAAGCTGCAGAGATGGGTTCGCTACTAGCCAGTTGTCCAGGTAGGGAAAGAGTGACGCCCCTTGTTTTCTCAGAAACTCCACTACCATGGCCAAACACTCTGTGAAAGCCCTTGGGGCACAGGTAAGGCCAAAAGGAAGTGCTGCAAACTGATAATGGCCTGAGGCCAGTCTGAATCACAAGTACTTTCTGTGAGAAGGCCTGATGGGGATGTGAAAATAAGCATCCCTTAGATCTAGGGAGGCTAGCCAGTCTCCCTTTTGTAAAGTGGGAATAATATTGCAAGAGTGACAATTTTGAATTTTGGCTTCAGAATGTGTCTGTTTAGAAGTCTTAGATCCAGGATAGGTCGCCAATCCCCATTTTCTTTCTTGTAAGAAGTATCTGGAGTGGAAGCCTTTGCCTCTGGTTTAGGGCACTGGCTCCACTGCCTTGACTGCCAGCAGATGTTTACCTCTGCTTCCAGTAAAATCCTGTCTGCAGATGTAACTGGTGTAAATGTTCTTGCTCTCAGCTTTGGGAAGATTTGAAGCTGAGTGCAGACCCTGGCTCACTACCCCCAGGACTCACTTGTCTGTGGTGATGGTATGCCAATCCTGGAGGTAGTGAGCCAGCCTGCCACCCACTGGTGGATCTATTACAGGGGATGCGACCTGTACCAGCCCATCAGGGGTTCTGAGTGGGTTGTGCCTGAATCACAGGAGAGGGAGAAGCTCTTCTCATAGCTCTCCTGCCCCTTCCTCGAAAATATCCTCTAGGCTGCTGTTGCAGCTGAGAGGCCTGAGCCTGGAAAAATGGTCTGGAATAGGATCCCCTACCCCTGTCTCCCCTAGTTTGGGCCCTATAGGATGTGGATGGCCTATCCTTGGAATTACTTCTATAGGTAGCCTTGTATTCTTCTACCTTCTTCATACTGGCCTCTGTTTTGTCACCAAATAATGAGTTTTTCTCAAATGGGAAATCCACCGCCTGGCCTGGGTGTCCAAGGTCAGGTTTGTGGCCCTGAGCCATGCAAATCTTCTGAGGGAGACAAATAGTGTCATTAACCTGGCTGCAGAATCATTAGTGTCCACAGCCATGTGGAACTGGTATTTTGTGGCATCTAGTGCAGCTTTTGCTGTATCTTGTAGATCAACTGCCACCTCACCTGGCACCCTGTCAGCCAGGGCTAACACTGTATTCCAGAGTGCCTTCTGGTATTGCACTGCATAAGCCATGTAGTTGGCCTGTCTAGCTATCAGAGAGGCAGCCATGTACCCTTTTTTACCCACTGCATCCATCTTCCGAGAATCCTTGTCAGGAGGATGGGTAGCCAGAGGAATCCTGGCTTTGTTGCAGGCAGCAGCCTGCACCACCCCTCAAGATCAGGGTTGCTGAAAGAAAATCAGCTGTGGTCCTATTAAGCTGATATTTCTTATCAACTTTTGTCCATCCTGGAATGGAATTGGGAGTTTGAAATATTTGTAATGCGCCTTTTCAAGGACTTATGCATAGGCAGTAATAAACATTTTGTAGAGGCTAGCCCCATCATGTCTAAAATTCTACTTCCTCCACATCTTCCTCTGTCTCCTGCAGAAGGAGGTTGAGTGTCTCCGCCATGCTTTTCACAAAAGCATAATGTGATGTATAATCCTCGGGATCCCTGTGGGGGAACCGAAAGCTTGTTCTGGAGAAACCTCTCGATCTATCGGTTCCTCAACAAAATCATCATCATCATCCTCACCAAAGGTGGCTTGCGGTTCCTGGGGAGCTGGACCAGGCACAGGAACTGGAGCAGTTGGTGTGGGAACCGGGACTGCAGCTTACAGTGCTTGCAAGACCTGTAAGGCCTTGGCAATGTCCTCATCTGAGGGCATACCAGGTTTGTCTGCTGGGAGCTCCTTAGCCTTCTCAGCCAGAGGTGCAGTGGCATGCTTTTCCTTGCATTTTTTCTTAAGTGGAACAGCTTCAGTCCCTGACTCCACTGACCTTTTTGACTTACCCTGCTCAACCTTATCTGATCCTTTGTCAGGATCCTTAGCTTTACTGCCATCTTTTTTTGTGCCAGAGGTGGAGGAACCACTTTCACCAGTAGTAGCAGAAGCAGATGCCATCTCTTCCAATATTTTGGACCTTTTCCTAAGAGTTTTAGGGCAAAATGTTTTACGGATATCACAATTTGCAAAAATATGGCTAGTACTCAGACAAAAAAACACAAAGGGAATGTCTGTCTGCTTTTGCTATAATCTGACCACAAGACTCACAATATTTAAAACCAGTGGGTCCTGTGCGTTTTTTAGGATTGACAACAGGGACCTCTGGTATTGAGCAGGAACCGCTAAAGTAAACTATAACAAAATTATCAGTTCCTTGGAACCGAATATTTTAAATATAAACCGCTAACGGTTCCGGGAACCGAACACTACTCGGTTCCTGACAGAAAAAGGGAACCGAGAAATTTATAATTTTAGATAAAAATAAAACAGGTACAAACGGTCAAGGAACTGACCGCAAAAAATAACAAATATCACTAAACTGAGGTAAAAACCTCACTAGAAATAGTGGAACCCTCAGTTCCAAGGAACCGTGAAGGAACTGCTAATTACACAAAATATTCACACAAATTATAAAATGAACTAAAACTAAGGCAGCAATTTGAAATATAAACTAAAAACACTACTTATCGACCTGATAAATGGATTTTGAAGAGGCTGAAGGAGAGCTCTCCGGGATGTCTTCACTATGCAGGCGGAGAAAAGAATCTGAAGCACTCAGAGTGCAGCAGTTTGAAATTGGCATGAGTCAACTGAGAGTTCTATCATTTGCATATAATTCCATCTCTTGACGGCAGTCTAACACAGGAGGCTGACTGCATCAATTTAATCATAATGAGTGATTCCTGGGGTTAGAAGAAAAAATTACTCACCATAGTAATCTTGTTTCTTCAAAGGGATCACTCATTATGATTAAACATAATGCAGTCAGCCTCCTGTGTACTGCCGGAGAGATAAATTTATGTAAATTATGGAACTCTCAATTGGCTCATGCCACTTTCAAGCTGCTGGCCTAGCAACTACTGCACTCTGAGTGCTTCAGATTCTTACGAAGCCTAACTGGGTAAAAAAGACCCACTAGCTAAAAATGAACAAACCTTAAAAATAATTTTTTTTGCCCTTTCAGGTCAAAACATCCTTCAACAACAAACCTAAGAAAACTGAGACCACATGGACACCAACTGGCTAAACAAAGTGAGTCTCTATCTTAACCTATATAGGAGAAAGAAAAACCCTAATGCAGGGATGCAGAGCAACTTCTATAGGTTCTAGTAGGGGAGGTAGGGAGAGTCTTTAATCATAATGAGTGATCCCTTTGAAGAAATAAGATTACTACGGTGAGTAATTTTTTTCTTCTAACCCCAGGAATCACTCATTATGATTAAACGTAATGCAGACTACCAAGCAATACCTTTGGAGGTTGGGCAGAGAACCTGTTTTGGAAACAGGCTCTGCAGTACTGCTGTATCAAACCTAGCATCACCTCTGGATTGCAAGTCCAGGCTGTAATGCTTTGTGAAGGTGTGTACTGTTTTCCACGTAACTGCTTTACAGATTTCCAGTAGTGGAATTTCTCTTGAAGCTGCCACTGAAGCAGCTGTGCCCCTGGTGGAGTGTGCTCTGAGAGCCCAGAGGTCCCGCTACCCACCTTACTATAACAAACTGTATACATGCCACTATCCAGCGAGCAATTGTACATTTTGTTGCAGCTTTGCCTACCAACTTCACCATACATGAGAAGAGCTGTGATTGACTTGTCCTGTAAGATTTGGTTCTGTCAATGTAGTGACTGAGAGCCCTTTTGACATCAAGGGAGTGAAGCCTCCTTTCTGGAGAACTGGAGTTGTCTGTAAAGAAGACAGGTAGAGTGATAGACTGATTTAAGTGAAAATCAGATACCACCTTGGGAAGGAATTTTCTATTAGTCCTAAGGAGTACCTTGTACCTGTGGAATGAGATGTAGTCCACATCTGTGCACAGGGCTTGTAATTCACTGATCCTTCCGGCTGAAGTAATGGTAACCAGGAACACAGTTTTCCAAGTGACATACTTCAAATCTGCGGTTGCCATGGGTTCGAATGGTGCATCCATGAGCTTAGCAATGCAAATATTTAGATTCCAGGCCGGAACCGGTTCCCCTTAGGGAGGGTGCAAAAGATTAAGGCCTTTAAAATATTTTCTAAATACCGGATGAGAAGCTATAGAACTCTCCTTACCAACTGACAGGTAAGCAGAGACTGAAGCCAAGTGAATCTTGAGGGTGGAAGGCTCTCAGGCCTATGGAATGTAAATGTGGAGGTAATCTAGAAGAATAGCCAAATCAGCCTGGAAAGGGCTCAAGCCTTTACCTGTACACCATATTGTAAATCTTTTCTACTTAGAGGCATATGTCTTCTTAGTAGAAGGCTTCCTGAACCCCTAAGAACTGTCAACACCTGTTCTGACAGATTAAGTTAGAAACTCTAAGTCCTCAAGAGCCACGCCTTGAGCCTCAATGATTTGAGATTGGGATACAGGATCCTGCCCTGAGAGGAGGTTAACAGGTTGTGCCTCCTGGGCAGATGGATTGGAAACCACTGACAGAGACAGCTGAAGAGAGTACGGTGCTGTCTCGCCCAATCCGAGCCACCATTATCATTTTTGCTGGTTGGGACCTCAATTTCAGTAGGGTCCTGAATATCATAGGGAAAGGAGGGAATGCATACAGAAATTTCCCTGTCCAATCCAGGGCCAAGGCATCCAGGGGGATTGTGCCCCTTAGAGGAGGCCTGCAACAGTACATTGGAAGTTGGTGGTTTTCTGTGGAGGCAAAGAGATCCACCTCTGGAGTGCCCCATTTTCTGAAAATTGTACTGAGTACCTGAGTATTCAGGCACCACACGTGGTGGTCCTGACTTATCCTGCTTAAAGAGTCTGCCAGCACATTGTTCTTCCCTGGAAGATGTGTGGCTGACAGGGATACTCCAATGGAGTATACTAGGGACCACAGTCTCATTGCTTCTGTGCACAGCAGATCTGACCTGAAACCTCCTTGCTTGTTGATGTAATACATGGTTGTGGTGTTGTCTGTTCTGACTTGCACCACCCTTTTTGCAGGTAAGAGCAAATGTTTTAAAGCCAGGTAAACAGCACTGAGCTCCAAGAGTTTATATGCAACAGA
Source organism: Neoceratodus forsteri (assembly GCA_016271365.2). Taxonomy (NCBI): domain Eukaryota; kingdom Metazoa; phylum Chordata; order Ceratodontiformes; family Ceratodontidae; genus Neoceratodus; species Neoceratodus forsteri. Next base: position 350,727,780 of record JADMNL010000024.1, read on the forward strand.
GACTCCTGGGGACCATGTGCCACTTGCTGTGTGCTCTAACATCTGTGCCCCCAGCCTAGAAGAGAGGCATCTGTTGTGAGGATTACTGAAAGTTGTTCCCTTATAAAAGGCACACCCACCCTGAGGTTGTGCTCGTCCACCCACCATTGTAAAGCCTGGACTAAACTTTCTGTGACTGGAACCAGTTTGGACATAGGATCCGTCCTTTGAGACCAATACTGTCTGAGATGGAACTGAATATCTCTCATTTGAAATCTGGAGCCTATTACCACCGCTGTGGCAGATGCCATGTGGCCTAGTAACCTAAGAAATTCTCTGGCTGTTCTGGGTCTCGAAGGGACAAAGGATTTTGCAATCTGCAGAATGCTCGTTGCCCTGTCCTGTGGCAGGAGGGCTCTGCCCTGTCTGGTATTTAGTTCTACTCCAATAAACTCCAGCACCTGGAGTGGTACCTGTTGAGATTTTTCTTCGTTTATCAGAAATCTCAGGGACTCTAGTGTGGATTTTGTGAATGCCAGTGACTGTGCTGCATGCTGCAGAGACTGCCCTACTATTAACCAGTAGTTCAGGTAGGGGAAGACTGTTATACCTTGTTTTCTCAAAAACTCTACCACCACTGATAGGCACTTTGTAAAAACCCTTGGTGCCGAAGTTAGCCCAAAGGGGAGAGTTGCAAACTGATAATGGCCTGAAGCCAGTCTGAATCTCAAGAATTTTCTGTGAGAAGGTCTGATGGGAATATGGAAATAAGCATCCCTTAGATCTAGGGAGGCTAGCCAGTCTCCCTTTTGCAAGGAAGGAATGATTATGGCAAGAGTGACCATTTTGAACTTTGGTTTCAAAATGTGCTTGTTCAGAAGTCTTAGATCCAAAATAGGCCGCTAATCCCGTTTTTTCTTTATGAGGGAGTATCCGGAATAAAACCTTTCCCCTGCTTATTAGAGGCACTACCTCTACTGCTTTGATTGCTAGCAGATGTTTTACCTCCTGCTTCCAACAAAACCCTGTGTGCAGCTGTTGTCGGAGCAAAGGTTCTTGTTCTCAGCTTTGGGAATGATTTGAAACTGAGCACTAAGCCCTGGCTCACTACTTCCAGCACCCACTTGTCTGTGGTGATGGACTGCCAAGTGTGAAGGTAATGAGCCAGTCTGCCACCTACTGGTGGATCTGTAATAGAGGATGCGACCTGCACTAGCCCGTCAGGGATTCTGTGCAGGCTGTGCCTGAACCTGTGGTGCAGGAGCTGCTCTTCTCATGGCTCTCCTGTCCCTTCCTCTAAAATAACCTCTAGCCTGCTGCTAAGGCTGGGAGGCTTGTGCCAAGAAAGGTCTGGGATAAAAAACCCTGCCCCTTCCTCCCCTACTTTGGGATCTATAAGAGGTGAAGGGCCTATCCTTGGAATTGTTCTGATAGGTGAATTTATATTCCTCCACCTTTTCCATGTATGCTTCAGTTTTATCCCCAAACAAGGACTTGTTCTCCAAGGGGAAATCCATTGCTTTGGCCTGGGTGTTTAAGGTTAGGTTGGTGGCTCTAAGCCATGCAAACCTTCTGAGTGAAACTGACAAAGCCATTAACCTGGATGCAGTATCATTGGCATCCACTGCCATATAAATTTGGTACCTAGCAGCATCCAGTGCAGTCCTTGCTGTATCTTGTAAGTCTTCAGCCACTTCGTCTGGGACCCTATCAGCCAAAGCTAGAACAGTGTTCCATAGAGCTTTTTGGTACTGCACTGAATATGCCATGTAACTGGCCTGCCGAACTAATAAAGAGGCAGCCATGTACCCTTTCTTTCCCATAGCATCCATTTTTCTTGAATCTTTGTCCAGTGGATGGGTAGCCAATGGGATCCTGGTCTTCTCACAGGCAGCAGCTTGGACTACTCTCTCAGGATCAGGATGTGTAAATAGAAAATCAGCTGTAGTTCTGTCCAGTTGGTATTTCTTGTCAGCTTTCTTATCCACACCAGGAATAGAGGTTGGAGTTTTAAAAATCTGCACTGCAGCCTTCTTTAAAGATTTATGCATGGGCAGAAGTAAACGTTTCATGGGGGTTAACCCCATCATTTCTAGAAAGTCTGCCTCCTCCATATCCTCCTCTGTTTCCTGAAGAGGAAGGTTCAGGGTTTCCACCATGTTTTTAACAAAAGCATAGTGGGAGGAGTATTTCTCAGGACCCCTGGGAGGAGATCCAAACTCCTGATCAGGAGAAACCTCTGGATCTATAGGTTCCCCTTCAAAGTCATCCTCCTCCTCCTCCTCCCCAAACACTTCCAGCACTTCTTGCCTTGCTGGAGCTGTAGGAGGAACTGGGGCAGTCGGTGTAGGAACCGGGATTGCACCCTGTAGGGCTTGTAATATTTGTAATGCCTTAGCAATGTCCTCAACCGAGGCATAGTATGCTTGTCTGCTGGGAGCTCCTTAGTCTTCTCGGCCGGAAGCGCAGCGATGTTTTTCTTTACACTATTTCTTTAATGGAACAAGTTCAGTGCCTGTTTCCACAGCCCTTTTGTTTTACCTTGTTCAGATTTATCTGAACTCCTGTCAGGATCCTTGGCTTTATCTCCATCCTTTTGTGGGAGGAGAAAGAAACAGAATTATCCCAGAAGCAGAAGCCATCTCTTCCAAAATTTGACCTTTTCTTTAATGTCTTTGGGCAAAAGGTCTTACAAATATCACAATTGGCAAATATGTGACTTATACCCAAACAAAATACAGAGAGAATGTCTGTCTGCTTTTGATATAAGTTGCCCACCAGAGTCACAACATTTAAAACCAGTGGGTCCTGTGCATTTTTAGGTTTATCCCAATGGACCTCTGACATTTAAGCTAGGCAAAAGATTACTTCAAACACACCATTATTTAAAGTAACTCAGAACGGAGATTACTTTAAAATAACTACTACTAGCGGTTCCTGGAACCAAGCTATTCAGCTCCGAAGAAAAAGGAACCAATATAATTATTAAATTTGGACAAAACTAAAGTGGTTCAGGGAACTGATCGCTAAATCACTCTAAATAATAATAAATTGAGATGAGAACCTTTAAATAGATCTGGAACCCTCGGTTCCAAGGAACCGTGAGGAACCGCAAATATAAATAAAAAACTACTAAAACACTAATTCTACTATACTAAACAATGTTTCTAAATCAGCAATTTAAAATTAAACTGAACATGAGTACTTATCTACAGATAAACTTTAGTCAGAGACAGTTCAAGGAGAGCTCTCCGGGATGTCCTTACTAGGCAGGCGGGGTAAAGAATCTGAAGCACTCAGAGTGTAGCAGTTGCTAGGCCAGCAGTTTGAAAGTGGCATGAGCCAACTGAGAGTTCCATAATTTACATAAAATTCCATCTCTCCGGGCAGTTCAACACAGGAGGCTGACTGCATTACATTTAATCATAATGAGTGATTCCTGGGGTTAGAACCGGGAATTTCCCACAGAAGGGAAAAATCATAGCTATTGTCCAAGAGTCCTGGAATAGATATGTAGTTCTAAGCCAGACAACCTTTCTTAGGGACACTGCATGGGCCTTAACCCTGTATGCAGTGTCCTTCATATACTCTGCTATATGAAATGGGTACTTTGTGGCATCTAGGGCTGATATTGGTGTACCAGCCATATCCTGTGCTAAGCCACCAGCAACTTTTCTGGCCAGTGCCAAAATGACCATAAGGCTCTCTGGTAAATTGCTGTGAAGGCCAGATAAGCTGGCTTCCACAGAACAGGGAAACTAAAGTATACACGTTTATTGCCCCTGACATCCAGTTTCTTGGACTCTTTTCTAGGTAGCTGGGGGCACTTTTGCCCTGCCGCAGGCAGCCTGGACCATTCCTTTATGATCAGGATGTGAATACAGGTGAACTGGACTCTGTTTGTCAACCAATATTTACCTATTTAAATTTTTGGGGTAGGGAATTAAAACATGCCAGCAGCTGAGGTGGGTTCTGCCATGATTATAAACATGGCTTTCCTGAGGGATTATGGACGGGAAGCAGCATCCCCTAAGTGGGGGATAAACTCATCATATCCATGAATTCAACCCTTTCCTCATCCTCATCAGTTCCCTGTGAGGAAAAACTGAGGGCATTGACCATACGTCTTACGAAGGCACAGTGAGAGGTATAGGCATATGAAGGACTTGAAAGTGAGCCAAAATCTTGCTCAGGAGAACTATCCAGTTTTATGGTTCTCTCCCTTCTTTATGAAACATTTTTATCTTCTCCACTGCAGACAATGAGAATGGAACCGGAGCATCAGGAAGGGGGTGGGGGGAACGGTTAGGCATATTCCTGGAAGAACTGCCATGCTTTGGTAACGTCCTCTATTAAGGGCATTTTATTTTATTCACTGGAGTCTCCTTTCTATCTTCAGGAGGAGGGACAACGACATTATTTTTTTAGGCAAGCACAGACTCTGATGTCTGCTCAAAGGCTCTTTTAGTTTACCTGATTCTGGGCTCCCCTGTTCTGACCCTCATCTGAGCCTTTGGTGATGTGCAGGGAGACTGAGAAGCCACAATGACCACTAATTTATTAGCTTTAGGACAAAGAAAGACTACTCTGGAAACAAGTACTTTACGTGCAACTCATGACTGTCTGCTGTTGCCAGGAGTTGTAAACAAACTTTACAAATTTAAGCCTGTAGGTCACATCTTCTTTTGGGTCTGTCAGTCATATCAAACACTGAAGAACCAGGGAAACATAAATCAAAGTAAAATTGAATGAGAAACAAAGCCCAGCAAATGTGAAAGGAGTTAAAATCAGATGAAAGGTGGTTTGGTTCTCTTTAAAATTAAACCGCAAACAAAAAGCAGCCTAACGGATGATTTAGTTAGGCTTAACTGTAAAAAAATTGGTTTGGTTCCCAAATAAAGAGGAACCAAGAATAATAAACAGCAGAAATCGCAAAGCAGTTAACTCTTCTTAGTTATTTGATGAAAATAAAGTAATTTTAAAGTGGGTCCCTAAAGGCAGAAACTGCACCAAAACGAGTTCTTGGTTCTGGACCGATGGGAACCTAAGAAGAGTTATAAAAATAAACTAAAGCAACTTAACTAAGCAGTTATTGAAAAAAATAATGAAATAATATACTATTACTATAATAAACTGAAAATCGTTGTAAAATTGAAGAGAGACTCAGAGTGACTGCTTTCTACAGGCGGAGAAATAAATCTGCCGTTAAAGTATTGGGGTGAGCATCAGCCCACAGCAAGATTTGAATTTAATTCTAAAATTCTCTAATTAGCATAAAGTCTATGCTCCGGGGCAGCTCAAACCTGCAGGCTGAATGCAATAGTAAGCACAGTGAGGGACTCCTGGGGTTTAAATCTTTTTAACATATTTTTTTCCTCAGAGTGCAAGCTGAGATCTCCTTACAGCAGTGCTAAGTCCCTATTCCCACTCATTGAGACACCACTAACCAACTAGTTCAGGACCTTGAGGCCCACCCACGACATGTTACTGTGCTGCCTCCCTGGCTTGCACCCCAGGGCAAGGTATGACTTCAGCCACTTCAACATTTCTTCCCCGCTGTCCATCTGGCCACCCACAGTGGACATGATGACCTGGGGTGATCCCTGGATGGTGGTGGTGGTGGTGGTAGTCCGATGGTGAGCATGGAGGGCACCCAGAGGTTTCATCTGCCCAATCCTACCCTGATTTTCACCTTAAATCCTGGCCTCCCCCAGGAACGTGCCATGTCACTGGATGCCAGCATGCCGATGCACTCGACTGATGCTGGTGCTTTCTCCAATTCCCCCTCCAAACGCTCTCTCCTGCACCGCCACCTGTGCTCACCCAGGTGCCGGAAGAACAGGAGACCTGTGAGTCTCCCCTCCCTGGAGGAGGACAGCGTCTGCTGGGAGGCTCAATCCTCCTCCTCCTCCTCCCCCTCCCCCCGCCTCGGCTGAACATCTGAAGGCTCTGGTTCATTACTGAACCTGGTCGTTAATGTCGTGAGCAGCAGCACCACCACTGCACCAGTGGGCCAGCTTTTCAAAAAATCTTTTATGGCAGTTCTTCCATGAACCCCAATACAGGTAAGATCCCACATCTGGCATGAAACTTTTATTCTGAAGCCGACTAATTGCCTCCAGCTCTTCCCAGCAGGGCACAGTTTTAGTGTCAAGACTGTGAGAAGCACATACCTATAATGAACCAATAACCATGCTTCCTAGAACTATTGGCCACAACTTCAGATGATATATGTTCCATACCTTATGTTTTAAAACCAAAGAAAGGATATATTATGGAATGGCACGTACCTAGGCCTTAAAAGATCTACCCATTCACCTCACCATCCTGTCATTCACTGTACTAGGGCACTATCCAGTCCAATACCAAAGAGACACAATGTTTACCTACTCCTTTCAAAACAGGGGTAATAGTCTGCTGTAAGAAAGACTACAGGATTCACCATATTGACTCCTCCCTGTTGAAAGCTGTGATAGCTTATGTCCCTTCTAATGGGGTTTAACCTAGACTCCCATAAACCATGAAAAAAGGGACTATATTATGTAGCCTCCAACTGTACTAGGAATGGAAAAAACACAATGACACACAATAAGACAGGCAACAAAAGAGTTCAAACAAGAAAAACTCTTTTTCTTTTCAACAACATTTCATTCCTCCAAAATGCCAATTTCTGCTTTGCCTCACTATGGTCCAGTTGTCCACTATCGGATTACCAGAATCAGACTTAATCCCCAAAATCTTGGCTGGCTCCTTTTTTATCTGAATGCCTGCCACAAGGATCTGCATCCATTACCATAGCCCCAAGTGGAATACCAGAACACTTGGCGTAAATAATCCTGGCTCCTGCTACTTTGAAGAAAACATCCAAAGTTCACTGTAAATGATAGCCAGACTTCGTATCTCAAACAATAATGTACAGATTATCAGCATAGCCAGTGTTTTGATGTCAGGGACATCCAACGCTACAGTACCCCCCCCCAGTCTGGATTTTGCTGGATAAGCCTAATCAAACAAAGGGTCTAAGGAAAAATATACAGCGATTTGCTGGATAAGCCAAATCAAAGGGTCTAGGGAAAAATATACAGCAAATTCTTAAGAGGACAGCCCTGCCTGATGCCCTTACATACCAGTACTGGAGGACCTCGATCTGGATTAACTGTGAGGAAAACAACTGCCACCTATATAGTATCAGAATCCACTCAGTAGATTTAGTAGGAACACCATATTTCATAAAAAATGTGTGGGACACCCGATCAAAGGCCTTTTCCTGGTCTACTGTGAGTAAAAATCCACCGACCAGACCTTTCTCTCCAAATACCAATTTCCTCAAGATGATAAAATTATCCAACAAACTCCTTTGTTTGATGGCACATGTCTGGGACTTGGGAAGGACCTCTGGGGTAACCCAGGCCAACCTATTTTCCATGATCTTGCCAGTATCTTCTGGTCAGTATTCCGAAGACTAGGGGCCTCCAATTTCTAATACCTCCCTGTCCCCTGATTTAAAATGTAAATTAGTAAGGCCGTGTACATAAAGGTGGGCATAGTTCCGATTCCAAAATGTAATTCAAAACATTCTGTAGAGTAGGACTCAAAACTGACATGAACATTTTATAAAACTCTGCAGGGAGCCCATCACTCCCCAGCACAGTTCTATTACTCAGCTGCATTGCTTAATTACCTGTTCCATTTCCTCCATCATAACAGGCACCGTCAGCAGAGCCGTGGCCTGGTCATCTATAGGTGGAATTTGCAACTGAGACATAACGTCTTCATCCTGGACACTGTCAAAAGGGGTTCCAAAAGTACTCCTGACATGATCTGATACTACATCCTTCATTTCATGTGTTGATGTCACAACTCGATTCCTCTTCTGACTACAGAGGGTACTCGTATATCTGTGACTTACTGTATCTCTGCATTCTTAAAACTTATCAACATGCTGAGAGCAACCCTGCGTACCACATTTCATTTCCAATAAGGATGCCCTCTCATATTGGAAATCTCTCACTCCTCCTTTAAAAGGTTTATGTGTTCAGAGAGAACAGTGCCATCTTCATGCAACCGGGAAATCATTGTGGAGCTGGGACCATAAATCTAAATATTTCCGATCTTTAGATGTGCTATTATTTACCTTGTGTTAGAAAAAGTTTTAAAATCCAATTCTGAGTCCTGTCACCACTGAGCAATGTTTTCATAAGCCTTAATTACAGAACATCTGCCTGCAAATAAATATTTCCACTTCTTCTGTATATCCACCTCTGAACATCAGAAACATTTGATATTTACTACCTGTTTGACTGAGGATCCCACTCAAAAAGGCTCAGTAAAGTTCCAGCTAGAAATCCAACTTTTTATTTAATTCCAGGTGCAAAAACAGACATACAATCATGCCTGATGCATTTCAGATCTTAGCTAGACCCTTTCATCAAAGTATATTAAAAACACATGAAGACTTGCTCCTTTCATGCTGTCAAAACAAGATGACATCATACTTCATGTGGCAATAAAGCTACATAACATCATTACATTCAGTTATCACAAATGATATACATAAATACTAAAGATTTAAATATCTTCTACATTTATACTAAGATCCACAGACTGTGAACATTAACAAGACTATCTTTAAACCGCTAAGATTAATACAGTAGGACATCATTTGCAAACTAATTAAAAACAAATGAAGTCTACCATTTGTGCAAACTCTTTTAGTACCATCAGTATCTTCTTTAACATATAAAGTTAGTAGTATGCAAGTCCCTCAGTACTGGAGCTCAGTACAGAACTGCTAATTTGCAGCTGCATACTAAATGTAAACTTTCATACCCCATTTGATACCATACTGTATAGGCTTCATAGGAAAAACACCCGATTCATATGTACATACAAACACTAAAAATAGATGAGGTGTCACAGATACATAAATCTACTTGATTAAACTAGTGTGCTTTCTAGGTATAAGCCTGGCAGTCTGGGAACACCTCTAAAACGTTCAACTAAATCCATGCCGCTGACTGACTATTGCATAACAGGTGAATGCTCTGTACACCTGGCACGATGCCACACTGATAGCAATCATAGAAAAGATACAGTAGGAGAAAAATATTGGAAAAAATTTAGATGAAAGAGAAAAAGAGGAAAAAATATCAATTCAGATTACATTTAACTTGTTAATCTTCTCTTATCATATACATACAGTACTTTCTTTAATTATTGCTGCTGTCTCAAACCTTTCTAAATAGAACATGGGCTATGATTTACTTTTAAAATGGTGACAGTTAAAAACTTCCATTCCCCAGTGTTTTCTAGTCCCAAGGCTATAAATTGAATATGCCTCTCTTTTAAAACCAGGTTGTTGAAATCTTCCCTCTCGAGTTTGAGCATACCGATCAATTACTCTGAAGCTAAAAGTATGCACCACAGGGTTTAGGAATTTACAACATGACTGCCCATTGCATAAGTCAGATTCTTGCTGGCTATTGATCTGTGGTGTTCTTCAACCCATATTTTAAATTGCCTAAATGTTTTTCCCACATAGTACAGCACCCCAGGAGCATGTTGCCAAATATATTACTCCTGTAGTGTCACAGTTTGCAAATTTGTGTTTCAAACTGCCTACCTGTGTGGGGATCCTGAAATGCATTTCCTGCCATGATGCAGTTAAAATAGACACATTTTACAGGGATCTACCACGCATAAGCAACACCAAAGTCGGCGACATCCTCATATCAACAGACACAATGCCGATTGTTGGCACTGTGCTGTCGGTATTCTTTGTATTTTCTTGGGGCTGTGCCTCCCCCGAACCCCCCAACATCCCCGGTATTTAATTAAACAACTCTGAGTCTGAGTTGTTTCGGGGAAGGGGTGAAACGCCAGGAGATGCGGTGCAGTGTTCAGTGGGGACCATTACAGTGACCCATCGATTTCTGACACTGTAATGGTCTTTGCTGTTGCGGTTTCATTATTCGGTTGGTGTACCTTTTTACAGGGACAGCAAGCTTTCCTAACCTCTGTCAGCCAGTTCATAGGTTTCTCTTAGCAGTGATGGCTATGTACCAAAATGTTCTTTAATGTCATTGCTGTCTTGTATGATACTCTTGGAGGAAATTTGGTAATTTCTCTAAAACTACTTTCCCATTTAGTACATGCCAATTGGACTTTATAATGTGTTCTACATAACTGGCATGTGCAGAGCACGTGGTTACAAAACTGAATCTGTTGTTAGTGTCTGCTTTTTGGTTTCTGCTATATAGCAAGTCTTGTCTGTTCTCGGATCTAGCAAAACTTTCTGCTTCCTGGATAGTTTTACAACTACATCCCCTTTCTGTAAATCTGCTAAATCCCTAACACCCACTTAAAATTTTCCTTCTGCAGATCTAGTCCATTTAAGCCAGACGTGTGGTGTGGTGTGGATGGCAACTAATGCCAATAATATTGTATTTCTGTTTCCTGTCTAAAATGTTAGTCTTCGCTGTCTTCCTTTTTCATAATTTCTACATCCCAAAAATTCAGAGGTGTCTTATGTGCAGTGTATGTGAATTTAAGATGAGGATTAGTGAGTGTAAGTAGGATTAGTGGAGTGTAAGTAGAACACAAAATCTTCCAACTCTGATAGTGATCCATGACACAGTGCTACCACGTCATCAATAAAACATCTCCACAGTGACAGTTTATTCCAAAATGGATTTCTGTCACTGTCTAAAACATGCTCTTGTTCCCATAAACCGACAAAGATTCACCACTGATGGGACAAATGTTGCGCCCATTGTGATGCCTTTCACCTGCTTGAAAAATTCATTCAAAAACATGAATACATTATACTTAAAGACACATTCAGATAATTTGAGTAAAAACTTAGTAAAGGGTTTGAACCTTGGTTTCAAGTTGAGGGCGTGCTAGGGCATCTAAAGCTCCCTTATGTGGAATATTAGAGTATATAAACCTTACAACCATAGTTACTAAGTATGAGTCTTTCTTTTTCAGTGTTGCCTAAAATCTGTCATATGTGACATGTGTCTTTAAGGTAGGAATGTAGTGATATGGCTTTGGGTCTAATATTATGATCAATGTATTTGGACAGCGGTTCTGCTAAAAGACCCTATGCCACTCACTACAGGACATCCCGGTGCTGGCTGAAGTGTTTTGTGCTCTTTTGGCAACATATCTATCTATCTAGCTAGCTAGCTATCTATGTATCTATCTATCTATCTATCTATCTATCTGTCTGTCTGTCTATCTATATATCATATGTATGTATATACACATATATATATTCTATACAAAAACTTTGTTAATGCATCAGTTAGGGTTCTTCTGCCGAAAAAAGAGAATTTGATTTTAGGGTTCCCACCCTTCACCCCACCCACCCTGCCCCCACCAACAGGCATTAGGGTGTACATTGGGGTCATCGGTGCCCACAACACCCACCCTTCATGTGTCTCCCCATCCCACACTACTCCTCAGGCCTCCACCTGGGGGCTGTCATTTGGTGGGGAGCGGCAACCCTCCCACCCTGGGTGAGGAAAGCAGTCCTCTAGATGCTCGATCCATCACCCCCTGGCCGATCCCCGCACGAACATGGGTTTGTGGCATGGAACGAGGTGTGGCATCCAGCGCCTCAGACCTTATTGCCACCGGGCCGGCTTCATTTCCCATTGTTTTAAATGGGAAGATCACTTTTCATGCTAGAGGGAGAAAAATCGACCAAGGATTTGTTCTCATGAAAAAGGATTCAGTTTCTCGAGACCCGTTCCTTTTGCGTGAGAATTACATTCTTTTTCCCAAGTCACCATCTTGTTTCAGTTTTTTCTTAAATTTTTTCAAAAGCCACAAAATGACATCCTGGGAGACACCACCATACCTAGCTGACTCATCATTACCCTGTTAGGTGCAATCTGCACTTCAAAGTTGGTGATATACCACAGAAATGTGTTTTCTTTACTGTTAAGATTCCTTTTTCGTGACCACGTGATACGAAAAAAGAATTCTTTTTTCGTATCATGAGTCAAGAATCCTTTGTAATCCCTGGTGTCTAGTGGCACCCCCCACCCGCCGATCGCTGACCCCGTTAATGTACATTTCATTCCCTGGTGTCTAGTGGCACCCCCTTCCACTGATCGCCGTCCCCATTATTTTTTTTTGTAATAACTGGTGTCTAGTGGCACCCCCCACCCTCCGATCTCCTTAGCGCCCCATGCCATCGGCTCTATGAGTTTCTGCAAAAGGTGTCAGCCATTGCTTTCCCTTGACTGGGGCTATAGTAATCCCTTTTCATGTTTCGGGTGTGGAATCACAGTAGGGTCAGATTGCTTCACACACATGATCGGAGCACTGGCATGGCAATTTTTGAAGGGGCAGCAGCTATGGATGGCCCACGGTGTGGTGGGCTTCACAAAAAGAGGCAAACCAGATCTGAGAGATAGGGCAGTAGGAGATCCAAAGGTGAAACTGTCTGTGCTAATTCCAGGACCAATGTTGCTGCCTCCTCTCTGCTGCTGTTCTCCTCCTCTGGATCTGAGAGGGAAGACAATGTGAATCCATCTTTATCCCGACCCCCGAGGAGAAAAGGAAAGAGTCATCCTCTGCAGAAGAAGACCTCATTCATAGATTTGCAATCTTCAGCTTTGTCACTTGGGAAGCTTTAGAGGTAAAGTCAAGTGCTTTCAAATGTTTATTTAATTTATTTTTCTATGAAAAAGCATTTCTACTGTCTGCTTTCTGCTGATGCGGAGGTAAATATTATCAGAAAGTAGCACATTGGATAGGTGCTCATTGCCCTTGATTTCTGGAGTTTATTATGATTCTCGTTTCATCATGCAAACAGAGCAGGAGACTGACTGATAGCCAGTCTGTATTTATCATGAGGGGCGCACCTGAAAGGGTTAACATGTAGTAATATTTTTGCACCAATGAATGGAGGGGCTTTTTATAGAATAGTCCTTATCCAAGTCATTCCTTGGAATAGGATAGCAGCTTGCCTTTATTTATTGATTCAAGACCTGAAGCACTACTTGCCATTTAAATATGATATATCACAGCAGCACTTCAAATACATATAGAGTTTATACCATATGCACAGAGGGCGAATGTTCATTTTCAGATGATATCAAGTTTAAAACACTTTTTATTTTTGTGAAACATTTGGAAAAGGCAACCAGAGAAGAAATAGTCTTTTTTTCTTCCAGTAGAGTGCAATTTTTGATAATTTGATGAATTTACATAGGAATTAATCTACTACATCTGCATGAATTTATTTTTCTTAAACACCGCACTTGGTGATGCATCTTTGGAAACCAATTCTTGTTACTGTAGTTATTATCATTGCAATACAGATCAATGGTTACGGTTTCCTTGCGCAGAAAATAGTTGACCTTTGATGATGCATTGTGTTTGCCTTAAGGTTATGTTTGAGTCTTTGAGCCACAGATGTGGCCAGATACCTCTTTTTGGTGCACTGGTAGTTGGTTAACGGGCATGAAGTGCTGCACACCTCGGGTGTGCAGTAAGTCTGTCTTACCACACACTGAGCTGTGGGTTTTTGCTCCCACAGCTACATATATATACGCATCTATGGAGGGATGTGAGCTCCCACAGTAAAATAAGGATACTAGTATACTATCTCAGAAAGTAAGGAAGTAAGTTGCAAAAAAACTCTGTTAATGCTCCAGTTAGGGGCAAAGTGACAAAAGTTGGGAAACCAAGTGTTAGGGTTTCCCTAACACTCCACCCTCCCAAGCCAGGCAGGACAGCGGGTGTGGGGTGTGCATTGGGCTTCTCAAGCCTAATGCTCACCCCATTCTCATGAAGTCTACACACCTGATCTTATTTACAGATGGAATGAGGTGAATATTAGGCTTGAGAAGCCCAAGGCTCACCCCACCTGCTCTCCTGCCCAGTTTTGGGAGGGTGGGGTGTTAGGGAAGCCGGAACTTTTGTCACTCTGCCCCTAATTGAAGCATTAATAACGCTTTTTTGTAATATATATATATATATATATATATATATATATATATATATATATATATATATATATATATATATATATATATATATATATATATATATATATATATATATATATATATATAGTAGCCCTCACAGGATGTTCTGAATACAAAACTCTTTGGTCTGTACATCAGTATGCCCATGACACATGCATTATTCACTAAGTCATCTATGCACCATTTAAAATATTTTGTAGGGTCAATCATACTTCAATTTTTATAGAACTCTTTGTTGTTCAGCTATCTACAAACCTCACTTTCATACTTTTCCCATTCCGATAACAACACTTCCTGCCTTATCGGCAGGTTTTATAAAATTATCTTTCTCCTGCTGCAAAGCTGTTTTTGTAAGTCTTTCTATTCTTAGTTAAATCTTGGTAATTCAGAGCAGGAAGTTCTTCAAATAATAGAAGCAGTTCTCTTTCACACGGATCTTGAAAATTATAAATGGCTGTACTTAATGGGTCAAAAAGCAGATTGTTTTTGAAAATTACATTTACTCACTGTGGACACTGCAAGTTCCTCATTTGTTGCTTCTGTCATGGTGTTATTTAAATAACCTATTTTTTTAATTTTTGTTAAAGAATGATTTAAGACTCAAATCTCTGCATGCTATATTAAAGTCCACAACTGTCTGAAATTTACTGACTGCACTGGTGAAACAGACAATCCTTTGTTTAAAAGATTTTCTTCAGTCTCTGTTAGTTGATGTTAGGAAAGGTTGTCCTCTGGTGGTTGTATCTCTGATGTTACTCCTGGAAGTGGTAATTATGTTGCCAGTTCCCTGGTCGTCTCTGGCCTTGACCTCTCTGACCTCCCCCTACTGCCCCTCATCTTCTGCCTCCTCAGTACTGCTTTGCTGTCACGGCCCTGAAAACCTCAAAATATGTTCTAATGTGCACTGTGGCATGGGACAGTGGAGTTTGGATTGGGGTCTGTTCTCTTCTAAAAAAACACTTTGATCAGCTGATGTTTCTGCTTCAGAACCGCTTACATCTGTACTGATGTTGAATGATACCCTTCGGTCCCTTTCAAGGATACCTTTGTTCTGTCTTTCATTTTTCCATGCATATACTCTCTCTAATTCATAATTTTTTTTGTCCTATATAGATTTTTTATGTTTGGTGTTTTAAGTTCTGAGTGCAACTTCTGTATTGAGTCTTTTAGTTTATCATTAAGGCTATCAAATTCACTGTGGTCTGTGAAAGCTAGGACCTCCGTTCTTTTGTTCAATTTCCTCTTTCAAATCAGTATCAGCTTCTTTTCCATAGTCAATAATCAGATTGATTAATTTGACGCTAGCTTCAGTTAAGATTAACTCTCCTCTTACTCTTTAAAGTGACAGTTAAGGAGGCAGTATAGCGCAGTGGTCTAAGGCTCTGAGCTGCAAATTTGGTGACATCCAGCAGACCAGACCTGGGTTTGAATCCCACAGCTTCCACTTGCATACTGTGTGACCCTGAGCAAGTCACTTAACCTCCTTGTGCTCCCAGGTCGCTCCTGTAAAAAAGCTTTCAGATTAGTGTGCTATACCTGGTTAAACAACTAAATAAAATAAAAAAAGATATTACACAGTAAAGAGGCAGTAAGGAGAAAAGGGAAATGAGATGGAAAACAGGTGGTACTAGAAGATGGAAGGCCATGTGTGCCAACGATCGAAATCCATGAAATTAAATTCCGGACTTAGAGGCCATTATGGCACAGGCTGACCTGGACACTGTTGCCAGTACAGAGCCATGATGCAATGAGAACCATGACTGGGATATACTGTAGCCGCTACCAGGCTATACCTGCTCCAGGAAGGACAGGGTGGGAAAAAAGGGGGAAGGAGTTGCTCTTTATGTGAGAGATAGCATAAAAGCGACAAAGGTACAGGGAATACAGTGAGAGGCAGAGTTACTGTGGGTCACTCTAGAGACGGGGAATGGAGCAACTATATGCACTGGCATGATCTACAGACCTCCAGCACAAGGTGGAGTTGGATAAGGTTCTAGGGGAAGCCATTCAAAAGATAACAAATGAGGGGGAGGCGCTGCTGGGACTTAAGTCTGCTGGATGTAGACTGGAGCATCCCAGCTGCAGCTTCAGCTAGGAACTGGGACATCCTGGACTCCCTGCAGGGGGTGCTCCTCAGGCAATTAGTTAGGGAGCCCACTCGTGGGGGGGGCAATACTGGACCTTGTACTAATGGGGGCAGTGTTGCAGACATCACGGTGGGTGGCCACCTGGGGATCAGTGATCATCGTACTGTATGGTTCAATATAAGTACTGGGGCACAATCAAACCATATAAGGACAAGGAACCTGGACTTCAGGAGGGCCAATTTTAAAAAGATAGGTGAATGCCTCAGGGATGCTCTGGTGGTGGTGGTGGTGGTGGGGGACTTGGGTGGAGTTGTGGAACTTTGGGCGAAACTAAAAGGGGACATAAAAAAAGCAACAAACCTCTGTGTCAGGCTAGTAAGCAAGGCAAGAGGAAAAAAGACCACTATGGTTCTCAAAGAAAGTGGCTGGGAAGGTAAGGGCAAAACAATTAGTATTCAGAAGATATAAGAAGACACAGAAAGAGAAGGATAGAGCCAGTCCAGTGGCGCTGGAGGTTGAGGCGCTGGTCGCTACACCTTGTGCCAACCAGCAACCTGGGTTCGAGAATGAGCCCGGCCACCAGGGTCGGTAGAGGGGAGAGGATTGAGTATGGAGGACTGCTCTCCCTCCTCTTGGGTTTGGGTGTTATGTCGCCCCACCTGCTGACTGCCCTCTGGTGGTGGCAGGAGGGTGATATAGGTTGGGAGGCATGCTCCGCTGTAACTACATCGGTAGGGAGGGGACAGGAAAAGAGGAAAAGGAGCCTGGCAGGGCTCCATGAAGGTCCGCCACACCCGAGGGCCGACCCCAACCTCTGGACTGGATCTTTGGGAAGGGGCACCACCTCCCTGGCCCCACCATGGGGGGCAAGCCATGGGGAAATTGTCGGGGTTAGCAAAGCGTGGGAGTGGCGGGACCCGAGAAAGAGATGTAGTCCTCCTCTGGAGGGCTGAAGCCCCTGCCAGGGCTTGGGAGAGAAAAAAAAGCTGAATGAAAAAAAAGAAAAGTACGAGGAGGATAGGGAACTGTATCTGGAAAAACAGAGGGAGGTCAAGAAATCAGTTAGCAGTGCAAAAGTGCAAACAGAGGAGAAAACAGCCCAGGAAGTTAAGAAAGGAGACAAGACATTTTTAGGTATATGCTTAAAAGATAAAGACCAGGAGAGGGACTGTAAGACTAAGAAGGGAAGGAAGGGGGTTGTGTGGAGAGAGACTAGAAAAATCAGACATATAGAACAAATACTTTTGTTCAGTGTTCACAGAAGAAGGGAAAGGCAAGGTGCCACAGAAAAGGGACAGGAGCATTGAAGGAAGGGAGGTGGACACTAGTCCATTTTCAGAGGTGAGAGTCATGAAGGACTCGCATATCTGAAAGTGGATAAGGCAATGGAGCCAGACAGAGTTCATCCAAGGATACTGAGAGAACTCAGGGAGGTGCTGGCTGCACCTCTGATAGTCCTGTTTAACCTCTCACTGGAGACGGGAGTGGTTCCGGAGGACTGGAGGAGAGCAGATGTAGTCCCTCTTCACAAAAGTGGTAGTAGGGAGGAGGCTGGCAATTACAGGACAGTCAGCCTGACTTTGGTGGTGAGGAAACTACTGGAATCATTACTGAAGGAAAGGAAAGGAAAGGAAAGGAAAGGAAAGGAAAGGAAAGGAAAGGAGAGCAGAATACCTTGAATACAGTGGCTTACAGGACCTGAGACAGCACGGATTCACAGGGGGAGGTCTTGCCAAACAAATCTAATAGAGTTCTTTGACCAGGTATCTAGGGGATTGGAACAGGGAGGAGCGATGGATGTGACCTGCCTGGATTTCAGCAAGGCCTTTGACACTGTTCCACATAGGAGATTGGTAAACAAGTTGGGAAGCCTAGAAGTGGGACCAAAGGTGGTAAACCTGGTAAGAAATTGGCTAAGGGATAGGAGACAGAGGGTGGTGGTAAATGGAGTTCACTCCGAGGAAGGGAAGATGACCAGCAGAGTACCACAGGGATCTGTACTGGGACTGGCTCTCTTTAATGTCTTTATTAGTGACACTGCAGATGAGTTAGATGGGAAGGTCTGCCAGTTCACGGATGACACTAAAATCTGCAACATGGTAGACAGTCTGGGTGTTGGGGGGGGTGTGTGTGTGTGTGGAAAAAATGAGTGGGTATCTGAAGAAGACAGAGGAGTGGTCAAGGGTATGGCAACTGGGCTTCAATGCAAAAAAGTGCAAAATCATGCACTTGGGGCAGAGAAACCCATGGGTAGAGTACAAATTGGGAGAAGAGGCACCGTCGACCGTAAAACAGGAAAGAGACCTGGGGGTTATCATATCTGATGACCCAAAGGTGGCTAGGCAGTGTGACAAGGCAGTTGAAAGAGCTAGTGGGATTCTGGGGTGCACTGGGAGGGTATCACCAGCAGAAAGAGGAAGGTGGTGCTACCCCTGTTTAGAAAATGGGCTAGATACTAAGATGTCTCTCACTGGCTGATAGGCACTACAGCGGGGTACATTAACTTTCGATAGTGCCACTTCAAACAAGTGCCAATTTGGGTGCCCCATTACTGTGGGTATTCATGGGTACCCTGAATGTTCAAAGGCAGCAGCCGCTATTTCTTGCCCTCACTTAGCAATGGACACCCCCCAACGCAGCTTGAACATCGTTGTTTTTCTTTTCCTTGAAAAAGAAATTGTTTTTACTTTAAAGTATTAGTGCTAGCACTTTAGTACTAAGTGTTACTCTGAGTGGGAGAAACACTTTTTTTGTGGTTTTAGCAGTAAGGGTTGATTAGCCGTCATGTGCTGAAGCGCCACAGCGAAAAGTGCCCGGCTTGTCAAAACTCCACCGCGATTCACCGCTAGAAAAAGAATGATTTCACAGACAACAGTTACTAAATGTGATAAAAAAATAAAATAAAGCTGGCCCTGTGGTGCGGAGGGTTGAGGCGCTGAACACCACCTCGCTTCACTGGCGACCTGGATTCTGGAACAGACTCGGGCTGCCGGGGTTGGATGGGGGAGGAGGAGGATTCAGCGTCCCAAAAGATGCTCTCTCCTCTGGGGTGGGTTACCGAGTTGCATATAGCAACCATAGTCCCTCTGGCTGTAGAGACATGGACTGTAGGGGCACACGGCTCTCCGGAGTCAGGGAGGGAGGACGCTGTCGGGCGCTTGATGACGACGCGCGCCAGCACGTCACTTGTCTGATGTTGTCTCTGCACCAGCCGCTTCAGGGTATTGGGCGAATAAAATGTGGCAAAATACACACCGCCCAACGCTACCACAGCTGCCATTCTATATTGAAGTCTCCACTTCCTGGTTTTCCCAAACAGGGTCATGCAAGGATGCTGCTGAATAGCTGCACTGAAGAAAAAAAAGCTTGCAGGAAGAAACGTACTCTTTTAAAAAGCACAAAACATGCCAAGTTTAACAAAACCGCTACACTTTAAAAGAAACAGCATCTCTCGAGCTGGTAGTGTGTATGGGGGGATAAGTAGAAGGAATGGCTCTGTGGGGAGATAGAACAGCACAAAAGGCAGGGACTCGCACCATGCCACGCTAGTGACCCGGGTTTGGGAGCGGACTCAGGTTGCTGGTGGGTTGGCAGGGGGAAGATGGGCTTGAGCATCCTACAACAGCTCGCCTTCTCCGGGGAGGGTATAGGCTGATGCCCGCACACTTGCCTGACTCCGAGCAGAGGCTCGGAGTATTGCAAGCCCCTTACAGGGCTGGCTGGCCGCAGTACAGCATCGACGTCAGCGCCCAGCGCCACAATGTCAGGGGGTGTAGCTCAATGTATGGGGAGAGAGAAAATGGAAACTGAGCCTGCCACTGCCGGGAAGATGGGGAACAATGCCATGCCCACCCGACAGACCCAGAACCAACAATACGTAAGTTACAGTGTCTGACCCCGACTTGTCCCCGCAGGGGATACAACCGAGTTCGCGGGGATCTAGGGTCTGTCAGGGTTGGGTGGTTGGAGGGATGTCAGCTGTCTCCCCTGATGGGTTGGTGGTGACAGGCTGGGGAAGGAAGCAAGAAAAATTGTAATTAAAAGAAAGGGCAGGGACTATTTTACCTTGAAAAATGGTTTTTTCTAGTCTTTGTATTTATTTAGAAACTCATTTCCTCTCATTTTATTATTTAATTAAAATTTACAGAGATGCCCATTTTCTAAGTGCAATAATACCCTCCAGAGTGGGCGGTATGGACAATACCGGACCTTCCAGGACTATAAGGGCCTCTGCCTGCAGCATCAGGCCTCATTATGCCCTGGGTGGTCCGCATTGCCCATACCCGCCCACCCTGTTGGGTATTATTGCTTGCATAGATCACTGATGAGACCTCACCTTGAGTATTGTCCAGTTCTGGAGTCCTCATCTCCGGAAGAATATAGAAAGAGTGGAGTCAGTTCACAGGAGGGCAACCAAAATGGTGCAGGGTCTGCATCAAAAGCCCTATAAGGAAAGACTGAAGGACCTCAATATGTATATCCCTTAGGGGGTGCTGTGGAGCATGCCTACTGACAGGACGTGTCTAGGAAGAATACCCTGCATAACTCGGGGAATTAACATTTACAAACAACTATTCATTTGTTTAAGGTCTACATTTGAAGGACAGCAGTGTTATCCTCTCATTGAGCTGTACAATTCCATATATTTTTTCAGGATGGGGCAAAAAAATAAAGGTCCCAGGAGCGGACCAAAAAATCAGCTGTTAGCGGAGCCACAGTCTGTATCTGGTCCACAATCTCTGCCGGAGACTGAACCACCTTGGAGGGCCTGTCAACAATCTATGCAGGCGATAGACACAAAAGTGGAGTTGATCCTGACTAGGTTAATGAAGCAGGATGCTAAGGTAGAAACTGCAACTAAAGCAGCTACTTCGGCCAAATCTATGGCAACAAAGGCGCTGGCAACTACAAGCAAACTTACCCGAGAAAATGCTCAGCTGAGGTTCAGCATAGAGGCGCTTGAAAATTCCCAGATGGCCTCAAGTGTCCGCATGGTGGGTTTGCCAGAGAAATGTGAGAAGGATAATGTCCCAGAATTCCTACAAGGATGGTTACCAGGAGCCTTAAATCTTGAATCAGCCCATTTGATAAACAACTTTATTAAGGCTTATCGAATCCCCAGGGCTTCTGTGAGCTAAAGTGAATTACCTCAAACTGTCCATTTGGTGACTTCAGGTCCTACAGCTCAGGATCGTATCTTGCAGGCAGCTAGAGGAACGGAATCCCTAAATTTTAAGGTTCGACTATCCATCTCTTCCGGACCTTTCCTTTGCCACAAGATCCAGGAGGAAGAAATGTGATGGGGTCCAAAAAGATTACAGAGCTGAGGTGGCCCATTCACTGCTAATGCCCGATGACTGAGGATCCACTATGGTGGACACACTTTCCAATTTACTGATGAAACAAAGCAGGGAGAAAGCGGAGGCTATTGCTAAGGAGTTTGACAGATCAAGAACCCACAACTTGGCTGACTTGGAAGATGCTACGCAAGCTGGAAATTATCCGACCATAACTGCCTGCCTGCTAGTGAGGTTCAAAATTAAACTTATAGCAGCTATGTGTTAATGGTTCACAGTTTACTGACTTAATACCTTATAAATACGGGTCGCCTTCCAGACTCACTATTGTGTTCTTAATTTTTTTTTAAATGGTTGTTTATAAATAAAAATAAAAGAAAGTTAGAGGTACAGCTGATGTTACCATTCTAAAGATGCAGTATTAACACGGCTTCACCATTTATGCTCTTGTAATGGTGGACACCACATGTAGGAAAAGCACACAGTTAAGCTGAACAGCTATCAGGAGTTTTACCTATGAACAGCAGTTAATTTCTTCACTTATTATCTCAGGTTGTGTAAAAGTTATTCTGCCTGGAATACTGCCAATGTGATGGATTTAAAATGTTTGGAAAGGGGATCATATCAACACTGGTTGTTGTGTTACTCTGTTTGGACTGTCTTTTATATTCAAACTGACAGCCCAAAGTCTTGTAGTGCAGTATACCATGGACTATCACGGACTTCTTAAAATGGAATAACCCACATCCGAAATCCAGATTGCATAGATTCTTATCTACTGATACACTGGATGTATTTTACTTTTACATTATGTGATGTCTGCATGATAAAGTTGTAAGAGCGTTGTTTTATCATAAAACAATAAAATATCATTTAAAATATGCATACACTGAAGGAAAGGGAGGTATGATAGAAACTTTCAGATACCTCACAGGTATGAATAAGGTTCAGGAGCCAAGCATTTAGGTCGGCCCAGTGGCATGGAGGTTGAGGCTACATGACGCTGACCTGCTAGCACCGACGGCCCACCTGGTCTCGAGGCGGAGGAGGTAAGTCGGAGACTCGGGATGGTTGGGGACTGTGGGATGAACTGATACTGACGCCCAGCCTGCCACAGGGGGATAAAAACCGCTATGGAAAAAAAGAGGGAAGCATTTTTCAGAAAAAAAAGATGCTATGAAGCTGGACGGAGGTAGACTCAGAGAAGATGTGAGGAAGTACTTCTGCACAGAGAGGGTGTTGGATGCCAGGAACAGCCTCCCAGTGGAGGTGGTGGGGGCAAAAACTGAAACGGGGTTCAAGAAAGCATGGGATAGGCATAAAGGAACCTTAGAGATGAGATGGGGTTGGGGGGGAATAAGCCGGAGATCAAGTAGGGTCTGCGGGGATACAGTAGGTAGAGAAAAACATGCAGCTAGGTGGGCCAGGTGATCCTTATCTGACGTCAAATTCTTTGTTTCCATGTTATGCCATTTTCTCATAAATTCCTCATTCTCTTGGCCAAGGGACAAAATTTTTAATTTCTCAACCCTCTGAAATTCTCCCTACTTGCATATAGGCTTCTAAATTAGTGCTGTTCCAGTACTGCCTCCTTGTTTTATGACTATTTTTCTAAGCCTCTGAATGACTTTTGCAGGGTTCTGGCTTCACTTGTGGCATTAGTTAACTGTTCATCTGTTTCTAATAGGAAAGGCTATTAGAAACAGCACTGCTGGCTTCTGTTAGCAGCTGACTGACGTACTCTAAGTGGTCATTAGTATTTATGTATATGTCATTTATAGTAATCGAATATAATGATATTATGTAGCTTTAATGTCACATGAGGTATGATGGCATCATGTTCAGACAGTATAAAAGGACAAGTCCTCATGTGTTTTTAATTGCCTTTGATAAAGGGTACAGCCAAGATCCGAAATGCATCAGGCATGATTCTGTGTCTGTTTTTGCACCTGGGATTAAATAAAAAGTTGGATTTCTAGCTGGAACTCTACTGGACTTTTCTGAGTGGGGCCCTTAGCCAAACAGGTGGTGAGTGCTGAATTTTTCTGAGGTTGTTTGTAATGCTTATTTGGTGCACCACCAACCTAGTGCAACTTTCTTCAGTTGTGTATCCACCCTTCCTAGCAGAGAAGTGTTTAGTCTCCACAACATTTTGTCAACTGCTTTAGGTGGGCCCCGTGTGGCAGTAGCAAATAACCGCTAGGTGGCCTGGGGTTTCCACCACAATAGTCCTTGCCAAGTCCACTCTGAGAGCAGCAGAGACAAACAGGAAATCTACGCTTGATGACAGAAACCCTTTAGTAAAACTGGCGCTGTTTAGCCTGAGAAGTCAGCATACCCATCTAACAAACTTGCAGTATCTACCATATTTTCCACATAACTGAATCGAATTACAGTTTTTGAGTTTTACCCTCTGTCCTTCAGGGATGGGCCACAATTAAAATCCCCACCAAGTACAACTAGTTTCCTTCTATGAAGATGCAGTCTGATATAATTAAACAGAGCAACCCTAGCAGACTTTGTCTGGAGCGTACACATTAATGAGGCAGAAACTCCTGCCTCCTGCTCCACATCCAACAAAGGGCTCTTCCTGACTCTTTTCGACCAATTCTGTAACTTACATGGCCACATCTTTGAACAAGATACCACCCCATCACACCTATCCATGCCTCGAGAACAAAACAGGTCTATTGTCCATGATTTTTATAGCTGACAAGACACTTCAAACAAGGTTTTCAGATGGGTCTCTTGTACAAAGATCATGTTCTCAGGCAGTGATCCTAAGATGGGACAGTAGTTACCCTTTTCTGAAGGCTTTAATACTATTTACGTGTAGGGTCACTGTGGAAATTGTGGGACAGGTCTGCTAAAGGGGAGGCAGCCCTGGTTCGAGACCTCGTCCTCCATCGGCTTTTCTTTGCTACAGAAGTCCCTGAGAGGAGTCATATCAATCTGAGAACTGATTTGTTACTAAACAGGAGATTGAGGATGCCTCTGAATCACGTTCCTTTGGTATCCCCCACAACACTGTCCGTGGAAGCGAGCACTGTGAGCCTGTTCTCCACAGGCGTAATGGAGGTTTGACCAAGTTAATCCTGTTCTTTCTTTTATTCCACAGTTTCGGATGTCACCACTTCCATGTCTTCCTCCTGTGGGGAGGGGAACATATCCGACAGAGTCTCCCATGATAAGGCATGTCACCTGGGATGCCCTTCTCCACATCAGATGTACCTATAACTACAATACCAGTTTCAACCACAGATTCCTGAGCTGCCTCCTGAGGAGCAACCGGGTGGTCTAGATGCTCCTGAACTTGGTGGGGAGGGGGCAATTACCTGCTCATTCAGTGCCTCTGGGGTGGCTGGGGGGCTTCTTCCACCTGTTGTTCAAAGTGGCCAGCTGTAAAGTTCCTGCAAACTGCTGAGCAGATACCCTAGCAGACTCCTGTACCTGGGCCTTTGTTTTTACACATTTCTGGTCCAGACCTCCTGACCTGTCATGTGAGGCCAAGGGGTACTGCCTGTATGAATGCCCCTGTTCCTCACACAGGCTACACTTTAACAGGCTGCAGCACAACATGCTAATGTGCCTGATTACACTGACCTGAAGCACATGCTGCAGTTAGGTGGCTTCTGGCCCCACACTTGTGGCACATACGAGGATGCCCTTGTTAAAAGCACATGCCTCTTAACTTTGCAAAGAAAAAGCTGCTAAGAGGTGGCTTGTCCCAGTCTTGGTCTGATGCAGCTTTACTTTAAACTTCCACCTCCCTGTCCAAATCTGTTCCATGTCACTTATGGGAATAGGTTGGTCTAACACTTCACAATGTTGTTTTAGCCAATATACAAGATATCAGACGCATGGACTCCATCCCTAAACAAAAGCATTACATTTTTGATAGCAGGCTTAGACAGAGGGATAGCTGTAAAAAGGGCCCATAATACAGTATGTTTCAAATTATCATATTTTAACCAGAATCTTTCTAAAGACTTCAATGCCTTAAAGCTAATGTCATAAGTTGTTTCACCAGATACATGCATGACTGCATACAAGTCAGCTGCATGGAAGCCCATTGAGTCTTTTAGTAAGTTTCTTATCATGAAAACCCAGTCAGGTAGAAGTTCTAGTCTGGCCCTGTACTTTAATCTCATGTCATTCCACTGCTGGGCAGGCTCTCCCTGTGCTACAAACAAATCCACCATTCGAAACTGTCTCTGGGTCTGCAGTGGGTGTTGTTCTTCCTGAGTGTTTTGCTCCATCTCCAGTGGGTCTTTATCACCACCTTCTAACCCCTCCACAGACTCATTCTCTTCGTTCTCAGCCAGTCCAAAAAGTACAGATGGCTGTGAGGGGGCACCATCCTGCCTGCACACATTCTCCTCCCGAACCCTCAGTTCATTACATGTAACCTGCTCCCCTGCCTGTCCACAACAGGCATATTCACAGTCCCCACACAGTCTTTGGGAGGGTTAGTGCTGGCATGGGGAGGCATGCAGGGCTTCCCCATAGGATCCAAGCCCATAGCTTCACTTACTGGAGGACTCACATCGGTAACATGTCCTGCAGCCACCTCTTTTCAGTTACAACCCTAGACATACTCACAGTTGTGGTCCGATTAGATAATCCATGTCACTCCTTGTCTGTCAGGGAAAAGTAACTTGTATCATCCGGCAACCACAAGACCCCATCTGGAGCCTCAGACTGAATCCAGCCAGCAGACTCTAGTGCTGTTTTCACCGACCACTCCTGGATCGACTCTTTTGGTAGTCTCAAGACAGACTTCTGTGCAAGGCACCCTTGTCTCAGGCCAAGCCACTGGCTTGATTTGCCTTTTTCCTGATGTACTGGATCCCTGCTGTTTGAAGTGGAAGGTCTCTCCCCATCCTCAGCCAGAGCCCAACAGCTGTGCTGCAGAGTCTGAGGCATCGCTCGTGCTGCTGTGCAGGTCAACGCCAACACACTCCGGTTCTGTACTTCAACTTCAGGGCATTCCATGGTATTCTGAAACACACATGCCTGTTTCAGTGTAAAAACAAGTTTGCTCTCTCCATCTCCGATTTTACTGTCATGAGAAGCTGAAATTAAAGGTGCAGCTTCATTCTGGACAGACAAGTAAAATCCCTCTCTCCTGTCAGTCACAATGACAGATGGCTGCTTTGAAATCTCATCAACAGCTGGGGGTGGCAGACACTGACTGACTCACAGTGACAGATTGCTTCTCAGCAGCAGAAACTTCCTCTTCTGGGCACATCAGGAAAGAAAAAATTTCTTACCATTATAATCTTGTTTCTTCCAGGGGTTCCCTCAGTATGCTTAAATTATTGCTGTCAGCCTCTGTGTTGAACTGCCCCGGAGAGAATGGAACATATGTAAATGATGGAACCCTCATCGGCTCTATGCAAATTTCAAACTGCAGCATTCTAGAAATGCTCAGATTCATTCTGAGAAACCCTAACAGAGTGAAGACCCTCTAACTAGCTTATCTAAGTAAAGAACTAATCTCACTTTAAACCCAAACCATGGTCCCTGTAAGAAGGGACAAAGAAGACAGTACAGACTAGTTCAAAACTCAACAAGTGACCAGAAGTACAGAACAGTTAGTGACCAGCAGGGATACAAAATAAAAAAAAAACAACACTTTTTCCTGGTTTTGGAAGGAGAAGCATGGTGGGAGCTTTAAGCATACTGAGGGATCCCCTGTAAGAGACAAGATTACTATGGTATTTTTTTGTTCAAACCTCAGTAATCCCTCAGTATGCTTAAACTATTGCAGACTACCAAGCAGTGCTTTTGGAGGTTGGGTACAGAATCTATTTAGGAAAAAGGTTCTGCAGGACTGCAGTGCCAAACTTGGCATCACTTCTGGACTGTATGTCCAGGCAGTAGTGCTTGGTGAAAGTGTGAACAGTTCTCCATGTAGGTTTAGCAAATCTTCAGTAAGGGATGTCCCTTGCTGCAGCTACTAATGCAGCTGCACCCGCTGGAGAATGTGCCCTGAGACCCAGGGAGGCTGTTTGCCAGCTTTACTGTAACAGAACTGTATGCAGGCTACTATCCAGCATGCAATGGTTCTCTTAGCAGCTGGTTTACCTTTACCCACCTCCCCACACATGAGGAACAGCTGTGTGTGCTCTGTCCTGCAGGCCTTGGTCAGGTCAAGGTAATGGCTGAGTGCCCTCTTGACATCCAGGCTATGCAATTTCCGCTTATCTGAACCGGAGTTGACAGTGAAAAAGATTGGCAGTGTTATGGATTGATTCCAATGAACGTCTGAAATCACCACAGGAAGCAATTTCCTGTTAGTCTTGAGCACCACCTTACCCCTGTGAAAGGATATGTAATTCACATTGGCGCACAGGGCCTGTAGCTCACTTACTCACCTAGCTAAAGTAATGGCTACCAAGAAGGCAGTCTTCCAGGTAACATATTTTAGGTCTGCAGTTGCCATAGGTTCAAATAGAGATTCCATGAGCCTGGCAATACAGATGTTTAGGAGGTCGCAAGATGGGACTGGCTCCCTAAGGGGAGGGTGCAGGTGAAGGAGTCCTTTAAAGAACTTCTTAAAGACAGGGTGAGATGCCATATACATGTCCTTACCAGTTGAAATATATGCTGAAATGGCAGCTAGGTGTACCTTTAAGATAGAAGGCCTAAGGCCTAGTGAGTGCAAGTAGGTCAGGTAATCCAGAAGGACAGGTAACCCAGCCCGAGAGGGAGTAACACTTCTGTGTTCACATCAGATTGAAAACCTCTTCCATTTGGAAGCATAAGTTTTTCTGGTTGAGTACATTCAGGACCTCTTCCAAGAGGTGCAGACTGGCAAATTCTAAGTCTTCAACAGCCAGGCTTTTAGGCAGAGAGACCTGAGACTGGGGTTGCTGCTCTGCGAGGATGTCAGGAGATTGTGCTTCTGAGGGAGGTGAATCGGCTGTGCAACTGTTAGGGCTAGCAGAAGAGAGTATCATGGCTGGCTTGCCCAACCAGGTGCCACCAGAATCATTGTTGCTGGTTGTGACCTGAGTTTTATGAGAACTCTGAGCAACAGAGGGAAAGGAGATAAAGGAATCTCCCTGACCAATCCAGTGCTAGGAAATCCCCTGGCACAGTCCCCTGAGCTGGAGGTCTGCAACAGAACTGTGGCAGCTGGTGGTTGTCTGTTGAGGCAAGAGATATATCTCTGGTGTGCCCCACCTCCTGAATACTGATGCAAGCAGTTGTGTGTTCAGGGACCACTCATGGTGGTTCTGACCGATTCTGCTGAGGGAGTCTGCCAGAATGTTGTCCTTTCCTGGCAGGTGAATTGTTGACAGACACACCCGCAGGGAGTAAGCAAGGTGCCAGACCTTCATAGCCTGTGTACAGACATGGTGCCTCCCTGTTTGTTGATATAATGCATGGTGGTAGTGTTGTCTGTTCTGACGTTACCACCTTGCCTCTGACCTGAAGTGCACATGACTACAGTACCTGGTGAACTGCCCTGAGCTCTAGGAGGTTGATATGCAGAAGTGACTCCTGGGGGACCATGTACTGTTGACCGTGAGGTTGTCCATGTATGCCCCCAGCCTAAGAGATAGGCATCTGTAATAAGTATGACAGAAGGAACTGCCTGCTGAAAAGGTTCCTACTAAGAGTTTCTCTGTCCTGCTACCACTGCAGGGCCTGTAATTGGGTTTTGTGATGGGCACCTGCTTGGCCTTTGGGACCAATGAGTCCTTAAATAAAACTGGATGTCTCTCATTTGAAACCTGGATCCAGGTACCACAGCTATGGCTGCTGCCATTTGGCCCAGGAGCTGCAGGAAGTGCCTTGCTGGCCTCGGTCTGTTCAGTTTAAAAGAGCCTGCCAGCCCCAGAATGTTGTTTACCCAGTCCTGAAGGAGGAAGACTCTTCCTTGCAGAGTGTCCAGCTCTGCCCCTATGAATTCCAGGGCCTGAACAGGGTCTATTTGGGACTTCTGGGCATTTATCAGGAATCCCAGGGACTCCAAAGTGCTCTGAGTGAGAGCCATAGATTCTCTGGTGTGTTGAGGGGGGATTGTCCTACGACTAGACAATCATCTAGGTAAGGGAAAACTGTGACCCCTTGCCACCCCAGATGAGCCACCACTACAGCTAGGCACTTGGTGAATGACTTTGGGGCCGAGGTTAGGCTGAAGGGCATGGCTGCAAACTGGTAGTGACCTGAGGGAAGTCTGAACCTCAGGTACTTTCTGTGGCTGGGCGTGACTGGAATATGAAAGTAGGCATCTTTGAGATCCAAGAATACCAACCAATCCCTCAGATGGAGAGTCAGAATGACCACGGTCAAAGTCACCATTTTGAACTTGGCTTTGTTAAGTGTTTGTTCAGGAGTCTGCGATCCAGGATGGGTCGCCAGTCCCCATTTTTCTTTTGGGTAAAGAAATATCTAGAATAAAAACATTTGCCCCTCTGGGATAGGGGGACATGCTCTACTGCTTTGATGAGCAGTAAGTTGGCAAACTCTGATTCCAGCAAAGTCCTTTCTGCTGGGGTTGCTGGACTGAAAATTCTGCTTCTCAGTCTGGGGAGTATTTTGAAACTTAGGGACACACCCTGGCTCACTACCTCCAAAACCCACTTGTCTGTGGTGATGGTATGCCATGCTTGGAGGAAGTGAGCCAGCCTACTGCTACAGGGAAGGGAGGTGACCCGGGCAGACACGTCAGGGGTTCTGCTTTGGTCAGGACTTGGCCTGAGGTGCGAGCTCAGACCTTCTTTTTTTTATACTTTCTTTATTGAGTTTCAGCCTTTTCACAGTTGACACATCATGCTAGACGTTATTTCCATCAAGTACTATACAATATGAATCAATTTTTAAGTAGCAACTGGTTCAATATCTCTTATACACATTTATCAAAGTAGAAATACCAGTATTATATCCTTAAAAATTAATGCAATAACTAACAGGAAAATGAAAAAACCTATGTCATAAGAAACTAAACAGAACCCTGTGGCTCTCAGGATCCCCATCTCCAGGTGGGAGGTTGAGCAGAAAATACAGGTTACTCACCTGTAACAGGAGTTCTAGGAATGGTATATGTTGTTCATCCACACTCATTGGCAGTATCCTTGCCGCTTTAAATCTTGCGGAAGGTCTTCAAGCTTGCTCCTCCCACCCACCGGGTGGTATAACTCGAGCTCCGCCCCATGGCGCCAGATCTGGCCCGCTGGAAGCTCAGGTTGTCTGCGTCGAAGCCGGAGGAGGTCGGGTGGAGTCGTGTGGATGAACAACATATACCATTCCTAGAACTCCTGTTACAGGTGGTAACCTGTATTTCTAGGGACATGGATATATTGTTCATCCACACTCATTGGCAGACTCCTAGCAGTTCTCGGGAGGAGGAGGCAAGAACACCCCATATACTTACTTGGGAAAGAGACTGGAGAACCGAGGCCCCAAAACCAGCATCCGGCGTGACTCAAGGTCGATGTGGTAGTGGGTAATGAAGGTGTTTGCTGACTTCCAGGTAGCAGCCCTGCAGATTTCCTGGATAGGGCGTCCCTGAAGCAGCCACCGTTGCAGCAGTATAGGCGGGTAGAATGAGCTCTTATCCCTCTGGGAGGCTCCATGCCGCTAACTTATAGCAGAGATCTATGCAGGAGGTTACCCACCTGCTTATCGTCCGCTTTGGCTGCAGGTCTGCCAGATGCGGCTTCAGCGTAGGTGACAAACAGCTGGCGAACCTCTCCCGAATATCAGCCGTAAGGCCCTTATAATAAGCGAGCGCCTTCTAGGGATCCAGAGTATGGAGCCTATATTCGACCTCCGAGGTGTGATTGGGGTAGAACACGGCAGAGTCAACACCTGGTTAAGGTGAAACTCCGACACCACCTTCGGAAGGAATTTCGGTGGGGCGCAGACAACCTTGTCCCTGTGGAAGACCAGGTAAGGAGACTCGATGGAAGCGCCTGGAGCTCTCCCATCCTTCTGGCTGACGTGATAGCCACCAAGAAGGTCTTCCACGACAGGTGAGAGAGAGCACACCTGTGCATAGGTTGAATGGCTTGCCCATGAGCTTTGCCAGTACCAGCAGTAGATCCCACGGAGGTGGGGGTCTCGCACACTGAGGAAATGTGATCAAGGCCTTTGAAAAAGCGCCAGACCACCTTCTCCTGCGCTACACCGACTGCTTCCCAGCCCAGCTCGTAAGCAGAGATGGCTGCCAGGTGGTTCCTTAGGGTCGCCGACCTAAGCCCTTGACTAGAAAGGGACCATAAATAGTCCAAGATGCTTGCCAGAGAACAGGAGAAAGGGTCCAAGCCTGTCTCTGGCACAAATGGAAAACCTTTTCCATTTGAAGGCATAGCATTTTCTGGTCGACTCACAGGACGCCTCAACTACATTGAGGACCCGGCCGAAAGACCCAAAGCCTGGAACTCTAGCCGCCAGGAACCAGGCCGTCAGGGCAGGGATTGAAGGTCCGGATGGAACACCTCCCTAATTGACTGAGAGCAGGTCAGGCGAGCTGGAAACTGCGGAGTCCTGGAGCTGAGACTGAGGAGATCTGGGTCACCAGAACTGGCGGGGAGGCCAGTCTGGGGCTATCAGAATCACCTGCGCCTTGTCCCTCCTCGCCTTGAGAAGCACCTTGTGGATCAAGGGAAATGGGGGAAAGGCGTAAAAGAGGCCCGGGGTCCATTGCCTCGAGAAGGCATCCCCCTGCAGCGAGCCCTGCTGAGGGGGGCGGGCATGGAACAGACTCAGCTTCGCGTTCTCCATGGAGGCAAACAGGTCCACCTGAGGTGTGCCCCAAAGGGAGAACAGATACTGTACTACCTCCGGCAGGAGAGACCACTCGTGGGATGCAGCCCCTATCCGGCTCAGGGCATCGGGCCAGGGTGTTGGAGGCTCCTGCCACGTGAATGGCTAGAGATCCGCCTCCAGGCTGCGCACGAGTGACCAAATGCGGAGAGCTTCCTTGCATAGAAGCATGAGCGCGGCCCCGCCCTGGCGGTTTAGATAGTACATGGTCGTGGTATTGTCCGCCTGACTCGGACCACTTGACCCCGGAGGAACGGAGCAAAGGCGGTGAGAGCTAGGCGGACCGCTCGGAGCTCCAGCAGGTTGATGTGGCATCGGGACTCCAGGAGACCAGAGGCCATGAGCCGTGTTCCCCAGATGGGCACCCCAACCCATCAGAGAGGGCATCGGTCGACAGAGAGACCGTCGGCTCAGGCGGACGAACGGGATGCCCTCCTGCAAATGATCTGGAACGGTCCACCACTGGAGAGCATTCCACATCCCTGTGTCACCGACCACAAGCTGGTCAAGGATCGCAGCGTTGAGACCACTGGCTGGCCAGTCCCCACTGAAGGGGACGATGTTCCAGCGGGCCTCAGCGGACCACGCGGGCAGGCCGCCATGAGACCCAGGAGGCGCAGGAAGTCCCGGCAGGCGCATTGCCCAACCAGAAATGATCGGGCAAGGAGGAAAGAACTCGGCCCTGTCACGGGGCAGCTCTGGCTTGGCTCGAAGAGAGTCGAGCTAGCGCCCGATGAATAAAATCACCTGCTTGACTCGAGAGTTCCGACTTGGCCTCCGTTGATAAGGAGGCCCAGTTGAGAGCAGACCTGGAGGGCCAGATCTCTGACCACTCCGCCTCCTTCCTGGAGGGAGCTGCTATCAGCCAGTCGTCCAGGTAAGGGTACACCCGGACCCCTCGGCGCGCAGGAATGCTGTCACCACTGCCATGCATTTGGTGAAGACCCTGGGAGCTGGAGACAAGCCGAAGGGCATGGCTTGGAACTCGAAGAGGGATCCTTCCGCTCGGAAGCGAAGGAATCTCTGGTGAGACGGACGGATAGGGACGTGAAAAAACGCGTCCTGCAAGTCCAGAGAGCAGAACCACACGCCGTGTTCCAAGGATGGTATTATCTGAGCCAGAGTGACCATCCTGAAGGTTCGAGACCTTAGGAACTTGTTTAGGTCGTGTAGGTCGAGAATGGGGCGCCAAGCCCCGTCCGTTTCGGAACCAGGAAGTACCTGGACACAAACCCTGGGTCTGAAGGAGGGTCCACCACCTCTCTTACCACCTCCTTCTGGAGGAGGAGAGTGATGTCGGCTCGACGAGCCGCCAGTGAGGCTGGGGATCCCGAAGCCCCGAGGCGACGGCTCTGAAGGGTGGTGCTTGTAAATTCCAGAGGCAGGCCTCTTCCCACCACCTCAAGACCCACCTGTCCGTGGTAACAGCGGACCAAGCGGAACGGAGGGCCGAGCCGCTTCAAAGGGGACCTAGGTGCACGGGAGGATGGGGGCGACACCCCTCAGCCCGTCACTGGGCAGGCTTGGAGGAGGGACCGGCCGAGGGACCTCCTGGGCCCTTTCCTCCCTGCCTCCTGTTAGAGGAAGCCGGCGGCTTGGGTTTGGGATGCCAAGGCCGAGCCTGCTGGCCCTGACGTTGCTGGGCCGGGCGCGCCGGGGCACAAAGGACCCAAAGGCTTAGGCTGTGGCTTGCGCCTTTGTCCTTCTGGCGGAGAGACCGAGTCCAAGGTGGCATGGACTTCTCGATCCTCTGCAGGTGACCTTCCACCCCAGGGCCGAAGAGGTCAGTCCCCAAAAAGGAACATCCGCCAACTTGTGCTGGGTATCCGAGTAAAGGTGGATATCCTCAGCCAAGCCACGACGCGATAGCCACTGCGTGTCGCCACCGATCTGGCACATGAGTCCCTACATCCAAAGCAGTCTGGAGCTGTTGTTTGGCCACTGCCTGCCCTGGTCCCGCACCTGCTTAACCGTAGTCTGCAGATCGGCGGGAAGATGAGGAGACCTCATCCAGGAGCCCAACAGGGCATGAGAAAAATGTGCCATGAGGACGGCCGAACTGGCCTGACGGACGCCGCGAGAGAGGACGAAGCGTGAGACTTTTTCGCCCGACATAGTCCAATTTCTTGACCCTTGTCAGGAGGTTTGTCCACATCCTCATGCTGCCGGCGCTGCCGAAAACGCTGTCGGTAACCAACCCTCAGCAGAGGGTATCAAAACCGGACAAGGAACCGTAGGGACCATACTTCCTGGCCATCCTGGCCGAGGCGCAGGGCAGGAAGCAGGCGCTGCCAAAGTTCCAGTGCGGACCCACTATGGCCTCGGCCACGGAAACCTCCGTGGAGAATCCTCGGTCCAGAATCTCCGTGAGGATACCTGGCCCGTTTGGAAGCGGGTTCGAGCTCCATCCCGTAGACTCCGAGATGAGCCAAGCAGTCCTAGGAAGGACGACGGGCTATCGTCCATTGGCTGACCTCCTGAAGACTCCAAGGTCCAGTCGCTTGGGAAGAAGGAGAATAAGCCTCCGGACTCGGAAGAGTCCTCAAAAACTGCCTCTGGCCTGAGCCACATTCCCTGCCGAGGTCGTTGGGAGTGAGGTAACTGACAGCCGATGGGGTAAACCCTTCAGCCGATCGAGAATCCTTGGTCGGAGCCCCAATTGGTGGCTGTGGAGGCGGAGGTTCCACCGAATCGGTAGGCAGCTGGTTTTGAACGACAACTCGCCTGGGTGTAGCTCCTCGGACAAGTCGAGGGGTTGTGCCGGCCGTTCGGTGACAGCCATTAATGGCGGGGAAGGCGCGAGTCGGCTTATTCCCGGCCAGGAGGAGCTGTTGCAACATAAGGTCTACCATAGCGTCGTAATTACATGACCTCCTCATCCGAGGAGGAGGACGAGACGGCGGCGCGCCTTAACTGCAGCAGTGCAGACCGAACCGCCTATGGCCGGTGGGAGCGGCTGGACATGAAGAGGTCCAGACCGAGACCCGAGTACCAATTTCCGAGTCGGTGCGAGGAGGTGTCGGCCAGAACCGGCACTCCTTCGGCCGGAAGGTCCATCCGAGGGCTCGGAACCGGAGGCACAGGCGAGCCACAGGATCCTCAACTCCTCCGGGGGAACCGGGAGAGGAATCTCGGCTGCTAAAGGCGACAGCCCGTCTAATGGGTCGAGAAAAACTTGACTTCATCAGTGGGAGTTCCCGGCCAACTGACCTGGAGGGGACACCCGTGAGGCCAGTGGCGGAGGCCGGCGAGTGCGATCGAAACCGACCGGTCCGACGGCCGGGAAGAGGGACCTTCCCCGCTCCCAAGAGCGCCGACGGAGGGACTTACCACTTGTCCCCTCTTTGGACCGAGAAAAGGTCCAGCAGGCGCTGAGCCCTTCTCCTTTACAGTGGAGAGGGACAGACAAAGCTCCTAAAGGAAGCGTGTAGGAAGAACCCAGAAGGCCGGATAAATGCAGCGGCCGAGGAAGATCTGACCAACGCCGCCTCTCTTCGAGGCGACCATCCGCCGAGCTGATCCGCCGAAACCCGCCGTGATACCGCCAACCGGCCTCCTTGGACTTCACCGGAGGAAACGCTTCTCGGGACGGCCCAGGTGCAATCGGGCAGCACGGTCTCGAGGACGTGGGCGAAAAGATGAGCACAGGTAGCAAAGCCTGCGTGGACGTGCTCAAGGCCCAAGCAGTAGACACACGTGGAGTGTGGATCCGTCCGAGACATCTTTACACCCGATGGGCATCTCCAAATCGAGTCGTATTTGTCCACGCGAGTCATGAGGATCGAAGACTGAAGTCTTTTGCCAAATATTATTTTTAAATCAAACGGCAGTCAGGAACCAGTCGTGAACGCAGAGCGTTAAGGAGGAACCTGAGCTTCCAAGCGGTAAGGAAGATCACGCCATGGGGCGGAGTCGAGTTATACCACCCGGTGGGTGGGAGGAGCAAGCTTGAAGACCTTCCGGCAAGATTTAAAGCGGCAAGGATACTGCCAATGAGTGTGGATGAACAACATATCCATGTCCCTAGAAATTCATGTTCCCTCTAGCATTCCTATCAGCAAAATATCTCTTCCTATCAAAAACTGAAATGAATCTGACCTGGCTAGCTCTCTAAATTGTGTATACGAGGTATCTCAATTGCAATTTTAATTTGACCTCTTAGTCTCCCTACTAACCTGTCCCTAGCAACACCCATCTAATCCCTTTCAGTAAATTTCTCTTATTCTGTATTTGAAACATCATCTGTTCCATTTCCTGAATTTCATTAATAATTTGTTTCCATTCAGGGACTGTTGGTGGTTCTGATTTAAGCCATTTATGTGATAGCCTTATTCAGAGGCCACATGTATATACCATATATACTTAGCACTTGCTCCCTTCACCCCTAGAGGGGGAAATCCCAATATCAGATTGTGAAATTGGATGGGACTAGTGATCTGAAATGAATTCTCTAAGGTACTCAATCTCCCTTTGGTACGTAGATAAAACCGGGCAAAAATAAAATATGTGAGAGTGCGAGGCCCTCTGCTCACCACATGCCAGCCAGCACTGTGTAGTAACAGCAGAGTCCCACTTAGCTTGAAATATGGGGGTAAGAAAATATCTGGACTTCACCTTCCATATTATACTCCTTCCAGCACAGCAAAGAGGTGACCTTAGCTGTGCCCTCCCATATTCAATGCCATTCTTCCTGAAAGAGATAGAACTCCGCCTCAGCTTCCCATCTATCCATACCACGCTTTGTGGAGTCTACTCTGTGGCTATTAAGGAACTGATAAACTTGTGTTATCGCCCCTCTGGGTACTGTAATTGACATTAACATTTTAAGTTGTGGACCCTGAAAAATGGGTCCATTAATTCTTAGATTTATCCTTTTTGGTATGTGAGGCAAGCCTACTTCAGTGGGCCGGAGAGGAGAGGAAGGGTGGCCATCTCCCTCAAGCTTTTGCCCTCTTTTTTAAAGTTTTGGGACAAAACATCTTACAGATCTCACAATTAGCGTAAAATGTGGCTAGGACCTAGACATACAAGACACAAATCGGTGTCTATCAGCTTTGGCAACCATTTGGCCACACTTGATACAATTTTAAACCAATAGGTCTTGTCCTTTTTCTATCTTGGTGTCTCTGACATTCCAAGTATTAGAAACTCCAAGTAAACGCTAATCAAAAATAAGTTATCGATTCGGTTCCCAAACAGCAAATTATAATAATAATAATAATATCAGAAGCGGACATTTCCTGACTGGATACAAATGCAGGAATCAATGAAAACATTCAGTTCCTGACAGGAAAGGAACTGAAAATAAGAATTTAAACTAAAAATATATGCGTTACAGTCCCTGGGACAGGAACCGGAGCGATAGTGTTTAAAAGTAAAAATGTTGTGGAAAAAACACTGAAAGTAAGCGGTTCCTCGGTTCCCAGGAACTGCTGAAGAACTGTTAAAATACATGAAAACTTACTAAACTAACCTGAAAAAGTGAGGAATAGGGGCAGCAATCGAACAGAGAAAAATGAAAACGTTTACAAAAGCGGAAAACAGTAACAATAAAGATGTTGAGAGAGAGCTCTCCGAGGCATCTAACTAAACGAGGCAAAGTATTATACTGGGCATTGGATTGTATAGGGTATTGTAACTGACATAATGTTTTAAGTTGTGGACCCTGAAATATAGGTAATTTTTGTTCTGCTGCTGTCTCAGTTGAGTCTGTACATATGCCTTTACTTGTAAGTATCAAAAACCGTCTGTTGGTGGCCACCAAAGATCTCACAGCATTCTACAAAGAAAACAGAGTTCCCCCTCAGTATTTGAACTGGGTATTGCAGGGCTCTCTAAGCCTGTTGTAGGTACCACTCATCCACTGTACTCGGAGGAAACTCCTATTCCAGGCAAACCATCTGTAACGCCATTGTCCCGCCTACACTAGGGTGTATTTCCTAAATTATTCCAGGCTTGAAGAGTAACTCTAACCGCTATATATAAGTTCATTGTATTTGGTCATTTCTGGGGAAAATCAAAAAGTAGGGACTGAAGTGGCCTCTCAGCCACCAAGGCTGTCTCCATTATCTGCCAGTGTGCAAGGGGGTGTGGCCATCCCCATAACAAGGCCCACTTAATCTGTGTGGCAATCCAGTACTCTTGTAGGTCTGGAACCGCCTCTACCGACTGTTTCCTGGTGAACATAAGATTTCCCCCCGACCCTTGGTCTCTTATTCGCTCATATAAACTTAGAAATTCTCTTCTCCACTTCTATAAACCATTGCTAACTTAGGTGTGTTGGTACACACTGGAATACATACAGAAATATGGGCAATAGGTTCATTTTTACAGCTTGCACATGGGCATATAAAGGTAATGGTAATTTTGTCCAGCATTTAATATCCTCACCTAGTTGCCTAAGTAGCAGGACATACAGTAGTAATCATATGGATACTGATTTGATGTTCAAAGATTAATGCCTAAATATTTGAGACTTGGTAGGGTCCAGGCTCGGACCTTCTTATAGTCCTTCTGCCTCTACCTCTAAAACAGCATCTGGGCTGCTGGTAGTCTGGCAATGCTTGGGCCTGGAAAAAAGGTCTGGTGTAGGAGCCCCTATCCCTGCCTCCCCCTAGCTTTGGACCTGTAAGATGTGGAGGGTTGGTCCTGGCCAGAACTGTTTCTGTAAGTAGTTTTGTACTCTTCCACTTTCTTCATATAAGCTTCTATCTTATCCCCAAAAAGAGAATTTGTTCTCGCAGGGGAAATCTATGGCTTTAGCCTGGGTATCCTGGGACAGATTTGTAGCCCTGAGTCAGGCAAACCGCCTCACGGATACAGTGAAGGCCATAAGCCTGGTAGCACTATCACTGGCATCCACAGCCATTTGAAACTGGTACTTCATGGCATCCAAAGCTGTTCTGGCTGTCTCAGCCAGGTTCACTGCCACATTCCCAGAAATCTTGTCCGTCATGGCCAAAACAGTGGACCAGAGGGTCTTCTGGTACTGAGCTGTGTAGGTCATATAGTTGGCCTGTCTGAGGAGAACAGAGGCTGCTGAATACCCTTTCATCCCCATAATATCAATCTTTCTGGAATTCTTGTCAGTTGGATGGGAAGCTAAGGGCACCCTAGCTTTACCACAGGCAGCCGCCTCTACTACCCCCCTCATGGTCTGGGTGTGTAAACAGAAATTCAGCATTGGTTCTACTCAGCTGATATTTCTTATCAATTTTTCTATCCATGCCTGAGCCTACCGGGTCAATATGTCATACGCTCTACAGCACGCCGCGACATGGCCGCGCCGTAGGAATAGCGTGGTAGGGTGAGAGTGCAAAACCACGAAAGGATGTATGTACGGTAGTGCACCCTCTCACTCTTCCCTGTACAGGATTAGGATCCTGCTGGGATGAGGGTCCGCCGAGCAGCTGCCGTGGCTCAACAGGATGAGCCACTGGCAGCAAGGGAGGCAGGCAGTGCGTTGGGACGGGTTTCGATTCTGATCCAGATGCATGGATGTTTAAATTTTCGCACTTTATGCGATATTTCACTGTTAACCCCTCCCGAGTTAGACATTTTAGTTGGGAGGTTAGGAGGTGCAGCCACCTGTAACAGTGGGTGGGGGTGGAGTCCCCTGCAAAAAAAAAGACTTATGCTGCTGGAAATATATTGCGCTGTACTGGCAGCGCGGTATATTGCTGTGGCATAATGTCTTGCAACATTATGACCTGTGCCCCCCTGGAACAGTAGTGGGGTTTTGTAGGAGCTTTAAAGCAGCTTTCTTAAAGGACTTGTGAATTGGAAACAAAAGTCTCTTGGTGGGTATCCTGTGATATGGGCAACTGAAATTGAGCAACTCAGATATGGGCGACTCAGTTTCAGTGCCCGTTATGTGAAAGTAGAAGGGCGAGGATATAGGGTAGCGAGGGAAGAAGAGCGACAATATAGGACGTCAACTGGAAGGGGAGGGATAAGGAAGAAAGTATGTGGGAGGTAGTGCGGCATGGTGTTGCTGAGCCGGCCGTGTGGTGTGGTGGTGAGGGTGGCCAGCTGCAGTAAGGTAGGTTAAGGGTTCGGGGCTGGGGAGGGGTGTACTTTTGTGTGTTTTGCGAGCAGGATTTTTTTATTTTTTTTTCTGGTGTCCCCACTCCCCGACATGCACCCCATGGGTTGACAATCAAAAGTAAGGTGGGTGGGGAGCTGATGTCCCCGCATAAATATATTCTTGATGCTTTTTACCATGTTATTGTGCTCCTCACTGGGAGTGTACATCGCCGTTTTGCTTTTTAGCGATGTACACTTGCTCTAACGGCGATCGTGGTTTGGCGATCACCATTATGACATGGAACCCTCTTGGTGAGGGTAAGACCCATCATATCCAGAAAATCTGCATCTTCCTCATCCTACACTGTTTCTTGTATTTGAGGGTGTCCACCACCTGTCTCAGAAAAGAGTTGTGAGAGGAGTAATCCTCTGGTCCTCAGGGAGGGGAACCGAAGTCTTATTCTGGGGAAACTTGGCTCGATTCGTTTCCCCTCCTACTCCTCTTGTTCCTCATATAAAAACACTGGTTCCTGAGTGGGAAGAGCTGAAGCAGAAACCAACGGAACTGAGGAAAGAACCAGGGGACTGACAGCCTTGAGGGCCTGTCAAATCTGCAAGGCCTTGGCAATGTTCTCAGCTGAGGGCATCGTTGGTCTGTCAGCTGAGAGCTCCTTTGTCTTTTCAGCAGGAGGTGCAGTGACGTGTTTCTCTTTATGTTTTCACTTTGCAGGAACCAGTTCAGTAGCCAGTTCTACTGGTCTCTTCAATTTTGAAGCCTCAATCTTCTTAGTGGGTTTAGGGTCCACTGATTCTTTAGATTTATCCTTTTTGGTATGTGAGGGGCAAGCCTACTTCAGTGGGCTTCGGAGAGGGTGAGGAAGATCTCCTTGAGCTTTCTTGCCCTCTTTTTTAAAGTTTTGGGACCAAATGTCTTACAAATCTCACAATTAGTGAAAATGTGGCTAGGACCTAGACATACAAGACACATATCGTGTCTATCAGCTTTGGCAATGATCTGGCCATGCTTGATACAATTTTTAAAACTAGTAGGTCCTGCCCTCTTTTCTTTCTTGGTGTCTCTGACATTCCAAGTGTCAGAAAGTCCAAGTAAACAGTGCAATCAAAATAAGTTATCTGTCGGTTCCCAGACAGCAAAATATAAAAATAATAAAATCAGAAAGCAGACATTTCCTGTCTGGATACAAATTGTTGTTCATCCACACTGTCTGGCAGGTTCCTTGCCGCTTTAAATCTTGCCGGAAGGTCTTCAAGCTGGCTCCTCCCACCCACCTCGGTGGTAAAACTCCGGCTCCCTATGACGCCAGATCTTCCTTACCGCTGAAGCTCAGGTTCCTCCTTAACGCTTCCGCGTGATAAGACTGGTTCCTAATTTAGAATCTTCGAAATCAAAAGTTTTTGCTAAAAAGACTTTGGTCTTCTCTCCCTCGCGGCTGCCATGGACAAATCGACTCCCGGTTTCCGGAGATGCCCTTACGGGCAGAAGATGTCTCGGACGGATCCGCACTCCACGTGCGTCTACTGCTTAGGCCTTGAGCATGACCCGCAGGCTTGCGACCTGTGCTCTTCTTTTTCGGCCTACGTCCTCGAAGACCGTGCTGCCCGTTTACAGCTGGGGCGTCCCGAGAAAAGATTTCCTCCGGTTAAGTCTAAAGGGCGGTTGGCGGTGTCACGGGCTCGGCGGATCAGCTCGAGCAGATGATCGCCCTCGAAGAGGAGGCGGCGTGGGCCGCTTCTACCTCGGCTGCGGCATTTGTCCTGCTCGCTCTCGGTGCCTTGTATTCGGCTTCTTTTAAGGAGCTTTGTCTGACCCTCTCAACGAAAGGTGAGGGTCCAGCTTCTTCTGGACCTTTTCTCGGTCCAAAAGAGCAAAAGTAAGTCTCACCGTCGGACGCCTTGGGAGCGGAAAGATCCCCTCCCCAGTAGTCGCAGTCGACTTGGTCGTCGACCGGCTCGCCACTGGCTTCATGGTGTCCCCTCAGGCCAGTTGGACCGAGACTCTCCGACGCGGTTGTAGATTTTTCTCACCTTGTTGGACGGGTTGTCGGCTGGAGAAGCTGGAGAATCCCTTCCCGTTCCCCCAGTGGGAGTTGAGGGTCCCGCGGCTCGTTTGTGCCTCCGGTCCGGAGCCTTCAGTGGAATCGTCCCAACCGAGGGAGCAATCCCGACACCTCCTCGCACCGTCCTCCGCTTCTAGCCGAGGTTCTCGGTCGGACGCCTCGCGTCCAGCCGATCCCGCCGCCAGGCGGTCTCGCGCCGCTCCTCTCCTCCTCCTCCTCGGACTAGGGGAGACTTCGCGCAAGTTGGCGGCCAGAGGTATGAGGAACTCATGTGGCAACAGCCCCTGCTGACCGGGAATAAGTTTCTACCCAGTTGTCTTCCCCGCCATTAAGGGCTGTCACCGAGCGCCGCCAAACAACTCCTCGTGTAGCCGAGGAGCCTGTTCCCTGGGCCGTTGTTCGGCCAATTCCAGCTGCCCCACCGATTCTGGTGGAACCTCCACCTCCACAGCCGCTATTTGGGTCCGACCAAAATTCTCGGTCGCTCAGGGACTGCCCCATAGGCTGTCTGTCACCCTCACTCCCGATAAGCCTCGGCAGGTGGAGGGTGGCTCAGGCCCGAGGTAGTTCTTTGAGGACTCCTTCCGAGTCCGAGGATGATTCCTCCTTTTCCAAGCGAATGGACTTGGAGTCCTCAGGAGGACAGTCGGTGACTTATAGCCCTCGCCCTTCCTAGATTGCTTCAGCTCATCTCGGAGTCCATCGATGAAGCTCGAAACTGCTTTAAACGGACTAGGTATCCTCACGGAGATTCTGGACTGAGGGGATTCCCCACGGAGGCCTTTTCCGTGGCCGAGGCCATAGTGGGTCCGCCTTGAGCTTTGGCAGCACCCTGCTTCCTGCCCCCGCGCCGGCCAGGATGGCCAGGAAGTCGCGGTCCCTACCAGTTCCCTGTCCGTTTTTCGGAACACCCTCGGCTGAGGGTTGATACCGACAGCTGCCGCACAACCGTGAATGCCAGGGATGTGGGATAAACCTCCGACAAGGAATCCAAGAAATTGGATTATGCCGCCGCTAAAAGTCTATGCTAAGGCCTCTCTCTCGCCTTCTCACAGGCCAGTTCGACCGCCCTTGCGGCACATTTTTCTCATGCCCTGTTGGCTCCCTTGGATGAGGTCGTCCTCATCTTCCCGCTGGATCTGCAGACTATGGTCAGGCAGGTGCGGGACCAGGGCAGGGCAGTGGCCAAACAGCAGCCCAGACTGCTTTAGACATTGGGACTCATGTGCCAGGTCTGTGGCGGCCGGAGTGGCCTATGGGGTCGTCTGGCTTGGCTGAGGATATCCACCTTTACTCGGATACCCAGCACATGTTGGCGGATGTTCCTTTTGGGACTGACCTCTTTGGCCCTGGGGTGGAAGGTCACCTGCAGAGGATCGGAAGTCCAATGCCACCTGACTCGATCCTTCGCTCAGAAGGACAAAGCACGCAACTCAGCCTAAGCCCTTCGTCTCTGTGCCCCCGCGCGCCCGGCCCAGCAACGCCAGGGCTGCAGGCCCGGGCTCTGGCATCCCAAACCTGTTGGCCGGCTTCCCTCCAACAGGAAGCAGGGAGGTAAGGCCCAGGAGGTCCCTCGGCCGGTCCCTCTCCAAGCCTGCCCAGTGATCGGGCTGAGGGGTGTCCCATCCCCGGGCCACCTCACCCCTGGTTCCTCTCTCGTGGGGGACGGCTCCACTCTTTTCCGCCTGGTCCGC
The DNA here is from genome assembly GCA_016271365.2 of Neoceratodus forsteri. Classification (NCBI taxonomy): domain Eukaryota; kingdom Metazoa; phylum Chordata; order Ceratodontiformes; family Ceratodontidae; genus Neoceratodus; species Neoceratodus forsteri. The sequence continues at coordinate 350,771,728 of JADMNL010000024.1, forward strand.
ATTACCACACGGACAGGGTACTGGAGGTGGGGAAAAGGCCTGCCTCTAGAATTCGCAGGCCCCGCCTCTGAGCGCTGCACTGGGGCCCGGTCCGCAGGCCTCACTGTCAAGTCTGCCAGGCCGACTCGCCTCCTCCTCCAAAAGGAGGTGACTAGGAGGTAGGGCCCTCTCCGACCCGTGGTTTGTGTCCAGGTACTTCCTGGTTCGAACGACGGGGCTGGCGCCCCATTCTACGACTCCACACGACCTGAACAAGTTCCCAAGGTCTCGAACCTTCAGGATGGTCACTCTGGCGGATAATACCATCTCTGGAAAACGCGTGGTTCTGCTCTCTGGACCTGCAGGATACGTTCTTTCACGCCCCTATCAGTCCGTCACATCGGAGATTCCCTTCCGCCGAGCTGAGGGATCCTCTCTCGAAGCTCCCAAGCCATGCCCTTCGGCCTGTCTTCAGCTCCTTGGTGGTCTTCACCAAAATGCATTGCAGTGGTGACATTTCTATGTGCCGGGGGTCCGGTGTACCCTTACCTGGACGACATGATGATAGCCCTCCAGACAGGAGGGAGCGGCCCAGAGATCTGGCCTCCAGGTTTGTTTCCCTCAAGTCGGGCTCTCGGCCAACGAGGCTGGTCGAACTCGAGTCAACAGGTGATTCTGTTTATCGGGCAGAGCTCACTCTCTTCGAGCCAGAGCACGGCTCCCAGTGGACAGGGCCGAGGTTCTTACCTTTGCCCAATCATTTCTGGGTTGGGCACTGCGCCTCTGCCTGTGACTCCTGCCTCCTGGGTCTCATGGGGCGCCTGTACCAGCCTAGTCTGTTGGGCATGCTGCATGCGCCCTTCCAGTGGGTCTACAGCTAGTGGTCACAACGCTTGCGATCCATTGACCAGCTAGTGATGGTGACCTAGGAGATGGAACGCCTCCGGTGGTGGACCGCCCATCTCATCTGCAGGAGGGCATCCTGCTTGTCCGCCCGAGCCGACGGTCTCTATTGACCAGTGCCTCTGATGGGTTGGGGTGCCCATCTGGGGAACACTCAGCGCAGATCTCTGGTCCCCACGGGAGTCCCGATGCTATTATCAACCTGCTGAGCTCCGGACCGCCTAGCTCTCACCGCCTTTCGCTCCTTCGGGGTCAAGTGGTCCGTGTCCAGACGGATTGCCACCACCATGTACTACCTAAACCGCCAGGCGGCGATGTGCCTGGTGCTGCAGCAGTTTCTCTCGTGATTTGGTCACTGTGGCGCAGGCCTGGAGGCCGATCTCTCTAGCCATTCATGTGGCAGGAGCCTCCAACACCCTGGCGATGCCTCTGAGCCGGATAGGGGCTGCATCTCACGAGTGGTCTCTCCTGCCGGAGGTAGTACAAGATCTGTTCTCCCACTGGGGCACACCTCAGGTGGACCTGTTTGCCTCCAGGGAGAACGTGGCTGAGGCTGTTTCATGCCTCCAGCAGGGGTTTCTGCTGGGGATGCCTTCGAGGCTGTGGACCCCAGGCCTCTTTACGCCTTTCCCCATTTCCCTTGATTCACAAGGTGCTTCTCAAAGCAAGGAGGACAAGGTGCAGGTGATTCTGATAGTCCCAGACTGGCCCCGCCCAGTTCTGGTACCCAGATCTCCTCAGCCTCCCTCCAGGCTCCTGAGGCAGCTTCCAGCTCCGACCTGCTCTCAGTCAGGGAAGGTGTTCCATCCGGACCTTCAATCCTCTGCACCTGACGGCCTGGTTCCTGAGCGGCTAGAGTTCCAGGCCTGGGTCTTTCCGACGAGGTCCTCAATGTTGCTGAGGCGTCCCTGCATGAGTCGACCAGGAAATGCTATGCCTTCAAATGGAAGAGATTTTCCATCTGGTGTCAGGCATGGCTTGGATCTCTTCCTCCTGTTCTTTGGCAAGTTTGGATTATTTATGGTCCCTTTCTAGTCAAGGGCTTAGGCCATGCACCCTAAAGATGCACCTGGCAGCCATCTCTCTTCGTGACGGGCCGGGAGCAGTCAGTCAGCAGGAGAAGGTGGTTCACGCTTTTTCAAAGGCCTTGATTACATTTCCCCTCCGGCGAGAACTCCACCTCTGTGGTACTGGAAAGCTCATGGGGATGTTTATTCAAACCAATGCATGGTGAACTCCTCTCACCTGTGGTGGAAGACCGCCTTCTTGGTGGCTATCACGCAGCCAGAAGGATGGGAGAACTCAGGCGCCTGCATCGAGTCTCCTTACCTGGTCTCCACAGGGACAAGGTTGTCCTGCGCTCCCACCCGAAATTCTTCCGAAGGTGGTGTCAGAGTTTCACCTTAACCTGGTGTTGACTCTGCCGTGTTTTTAATTCCCCAGTCACACCGGAGGCCGTAATACAGGCTCCATACTTTGGACCCTAGCAGGGCACTCGCTTATTATATGGAGCGACGGTTGAAATTCGGGAGAGTTCTCAGCTACTTGTCACCTACGCTGAAGCCGCACTGGCAGACCTGCAGCCAAGCGCGATTTATAAGCAGGTGGGTCACCTCCTGCATAGATCTCTGCTATGTTGGCGGGCATGGAGCCTCCTAGAGGATAAGAGCTCCATTCTACCCGCTATATTGCTGCATCGGTGGCTGCTTAGGACGCCCTATCCAGGAAATCTGCAGGGTTGCTACCTGAAGTCAGCACACCTTCATTACCATTACCACATCGACTTTGAGTCACGATGTTGGTTTGGGGCCCTCGGCTCTCAGTCTTATTCCCTAAGTAGGGGTGTGCGCTTGCCTCCTCCTCCCGGAGAACTGCTAGGAGTCTGCTAACAGTGGATGAACAACATATCCATGTCTCTAGAAATACAGGTTACTACTGTAACAGGAGTTCTAGGAATGGAGTATGTTTCTTCCGCCACGACCCAATCTCGACTCCCGGCTCAGATGCACAACCTGAGCTTCCAGCGGGCCAGATCTGGCGCTTGCGGAGCGGAGCCTTACCACCCGTAGGGTGGGAGGAGCCAGCTGAAGACCTTCCGCAAGATTTAAAGCGGCAAGGAACCCGCCAGACAGTGTGGATGAACAACATATACCATTCCTAGAACTCCTGTTACAGGTGAGTAACCTATTTCTTTCCGCCGCCGACTTGCATGTCTCGACACTCGATTCGGTTTCTAGCGTTAACGTGTAAAGTGTTTTCCTACAGGAAATTGTTCCTCCGAGTTCAGTTTTTTTCCGATGTCCTCCTCGACCTCCGGCTCACCCTCAAGTGTGCCTGTGGAAGCAGATCCCATTCAAGGATCCGCCAGCCTCTGTCCGTGCCTAGCCCAGACCACGACACCCGGTCCTGCCTTTGCCAGGGTTTCAAGCAGAACCTGGATCTGTCGCCAGAAGGCCCTACAGGCATTCCTGCTAGAGGAGCAACTCACACCATGGCTTCCCAAGGGATTCTTCATAGGCCCTGCAAGCATACTGAGAGGACAGGAGAAGGCCCTTCCAGGTCCCCATCTAGGGCCTCCGACCGTGCAGCTCTGGCTCCAGGTCCGACCGCTCTCCTTCCTCGGGCTGAAGCCTCAGCCTCCCCGCCTGGCCAAGTGTGAGAAAATCTTCTGCCTCTTCTCAGGCCAGACTCCCAGGCCTTCCTCGTCCTCCAAGGCCCTGGCTAGTCGAGGATCGCCACCATCACTACGTCGGGTTGCCGCCATTTGAACCCGACGTCCAGGTCTGCTTCCTGCCTCCTCTCTTCAATGGAAACCAAGAGCTCATCTACTCACGAGGTGTGGGACCCGGCAGGCCCTTGGCCGCTGCCGCCGGCCTCTTGCTCAGGTTCCTCAGGAGCCGTTGCCTGTCAGAAGACTGCGGCTGCTAGGGCTAACTCATCACCGACGCCGTAGGGGACTGGCAATTACTCCAATTGAGAAGAGGACTCCCATCGCCTCCGAATACGCCGGCCAGGAGACCATCACTGAGGAGGAGTTAATCAGCCCGAGGACTGACGTAAGTGACTCGTCTGTTGAGACCTCCCAGTGGAACATCACTGCACCGAGCCCCTGTGGAGTCATTAGATTGGGATCCGACGATCGTTCACCGTCGTCGGGCCATTCTTTTTCAGAGGTGAAGGAGCTTTTCACTTACTGGTGGGATACCATCAAAAAGGACATGGTCCCCGCTCCACCTCCGCTTCCTCCTCCTCCTCCTCCTACACCGGTTGCTCCTCCGGTTCCTGCGCCCCCGTCTCCGTCTGGGTCTGCAGGCTGGTTACTTCCTCCCTGGAAGCCCAGGACCCCTCCAAGGGGGAGACTCGATAAAAGGAGACCTCCGTCCAGATCCTCTTCTAGGTCACCCAGTCCCAAGAGATCCAGAAGACGCCGCTGTCAGCTTTTGACGGAGGACACGGGATCAGAGTTTTCTACATCCAGATCCCCATCTCCCTCTCCATCCCTTCTCCGGACTCACTGAGCTGCCAAAGTCTCCTCCGGATGACCCTTCGTTCTCGATCATGAGACACATTCAGGAGAACATGGGATGGGATGCGGAAGAGTTAGACCCTGAGCTGTGCCTGCGAATATCTTCAGAAGGACCTCTAAGCCTGTGGTGGTGCCACCTTGGTAGACACTTTCGTGGACGTCACCAAGGCAGTGTGGAAGCGTCCACATTCGCTCCTGGTGATGCCGAAGAAAGCTGACCGCTTGTACAAGGCTCCAAGAGAAGACCAGTACTTGACCCAGCATCCTCAGGCGGACTCTCTGGTCATAACAGCCTCTCATGACCGGTCCCAGAGACCGCAACATCTGAGCACCCTGCCACTGGACCCAGAGTCCAAGCAGCTGGACTCCATGGGTAGGCGCACGTATGCTTCCGCTACCTGCGCCATCAGATCCCTGAATTATTTGACCACATGGTGCAGTTCCAAAATGCCCTGTGGGAGCAGGGTCTGGATGCGGCTGAGAAATTGCCGGAAGGTGAGCAGAAGAAGGAGATGTTGCAGCTCCTCTGTATGGGTTCGGACGTGGGAACCCAGGTGCTACGAGCAGACTGACTCACACTCCCTCGGCCTGATCAGCAGCTTCAGGCATATGCCTCAGAGGCACTCTTGGCTCCGTGTCTCGGTTTGCGGACGTCCAGAAAAACATCATGGGCGCCCATTCGAGGAGAAGTTTTGTTTGGTAAACCTCAGAGAAGATAATTACCAAACTCCAAGAGGCTAGGAAGGCGGTGAGGTCGGTTCAGGCCATGTACTGACCCAAGCTTAGTTCCTTTCGTAGGAACCAAAGCCGATTTCATGGACGGACACAGAGACAACAGTCCCGCCCCGTTCCACAACAGAGGGGTTCCAGTTTTCGCAGAGCCCAGGGAAAACAAGCCGCAGGTCGGAGCCAGCGCACTCCTAAGCCGGTCCAGCCAGCGGGACCCTCAGCCGCCACAGCCTGACTCCTTCCCGGCCCCCGGCCCTCAGGATCAATGGGACGTCATGGTTGGGGGTCGCATTGCGAATTTCCTGCCGGGATGGCAGACTATAACCACCGACAGGTGGGTTCTACAGTTGGTCGGAAGAGGCCACTTTATAGAATTCGAGGAAAAGCCACCCCTCGAGGCCTCAGTTGCTCCTCCCGGCACCCGGTCAGCACAAGTCATTGATCGACAAGAAGTGCTCGTGGTTCTGCAAAAGGGAGCGATAGAGTACGTCCCAGAGAACCAGAGAGGACACGATACTATTCCCACTTCTTTCTGGTTCCAAAGAAGACAGGGACCTCCGTCCGATTTGACTTCAGCGACCTCAATTTGTTGGTCGCTTAGAAAAGATTCTGCATGGTAACTCTTCCGGGTCTTATTCCCATGCTGAAGCAGGACGCTTTTAGCGTCTCTAGATATGCAGGACGCTTACCTGCACATCCCTATAGCTCAAGCGCACAAGAGGTTCCTGCGCTTCGAGTTTCTCGGCCATCATCTTCAGTTCCGAGCCCTTCCATTCGGGCTGTCATCGGCACCCAGGGTCTTTACCAAATGCATGGCAGTCGTGGCAGTGTCTCTAAGGAGACAGGGCCATTATGTGTTCCCGTACCTGGACGATTGGCTTCTCATGGTCGCCTCCAGAGAGGCGTTGTTACGGGCGATCCAGAGCACCCAGGACCTGTTTCGATCTCTGGGTATCCTAATCAACCATGAGAAGTCCCTCCTGGTACCGTCGCAGAAACTGCAGTTCATTGGCGCAGTACTGGACATCGTTCAGGGAAGAGCATTTCTTCCAGACGACAGAGCGGAGCGCATCAGATCCCTCATAAGGGAGCTTTCGTCGAACAAGTCCGCCCCAGCCAGGTCGGTCCTTCGCTTGCTCGGACATATGGCTGCGGCCATTCCTGCTGTCCTTTCACAAGGCTCCACATGCGGGTAACTCAGTGGATGCTCAAGGTGCAGTGGGACCAAAGGCAAGACCACATGCAGCATCCGGTCAGAATCATGAATACCGCGATTCGAGACTGGCAGTGGTGGCTAGACCCAGGGACACTCTCTATGGGCATCCCGTTAATTGCGCCGTCCCCGGAGGTAATCCTCACCACAGACGCCTCAGGTCTAGGGTGGGGAGCACACCTGGACGGGGTGAAGTCCCAGGGTACGTGGACCCCTCTGGAGGCCCACCTCCATATCAGTGTCCTAGAGATGAGGGCGGTCCTTTATGCCCTCAGGCTTTTCAGTCAGAGTTCCCGCCGAGTACTCTCCTGCTTCAGACAGACAACACGGCCGTGATGTATTACCTCAACAAACAAGGAGGCGCACACTCTTACCCCCTTTGCAGGGAGGCCATGAGGGTGTGGGATTGGGTAATCCGACACAGCGCGAACCTGATCGCAGTACATGTTCCCGGGGTGGACAACACAATTTCAGATTGCCTGAGTCGCTCCCAGGCCAGAGTCCACGAGTGGGAACTTCTCCAGGAGGTAGCAGAGGATCTGTTTCTTCGATGGGGAACTCCAGAATTGGACTTGTTCGCCTCCCCATCCAATGCAAAACTGCCCAATTTTTACTCGCTAGATCCAGGGCCTGGTGTTTTCTGGCGAGACGCGTTGTCCCTCTTCTGGGCGGACAGATTCCTCTACGCTTTTCCTCCCTTCCCGTTGATCCAGAGAGTTCTTCTCAAACTGCGCAGGGAGCATGCAACAATGATCCTGGTGGCCCCTTTCTGGCCCAGACAGATCTGGTTCCCTCTGCTAGTTCAGCTGTCCCGGGAACCTCCGCTCCCGTTGCCATTCGGCTCCCACCTCTTGTCTCAGGAGAAGGGTTCACTGGTCCACCCGAACTTACGCTCACTGAACCTGCATGCATGGCTCCTAGAGACGTAGCCATCTTGCGTCACGGGGTCTCGCAAGAGGTTGCGGAAGTCCTTTCCGAAGCCAGAAAGCCGGCAACGCATGCAACATATGCCATGAAATCGCGCCGTTTTTGTCTATGGTCGCAAGCACGTGGCCTTTCCCCTTTAGGTTGTCCGGTGAAAGCGGTGTTAGAGTACCTGCTCTCCCTTTTCCATTCGGGTCTCTCCTACTCCTCTATTAAAGTGCACCTCTGTGCCATTTCAGCTTATCACCTCCCGGTGGGACAGCGCACAGTGGCACAATTAGATGCCTGTCGAGAATTCTTAAGAGGGGTGTTACACCTTAGGTCGCCCATTAAGGACCCAGTGCCTCCTTGGGACTTGCTCTTTGTCCTGGAGCAACTCACGCTCCCCCCCTTTGAACCTGCCACAGATTGCGAGCTGCGTTTTCTGTCGTGGAAAACGTTATTTTTGGTTGCTGTTACGTCAGCGAGAAGAGTTTCTGAGCTTCAGGCTCTCATGTGTAAAGAGCCTTATTTAATTTTCCACGGGACAGGTATCCTGAGGACGAATCCTAAATTCTTGCCTAAGGTGGTTTCCACTCACTCTCAATCAGGATATTGACCTGCGGTCTACTTCCTAGTTACTCTAACAGAGAGAGGCGCTGCTTCACACCCTGGATGTTCACCGCAGCTTAAGGTACTACCTTAGCAGAACTAAGCAGCTTCGTACTTCGGAGCAACTTTTGGTCTCCTTTACCGAAAGGATGAGGGGCCAACCAGTATCCAAACAGTCCCTGTCTCGCTGGCTTGTCCAGTGCATCTCTTACTGTTATGATATCAAACGAAAGCCCCTCCCAGGAGCAGTCCGGGGCCATTCCACTAGGGGTGTGGCCACATCCTTTGCAGCACTTCGAAATGTCTCCACCCTCTGCCATTTGTGCTGCAGCCATTTGGAGCTCTGTTCATACCTTTATCAGGCATTATAGCCTGGACATTGCTTCACGGCGAAGAGCAGGCTTCGGCCTGGCAGTGCTACAGGGTCTCCTGTCCTAGTTTCTGGACTTGGAACATTCTTTCTTATTTCCTCCTCCCAGAGTGTTTGCAAGCACTATTGCTTGGGAATCAGTCTATTGTGATTTTGTGCAAGAGCTGTGTCTCGAAGTAAGATAGTACAGTTACGTAAGAACTTACCGTAACAGTAGATCTTCGAGAACAGCTCTTGCAGCAGGTACCTTCCTGCCCACCTTCCCCCTTGGAGGAGGCATGGCTTTAGCCTTTATTAACAGGGATTTTTCCCGTTTGTCTTCTGACGATGGATCCTCGGTCTCCCATTTCAGTGTCAGCCTGCGGCTGGAAGTCTCCGGCCGGAGAACTGGGGAATCTGGCGGGACCGCCCCCTTATGTACTACGTCTGACATCGGAGGCGGGACCGACGTCGGGGGCGGTCCCCGCTGAAGATAGCTAGCTAGAATTTTTCGTGGGGTCCTGAAGCATGCCGGCTTCAGTCCTAATGGTGTAACCTGCTGCAAGAGCTGTTCTCGAAGATCTACTGTTACGGTAAGTTCTTACGTAACTGTACTTTATTTATTCATTCTGCTCAACTCTCAGCATTTTTGCAATGTGCGTACCAGTATACAAGTGGCAGGATGCCAGGCAAGTGGCTGCTGGTGTGCAGTAGTGGTTTGCGACTCTTTGGTAAATGTAGGGGTACTGGGGATGTTTTGAATGTTTATGTTTGGTGATTTTGGTGACTGCAAAGGGAGTGAACAAGTGTTGACATGTTCCTCTTACCTGCTCAAGATTGCAAGCTGACTCGAGTAGAAACTGTGGCACGTAAACAAGAGTGGCTTTTTATTCAACTTTTTTTTAGCCATGGCTTCTACTTGAGGGGCGCTTCTAATCAAGTACAGCTTCAAATCAATGAAATACGGTAGATAGACTCATGCACACAGTGGTAATTTTACTGAAAGTAATGAATTGTTTCATGAACAATAAAAATATATAATTCATGCTGTATTTGTATAGTGTTCAGTACTTCATGTGGATGGCTCGTAAAGTGCTTTAGGATACATTGTGTATGAAAGGCACTATGTAAACCCATATTAATTTACATTACTTTTTTTCCCTTCAGAATTGCTGATCCTGTATTTATAAATGCCTAAGTCTTAATTTCCTTCACAGTAAATGCCCAGGAGTTCACTGATTTGAGTTGGTTGACACATTTGTGGTCTTTTCCAGGATTTTTTACTCATATTCTGCTAGATGAAGCTGCACAAGCCATGGAGTGTGAGACCATCATGCCTCTGGCATTAGCCAATAAAAACACAAGAATTGTTTTAGCTGGAGACCACATGCAAGTAAGATATTAATTCTTTTTTAAAATGTGTATGTTTATAACTAGTTAAGTTTTATACTGATTACTTTCAGCCAAGAAATAAATTGGGGATTTTAAGTAAGCCATCTGATATTACATAATCTACACATACCAGCAGCTTACAAAAACACACAATTTATTTTAAGACATAATAAGGATAGGCTTAACATGCAATTTTTTTCCAAGAATCTGTAACCTCATAATGCATATAATTGCTCTAAAGGAGAATAACTTCACAAAATGTTGCAGTCTGTTCCAAGTTTCTCTTATGTCAGCTTGGTTCATAACCACATTGTTGTGGTGTGGTAGATTTTTTTTTTTTTTGTAGGAGCTGGCATGTAGTGCTGTCATTATAATCTTACGGTTTTAGAAATGGATACGACATGGAATGACATTCTTTTTGTATAAATTTTGGGGGAACTAAACTGTGAGCACTCATTTCCCTATTCCTAAAATTCTCTCTTCAATAGCTACACAATGGCAGAACTTCCAAGAATCAGTCTTTGCCATTCATCACTGGTGGGTTCAAGCCGGAGATGTTAGGACTGTGCGGGAGCATGTAGCCTTAAGATTTTTAGCGTGGGGAGCAGACGTTGGGGATGGTGCTGTCCATGGGGCAGGCATATGACGTGGTGCTCATGGACTGGCCAGTAGTCGACGCCGGCTTCCCCTGTCTCCTGAGTTCTGTTTTTCCTGCCGTTGAGGCTGCATCTCCATGGGAGCCTTCTGCACAGCTGCAGCTGCATCACAGTTCTGCTGCCGATTTGTACTTGATGTCGTACCTCAGTTCAACCCCATATTCTTTGATTTGACACCGCATAGCTTTCTTTCTTATTTTCCGGTTCCTAGTATGGTGCCAGGTATTATTTTTGATTCCCTTTTCTTGTTTTCTTCTCCAGTTTGGTCATATCCAGTCTGGGGCCTAAAAAAATCTGGGAAGTCCAAGGTGAATCTTCACCCATGCGTCGGTGCCCATGACCATCACCAACTGCCATGACCGATACTTCACCTGCCTGGGTCGAGACCGCGATATGGATAGGTGAGATGCCTGCTTTTTGATGGATCTCCACACACTTGGCTTCGGGATAGAAGGTTGGGGCAGGACCCCCCAGCCTTCAGAGACCAGGAGCCCCCTTCCCAGTACTGTACATACCGAAGGAGTGCAAGCCTCGGCTTGTCCTTGTCTCGCCAAGATGAGAGGCCTGCAGGGAGGATGCATGGGACAGCTAGCTCCTCTTGGGGGTTGTGCACCTCCCAGTGCAGCGCCCTGATGGTCCCGACACCCCTGGTAGCGGCGTTGCAGCTATATGCTAGGCCTGCACTGGTGAGTCCTCAGTTGCATAGTCCGGTACTGCTTCGGCTTCTGAAACTGAGGCCGATGTTGGTGAGCAGGATTGTGCATCTGGGTCCCCTTCTGCTGCCATTCGCTGCTCCGGGAGGGGAAGGGTCCCGGGGGTTACTCAATTGGAGATCTCCCTGATCTCATCCTCCAACGTGGAGGATGGATGAGGATTGGGATAATCCCGACTCCAGTCAGCCAGTGGTCCCTTCTGGGCCTAGTTCTGGGCCTTCAGCATCGGTGGAGCCACAAAGTCCTCCTCCCTCTGCTGACCATGTTGCCACTTCTCCTACGTCCCTTGGTGCTACATGCAGCACTGGGGATGTTTCAGGTGCCAATTTCAACATTGGTGGGGAAGGTGGTGCAGGGCCTGGTGCCGAGATGGGGTCCGGTGCTACCCTCTGTGTCAGGCTGGGCTCTGGTGCTGCCTGTGGCAACGACTGTGGCTCTGTTGCCGTTGGTGCTGCTGAGGGAAGTGTTGGTGCTTTTCGCAGCACTGATTCCTCCTCTTTCTCGTTTCCGGCTACATGACTGCTGTTGTGCTCTTTCTGAGGGGTAGAGCTCTTGTCAGATGAGGTGGGGGTTGGGAGGTCTAGGCTGGCACCATGCTCCATGTCCAGAGTAGCTGGGGGCTCGGGAAAGAGTCGTATTGTCAACTTGGGCCTTCTGTCCCCTTCCCCCGGAACCATCAGATTCTGTGGTAGGTGGTCAGAGGGGCTGCCCTGTGGGACCTGCACAACTTTGACCTCCCCCCGAGGGCACCACCCCGATCGCCCCTTTACAGTTGAGCATTCCCAGGTGGGCTGGCGGCGCAGCCCCTCTCTGTGTGAGAGGTCCCCTGTCCACCTTTGTAGTCCTGACAGAGGACCTGGCCTGGTCCGCCACGAACCTCCTCCTCCTCCCCCCCCTCCCAGATTTCTCTAGTCCTGTGTGGCCCATGACCTGGGAATAATTCAGAGCCATGGCGAGTGCTTTCCCGTATACCTGAGGGCAATAGATGATGCCATTTTCTGGGCTGAATCCCCTGCACTTGCCTCCCCCTGAGTCCTGCTCCTCTTTGTCCTCATCTTCCTCCACTGAGGAAGAGGGTACTTCTGTCCACTACACCTCCAATGCTGATTATACCAATTATCAGCGCTTCCTTTTGAGGATGAGAGATGAGCTGCAGATCTCCCACTTTGCTGGACGCAGTCCTTCTCGAGAGACGCTGTCTTTCCTTGGGAGTACAGTTCTAACACCTCTGTGGGCCCCAACCATTTGCGGAGATGTCTCAGAATGTCTTACTCTATCCCTCTGCCCCATCTCCAGCCCCAAGGGACTGCTGGTGCAGGTATTGCGCACCCCTGGGGACTCCTGGTACTATGTCCCCACCCCTCTTCTGGAGTGGAGCTCCTGGATACCCCTTCTGGGCATTGTTGCCCACAGCTCGACTGCTCCCCTGAGTCTGACTGCTGAGTTTGATCATTGGTGTAGAAGAGTTTTATCGGGTGTGCGCCTTATCTTATGCATTGTTGCACACCATGCAAACCAGACGGCCTGTGCTAGGCACCTGCGGCCGGTGCTGGGACAACTCCTAGCATCCATGCCTGATTGTGAGGCAATCAGGCAGGCCATTCGCCTTTCCACACAGTGTCTGGAGCTGGAGAGACACCAGTTGAGGGCATCCTACGTCACCAGCAAAGTAGCTTCTAAATTAGTGGGAACTGCAGTCTGCATTAGGCGGATGGCATGGCTTCGCATTTCAAGGTTGGCACCCTTGACCTGATGTACGGTGATTCCCTGATGTTTCCAGGGGGCCCGTTTCTTTTCCCGCAGGTTCAGGCATGAGTTACCGGGGCGCCTTCCTTCTCCCACAGCATGGGAGCTTCGGCCTGCCCGACCAGTTTCTGGCCTTGCCTGGCCCTTAAGGTGCCCCTGCCTCTTGTGTCTCCCCAATAGGAGGCTGAGGGAACAACCCTTTCTCCATCAGTGTTTAGCAACACAACCTTTGGTGGTGGCTTGGTACTCGAACCCACCAGTGATGAAGGGTGAAGATTGATTCTTGGAAGATATGGAAATTACGCACTCACCGTAATTGTTGATCTTCCAGAATATCTTCACCATTCATCACTGCTTTCTGCTCACCTTCCCCCACAGTGGCCAGGCTCTGGGCAGTATCTCTTCCCTTCTTCTGCATTCCCCCTTTAAAAAAAAAAAGGGGGGGGCAGGGTTCTTTTAAGGGGCAAATTGCTGAGAATTGTTCCGTCTCCATGCCTGCCTTAACCCTTTCCAAAATATGTATTTGGACTGGACACCTCTTCAGTGCTTTTCTTGTAAGGGAAAGACAATTTGGCCTTGGGTGCCTTGCCCCTCATCCCTTTATACCATTTGTTTCAAACATAAAGTCTCCATCACTCATTCACACTGATGGGAAGCGCTAGGACCCAGCGGGAGCAAACTTTTTCAAGAGGGCCGGCACCGAGATGGAGCCACGAGAGAGTGGTACTGCGAGCCTGGCGCATACGGTAAAGACTGTCTCGACGTAAACCCTTCAATCACCTCAGTTCCTTTTTTCTCCGCCGTTGAGTGCGCTTCAGTGACTACGTCGCTCGCCCGCTGGGAGTCAAATTTCAAACTAGCAGTTTAGTTTTCAGTTTTATTATTTTGTATTTTACCTCGAAAAGTACCAATTACATTTTAATAAAGTATTTACTTGTACAAGAAAGAAGTCTTCAGCCCTCCATTGACGGAGTCGACCATGAGTGGGGCAGGTGATGGTAGGGAGACTTTGGATGAAAGCTGTTCAGTCAGCCGGGTCTGGTCCACCGCCCTCTCTGGGGGTCTGACAACGGACAGTCCAGTGCTCGGGGCGGCAGTCCCTCCGAAGTATAAAAGAAACGGTCCAGTTCTCTGCACCGCTTGGCCTCGAGTCCTTCTTCGCCCACTGGTTGAAAAAGATTCAGCATCACTCTAGACCACCCTCTGGTACATCTGCGCGTAGATGGGTTGGTTATTAGGGTCAGGAGCCAGTCTCCGCCTCTTTCGGAATTGCCGGTTTCTGTCTCTGGTAGCCAGCCTCTTTGACACCGGAGCCTCTCTCAGCCTATTAGAGGGGCTTCCGATGAGCAGTTTCACCATTGGGCTGCTCTTATGGAGCAGTTGGCTCGGAGGTTGTCCCAGCTGCCCGAACTGGCCACTCCGTCGCTGGGGCCTTCGGGTCTGTTGGTTTCGGATCGGCAGGTGCTGGAGTTAGGACTTCCTAGTCGCGCGGCGCCTTCTTCGGTGCCATTGACTCCACGCTCCAGTGTCTAGCCCCCTCACATGGCTGCCACGCAGGGGTCCACACCGATGTCTTTATCTCCTGCCATTTTTCATCCTTTGCCTTCCAGTCACAGTTTTCAGACTTCTGCAGTGGTGCTGTCGCCAGTGGTGCCGGCTTCCCCAGCGTCGAAGTCCTTTTCAGCGCCGCGGGTGGTGTCAGCACCTTCTGACCTGTCTGCGCCGTTTGTGGCGCTGCAGGGGGTATCAGCACCATGTGCAGCGCCGCGTTACCTGCCAGCACCGAGGTTGGCGCCAGCACCTTGTGCGGTGTCGTGCTCTCTGTCCCGTTTTCTGTGTTGACGCCGTCTCTGTTCTTGGCATCATTTTCCTCTGCGGCGCTGGGGACGTGTACGGCACCACATAGTTCACAGAGGTTTTCGACTCCGATTCTTTCTCCTCCACTTCTTCCTCCTCCTGGTTTTCATTCCTTTCCTGTCCATACAGTCCCCTCTGGGCTGTCAGGAGATGATTTTGAAACCGATCCGTATCTTCGGCTGGGTGATGATGTTGATGCTGATTCTGCCCTAGAGGCAGGGATCAATCCTCTTGCAGAGCCTGTTGTTGAAGACCTTTCCTGTAAGTCTCTACTTCAGAATTTAAATTCTACTCTTTCTCTTCAGACCATGGAAATTGATCCTGGGAAGCTTCTGCGTCTCCAATATCTTCATGTTCCGGAGATCCCTGTGGATTTAACCCCTCAGGTACAGCCCTCTTTCGAGACTCTTTCCCAGATGGTGTGGAAGAATCCGGCTCTTATTCCCTCTTTGGCGAAGTCCATAGATAGGAAATATGCCTCTCCCAAGGATCGCCCCATCTTGGCCTCGCAAGCCTTTGTGGATGCCATACTGGTTCTGCAGAGAATGATAAAGCTGTCCTCCCTCAGGAATTTACAGCCCATCCTGTAAACAAGGAATCTCACAAAATAGATACCTTGTGTAAGAGGGTCCTTGCTGCCTCAACCCTGGGTATGCATATTGCGAGCTACCAAGGATACTTTTCTCAATACAAGTATGTTCTTTGGCATTCTCTCAAAGCAACGGTAGAAGCTCTGCCCGAATTGGAGGTCAACTCAGAGCTACTACAGACCATAACTAGAGGTATCGAGTCCACTGATCAGCAAATTAAAGCTGCAATGGATGCTTTTGATACTGCTTCCCGAGCAGTGGCGGATGGCATTTGCACCCATTGCCATTCCTGGCTGCATACTTCAGGTTTTACGAATGACACCCAACAAAAGGTCATGGCCTTACCTTTCGACAGTATGTATCTGTTTGGGCCTCAGGTGGAACAAGCACTAGAGGCCACACAGAAGACTAGGTCTGCCATTAAAACAGCTAGACCTCTGCCCGCTCCATCCCGAGGAGGTGGAAACAAGCGTCAGTTTCACAACCGTCAGTCCTTTCATAGTAAAGGCAGAGGAAGTTTTAACAGAAACCAAAACTCTCCGACGCAAAAGAAAATGCAGTAGAAAGCACAAGGCCCCAAAGTGCTCAGTGCCACTTTCTGAGTACCCGGCCCAGGTCCCACCTAAACTGCCCGAGGGGACCCTTCCTCGACAGTGGGAAGACATCTGACTCAGTTCTACGATCAGTGGAAATCTATAACATCAGACAAATGGGTCCTCAGGATAATCCTTGAGGGGTACTCTCTCAATTTGTCAGCCCCCCGGGATCATCCTCACAAGCGACAGCCCATACTGTCCATGGCACAGTCAGACCTTCTTGCTTCCAAGGTACAAGGCCTTCTGAACAACAGGTCAGTAGAAATAGTTCCACTAGATCAATGAAACACAGGTTTCTACTTCCCTTACTTTCTGGTTCCAAAGAAAACTGGAGGCATGCGCCCTATTCAAACACCATGAAGTCTTGCTATATTATGACCATATGCAGTCAGCCACTGCAGCTGAACTGCCCCGGAGAGGAAAGAGTTAACTCCAGAGAGTCTGGAGTTCCACAGCGCGAGGGCGCTATACCAAAGCTCTATCTGGCCAGTTTCAAATGAAACTGTTAGATTCTTTACTCCGCTTCACTGAACAGTCGCTCCGGAGATCAGCTCCTTCACATCGGTTCATTTCTCGGTTCAAGCGAGTATTTTCGGTTCATTTGAACCGGCCAAAAGTATTTATTTTACCGCATTTCGGTTAAAAGCTCTATCTGGTAAACCGTAAGTAGAAAATTTAAAGTCTGTGTGGAAATTCAATTATCGGTTCGGTTTTGAACCGATCGGTTTGCTTAATTTAACGTTTTAAAGTGTGGTTGGGCTTTTAGAGTGCGGTTCCCGGTTCTTATCGGTTCTAAAAAAACCTTGCTTTTAAAATAGTTTCTTCAAATACCCGTGACACGGTTAGGAACCGATAAGGGTGTCTTGCCTGGCACTGCCATCAAAAGGGCAAGTTTTTGGTTAGGCTGGCATTATGTCTGAGAAACCCAAAAGAAAAACCGGGCCCACTGGGTTTCAATACTGTGATGTCTGTGGGGAAGCCTTTGCAAGGCTGACGACACACCACTTGTGTTTATTGTCTGGGGCTGACCACCTCCTGTCAGACTGCCAGGTGTGTAAAATTTCCCTGCAGCCACCCTGGAAAAGAGATTGGGCCGCTCAGGGGCGAGAGGCAAGAAGTCCGCTGACCCGGATGGCCAGCCCGGTCCAGTACCCCCTGGACCAGAGGGAGTGCCCTCTGACCAGGGCGAGACTTCCTCTGGCAAAAGGAAGGCTGGTTCAGGGGAACCAGTCTCAGTGAAAAAGACTAAGAAATTAGTAGGTTTGGAGTCCAAAATTGTCTCTCCAACCGCTGCAGAAATAGCTAAAGCCATACAGATTGTCCAGTCACTGTCTCAGGGTCCTGCCGAACCACCTACAGTTGGTAAAAGGTTGGTTCGTTCAGTGCCAGTGGTTCAGGAGTATGATGTTGAGGAATTTTATGAACCACAGGAGAGGGAGGACGAATTTGATCATTACATGTGTGGCTGGGAGGGTCTGGACGTGCCCATTGAACCGGACATTTCTCCAGACAGACCTTTAGAATCTCCTCCTATTCTGTCTGAGTCCCCTTCTCATTTTATGTTTTACACAAAGGTTGCAGAAACCCTCCAGCTTCCTTTAGAGGAAGCTGTGGATGAGCAAGAGGAGCCTGATTATGTAGAAATGATGGATATACCAGAGTCTAGGAGGTTGTCTATTCCTTTGCATAAGTCATTTAGGAAGCAAACAATAAAGATTTAAAAAAAATCCTCATTCTGTCCCTCCTGTAGATAAAAAAATGGACAGAAGATATACCTTGTCAGGCTCTGATACAGACTTCCTCACTGAGCAGTGTAGTCATGAGGTGTGGTACAAGCTGCAGCCTGTGACAAGGCTAATATTCCTCTGGCCTCACATCCTCCTGATAAGGATTCCAGGAAGATTGATGCCATGGCGAAAAAACAGTATATGGCAGCTTCTTTTGGGACTCAGGCAGGCAAATTATATGGCTTATGTGGCTAGATATCAGAAATCTAGGTGGGACACAGTATTGCAGTTAGCCAAGCAGGCCCATGGCCAGCTGGCTAGTGAGTTGGAACAGGTGGCTGCTGATGGCATTGAAGCCTCTAAAGTTCAATTTCATACTGCTGTTGATGTTAATGATGTTTCCTCTAGGGTCATGGCCACTTCTGTAGCTTTCCGTAGGTTGCCATGGCTCAGATGCACTAATCTGTCCCAAGATACTCAGTCAGAAGGCTATGGATTTTCCTGTTGTGGGTAATTCTCTGTTTGGGGAACAAACAGAAAACTATATGAAAAAGATGGATGAATACAGAACTACCTACAAAAGTGCCAGGCTAAGGAGAGGCATGCCACTCCACAGAGGCACGCTCCCAGAGGTAGGGCAGGCCTTTCCACAGGCCTTTTACCAATTCAGGCCTCCTCTGCATTTGCACAGAGGGGTTCTTTAGAGGCAGAGGTAGACGGGCACAAGTAAACCGCCCCTCCCCAGCCTAAGGCTATTGCCAAGCAGGCACCCTGATGGGGTGCCCAGGGCCGATTCTCCTGTACCAGTGGGTGGCAGGTTGGTTTATTTCAGCCAGAACTGGGTGTCCCTAACTCGGACAGGTGGGTTCTGGAGGTAATAGGCCAGGGTCTGGTTCTCAGCTTCAAACAGTTTCCAAGATGAGAGCCAGACATTTTCCACCTGCAAATCCTTCAGAAGCCCTTGCTTTGGAAGCAGAGGTTTCTTCTCTTTTGGACTGCAAAGCAGTAAAAAGGGTCCCTCCTTGCCATCAGGGCAAGGGGCTGTACTCAAGATACTTTCTTACCCCAAAAAAGACAGGAGAATGGCGGCCCATTTTAGATTTAAGGTACCTGAACAAGCATCTTTTGAAACCAAAGTTCAAAATGTTAACTCTGACAATGATTTTGCCCTCCCTGAGGCCAGGGGACTGGTTAGCTTCCCTGGACCTCAAGGATGCCTATTTTCATGTTCTGATCAGGCCTTCTCACCGAAAGTACCTCAGGTTCGAACTACCCTCAGGCCAGTACCAGTTCAGGGCAATGCCATTCGGCCTTACCTCTGCGCCAAGGGTATTCACGAAATGTCTAGCTGTGGTAGTGGCTCATTTAAGAAGGCAAGGGATTGCTGTGTTTCCCTACCTGGATGACTGGCTCATAGTGGGTCAGTCCCCAGATCAGGTAAAATCCCACTTGCAAGTCACCCAGCAGCTTCTCACTTCCTGGGATTCCTGCTGAATTTACCAAAGTCAGTTCTCGAACCAGTTCAGGTACTAACTTTCATAGGTGCAGAATTGACACAAAAGTTAGCCAGGGCATTTCTCCCTCAGAAAGGGTAGACAGACTCATTGCCCTGGCATCCTCCTTTACCCTGCGGGTCTCGACCAGCAAGGCATTTTCTGCAACTCCTAGGCACATGGCTGCTTCCACAGCTGTAGTGCAAGGAGCAAGATTCCAGATGAGGGACATTCAGTTCCATTTGAGGGCCTGTTGGTCTCAAAGGAGGGACCCCTTCCAAATTGTTCCAGTGACTCCAAACCCTGATCCTGGCCTTACACTGGTGGCAGGATCAAAGCAATCTAAAACAAGGGGTTCCTTTCATTCCCGTTTCCCACTCCCTCACCCTCACCACGGATGCTTCCCTGTTAGGGTGGGGAGCTCACTTGGGCGACCTGTCCACTCAGGGAGTGTGGTCTCCCAGGAATCTCTGCTCCACATCAATCTTTTGGAACTCAGAGCTGTCCTTTTAGCTCTTCAGGCGTTTCAGCTTCTGTCCAGAACAAAGTAGTTCAAGTCAGGACAGACAACACCACAACAATGTGGTACATCAGCAACAAGGGCACTCGGTCATCAGCCTTGTGCACGAAGCAATGAAATTGTGGTCTCTGGCTTACTCCTGAACACCTCCCTGATAGCAGTTCACCTTCCAGGGAAGGACAATGTCCTGGCGGATGCCCTCAGCAGGATTTCTCAGGGCCATCACGAATGGGCTCTGAATCCTCAGGTGCTGGGGTCAGTCTTTGCCAGATGGGGCACCCCTCAGATAGATCTTTCGCAGCCCCAGACAACCACCAACTTCCTCTGTTTTGTTGCAGGCCTCCAGTGCTGGGATCAGTCCCCCTGGACGCCTTTCAGTTGGATTGGAAAGGGAAGTTCCTGTATGCCTTTCCCCCCCTTTCCCTTTCTTTTCAGAGTACTAGTAAAAATCAGATCTCAGCCCTGCAAGGTGATTCTGATTGCTTCAGATTGGGCCAGACAGCCCTGGTACCCACTGCTTCTGTCCTTGACAGTCCACCCTGCCCTGAGCTTGCCCAGAGTCCACGACTTACTGGCCTGTGCACAGGGGAGAGTGTGGTATCCGGACCTATATCCCTCCATCTCAAGGCATGGCTCTTGAGGAGTTAGAATTTGCTGACTTACACCTTTCTCAAGGTGTTTTGATATTTTAAAGGCTTCAAGGAAGCCTTCCACTAGGCCACTTACAATTCTAAGTGGAAAAGGTTTTCCATCTGGTGCTCTGAGAAGCAGATTATCCCAGAATCTGCTGATCTGCCCATTTACTGGACTATTTGGTCCATTTAAATTCCTTAGGCCTTAGGCCAGCTACCTTAAAGGTTCATCTGGCAGCTGTCTCTGCTTTTCTGTCAGCAGGGAAGCCTGCTTCCTTTCTTCTCACCCTGTGCTTTCCAGTTTTTTAAAGGGTTACTTCACACCAACCCTCCTTTCGAGAACCAGCTCCCGCTTGGACCTGAATGTTTGCATTGCTCAGTTCACGTAACCCCCTTTGAGCCTCTGTCCTCAGCAGAGCTCAAGTTTCTGACTTGGAAATCTGTTTTCCTAGTGGCTATCACTTCTGCCAGATGCATAAGTGAACTACAGGCCCTGTCAGTGGAAGAAGATTTTATCTCTTTCCACAGAGATAAGGTAGTCCTCAGGACTAACAGAAAGTTTTGCCTAAAGTGGTTTCAGATTTCCACCTGAACCAATCCATCTCTCTTCCAGTATTTTCACTGAGCATTCTTCCTCAGGTGAGAGGAGTCTGCACAGCTTGGACGTCAAAAGAGCCTTAAGCTACTATTTGGAACGCACCAAGGGTCACAGGTTCGAATCCCTCCAACTCTTCCTTACCTATGGCGAGGTTGGCAAAGGGAAACCTGCCACTAAGAGGACAGTTGCAAGGTGGATTGTCTCTTGTATCCAATTTTGTTATCAAAAACTAGGTAGAGAACCCCCTCGGGACTGAGGGCTCACTCCACCAGGGGTACAGCTGCATCTCTAGCTGCTGCTAGAGATATTCCCATTCTGAAATCTGTCAAGCTGCTACTTGGAAAACAGTTCACACTTTTACTAAGCATTATTCTCTGGATATTCAGTCCAGGAGAGATGCTCGCTTTTACACAGCTGTGCTTCAGAGCCTATTTCCTAAGTAGGTTCTGACCCTCCTCCATGGAGGTACTGCTGTGTATCTGCATATAGTCATAATATAGCAAGACTTCATGGTGTTTGAAGAAAAATTACTCACCTTAGTAATTGCTTTTCTCTCATTGAGTCTTGCTATATTATGACCACCTCCTCCTGCCCCTCTCAGAACTTCTACTTGGGTAGGGGTGGCAAATTAGTGCAAGCACTGTGTAATGCTCATTTTAGTTCTTCCTTCACCCCCTTTATTTAGGGTTAGGAATTAGGTATTTCTGTTTTAATATAGCTGGCCCCTTCCTGGACTTGAGTCTTGGGGAAGGGGGTCTATAGTACTTGTTAGGAGAAACTAATAATACTATTATTCATTTATTATTATTATTGCTGTTTATATTGTTGTTTATATTGTTGTTATTCCTACTAGTAGGTAGCCACTTGGCTAGTGTAGAGCTTTCCACACATACTTGTTGCTTAGTGTTAGCTTCGTAAAGATCTGACAGTTTCATTTGAAACTGGCCAGATAGAGCTTTGGTATAGCGCCCTTGTGCTGTGGAACTCCAGACTCTCTGGAGTTAACTCTTTCCTGTCCGGGGCAGTTCAGCTGCAGTGGCTGACTGCATATGGTCATAATATAGCAAGACTCCATGAGAAGAAAAGCAATTACTAAGGTGAGTAATTTTTTCTTCTGGATCTCAGAAAGTTAAACAAATTCCTTCACAAGGAAAAGTTCAAGGTGATGTCACTCAGTACCCTGCTACCTTTGATTCATCAGCATGATTGGCTAGCCTCCCTGGACATGTAGGATGCCTACCAACACATTGTCATACACCCAGATCACCACAGATTCCTAAGGTTTGTGGCGTTGGTCAGCATCATCAATTCAGAGTCCTGCCCTTTGGGCTATCTTCGGTGCCTCGATTCTTTACAAAGTGCTGTGCAGTTCTCGAGGTACACACATGGAAAATCTGAATCCAAGTATTCCCATATCTGGACGATTGGCTTCTAGCAAGCCCCTCCAAGCAAGAGACTGTGGAGGCCGTGGTCATGGCCTCAGACTTCCTCACTTCCATGGGAGTCCCGCTGAATCTCAAAAAGTCACAGTTGCAGCCCTCCCAGAAACTCTTTTTTATAGGAACCCTTCTGGACACTTCCCCGTGCGAAAGCTTTTCTTCCGGAGGACATAAGGAACGATATCCTGCGGATGGCCCGATTGATCAGAGAACACAGCTCGGTTCGATCTCTCACAATGCAACGGATGCTGGGTCTCATGGCGTCCTCAGTGTTCACTGTACTTTTGGCTCGTCTCCACATGAGAACTTCTCAGTGGATGCTCAGTACTCAGTGGTCCCCAACCACTCACTCTCAGTCCTTTCGCATCAAGGTGACGGAACCTCTGAAGAGGTCACTCACCTGGTGGTCTCAGGAGGACAGTCTTCTGGAGCGATATCCCATTGCCCCTCTGGATCATCACATCACCATTACCAGGGATGCATCCCTAATGGGTTGGGGAGCTCACCGCCGGGATCTCCACACCCAGGGTACATGGACTCAAGACAAGTCTCAACTTCACATAAATGTCCTGGAGATGAGAGCCATCTTCTATGCAGTCCAGGCTTTGAAGGACATACTCTGTCACAAGAACATTCTCCTTCAAATGGACAACAAGGCAGTGATGTATTACATCAACAAATAGGGTGATGTTCACTCTTACCCATTATGCAGGGAAGCAATAAGAGTGTGGGAATGGTGCCTAGAGCACAAGGCTTTGATTCACGCGGTTTACCTGCCAGGAGTACAAAACGAGCTGGCAGACCATCTCAGCAGAACAGAGACGGATCCTCATGAGTGATCTCTCGACTTCAATCAGTCAATCAAAATTTTTATTTAACCAGGTGATCACCTTGAGCAGTGCTTATTTTCAAAGTGGACCTGGGGTTTCAGTACAACCAAATGCAGTAACAGAGAGAAGTTTTCTACAATGATGCACAATGAGAAACATTAGGACGTTATACAGCAGTGGCATATATGCATAGAGTAAGCAATAATGTATATACAATAATAAAGTATGTAGTCATAGAAGAGGGGTGCAATAGTTGGGTGCAGGCACAATTATTATACAGTAAATATTATACATCAGTAAGGCAGATACTACAAATCTAGTCTAGGGGAAAAACTAGTGAGAAAGGAAACAAAAGGAGTAGTAATACGAGGTAGAGCAGAACAACAATGAGGTCCGAGGAGGGGGAATAATGGATAGGTAAGTGCATATAGAGTAATGAATAAGGGGCACCTTTGATGCTAGGATTATTAGATTCAAACCAGTGGGATTCTAAGCGTAAGGGCAATTTTAGAGATCTATGTCAAGGGAAACAGGTACAGGTCTCCCTATTGTGACGCAGGTATAGGGATTTAAAGGCATCTAGGCTGATGGGGTGTGTTATTTTCAGTGTTTTTTGCAGGTTATTCCATAACTGCAGTAACACATAGCTTAAGGATGCCTTGCCAAGGAGATAAGGGAAGTACTTCTCAGGGCATACCTACCAAGTGTGCATAGTGGAAGGCAAGCAGAGATATAGTGGGGCAGTTTATTAATGATAGCTTTGTAGGTCCATGTTGCCACATTTCTATGTTGTCTATCTCTGAGAGATGACCATCTCACTGCAGTGTACAAAGAACAATAGTGTGTAGAATAAGAGAGACCTGTGATGAACATCAGTGCACGATGGTAAAGCGTGTTGAGTTTGGCTAGTGCACTGGCCGGACCCTGGCTGTATAAAAAGTCTGCGAAATCTACTAATGACAGAAAGGTAGTTTGGACCAGTCTCAGCTTTGCGTCTCTTGTGAGAAGATTACTGATCCTAAAGAAAAGACCAAGTTTCTGCCTGAGCTTCTTCGTAAGTTCATTTATATGGTCAGTGAAGGAAAGTCTGTGGTCTAACCAGACCACCAGGTATTTGAACTTTGTTACATGTTCCAGCTGTTCACCAAGGATAGTTGTGATTTGTGGAAGCAGCACTGCCGCAACAGGATTAGGGGCAAAAGGAAAGGGCGAGAGAACAATTGCTTTTTTTTTTTTTTGCATTGAGAAGTAACATCCAGTTCAGGAGTTGAAGTTGGAGCTGGTTGAATTCGCATTGAAGAACTTTACAAGCAGCGTCAGGAGTAGGGCTACTAGCATAGAGTACTGTGTCATCAGCAAATAAGTGTATCTGCATTCGTTTGATTGTGGCATTGATGTTGTAAATATAAATGGCAAAGAGTAAGGGGCCCAGGATAGAGCCTTGAGGCACACCCCGCAGAAGAGGTTTTAGTGGAGAAACTTTCCTTTCCGCTTTGACTTGCTGGAGTCGGCCAGAGAGATAGCTAGCAAACCATTGTAAGGATACCTAATCAATCCAATATCCTGGAGAGATGAAAGGAGCAAACTGTGGTCTACAGTGTCAGATGCTTTACTTAAGTCCAAAAATACTGCGCAGATGAAGTTTTTGTTATCCAGTTCTCGGTGCCAGTCGTTAGTCACCTTGGCTAGGGCTGAAATTGTACTGTGCTATGTTCTAAAGCCTGATTGTAATGGGTTGAGAATTTTAGCTGTTTCAAGGTGGTTACAAAGCTGGGTGTTAACAATTTTCTCCAACATCTTTGATGGGATCAGCAGTAAGGAAATTGGCCTATAATTGTTAAGGTCACTGGGGTCACCTGACTTGCACAGAGGGACAACATGAGCTGTTTTCCAGATGGATGGAAGGTCGCCTTGTGACAGGGATAGGTTGAGCAGATGCGTGATAGAAACAGCGAGGACCCGGAAGCTGACCTTTAAGAAATATGGGCCTATTTGGTCAGCTCCGGCGCTTTTCCTAGTGTCCAACTGTAGCAGAAGATCTTCAACTTCTTTAAGTGATGAAGGCTATAGGGAGAATGTTGGGTTTACCAGAGGTATGGCCTTCTATATCCTTGATTATTCTCCAAAATTTGGTGGAACACTTAAATGAGAGCTCTAGCTGTGATCGGTAGAAATTTGCTTTAGCTTCTCTAGTCATTTTAGTGCAAAGGTTCCTCGCCCTTCTGAATAAGTTCCAGTCGTTTACAAGATTAGTTTTTTGGGCGATTTTCCACAGTGTATCTCTGTTTCGCAGGGCATTTTCTAGATTCTCCGTAAACCACCTACAGGGTTTACTTCTGGTGCGGATTTTCCCAAGAGGGGCATATTTGTTTATAGCACCTAACACAATCCCAGAGAAGATGTCATAAACCGCGATTAGAGATTTGGCTAAGTAAAAGTCCTGCCACTGCATAGAGTCTCATCTCTGTGATAAACCCATTTGTATCAAAGTTACGTGTACACTTTTTAAAGGAAAATTCCAGTCTTGGTGTAGTTTTGTGGACTGACCTTACACATGCAATAAGGCAGTGATCACTGATATCAGAAAGGAAGATGCCAGCATGAGAGAAAAGGTGGGGCTTATTAGCTAAAATTATATCCCACAGAGTACTTTTGCTAGGATTGCTCTTGTTATGATGTGTGGTTTCACTTAAAAGCTGCTACAGCCCAAGAGAGTCACAGACTGTTTTTAGCAGAGCAGATGCACTGGAGAGCCTGTCTAGGTTGAGGTCCCCTAGTATAATAAACTTTGTGGATGCAGAACGCATTGTGTTACAAAGATGTTTTAGCAGCTGCAATCCGGCTGATGGGGGCCTATAGCAACCAATTACAGAAATTGAAACTCCAGCTGCAATTTCAGTTTTCAACGACAGGCATTCAAACTCATTTGGAACTGAGATAGAGTCGATAATTGAAACAGGAAATTTATCCTTGAAATATATAGCTACTCCACCTCTAGTCCACCTGTCAGTTCTAAGGAGAGAATAAGAGGGGAGGTTCACCTTGTTATTAGTGGTTGCCGATCTGAGCCAAGTCTCCATGACTACTAAAACATCTGCTTGTAGGGTGTCGGAAATACACACCTTGGTCACGGACCCACCATATACTGTATTTCACAAGGGCAAAGTAGTTCTTAGGACTTATCCTAAGTTCCTTTCTAAGGTAGTCTCAGAATTCCATCTGAATCAACCCTTAGTCCTTCCTACCTACTTTGCAGACTTCCAGAATGAAGGAGAGCATACCCTTCATTCCCTAGACTTGTAAAGAGCCTTGCGGTTTTATCTGGATAAAACAAAGGAAATTCGCAAAGCTCAACAACTGTTTGTTTCCTTCAGTACGACCTGGCTGGGTCAGCCTGTTGCTATCAGATGCATTTCAGCATGGTTGGTGGCATGCCTTCGCCACTGCTATTTCATGGCACAGGTCAAGCTGGAAGGCAGAGTGTACGCTCACTCTGCCAGAGCAGTTGCGTCATCTCTGGCGGAAATCCGTAATGTCCCCATTGCAGATATTTGCAATGCAACTACCTGGAGCTCCATGCATATGTTTGTAAAGCAGTATGCCTTGGATGTCTATGCCAGACGACAGCAGTCATTTGGCAGGACAATTCTCAACGGGCATATGTCCTCAAAAGTGAACTCCTCTCTCTCCTGCCGCCCGTCTCGGGGAATTATTTAGCTCGGTACTCTCCCATCCGTCTGAATGAGTGGTGGAGACTTTATGTCCAGGAAGATATGGAAATTACTCACCTACCGTAATTCTTGATCTTCTTGCACCACTTATTCACACGCCCACCCACCATCCCCCTAGCTCAGTTCTCTGTTTTTGGTCTGCACTCCCTCAATGGCTGGGCTGTGAAGAATGTTGTTGACCCTTCTTACATGGGTCGTTCGGACTATCTTTTGTCTGGTTTTGGTTAGTCCTCTCTAGGTTAGTTATGCTGCACCTCCTTGTTGGGGGACTGAGGTGATTGAGGGCCGACGCCGAGATAGTGTTTGTTTCCACGCCATGGGCCTGCCTCCCACTTCCTCCGTGGGTCTACATTGGCACTGGCCTCCTGAAAGTTTGCTTCCACTGGGTCCTAGTGCCTCCCATCAGTGTGAATGAGTGGTGGAGACTTCGTCCAAGAAGATCAAGAATTGAGATGGGTACGTAATTTCCATTTCTTTAGTGTGTATGGATGTTTTTCTATTCCCATACCTCTTCTCTGGGATCATTTAATCCTTACTTTTTCAAACCAAAAAAACAAACATACTTTTGTATCCCAGAGAGGGGATGCCCCTCTTCTTAGCTCTTCTAGTCCCCCCCTCCCACTTGCTGTAGGGGACTCCTGCTTATTTTTGGCTGGCCTGTATTGATCCTTCGAGGACATAGCTTGCTGTTAGAGCTCTTTCCCCTATGTTGCATATCCTTTGCTGGTAACTCCCTCTTTCCAGTTTAGCTTGCTCGTGAGCTGCAATTGTTTTGTTTCAGCCTTTTTCGCTGGCTGCACCTGTACTTCTTCCTTTGGGAGGCTCCCATACTTTCAGCCTTTTAAGAGGGGAGTTCCCTGAGAATCTTTCCTGAGTTACTCCTAGTGAGGACCCCCTCTCCTCGACCTGGTGCTTAGGAGTACCTCTTCTCCATTGTTTTAGGGTTCATAGAAACAGCACGACTCCTGGCTTACTCTCAAGCCCAACATCCAAAGTCTGTTTTTGCCCCCTATATCATGGCTTGTTTATGTAGGGCGCCTACATCTTAGCAGGCTTCATACTCATATTTTAGAGGCTATCTTCTCTTCACTGTATTTCTTTTCCTGAGGGCTCCTAAGCTTTTTAGATAGCATACTCAGAGGGGTACTCCTTTACTTCCGCAGTTTGACCTGTTTCCTCAATTTGAAAACAGCTTCTTTTGTTTTTCTTATCACATTGTTGGACATGTCTCAGGTATCACTCTGGGCAAGCCTGCTGTTCTACACATCCTTCTCTGGTCGAGGACATGGGGTCCTTGCCTCCCCCTGTCTCTCTCACCCTGACCTGGTCATCCTTGGCCATACTAACTCCATGTGCCCAAATTTATTTTCCTCTCTCCTGCTCGGTTTTCATTTGTTCAGTTTATATCCTGTATCCTTTTTCTTGTCCCTTGGGCTTCCTTGCCTCACCCTTCCTATCTACTTACTCTTTTTTTTCCCCTCATGGCGTACAGAACTGAGGAGAAGGGGGAGCTGGTGTTGGTTACTGTCCAGTATATGAGTTCCACGTCATACGTCTGCATCATGGGTGCCGCTGTCCCCGACGTCGGCTGCCCACTCCAAAAATCTTAAAGCTATATGCTCACGCGGGGTCCTGATTCCAGCTTGAACCCACCAGTGATGAATGGTGAAGATCTTCTGAAAGATCAACAATGCGGTGAGTACGTAGTTTCCATTTCTTACCACAAACTGTTCACTCTTGTTTTTGAGTAGCCAACTCTAATGTTTTATTGGGAAGGCTTTGTGCTGTAACCTCTCTAACATCGCCAACAGAATTCCCCCTGAAAATGAGAGCTCATGTTGGTGAGCCTATCTTGGAGAAAAACATTTTCAACAATAATGTTTACATATTATTGTTTTAAAAGTAAACATATAACTTCAAGAATTGTGCTTGAGTATACCTGCAGTTGGAGCCAGTCTTGAAATGGACCAGAAAAGAAAAGTATATATAGAGAGAGAGAAATAATTGGAAACATAAAGGAATAGCAAAAACATAAAAGTAAAGCAAGAAGCTAGGAAAATGGAGTATTAAGGAGGAAAGGAAGGAATAGATATGGAGTTAAAACTTTCAAAACATCTTAGATAACTGTTGTACACAACTTCAAATAAATATTCTGAACTAAAATATTGGGGATAGAGGCTCGGATCTGCCTTGTAAAAAAGGTCTTCCAAGAATTAGTCTTCGCCATTGATTAATGCTTATGGGTCTAGGGACGGGAGGCACTAGGACCACATGGGAGCATTTTTTTAGACAAGGAGGGAACTGGCATTTGTGCTGATGTCCCCGACACACCTCATGCAGCTCGGTGCTGCGTATGCTAGGCAATAGCTATTGTTGGCTCCCTTGTGCTCCTCATCTCTGCTCTTCCCCTGTCGAGTGCACACTGTGGAACGACACGCCTCAGTTAATTGATCGTCGCTTTCTTTAAAACTGTGTTACGCCTCAGTTTTAATTTGATGGTGCATTTCTTCCTATGTTATTTTTTTTTGTCTCAGTGATGCTGAAACCCAAAAGAAGGTATGGGGGCTAAAGAGACCGAGAGTCTGGCAGCCTCCCATCGTGTGACAGACCGACATCAGCTCTGCTGGACCTGCCTTGGCTTAGGCCATAATAGTGTCTACACAGCAGACGTCCTTGGTGGTGATACCAAAGTTTATATGCTTAGTCTTTCCTGACTAACACATTGCTGTTGTGGCCTGGTGCCACCTTGGCTGCTGGTGCCGTACTCTGAGATATTGAATGGGGTGGCATCGGCCACAATTTCAGGTCCTTGTAACTGTTGATGGAACTGATGCTAAATGCTCAGTCTTCCTTATTGGACATCCCAGTGTTGTGGTCTGGTACTGTCCTGGTGCTATTTTCGATGCTGGTGAGCAGGGTAGCACCAGCCATGATGTTGGGTCCTTGTCCCTTGTACTGGACTGATGCTTTATGCTCAGTCTTCCCTGGTGGATACCTTGATGTCATGATCTGGTGCCGCCCTGGCTCCTGGTGCTGTTTGCAGTGCCAGTGAGGTGGGTGGCACTGGCCGCGAGGTCAGGTCCCCTCCTGACACCGTTTGCAGTGTTGGGAGAGGGACGAACTCTGGGGCTGTGTGGCATTAGCTGACTGGGGTGGTAGTCCTTTTCTCTGTTAGTCTTCATGGCATCGTTAGTAGGAATGACGATGCCCACCTGTGATGGGGCATGACACCAGACAGTATGCCTGTGATGGTGTCACCCCAGGGACATCCCTGTTTTTGGTGCCGTTTGTAATGGGTCATTCAAACCCTAGGAAATCTTACTGTATTCTGACTTATGCAGTATGGTCTCACAGTAGGACTGTACAGGAGCCGAAATGGTTAATAGAACCTATGCAAATGATGGAATGCTAGGCTCAAGCTCGGTTTTCAAACCACTGTCCCTAGTAAACAACCTCTAACCGTCAGATTCTTTACTCCGCCTGCCTCAGTAAGATGTCTCCGGAGAGCTCTACTTCATCTCTTGAAGAAAGTTTATTTTCTCGTTTTTTACCTCAGTAAAATTATTTTATTTGGTATTCTTATCACTGTCCTTGGTTTTCAGATAGTTTGATTGTTTAGATTTTAGTTTGTACGGGGTAAGTAGTCGTTTTTCTCCCCAGTTCCTTAACCGAGCGGAAACCAATAGTTCCCTTATTCTGTTTTAATATTGTTTGTTAGTTTGAAATTTTCCGACTCTGTATAGTTGGTTAGCTATTTTAAAACTTATACCAGACTAATTCCCGGTTAATGATTACCTTATTTCAACCAGGGTGACTCCTGGATCTATATCTCTAAAACCTGGTTTCTTTTTACGGTGTAACAACTGACAAAAAAAAAAAAAAGTCTATTTCGTTTTCAGTATATTTTTTTTAAGTCACAGAAACCGAAAAAGAGAACTGGACCCATAGGTTTCCAGCACTGCACAGAGTGCGGGTAACTGTTTGCAAAGTCTGATCCTCATTTAATTTGCTTGTTCTGTCTAGGGTCTGACCACCTTCGGACAGACTGCGAAATCTTTTCTAATTTCCCTCAGTCCACCCCTTTGTTTTTTGTTTTTTTTTAACACATATTTCTTTCCTTCCAGTCACGGTCTGTGGAGCCTCTCTCAGGCATCCTGCCTGAAGTCTTCCTACCTGAGCCTCCTCTCTCCTCCCTCTCAGCCCTCACAACCGGCACCCCCAGCTTAACCCCTCTGGGGTGGGGTCACCCTCTCCTCTTGGGTGCTCTATACAGTCAGTCTCCAGCCTGTGGGTGAGAGCCTAGGTGGAGGACACTGGAAGGCCAGGCAGGATAGACCCAGTAATGGGCATGGGGGCAGGTACTGTCGCCTACCCCGCAGACTGGTGTTTTCCCTGTTCTGGTGTGCACCCCCCTCTCATGCGTGGTGCACAATCCCGATGCTACCGCGCACGGCAACCGTGCCGAGTGTCAGCCACGTTATGTGTGTGCTGCCCTACATGCTGTAGTGAGCCGCTGGCACGCCAAGCAATGTTCCCCGGGAGGAGAGCAGCTCCAGCTGGTGCTCAGTCCCCACCCGGGCGTCCGAGCTTGCTCCCGAACTCAGGTCACCGACATAGCACAAGGTATGGTGTCCAGCGACTCAACTCTCAGCGCCACCAGGCTGACTTTCAGTCCACCCTTGAAAGGCGATTGAAGAAGCTAAGGGAAAAAATGACTGATAAGGCTGCTAACCCGGTCACTGAACAGTCCGCTGAACTGGAGGGACTGTCCTGTGATGGGCGATGGTTCCACAAAGAAAAGAACTATGGATAAGGCTGCTGAACCAGCCGTCGCGGTTAAGAAAAAACAAAGAAAAGCACCAGGAACCGCAACTGGTACCAACAGCGGTTCCTTCTGCTAAAGAAATTGCGAATGCGATCAGGATTATTCAATCACTGCAGTCTCCGGTTCCACGAAGTCCTGTTTCATAAGTCCCCAGTTTATCAGGCCAAGGTGGGGAACAGTTTGAGGATCCTGGTCTTGGTGAAGAACCAGAAGAGGATTGTGGAGGCAATGATTATGATGAGCCTATAGAGCCAGACATCTCTCCTGATCCCCACAGGCCTGATTCCCCTAATAAGGGGAATTATAATTTTTCTTCATACTTTGTTTTTATGAAGCAAGTGGCCCAGTCTCTGACCTCCCATTCCAGGAATCTCTGGAAGATGAGGAGGAGGAGGACTATAAAGAAATGATGGGCGTCCCTCCATCA
Organism: Neoceratodus forsteri; assembly: GCA_016271365.2. NCBI lineage: Eukaryota > Metazoa > Chordata > Ceratodontiformes > Ceratodontidae > Neoceratodus > Neoceratodus forsteri. The sequence goes on from JADMNL010000024.1 coordinate 350,803,714, forward strand.
AAGAGGCTGCTTCTCCCTTTACACATGTCCTTGAGGCGGCAGACCATGAAAATATTAGAGAACCCCACTTCTGTCCCTCCTACTGATAAGAAAATGGACAGGAAGTATTGCATGGAAAAGTCTGGGGCTGAATTTTTGTTTGGTCACCCCAGTCATGAAGGTGTAGTACAGGCTGCAGCTTGTGACAAAGCTGGCATCCCTCTGGCCTCCCACCCTCCTGAGAAAGATTCCAGGAGAATGGATTCGATAACCAAAAAGGTTTATTTAGGATCCTCCCTAGCCATTAGGCAGGCATCCTATATGGCATATCTGGCCAGATATCAAAAATCTGTGTGGTCCACTGTACTGGAAATTGCCAAGTCAGTTCCCCCTCCTATGGCTGTTGACCTGGAAGAAGCAGTTAAGAGGGGCATTGAAGCATCTAAGACGCAATTTAGGATGGCAGTGGGTGCAAATGACACTGCATCCAGGCAGGTGGCTTCAGCAGTGTCTCTGAGAAGGTTTGCATGGCTTAGAACCACTAACCTCTCACAGGACACACAAAACAAGGCCTTGAATTTTCCCTGTGACCCTGTGTCTCTGTTTGGAGAATAAACAAGAGGCATACATGAAAAAAATAGATGACTACAAAGCTGCTTACAAAAGTGCAGCAGTAAAAGAGAGAACTGCCAACCCCCAGAGACACCACTCTAGGGGTGGCAGGGGCAGGACTCCTTACAGGCATTATTTTCAGCCCCAAGTCTTTCCCCAGTATCAATCTAGGGGATACTTTAGGGGCAGTGGCAGGAGGGACACTGGCCGCACTAGCCCCACTGTTCAGCCAGTAGCTCAATCAAAGCAGACTCCCTGAGCAGAATGTCCGGGTTGCCTCCCCATTACCAGTAGGGGGCAGACTGGCCCACTACTTCTAGGGATGGAAAAACATCACCACAGACAAGTGGGTTCTAGAGGTAGTGGGCCAAGGTTTGGTCCTTGGCTTCAAAACCAGGCTAAGGTCAAGGGCCTTCAAGCCCTCTTCCCCATCAGAAACAACCCTACTGGAAAAGGAAGTTTCATCCCTTCTGCTGCTTCAGGCAGTAGAACCTGTCCCTGCTATTCAAAGAAGCAAGGGTCTGTACTACAGATACTTCCTTACATTAAAGAAAACAGGGGAGTGGCATCGCATTCTGGACCTCGGATACCTGCACAAGCACCTAGCAAAACCAAAATTCTGGATGGTCACTCTATTCACTATGCTACCTACCCTAAGGCAGGGAGACTGGCTAGCATCCCTGGACCTAAAAGATGCTTACTTCCATATCGCAATCAGAAGGTCTCATAGAAAGTACCTCGGATTCAGATTGCCATCAGGCCATTATCAATTCAGAGCAATGCCCTTCAGACTAAAATCTGCTCCAAGGGTATTCACAAAATGCCTAGCTGTCGTGGTGGCACACCTGAGGCGGCTAGGAGTGTTGGTGTTCCCCTCTCTGGACGACTGGCTCATTGTAGGCCAGTCACAGCAACAAGTAAGAGAGGCACTGTAAGTCACTCAAACCACCTTGTCCTCCCTGGGATTCTTAATGAATCAAAAGAAGTCTGTCCTAGAACCGGTGCAGTTGCTCAAGTTCATAGGGGCAGAATTGGATACAAAGACAGGAATGGCCTATCTTCCTCAGGACAGGGTGGACAGCCTTATACAAATAGCCAGGTCTTTTTCACTGCATGTTCCCAGACCTGCAAGGTATTTCCTGCAACTGTTAGGGCACATGGCAGCCTCCACTGTAACCGTCCCAGGAGCCAGGTTTCGGATGAGAGACATCCAGTTTCATCTCAGGGAGTACTGGTCCCAAAAGAAAGACTCTTTATCAAAACTAGTCCCAGTCACAGCCAGTCTTATTCAAGCTCTTCAATGGTGATACCATGGCAGGTAAGGGAACATCTCAGACAACGGGTACCTTTTTCCTTCAGCAGCCCCCTTCTCCGATACTTATCACAGATGCTTCCCTCCTAGGGTGGGGAGCACATTTGGGGGATCACACTGCTCATGGCACATGGGGAATGCAGGAATTTCTCCTGCACATCAATCTAGTAGAGCTCAGAGCAGTTCTTCTGACCCTTCAGTCTTTTGACACTCAGGTGGTAGGGAAGGTGGTGCAGGTCAGAACAGACAATACAACCACCATGTACTACATAAACAAGCAAGGGGGCACAAGGTCAACCCCTCTTTTCACAGAAGCTATGAAAATTTGGACATTGGCATACTCTCTAAAGGTGTCCCTTTCAGCTGTTCATCTCCTGGGCAAGGACAATGTCCTAGCAGTTGCCCTGAGCAGGATAAACCAGAATCATCACGAATGGTCACTGAACAGACAGGTCTTGCAGACCATTTTCAGGAGGTGGGGCACCCTAGAAGTGGATCTGTTTGTAGCCCCAGACAATTACCAGCTCCCAGAGTATTTCTACAGACCCCCCCCCCCCCAAGCAGGGGCACAATTCCTTTGGATGCACTTCTGTTAGACTGGACAGAGAAATTACTGTATGCTTTCCCTCCATTCCCTCTACTGCTGAAAGTATTGAACAAGCTCAGGCTTCAGCCCGCCTCAGTGATTCTAATTGCCTCAAATTGGGCCAGGCAGCCTTGGTACTCCATACTCCTATCAGTGTCAGTAGCCAAGCCAATCAGTCTTCCCAGGAGGTACAACTTATTGACCTCCTCTCAGGGCGGAATCAGGTACCCAGCTTACTATCCCTCAGGCTCAAAGCATGGCTGTTGAGGACCTCTGGTATGCGGACTTATGTCTTTCAGAGGGGATTATGGACATACAGAGTTTCCAGAAAACCCTCCACTAAGAAAACATATGCCTCTAAATGGAAAAGGTTTTCTTTTTGGTGCCAGGGCAGAGGCCTGGATCATTCTCAAGCTAACATGTCTATTGTCTTGGATTATATGGCTCATTTGCACTCCACAGGTTTAACTATTTCCACTCTGAGGGTGCATTTAGCAGCTGTTTCAGCTTATTTATCAGCAGATAAAGCTTCTTCCTCCTCCTTGGTTTCAAAACCAATGTTTAAAAAATTATTTAAAGGGCTGCTGCATTTACACCCACCATACAGGGAGCCCATTCCCATGTGGGATCTGAATATTTGCATTGCTCAGCTCATGCAACCTCCGTTTGAACCCATGTCATCAGCAGATCTAAAATATGTGACTTGGAAAACTGTATTTCTGGTTGCCATTACCTCTGCCAGGAGGATCAGTGAACTCCAGGCATTATCCACAGAGCCAGGGTATATCGCAGTTCATAGGGACAAGGTAGTCCTGGGAACTAACAGAAAGTTCTAAGGACATGGATATGTTGTTCATCCACACTATCTGGCAGGTTCCTTGCTGCCCGGCCCAGGTCAAGGGAGTCGCAGGGTAAGTTCCATCGTCGGCGTTTGAGGGAGCGGGAGAGGTCCCCTTCCCCTGTCTGCCGACCTTCGACTTCGGGTCGAGGTTGCGGCTCAGGCTGTTGACTTCACGGTGTCCCCGTCAGGCCAGCCGGCCAAGACTCCCGTCAGCGTTGTCGAGTTTTCTCTCGACCCGTCACCCGGGCGGTCGACTGCAAGAGCCGTCAACCCTTCGCCGGTTTCCCCGGTGGAGGCAGAGGTTCTGCCTGCGCCTTTGGGGCGGCAGTCCTTGGTCATTCTGTCTGAGCCGAGGGAAGAGCGGGTGTCCCCCGCTCCTTCCCGGACCCACCCTCGGTTTCGCCGAGGATCTGGGTCTCGGTCTCGGTCCTCTTCTCGGTCAAGCCGCTCCCGCCGACTTCGGCAGTCTCGGTCGGGGCACCGAGTTAAGTGGAACACCGTTCCTCCTCGTCTCCCTCCTCGGATGAGGAGAGGCTTCGATGCAGATAGCCTCGACGTTACGAGGAGTTCATGTGGCAGCAGTTGCTGTTGTCTGGGAATCTATCTACTCCAATTCATTCCCCGTCTATCAAGCAACTGCCGCCGGAACGGCCGACGCAACCGCTCGCTGCAGTCGAGGTGCCCACTTCTGGGCCGGTTGTTTGACCAAATCTTGCTGCCCCACCGATTATGGTGGAACCTCGGTCGGGTCACGACCTGTCCCACAGGTTGTCGGTCACCCTCACTCCCGCCCGCCCTCAGTGGGTGAAGAGTGGCTCAGGCCTGAGGCAGCTCTTTGCAGACCCTTCGGAGTCCGACGACGACTCCTCCGTGTTCCCCAGACGGGAGGGCCCGGAGTCCTCCCTGGACCGGTCTTCGAACGACAGCCCATCGTCCTTTCTGGGTCTGCTTAGGCTCATCTCGGAGTTCACTGGGATGCAGCTCGAACCCGTGTCCAAATGGGCCTCTTATCCCCTGATGGAGATCCTAGACTGAGGGGGTTCACCCTCGGAGGCCTTCCCGGTGGCTGAGGCCATCGTCGGCCCAGCCTTGGAGCTTTGGCAGCGGCCTACTTCCTGTCCTGCGCCCTCGGCCAGGATGGCCAGGAAGTATTCTATCCCTATTGGTTCTTTGCCCGGTTTTTCGGAGCACCCCTCCGCTGAGGGGTTAGTTATTGATAATGTCTTCCAGCGTTCTGTGAACGCTCGGGATGTGGATAGGCCCCCCCGACAAAGAGTCCAAAAGATGGACTATGTCGGGCGCAAGGTTTACGCCGTGTCCTCCCTAGGCCTCCGACAGGCCAGCTCGGCCGCACTGATGGTACATTTCTCCCACGCCCTCTTGGGCTCCCTGGATGAGGTGCTCCCTCATCTCCTGGCCGACCACGGTCTGACGGGTCCGGGACCAGGGTAGGGCGGTGGCGCAGCAGCAGCTTCAGACTGCTTTGGACATAGGTGATTCCTGTGCCAGGTCAGTAGCGGCCGCGGTGGCCATGCGCCGCAGGGCGTGGCTGAGGATATCCACCTTCTTGACGGATACCCAGCACAGGTTGGCAGACATCCCCTTCTTGGGGACTGACCTCTTCAGCCCTAGAGTGGAGGGACACCTCCAGGGGACCGAGAAGTCCAGTGCCACTCTGGACTCGGTCATCCCCGCCCAGAAGGACAAGGGCCGCCGGCAACCTTTGCGTAAGCCCCTTCGTCCTTCGGCCCCTGCGGCACGACCGGCCCATCTACAGCAGCATGAGGGTCGACAGGCTTCCGCTTGGCATCCTGACCCCAAGCCAGCGGCTTCCTCTAAGGGGAAGCAAGGAGGTAAAGGCTCAGGAGCTCCCTCGGCCAGTCCCTCCTCCAAGCCTGCTCAGTAACAGGCTGAGGGGCGCCGCCCCCGGCCTCGTCACCCCTACCCGGGTCCCCCTGTGGGGAGACTGCTCCGCCCTTCCTCCGCCTGGTCCGCTATCACCACGGACTGCTGAGTGTCGGAGATGCTAGGGAAGGGGCCTGCCTCTGGATTTCGAGCAGGCCCAACCCATTCGAGCCGTCGCCCCTTGGGGGGGCCACGGGGTCCACAGCCTCGCTGTCGGCCCGCCGAGCCGATTTTGCCCTGCCCCTCTAAAAGAGGTGATCAGGAAGGTGGCGGATCCTCCTCCAGACCCGGGGTTTGTGTCCAGGTTTTTCCTGGTCCCCAAACGGACGGGGGGCTTGCGCCCCATCCTTGACCCGCACGACCTGAACAGCTTCTTAAGGTCTCGGACCTTCGGGATGGTCACTGTGACTCAGATATCCCATCGTCGGAACAAGGCATGTGGCTCTATTTCCTGGACCTCCAGGACGTATTCTTCACACGTCGATCTGTCCGTTTCTTGGGAGACTCCTCCGCTTCAAGAGCGGGGGGATCTCTTTGCGAGTTCCAGGCCATACCCTTCGGCCTCTTCTCAGCAGCATTCCTGCGGCGCCGAAGGGTCCAGGTGTACCCCTACCCGGATGGCGGGCTGACTGCAACCCCTTCAGAGCGGAAGTGGGGCGGTCCAGAGTTCTGGCCCTCTAGGTTGCTCTCAGACCGGTCTCCTCTCTAACGGAGCCAAGTCGGAACTCTTGTCAAAGCGGGTGATCCTTTCATCGGGACAGAGCTCGACTCTTTGAGCCAGAGCTCGGCTCCTGGCTGACAGGGCCGAGGTTCTTCCTCCTTTACCTAATCATGTCTGATTGGGCAATTGCGCCCTGCCCGGGACTTCCTGCACCTCCTGGGCCTCGTGGCGGCCTGCACCAGCGTGGTCCAATTGGACCCGCCGGTTCATGCGTCCCCTTAATGGGGGCTGGCCAGCCAGCGGTCACAACGCTGCGATGCTTTGGACCAGCCCGTGACAGTAACCCAGGGGATGTGGAACGCTGTCCTATGGCGGACATTTCCAGCTCATCTGCAAGAGGGCATCCCGTTCGTCCGCTCCGAGTCGACAGTCTTCTGCGACCGATGCATCTCTGATGGGTTGGTGTGCCCATCAAGGGGAGCGCAGAGTGCACTGCCTCTGGTCCCCTCGGGAGTCCCGGTGCAATTTCAACCTGCTAGAGCTTCATGCGGTCCGCTTAGCTCGCACCGTTTTCGCTCCGTTTGTGCAGGGTCAAGTGGTTTAGGTCCAGGCGGACAATACCACGACCATGTGCTACCTAACCCGCCAGGGCTGGATGCGCCCCTTGCCATTGCGTAAGGAGGTTCTCCGCATTTGGTCTCGTGTGCAGCCTGGAGGCAGTTTTCCTAGCCATTTCAATGGCAGGAGCCTCCAGCACCCTGGCTGATGCCCTAAACCGGATAAGGGCTGCGCCTCACGAGTGGTCTTCCCTGCTGGAGGTAGCACAAGATCTTTCTCCCACTAGGTCACGCCTCGGGTGGACCTTTTTCCCTCCAGGGAGAATGTGAAGCCGAGACTGTCTCATGCCCGCCCCCCTCATCAGGGCTCGCTGTAGGGGGATGCCTTTGAGGCCGCGGACCCCGGGCCTCTTATATGCCTCTCCCCCATTTCCCTTGACCCACAGGTAAGGCGAGGAGGGACTAGGCGCAGGTGATTCTGTTAGCTCCAGACTGGTTCTGCTAGCTCTGGTATCCAGCTCTCCTTAGTCTCAGCCCCAGGCTCCCGAGGCGGCTTCCAGCCCGCCCGGTCCTGATCTCTGTTGTCAGGGGAAGGTATTCCATCTGGACCTTCAATCCCTGTACCTGGCGGCCTGGTTCCTGTGTGGCTAGTGGCCAGGCCTTGGGTCTTCCGGCGAGGTCCTCGATGTTGTTGAGGCGTCCCGCCAGGGGTCGACCAGATATGCTACGCCTTCAAATGGAAGAGTTCTCCATTTGGTGTTAGGATAGGGCCTGGTCCCCTCTCCTGTTCCTCGGCGAGCATTCTGGACTACCTGTTGTCCATTCTTCTTCTTTAGCAAGGGCTTCGGTCGATGACCCTTAAGGTGCTCCTGGCAGCCACCCCTGTCCTCCGGGCGCGGGCCGGAAGGTAGTCGGTGGCACAGGAAAGGTGGTCTGGCGCTTTTCCAAGGCCTTGATCACGCTTCCCCTCCGGGGAGAGAATCTTCACCTCCGTGGGATCTAATGCTGGTATGGGCTTAGCTCACGGGCAAGCCATTCGAACCTATGCACAGGTGCGATTCTCCCACCTGTTGTGGAAGAACACCTTCTCAGGGGCTACCACATCAACCAGAAGGCTGGGAGAGCTCCAGGTGCTTCCTTCGAGTCTCCCTATCTGGTCTTCCACAGGGACAAGGTTGTCCTGCACCCCACCCGAAGTTCCTTCCGTAGGTGGTGTCGGAGCGTTACCCTAGCCGGGTATTGTCTCTGCCGGGGTTCAATCTCATTCACACCTCGGAGGCCGCATATAGGCTCCATTTGGACCCTAATTGAGAGCTCGCCTTCTCAGGGAGCGTAGGGCTGAAGTTCGGGAGAGGTTCGCCAGCTTTTTTGTCATCTACGCTGAAGCTGCACCTGGCAGACCTGCAGCCAAGCGGACGAAGAGCGGTTGGGTCACCTCCTGCATAGATCTCCGCTATAGGTGGGCGGGCATGGAGCCTCCCAGAGGGATAAGTGCTCATTTTACCTGCCCTTCCGCTGCATCGGTGGCTGCTTCCGGGGATGTCCCTACCCAGGATATCTGCGGGGCTCCTACCTGGAAGTCGGCACATACCGATTTACCCCTACCACATCGACCTTGGGTCACGCCGGGATGCTGGTTGGGGGCCTCGGTTCTCCAGTCTTTATTTCCTAAGTAGGGGGTGTGCACCTTGCCTCCCTCCTCCCGGAGAACTGCTAGGAGTCTGCCAGATAGTGTGGATGAACAACATATCCATGTCTCTAGAAATACAGGTTACTCACCTGTAACAGGAGTTCTAGGAATGGTATATGTTGTTCATTCACACCCAGACCTCCCCCGGCTCTGACAGACAACCTGGCTTCCAGCGGCTAGATCTGGCGCATGGGGCGGAGCCGAGAGTTTTACCAGCTGGTGGGTGGGAGGAGCCAGCTTGAAGACCTTCCGGCAAGATTTAAAGCGGCAAGGAACCTGCCAGACAGTGTGGATGAACAACATATACCATTCCTAGAACTCCTGTTACAGGTGAGTAACCTGTATTTTTTGCCTAAGGTGGTATCAGATTTCCACCTTAACCAGTCTATTACCTTGCCAGTCTTCTTTACAGACCATTCCACTTCAGGTGAACGTAGGTTGCACAGCCTTGATGTAAAAAGGGCAGTCCAGCTACTATCTTGACCACACAAAGGGTCACAGACAGAACCGAACCCAGCTCTTCCTTACCTTCGGAGAGGTGGGGAAAGGAAAACCTGCCATAAAATAATACATTACGTGATGGATTGTAGCCTGTATCCAGTTCTGTTATAGCAAGGCAGGTAAGGAACCACCTGCAGGCCTCAGAGCCCCTTCAACTAGGGCATTAGTTCTCACACTTTGTGATAGTGAGTCTCCCCTAAGCCGTGGAACAGATTTTGAGCCTACCTCAAATTTGGAAAAAAACTTGGGCTTCCCCATAGAAAAAAAAAATCATACTTTTTCACAGTACACCAGGAATCAAGCCGGACTAACAGTGTTGACGGAGTATATTCTCTTTTTATTCAACTTATTGATCTTCCTGGACATAAAGTCTTCACCGCTCATTCACACTAATGGGATCTGCGCTGGAGGCACTAGGACCCAGCGGGAGCAAACTTTTTGCTAGAGGGTCAGCGCCAGAGATGGGGTCGCGAGGAGCGGGCACCGCGAGCCTCGGCTCGTGCGGTAATGACTATCTCGGCATCGACCCTCCAACCGCCTCAGTTCCTTTTTTCCTGCCGTCGAGTACGCTTCAGTGACGACGTCGCTCGCCCGCTGGGAGTCAAACTTCAAACTAGCAGCATAGTTTTCAGTTTATTATTTTAAAGTATTTTTTCGAGTAAAGTACTGCTTACAGTAATTTATTCTTAAAAAGAAGTCTCAGCCTACATTGACAGAGTCAACCATGAGCGGGTCAGGTGACAGTAGGGAGACTTCGTATGAAAGCTGTTCAGTCAGCTGGGCTGGGTCCAGTCCGCCGCCTTCTCCAGAAAGGGAGGTCTGACAATGGACGGTCCAATGCCCGAGTGGAGGGATGGCCCCCCCGCCGGAAGCATAAACGAAAACGGTCGCATTCTCGGCACCGTTCGGCCTCGAGCTCTTCTTCGGCCCGTAGGTCGAGAAAGAGAAGGCATCACTCGAGGTCGCCCTCTGATATGTCTGCGTGTTGACGGTCGGTCATTGGAGCCAGTTACCAGTCTCCTCGTTCGGAGTCGCCGGTTTCTGGTTCTGGTCGCAGACCTCTTCGATATCTGAGCCCTTCACTGCCTTCTGGTAGGGCTTCTGATGAGCAGTTTCTTCAGTGGGCCGCTCTGATGGAGCAGTGGGATCGGAGGTTGGTCAAGTTGCCAGCCCAGTCGCCCCGGGGCTCTCTGGCTCTTCGGGCGATCGAGCAGGACGATTGAGCCTCCCTAGTCGCGCAGCACCCTCTTCGGTGCCGTCGACTCCGCACTCAGGTGTTTTACTCCCTCACATGGCTGTGGCGCAGGGGGCCACACCGATGCCTCGATCTCCTGGTACTCTTCCTCTTTTTCACTCAAATCCTGGTTTTCGGGGTCCCGGGTTGGTTTCTGTGCCATCGGCGTCAGGTCACTTGGCGCAGACTTTGGCGCTGTGCGGCCTGTCGGCACCGTCCTCGGCACCGTATGAGTTTTCGGCGCCGTTGACTTTCTCGGCGCCGTGTAGCCTTTCGGTGCTGTCTTTGGCGCCATCTGCTTTGTGGCGCCATGTGGCTTTTTGGCACCTTGTTCTTCGGCACTGAGGCCTGGCCCTTTGCCTGCCAATCCTCAGGGCTTCTCCTCTCAGAATTCTTTTCCTTCCTCTTTTCCTGTCCATACAGTCCGTCCAGGACTGTCAGGAGATGCTATTGAGCCTGACCCAGATCTTAGACTGGGTGATGATGTGGAAGGAGCAGGATCTAATGCTGTTACAGAGCCTTCGGTCGAGGACCTGTCATTTAAGTCTCTGCTGAAAAATTTGAATTCCACTCTTTCTCTTCAGACTATGGACATTGATCCTGGGAAGCTTTTAAGACTCCAGTACCTTTATGTTCCGGACATCCCTTTGGATTTAACTACCCCGGTACAACCCTCCTTTGAGACACTTTCTCAAATGGTATGGAATAATCCCGCTCTCATTCCTTCTGTGGCTAAATCCATAGATATGAAGTATGCTGCTCCCAAGGATCGACCCATTTTGGCCTCCCAGGCCTTTGCTGATCCTATTGTAGTCTTGGCAGAGAATGATAAGGTCGTCCTTCCTCAGACTACTACAGCTCGACCTATAAACAAAGAATCCCGTAAGATAGATACTTTAGATAAGAGAGTGTTTGCTGCTTCCACCCTAGGTATGCGTATCGCCAGCTACCAGGGCTATTTCTCTCAATATGAGTATATTCTTTGGCATTCACTCAAACAAATGGTTGAAGCTCTACTGGAGTCTGACACTAATTCAGAGCCTCTTCAAACCATAACCAAGGGTATAGAGTCCAACAATCATCAGGTTAAAGCAGCTATGGATGCCTTCAATACTGCCTCCCGAGTGGCGGCGGGCATGTGTACCCGCTGCCATTCCTGGCTGCGCACTTCAGGTTTCACGAATGATGCCCAGCAACAGGTCATGGCATTGCCCTTCGATGGTGTGTATCTCTTCGGCCATCAAGTAGAACAGGCTCTAGAGGCCACACAAAAGACTAGGTCAGCCATTAAATTGGCTCGACCTCCTCCCACCCCCTCTCGAGGTGGTGTTAACGAACACCAGTTTCATAACCGTCAGTCCTTTTGGGGCAAAGGCAGGGGAGGTTTTAATAAAAATCAAACTCCTCAGCTTCAGAAGAAAACCCAACCAAAGGCACAAGGACCCAAAGCGCCAAGTGCCGCCTTCTGAGCTTTTGGCCCAAGTCCCACCTCAGCTGGCCGAGGGGGACTCTTTAGCGGTTGGAGGTCGTCTGACTCAGTTCTACAACCAGTGGAAGTCTATAACCGTGGACAAATGGGCCCTCCGGATAATCCGCGAAGGATATTCCCTCAATTTTTCAGAGAACCCTCCAGATTGTCTCCTCAAGTGACAGCCAAAGCTGTCGATACTTCAGTCAGAACTTCTCACCTCTGAGATACAAGGCCTTCTGAACAACAGGGCAGTGGAAGTAGTTCCGCTGGATCAACGGAACACAGGGTTCTACCCCCATTACTTTCTAGTTCCAAAGAAAACCGGGGGCATGTGCCCCATTTTGGACCCCAGAAAATTAAATAAATTTCTTCCCAAAGAGAAATTTAAAATGATATCACTAGGAACCCTGTTACCTTTGCTTCATCAACACGACTGGTTAGCCTCCCTGGACATGCAGGATGCTTACCAGCATATTCCTATTCACCCAAAGCATCACAAATACCTAAGGTTCATGGCTTTGGGACAGCATTATCAGTTGAGTCTGGCCCTTTGGGCTATCCTCGGTGCCGTGAGTTTTTACAAAGTGTTATGCAATTCTCGCAGCGCATCTCAGAAAAATCGGAATACAAGTGTTCCCATATCTGGATGATTGGCTTATAGCAAGCCCTTCCAGGCAGGGAACTCTTGACGCCGTAGACACAGCCTCACACTTTCTCACGTCCATGGGAGTCCTGCTAAATCTCAAGAAATCGCAGCTGCAGCCCTCTCAGAGGCTCCTTTTCATAGGAACTCTTCTGGACACCTCCTGTGCGAAAGCATTTCTGCCAGAGGACAGAAAGAGCACTATCCTACAGATGGCCCGATACATCAGAGAGAACAGCTCGGTTCCAGCTATCTCGATGCAACGGATGCTAGGTCTCATGGCATCCTCTGTGTTTACTGTACCCCTAGCATGCCTTCACATGAGAGCCTCTCAGTGGATGCTTAGTACTCAGTGGTCCCCAACCACTCACTCTCAGTTCTTTCTCATCAAGGTGACAGAACCTCTGAAGAAGTCACTCACCTGGTGGTTGCAAGAGGACAATCTTCTGGAATGGTATCCCTTTGCTCCTCTGGATCATCAGATTTCCATTATCAAGGACGCATCCCTGATGAGGTGGGGAGCTCACTGTCAGACTCTCCACAGTCAAGGTACGTGGACTCAGGACCACCAGATAAAGTTCTAGAGTACCTTTTGGACCTCTCAAATTCAGGTCTGCAATACTCTACTGTCAGAGTTCACCTTTGTGTCATTTCAGCTTGTCATGAGCCAGTACTTTCCTTCTCACCGGCTCAGTTACCCATGGTTAAGAGGTTTCTTAAGGGGATTCTGCATACCAGACCTCCTTTCAGACGTCCAGTCGCAGCCTGGGACATTAATCTTGTGTTAGACATGCTCACTCAAAAACCTTTCGAGCCTCTAGCTACTACCTGTGAGTTGAAATTTCTCACTTGGAAAACGGCCTTCCTGGTGGCCATTACCTCAGCCCACAGGGTCTCTGAGATGCATGCCTTGGTCACAGACCCTCCGTATACTATGTTTCATAAAGACAGAGTAGTTCTTGGGACCCATCCTAAGTTTCTCCCTAAAGTCATTTCAGAATTCCATCTAAACCAACCTTTGGTCCTTCCTACTTACTTTGCGAACTTCCAAAATGAAGGAAAGCATTCTCTTCATTCCTTGGACGTCAAAAGAGCTTTGCGTTTCTATTTAGATAGAACAAAAGATTTTTGCAAAGCTCAACAACTGTTCGTTTCCTTCAGCGAGACCCTGGTCAATAACCTGTCGCTATCAGATGTATTTCAGCATGGCTGGTGGCATGCCTTCGCCACTGTAGTCCATGGTGCAGGTTAAGCTGGAGGGCAGAGTGTACGCTCACTCTACTAGAGCAGTCACGGCATCCCTGGTGGAAATCTCCAATGTGCCCATTGCAGATATTTGCAATGCGGCCACCTGGAACTCGGTGCATACTTTCGTCAAACACTATGCCCTGGATGTCCATGCCAGATGACATCTTTCATTTGGCAGAACCATCCTTAATGGACTTCTGTCTTAAAATTGTGAGCTCTTGGTCTCTCCTGCTGCCCTCTCGGGATTATTAGCTCGGTACTCTCCCATTAGTGTGAATGAGTGGTGGAGACTTTATGCCCAGGAAGATATGGAAATTATGTACCTACCGTAATTCTTGATCTTCTTGGACGAAGTCTCCACCATACATTCACACGCCCACCCATCATCCCTCGAGCTCACCTCTGTTGTTGGTCTTCACTCCCTCACTCTTTAGGCTCTGAAGACTTCTTCTTGACCCTTCTTATACGGGTCCTCCAGACTATCTTGCGTCTGGTTTTTAGTTAGGCTATCTTTCTAGGTTAGTTATGCTGCACCTCCTTGGGGGGGGAAGGTACTGAGGTGGTTGGAGGGTCGACGCCGAGGTAGTCATTACCGCACGAGCTGAGGCTCGTGGTGCCGCTCCTCGCGGCCCCATCTGTGGTGCCGACCCTCTAGCAAAAAGTTTGCTCCTGCTGGGTCCTAGTGCCTCTGGCGCAGATCCCATTAGTGTGAATGAGTGGTGGAGACTTTGTCCAAGAAGATCAAGAATTACGGTAGGTATGTAATTTCCATTTCTCTACCCCCAACCCCACACCCCAGGTTATCCTCGTCACCCCACTATTCTGACTTTTGGACCCTTATTACTCTACTTGCTCTCTATCTGGAACAACTAACCTAGCCACATAATCTCTCCCCCTCTTACCCTGTTAAGGAACTTCTTGTACCCCTACCGAGGTTACACCTGAAAGATGCATTGGCTCAGTGTGCCTTTCCCAGACACCAATTTACATATAAATAAATACCTACTACAGGAACAAGCCTTGACTCAGTGTGCCTTTTCCAGTCACTAATTTGCATATAAATACCTACTGCAGAAACAAGCCTTGATTCAGTGTGCCTTTGCTAGTCACTAATTTGTATATAAACATTTACTGTAGAAACAAGCCTTGACTCGGTGTGCCTTCTTAGTCACCAATTTACATGCAAATACACACCTACAGTATAAACAAGCTTTGGCTCAAGGTCTTTCCTGGTCACCATTTTGTGCATAAGTAAAGAAATTCACCTGTCATCATCCATATTTAGTTTGTTTCATCCCTTTACACAAAACATCCAAAACTTAAAATTTAAATACTGTACATTCTCAGACTTGACTTGGCCTCCCCTGGAGCAGTATGGGGCCTCCCTTGGGAGGCTGGCCTCACCATTTGAGAACCACTAAACTAGGGGTACTGCAGCTTCCTTAGCAGCTGCTAGAGATATCCCCCTGGTGAACATTTGTAAAGCTGCCACTTGGAAAACAGTCCACACATTCACCAAACATTAGTGCTTGGATGTCCAGGCCAGAGGTGATGCTAGGTTTGGCACAGCAGTCCTGCAGAACCTGTTTCCTAAATAGGTTATATGCCCACCTCCAAAAGCACTGCTTGGTAATCTGCATAAGTCAGAATACAGTAAGATTTCCTGGGGTTTGAAGGAAAAATTACTCACCTTAGTAATCTTGTTTCTTCTAAGGGACTCTTACTGTACAGCTTCTGCAGGAGTTGTTGCAAACTTGGGGAGTATATACTGTTTCTAATTTTTGGGCATCTGTGACTCGAGTCTTCAAGGATGCCTAGGTTTTTTGGAATATTTGAAAGAAGGGTAATTCCCAAATATTTTTCTCTTGCCATTTCTGGTTCAGGGTCAGGGAGGGTGTTATATGATTATTATTATCCTTTCATTAATTGTAAACTGCCTAGTGCATGCTTCGTAAGAATCTGACAGTAAGAGATTGTTTACTAGGGACAGTGGTTTGAAAACCGAGCTCAAGCCTAGCATTCCATCATTTGCATAGGTTCTATTAACCATTTCAGCTCCGGGGCAGTCCTATGGTGAGACCATACTGCATAAGTCAGAATACAGTAAGATTCCCTTAGAAGATACAAGATTACTAAGGTGAGTAATTTTTTCTTTCCTGACACCAGGAATGAGGATGTCCCTGAGGCTGGCATTGGACCTCATGCCGGGCCTGGCATCGAAGACCTTGCCATCTACGGTGACGTGGGTACCCCATCTCTGGGGTCAGTTGTTCATCTTGAAACCAGGGCGGAGTAGATACCAGCTGGGGGTCAGATGAAGACCAGGAGGTGGAGTTCTTCCCAGACCCGTGTGCTGTGTCCATCACCGGTGAGGACTGGAGCTGCCCAGGGAATCGTCTGGCTCCGCTGTCCTCACCTGAGAGAATCCCTACCATCTTTTGTTGATTGACCTTGTTCAGGCAGACTTGCCAGGCCCTCCCCACAGGCAGGGTCTTTTGAGAATTCCCGCAGCCCAGGTACAGGCACTGGAGCCTCCAGCTCCTGCATCCCTCTTGGGCTCATATCACCTCTCGCTGTGAATTTCCTGGGATCATGGGACCTCTACTCCAGTCACCTGAAGTGGGAGTGGTGCCTTTTACTAGTACCATAGACATGTTGACTGGGTCCATTTGCAGCCTGGCTTGCTGGCATGACCCACTTCCATGTCCAGCACATCCTCTCCATCAGCATCGTCTTTTGAGAGTTTGCAATCCTCCCTCAAATGTCCTCCACCTCTGAGTGAACTCTGTACCAGAGATCCCTGGCAGACATGTTGTGGGCACTGGACACTGGCACTGCCACCCGTGACCCGCAGTACCATGTCCTTGCAGCTGGTACTCCTTGAAGCTTTCAGAAAAGCCACCTGTGTCATCTTTCCCTGGCCCAGAGCCTCTGAGGAATGTTCAAGGACATTTAGAAGATGTCCTTCATACCCCTTCCAGCCCCAAGGGACATCCAGCAATGATGTCATGCACCCATGGGCTTTACAGGTACAGTGCCTCACCCTACTTCCGGGATTGAGATAATGCAGACCCTGACAGGACCTCATCACCTGGTGCTTGGCTGACCTCCTGAAGCTGATTCTCTGAAGGAGATGTTTTAGCAGGCGGGTGTTTGCTTCATCTTGCACCATGCCGTGCATTGCTGCACATCAGGCAGCTTACAGCAAGCATCTATAGGTGCTGTTGGGTCAGCTTCTAGCTGCCATGCCTCATTCGGAGTTAGTCAAGCCTTTTGCCCTCTGCCAAGAACCTGGAGCAGATGAGGCACCAGACAAGAGCATCATACGATGCCAGTAAGGTGGCCTCCAGGCTGATGGGAACCGAAGTCGGCATTTATTGGACGATGTGGCTGCACTTGCCACGACTGGCTTCTATGGCATGGTGAAAGGTACATCACTCCTAGTTGCAAGGAGCTGTCCTAGTCTTTTGTAGAATCAAGCAGGAGCTTTCAGGGAAACCCTCCTCACTCATCCATTTGACCCAGTATGGTCTCTGGTCTTGCCAGACCTGTAAGGAGCTCCTGTCCTCAGGTGTTCTCCCCCACTCAGGAGGCGGAGGGTATTTGTTACCATTGGTGAAAACCAGCTCCTCCTTTTTTTGAGAAGCTTGGTATTCAGACCCATAGATGTGAATCAGTGCTGAAGATTGATTCTTGGAAGATATGAAAATTACATACTTACCATCATTGTTGATCTTCCAGAGAATCTTTATCATTGATTCAGATGCTGCCCACCATCCCTTGCTCAGTTGAGAGTCAGGGCCTCCGGTAGCTTTCCGTGTGGGCACTGGCAGCAGATCACTGTGCTGGTCTCCTCTGCCATAGTCCTGTGGGGGCAGTCCCTCTTGTTTTTTCAGAGGGGAGAAAAGAAAAAACAGGGAATGGAGGACTCTCATGGTCTCTACCAACCCCCCAAAAATACTTTTTCTATGGAGTAGGCAGGTGGTCCCTTCCCTCCATTGTTTCCTACCTCCTTCTCACCATTAGTTGCTGTATGCAACATGTGCTGTGGGCACTGTCCAGTTTACTCCACTGAGCAGTTGGAAATCACTGTACTAGGTTCACACAGGGTACATCCATGTGGCTGCAGGGAGAAGCAAGGCATGTTCTTCTTGATGTTGGAATTTTTGGGTTTGTATCCGTTGTTGCTTCTCTCTCTGCTTTGGGCTTTGCCCAGTCTGCCTGGAGCATGCCAGAGGAGATAACCACATCTTGCCTCCCTAGGACGCTAGTCCTGCAACTCCTATGCTCTCCATCCCTTTCTGTGTCACTCCACATTGTCTGTGGGTAATCTTTACACATGGGTATATATACACCCCCAGCTAGGGTCACTGGTACAGTTACAGCTTTAAGAAGCTTTGTCTAGCCAACCCGGTGGCGCTGAAGGTTGAGGCGCTGGACACCACATCTTGTGCCATGTCGGCATCCCGGGTTCGGGAACAAGCCCGGGCCATCGGAATTTGGCAGGGGAGGGAGAGGATTGAGCATCCGGAGGACTGCTCTCCTCTTTCTGGGGAGGGTTTTTGGGCTGTTTGGCGTCCTAGCGACCCTTGATGGAGATCGGGGGCAGCACAGACACGCCAGCCAGAGTAAGAGGGACGGGAGTGCGGCAGACGTCAGCAGGTGAGCCATGCGCGAACGTCATTGCATGCCGCACTCCCAGGGGGCAACTACAACCTGAAAATCCCCAGGGGGCTCCAGGGATAGGACGCACATCCCACCGCCGGCCCATTTCCCGATGGACTCCTGGCCAACCTGACAATTGGGTAAGTCCTCTCTAATTACAGACAGGCCGCTGAGGGAGAGCAGACCCGTCCCGGGGGGTGATCCAGGACGCTAGGGCTGCCTGGTTGTCGGGGGAGATCCGTTGGACTACAGGGTTCAGGCAGGGAGTAGCAGTCCTCATTGCGTGAGCACCTCAGAAGGATGCCTGGCCTAAGAGGAGCATAAATATAATCTACAAAAAAAAAAAAGGCTTTGTCTAGCAGCTCAAAACGTTGGTGTCCTCAGTGTTCTGACTCTCTGTCTTTCTGTACCAGTGATGGGTTAGCAGGTCTGAGAGTGGACTCTTCAAACAGGTATTATCATCATCAGTGTTTCCTATTTTCTAGTTTAAAAAAAAAAAAAAAATGCAGCATGTGTGACTAGCAGGCAGGGGCAGCCCATCCAGATTCAGATCGTGCCTGTTTTATTTATTTATTTTGATGACAAGGTAAGTGCACTGGTGCCGAATCACCTTTTTCAGGTATGACCCAGGTACAGGAGCGTACACAACAAGACAGTGAAACAGGTACAAGCACATAAGAATCATAAAACAAAATGGAGTGACATGGTTGGTGCAAAAGTAAGGCATTCAGATGGCACTTTGTCAACAGTGTTTTGTAAGTCATGCAAAGCAAGTGCAGACATTAGACTCTGGGAGATGTACTGTCAGCTTGGCAGTGAACATTTTAAGGGCAGGGACAGCTGTGATAGCAAAAAGGATGGAATTCCAGAACAACACTGCTCTGAAAGGGTTCTGGCCCATGCTTATAAATAGAACTTCCAAGAGATTGTTTACAGAGGAGTGAGAGAAGGGGTTGTCCACATACGTGAATAGCCTTGGAGCTTTTCCTTGTAGAATTTTGTGCATGCAATTCACTAGGGTTAACTGGGCTTTGGTTTTGGGTTGCATCCAGCCAAGTCATTCAGAGTTGGTGCAGTGATGGGACCATTGGCCCTTCGAGGATGCAAATTTGGCAACCTTAAAAGACACTCTTCTTTTCCAGGATCTTGAAAGGAGCAGCATTGTAACAGTGGAGCCATGCTTATTCAGTGGAAGTATACAGCTTTGGGCAATTCTGACTTTAGTGTCAGGTGCCAGGTAGTTTGTGATACGATAGAGTAGACCCAGTTTTTGATGAACATAATGGTCATTTGAGCGTCGGATATAAAGTGGGAATCGATGGTAACACCAAGGTATTTCAATTGATTAGTTTCACTCCATTTGAAATTGAGAGAATTACGTTTTGTTGAAAATCCTCTTGCCTTTGGGGATGAACTGAGTAATGTGGCTTTTGTTTTAGGGAAGTTTAGGAACAGTTCCTCATTTGTAAACCACTGTTGAAGGGAACAGAAGTTGAGCCCAAAGGCTTTGTTGATAGTGAGGATGTCTTTCCCATGCACAAAGATGACTGTGTCATCTGCATACCGTTGGGTTTTGGCAGTATAACAGATCTTGGGTAGGTCATTGGTGAAAACCAGTAAATTGGAGAGGGCTTAGAATGAATCCCTGGGGGACCAAAGAGGAGATAGCATTTGCGCTGTACAACTTTTTACCGATTTTGACAAACTGTGACATGTCTTGCAGATACTTGGAGAAC
Organism: Neoceratodus forsteri; assembly: GCA_016271365.2. Taxonomy (NCBI): domain Eukaryota; kingdom Metazoa; phylum Chordata; order Ceratodontiformes; family Ceratodontidae; genus Neoceratodus; species Neoceratodus forsteri. Next base: position 350,823,355 of record JADMNL010000024.1, read on the forward strand.
CACAGAGTAGCTAGGCCGCCCAGATCCAGCCCATTCAGCTTCAGTGTGAGCAAATCATAGTTCACAAAATCAAAGGCCTTAGGTCCACGAACATGGCACCAGTCAGCAGGCCATTGGCCATAGTATGGTGTACTGTGTCTGTGAAGCTGACTAATGCTTTGCATGTTCCGTGATGCTTCCTGAAGCCATGTTGCTCCTCACAGAATAGCCTGTGCTGATCTAAGTAGGAAGCGAGCTGATTATATACTGTTCTGTCCTGCATCTTAGCCAAAGCTGATAGTACAGAAATAGGCCTGTAGTTGTCCAGGATAGTTTGCTTGCTTTTTTTGTGCAGCGGTACTACAGTGGCTGATTTCCAGATGTTAAGGATTTTCTTGAACGTAAATGAGAGATGAAAAATTTTGGAAACAGGGAGAGCAACTTGTGTGGCTGCAGTTTTAAGGAATTTGGGACTTAGACTATTTCAGCCGGCCAGTTTGTCAGCTTTTAGATTAAGCAGCAGTTTGGTTGACAGCGAGTTTCTTAAAATAAAATAGGTGATGGCATGACCATGAGGATATCTCTTCCATCAGACCACACCTTTGGAGCTATACCAATGTCAGCACTAGGACCACATGGAAACTTTGCAAGCCAGGGGCTGCCCATGGCAGCATCATGCACCAGTGTCTACATAAATGTGGGTGGTCCCTCTTCTCTCCAGTTCTTTTCTTGCCATCGATCAGACTCATTGTACCTGCCATCAGAAACGATGCAGCAAAAAGCCATCATTTTCTTTATTTTTCCAATATAAGTAATCACTTCCACAGTGATTTTTTTGGCGACCTCCATGCCGCCGAAAGAACTGTCCATGCTTTTTTGGTATTGCGACTGTAGAGAGAAAAAGTCTACAAGGATGGCACGCACAAAGTGCATGTCTGCTGCCTAGCCCTCACACTGTGAAAGCTGTGAGATCTGCCAGGAATTTAACTACTCTACCAGGCAATGCAGGAAGGGGGCATGGGAGAAATTCCTCCTTAAAAAGACCTTCGCAACAATGGAACAGCAGCTACAGGACAAGTCTGCGTCATCTACCCCATTGACCGAATCGCGGTCGTTGAAGTCCTGGGACAGATCCTCCTCAGGGAGCCACAAACACCGGGACAAGGAAAGGGCTTCTCTGGCAAGGTCCGGGTCTCTACTGTGGACCGCAGGTGTGTTCCAGACTATGATGCCATCTGCTCCAGCAGTGGCACCTCCCGACTGTTGCCCAGACACCAAGATCAGGGCCTGATGTAGGTGCTACTGGGCCTATTATGCCAGTATGCCGAAGTCAGCAATGGAGATGCAGTCTCTGCCATCGACTACTGTGGTCACGACCACTTCTCAAAGTGCAACATCGCATAGGCAGTGCTGCTGTCATTTTCAGATATGATATGACGTCTCCCGTCAGGCCTGCCTCCACTTAGAGTAGGTCCATCCACTGGGACGACCACTACACAACCCTGTCAATACTACATTCTAATGTAGTGCGGAATAGCCCTTCTCAGCTGGCAGCAGCATGGTCCTCCACTCCTGTCGATGACAGAAACAATAACGTATGTGAATACAATCCTGACCTCATAGTGGAGGAGGAGCAAGACTGTGCTGGGGACAGCACATATGTGCATGGCATCAGCTCAATAGTCTCCTCCTGCAGTGAAAACTCTGTAGTGAGTACACCCAGGTCAACCCCAGAGGATCTCGTCTTTTTGCTATGATGCAGCACATACAAGCTGCCATGGGATTTACCTTGGAGGAGCAGGATTCCACTAAAAAGAACTGCTGGTGTTTCTGGAGATGCTAGAATCTCCTTCTGCTGTTGTTCCTACCCTGTATCCAGCATTGGAGGATGCTGCTTATGCAGCCTGATATATTTATTTATTTTTATTTAGTAAGTTTTTGTTTACCGGGTAGGTGCACTAAGCAAGAGCAATTGCCTATTTTCAGGCACGACCCAAGAGAGGTAAAAACAGCATGAGCAGCTTTAACAGATGAATACAGTAATACAAAACATCAACAATGGTCAACCACAAAACAGAGATATCTTACTTTGAGTGTGAGCTGTTGCAGCAGGCTACACCAGCCACCAGGTGCTAGCAATATTCAGCAGGGACCACCCCTGACGTCAGCCAATGGTATAAAAAGTGTGGTCCCCCAACCTCACCACAGTTCTTTTCCCGCTGTGGACCCGTGCACGTCGGCTCCACGGATGCCTCCTCACAGTCGACTGCCATTACCGCCTTTCTTCGTGTTTTATTTTCTTTTAAAATAGTGTGTTTTCACACTGCATGTCTTCGCCGGCTTCTTCATCTGAGCAGCAGAATTCCAAGTGTGCCTGCGGCAAGCAGATATCTTCGAAAGACTGTCACTTGGCCTGTCTTATCTGCTTAGGCCCCAACCACAACTCTGAGGCCTGCCAACATTGCTTAAGCTTCAACCGTAGGACCAGGATCTGTCACTTGAAGACTCTGAAGAGCTATCTGCTAGGACAAAAACTAGTCACCGTGTAGAAGAACCCCTCAGGACATAGTTCATCTTCTTCCTCGGTACCGGGGTCCTCCCCCTTTTCTTCGGCCCATAAGGAGAAGAAAGCCAGCGGGAAACACCATCACCAGGACATGGATAGACCCAGATTGGACTCCTGCTCCAGGTCCCTGCATAAATTGGCAGCTTCTTCAAGTTCATCCTCCCGCGGGAGGTCGAACTCTGACCCCCACCGGCAGCCGCCACCCATTCTGGGCTCCCGTTGGTGAAACCTTCCGCCTTAGTCCTGATGTCTGGGGGGGGGGGTCTTCGGGGCATGGGCCTTCATTGGCCCTTCTTCCCGAGTCTTGGGTCTTTTTTGCCTCCCTCCGGGCCTAAGCCAGCCAGATCAAGTGGTCCCTCTTTGGGCGACAGGTCAGAGCTCGTCCGCCTGGCTGGGGCGTTCACATCATCAGATCAGGTTTCAGGGTCCAGTGATAAGAAGCAACGCCAGGAGCAGGAACTCCAAATGAAAGATCTTCCTGGACATAAAGTCTCCACCACTCATTCACACTGATGGGATCTACGGCGGAGGTGCTAGGACCCAGCGAGAGCAAACTTTTTACAAGAGGGCCGGCGCCAGAGAGGATGCCGTGAGCCTCTGCTCGTGCGGCAGTGACTATCTCAGCGTCGACCCTCCAACTGCCTCAGTTCCTTTTTTCCCCACCGTCGAGTGCGCTTTAGTGACGATGTCACTTGCCCGCCAGGAGTCAAACTTCAAACTAGCAGCATAGTTTTCAGTTTATTATTTTTGTAATGTATCTCAAAATAAGTACCGCTTACTTTTAACTATACTTATTAAAGAAAAGAAGTCTTCAGCCTACATTGACAGAGTTGACCACGAGCTGGTCAGGTGACTGTAGGGAGACTTCGTATGAAAGCTGTTCAGTCAGCCGGGCTGGGTCTGGTCCGCCGCCCTCTCGGGGGGGGGGGGGTCTGACAACGGACAGTCCGATGCTCGGGGTCCCCAGAAAGCATAAAAGCAGTCGCACTTCTTGGCACCATTCGGCCTTGAACTCTTCTTTGACCCGCAGGTCAAAAAAGAGAAGGCATCACTTGAGGTTGCCTTCTGACATGTCTGTGCGTCGACAGTCGGTTATCTGGGCCGGGTGCCAGTCTCCTCCGGAGTCGCCGGTTTCTCTCTCTGATAACTGTCCTCTTCGACATCTGAGCCCTTCCCCGTCTTTTGGAAGGGCTTCAGATGAGCAGTTTCATCAGTGGGCCACTCTTATGGAGCATTGGGCTCGGAGGCTGGTCCAGCTGCCTGATCCGGTCACTCCGAGGCCTTCGGGGCATTCGAGGGAGTGGGTAGGGCGGTTGGACCTCCCTAGTCACATGGCGCCCTCTTTGGTGCTGTCGATTCCACGCTCAGGTGTTTTCCCCCCTCACATGGCTGCGGCACAAGGGGCCACACCGATGCCTCTATCTCATGGTATTCTTCCTGCTTTTTCTTCAAATCACAGTTTTCGGAGCCCTGGACTGGTTTCAGTGCTATCGGTGTCGATGCGCCTCTCTGCGCCGTCTTCGGTGTCAGTGCTCCTCTCGGCGCCATCTTTGGCGTTGATGCGTCTGTCGGCGTCATCCTCGGTGCTGCTGGTGTTGTTGGCGCCATCCGGACTTTCTGCGCCATCCTCGGCACTGCAGGCTCTGTTGGCGCTTTGCATTGGGCTGTTTCAGATGGCATCGACTTCCTTGCCTTTGGCACCGTGTTCCTCTTCGGCGCCGAGGTTTGGTGTAGCATCGTCCAGCCTTCAGGGCTTCTCGACTCTGATTCTTCCTCCTTCTTCATTCCCTTCTGACTTTCACTCCTTTCCTGTCCATACAGTCCCTCCTGGGCTGTCAGGAGATGATATTGAGCCTGACCCAGACCTTCGGCTGGGTGATGATGTTGAAGGAGCAGGAATTAATCCTGTTGCAGAGCCTGTGGTCGAGGACCTGTCATGTAAGTCTCTGCTTAGAAATTTGAATTCTACTCTTTCTCACCAGACTTCAGATATCGATCCTGGGAAGCTTTTAAGGCTCCAATACCTTCATGTCCCGGAGATCCCTATGAAATGTACTCCCCCGGTACAGCCATCCTTTGAGACACTCTCTCAGATGGTATGGAATAATCCCGCTATCATTCCTTCTGTGGCTAAGTCCATAGATAGGAAGTATGCTGATCCCAAGGATCGACCCATTTTGGCCTCCCAGGCCATTGTGGACCCTATTGTAGTCTTGGCAGAGAATGATAAGGCTGTCCTGCCTCAGGCATCTACAGCCTGACCTATAAACAAGAATCACGTAAGATAGACACCTTAGGTAAGAGAGTCTTTGCTGCCTCCACCCTGGGTATGCGTATTGCCAGTTACCAGGGCTATTTTTCTCAATGTGAGTATGTTCTTTGGCATTCGCTCAAGCAAATGCTGGAAGCTGTGCCCGAGTCGGACACTAATTCAGAGCTTCTTCAGACCATAACCAGAGGTATCGAGTCCCACAGCCAGCAGGTTAAAGCAGCTATGGACGCTTTCGATACTGCTTCTCGAGCGGCAGCGACGAGCATTTGTATCCGCTGTCACTCCTGGTTACGCACTTCGAGCTTCACGAATGATGCCCAGCAGCAGGTCATGGCTTTACCCTTTGTATCTGTTCGGACCTCAAGTAGAGCAAGCGCTGGAGGCTACACAGAAGACTAGATCGACCACTAAAGGGGCTCGACCTGCTCCCACCCCTTTTCGGGGGGGGGGTGTTAACAAGCGTCAATTCCACAACCATCAGTCCTTTCGAGGCAAGGGCAGGGGAGGTTTTAACAAAAGCCAAGCCCCCCAGCCTCAAAAGTAAACGCAACAGAAGGCAGAAGGGCCCAAAGCGCCCACTGCCCAGGTCCCACCTCAGCTGCCCGAGGGGGACTCGTCCTCAGTTGTGGGAGGGTGTCTGACTCAGTTCTACAACAAGTGGATGTCCATAACTCCGGACAAATAGGTTCTACGGATAATTCGCGAAGGGTACTCCCTCAACCTTTCAGAAACCCCTACAGATCATCCTCCCAAATGACAGCCCAGGCTGTCAGCAATTTAGTTAGACCTTCTTGCCTCAGAGATACAAGGTCTTCTGAACAACTGGGCAGTAGAAATAGTTCCACTGGATCAACGAAGCACAGGTTTCTACTCCCATTACTTTCTGGTCCCGAAAAAGACCGGTGGCATACACCCCATTCTGGACCCCAGAAAGTTAAACAAGTTTCTTTTCAAGGAAAAGTTCAAGATGATATCGCTAGGGACCCTGTTACCCTTGCTTCATCAGCACGATTGGACATGCAGGATGCTTACCGACATATTCCTATACACCTGAAGCATCACAGATACCTAAGGTTTGTGGTGCTGGGTCAACACTATCAGTTCAGAGTCCTGCCTTTTGGGCTATCCTCAGCGCCACGAGTTTTTACAAAGTGTTGTACAATTCTCACAGCACATCTCAGAAAAAACGGAATTCAAGTGTTTCCATATCTGGGCGACTGGCTCTTAGCAAACCGCTCCAGACAGGAAACTCTTGACGCCGTTGTTACGGCCTCAGACTTTCTCATGTCAATGGGAGTTCAGCTAAATCTCAAGAAATCGCAGATGTAGCCCTCCCAGAGGCTCCCCTTCATAGGAACTATTCTGGACACCACCTGTGCGAAAGCTTTTCTACCAGAGGACAGAAGGACCGTTATTCTGCAGATGGCCCGATATATCAGAGAGAACAGCTCAATTCGAACCATCTCAATGCAGCGGATGCTGGGTCTCATGGCATCCTCGGTGTTCATGGTACCCCTAGCACATCTCTACATGAGAACCTCTCAGTGGATGCTCAGTACTCAGTGGTCCCCAACCACTCACCCTCAGTCCTTTCTCATCAAGGTGACAGAACCTCTGAAGAGGTCACTCACCTGGTGGTTGCAAGAGAATAACCTTCTGGAAGGATATCCCTTTGCTCCTCTGGATCATCAGATCTCCATTACCATGGACGCATCCCTGATGGGGTGGGGAGCTCACTGTCAGAATCTCCACACCCAAGGCATGTGGACTCAGGTCGAGTCCCAACTCCCCATAAACGTCCTGGGAATGAGAGTTGTCCTCTATGCAGGACATTCTCTGTCACAGGAACATTCTCCTTCAAACGGGACAACAAAGCAGTGATGCATGACATCAACAAGCAGGGTGATGCACACTATTACCCTCTATACAGGGAAGCTATGAGAGTGTGGGAATGGTGCCTAAAGCACAAGGCTCTAATTCAGGCAGTCTACCTGCCAGGAGTGCAGAACGAACTGGCAGACTGTCTCAGCAAAACGGAGGCAGACCCTCACGAATGGTCTCTCAACTCAACCGTAGTTCAGTCACTATTCACAGAGTGGGGAACCCCAGACCTGGAACTTTTTGCATCCCCACTCAACACAAAACTGCCTCTCTGCTGCTCCTTAAATCCAGGGCCTGGCATTTTCTGTCAGGATGCGTTCAGGCTGCAGTGGACAAAACGCTTTCTATTCGCCTTTACTCCTCTTCCTCTAATTCAGAGGGTACTTCTCAAGTTAAGAGTATCAGGGGGACAAAATGATCCTCATTGCTCCCTTCTGGCCTCGACAGATATGGTTTCCGTTACTCAACAGTATGTCGAAAACCCCTCCGAAGGAGCTTCCCCTTCAGACGAACCTTCTGACACAGGGTCCCATGGTCCATCCCAATCTGAGGTTGCTTCACCTTCACGCTTGGCTCCTGAAGAGATAGAAGTGATTAGGTTCAATGTCTCTCTGAGAGTTTCAGATATTCTTTTGGCCGCGCGCAAGCCAGCCACCAGAAAACCTTACACAGCCAAATGGAAGCGTTTTTCTCTCTGGTTTGCAAAATCCTCTTTGAATCCTTTTTCATGCCCACCAGATAAAGTTCTAGACTACCTCCTGGACCTCTCAAATTCAGGTCTACAATACTCTACAGTCAAAGTTCACCTTTGTACCATTTCAGCTTATCATGAGCCAGTACTTTCCTTGTCTCTGACTCAGTTACCTATAGTTAAGAGGTTTCTTAAGGGTATTCTGCATACCAGACCCCCTGTCAGATGTCCATTCGCAGCCTGGGACATTAATCTTGTGCTAGATATGCTCACTCGAAAGCCTTTCGAGCCTCTAGTTACCTGCGAGCAGAAATTTCTCACTTGGAAAACTGCTTTCCTGGTGGCCATCACCTCGGCCCACAGGGTTTCTGAAATACATGCTTTGGTCACAGACCCTCCGTATACTGTATTTCATAAGGACAAAGTAGTTCTTAGGACCCATCTTAAATTTTTCCCTAAGGTTGTTTCAGAATTCCATCTAAACCAGCCTTTGGTCCTACCTACTTACTTTGCTAACTTCCAAAATAAAGGACAGCGTACTCTTCATTCTTTAGATGTCAAAAGAGCTCTGCATTTCTATTTGGATAGAACAAAAGAAATTCGCAAAGCTCAACAACTGTTTGTTTCCTTCAGCGAGACTTAGCTGGGTCAACCTGTAGCTATCAGATGCATTTCGGCATGGCTAGTGGCATGTCTTCGCCACTGTTATCCATGGCGCAAGTTAAGCTGGAGGGCAGTGTGTACGCTCACTCTACTAGAGCAGTCGTGGCGGAAATCCTCAATGTGCCCATTGCAGACATTTGCAAAGCGGCTACCTGGAGCTCAGTGCATACTTTGATCAAGCACTATGCCCTGGATGTCCATGCCAGACTACATCTTTCGTTTGGCAGGACTATCCTTAATAGACTTCTGTCCTAAATTTGTGAGCTCTTGGTTTCTCCTGCCGCTCTCTCGGGGGATTATTGGCTCGGTACTCTCCCATCAGTGTGAATGAGTGGTGGAGACTTTATGTCCAGGAAGATATGGAAATTACGTAACTACCGTAATTCTTGATCTTCTTGGACGAAGTCTCCACCACTCATTCACATGCCCACCCACCATCCCCCGAGCTCACCTTTGTTGTTGGTCTTCACTCCCTCAATCTTCAGGCTGTGATGACTTGTTTGTTGACCCTTCTTATATGGGTCGTCCGGACTATCTTCTGTCCGGTTTTTGTTACACTATCCTTCTAGGTTAGTTACGCTGCACCTCCTCGGGGAAAAAAAGGTACTGAGGCAGTTGGAGGATCGACGCTGAGATAGTCATTGCCGCACGAGCCGAGGCTCACGGCGCCACTTCTCGCAGCTTCATCTCTGGCTCTGGCCCTCTTGCAGCATCATCTCTGGCGCCGTCCTTCTTGCAAAAAGTTTGCTTCCGCTGGGTCCTAGCATCTCTGGCATAGATCCCATTAGTGTGAGTGAGTGGTGGAGACTTCGTCCAAGAAGATCAAGAATTACAGTAGGTACGTAATTTCCATTTCACCTCCTTTGGCAACCGATGCCGAGCGGTACCCGGACGGTTGAACCGAAGCGAGCACCCCCGTTGTCACACAATCCTCAGACGTCGCTGGCCCCCTGTAAGCTGATGCCCAAGAACCCATCGTCAGCTAACCCAGCGCTCCCTTACCCGACACCGGATAACCTGCTGCCAGATACTTTGACCCCCACAGGACTTCAGCCAACTAACCCTGCTCCTCTGGACCTGACATCAGAATCGCCCACTCCGGAGGGTGCTGCCCTCTTAACACCCCTCCCCCGGCTCCCAAGCCACCTGGTGTCCCTCTTGTCTTTCTTACAGATGGGGCTCTATTCAGCTCATGGTGAAACACTATAAAACGGGACCGCCTGCTTAGGGGGCCCCACTGTTTCCAGGCTCTGGAACCCACTCCTTTGGTGGTTCTTCAGGCCCGACCTAAGCAGCCTACTCCCCCTTCATCCAGGGAGCCCTTGCCACTGCCAAGGGTCACCCCTCATGATTCGCTCCGACAAAGGGACCGCAAGGCGACATGGACAAAGACATTATTCTTCATCCAGGACTTCTTCCAGATGTAGGCACTGCTCTCGCGCACATCGGTCCCAATGTTCCTACACTCCTCTTCCCCCTCCTTCCTCAGAGGATTCCAGCTGGAGCTTATCCTCCTCATCTAGGTGTCGGAAGGGTATGCCTCTCCTCCTCCTCATCCGGATATCCTTAAGGATTCCCCTAGGTCACCACCAGATGATCCCACATTTATGGATGTGATGCGGCACATCCAGATCTTATTTCGAGAGGGCTCTTGCAGTAGGTAATTTCATATAGGACTGACGCTGGCAGGTGTCAGGACCCCATGGAAAAATTTCTAGTTAGCAGTCTCTGGCGGGGGACCACCCCCATGTTAGGTGATCTGTGTCAGGCGACGTCAGTATAAAGGGGTGGTCCCCTACACCCACCTTCCAGTTCTTTCCTGCCGTCAACTTGTGAAAGTAGCTCGCAGTTAAGTTCATCTGCTCATCAGTCTGTCATCGGTCTTATTTACCGAGTTTTTATAACGTTTTTTTCAATTCTTCTATAAAACATCACCATGTATATCGTCCCCTACACCCTCCGACTCGCATAAGAACAAGTGTGGCTCACAGCTCCCGCATAAGGACGGTCACTCCCTGCGCCTCTCTGCCTAGGCCCGGAACACCCCGTGGAGAAGTGCCAGCACTGCCAGCAATTCAACGCCGCCACCCGTAAACGGAGGCAGCAGTCTCTGGAGGCCCACGTTTTAAAGAGAATGGCCTCTATGGAGAAGGAGCTGAAGAAGCTTAGGCAGGCCTCCACATCGCCTGAGGGACACCGTAAAAAGAAGGAAAAGCACCGGGACCGGGACTCCACCTCCAACGGCTACCACGACTCCGGCTGGAGTCACCGTACTCCAGGTAACGTCCCCCCGGGGACCGACCCTCAATGGCCATCTTGGAGGTTTCCAGGAAGGCATCTTCCCTCCTATCGGGCTCGCGCGCCGGCCCGTCCGATGTCTCCGGGACAAAGAAGGCGACTGCTTCCGGGAATGCTGCTGGCCACACGGCCCTCTGGGTCGAGTAGGTCCGGTAAGCCGGACGCTGGGGCCTCCGACGTCTGCTCGGACAGGACTGGTAAGACGCCGGCCCCTTCGTGGGGGGGGCGATGCTCCCCACCAACGCCTGCCAAGTTCGCTCTACATAGTTTTCATCTGGCGAGGATCTGATAAGTCGCCGTAAGGCGGATGTCGCACATCTGACAAACGCACGGTGATAGAGCCTATGTCGGACACTTTGGTCAAGTCCGCCATCCCAGGCTTGCCGCAGCGCTTGCCGCTGCTTACCCAGGTTCCAGCGTCTCCACTGCTAAACCCCGAGGATTTCAGTCCTCCTTCCCCTGGCGATACAAAGGATGTGGATACGCTGATGTCAGGGCTCCTTCCCGTAGGACTGGAACCCCTGACGCTGGCTTATCTGATGCCGGACGACATCCCTTTGCCAGACGCCGTTCCAACGCCAGGCTTGACGCCCGCGGGGCCACCTATACCTGCTCCTCCTGCCAGGCCTCTTCCCAGAGCCTTCTGCTCCGGCAGAGCCCCTGGTTCCCGGGTACTCGACCCTATCTTATCCGGGGCCATCCTACACCGCAGTACCCGACGCTGGTATGCCCGATGCCGCAGTACCCGACACCTCAATTCCCGACGCTGGGCTTCCCGCTGTCGGGTTACGGATACTCGCCCTACGAATATCCTCCTCGGTATCCCCTCCTACTCCTCCACCGCCCCCCAGCCGCCGGTGGATTTGAAGGAGAGACTGGCTGCCTGGTGGGCTGAGGCCATGGCTCAGCTCACCAGGGAGGTGGAGAGCTGTCTCCTGGCGCCAGACCCTGCACAGGATCCCCTGTGCCAGAGGTGAGAGACTCCCTCCCCCTACCCGACACCAGAGGTGAACCCTCAGGCATCAGGGGTGGGGAGGATACGCTTCCCTGAGGTTTGCCCAAGGGATCCATTTCTCCCCCGCCCCCCGCCGTGGAAGGAGTCTTCCTCCTCTTCTTCTTCGGAGACCTCAGAGTCAGACTCGGGGGTGCTCCAATCCTGACAAGCCACGTATTCCAGACTGTCCCAAGCCAAGGATTCCTCCGAAGTCACCGCCAGATGATCCTTCCTTTCTGGAATTACTGAGAAAGATCCAGGAGGTCCACCAGTGGCAATCTTTGGAGTCAGATCCACAGTGGAAGAAGATTGCTGCCCACTTGGATCTGCCCGAAACTGCTCCAGCATTGATTCCACCCTGGATTGAGCCTCACGCCAACCTTGTTTCCACTATTTGGAAATAACCATCCGCATTGGCCCCCCTTCCGAGGAAGGCGGGTCGGCTATACCAGGCTCCGGAGGGTGTGGATTCCTTGAATACACACTTCAAAGCTGACTTGGTCGTGATTAGCACCGCTCATGGCCGGTCGGCGAATCCTAAACATCTCAGCTCATCTCCACCAGACAAGGAATCCCGTCTTCTGGACCAGTACAGGAAGAAGGTGTACACTTCTTCCACACTGGGAATTGGGGCCCTGAACTATGTTGCACATATGGGGGACTACCAGAAGACTATCCTGAGTCAGGTGGAATCCAAATTGGACTCCCTTCCTGAGTCTCAGACCAAACAAGAAGTGGCTGATCTTGTCTGGTCTGCTTGTTCTGCCAGTCGGCACATGCTCCGTGCCACATACGATGCAGTGGACGCTGCAGGTCGGAGCTTGGCTTTCACCATAGGTCTTCGGCGTCCTTCCTGGCTCCGGGTGTCAGGATTGGTCCCTGAAGTGCAATCTGCTATTCTGGATGCGCCCTTCAGGAGTTCTGTGCTGTTTGGTGGAGATGTCAAGGACATCATCACCGACCTGCAAGAGAAGGGCACTGCACTCAAGTCTGTTGACTCTTTGTACAGGCCCCCTCAGGGACAGCATTACTCTTTTCGCAGACGTTCTCATCCTAAAGCGAAACCTCAGGGCAAGTGAGGCCAACAAACGTCGGGCCCCTCCGGCTGCCAAGCACCCCCCCCGCCCAAAAAGCGGCGGGAGCTTCAGCCGCGGCGTTGCCTCACACCTCCTGACTCCGTTCCTCTCCCACAGCTTCTGGATCCCCAAGAGGAACCAGAAGGAGGGAGGTTCTCGTTCCATCTGCCGTGTTGGGAGAGGATTGCATCAGATGCTTAGGTCCTCCAACTTATAGCAGCAGGACACTCAATCGAGTTTTTTCAGTAACCACCCAGAAGACCACCCCCTAAGTCGTCTTACTTCCCGGAACATCTTCCTCTGGTCCTAGAAGAAATTTCCTCCCTTCTCTTGAAGGCAGTGATAGAGCCTGTCCTGACCCACCTTTGGGGGACAGGTTACTGTTCCCATTTCTTCCTAATTCCAAAAAAAAAAACGGGAGACGTGAGGCCTATTTTAGACCTCAGCTCCCTGAACATGTTTGTGGAGTACAAGCGTTTCAGAATGCCCTCCCTACAGGGCCTTCTGCTGCTCCTTCGGCAGGGACAGTGGCTGTGCACTTTGGATATGCAGGATGCCTACCTGCATATCCCCATCCACCCTTCCCACTGCAAATTCCTTCGTTTTTTGTTCCAGGGGGACCACTACCAATTCAAGGCTCTCCCATTTGGTCTTTCCACATCTCCCTGAGTGTTCACCAAATGTCTTTCAGTGGTAGCGTCCCACCTGCATACCCAGAGGGTGCAGGTATTCCCATAACTGGACGACTGGCTCCTGGCGGCCCCTTCCAGAGAGGAACTTCTGCAGTCTCTTTCCCTTACCCTGCAGGTTTTCACCAACCTGGGTATCACCATCAACCAGGCCAGGTCCTATCTGGTCCCTTGCCAAAGACCCCAGTTCATAGGGGCGATCCTGGACACGACCATTGGCAAGGCCTTTCTGCCTCCGGACAGGGTGGACATCCTCCAGGCTCATGCATATATGTTGTCCAGTCGCAGAAGGGTCAGCGCCAGGTCAGTCTTTCATCTTCTCTGGCTCATGGCGGCTGCTATTCCGACAGTCCCTCGTGCTTGGCTCCATATGAGGATCTCTCAATGGATGCTTCGGTCTAGTAGGACCAGACATTGGACGACCTAGACCAGGAAGTTCTGGTCTCCGATCCCATGGTCCGGGACTTGCGATGGTGGATGGTGCAAGAGAACCTTTGCCAGGGAGTTCCCTTTTGCTTCGAACCCCCATCCCAAACATTGACAACAGATGCCTCGGGAGAAGGCTGGGGAGCCCATCTAGGCTGTCAAAGGACTCACGGCTCCTGGTCCAGACTCAAGCAGACTCTTCACGTAAACGGGCTTGAGCTCAGGGCAGTTTTATACGCTCTCCAGGCTCTGAACTCTTGTGTTCTTCCCGGCCATCTAACAGTCCAGACGAACAACATGTGCATAATCTGGTACATCAACAAGCAGGGAGGAACTCGTTCCTACCCTCTGTGCAGGGAAGCAATGAGAGTTTGGAGTTGGGCTGTTCAACACAACCTGCACCTGATGGCAGTTCATGTTCGGGGAGTCGAAAACATGCTGGCGGATCACCTCAGTCGGATGTAGGTGAAAGCACATGAATGGGAACTGGATCAAGAGGTAGTAAACTATGTCTTCCTGCGCTGGGGAACCCCTCAGGTAGACCTGTTTGCATCCCCTCTAAATGCAAAACTTCCCACCTTTTGCTCGCTCGCTCGCTCCAGGGCGAGGCATTTTCTGGTGAGACGCTCTGTCTCTCGACTGGAAGGACAGATTAGTCTGTGCCTTCCCTCCAATTCCCTTAATTCCGATGGTCTTACACAAACTCAGTTCAGAAGGAGCCCGGATGATCCTCATTGCTCTGTTCTGGCCCAGGCAAGTTTGGTTCTCTCTTCTGCAACAGTTTTCAGAGGAACCTCCACCACTTTTTCCTCTGTCACAGCATTTGCTGACCCAGGATCAGGGGACCCTGGTTTATCCAGGTCTCAGATCCCTTCATTTGCATGCGTGGCTCCTGCAGATGTAGCCCAAGCCTGGTTCGGGGTTTCTCCGCTCGTCGCAGATATTCTGGTGGAGGCCAGAAAGACGTCCACTAGGTCCACCTATGCCATGAAATGGAAACGTTTTTCGATCTGGGCATCTTCGAAGGACTACGAGCCTTTCTCTTGCCCTGTCGAGAGAGTCCTGGACTATATGCGTCATCTCTTTGAAGGCCTCAGCCTATCATATCCCTTTTGGAGACAGGTCTTTCGCGCAGTTTGGAAGTCTCTACTAAGACTTTCCTCAGAAGGGTCCTCCATTTAAGACCCTCCATCTGCGTCCCTGCTCCTCCTTGGGATTTGAACTTTGTTCTCGAGAAGCTTGCTCTGCCTCCCTTTGAGCCAGCAGCGTCAGCAGTCTTGAAGTTTCTTTCTCTAAGGCTCTCTTCCTAGTGGCCATTACTTCAGCTTGTTGAATTTCCGAGCTTCAGGCCTTGATGTGTAAAATTCCTTATTTGATTTTCCACAAGGAACGTGTGGCTCTGCGCACCAACCCTAAGTTTCTCCCTAAGGTGGTAGCAGAATCTATGTTGAACCAATCCATTGAGCTACCTGCTTTCTTTACGCAACACTCCAATCAAGGGGAGTATCTCCTGCATACTTTGGATGTTCATAGAATACTGAGCTACTACACCACTTGGACTAAGGATCTCAGGAAATCTGATTAGCTTTTTGTCTCTTTCGCTCACAAAATAGAGGGCAATGCTGTTTCCAAGCAATGCCTATCCAAATGGTTGGCTCATTGTATCACTTTCTGCTACGACAAGTACAACAAGGCCCTGCCGGGTCAGGTCAGAGGTCACTCCACCAGAGGAGTAGCTACCTTGGCAGCTTGTTTCAAGAATGTGTCAGCGGCAGACATCTGCGCAGCCGCAACTTGGACTTCTGTCCATACTTTTATGAAACACCATAGTTGGGACATTGCCTCTCGCCGTAGAGCAGGCTTCGGGTTGGCTGTTCTGCAAGGTCTTCTTTCTTAAGACCCTTACAGCAGGAGGTTTTATTGGTTGGTAGTTTTCCTCCTCCTGAGTGCTTTTCTTTGTTCCAGACTGCTTGGGACTCAGTTCTATATGTAATTACCTACTGCAAGAGCCCTCTCAAAGTTAGATAGTACAGTTACGTAAGAACTTACCGTAACAATTGATCTTCGAGAGAGGCTCTTGCAGTAGGTAATACTTTCCTGCCCTCCATCCCTCTTAGCTTTTCAGCTCTTTTTCTGGGGAGGGAAATATCCGCTTCTCTCTTGTCTTGCCTTTTTGGCCTCTGGCAGTAAAGAACTGGAAGGCGGGCATGGGGGACCACCACTTTATACTGTCGCTTGACGCCGGTCACCTGACATGGGGGCGGTTTCCCACCAGAGACTGCTAGCTGGAATTTTTTCAGTGGGGTCCTGACGCCTGCTGGCTTCAGTCCTATATGTAATTACCTACTGCAAGAGCCTCTCTCGAAGATCTACTGTTATGGTAAGTTCTTATGTAGCTGTACTTTCCTCAACTAGTGGGACACTGAGGTCATGGATCCGGAGAGAGGCCGCCTGGATCAAGTCCTCGGGATGAATGACCCTAAGCCCCTGGTCGTCCTGCTGTTGGCACCTTTCCAGGATGTTACCAAGCTCGCCTGGAAACATTCCTCGTCTGCTTCAGCGGTTCGTAAGAAAGCAGACAGGCTCTACAGAACCCCCAAAAATGAGCCCTTCTTGGGTGAGCAACCTCTGGCCGATTCAATAGTGCTGACTGTGACACACAGTAAAACCAAACAACCCATGAGTTCCCAACCTCCTGACAAGGAGTCCAATAGGCTAGATTAGTTTGGCCACAAGGTCTATTAATCGGCCACCTGCACTATCCGTTCCCTAAATTTTGTAGCACATATGGTCCAATACCAGAAATTCTTATAGAAAAAAGCTCTGGAATTGGCACAGGCCCAAACGGACTCCTCCCAGAATCCAAATTGCTGGACATCCTCCAGTCAGGCCTGGATGTAGGGAAGCATGTCCTCCGCTCATCCTATGGCTCAGCAGACACCGCTTCTGGGGGCTGCTATGGGAGTCTGTCTCTGAAAGTACTCCTGGCTCAGAGTCTCAAGCTTTCACCAGGACCTTCATGAGGCTATCTTGGATGCTCCTTTTCAAGGCTCTGTTCTTTTCAGGGAAGACACCGAAAAGATCATTATGGGCCTCCAGGATTCCGGAAAGGCTGTCTAGTCAGTCTGCGAGATGTTCAAGTCAGAACTGGCTCCTTCTAGACACAAGCTTTTTCGTCACCCAGCGGGCCAACAGTCCAAAGATCAGCAGCCCAGAGGGGCCTTTAAGCATAAGGCTTCCTCTCAGCCTTCAGGGACCTCAGGCCCTAGAACCAACAAGGCCTCCCAGGTCTCCCTGCCTACCCCCGGTGCCTCCGCCTGGCTCCTTGCTTGACCCCCCCCTCCTCCTCCGGCGGAGCTCCTGGAGGAGGCGGTGGGGGTCGATTCTCTCTCTATCTCGAGGGATGGCCCAAGATTATATCAGACGCATGGATACTCCAGTTGGTAGAGAGAGGACATGCTCTGGAGTTTCTGACTTTTACTTGATGAGCATTGCCAATTTTACAGCATGACCCAGAGAAGTTACAGATAGCATGAGCAGCAGTAAACAGGTGAATACCACACAATGGATTTACAAATAATACAAGGGTACCCAAAACATTGTACCATAAGAACATATCAGAGACAAGTCATACAAGTACTAGGAAGGCCAAACACCATACCAGCTGTTTTTCAGAAAGACTGATAAAATGTACTCTGCTCCTTCTGATGAGCCATATTATGCAAATAAGCCTGAGACTGATTTCATTGGTGGTCACAGCTGCCCTTGATAGATTCAGGGCACCCAGATACTTGGGTTCCCTCCCTCCTGATCTGGAATCCGGGAGGTTGGATGTACTGGGCAAACGTACCTATGCCTCTGCCTCTCTGGGCGTGCGTATTGCCAGTTACCAGGCCTATGTGATAAAATACCAGAATACCCTATGGAAGAAGGCTAAGGCTGCTGCACAGGCCTTGCCTGAAGGGTACTGCCAAAGAAGAGTTCATTATCTCCCCCCCCCATACCTTTCATCTTACCCCCTGACCCGCCAAGCATCTCCCCCACACCTTTCACCCTGTTGCCCGCTTGCCTCTGTCCCATCTATTATCCCCCTCCCCGCTTACATTCATACCCATTACTCCTTACATCTGCCATAAAACATGACAAGGTCAACTTCTGGCTGTTTTTACCATTGTTCTGAAATATTACTATATCTGCTTCCACCTTCCTTTTCTCTTCTATTATTTTTCTTCCTTTTATTGTGAATTACCTGTCTAAATTGTCAAGTTCAATGCCGGCTGTCTTCTATAGCCTGATGTATGCATTATTCCACTTTGGCCTTTTCCGCGTCTAACCCACCTTGATGTGTACACCCTCACACTACTAAGTCTCAGCACCTGCTACCATTCCTTTGTCCCAACTTCCTTCCCTACTTTGGTGCCTCCCCCTCCATCCCTCCCCACCTTACTCTCTGAACACGCCCTTACTTCTCACCAGCCCCTACTCCTCTTCTACCTATCGTTGTACTCCCCTATCCCAACGCTACCCTGACAAGGCCCTTCTGGGGCTGCAATGTTGGTACTTCTCACTGTGGTTATTAACTCTTGTTGGTATAGGGATCACTAATGCTTCCAAGCCTTTGTATTGTGCTAGTCAATTGTATATTTTACTTGTAAACAATATATGCCTGTATCCTAAAAAACTGTAAAATTTTGTAATGTCTGTACTGTCTCTTATGACGTGGAACCTTTGTAAAAGAATTCATACTCAAAGGTCGTTTCCGAAAACTCAAGTAAAAAATAAGTCTGTGAATTGTATGTCGTGTGTTGTGACGTGGAACCTTTGTAAAAGAGCTTCTAGCTCAAAGGTATTGTAATCCAAGACTTCAAATAAACAAATGAATAAAAAGAACCCTGGCTGCTGGTGCTGATGTGGATAAACACTTGATCTTCAGGGCATAGGATGTTTCTGATATTTCTGCCAGGGCTGTGGCCTCTGGCATCTGTCTTGAGGCATTACTCGTGGCTTAGGGTAGCATGTTTCGCCGCTGATGTGCAGCAGACCGTTCTTGGTGCCCCATTTAGGGGACAGAAACTGTTTTGCCATGATGTTGAAGAAGCTTTGAAAAACCTTCAATCATCTGGCAAGACTCTGAGATTAGTAAAATCACTGTACCATACCCAAGGTAGAGAAAAGTGTTGGGTAATTTTTGCCAGTCTGCTGTCAGAGGCAACAGTCAGGCCTACAGACAGCAGGGTAGAAGTAGATGTGTGGGAGCCTTGCCAGTCCTCCTCCCAGATGCCCATACAAAAGCACCTAAAAGTGGTGGAGCCAGTGACTCTGTCACTACCCCCTGGCTCAGCATGACTCCTCTTACACTCTCCCCCCAAACCATTACCTCCAGGGGTGGTTGTAGAGAGTCACTGCTCCCTCCATCTGGATCATTGGAGAGCAGTTTCCACAGATGAATGGGTACTGGAGATTTTACAGAAGGGTCATGCTCTAGAGCTTCTGGACAACCCTTCAGACCATCCACCAGTTGTTGAAACATATCTACCAGGACACATGTACCTGTTTTAAAAGGAAGTACAGATCCTGCTTCAAAAATGAGGCATAGAAACTGCGTCTCCCAGACACAAGCACAAAGGTTGTTGTTTTTTCAGATACTTTATTGTCCCCAAGTGGATAGGAGATCTGAGGCCCCTTCCCTTCTCAGTTCTCCCCCCCCGCCCCATATCGACCATAGTCGCCGGACCCTCCACAGAGACACCGCTGTTGCAGTCGACTGCTATGTAGCCTTTTTTGAAATTTCTCTCTGTAGTTCGCTGTCGCATTTTAAGTTATTATCATTGTGTATGTCATCTAAAGAACCTTCTAAGCTCTTTACATACTGCGAATGCGGTGGAAAGATTTTTTTCAGGTGACCTGCACGATGTCTGGGTGTGCTGCTTCAGCATGGCCAATAACGTTAAGGCCTGCAAACTCTGCCTCAAGTTTAACAGAGCTACCCAGCAACGCTGAAAGAATGCTGTGGAAACTCACCTTTTAAAACAGCAGGTAGCCAGGATTGAAAAAGAGCTCCAGGAAAGGAGTTCCACCGCATCGCTGGCCCATTCCTCGAGCTGTCGCTCATCGAGGTTCTGGGACAAAAGCACCAGGCAACATAAGCACAAGGACCAGGAGAGAGAAAGGAGTAAGGAGAAATCCTCCGCCGGTATGTTCTTGGTTGCCCCTATAATCCAGGGTAACCGCTACGGTGGCGTTGACCACATCAGTGACAACGCCACCGGCTGCCCAGACCTCTGATTTCTCCAGGTTGGGCCGGGCTGTGAGTACCACCCGACCTAATATGGCTGGCAAAGGACCGTTGATGTTAGGGACTGCACCTTCCCTGTCAACATCCCAGAGCATGCCTGTAATACAGGTCAGTGCCAACATGCAGGCAGTGCTTTTGTCCTTCGCAGACATGCTACAGCACCCTCTACCTCATCCTACTCCTCCTGCTACAGGAGCAGTATCAACAGGGCACCCCAGGCAAGCCCCACTGTTGGCGCCTCTGTGGTTGACGCACCCCTTGCCTTCTCAGGTGTTGACGACCTCTTCTGTTCCTTCCTTGAGGCCTACAGAAGTCGTCAGCGAGGATTGGGAATATAACCCTGACCTCATGCTACAGGAGGAAAAGGAGGAAGAAGAATATGTGGAGAGCCCTTATGAGAGGTCTAACTCCACTGTATCCACAGGGATTGAGGACTCTGTTGTGTACACTCTGAGGTCCCTCCTCCCGAAGGCCCTTCATTCATCTCCATGATGCAGCAACTCCAGTTTGCCATGGGGTTTGAATCAGTGGAGAAAGATATCACCAAGAGGAATTTGGTGGAATTTTTAGAATTACCCGATTCCCCACCTATTGTGATTCCTCCTCTTATTGCCTGCTGTAGAGGATGCCACCCTGGCTGCATGGCACAGACCTAATATGATTCCTGCCATTCCTAGGAAGGCAATTAAGTTGTATCGGGTCCCCTCTTATAGGAGTTTTTGCAGGCCAACCTGAGGCTGATTTGGTTGTGATAAATGCAGCCCATGATATGTTTGAAGTGCCTAAACAGCTCAGATCTTCCTGGACTAAGTCTCCATCACTCATTCACATGAGTGGGATAGTGCCTGAGGCCTCAGGACCAAGCGGGAGCCTAATATTTTCTGAAGAGTCGGTGCCGAGAGAGGACCACGCATGCTTGGCACCGTGAGACTAGCTCGCGCCTGTGTAGGCTATCTTGGCGTCGACCCTCTCCGCCTCAGTTCCTTTTCTCCTACCGTCGAGTGCGTTTGGATGTCGACGTTGTTCATCAGCTTTTAATATTTTAAGTAGTAAGTTCTTATTTTACGAACAAGAAGAAGATTATGAAGAAGAAGAAATTCTTTCCTGCCATCAACGGAGTCGTCCTTAGATGGTAGTGGTGATGGCAGGAGGACTTCGTTTGAAAGTTTTTATGGCAGAGTGGCTGTGTCTGGTCCATACGCCCTAAGTAATGGGGCGACTATGGACAGTCTTGTGCTTCGAGGCAGTCCTTGAAGCACAAATCTAGCGGTTCGGGGATCCGGCTCCAAGCAACCGAGCTCTTCTTCCACGTTGGGAAGAAGAATCGGTGCCGCTCGAGGTTGCCCGTTGGTATGTCTGCATGAAGAGTGTTCGTCAGGAGGGGCGATGGGCCTGAACCAACTTTCGTGGGTTCCTCTTGGCCCCACTCCTAACGGCTGCATTCTCGACTCCGAGCTCCATCTCTTTCCTCATTAGAGCTCCGGTTGGCAGTTTCACCTCTGGGCCGCTCCTATGGAGCAGGGGGTTTGACTTTCCAGTTCTTCCTGGCTCTGTTCCTGATTTCGGGACCTCCGGACCTCGGAGCCGTTGGACTTGAGCCGGGTCGATTGGATCATGAATGCCGAGGTGCCCTCTTTGTGCCTTTGCCATCGTGTCGACCCCTTGTGCCTACCCCCCTCTCCCCTTTTCCATGCAGGGGCCGACATGGGCATCACCTTTTTCCTTCTCCCCTTCTCAGTATTTCCATTGGCATTTTCCTTCGGCGCCGTGGCTCGGTGCCTTGATCGACGCTGTAACTTGGTCGGCGCCGTGGCTCGGTGCCTTGGTGGGCGCCGTGGCTCGGTGCCTTGGTGGGCGCCGTGGCTCGGTGCCTTGGTGGGCGCCGTGGCTCGCTGCCTTGGTGGGCGCCGTCCCTCGGTGCCTTGTTCGGCGCCGTCCCTCTGTGCCTTGGTCGGCGCTGTGCCTCAGTGCCTTTGATCGGGCGCCATACCTCGGTTGGCTCGGTGCCTTGGTCGGCGCCGTGCCTCAGAGCTGTGGCTCGGTGCCTTGGTCAGTGCCGAGCCTCGTAGCATTGGTCGGCGCCATACCTTCGTGGCACTGTGGCTCGGTGCCTTGGTCAGCGCCGTGCTTTACTCGACGCTGTGGGTTGGTGCCAGCGCTCTGTGCGGTGCCATGGGTGCTGTTGTTGCTGCCGCTGGTTGGCAGCGCCATCAGTGGTGTGCGGGCATCTGGGTGGCGCTGTGCACCCGCGAATGGCACCGGGCACCTGCGGGTGCCATAGGTGCCAGGGATGCAATGGGTGGTGCCGGGAGCATCTGTGGGTGGCGCAGTGAGTGCCCTTTGATGCCATGGGTGTCATTGGTGCCCTCAGGTGCCATTCTTGCCATGGCTGTCATGTGTGCCATGGTGCCATGGGTGTCGGGGAGTGTCCTTGGGTACCATTGCTACATGGGTGCCGGGGATGCCTGTGGATACTGCCGCGGCTCCCCTCTGGTATCACCCAGGTTGGCATAGACACTGCTTGGTGCCCTCTTGTGCCATGAGTGGTGCTGGTGCCACATGGGTGCTAGTGGATGTTGTATGGCAGAATTAGTGACACATTTATCCTTTTCAGACTTCTTTTCCACAGAACTTGTGGCGGGATGTTTATCGCAGAATGAACGCCTGTTCTGCGGATTATTTTTTCCACACATCTTAGTGAGTGGTGGTCTATGTGGGATCTTGTGTCATCCAGCGGTTTTCTGCTGATGGTACTCTGCTGTACTGCTCTGCCAGCGGAATCTCATTCTGCTCAGCACTTTCTCTGCTCCCTACGTGGTACCAAGCTCCTCGACATCCTTCCTGATGGCAGAGTCTCTAGTGGCTCTGATCTAGATCTCTCTTGGAGGCCCTCCTGGGGTAGAAGTGCATCTAGATGGGTCTTTCCCTGTCCTTCTGGTCAGTAATACAGCAGACGACTCATTTTATATACTGAAGGGCACGTTCTCTTTATCATCAGAGTGTGTGGTGGAAAATCTTTTCAGTAGTTCCTCAGTAATGTGGTCCATTATAGTATTTCACACTGCGTCCGTGGACCATACACTTCTACATCTGGACTTTTTCAATTGTCAAGGCAGTTACACTCTGTAGAACATTTTAACTTAATGGTCGGGAGCCGCTCTGACTCTTCCGCTCCTTTGTTAGGGGTATATAGCCCCCTTGTGATATTGCCTCTTTCGTGGCTTCTTTGGCACAGGTGGTTAACATCTCTCCAACTGTGATTATTAGTCCGGTAATGATTTCAGTATGGACGCTCAGGCTCCTTCTGCACTCAGATGGAGAACATCTTCGTGTTTTTGTATCAAGACAATCCTTGCAAATAGCAGCCTGAAAGCCTTGTTAGGCTCGGACTAAAAATAAAAAATATATTGTGTGTGTGTGTGTGTGTATGTGTGTGTGTGTGTGTGTGTGTATATATATATATATATATATATATGTATAAATATAATATTTATCACAGCACAGGGCCTGCGAAGTACCCAATACCCCCTTTTTTGGATCTGGTCAGGTTCACGCCTCACCCTGTGGCTTTCGTCTCAGAGTCGGTAAAAGTACCCAATTTCTTCTTCCCCTAGGGGGAGTCCGATCTGGTGGCGGTATGGGTCATCTCTTTCTCTAAGAGAGATTTCTCTCATTCAGAGACATTTCCTAGACCTAGGCGACTGCCCAGTCTGTTAATTCCCCTTTCTTTTTATCAGGCTTTCTTCTTTTGAGCAGAGCCTTGCAGCAGCAGAAGCGACTCTCCACCGAGTCGGAACTCAGGTTCCTACTTCCCTGCTTGCTTAATTTAACAGGCGATTTTCTCCCTCTTGACAGAAGGTCAAGTAGGTCCTTTTTCTGAGGTAGCTTCTCAAATATTCACACCTTCGGTTCTTGCGCACTGGTCCATGCCAGTGTCTCACGAAGCTATCCTTTTCAAGTGCGGGATGGAGTTGTGTGTTTTTCAGCAAACAAACTAGGATCCTTTCCTACTCCCTTCAGCGAAACCAGAGTGAGTAGTGCCTCACCGCGTTATCACTGCCTTTTTCAGCACTTCAACAAATGGGTTAGCCCTAACTTGGTCCTGCTGTGTCCCTCCTCGACGCACATCTGCCCCTATTCGCCTTAGAAATCCAGCCCCTGTTTTTTTCTGTTGGAATGTTTTCTTCCACAGTGGACACGTCCACCTGTACACTTTTTCCTTTCTTCCCTGAGTTCGGAGACTGCTGCTACAATTGTACACACAGGGGCAGGATGATTCCTTCTGGAATATGCAGTGGGTAGGATCTGGTTCTACTAGACCACCACGAGTGGCTTCTAAGCCGTGCTTGGCCTTCCATCAGGAAGATTCCAGTGACTAAGTGGAGACCATTCTCCTTGATGGGCTAACCCCACCTGGACCCCCTTGCTCACCAGGTACAGGGTTCAAGTGCTCTTGGACCCAGGGTTCAAGTGCTCTTGGACCCGTTGTTTACAGGTCAGCCATACTTGATAGTGGGGGTTTCCATCTGCACTTTCCGATCTACCCTGAACCAGTAGACTTAACTATGAGGCCAGGTTCTTGCCGCTCTCCTAGAGTGGTTGTGGCTTCCTGGCAGACTTTCATTTTGTGTCCATTGCAGTCGTCTGCAAAGTGGCGAGTTACAACTCGAGCACTTATCTTGTAGGCACGATGTTCTAGATGCTCTTACAAGATGGCTCTTTTTTATTAGCAGGACAGTCCTTGGCTGTCCTTTCTGAGTGAACCCTATTTTCTACCACCCTACTCAGGGTTGTTGGTTTTAGCTCGGTACTCTCCCACTAGTGTGAATGAGTGATGGAGACTTAGTCCAGGAAGATATGGAAATTACTTATTTGCCGTAATTATTGATCTTCTTGGACAGTCTCCATCACTCATTCACACGCCCACACACCATCCCCTGGGTTCACTCGTTTTCTTTCCTGGTCTTCACAGTCCTATGGTTCAGACTGTGAGGACATTATTCTTTGACCTTTCTTGTAAAGCCCATCTGGGCCCTCTCAGGCCCAGAAACTCAGGATGAGTTATTCTCATTAGTTACGCTGCACCTCCTCGGTTGAAAAGGTACTGAGGCGGTTGGAGGGTTGACGCCAAGATAGCCTACACAGGCGCGAGCTAGTCTTGCGGTGCCACGCATGCTTGGTCCTAGCGTCTCTGGCACTATCCCACTCGTGTGAGTGAGTGATGGAGACTGTCCAAGAAGATGAGTAATTACAGTAAGTACATAATTTCCATTTCTCTCCCTCCTGAGAGGGAATTCATGAGTTTAAATGTCCTGAGGGAAAGGACCTTTGTATCTGCTACCTTGGGCCTAAGAATTGCAAACTACTAGGCCCATATGGTAAAATACTAAAATACTCTCTGGAGGGATGGCCAAAGCTGCGGCCCAAGCCCTGCCAGAAGGTACTCCCAAGCAGAAGCTGTTCAGAGGCCCTCCAGGCAGGGCAGATGTGGATAAGCATCTGTTAAGGTCTACTTATAACATTTCTGATGCTTCTACTAGATCAGCAGCTTCTGGTGTCTGCGTAAGGATACACTCTTGGTTGAGGGTGGCAGGATTTGCTAACGATGTGCAGCAGTCCATTTTAAATGCCTCATTCAGAGGACACAAGCTGTTCAAAGCAGACATTCAGGATATTATCTCAGACCTACAGTCTTTGGGCAGGACTTTAAAATCAGCACACTCCCTGTGCCATACACAGCCAAGAAGTAAGCAGAGGGTGCCCTTTCGTCCATCCAGTAATAGACACCACACCGTTCAGGAGCCAGACATCAAAGGAAAGACAGAGGAGATCAGCTCTGCCTGCCCGATGACCCAACCCAGGTGCTCATTAAAAAGGCCCTAGAGGTGGAAGTGCAACTGCAGCTGCAGGATTGTCATATGCATGATTCATTCCTAGTCCCCCAACCACCAGTACTTTCAGAGGTGGTAGTATGGGGTCGCCTCTCCCTCCACCTGGGCCAGTGGAGGAAGGTTGCATCAGATGCTTGGATCTTGCAGATAATAGAACAGGGCTATGCTAAAGAACTTTTGGAGCTACCTCCAGACCATCCACCAGCCTCGTCCACCTATGCTCCAGAACACAAACCGGTGCTGCTAGAGGAAATATATACCCTAAGGCGAAAGAGGGCTACATAGAGCCAGTTCCCTATTCTATTCTAACTACTTCCTAGTCCCCAAATGCACATGGGACCTAAGGCACATTCTAGATTTAAGAAATCTGAACCCCTTTATTCAGGACAAGAAGTTCAGAGTGGTCACTCTACAGGGCCTGTTGCCACTACTGCGGCAAGGGGACTGGATATGTTCCCTAGATGTTTACTGGCATATCAAAATCTGTACCCCTCACAAGAAGTACCTCAGGTTTTTCTTCCAGGGAGAACATTACCAATGCAAGGTGTTGCCCTTTGGCATATCATCTGCGTCACAGGTCTTTACCAAATGTTTAGCAGTAGGGGCAGCAGCCCTCAGGGAGAGAGGGACTGTATGTATTCCCCTATCTGGACGACTGACTGCTCAAAGCTCAGTCCAAAGAGCAGCTTTACCAGATTCTAGCACACAGTAGGCAGTTGTTCAGTGCCCTAGGAAGCATGGTCAGTGTGTTGAAATCAGTCCTGACCCCTTGTCAGTGCCTGCAGTACATAGGGGCAGTCCTGGACACAGCCCAAGGCTTTGCCTTCCTGCCTCAGGACAGGGCCAAACACTTGATTGCACAGGCCCAGATGGTATACTGTGACATGTATGCCACAGCCGGGACAGTTCTGAGACTATTGGGCTTCATGGCAGCTTGCCATTGTTACTGTACCACTGGCTAGACTGGTTATGCGGATTCCCCAGTGGACAATGAGTCCAATAGGACCATCGGACTGACGCTTTAGAACAGATGGTTCTAGTAACATCTTCTGTCTGGAAGGTGCTCCAGTGGTGGATGGAACCCAACCATTTGCTGATGGAGGTCCTTTCCTGATCCCCTTCCCTCATGAGATCCTTATGACAGATGCCTTGGGGATGGGTTGGGGGGCTCATTTGGGGTCTCATCAGACACAGGGCACATGGACAATGGTGGAGAGTATCATCCACAGAAATGAGGGCTGTTCTGTATGGTCTACAAGCCCTCCAGACTCATTTGTGCCTGGGACGTCTTCTTGTGCAAACAAACATCATCGTGGTGCACTACATAAACGAGCAAGGGGGAACTCCTACCACCTATGCAGGGATGTGAAGAAGGTTTGATATTGGACTCTGGAATATGGCCTAGAACTATCGGCAGTTCGTGTCCGAAAGGTCTTGGCAGACAGGCTAAACAGGTCACAGTCCAGAATGCACGAGTGGGAACTGCTGACTTCAGTGGCCATCCAGAGTTGGACCTTTTTGAGTCTCCACACAGTGCAAAACTGCCACTTTTCTGCTCGCTTGTTCCAGGGCCTGGAGTTTTCTGGTGAGACATGTTGTCCTTCTCTTGGAAGGGGAGATTCCTTTATGCCTTTCCTTCCTTCTCTGTAATCCAGAGGGTGTTAATCATGTTCCAAATGGAAGGAACCACTCTAATACTCATTGCTTCCCTTTGGCCTCGTCATATCTGGTTCCCCTTACTGCAGCAGTCAGCAGTGGAACCACCAGTACCTCTGGCCCTGTGCATGGGCTTGCTGTCCCAGGAACAGGGAACCCTGGTCCATCTGGACCAGATGTCACTCTGTCTCCATGCATGGCTCATGAAGACATAGCTGTTGCTAGGTTTGTGGTGTCTCAAAAGGTGGCGGATGTTCCGGTAGCTGCCAGAAAACCTTCTACCAGAGCCAACTATTCCATGAAGTGGAAGCGGTTTGCTTTATGGACCGCTTCTCATCAATTGGATCCTTTTACATGTTTGGTAAACTAGGTTCTGGAGTATTTGCTGTCCTTGTCAGGTTCAGGATTGCAATACTCTTTTATTAAAGTGCACTTGGCTACTGTTTCAGCCTTCCACATGCCTATTGATGATCATATGGTGGTTCAGCTGAAGGCGGCCCGTATGTTTTTTGAGAGGCATTCTGCACTTGAAGTCTCTTATCTACAATCCAGTCCTGGCTTGGCACCCGAATTTTATTTTAGAAAAGCTTAGTTTGGCTCTTTCTGAGCCAGCTGCAACTTGAGGCCTATGCTTTCTGTCCTGGAAAGCGTTATTTATAGTTGCTATTACTTCTGCTCAAAGAAGGTCAGCGCTTCAGGCTCTAATGTGGGAGCCTCCTTAATCTGATTTTTCACAAAGACAGGGTAGGGTGTCTTTGTGTACCAGTCCTAAGTTTCTACCAAAGGTAGTGTCTGAGTTTACTTTGAATCACACCATCCACCTGCCCATTTATTTTCCTGAGCATGCCAATCCAGGGGAAGCATTGTTCCATACTCTAGATGTACACAGAATACTCCTGCACTATATACAGCGTATGAGGTACTGCAGGAAGTCCTCGCAGCTTTTTGTTTCATTCACCCCGGGGAAAAAGGGCGCTCCTGTTTCTAAACAGTACCTGTCCAGATGGTTGGCTGACTGTATTGCTTTCTTTTACAGGAAGTACAGTAAGAAACTTCATGTGGTTGTTTGTAGCCATTCAGCTAGAGTCATGGCCACTTTTCATACCCATTTAGCGAGAGTCATGGCCACTTCTGTTGCTGTTTCAAAAAACGGTGTCTGCTGCTGAGATCTGTGCAGGTGCCACTTGGAGTGCTGTCCACACCTTTGCTAAACATTACAGTCTGAGTAAAAGAGCAAGCTTTGGCCTGTCGGTACTTCTGCATCTACTTTCTTAGGCTTGTAGGCCCCAGCCACCCAGACTATCTCCCTGTCAGTATTGCTTGGTACTCATTCAATAGGTGTGGCCTGATGAAAGAGATATCTTCGAAGAAAATAGAACAGATATGTACTCACCATAACAGTAGATCTTCAAGAGAATCTCTTTCATCGGGCCATGCTGTCCCACCCTCTGTCCCCTTCAGACATGAGCTTTTTAACTCTTGTCTCTTTCTCCCTTTTCCTTCCTGGTTTGAACTGGGGCCTCTCGCCCGATCCCACTCACCTGGTTTTTAGTGTGTTAAAAAAAAGACTGGGGGGGGGGAGGAGTAAGAAACAAAAAAAGCAACTTTTTTGTAATGTTTACCCCCTTCTTTCCCCCTTCTCATTCTAGGAGGTTTTTGGTTAACCCCTAAGGCTGCTGTGATCTCGGTCTCTACCTTGCCTCTGCCAGCTGGCATCGTAGCCTCAAATCAAGATGCAGCCCCCACCTCCAGTGCTTGTAGGGGTGGACACCAGGGGGTTATATATTTTGTTATTATTTCCACCTGTTAAAAGCTGCATGCAGAGCCAGCCTGGTGGTGCTGAGGGTTGAGTCGCTGGACGCCACACCTTGCGCTATGCTGGCGACCTGGGTTTGGGAGCGAGCTTAGGCACCGAGGGTCGGCAGGGGAAGGAGAGGATTGAGTGTCTGATGGACTGCTCTCCTCTCCCGGGGAGAGGGCAGTGGGATGTCCAGCATCTCAGCGACCCCCAATGGAGATTGGGGGCACTGCAGGATGCGGACTACAAATGTGGGCAAGCGTTGCAGACGCCGTCAGGGTTGCCATACGTCATTGCACGCCACGCTTGGGGGGGGGTGGGGGAGCTCACCAGAACAAGGAAACACCCAGCTCTGCGGGGTAGGCGATGGCACCTGACCCCCGTACCCACCGCCAGATCCTACCCACCCGGCCTTCCAGTTCCTCCACCCGGAACCTCACCTGCAGCTTGGCCAGTCTGTAAGAGTGCCCAAAGAGGAGGGTGGCCCCACCTCGGAGGGGTTAAGCTGGGGTTACTGGCTGCGGGGGGGGGGGAGAGGAGGCTCGGGATGGGGGGACCTCAGGCAGGCAGAATCAGGCCAGGATGCCTGAGAGGCCCCACAGTCTGCGACTGGAGGGAAAAAGAAGTTGGGGGAAAAAAAAAGGCTGTGTGCTGTCCCACACCTTGGTGTTGGGTCTCTTCTCTCTGTTCACTCTCTCTTCGAGTGGCAAGACAGTAGCAGCAGTGCTCTGGGCCTGCTTCAGTCTCTCTTTTGATTTTGTTTAATCCTTGGTCCTTGTTCTCTCTGAGTATAAGGCCCTTTCTAAATTGGCTTCTGACATCCTGCCTGTGCTTCTGCCATCCCACCCTATGGAGACTCCCTCAGGTCTCTTCAAGGACAGCCAGAGCTAGTTGCCCAGACTGCTGCCATACCTCTACCTTCCTGTCCAGGTGGCCAGATGCCTGTGGCTCTTGCACTCATTACCCTGTGCCATTTAGGCCCATCCCTTAGTTTCTCAAAGTTGGTAGTCGGGTTTTATTATTTTTTGTAATTTTATACCCTGTATCGCTTTCTTATCCCTTTGGGATAGCAGTCTGTAGCATAGCACTCTCTCTCTTTTTTCCCTCTCCCACTAGTTTCTCTCCTGGCTAACAGAACTGATGAAAGTAGGGGGCCAGTGTTGGTTACTTGCCAACCCATGAGCACAGTGTCACAGTCGGTCCCCTAGGCCGCAAAAGACTCTGCTTCTGCTGGGTCTTGGTGCCCTGGCTTAGACCCATAAGAGTGAGTGAATGGTGGAGATATTCTGTAAGATAAACAAATGTAGTAAAGACATAATTTTAATTTCTCTACCCTGAGTTCACACAGGTTTTTTTGATCAGCCTCCCATGTGGGACAGAATTGAAGGCTTTACTAATGTCCAGGTACATCTGCTACCTGACCATTGTCTGCTGCCTTAATGTCCGAGTCAGAAAAATTTATCTTACCTAGTGTTCTAAAGACCCTTTGCCTCCAGGTACTGCGCCAGCATCTCTTTTACTTTGGTGTCCGGTAACTTCTCCACTGTAGATGTCAGACTGACCAGTCAGCAGTTTCCTGGTTCATCCCTGCTTCTGCTCTGTGGCAGGGAGGAGAGCTAGTCCTATAAGATGATGGGCCTACAGGACATTACATAAATAATAGCTGATTTACAGGGCAGGCTGGATAGACTACAAGTCTTTGTCTGCCAACATTTCTGTGCATCTGTGTCCTTCAGCAACAGTTCTTAAATGCAGAGCATGGTCTCACAAATGCACTGGTGCCAGCACTAGAGATGTGCAAAGTTGGGACGCTCTACTCCGCAGATTAATTTGGGGATTTCCCTCATTTTGTGGAGTTAATCCGCAGTGCAAAGTCCAGCATCGCGAAAAACTGATAACTATGCCAAATGCAGAGTTTAACTCTACTGGCAGAGTTTGGCACAGGAGACGTTGTTCAAAGTAAAACTGTCCTTGGTGTCTAGTGGTCCCCCCTTCCCCACTGATCACTGGCCCAACGTAAAAAAGACAATTTTCCTGGTGTCTAGTGGTCCTCCGTCAATCACTTTCCTTTGTGTCTAGTGGTCCACCACACCCCACCTGCACCCATGCCCAATTTTGACAGTGATTCCCTGGTGTCCAGTGGTCCTGCACCCATGCGCAATCTTGACATAATGATTCCCTGGTGTCCAGTGGTCCCTCCCCCCACCTGATCACCTGCCCAACATAATTGTACACTTTCCCTGGTGTCCAGTAGTCCCCCCAATCATGATTCCCTGTAGTAGTTAATTCCCTGGTGTCTAGCGGACCCCCCTTCCTATCCCTGATCCTCTGTAATAAAAAAAAAAAAAGTAAATTCCCTGATGTCTAGCCAACCCCCCGCCCCACTCCAGCAGGTATTGCCCCACCACCCCACCCTGAACAGGTGACTGGCATGCCCTCCGCTCTCCAGCACAGCCAGACACTGACTGAACTGTCAGTGAATGAGCGTGTACTTGTACAAGTATGTGCTCATTCACTGACAGCTCAGTTGGGGGCTGGCCGTGGTAGAGACGAGAGCGGAGGGCTGTGCTGGTCACTGGCTTGGGGTCGGAAATGTTGTGGTGGACTCCAGGTTCACTACGCTGCTTCTACAACAAACTTTGGCCATGTAGTTCTGTGTGCCATGCTTTTACACCTTGGAATCACGACTTTCAATTATGGGGCCTGTACCTCTCTCTGGCCTCCTCCCCTCGTCAGGAGCACTTACAATTATCGGGTCGTGTAGCCCTCCCTGGTCTACTTTTCACATCAGCAGTACTACTTTTTATTACTGGTCTCTGTATTTATCTGTTGCCTCCTTTCTCAGTCAGGAGCACTACATTTTCAGATACCAATCGTGAACACCAGTGCCTTACTGCTGGGAGCCCTAAACCCCATAACAATCAAAAGGACCAACTATAACATTGTTTTAAAAAGCATGAATACATTGCTAAGTACAACATTGTAGTACCAGTAATAGTCCTGTTGTGTGTTTTTGTTGGGGGGTAGTACATAACCATGCCCTAAAGAGGTCCTAGAATATGTTAAAAAAGTTACTTACTAACATTATGCATGACAAACATGCATTGGCCTAACTTCAGATAAACAATTTATTTCTACTTGTGAGGGGTTGGGAATTCCATAACTGGCCATGCAAAAGTTGTGATCCCAACTCAGCACTTACGGAAATAAATTGTACAGTATAGTAGAAATTAGGCCATTGTATATCCCTTATAAATACCATACTAGTGATAATTACATTGGATCAATAAATAATACACAGTGAGTTATAGCCTGAAACTGGTTGGTGGGAAGTATAGAAGAGACCTGAGAAAGCATTACTTCATGGAAAGGGTGGTGATGCCTTGGATTGCGCTACCTGAGGAGTTGGTATAAAGGGAATCAGTGGGAGGTTTTAAGAAGGAATGGGGATAGATACATGGGTAGGGTACGGGTAGGGAGGGTAGACTCCATGGGAACTCGGAATGGAAATCAGTGGAGGGATGGAAGGGAGAGGGGATGGGGGGCAGCAGCCGTTATCAAGCTGTGAGCTGCATCTCGAGCAGATGCAATAGACCTCATGGCCTAATCTGCTGGCATGTTCGTATTTGTCAAACTGTTAGAATACAAAAATGTTTTCACTTAGAACACTTACTGTTTCCACTCGAGTCCACCACAGTGAAAAGAAAGGCAGTTTTAAACTAAAACATGGTTAACCCCTTACGAAAACAGTATGAATAGTGTGTTATTTAACATACAGAAAGTGCTACAGTGGAATAACATTTCGTCCATGAGTTCAACACCTTCATGAAACTTGTGGCTTTGCCATTCGAGAGTTATGACTTATTGGTCTTAGCAGTCACTTGTGGAGATAGATGCATTATTCCACTACAACCCATTATGTATTTCTGATAGGTAGATTCTGATGGATAGCAGACAGACTGATGGATGTCAAAAGACGTTACTGGCTCATTTAGATTGCATAAACAAAATGTCAGAGAAGATGAAAATTGCATTGTAAGATAATTTTTTTATTCTGTCTTTTACAGCTTAGTCCCTTTGTGTATAGTGAATTTGCCAGGGAGAGAAACCTCCATGTCTCATTACTTGATCGGCTGTATGAGCACTACCCTGCCGAGTTTCCATGTAGGATCCTACTGTGTGAGAACTATCGCTCCCATGAAGCAATCATCAAGTAGGTGTGAGCTTCTTCACTTTGTCACACTTAAGTGTGAATCAGTTTGAAGGTGAAAAGTAATTTCAGGATCCCATTTACAAAATATGATTAAACAGCAGCTCATTTCAACTTGAATGATCACCTGACGGAAACTCTAACACAAAAAAAAAGTGAAGACTTGATAATTAAATGTAGCAAATTAAGGTTGGTCAATGTATTCATGCTGCTGCTTTTGTTGTTAAAACATGTATCTTTTTAAATGAAGCCATCTGATGGAATTGTTTCTGTCTGCATTGTTCTGGTATTTTTTGTCTGCACATTCATTGTATTCTTGCACAGGGCTTCTGCTTCTCTGCAGCACTTTAGTCCTAATTTCTGCGGCTGGGCAACTATCAAAATTTACTAGTTTCTGCTGCATAAATTGTTCACTTGTGGCAGAATGCAATTCGGCTGTTGGCTATGCTATCATGTAAAGTCATTATGTTTATTGAAATTTATAACACAGATGAGACACAACTATGTACAAAGATAAAAGAAAATAGAGTGACCAGCGATAGACATTTCCATATAGCGTTTACATCCAGTTAATAATATAACGAATAAATAAAGAATAATGGCTGGGTAAGGGGTTATAGCATGAATTTTACACACACCTGAGATGTGGGATGCCACATAAACTCCATGAGTGAAGCTCTCACCTTGCCACCCCGTCACCCACACCTCCGGTGCTGACCTCTGTCTCTAGGGCCTACCCTCAGTTGCAGGGGCAGGTGTTACTGGTCACAGGCATCTCTTCAAACCCGATTTTCCCCCAGCCATCGCCAGCAGAGTCCTGTTCTCCAACACCGGTTTCTTCTCAAACAGTGGTGCATTCAGCCCCGGCATCGCTCAGGCTGATGCCCCCTGGACTGACCCCTATACTCCTGCAACCAGTGAGCCCGGTGCCGGCCCTACCCCCGACGCCAGTGGGGCCTTCACCAGATCTCCCTCTGCCTACGTCAGAGGGAACTACACCCAGCCTCCCGCTACCGCAACCTGTGGGACCGATGCCTGTGCCTCTGCACACACCTGCTGGACTACAGCCTGAGTAGCCACTGCCATTGCCCCTGGGTCTAGTGCCAGCTTACCTGTATTTGGCTCCCGCAGGGTTGACACCTGTTACCTGTATCCTGCGTTAGTTGGGCCCCAGCCACTATTAACTTATTCTGTGCCAGGGGGCCCGGCACCAGTGCCTGTGGATTACCATGGCCTGATCTTGGCGCTCTAGGTATTCATGCAGCCCCAGGCTCCTCAGCCGAGCCTGCTTCAGTCATTTCACCCACAGGGGCCTCCAAGGGGCAACATGTCACTGGTCCCAGCTCGTCCGCCTTCCAGCGTGCCCCCTTCACATACTGGACACTGGTACCCTCATTCGCCTGACTGACTCTTCCCCAGGCGACAGTGGACTGGAAGAGACTACCTCTGCTGACGAAGACCACTCCGAATCCTCCTCACTAGAAGGGGCCTACTCGGGATGATGGCAAACCCATTACCGTCCCAAAGTTTCCGTCGGATGATCCCACCTTCATAGATATAATGCAGCATATCCAGACCATGATAGGATGGGAGACTGAGGAGCAGGACCTGGAGGGTTTATCTTCATCAGCATGGTGGTCCCCCCAATGGTGGAGCTGTATGATGACATCACTAGTGCCGCTTGACTTTACCTACATACAGTCCCTGCGGTGCCCAAAAAGGCACACAGATTATACCACCCTCCAGCTGGTATGTCCTTCAGGGAGCATCCAAAGGCAGGCTCAGTGGTCATCAATGCAGCTCATGACCGTACCAAGCGTCCGAAACACCTCAGTGCCCTCACTCTGGACCAGGAGTCGAGACAGCTGGGCAAGTGTGCCTTTGCCTCAGCAACTCTTGCCATCAGGGTCCTTAACCGCCTGGCTCACATGATGCAATACCAAAATTTGTTGTGGGACCAGGTTCAGGAGGTGGTAGAGGCAATGTCTGATGACACCCCCAGACAGCAGACTCTGCAGGCCCTGAAGACCAGGTCAGATGTCGGTACCCACGTCCTCCAGACAGCATACAATGCTGTGGACGCCTCTGGATGAGCATTGACCTGCAGTGCCTTGACTGGCTGAGGGTCTCAGGCTTTGCCCCCGATGTAGAGTCCGGTATTCTGGACGCCCCCTTTCGCAGGTCTAAACTGTTCGGGGATGACATCCAGGACATTATCTACGAGCTTCAAAACTCGGGGTGGGTGTTGAAGTTAGTCCATTTGATGTACCACATCCAGCCGAAACCATTAAAGATGGGGCGGCCCCCTATGCGACGGTACCCGTGCGGCCACAAGTACTCTGTCACCGACCAACCTGACCGTTGCGTTGCTTGTCTTGGCCTGCTTCACGACATGGATTTGTGCGACGCCTGCTTCTCCATGGACCGTCGTGTCATCGAGCAATGCGTGTGGAAAGTTGGACGAGCTCCGCCGACTTTCGGGGGACGGGCGCGCACTTGCCGGGCCAAGCCGCGGTCTCTCGGCCTTTCTTCCGGTCCTCCCCGGTTCTGTACGGACTGTGGAGGAGGGGCTTGCCCTGGTAGCCTCGGCCATTGCAGAAGCTCCTTCCGCGGTGTGCAGGAGGCCCAGTCCATCCACTCTGGGGTGGGGGTGGGCGTGGAGGCACTGCATTGGCATTCGCCTGTTTGGGGTGAAGGCCCCCCCGTGTCATCTCCTCAATGCCGTCCATCGGTGCAGTCTTGGGCCGTGGGCCCTGATGGCGCTGTGGTTGGTGCTGGTCCATCGCTCAGCACTGTCTCCGCTATCAGCGCCGTTTGCGGTGCTGATGGTGCTGACGGCGCCGTGGGAGGTTCAACAGCGCCATCCTCAACTGTTTCTCGAGGCTGAGCATAGCGCTGTGTCTAGCTCTGGTGGGTGCTGTCGGTGACGTCCTTGACCTTGGCACCATGTGCGATGCCGTGGGTTGGGACGGTGCTGTGGCAGGCACTGGCTCCGATGCTGCTGCCACCCTTGGCGTCGTGTCTTCCTCACGCACTGTTCGCGGTGCGGTTGGGGGCTTTGGCGCCGACTCTGGTGCAGTCACCCGGACTGGTACCCCCTTCGGTTGGGATGGCAGTGGGCGTCTGCGTACTGTCTGGCATCGGATTTCGGTCTCCACCTCCTCAGAAGCGGACTCTGAGTCATACAAGCTGTCTGACTTTTTGGAGTTGGCCGCTCACGTGGACACGCTGGTAGTTTCTCGACTGACCGGAACCGCCCCCAGGAGCGGACAGTTGTCCCCGAGTCCTGGGTCGGGGTGCTGACCAGCAGGCAGTGGTGCAGGCCACTATTGCTCTGCAGTCTGGCCTCGGAGGGTTTTATGATCCCTCAGTGATGGTACCCCCCCCAGGTGGTGTGCCTGGATCGCCAAACTTTAGGGCCGATCGGAGCACCTACAGGAAGGGAGGGTGCTACTCCCTGGGTAGACCCTTCGGAGACTGACCAGAGTTGTCAGCTGCCTAGGCTGGCGTTTGCGAGGAGGAGGGCTCTATCAGACTCCGAGGGGTCGAGGGGTAGGGATTCAACATGGCGACCCTTTTCTGGGACACACCCGGGTTTGGGAAAGAATCGTAGTGCGGACCTCCGTCCTTCCTTCTCGGTCTCCTCTAGAGGGTCCTGTTCTTTGGAGGTAGGGGACCATCCTTTTTGAGTTCCATGGCCCTGGTCGCCTCACAGGAAGGAATCTTCAGGGCACAGCCTAGGCAGCTCCAGTATGGTTGATCAGCTGTCGGCTGTTGAGATTTCTGGAGCTCCCTCTTCCCTTGGGGCTCTAGGTGCGCTCTTTTGCCCAGACAGAGGACAGTCAATTCCTGTTGTCGGCTCTGCCCCGGCCCCACTCCTCTGGCACCTTCTCCTGCTTTCCCAGGCATTCTTGGCCATAGTGGACTTCTGTCCTGGGAGCAATTCAGGGCTGTGGCTGGTCATTTCCCTTCATATGTCAGGGCCGTGGACAGGCAGGTGTTCCAGCCTCCCCCGAGCAACCAGCCACTGAATCTACGAGGTCCTTCGCTTTCTCATCCTCCTCTTCGGGAAGAGAGGAGCCCTCTGTCCACATCTCCCAAGCTGCTGATCTCACAGAGTATCAGCCTTTCCTCATGAGGATGTTGGAGGACCTGCATATCACCCCACCCACTCAGCACAATCCGGAGCATTTGACGTGTGCCTTCCTAGGCGATTTCAGTGCGGACACCCTTGTGGTGCCCCCCTGGCCTGCACCTTCTGGGAGGTATCATTGCGTTTCTGGCAAAGACCCTTTTCCAGAGTCGCAGCCCCTGAGGATCTGCCCCAGAGGTATTGTGTCCCTCCCGAGTCCTCGGGTAGTTTGCCTCATCCTCAGTCAGGACTGATGCAGCTGGACACTTCCGGTGGGCTTTGCGCCCTCCACTGTGACCGACCCCAGATTCCATGGATTTTGACTTCTGGAGGGAAGGAGGACTTTCTACTCGGCACAGTTGCTTCTTTCAATATCTGCACATCAGGCCCACTACGCTACCTATGATAGGTTCCTGTGGTCCAGGGTAGGTCAACTCTTAGCCTCTATGCTTGATACGGAGGTAACCAGACAAGCCATTGCACTCTCTGCACGTGGCCTGGAGCTAGCAAGGCACCAAGTGAGAGCATCTTACGACGCCAACGAGGTAGCTTCCAGGGTCGTAGGGACAGCGATCTGCAGTAGGCGGACGGCATGGCTGCTCTCCCGGGTTGTTACCCTTGGCCCAGTGTGGGTGATTTCTCCTCATACCAGAGAACCCATCTTCTCCCAGAGGGTGAGGCGGCGCCTGTCGGGCAATTCCCCAGCCCCGGGGAGGGCTGCCTCTCGCCTTCTCCAAACCCGTGAAGGTTCTCTCTCCCAGTGTGCCACCTACTCAGAGCTAAGGGACTTAGTCCTTTAGGGTCCAGGGCCCCCTTCGGAGGGGCTCGGTACTCACCCAAAAGTGATGAATGGTGAAGATTGACACAGATAAGATATGAATATTACATGCCTACCATAATTCCTGATCTTTCTGTGTATCTTCACCATTCATCACAATCCCACCCTCCATCCCCTTGGGGCCTCAGTCTCTGGGTCCTCCTCCCTCTGTATGCTCTCTTCCCCCCCCCCCACTTCCTTTCCGTTGGTCAGGAGCGGGGTGACCTTGGGCACACAGGGGGATTTTTCACATTCTGTCAGGGAGGAGAGTAATCAGGGGAGAGGGCACTTCTTTCCTCAGTGTATCTGCTCCACTTCTGTGGGGTGGGTGTTGGTGGTTGCCCTCTCTTGTTTTCTCTCTCTCTCCCTTTCCGCTATTCTCCCTCGTCCTTGTCCTTAGGGACTCAACCCTCAAATTAATTTAAGAAGCTTGTTTCTTAACCACCAAATTTGTTTTTTTTTTTTTTTTTTGGGGGGGACAGCCCTGTATCCTGTCTTTTCTTCCAGAATAGTCGCTTCTGCTTATGTTGGAGTTTATTGCCAGTGATTCTGTGCCTTGAATTCTGGCAGTGTAGCCTTCTGGCTGCTCCTCCGCAGTTCCTATACAATCTGGAGATAGGTCTGGGCTTCAGGGTATGGTCCCCCACAACCTTACTTCTAATTCTTCCTTCCTTCCCTCCTCTTCTACTTCTAGAGATTGGGGCCCCTTCCCAGTCCCCTTAGATTTCCAAGTCTCTTTCTGTCCTCTCAGTCGTTTATTTCTCCTTTTAGTTTGTATATCTTTTCCTTTATCTGTCCCTTGGACTCCCTTGTCCCTCCCTCCCAACCTTTCTTACTCTACGGCGACTCAGAACTGGCGGGATGGAGGGGTCGATAACCCCTAATGGCCAACCCACGAGCGCCACATAGTGCATCAGCCTC
This sequence comes from Neoceratodus forsteri, assembly GCA_016271365.2. NCBI lineage: Eukaryota > Metazoa > Chordata > Ceratodontiformes > Ceratodontidae > Neoceratodus > Neoceratodus forsteri. The sequence goes on from JADMNL010000024.1 coordinate 350,862,610, forward strand.
GAGGGCGGCACCGATGGTTCGTCGACTGCGCACCATCCCCCCCAAAAAAAAATCTCCCGCGGGATCGTGACCTCTGGCCACATTGCCCAAAGGTGATGAATGGTGAAGATACACAGAAAGATCAGGAATTACGGTAGGCAAGTAACTTTCATTTCATGTTCCTGGCATTCAGAGTGTCCTGGCGGACACTCTAAGCTGCTTGCAGTCCACGGCCCATGAGTGGGAACGTCTGACCTCGGTGGCAGAAGACCTCTTTGACAGATGGGGTTGGCCAGAGTTGGACCTTTTTGTGTCCTCACTCAACGCAAAACTGCTGCATTTCTGCTTGTTAGATCCTGAGCCTGGAGTCTTCTGGTGAGATGCATTGTCCCTCCCTTGGACAGCGAGGTTTCTGTACATCTTCCCTCCCTTCCTGCTCCTTCAATGGATTCTCATCAAACTCCAGATGGAGGAGGCAGTGATGATTCTTATCACTCCATTCTGGCCTCGCCAAATTTTGTTTCCCCTCCTATAGCAACTGGTGGTGGAACCTCCTGTCCACCTGCTCCTGTGCACTAGCTTGCTGCCCAGGACCAGGGCTCTCTGGTCCATCCAGACCTCAAGTCAATTCATTTACATGCATGGCTTTTGAAGATGTAGCCATAGCCAGATTTGGGGTTTCCCCCAGAGTGGCCGATGCATTGTTGGTGGCCGGAAAACCCTCCACCAGAGCTACCTGTTCCATGAAATGGAAGCACTTTGCTCTGTGGGTTGTTTCGCACAAGTTAGATCCTTTCACCTGCCCAGCGGATCGGGTCCTGGAGTACCTTCTGTCCCTGTCAGACTTGGGTTTAAGGTACTCTTCTATTAAGGTACAGCTTTCTGCTATCTCTGCGTACCATGTACCTGTGAATGGGCGCACAGTGGCCAGGCTTGATGTGTCCCACATTTTTCTGTGGGGAATCCTGCACTTAAAGCCCTTGATTCGGTATCCTGTCCCGCTCTGGGACCTTCATTTTGTGTTAGATAAGCTTACGTTGCCTCCCTTTGAACTGGCCACGTCTTGCAAGCTACGTTTTCTGTCATGGAAAGCGTTGTTTTTATTTGTCATTACTTCTGCTCAAAGAATTTGAGAACTTCAGGCCCTCGTGTGTAAGGAGCCTTATTTAGTTTTCCACAAAGACAGGGTGTCTTTGCAAACCAGTCCTAGGTTTCTTCCCAAGGTGGTGTCCGAGTTTACTTTGTATCAGTCCATCCACCTTCCTGTTTATTTCCCGGAGCATTCCAGTCAGGGGGAGGCATTGCTCCATACCTTGGATGTATATAGGATTCTGAGATATTATACACACTGGACTAAGGACTCTTGTAAGTCCAGCCAGTTGTTTGTTTCATTCACCCCTGGGAGAGAGGTCTTCCCAGTTTCCAAACAGTGTTTGTCTAAATTGCATCATTTAGTGTTATCAGAATTATGGTAAGGAACTTCCTGGGGCTGTCAGAGGCCATTCCACAAGAGGGCATAGCCGCCTCAGTAGCTTGCTTTCACAATGTGTCTGCTGCTGACATTTATACTGCAGTCTCCTGGAGTACTGTCCACACCTCTACCAAGCAGTACAGTCTAGACATTGCCTCTAGGAGGCATGCCAGTTTCGGCCCGGCGCTTCTTCAGTGCCTTCTGTCATAGGCTGTCATGTTATCTGCCAGCCACCCGTCCTGACTACCTCTACAATGAGAACTGCTTGGGACTTAGTCCTACCGGTGATGGCCTGCTGCAAGAGATACCCTCAAAGTAAGATAGTACAGTTATGTAAGAACTTACTGTAACAGATCTTCAAGAGGATCTCTTATTGCAGGCCCTGCCTTTCTCTCCCTCCTTCCCCCTCGCTTTTTGTGTGTGTCGCTCTCGTTTCATTGGTGTGCGCCTTCTACTTTCCGTTTGCTATCTGGTTACCTCGGTGTTCTCCTCGGTTCCCCACTTCTGAACTCCTGCTTCTGGGCTCCAGCGGGAGAACTGAGGAGGGCTTGGGGGCTACCAGCCTTATATAGGGTAGGCTGGCATCAGAGGTGGGTGTCTCCCTTTGGTATACTGCTAGCTTGAAAGGTTTCTGTGTGGTCCTGGCAGCTGATAGCTCAGTCCTACTGGTGATAGCCTGACGCAAAGAGATCCTCTTGAAGATCTACTGTTACGTTAAGTTCTTACATAACTGTACTTTTTCAAACAAGATCCTCTTACCTGAAAAGTTTTAAAAGATCAAAACTGTTCGTAATGGCTTGTGTGTGTCAGTATGTGCTTTACAGCACCGTCCTCAGTTTGCATTAATTTGCTCAGTTCTGACACACCTTAGGAGTGAAAGTTGCTCTTACGTAAGCGTGCCATTGAAATAGCAAAAACCCTAAGGAACATGATAAAATATTAAGTGTTACTTTAGCTAATTAGTTTCTAGTTTTTCATTACTTTGCAGTTCTGTTTTTCATATAGAACTTTTGTGTCTTTCTTGTTGAATGTCTGCATTCATAAACGCCCCCCCCCCCCCAAACAAAAGGGGTATCATAAGATTTAGGTGTCGATTTGTATTAAATGAGGCTAGATGTTAACTTTTTGGTTTTGAACTTAAAACCAGTTGTTAACTTGATTACAGGCTGAACAGATTTCTGTGTAATTTTCATGATGAATTATAGCATAATAGGATGAAGTTATCAAGGGGTTAACACATGACAGGCTGTGCATTGCTGGAAGATGTACATGATCCAGGGATTGAATGCACACTCTTGGTGCTAATTTGCAGCCTAACATAGAAACATAGAAATTGTCGGCAGATAAGGACCGCTAGACCTGTCTGGTCTGCCCTTAAGCCCTGTACTTGATTACAGCTTCTGACCCTCCCTCTGCATTACCTCTATGGTAGTCTATATTTAGTTGCCAGATCCTATATTATCTCCGAATGGCGGACAGTCTTTTTGTACATCAGGCAACTAGATTATGTAGTTCACCTTAAATGGTGGTGCAGCTTTAAGGCTTGGGTCCCAGACCACTACAGTCTTCTAGCATTGAAAGGAGGGTGCACCCACTATAAAAGGGCCTGGGGTTCCACCCCTACGGTGGATGACATGGAGTGCCAGCAGTATACAGTGAGGGTGGAGGAGCGATTGACCAGGGTACCCCTGTCAGTCTGCCCCATCTGGGATCACATGGGCATTGTGAGGCAGTGACGGTGGAGGAGGAAAAAGAGAGCTGCCACCCCAAGGAGAGGGGCTGGTCCTTACCGTCATATTGCCAGTGTTGCTGAGATTTTGTTCATACAATTTACCCAGTGCAGGTATGGATCCCTGGGGACAGCCATGAATCCAGGGCAGCTACCTCATTTGTTGCACTGGCCTTTTTGGCCACAATGACAGCTGCTTTCTTGGCTTGATTGGGACCTGCCCAGCCAGCACCCAGTCCCCAAAGTTTAGGGCATTAAACTAATTGAATCTTTGCTTCCAGGCTTGTGGTCCCAAGGTAGCCATCCTTTTACAGTATATTTGCTCTCTTATTAATTTAGCAAGACTTGTCTTAATGATGGATGAACTTTGCAGGAATTGAGTAAAAGCGTCACAGATGTGATTGTACGAGGCCACCTGTGGAGCTTCAACACGGGCTGATGATGGGACCACTGATCAAAACAAATGCCATCTGGACTCCCAGTCGTCATTTAATATCAACCCACAATGACTCAACAATAATAGATATGCTAAACACAGATATTTGCTAGTGACACTTAAAAACTCTGAGTTTCTGTCTGCAAGGAACCATTTGGGAATCTGATACAGGCCTTCCTTTGAGATTGATGTTACTTGTTTGCAATTTATGATCTGTCACCTTATTTTGCTAGATGCGCCTCACTGTTTCTATGGTTGTCATTATGAATTGCTAGGTGGGCCTGCTAGTGTTGTAAATGGAGCAATAAAACTGCAACTGCACTTCTTAATTCCTTTTATCTCTGTGCATTTTTCAGCCAGACACAAACACCATGGTATAGAGAGAGGAGCTAGGACACAAGCGATATTTTAGGCCCTTTTGCATGAGGAGTTCTGCACCATTGTGAGCAGTGCAGAGCAGTGAGAAAGTTACCTTTTCTTTAATGTAAAAGTGACCCACACTGTTGTGGACCTCATCGTTACATTGCCAACCGTTCCTAGATTTCCAGGGTATGCGATGTGTTTTGGGAGTTATGTGCCATTGTGACCTGCCATCTAAGCAAACCGCTCACATGGATGCAGACTATTCCATTTTGTTGTCGTCCAGTGCAAAAAAAAAAAAAAAAGATGAGTATCTGTATCCGCTAAGAAGAGTGAGAAAAAGGTCGGCCTGTCATTGCAGAGGTTGGATTTATGCTTGTGACGCCGGTGACCCGGTTTCGGGAATGGATTTGAGTCATCGGAGAAGGATTGAGCACCCCACGGACTGCTCTCCTTCTCTGGGGCGGAGGGTGTGGGGTGTGACCGGTGCTCGAGGGACCCCTGGCAGAGGCCAGGGGCACCGCAGTGACCGGCACCAGGTAAGATTCGGGAGTTGGACGGACGCTGGCGTCATTACATGTTCCCACCCCCGCCTACAGGGGAACAAAAAGCCTGCCTACCCACCGCCTTAATGACACCTGCACCAGCTGCAGTCGGCTCCCTGGCTGACTCCCGCCCTGTCCCGTAGTTCGCAGCACCATTCAGAGGGGCCCGGTGCCATGACCCGCCCTGGGGGGTAAGCCAGGAGGTACCAGGAGGGTGGCTAATGTGAGAATCCGCAGCCGAGGGGTCCACGACCAGGCAGAAGCGCCAGCGGTGGGAGGTGCCAAAAAGAGCTTGCCCCTTCCGCAGGGATACACTAGTGAGTGCAGGGTCTGACAGGGCATGGGCCAACGTCTGGCTGGTGGGTGGGGTCAAGGAAGGGAGAAACGAGGAAAAACCTTGCCAGCAGGATAATGCCTGCCAGCCCACTGCAGGTCTCATACCACTGACCGAGCCCTGGCTCCAGTCTGGATTAGGACATCGTATTAAGGAGGATGGCCCTCTTTACCCTGGCCGCACCAGCAGGGGCAGTCCGTGAGGGATCATCGCTGCCAGGTAAATCATGATGATTGTGGGTGATTGGACTGGGGGCCGGGGGTGGGGGGCAAGAAACTAGCATGAACAAATTTGGGGGGGGGGAATTTAGGGACATGGATATGGTGTACAGATCCACACTTCTGGCAGTATTCCTTTCCCTTTAAATCTTGCCGGAAGGTCTTCAAGCTAGCTCCTCCTAACCACTCGGCCCCGTGACATCAGATCTTCAATTCCACTGAAAGAAGAAGGTTCCCTTCTTATCGTTCTGCGCTGAGTAGGCCCTTGGCTGTTCCAAACTTCCAATTTCAACTACACCTTCAAGCAATTTTCAAATGTAGTTTGAATCCTTCGTCATGGATGACTCGAAGTAGGCGCCCGATTTTAACCGCTGCAACTGTGGGCAGAAGATATCCCAGATGGATCCACACGACTCGTGCATCTGCTGCCCAGGCCACGAACACAATCCCCAGGCTTGTGACCTATGTCACACCTTGCATCCCAGTACTGTGGAGGATTGGCATGCTCAACTCTTTCTACAGTGACCAGATGAACAGGACCCTCCTGTTCGATCCAAAGATGCCCGTCGGGTGGTCTCCATGGCTGCAGGATCTGCAGAACAACTCACAGCTTTTGAAGAGGCAGCAGCTCAGGTTGCAGAGCATGCCTCTTCGGCTTTTGTGTCACTTTCTTTTGGCGTCGCCTTTACGGGGGCAATTAGGGATTTGTGCCAGTCCCTTCTCACCCTTGGGCAGGATCCTTCTAAGGGCATGAAATCCTCAAAATCGTGTATAAAAGAAACTAAGAAAAAGTCTCGTCGACGATCATGGGATCGCGCTTCCTGGAAGGTTTCATCTAAGGTCGATCCTTCAGTCCAGGCCGCTGCCTCCATGGTCTCCCCGTCAGGTCAGTCAGTCAAGACACCCATTGACAAACCTGTTGAGATTTTTCTTGAGCTGGTCGATGCGTTATCGTAGGATGAGGTAGATATGTCACTTTCTAGGACTCTGGTCCTACCGGTTGCCTCTCAGGGAGGGTTGGACCAGTATCCTGATCCGATACATAACCCCTGGGATCCTGTTACCTTGGAGGATTCTTGGCTTTCGTTGGTTCCCTCACTTTTCTTGCCATCAGATTCCCCGATGGTCAAGGTTGATATCCCGTTGTCTGGAGTCGAGCAGCCCTCGTCAACATCTGCATTCCAGCTCTCGGCACTTGGGTAAGTGGCACTGCTGTTATTCTTCCTCCTTGAACGAGGAGAGGCTCTGACGCAAAATGCTCCTGAACTACGAAGAGCTAATGTGGCAGCAGCTCATGCTTTCCAGGGTTAAGCCGACTCCAGCCCCACGTTGGCTCTTCTATGGCTCTCACCACCAAGGCCTCATCATTCTCTGGCTCAGCCGGTTCCAGCTCGGCCTATTCTGGCCTCTCCGCCTATACAGGTGGAGCTGCCTCCTAAGCAGCTGAAGGATGGTGGTCCTCCTAAGAATGCCCATGTCACACCCGGGCTTCCTCGTTGGCTGTCGGTCACAATTACATCCGATAGAGTGCGGTCAACCGCCTTTTGGTGAATTCTTGGAGTCTGAGGGCTCCTCCCTGCATTGCTGTCCATTGGACGCTGAACCAGGAGCATGGTCCCACTTCCTTCAGGGGCTTGCTCCATTTGATTTCGGAATCTTAAAGGGGTTCCAGATGGAATCCATCCAAAAATGGGCCAAGTATCCCTTGACCAAAATTCTTGACCGAGGGGACTCTCTTAGGGTTGCCGTCCCAGTCACCGAGGCCATTCTTGGCCCCGCTCTGGAGCTGTGGACAGCACCCTGCCTTGTGCCGTCAGCCTGTATGGCCTGCAAGTATGCGGTCCCTAGGGGTTCCCTGTCAGGTTTCATCATGCATCCCTTGGCTGAGAGTCTGGTAGCCGATTCTGTCTTTTGGCATACTGGCAGTGTCAGGGATGTGGACAAGCCTCCCGACAAGGAATCAAAGACATTGGATCACACGTCCAGAAAGGTCTATGTGGCCTCTTCTCTCAGCCTTCGGTAAGCATGTTCAGCCCTTTTGATGGCCCATTTCACTCATGCCCTTATAGGTACTCTTGATGAGGTGCTTCCTCAGCTCCTGGCTGACTTACAGACCACGGTCAAGCAAGTCTGGGACCAGGGCTGAGTGGTGGTGAAACAGCTCCAGATGTCCATGAACATCGGCGATTCCTGCGCCTGGTTCGTGGCTGCTGTGGTGATCTTGCGCCGCAGGGCTTGGCTGTGGATTTCTACCTTTATGGCAGATACCCAGCATAAGCTGGTGGATGTTCCCTTCTTGGGCACCGATCTCTTCGGGTCGAGGGTGGAAAGACACCTTACTCAGATTGAGAAGTCTAATGCCACCCTGTCACCTCCACCTAGAGGGATCCCAAGGGCTCCAAACTTAAGAGGCAGAAGCTCTTTCGGCCCCTGTCGACCCCAAGTCGTCCCAGCCCCCAGCTGGGCAGCAGGCACAGGCTTGGCGTCCTCAACTGAAGTCAGTTGCTTCGGTCATCCGCAAACCACGTGGTCGAGGTCCCGCTTCTTCCTCAGTTGGTCCCTTCTCCAAGCCTGCCCAGTGACGGGATGGGAGGCGCCTCCCCCGTGACCATTCTGGGTCCTCCTGTGGGGGCCAGCTCTGCCACTTCCTTTCTGCCTGGTCCACTGTCACCATGGGCAGGTGGGTCCTTGAAGTGGTCGGCCAGTGTCTGCCTCTAGAGTTCGAGAGGTTTACCCACCTTGCTGAGCCCACACCCCGTAGGAGGCCATGGTGTCTGCAGACCCTGCAGTAAGCCCAGGGTTTGTCTCCAGGTACTTCCTGGTCCCAAAGCGGAGAGGAGGGGGCTGGTGCCCCATCTTAGATCTGCATGACCTGAACAAATTCCTTTGGTCGCACACCTTCAGGATGCTCATTCTGTCTCAGATTATTCCATCCCTGAAGCAGAGCATGTGGTTCTGCTCTCTGGATCTTCGGATGCGTTCTTCCACACTCCCATCTCTCCATCCCCTCACCGGTTCCTTCAGTTCTGTGCGGAGGGGAACCTGTACAAGTTCCAGAGCATGCCCTTCGGGCACTCTTCGGCTCCCAGGGTCTTCACCAAGTGCATTGCAGTGGTGGCAGCCTACCTGAGACATCAAGTGGTCCGGGTGTACCTGGACAGTTGGCTGGTAGCAGGTACCTTTAGGGAGGAGGTGGAGTGGTCTGGGAATCTGGCCTGCCAGACCTGCTTGTCCCTTGACCTTCTGGTGAACGAGGCCAAGTTGGAGCTTGTGCCTTCACAGGTGATGCTTTTCATCAGGGCAGAGCTTGACTTTTGCAGGGCCAGGGCTCACCTCCTGGTGGACTTGGCAGAAGTTCTCTTCCCCCTTTGCCCGATCATTTCAGGTTGGGCAGTTGTACCCTGTTCAGGATTTCCTGTGCTAGGTCCGTTGAGCCCTGTGGAGAATGTGCTCTCTGCAGTGGGAGTTCTCCCGTCAGTGGTCTCAGCGCTAGGGTCACTTCGACCAGCCAGTCACTGTGATCCAGTTGATGTGGGATGCCCTCCAGTGGTGGTTAGTCCTGGAACATCTGCAGGAAGGAATCCCATTTGTCCACCTGGAGCCAGCAGTCACCATCACGACTGATGCCCCCCCCGATGGGCTGTGGTGCCCACCTTTAAGAGCACATTGACCACGGACTCTGGATCCCTGATGAGTCCCGATGCCATATCAACCTACTGGAGCTTCATGCAGTTTGGCTGGCGCTGACAGCCTTTGCTCCACACTTTTGGGGTCAGGTCGTTTAGGTCCAGATGGACAACACCACTACCATATACTGCCTCAACAAACAGAGCGGGATGCACTCCCTTCCTTTTTGCAGGGAAGCTCTGCACATCTGGATCCTTGTGCTCAGCCTGAACGCTGATTTCCTGCCCATCCATGTGGCCGGCATATCCAACCAGCCGACGGATGCCCTCAGCTGAGTGGGCGAGGCGTCTCACAAGTGGTCTCTCCATCAGGAGGTAGGGCACAGTCTGTTCTCCTGGTGGGGCACCCCTCTGGTGGACCTGTTCACCTCCAGGGAGAATGCAAAGCTGAAGCTTTATTATGCCCGCCTCCCAAGCAGGGAACACTGCAGGGGGATGCGTTCTCGAGGTCCTGGACCTGGGGCCTCATGTATGCCTTCCCTCCATCTCCGCTGATCCACAAGGTGCTGCTCAGGGCCAGGAGAGACAAGGTGCGGATGATCCTGTTGGCTCCGGACTTGCCCCACCAGTTTTGGTACTCTGATCTGCTAAGCCTTAGCAGCAGGCTCCCGAAGCGTCTCCCTCTACGCCCGAACCTGCTCTCTTGCAATCAGGGGAAGGTTCTCCATCCAAACCTTCAATCCCTGCACCTGACAGCTTGGTTCCTGAGCAGCTAGAATATCAGGTTTTGGGTCTCTCCGAAGATGTCCTCACTGTGGTCGATGCTTCTCGGAAGGAGTTGACCCGAAAATGCTTTGCCTTCAAATGGGAGAGGGTCTCCATTTGGTGCCAGGGCATCTTGCCCGTGGCTAGCATTCTCAACTACCTTTGGTCCCTCTCTGTCAGGCCTTCGGTTGACGACTCATAAGGTGTACACCTGGCAGCCATCTCTGCTTACCGGGTGCGTGCCAGTATGCTGTTGGTGGCACAGGAGAAGGTGGTCTGGCGCTTCTTCAGAGGCCTTGACCATATTTCCCCTCTGGTGCGTAAACCACCACCACCTTGGAACTTGTTGCTGGTGTTGGTAAAGCTCATGGGCAAGCCATTCGAACTGATGCACGAGGGTGAAATGTCTCACCTGTCATGGAAGACTGCCCTCCTGGTGGCTGTCACGTCAGCCAGAAGGATCAGTGAGCTCTAGGCACTCGGTGGGGTCTCCTTGCTTGATCTTCCCCAGGGATAAACGTGTCCTTGGCGTGAATGCGAAGATCTTACTCGAGATACAGCTCTTGCAGCAGGTAACACCATTAGGACTGAAGTCGGCAGGCGTCAGGACCCCGCAGTCTTTAGCTAGCTGTCTTCAGCGGGGACGCCCTGGCGTCGGTCCCGCCTCCGACGTCAGGTGTAGTACATAAGGGGGCGGTCCCGCCAGATTCCCCAGTTCTTTCCCGCCGTCGACTTGCATGTCTTGACCCTTCGGATCGTTTCTGGCGCTTGCGGTTAAGTTCTTCCTTCGGAAAAGCGTTCATTTCTTGGCTTAGTTGCTGTCTGATGTCCTCTCAACCTCCGTTGAAGGCCATCCTCGATGCGCCTGTGGGAAGCAAATCGTTCAGGACCGCGTCGCCGCAAATCCCGGTGCCTATGCCCGAACCACGACACCCGGTCCTGCACTTTCTGCCAGGGGCTCAACAGCCGGACCCGGATCCGTCGCCAGAAGGCCCTGCAGGCGTTCCTGCTCGAGGAGAAGATTAAGGCCATGGACACCTCCAAGGGGGATTCAGCAGAGAAGGCCCAGAAACACTCTGAAAAGCACAGGGAAAGAGTTCCATCCAAGTCCCCGTCTAGGGCCTCTGACTTCCGTAGTTCCGGCTCCCGGTCCGACCGTTCGCCCTCCCGGGCCTGTTCTCAGCCTCCCCCCGCTGCGGTGAAGAAACCTTCGGGCTCCTCTTCCTCCTCACAGGCCAAGACCTCCAGGCCCTCTTCGTTATCTTCTTCCAAAGCCCTGGTTAGGTCTGGGGACCGTCATCATCACCACAAGTCGGGTTCCCGCCATTCTGAACCCGACGTCAGGTCTATCTCCTTGCCTCCTCCTCCCCAGCGGAAGACCAAGGAGCTTACCTCTCTTAAGAAGCCGTCGGAACCCGACAGTGGCCCGTCCGATGTCGGCCACTCATCACAGGTCCCAGGAGCCGTCGACCGCCAGACGCCCGTCACGGTCAGGCCTTCCGCCCTCGGTGGGTGGCAGGGGGCCGGCGTCCGCATCTGTGCGATGTAGAAAGAGGACCCGGCGCTTCCTACCAGCGTCGGTCAGGAGACTATCACGGAGGAGGTTGGCGCGGCGAGGGGACCAGGCAGGCGAACCGGTCCTGTCGCACCTCCCAGGAACCCTCCCACAACCTGAGGCCCCTGAGGAGCCGACGCCGGAACCCGACGACTGGCCACCGGCGCCCGGTCCATCATCGGGCCTTTCCATTTCTGAGGTTAAGGAGCTCTTTACTTACTGGTGGGATACCATTAAAAGGGATATGGTTCCCACACCACCTCCTCTTCCTCCTCCACCTGCAACCCCTCCGCTCCTCGCCCCTTCTCCGTCCGGGCAGCAGGCAGTACCCCTCCCCAGGAGCCTCCGGACCCTCCAAGGGGGAGATCAGATAAAAGGAGACCTCCGTCTAGATCTTCTTCAGGGTCACCCAGTCCTAAGAGACCCAGAAGACGCCGTCGTTCGCCTTCAACGGAGGATACAGGATCGGAGTTCTCGGCAGGATCCAGATCCCCCTCTCCCCTTCACATCCCCTCTCCGGACCCACGTGAGCTTCCTAGCTCTCCTCCGGATGACCCATCATTCTCAGAGATCATGAGACATATCCAAAAGAACATGGGCTGGGATGCGGGAGAAGTAGACCCCGAGAGACTACGCCTCGCTAGGTATCTTCGGCAGAAGGATCCTAAGCCTGTGGTGGTACCACCCTTGGTGGACACTTTTGTGGATGTCACCAAGGCAGCGTGGAAGCGTCCACACTCGCTCCCGGCAATGCCGAAGAAAGCTGACCGCCTGTACAAGGCTCCTAAGGAGGACCAGTACTTGGCTCAACATCCTCTGGCCGACTCTCTGGTCATAACAGCCTCTCATGACCGGTCCCAGAGACCGCAACATTTGAGCACCCTGCCACGGACCGGGTCCAAACAGCTGGACGCTATGGGCAGGCGCACGTATGCTTCCGCTGCTTGCACCATCAGATCCCTGAACTACTTGACCCACATGGTGCAGTTCCAAAATGCCTTGTGGGAACAGGGACTGGATCTGGCGGAGAAATTGCCAGAAGGTGAGCAGAAGGAGGAGATGTTGCAGCTCCTCCATACGGGTTGCGGACGTGGGAACCCAGGTGCTGCGAGCAGCGTGTGATTCAGGACTCCTCGGCTGGGCGGCAGCTTCAGGCGTATGCCTCGAGACACTCATGGCTCCGTGTCTCGGTTTACCCGGACGTCCAGAAGAACATCATGGACGCCTCTTTCGAAGGAGAAGTTCTCTTTGGTGCACCCTCTGAGAAGGTTCTCACCAAGCTCCAAGAGGCCGGGAAGGCGGTGAGGTCGATCCAGGCAATGTACTGACCGAGGCTTAGTTCCTTTCGTAGGAACCAAAGCCGTTTTCGTGGACGGACACAGAGACAACAGTCCTGCACCGGTCCACAACAGAGGGGCTCCGGTTCCCGCAGAGCCCAGGGAAGACAGCCCGTGGGCCGAAGTCAGCGTCCAGCTAAGCTGGCTCAGCGCACGAGCCCCTCCGCCGCCACAGCCTGACTCCTTCCCGGCCCCCACCCCTCAGGATCAATGGGACATCAAGGTCGGGGGTCGTATTGCGAACTACCTGCCAGGATGGCAGTCCATAACCACCGACAGGTGGGTTCTTCAGTTGGTCGAAAAAGGCCACTTTATAGAATTCGCAGACAAACCACCCTCGGCCTCCTCTGCTCTCCCGTTACTCGGGTCAGCACAAATTGCTTATCAGGCAAGAAATACTTGCGCTCCTGCAAAAGAGAGCAGTAGAGTATGTCCCAGAGAACCAGAGAGGGTGCGGATACTATTCCCACTTCTTTCTGGTTCCGAAGAAAACAGGGGACCTCCGTCCAATCCTGGACCTCAGCGACCTCAATATGTCGATTAGCCTACAAACGATTCGCATGATGACTCTGCAGGGTCTTATTCCCATGCTAAAGAAGGGCCTTCTTAAGCGTCCCTGGACATGCAGGGCGCATACCTGCATATCCCGTATAAGCGCACAGGAGGTTCCTGCGCTCCGAGTTCCTCGGCCACCACTTTCAGTTCCGAGCTCTTCCGTTCGGACTGTCATCGGCCCCCAGGGTCTTTACCAAATGCATGGCAGTCGTGGCAGCGTCTCTAAGGAGACAGGGCCACTATGTGTTTCCGTAGTTGGACGATTGGCTTTTGATGGCTATCCAGAGCACCCAGGCTCTGTTTCGGTCTCTGGGCATCATAATCAATTACGCGAAGTCTCTCCTTGTACCGTCGAAGAAGCTGCAGTTCATAGGCGCAGTTCTGGACACCGTTCAGGGGAGAGCATTTCTTCCAGACGACAGGCGGAATGCATCAGATCCCTCATCAGAGGATTTCTTGGCGAAAGACTGTCCCTGCCAGGCTGGTCCGTCGTCTGCTCGGACACATGGCTGCGGCCATTCCGACCGTCCCTTTGGCAAGGCTCCACATGCGGGTTGCTCAGTGGATGCTCAAGGTGCAGTGGGACCAAAGGCAAGACCACATGCAGCATCCGGTCAGAATCACAAATGCCGTGATTCGAGATTGGCAGTGGTGGCTAGACCCAGGAATGCTCTCTGCGGGTGTCCCTTTCTCAGCGCCGTCCCCAGAGGTGATCCTTTCCACAGATGCCTCAGGGCTGGGGTGGAGAGCACACCTGAACGGGGTGAGGTCCCAGGGAACGTGGACCCCTCAAGAAGCTCATCTCCACATCAACATTTTGGAGATGAGGGCGGTCCTTTATGCCCTGCAGGCCTTCCAGTCAGAGATCCCGCCGATTACTCTTATGATCCAAACAGACAATACGGCGGTGATGTATTACCTCAACAAACAAGGAGGCGCACACTCTTACCCCCTTTGCAGGGAAGCGATGAGAGTGTGGGATTGGGTAATCCAACACGGCCGAACCTGATTGCAGTTCACATTCGGAGTGGACAACACAATCGCAGGCGGCCTGAGTGGTTCCCAGGCCAGGGTCCCACGGTGGGAACTTCTTCAAGGGTTGCAGAGGATCTGTTTCTTGATGGGGCACTCCAGAACTGGACTTATTAGCTTCCCCATCCAATGCAAACTGCCCAATTTCTGCTCGCTAGATTCAGGGCCTGGTGTTTTCTGGTGAGCGCGTTGTCCCTCTCCTGGGCGAACAGATTCCTCTATGCCTTCCCTCCCTCCCTCCTTCCGTTGATCCAGAGTTCTTCTCAAACACGCAGGGAGCACGCAACATTGATCCTGGTAGCCCTTTCTGGCCCAGGCAGATCTGGTTCCCTTGCTCGCGCGCTGTCCGGGAACCTGCGATCCGTTGCCCTTCAGCTCCATCTCTTGTCTCAGGAGGAAGGTTCACTGGTCCACCGGACTTACGTTCACTGAACCTGCATGCCTGGCTCCTAGAGACATAGCCATTTTGCGACACGGGTCTCGCAAAGAGTGGGAAGTTCTTTCCACTGACCAGAAAGCCGACAGCGCATCAGACATCGCCATGAAATGGCACGTTTTGCCTGTGAGTCAAACCGCGGCCTTTCCCTCTAGGTTGCCCGGTGAAGCGGTGTTAGAATACCTGCTCTCCTTTTCCATTGGGTCTAGCCTACTCCTCTATTGAGTGCACCTCTAAGCTATTTCTGCTTACCACTTCCGGTGGGACAGCACACAGTGGCGCAACTTGGCGCTCTCGAGACTTTCTGAGAGGTGTGTACACCTTAGGCCACCCATTAAGGACCCTGTTCCTCCATGGGATTTACTCTTTGTCCTGGAACAACTCACGCTTCCCCTTTTGAACCTGCCGCGGATTGCGAGCTGCGTTTCCTGTCATGGAAGCGTTATTTTTAGTTGCTATTCGTCAGCAAGGAGAATTTCGAGCTTCACGCTCTCATGTATAGAACCTTATTTGATTTTCCACCAGGACAGTGTCTCCCTGAGGCAGAATCCTAAGTTCTTGCCTAAGGTGGTCTCTGCACTCCTCTCAATCAGGACATTGACCTGCCTGTATATTTCCTAAATATTCTAATAGAGGAGAGTGCTGCTCCACACCTGGATGTTCACCGCTGTCTAAGGTATTACCTGAACAGGACTAAACAACCCATGAAGTCGGAGCAACTCTTCGTTTCCTTCGCTGAGAGGATGATGGGCCAACCAGTATCACTGCAGTCCCTTTCTCGCTGGCTTGTCCAGTGTATATCATACTGCTATGATACAAAGCAGAAACCCCTTCCGGGTACAGTCCGGGGCCATTCCACTAGGGGAGTGGCTACCTCCTTTGCAGCACTTCGTAACGTCTCCTCCTCTGCCATTTGTGCTGCAGCCACTTGGAGCTCTGTGCATACTTTTATCAGGCATTATAGCCTAGACATTGCTTCACGGCGAAGAGCCGGTTTCGGCCTGGCTGTGCTACAGGGTCTCCTGTCCTAGAGTCAGGACTTGGTATGGATTTTCCTAGTTTCCTCCTCCCAGAATGCTTACAAGCATTATTGCTTGGAAATCAGTCCTAATGGTGTTACCTGCTGCAAGAGCTGTATCTTGAAGTAAGATAGTACAGTTACGTAAGAACTTACCGTAACCGTAGATCTTCGAGAACAGCTCTTGCAGCAGGTACCTTCCCAACCACCTTCCCCTTGGAGGCATGGCTTTCCGAGCCTTTGGCAGGGGTTTCGCCCTTTGTCTTCTGATGGTGGATCCTCGGTCTCCCATTCTGATGTCGTCCTGTGGCGGAAGTCTCGGCGGGAGAACTGGGAATCTGGCGGACCGCCCCGTATGTACTACGCCTGGCGTCGGGCGGGACCCACGTCGGGGTGGTCCCGCTGAAGATGGCTAGCTAGAAGAATTCCGTGGGGTCCTGGCGCCTGCTGGCTTCAGTCTAATGGTGTTACCTGCTGCAGAGCTGATCTTCCTGGACATAAGTCTCCACCACTCATTCACACTAGTGGGATTGGCGCGGAGGCACTAAGACCCATCGGGAACAAACTTTTGCTGGAGGGTCGGCCGAGGCAGGCGCCCGCGAGACTGCAGCGCCCGCGAGCAGCGGCTCGGCGGTAATGACCATCTCGGCGACGACCCTCCAACCGCCTCAGTTCCTTTTTTCCGCCGTCAGTGCGCTTCAGTGGACGGCGTCGCTCGCCTGTCGGAGTCAAACTTCAAACTAGCGCATAGTTTTCAGTTTGTTTTGTAACATTATCACGATAGTAGTATCAGCTAGTTTTATTCTATTTTTGTAAAATTTTCTAATATTTAAATTTAACTTACTTGAAAGTCTCGGCCTACTGGGCGGAGTCGACCATGAGCAGGTCAGGTGACGGTAGGGAGACTTCGTATGAAAGCTGTTCAGTCAGCCGGGCTGGGTCCGGTCAGCCTCCTTCTCCTCAGCGGGGTTCCGACTACGGTCAGTCCGATGCCCGGGGGGATGGGCGGTCCCCCCGCCGGCATAAAAATAAACGGTCGCATTCTCGGCGCCGTTCGGCCTCGAGCTCTTCTTCGGCCCACAGGTCAAAAAAGAGAAGGCATCACTCGAGGTCGCCCTCTGGTATGTCTGTGGCGTCGGCGGTCGGTTATCGTTGCTAGTTGCGGTCTCTTTCTTGGTCGCCAGCTTCCGATAATCGTCGTCCTCGACGCCGGGCCCTCCCGCCTATAGGTAGGGCTCCAGATGAGCAGTTTCATCAGTGGGCCGCTCTTATGGGCGATGGGCTCGGAGGTTGGTTCTTCTGCCTGGCTCGGTTACCTCGGGCCCTCGGGCTCCTCCGGCGATCAGGTAGAGGCGGTTGGACCTTCCTGGTCATGGCGCCTTTCGTGCTAGCGACTCCGTGCTTAGGTGTTTCCCCCCCTCTCATGGCTGCGGCGCAGGGGGCCTCACCGATGCCCTTATCTCCTGGTATTTTTCCTTCTCTTGTTTTCCAGGTTCCCGGGGCTTTTCCGGCGCCTTCTGCAGGGTCTGTGGCCGTGTCGGCGCCGTTTTCGAGGCCGCCGGAGCTTGCGGCGCCGTTGGCGGCGCCGCGTGGTCTCTCGGCGCCGTTGGTGGCGCCAGCGTTGTCTCGCGGCGCGCCCGGTAGTGCCGTTAGATCGAGCGGCGCCGTTAGCGGCGTCGTCTGCGATGCACGTTCGCGTCGTCGTCCATGGCGCCGTTCGCCAGCGTCGTCTGTCAGCGCCGTTAGCGGCGCTGTGCGGCGTCGTCAACAGCGCCGCCGAGGCGTTCGCGACCCAGCGTGCCTCTTGAGCGCCGTCGCCTCCTCGATACCGTCTTCAGCCCGTTTTGCCGTCTCGGCGCTAGCTGTAGGGACTCTCCTTGTTTTCTGCCATTTCCTCCTCTCCTAATTTTCACTCCTTTCCTGTCCAAACAGTCCTTTCTGGACCATCAGGAGATGATGTTGAGCCTGACCCAGACCTTGATTTGGGTGATGAAGTGGAGAAACAGGATCTTTCTTTGCTACAGAGCCTGTGGTGAGGACCTGTCCTTTAAGTCTCTGTTGAAGAACCTGGGATCCACTCTTTCTCTCAGACTACAGACATCGATCCTGGGAAGATATTAAGACTCCAGTATCTTCATGCGGAGATCCCTCTGGTTGACTCCTCCGATTCAGCCTTCCTTGAGCGCTGTCTCAAATGGTATGGAATAACCCTGCTCTTATTCCTCAGTGGCTAAATCCATTGATAAAGTATTCAGCTCCCAAGGATCGTCCCATTTGGCATCCCAAGCCTTTGCGGATCCTATTGTAGTCCTGGCAGAGAATGACAAAGTCGTTCTTCCTCAAACTACTACAGCTCGACCTATTAACAAAAGTCTCGTAAGATTGATACATTAGGTAAGAGAGTCTTTGCTGCTCCACTCTAAGTATGCGTATTGCCAGTTATCAAGGCTATTTTCTCAGTATGAGTATATCCTGTGGCACTCTATGAAAAGAATGGTTGAAGCTCTTCAGATTCGATTCAAGTCAGAGCTTCTTCTGACCGTTATTAGAGTATTGAGTCCAATAACCAACAGGTCCATACGCCATGGATGCTTCGACACTGCTTCTCGCTCAGCAGCAGCGAGTTTGTACTCGGCCATTCCTGGCTGCGTACTTCTGGCTTCCGAATGATGCTCAGCAGCAGGTGATGGCGCTGCCTTTGATGGCTCCTTTCTTTTGGCCCTCAGGTGGAGCAAGCCTTGGGCCACTCAGAAGACTAGATCGGCCATTAAGTTGGCCAGACCTCCGCCTGCCCCTCTGGGGCATGTGAACAGGCGTCAGTTTCATAGTCGTCAGTCCTTTCGGGGCAGAGGCAGGGAAGCTTCCATAAAAGCCAACCTGCCCAACCTCAAAGAAGAGCGCAGCAAGCGCGGGACCTAAAGCTCCCAAGCGCTACCTTATAGTCGTTGGCCCAAGTTCCATCCACTTTGCCGGTGGAACTTTCTCCTCCAGTGGGAGGTGCGTCTGATGTACTTCTACAACCAGTGAAGTCCATAACCTCGGACAAATGGGTTCTTGGATAATTAGCGAGGGTTACTCTCAATTTCTTGGAACCCCCGAATGTCCTCCCATCGACAACCCAGGTTGTCGGCCTCTCAGTCAGATCTCCTCACCGCGGAGATCCAGGGCCTTCTGAACAACAGGGCAATAGAACTGGTGCCCCGCATCTCACGAAACACAGGTTCTACTCCCATTACTTTCTGGTTCCAAGAAATCTGGGGGATCGCCCATTCTAGACCTCAGAAAGTTAAACAAATTCCTCCCCAGGGAGAAATTCAAGATGATTTCCCTAGGTACCCTGTTACCCTTGCTGCATCAACACGACTGGCTGGCCTCTCTGGATATGCAGGATGCTTACCAGCATATCCCGTCCACCGACCCACCGCAAATTCCTCAGGTTTGTAGCTTTGGGTCAGCATTATCAGTTCAGAGTCCTGCCCTTTGGGCTATCCTCGGCCATGATTTTTACAAAGTGTTGTGCAGTTCTCGCGGCGCATCTCAGGAAAGTCGGACTCAGTGTTTCCCTACCTGGGCGATTGGCTTCTAGCAAGCCCTTCCGGCCAAGGGACTGGAAGCCGTGCAAGCGCTTCTCGTCTTCTCACGTCCATGGGAGTTCTGCTGAATTGGAAAAATCTCAACTGCAACCCTCCAGGGCTCCTTTTCATGGGGCGCTTCTAGACACCTCTTCAGCGAAGGCTTTCCTTCCAGAGGACAGAAGACTCGACATCGCCGTATGGCCGTTACATCAGGGAGAACCAATCGATTTACAGCTCTCTCGATGCAACGCATGTTGGTCTCATGGCGTCTCGGTCTTCACTGTCCCTCTGGCCCGACTGCACATGAGAACCACCCAGTGGATGCTCTCCACTCAGTGGTCCCCGACCTCTCACCCCAGTCTTATCCCATCAAGGTGGCGGGCCCCTTGAGGTCTCTCACCTGGTGGTCTCAAGGACAATCTCCTGGAAGGATTCCCCTTTGCTCCCCGGATCATCAGATCTCCATCACCACAGATGCATCGCTAATGGGATGGGAGCTCACTCTCTCCCTCCACACTCAAGGTGTATGGACTCAGTTAAAACTCATCTCCATAAATGTCCTGGAGATGAGGCGGTCCTCTATGCAATCCGAGCTCTGAAGGATGTCCTTTGTCACAAGAACATTCTCCTTCAAGCGGACAACAAAGCAGTGATGTATTACATCAACAAGCAAGGCGGTGCTCATTCTTATCCCTTTGCAGGAAGCAATGAGGTGTGGGAGTGGTGCTTGGAGCACAAGTCTCTGATTCAAGCGGTTTATCTGCCAGGTATACAAAGCGACCTAGCAGTCACCTCAGCAGAGCGGAGGCAGACCCTCACAGTGGTCTCTCGATCCAGCCGTGGCTCGGTCCCTGTTCAAGAGTGGGGACTCCAGACCTGGACCTTTGCATCCCACTCAGCATAAAACTGCCTCTCTTCTGCTCCAGAAATCCAGGGCCTGGCATTTTCTGTCAGGATGCGTTCAGGCTGCGGTGGACAAAACGCTTTCTTTACGCCTTTCCACCACTTCCTCTAATCCAGAGAGTACTCCTCAAGTTTGAGTCTGAGGGGACCAAGATGATTCTCATTGCTCCTTCCTGGCCTCGGCAACTATGGTTTCCTCTACTCAACAGTATGTTGGCAGCCTCTCCGAGACCACTTCCTTTGCAAATCAGTCTTTTGACTCAGGGTTCGTTGGTCCATCCCAACAAATCACTTCACCTTCATGCTTGGCTCCTGAAGAGATAGAAGTGAATCGGTTCCGTCTCTCGTAGAGTCTCAGACATCCTTCTGGCTGCTCGGAAGCCAGCCACAACGTCGCTTCCAAATGGAAGCGTTTTCTCTCTAGTGTGCAAAATCCTCTTGGAATCCCTTTTCCTGTCCTCCTGGCAAGGTTCTGGAGTATCTTTTGGACCTATCAAACTTAGGTCTTCAATACTCACAGTTAAAGTTCACCTTAGTGCCATCTCAGCGTTCCATGAGCGGTTTCTTCCTTAACTCTGGCTCAGTTACCTATAGTGAAGAGATTTCTTAAGGATTCTCCATACCAGACCCCCTGTTAAAGCGTCCAGTTGCAGCCTGGGACATTAACCTGGTGCTGGACATGCTCACTCGGAAGCCTTTCCAGACCCTTAGCTACCTGTGAGTTAAAATTTCTTACCTGGAAGACTGCCTTCCTGGTGGCCATTACCTCACCCATGAGGGTCTCTGAGATACATGCACTGGTTACGGACCCTCCGTATACTGTATTCCATAAGGACAAGGTAGTTCTCCGTACTCATCCTAAATTTCTTCCCAAGGTTGTGTCAAATTCCATCTGAACCAACCTCTGGTACTTCCAGCTTACTTAGCTAATTTCCAAAATGAAGGGCAGGCTCTTCATTCCTTGGATGTTAAGAGAGCCTTGCGGTTCTATTTAGATAGAACCAAGGATGTTCATAAGACTCAGCAACTGTTCGTTTCTTTCAGCGACACCGGCTGGGTCAACCTGTAGCTATTAGATGTATCTCTTCATGGTTAGTGGCATGCCTTAGTCATTGCTATTCCATGGCTCAAGTTAAATTAGAAGGTAGTGTACACGCTCACTCTACTAAGTGTTCAGCGGCATCCCTAAGCGATGCATAATGTTCCAATTGCAGATATATACAACGCCGCTACCTGGAGCTCAGTGCATACTTTCGTTAAGCACTATGCACTGGATGTTCATGCCAGGCGGCATTCCGCATTCGGCAGAACTATCCTTAATGGGCTTCTATCTTAGACGCGTGAGCTCTGGCTTTCCTGCCGCCCTTTTGGGGGATTATCAGCTTGGTACTCTCCCACTAGTGTGAATGAGTGGTGGAGACTTATGTCCAGGAAGATAGGAAAATTACGTACCTACCGTAATTCTTGATCTTCTTGGACGAGTCTCCACCACTCATTCACACGCCCACCCTCCATCCCCCGAGCTCACCGCTGTATTGGTCTTCACTCCCTCAAATCTTTAGGCCGTGAGGACTTCTTTGCTGACCCTTCTTACGGGTCATACGGACTATCTATGTCCGTTTTTAATATTAGGTTTACCCTTTTAGTTGGATTCGCTGCACCTCCTTGGTAAAAAGGTACTGAGGCGGTTGGAGGGTGTCGCTGAGATGGTCATTACCCGCTCGAGCCGCTGCTCGCGGCGCCGTGTCTCGCGGCGCCGTCTCTCGCGCCGACCCTCCAGCAAAAAGTTTGCTCCCGATGGGTCTTAGTGCCTCCGGCGCCAATCCCACTAGTGTGAATGAGTGGTGGAGACTCGTCCAAGAAGATCAAGAATTACGGTAGGTACGTAATTTTCCTTTCTCGAAGATCTACTGTTACGGTAAGTTCTTACGTAACTGTTCTTTCCTCCTGAAGGTTGTGTCTGATTTTCACCTTAACCAGGTGATCATTCTCCTGGTGTATTTCACCAACCACACCGTGGAGGCCAAACACAGGCTCTATACTTTGGACCTGCAACTAGCACTTGCCTATTACAAGTAGCACATGGCTGGAGTTTGGGGAGAGGTTCGTCAGCTATTTGTCACCTATGCTGAAGCTGCACCTGGCAGGTCAGCAGTTAAGCAGATGATTGGCAAGTGGATTGTTTCCTGCATCGACCTCTGCTATAGGTTGGGTAGGGAGCCTCCCATAAGGCTTTGGGCTCATTCCACCCGTCATACCGCTGCCTCAGTGGCTGCTTCCAGGGATGTCCCTATCCAGGGAATCTGCAGGGCTGCTATCTGCAAGTCAGCACACACCTTCATTTCCTCCTACCACATTGACCTTGAGTCATGCTGGTATGCTGGTTTTGAGGCCTCAGTTCTCCAGTCTCTATTCCCTAAATAGGGGGTCTGCGCCTTGCCTCCTCCTCCCGGAAAACTGCTATGAGTCTGCCAGAAGTGTGGATAGTACATCATATCCACGTCCCTAGAAAACGGGTTACTCACCTGTTACAGTAGATCTTCCACGAGGCGGTCTCTTGCAGTAGGCAGTACTTTTGGGTTACCAGCAGAGGTGGCTGTGGCGCACGGTAGCACTTCAAGCAGTTTTTTTACCAGGGACCGCCAACACATGACATCAGCTTTCTGTTTCCTATATAAGTGTGGGCAGTCACTGGTATCCTCAGTTCATTTTCCCACTGTCTTCAGCTCGCGTACAGCAGCTAATGCAACTTCTGTGTAGCAGTCATCGATGAGAATTTGGACTACTAAATGACTGTCTAAAGAGTCTTCAAGCATTATTTCATTCCTGCCTTTGCGGTAGGAAGATATACAGCTTTGACAACTATACATCTTCCTGGACATAGTCTCCACCATTCATTCATACTAATGGGACTATGCCGGGGGCGCTAGGACCCAGCGGGAGCCAAAAATCTTCAGGAGGGCCAGTGCCAGGTAGGGCCGTGAGGAAACGGCACCGTGAGCCGGCTCGCACAGTATAGGCTACCTTGGCGTCGACCCTCCAACCGCTTCAGTTCCTTTTTTCCCGCCAAGTGTGCTTCAGTGATGACGTTGCTCGCCCGCCGGGAGTCAAAACTTCAAGTCTATACGACAGCAGCTGTAGATTTTCAGTGTTGAATAGTTTTATTATTTCTGTATCAGTTTAGAAAAACAAGTAAATAATTATAGGAAAAATTTTCTTCAGAGAAGTCTTCAGCCCTTCTTCAATGGAGTCGACCATGAGTGGGGCAGGTAACAGTAGGGAGACTTTGCATGAAAGCTGTGTTGTCAGCAGGGCTAGGTCTGGTCCACCGCCCTCTATGGAGGGGGAATCTGACTACAGGCAGTCCGGTGCTCGGGGTGGATGGGCGGTCTTCCCAAAAGCACAAAAAGAAGCGTTCCCATTCTCGATCCTTGTCGAAGACACAGCACCGCTCAGCATCGAGTTCTTCTTTGGCCTCCTGGTCAAAAAAGAAACAGTACCGCTCAGAGCGCATTCTGAAGTGCGTCTGCCCGTCAAGTCGTCAGTTACGGTGGCAGGGGCCTGACTCTGACTCCTCGAGGTCTCCTCTGGCTTCTGTTTCTGGTGACCGGCATCCTCGACTCAGAGTCCCTCCCGCCCGGAGAGCTCCAGTAAGCAGATTTACCATTGGGCTGCTCTTACGGAGCAGTGGTTCAGCGGTTGTTCTGTCTGCCCAAGCCGGTACATGGAGGCCTTTCGGTTTCGGACCTACTGGCAGGGCGGCTGGGGCTTCCTAGTCGTGCAGTACCTTCTTCGGTGCCATTGATGCCGCACTCTGGTGTTTTTTTCCCCCCTCATAGGGCTGTGACACAGGGGTCTACACCGGTACCCTTATCTCCTGCCGATTTTCTCAGACTTTCCTCAGCAAGTCAAGGGTTGGGAATCTCTGGTTTGTCACAGTCAGCTCTGGTGCTGGCTCCTCCAGTGCCACCTTCTGTTATGGCGCCAGGGGCGCCTTCGGTGCTGCGTGTGACACCGGGGTTTTCGACTGTGAGTCGCGCTGCTCCTCCTCCTTTCTTTTCCTCCCTTTCCTATCTATACAGTCCCTTCAGGACTAGTAGGAGATAACATCGAACCTGATCCTGATCTTCGTTTGGAGGATGACTTTGATGACGATTCCTCCCTAGGGGTGGTGAATAAACCTTCTCTTACTGCAGAGCCTCTGGTTGAGGATCTTTCCTTTAAGTATCTGCTTAGAAACGTGAATACCAGTTACTCTCTCCAGACTTCGGAGATCGATCCTGGGAAATTGCTGCGTCTGCAGTACCTGCACATTGCTGTGGAATTGACTCCTCCCGTGCAGCCCTCTTTTGAGACACTCTCACAAATGGTGTGGGATAATCCGGCACTTATTCCCCCTGTGGCTAAATCCATAGAAATATGCACCCCTCAAGGATCGGCCCATTTTGGCCTCACAAGCCTGTCCAAGGGGGACTCTTCCTCGGCAGTAGGAGGGCATCTGACTCAGTTTTACTGCCAGTGGAAGTCAATCACATCAGACAAGTGGGTACTCAGGATAATCCGCGAGGGGCACTCTCTAAATCTTTCAGAAACCCTTCCAGATTACCCAAGCTGTATGTCTCTTGGCCAGACCTTCTTGCTTCCGAGATTCAAGGCCTTCTAAACAACAGGGCAGTAGAAGTAGTTCCGCTGGATCAGCTGAACACAGGTTTCTACTCCCGTTACTTCCTAGTTCCAAAGAAAACCGGTAGCATGCGCCCAGTTCTCTATCTCAGGAAGTTAAATTCCTGTACAAGGAAAAGTTCAAGATGATATCACTCGGTACACTCTTACCTCTGATTCATCAGAATGATTGGCTGGACTCCCTGGACATGCAGGATGCCTTAGCAACATGTTCTGATACACCCAGACCACCACAAATACCTCAGATTTGTGGCATTGGGTCAACACTACCAGTTCAGAGTCCTGCCCTTTGGGCTGTCCTCGGCGCTTCAAGTCTTTACAAAGTGCTTTGCAGTGCTCACAGTGCATCTCAGGAAGCTCAGGATTCAAGTGTTCCCGTGTCTGGCTGATTGGCTCCTAGCAAGCCCCTCCAGGCAAGAGACTCAGGAAGCCATGGCTATGGCTTCAAAATTCCTCACGTCCATGGGAGTCCTGCTGAATTTGGGAAAGTCGTAGCTACTGCCCTCCCAATGGCTCCTCTTCATATGAGCCCTTCTGGATACCTCCAGCACAAGAGCCTTTCTTCCGGAGGACAAAAGGAATGACATCCTTCAGATGGCCCACTTCATCAGGGAGAACGACTCAGTTCAAGCTCTCTCGATGCAGCAGATGCTGGGTCTCATGGCATCCTCAGTGTTCTCATGTGAAGATGAGCCAGAGGCACAGTGAACTACTCAGTGGATGCTCAGCACTCAGTATTCACCAACCACGCACCCGCAATCCTTTCACATCAAGGTGACGGAGCACCTGAAACGGTCACTCACCTGATGGACTCAGGAAAGCAACCTTCTGGAAGGTTATCTCTTCGTCCCTCTAGAATCTCAGATCTCCATCACCACGGATGCATCCCTACTGGGATGGGGAGCTCACTGCCAGGATCTCCACACTCAAGGTCGATGGAGTCAGGACGAGTCTCAGCTTCACATAAATGCTCTAGAAATGAGAGCCATCCTGAATGCAGTCCGAGCCTTGAAGGACATACTCTTGTCACAAGGCCATTCTCCTTTAAACGGACAACAAAGCAGTGATGTACTACATCAGCAAGCAGGGCGAAGTACACTCTTACCCGTTATGCATGGAACCGATGAGGGTGTGGGAGCGGTGCCTGGAGCACAAAGCACTGATCCAGGTGGTCTGCCTGCCAGGGGTTGAGAACGATCTGGTCTATCATCTCAGCAGAATGGAGACAGACCCTCACGAGTGGTCTCTCGACACAAACATCATGCAGTCACTCTTTTCAAAGAGTGGGGAACTCCAGACCTGGACCTTTTGTGTCCCCACTCAATGCAAAACTGCCTCTCTCCTGCTCCAGAAATCCAGAACCTGGCATTATTTGTCAGGATACATTCAGACTGCGGTGGACAAGACACTTTCTGTACGCATTTCCTCTTCTTCCCCTAGTTCGGAGGGTGCTGCTCAAACTGGCGCAGGGGAGCAGAATGATCCTAATCACTCCATTCTGGCCCCATCAGATCTGGTTTCTACTAAGCAACAGCTTGTCGGAAACTTCTCCGAGACAGCTTCAACTTCATATGAATCTGCTGACTCAGGGTCCTATGGTCCACCCCAACCTGAAGTCCCTTCACCTCCATGCCTGGCTCCTGAAGAGATGGAGGTGAACAGGTTTAACATTTCACATAGGGTCTCAGATATTCTGTTAGCTGCACGCAAGTCAGCTACTCAAAAAACTTACATGGCTAAGTGGAAGCAGTTCTCCATCTGGTGCACAAAATCCTCCTGGAATCCTTTTTCTTGCCCACCAAACAAAGTCCTAGAGTATCTTCTAGATCTCTCGAACACAGGACTGCAATACACAACTGTGAAGGTTCACCTTTGCATGATTTCAGCGTACCGTGAACCTGTACACTCCGTGTCTCTGGCTCAGCTACCTTTGGTCAAGAGGTTTCTTAAGGGCATGCTGCATACTAGGCTACCTGTCAGACGACCGGTAGCCACCTGGGATATTAATCTTATGCTAGATATGCTCACCCGCAAACCTTTTGAGCCCCTAGCTACTTGTGAGCTGAAATTTCTGACTTGGAAGACCACATTCCTTGTAGCCATTACCTCTGCTCTCAAAGTGTCTGAAATACACGCTTTGGTCATAGACCCTCAGTATACTGTATTTCACAAAGATAAAGTGGTCCGTAGGACCTACCCTAAGTTTCTCCCCAAGGTTGTCTCAGAATTCCATCTGAATCAGCCCTTGATCCTTCCAACCTACTTTGCGAACTTCCAGAATTAGGGGGAGCGCACCCTTCATTCTCTGGATGTGAAGAGAGCTTTGCGGTTCTATTTAGACAGAACTAAAGAAACCCGCATGTCAAAACAACTATTTGTCTCCTTCAGCATGGCCTGGCTGGGTCAGCCTGTTGCTATCAGATGCATTTCAGCATGGCTAGTGGCATGCCTTCTCCAATGCTACTGCATGGCATAGGTTAAGCTGGAAGGCAGAGTGTGGGCACATTCTACCAGAGCAGTCGCGACATTTCTGGCAGAGATCCGGAACGTGCCCATTGCGGACATCTGCAGTGCGGCCACTTGGAGTTCCGTGCACACTTTCGTAAAGCACTACGCTTTGGATGTCCGTGCCAGGCAGCATCAGTTCTTTGGCAGGACAATCCTTAATGGACTTCTGTCCTAAGCGAGCTCCTCTCTTCTGCCGACCATCTTGGGGGATTATTTTAGCTCGGTACTCTCTCACATGCCGACCCTCATTAGTGTGAATGAGTGGTGGAGACTTTTTGTCCAGGAAGATATGGAAATGATGTACCTACCGTAATTCTTTATCTTCCTGGACGAAGTCTCCACCACTCATTCATATGCCTACCCTCCATCCCCCGAGCTCACTTATCTATTTTTGATCTTCACTCCCTCCATGGCTGGGTTGTGAATACTCTGTTGTGTTGACCCTTCTTAGATAGGTCATTCGAACTATCTTATGTCCGATATAGGTTAGTTTCACTAGGTTAGTTTATGCTGCACCTCCTCGGTAAAAAAGTTACTGAGGAGGTAGGGTTGATGCCGAGGTAGCCTATATGACGCAAGCCAGCTCGCGGTGCTGCATCCTCGTGGCCCTACCTTGGCGTCAGCTCTCCTGAAGATTTGCTCCCTCTGGATCCTAGCACCTCTGGCATAGTCTCATTAGTGTGAATGAGTGGTGGAGACTTTGTCCAGGAAGATCTAGAATTACGGTAGGTGTGTAATTTCCATATTTTGTATAAGGTGTCTGGGACCCACACACAACACCAATTCCTGCAGTTTGTCAGGAATTTAATCAGGCAACTCATCGACGATGGTAGCTTGAAATTCAGCGTCTTTTGATGGAGCAGAAAATCTCTCTTGGAGAACAAGAGGGCTTGCTATAAGGGCTCCCCCTCCACTGGTTCTCATTCCAAGCAGAAAAAAAGAGAAGGAGAAACCCTCCTCACTCCTGCCTCTTCGCCTGTCGTGACCACCATTTCAGGTGTCCCTCCGCCAACGGTCATGTCTCTAAGCTCTAACCATTGCCGACGGGGCTCATACCCTCTTGTCAATGGCGTCCAGCCCTTGAATGCAGTGCAAAATATAGCTGCACCATTGCGACTTATACCATCTCGTCGACATTTTCCAGCGCTTTACATGCAATCAAATACATGGCTGCTCCATCGACGTGGGCTCCTCTCCCGTCGACATCTGACAATTTAAGTTAAAATAACTTTTTCCCCTGTAGGCCTGTAGACGAGACCCCACATTCCTCAGGGGAAGCTTATAGCTTATGTCTGTCTTACTGCCCCTCCACCTTCACAGGTAGTCTCCTACAGGGGTCAGGCAGACAGAGATCGGGACCCTGGTCTTTACCACCCAGGGGCGAGACCTGCTAACACTACGCGTCCCATCCCTTCTGTCACCCCCATTTGCTTCCCAACATGCCCTCCTACTCACCCCCCTTCCTCTCAAGAACGGGACATCACCAGTGTAGTACGACATGTCTTGCATAACATGCAGCACTCCCAGCACTCCAATCCAGGAGAACCAGGTGACCCACTCCAATCTCCCACTTCTCCACCTAAATGTTTTCATAGTGATAGGGATACCATACCACCCTGGTCCCCTCCTCCTCCTAACATGGAGGATTATTTGTCAGATGAACAAGAATTACTGGCTCACTTCCCCAGTGATATTGACGAAGAAGAATTCCAAGATCTGGATTTTTCAAATCCTGACTCTTCGTATTCAGAAATCTCTTCTCTAGATGAGGACCTGCCGATACCTTCCGCAGCCTCTCCCCCAGATGACCCGACCTTTAATGAAATTGTGGTTCAAATACAAAAGGTCATGCAGTTCTCTACTACAGAACATGAGAAACAACGTAATGATATGGCAGAATATCTTGAATTACCAGAGGAGCTGGTGTTAGTGGTTCCCCCACTAATACCAACTTACCAGAATGCCATGCTGGTTGCCTGGCATCAGCCTTCAGCTATTATACCTGTTCCCCGCAAGGCGGATCGTCTATATCAAGCTCTTCTGGGTCATCCTTTTCTATCCACCATCCCAGAAGTGGATTCGGTGGTCATTTCTGCCACTCGTGACCATACTAAAAAACCTAAACATATGAACTCATTACCTCCCGATAAGGAATCCCGAAGGCTTGACTACCTGGGGAAGAAGGTTTTTACCTCTGTGCCATGAATATCAGAATCCTAAACTATATGGGTCATATGATTAAATATCAACGTACCTTTGGAGCCTCTGCCATCAAACTCATCAATAAACTCCCTCCTTCACAAGAAAGGGACAAATTATTGGCTACAGTGACAACTAGTAACACTATCTCCCATCACCTACTCAGGTCGGGATATGATGCTGTAGATACCTCAGCCCGGCTATCAGCTGCTATTTCCTTGCATCGCCATGCCTGGCTTCGCGTTTCAGGTTTTGCACCTGATATACAACATAAAGTAGCTAATTCCGCATTTAATGGGTCCAAGCTGTTTGGGCCAGGTACTCAAACATTACTAGATGACCTACAAGCGTCAGGCAGAACCCTACGTGTACAGTTCACGGCATGTACCATACTCCACATACAACCTACCGTACTCAAAACTCCTTTTATTCCAAAAGAGGTGGGAACTGAACCCACAACCCTCTGATCTCCCGGCCTCAGAGGCAAGTGCGCTACCTACTGAGCCACTGAATTACCAGTACAGCACAAAAAAAATTGCATATCAGGGCACATAGTGATTAAATTTACTGAATGCCAAAGTGCATAAAACATATAAAATCATAATCACCAAGAAGTTGGCAACTCCTCTTATGTACTCAACACATTAAGTGTCTTCAGGGGCATCTGCTGTAGTTTTGTTTTGAGCCTGCACCTTTCTGAAGTGCTGTGCTGTGGTTCTCTTTAGTGTCAGGCAAGACTAACAGTGAATAGCTTTCCAGTATCCCTTCCACGTGTGATTTTGATGCAAATAGTCAAAGTTCAAATGTGGTTGTTCTCTTTTGTTGACAGTTTGCAATGGATTAGTTCCAGAGTCTACATTCATTCCTCTTTAGGTATTCTAGTTACCTAATAGTAAAATGTTGTGCTTGTGCAGTATATACAGTAGTAGCGCCAAATTAGTCAGGGGATTTTTACAGATTTTTGAAAATCCCTGTTGAGAACTGTAAAGCCTTTTCAATCAATCAAATTCTTTATTTATCCAGGCGAACACCATTGAGCAAGCTCATTTACAAGGTGGACCTGCATTACACAAGTCAAGTAACAATGCATTTATATACAGACAAAAATACAGTAGATGCAAGAGTACAACAGTACAGGTAGGCCTGCAGTAGACAGGATAAGTAAAAATACATTTGGGCTCAGTTAAAAGTAAGGATATACATATACTGTACATAACAATAGGGTAGCAAGTCAATAAAAATTTATACCAGATACAACAACATACATGATTTAGTATTCCTGTAAGGTAAAGGCATTATAGTCCAGCGAAGAGATTAGTTGAAGTGGATGCTACAAGCGAAGAGACATAAGTTTAAGAAGACCCAGGTGTATCAAGGGGGAGACATGTGTCTGGAGAAGTGGGCAGCCAGTGGGGGGGCCGGGGGTCTGGAACTGGGATAATATTAGGAGCGAAGGAATGAAATGCTGTGGGTATACAAGGAATAGGTGGGTGAGGGAGGGTGAGATTTAGGGCGGTAGATAAGTAGGTGGCTCAGGGACAAGTTATGGACTGATACAAGAAGGAAGGAGGATAGGAAAAGCGGGGAGGATGTGGAAGGGGGATGTAAGTAAGCTAGGATCATTGGAAGCCGTTGCAGGCTTCTGTAATGTATTTTGAGTATAAGGACTTAAACACAGTGAGACTAACAGGAGTCCTCAGTTTCAGTGATTTCTGTAGCACATTACAGAGTGATGGTAGAACGAATCCTATGGCAGCTCTCCCAAAACGCGTTAGGGCTTTGGGCACTTTCAGAGAAGTCAGTGAACAGCTTCTTAGGGCATAGGTTCCTGGCATATTGAGAGTCAGGCAGTCATCAGTGTACTATAGAAGTTTGCCAATGATAGCTCTGTATGTCCAGAGAGCTGCATTTTTATTTCGTCTGTAGTGTAGGGAGGTCCAACCTACGGCCGCATATAAAGAGCAGTGATGGGAGGAGAAGGGGAGACCAGTGATGAAGCACAGGGCTCTGTGGTAAAGTATGTCCAATTTACCGAGGTATGAAGTAGCACATTGGCTGTATATAAAGTTGGCGTAATCAATTAGGGAAAGGAACGTAGACTGAACTAGCTGTCTCTTGGCCTCTGTAGTTAGTAGGTGGTTTAATCTGAAGAAGAGACCTAGTCTCTGCCTCAGTTTTTTTAACAAATCCTCCAGGTGGTCTGCAAAGGAGAGTTTGAAGTCTAGCCAGACCCCCAGGTATTTGAATTTCGGCACAAATTCCAGGGTTTCTCCTAGGAGGGTGGTGATGGGGGGTAGAGCAGGGTAGGCTGCATGGTTAATAGGTGAAAATAGCATTGTCTTTGTCTATTTGGCGTTAAGTAGCAGTTTTTTACTAAGGAGCTGGTATTGAAGTATGCAGAAGTCAGCTTGCAGATCGTTACAGGCAGTTGCAGGAGTTGTACGGCTTAGGTAGATCACTGCATCATCTGTGAACAGATGAATTTTCGCCTCATTGATGCCTGAGTCTATATTGTTGATGTAGATGGCAAATAGGAGTGGCCCCAGGATGGATCCCTGCGGGACGCCTCTTTTTAACAGATTTGACTGGGAAAGTTCACTTTCGGCCTTGGCCTGTTGGTGCCTATCAGAAAGGTAATTGTGGAACCAACGAAAGGAGGTAGAATCTAGACCAATAGCTTTTAATGAAGAAAGAAGGAGGCTGTGGTCAACAGTGTCGAAGGCCTTACTTAGGTCTAGAAAAACTGCGCAGACAAATTTTTTTGTTCTCTAGCTTGCGCTGCCAGTCATTTGTCACCTTGGCCAGGGCCGTGATCGTACTATGTTCAGTTCTGAAACCAGATTGCATTGGGTTTAGCAGGTTAGTATCATGTATGAAAGATTTCAGCTGGGCATTCACGATTTGTCCCAGAAGTTTTGATAGTACCGGGAGAAGGGAGATGGGCCTGTAGTTGTTTAGACCACAGGGGTCTCCGGATTTAAACAATGGAATAACATGTGCGGTCTTCCACAGTTTGGGGAGAGTCCGTTGAGAAAGGGACAAGTTAAATAGATGTGTAATAGGTATGGCCAAGACATAATAGGCAATCTTTAGGTAGTATGGATCGAAGGTGTCGGTGCCAGCACTTTTTCTGGTGTCCAACTGGAGGAGGAGATCTTCAACCTCTTTTAGTGAGGCAGGAGAGAATGAAAATGCAGGATCTGAGGGACTAGATTGGCCGACGACTTCTTGGAAAGGACACTGGTCCTTGTCTTCCCTGATGAGGAGACCCAGCCCGCTGGTGTCCCCATCAAGGACCCGGTTCTGGACCCTCGGTTTTCACCGACCCCGGTGTCTCCCGATCGACTGAATTGGCCTCCCTGATCTTGGTCGTGGTCCAGAACACCCTCTGCCGAACAGCCAAGGAAGAGCAATACACGCTCTAAAAAGAGGCGTTGCCACAGGTACTAATCCTCCTTGGATAAGGAGAGGCTCCAGTGGAAACTCCGTCTACGCTATGAAGACCTCATGTGGCAACAGCTGATTTTGACCGGGCAGAAGCCAGCTCCGCCGCTTATCCTGGCGATAACTTGGCTCCCGCCTCCTAGGCCGACCCCTCCAGAATCAAAGTCACCGGTTCCTCCGCCTGTGGGGCTGATCAATCTTCCCGCTTGGCCTATTCCGGTCTCTTCATCGATTCTGGTGGAACCACTACCTAAACAGCCTGAGGGAGGGGCGCCCTCAAAAGAGGACCGACAAGACATTGGGTTTCCCTGACGTCTGTCTGTCACCCCGGACCGCCCTCAGCACATCAAGGGTGACTTAGGCGGTAGACCGCTCTACCATGACTCCTCAGACTCTGACGTCACCGGCTTGCACTCCCATCCTGGGGATGATGAGTCGACGGTTGGCGCAGGGTTGGAGGAAGGCCCTTCCTCCTTCCAGGGCATCCTCTGCCTTATCTCCGACTCCACCAGAATGCCCCTGGAGCCCATCCAGAAAAAGGTGGAGTACCCTCTCACTGATATTCTCGAGAGAGGGTACCCCAATGGAGGCCTTTCCAGTGGCCGAGGTCATTGTTTGGCCGGCCCTTGAACTTTGGCAGCGTCCTGCCTCCTGCTCAGCACCATGTGCCCGCATGGCCCGAAAGTACACGCTACCCATGGGGTCCCTTGCGGGGTTCACTGAACACCCCTCAGCTGAGAGCCTGGTGACCACCTCGATGTTCAGGCGTACGAGTAGTTCGGCCGATACTGACCGACCCCCGGGCAAGGAGTCCAAACATATGGACCACTCTGCCCGCAAGGTCTATGCTGCCTCTTCTCTGGGCCTTCGTCAGGCCAGCTTGGCTGTCATTATGGCACACTTCTCTCACGCCCTCTTGGGGTCATTGGACGAGGTCCTCCCTCATCTCCCACCGGACATGCAGGCTACCATCAAGCAGGTCGATGACCAAGGTCATGCTGTCGCAAAACAGCAGCTCCAGACAGCCTTGGATATAGGAGATTCTTGTGCCCGCTCATTGGCAGCCACAGTGGCCTCTCGCCGCAGGGCTTAGCTGAGGCTTTCCTCCTTCCCAGAGGATACTCAGCATAAACTTGCTGACGTGCCCTTCCTGGGGACTGACTTGTTTGGTCCAGGAGTGGCCGGTCACCTTCAGCGTATAGAGCAG
Organism: Neoceratodus forsteri; assembly: GCA_016271365.2. Lineage (NCBI taxonomy): Eukaryota > Metazoa > Chordata > Ceratodontiformes > Ceratodontidae > Neoceratodus > Neoceratodus forsteri. The sequence goes on from JADMNL010000024.1 coordinate 350,896,525, forward strand.
TCCAGTGCCACCTTGGATGCTACTTCTGCCAAGGGTTTTTTTGGGCAAGAACCAGCAGAAGAGAAAGAAGAAGCCATTTCGGCACTCTTCCCCTGCGGTTAGGCAGCCCTCCTATCAGGGAGGTCAGCAACAACAGCAGCAGCATCAGGCTCAAGTTTGACGCCCACGGCCCAAGTAGGGTCCTCAACAGCCCTGTAAAGGAGGCCGGGGCGCAGGTCCTGGAGCCTCCTCCTCTTCCAGGCCTGCTCAGTGACGGGTTGGGGGTTGCCACCCCTACACCCATCATGCCAGCTCTGGGTCCTCCTGTGGGGGGATCGGCTCCGCCACTTCCTTTCCGCCTGGTCTATCACTTCGGACAGGTGGGTTCTTGAAGTGGTCGGTCAGGGACTGCCTCTGGAATTCGAGCAGTACCCTCCCAGCCAATCCCACGCCCCTTGGGAGGAACGGATCTCCGCATTCACTCAGTTGGCTCTTTGAGATGACGTGGCTCAGCTCCTCCGCAAGGAGGCAGTAGCTCCAGTGCCAGATCCTCCGACAGACCCAAGCTTTGTTTCCAGGTACTTACTGGTGCCCAAGCGGACGGGGGGTTGGCACCCCATCTAAGATCTCCACGGCCTGAATCAACATCTCAGGTCCCGCACCTTTTGGATGGTCACTCTGAACCAGATCATACATCCCTGGAGAGGCACATGTGGTTCTGTTCACTGAATCTACAGGATGCGTTCTTTCACATCCCAATTCGTCCGTCCCATCAGCGGTTCCTCCGCTTCAGGGTCATAAGGACCCTGTACGAGTTCCGAGCCATGCCGTTCGGCCTGTCATCGGCCCCTAGGGTCTTCACCAAATGCATAGCAGTGGTGGCGGCCCACCTTCGGCATCGAGGAGCAAGAATCTACCCTTACCTCAACGACTGGCTCTTGTCAGGTTCCTCCCTTCAGGAGGTGGAGAGGTCTGCACCTGCTCCCAATTCGGCCTCCTGATCAACGAGGCCAAGTTGGAACTCATGCCCTCTCAGGTGATGGGCTTCATCGGGGCAGAGCTCGACTCTCGTCAAGCCAGAACTCGGCTCCCAGCGGACAGGGCGGCGGTTCGTTCCTCCTTTGCCCAGTCATTTCAGGTTGGGCTCCTGCGCTTTCTGGGTTACATGGCGGCGTGCACCTCTGTGGTCCGTTGGGCCCGGTGGCACATGCACCCCCTCCAGTGGGAACAGGCCACCCAGTGGACTCAGTGGGATGGTCACTTTGACCAGCTGATCACTGTAACCCAGAAGATGTGGGACACTCTCCAGTGGTGGACCGCCCCAGACTGGTTGCAGAAAGGGATCCCATTTGTCTGCCCCGAGCCGACGGTCGTCCTTACGACTGATGCCTTTCTCGTGGGCTGGGGAGCCCACATGAGAACAACAGGGCCCATGGGTTCTGGACCCCTGAGGAGTCTCGATGCCACATCAACCTGTTGGAGATCAGAGCAGTCAGACTGGCACTGTCAGCTTTCACCCCTCAGCTCCGGGGTCAAGTGGTTCAAGTTCAGACGGATAATACCACGACCATGTACTACCTCAACAAACAGAGCGGCATGCACTCCCATCTGCTGTGCAAGGAAGCGCTCCGCATCTGGACCCTTGTAAGCCAGTTGGAGGCGGATCTCCTAGCCATCCATGTGGCAGGAGCTTCGAACCAGCTGGCGAATGCTGTCAGCCGCATAGGCCAGACATCCCACGAGTGGTCTCTTCATCTAGAGGTAGTTTACAGTCTGTTCTCCCATTGGGGCAAACTGCTGGTGGACCAGTTTGCCTCCAGGGAGAACAACAAGCTGAGGCTGTATCATGCCCAGCCCCCTCAGCAGGGGCTCACTGCAGGCGGATGCCTTCTCAAGGCCGTAGACCCCAGGCCTCCTTTACACCTTCCCTCCATTTCCCTTGATCCACAAGGTGTTACTCAAGGTGAGGAGGGACAAGACGAAGGTGATTCTGGTAGCCCCAGATTGGCCGCGCCAGTTCTGGTACCCATATCTCCTCAGCCTCAGCTGCAGACCCCCCGGAGCGGCTTTGTACATGCCCGGACCTGATATCTCTGAACCAGGGGAAGGTCTTCCATCAGGACCTTCAATCTCTGCACCTCACAGCCTGGTATCTGAGTGGCTAGAGTTCCAGGCTCTGGGTCTTTCCGAAGATGTCTACACCATGGTGGAGGCATCCAGAAAGGAATCGACCAGGAAATGTTATGCCTTCAAATGGAAGCTATTTTCCATTTGGTGTCAGGGTAAGGGTCTGGACCCCTTATCCTGTTCTGTGGAGAGAGACCAAAGGTAGTCTACGGTCATCGACCCTTAGGGTGCACCTAGCAGCCATTTCTCCTTACTGGGCATGGGCGGTCAGCTGACATTGGCGCAGGAGACGGTGGTTGGGCGCTTTTTCCAAGGCCTGGCTCACATATCCCCTCCCATGCGTGAACCTCCACCTCTGTGGGATCTGCTGCTGGTTTTGGCAAAGCTCATGGGCAAGCCATTCGAATCCATGCACAAATGTGAGCTTTCACACTTGTCGTGGAAGACGGCCTTCCTGGTGGCTGTCACGTCTGTCAGAAGGACAGGGGAGCTCCAGGCTCTTTTGGTGGACTCCCCTTATCTGGTCTTTCACAGGGACAAAGTTTTCCTGCGCCTCCACCCGAAATTCCTTCTGAAGGTGATGTCAGAGTTTCACCTTAACCAGGTGTTGACTCTTCCGGTTTACTACCCGAATTACACCTCGGGCGCGAGTACAGGCACCATACCTTGGACCTGAGACGAGCACTCTCCTATTACAATGAGAGGATGGCGAGAAATTCGTGGAGAGGTTCGCCAGCTGTTTGTCACCTACGCTAAAAGCACTTCTGGCAGACCAGCTGCAGCCAAACGGACCATAGCAAGATGGATTACATCATGCATGAGTCTGTGCTATGAGTTGGCGGGCAAGGAGCCTCCCAGAGGGATAAGAGCTCATTCTACCCACCACACTGCTGCATCAGTGGCTGCTTCCAGGGACATCCCTATCCAGGAAATCTGCCGGGCTTCTACCTGGAAGTCAGCAAACACCTTCATTACCCACTACCACATCGACCTTGAGTCACGCCGGGATGCTGGTTTTGTGGCCTTGGTTCTCCAATCTTTATTTCCTAAGTAGGGGGTGTGAGCCTTGTCTCCCTCCTCCCGGAGAACTGCAGAGTCTGCCAAGAAGTGTGGATGAACAACATATCCACGCTTCTAGAAGAACAGACTCACCTGTGACAGTAGTTCTAGGAGTGGTATATGTTGTTCATCCACACACACACACCCAGCCTCCCCGGCTTCGGGTGCACAACCTGGCTTCCAGCGGGCTAAGATCTGGTGTCATGGGGCGGAGCCGAAGTATATAACACCTGGGTGGGTGGGAGGAGCCAACTTGAAGACTTCCGACAAGATTTAAAGTGGAAGAGGACATGCCAAGAAGTGTGGATGAACAAGATATACCACTCCTAGAACTACTGTTACAGGTGAGTAGCCTGTTGTTACTGCCTATGCATAAGTCCTTGAAAAAGGCAGCATTGCAGATATTTCAAACTCCGAACTCTATTCCAGGAGTTGACAAAAAAGCTGACAAGAAATATCAGCTTGATAGAACAGCTGACTTTCTGTTATGCAGTGCAATACCAAAAGGCACTCTGGAATGCGGTGTTAGCCCTGGCTGACAGAATACCAGGTGAGGTGGCAGTGGATCTACAGGATACAGCAAGAGCTGCTTTAGATGCCGCAAAATACGGGTTCCATGTGGCTGTGGACACTAACGATTCTGCAGCCAGGTTGATGGCACTGTTTGTCTCCCTTAGGAGGTATGTCTGTCTCAGGGCCACAGATCTGACTTTGGACACCCAGGCCAAGGCAATGGAATTTCCATTTGAGAAAAACTCGCTATTTGGTGACAAAACAGAGGCCTATATGAATAAGGTAGAAGAATACAAGGCCACCTATAGAAGTAATTCTAAGGATAGGCCTTCCACATCCTATAGGGCCCAAACTAGAGGAGGCAGGGGTAGGGGATCATATCCCAGACCATTTTTCCAGGCTCAGGCTTCTCAGTAGCAGCCTAGAGGATATTTTTGAGGAAGGGGCAGGAGAGCCATGAGGAGAGTTTCTCCTTCTCCTGTGGTTCAAGCACAGCCCACTCAGAACTCCTGACGGGCTAGTACAGGTTGCATCCCTTGTCATAAATCCACCAGTGGGTGGCAGACTGGCTCATTACCTCCAGGAATGATATACCATCACCACAGACAAGTGGGTCCTGGAGGTGGTGAGCCAGGGTCTGGCACTCAGCTTCCCCAAGCTGAGAGCAACAACATTTGCACCAGTTACATCTGCATACAGGATTTTACTGGAAGCAGAAGTAAAACATCTGCTAGCAATCAAGACAGTGGAGCCGATGACCCTAAACCAAAGCGGCAAAGGCTTCTACTCCAGATGCTTCCTTACAAGAATAAAAGTGGGGATCGGCGACCTAGTCTAGATTTAAGACTTCTAAATAGACACATTCTGAAACCAAAATTCAAAATGGTCACTCTGACACTAATCATTCCCACTTTACAAAAGGGAGACTGGCTAGCTTCCCTAGATTTAAAGGATGCTTATTTTCACATCCCCATCAGACCTTCTCACAGAAAGTACACAGGGTTCAGATTTTCCTCAGGCCATTATCAGTTGCAGCACTTCCTTTTGGTCGACTTCTGCCCCAGGCTTTCACTAGAGTGTTTGGCCCGTGGTAGTGGAGTATCTGAGAAAACAAGGGTGTCGGTCTTTCCCTACCTGGATGACTGGTTAATAGTAGGGCCATCTCTACAACTTGCAGAGCAGGCCTTAGCACTAACAGTGTACTCTGGAATCCCTAGGTTTCCTCATAAACGAACAGAAGCCTCAGCAAACACCAGTCCAGGTACTCAAATTCATTGGCGCAGAACTAAACACCAGTCTGGGCAGAGCTTTTCTGCCACAGGACAGAGTAAACAGCATTCTACAGATTGTAAGCTCATTTGTGCCAGGAAAACCCAAACCAGCCAGAGAGTTCCTCTGGCTTCTGTGCCATATGGCAGCTGCAACTACAGTGGTACTAGGTACCAGATTTCAAATGAGGGACATCTAGTTCCACCTGAGGCAGTACTGGTCACAGAGGACAGATCCTCTTTCCAGACTGGTTCCAGTCACCCACAGCCTCCTACAGGCACTGCAGTGGTGGCTGGATGAGCACAACCTTCAGGTAGGTGTGCCTTTCAGAAAGGAACAACCTTCCTTAGTTCTTACAACAGATGCATCCCTTCTGGGTTGGGGTGCACACATGTTGAATTATATACAGTAAGTGGCACATGGTCTCCTCAGGAGTCCTTGTTGCACATAAATCTGCTGTAGCTCAGAGCAGTGTACCTAGCCCTGCAAGCATTTTGCTCCACATCTTCAAAATAAAGTGGTGCAGGTCAGAACAGACAACACCACTACTTTGTATTACATCAACAAACAAGAAGGAACCAGGTCAGCCCCACTGTGCACAGAAGCAATGAGACTGTGGCCCCTGGCTTACTCAATGAAGGTGTCCCTATCAGCTATACATCTTCCAGGAAAGGACAATGTGCTAGCAGACTCACTCAGCGGGATAAGTCGGGATCACCACGAGTGGTGCCTGAATCTTCAAATACTCAGTTTAATTTTCAGACGATGGGGCACTCCAGAGATAGATCTCTTCATCTCTGTAGAAAATCACCAGCTACCAGTATACTGTTGCAGACCTCTTCTCAGGGGCATATTACTCCTGGATGCATTGGCACTGGATTGGACAGGGAAGTTCCTGTATGCCGTCCCTCCTTTCCCGCTAATATTCAGGACCCTGCTGAAATTGAGGTGCCAATCAGCCACAGTGATACTGGTGGCACCAGATTGGGCGAGCCAACACTGGTATTCACTTCCATTGGCTCTGTCAGTAGTACCTCCAGTTCATCTGCCCAGGAGGCACAATCTGCTGACATCCTCTCAGGGCAGGATATTGTACCCCAACCTCAAATCACTAAGGCTCAAGGCCGGGCTCTTGAGGACTCGGAGTGTGCGGATCTTAAACTGTCAGAACAGGTGCTGACAGTACTTAGGGGTTCCAGGAAACCTGCCACTAAAAAGACATACTCCACTAAGTGGAAGAGATTTTCCATTTGGTGTACAGGTAAGGGTGTTGACCCATCCAGGGCTGACCTACCAATCTTCTGGATTACCTGACACACTTGCATTCTTCAGGTATGAAGTCTTCGACACTCAAGGTACATTTGGCTTCAGTCTCAGCTGGTAAAGAAAGATCCATGGCCTCTCATCCAGTTTTCAGGAAGTTTTTTAAAGGCCTTAACCTCTTGTACCCTCCCTTGAGGGAACCGGTTTCGGCCTGGAATTTGAACTATCTCCATTGCCAAGCTCATGGATGCCTCATTTGAGCGATGTAACCTTAGTTGAAATATATCACTTGGAAAACTGTGTTTCTGGTTGCTATTACTTCAGCCAAAAGGATCAGCGAGTTGCACAGATGTGTGCATCTCTTTTCACAGGGATAAAGTGGTCCTCAGGACCAATAGAAAATTTCCTCCCAAAGTGGTATCCGATTTCCATTTGAATCAGTCTATCACTTTACCTGTCTTTTTCACAGATAATTCCAGTTCTCCAGAAAGGAGGCTTCACTCCCTTGATGTCAAAAGGGTACGTAGCCACTATATTGACAGAGTAAAATCTTACAGACCAGGTCAGAACACAGCTTTTTCTTACCTGTGGAGAAGTAGGTAAGGGCAGGCCTGCCACAAAACATACAATTGCTCGCTGGATAGTGGCATGTATACAGTTTTGTTATAGTAAAGTGGGTAAGCAGGCTCCCCTGGGCCTGAGGGCACATTTTACCACGGGCACAGCTGCTTCAGTGGCAGCTTCAAGAGAGATTCCACTATTGGAAATCTGCAAAGCAGCTACATGGAAAACAGTACACACCTTCACAGAGCATTACAGCCTGGATCTACAATCCAGAAGTGATGCCAGGTTTGGTACAGCAGTGCTGCAGAACCTGTTTCCTAAATAGTTTTTTCTGCCCAACCTCCAACGGTACTGCTTGGTAGTCTGCATCAGTTTAATCATAATGAGTCATTCTTGGGGTTAGAAGAAAAAATTACTCACCATAGTAATCTTTTTTCTTCAGAGGGATCACTCGTTATGATTAAAGCACCCACCCTGCCTCCCCTACTAAAACCTATTAAGGTTGTTCTACATCCCTGTTTTAGGATATTGTTTTTCCGTATAGGTCAGGTTAGAGACTCACCTTTGGTTAACCAGTTGGTTCCCTTGTGGTCTCAAGTTTTCTAGGTTTACTTATTGGGATGTTTTTTAGACCTGCAAGGACAAAAAAAGTTATTTTATAGAAATATTACTCTAGATAGTGGGTCTTACACCCAGTTTAGGCTACGTAAGAATCTGAAGCACTCAGAGTGCTACAGTTGCTAGGGCAGCAGTTTGAAAGTGGCATGAGCCAATTGAGAGTTCCATCATTTGCATATAATTCCATCTCTCCGGGCAGTCCAACACAGGAGGCTGACTGCATCAGTTTAATCATAATGAGTGATCCCTTTGAAGAAACAAGATGACTGTGGTGAGTAATTTTTTCTTTCTGTAGGTATAGCAAAAAATAATTTTAGAGGATTGTTTTCCCCTAAATTTTGTAAAGGATATATAGGGAATCTCATAAAATTGCTTGGCAAATTTAGCACCACTACTGTACTGACCTATATGCCGACCTCACATATTGTATAAGACCACACCTTTTACCTTGTCATTTTTTGAAAAATTATAGACAGTTTTGCTGCCCAAATTACTGTAGATGTAAAAATCTGTTTTGTGACCACAGAATCTGGTTTTGCTGCCAGACATGGACACACTGTCTGGTTCCATAGTTGCAAAAATCAATAACCATTCTAAAATCTGCAGGTAGGTCAACCTCACATATAAGTCAAGTATCCGACTTATATGCTGCTGTATATAGTCATTTCTGTATTTTGCGATAGAGGTCAGAACTTACTTTTCTGTATTCTTGCTTCTTTATCATAAGTCTATTCAAACATATTTTTAAAACTTAATAGATAAATGCCTCAAATGATTCCCAGCACGTTACGAAATCAAGGACCTGTAACTGTCAACAAAGTACAGGTCAACGGTTAGGTTTGCATTGTCCATCTCATCTTTACCATTTCTCTAGCAATTCTTTTGAAACTTAGTAAAATTGCACCTTTTTAATTCCATACAAAATATTATTTATAAATGATATTGTCTGTTTTCTTTACAAATTAATTTGGAGTGTACCATCTTGCTTTTTGCAGTTTGGCGAAGAGTAAGGTCTGCATGGTTTACTTTTAGACTTTGGGCCTGATATTTCGCACTGAATGAGGCCATTTGCTCAAACCAGATGGTCTGATTTAGATACATGGCTAAAATGAAGGGGCCTTCCCAATATTCATAATCCCCTTCTGGAGCTCTGAATATGCATCTGTGTTCTTTAGGTGCACACACAGCAAGAATTCCTGGCAAGGGGTACAGACCTCATTTGCACAAACAGGTACTGTTTAAAATGATTGTCCAAAATCCAGGAAAACATTTTAAAATATAATATTTAGAGTAAATCAATGTTTTTTGTTTGTCATATCTCTCTCTCTATACATATATATATATATATCCTCATTTTTTATTACTAAGGACAGTTGCATGAAAACAGGCTCTTTGTCCCCCAGACTTCCATCTGATCCTCCTTCATTGTCCTCCATTGAAGTCATAATTCTCTGTTTATGACGTTGTAGTCCACCGCTGTGGAAATGACTGTGTACCACAAAGAGAAGATTGTGACTTCAGCAGAGGAAAAGCAGGACAAAGTCTGAGACAAAGTTCCTGTGTTCCTGAAAACGACCTTAGTACAGTAATCAAGGATGAGGTGCAGTAAATACAGATTGCTGAAATAAAAGCTGAGATGTCCAAATAGTCTATTTTTTAGAGTTTCTCTGGTTACTAGAAATGAATTTAAACATGACTCTGCTTCAGTTGTGGGCAGAATAGTGGTAGGCATGTCATGTGCAAAATAGTGTTTGCCAGCCATTGTGTCCGCAGGATAACCAGGGTGAGGAACTTGTATTATAAATTTATGCACAGAGAATTAAAAAAAAAAAAAGTGAAAACCAAAAACCATAGTGGATGAGGAGGATATGACAAACATGGCTCCTGTTGTGCTGTTTTTTAGCTAATTATTTACTGTGGTTTTGCAGTGAAAAAATACTTTTGCAGACCCTGGTGCACTTCAGTAGGTATAACAGCAAACATTTTCTATTGTAAGAACACAACAAACAGAATTCAAAAACAGTCCATTGGAGGCGATGGATCTGCATAATTTAGTTAGAATATAAGACACTGTAGTTAAGCAAAGATGATGATTTTACCGTATTAATGTGACATTTCGTCTTGTTTCAGTTATACATCAGAGTTGTTTTACGAAGGGAAGCTAATGGCTAGTGGAAAACAGCCAGCACACAAGGATTTCTATCCAATAACATTCTTCACAGCCCGAGGAGAAGATGTGCAGGAGAAAAACAGCACAGCTTTCTATAATAATGCCGAGGTAAAAAAAAAAAAAGAAACTGGGATGTCTTGCCTTTCTTCTCATTGATCTTTTTCCCTTAGGAGGCTGTATAGTGTAGTGGTTAAGGGTACTGAGCTGCGAACCTAGAGACCTGGGTTTGAATCCCATCAGCCCTCACTTGCATACTGTGTGTCCCTGAGGATGTCACTTAACTTCCTTGTGCTCCCAGGTCACACCTGGAAACAAGCTTCGGCTTAGTGTGCCTTTCCTGGTTAAACAATTTCCCCTTCCTCCCTCCCCCTTACCTTTCTAGCACAGTTGTACGAAGACCAATATTCAAACTGCTCTATTTCTCTGACTAAAGCTTGATGCAACAAACAGTAGGTTTTCCGTAAGATATCTGTTTTGTTAAAGGGACACTGTCAGCCTTTTTTGTGTCATATTATTGCTAGGTAAAAACCCACATTTTATGATTGCTTGCCTTCTCTAAAATTCATTGATGTTGCTGTTTTTTTATCTGCCTCCTTGCTTATTAGAACTAAGATGCATGGTAATGTATAGTTACACCCAGCCTTGTTTTGCTTCAAATCCTTGAACTACTCTAACTGCATACTTCCTGCACATTAGAAACACCCTCAAGCAGTACAGCTACTTATGATGCAATAGTCTCTTCTACTCCCACTGCATAATAAGTGGCTAGATTGTGTTGGTGGTGTTCCTAAGTCCAGGAAAGATGCAGTGGGAGTTGGCCAAGAAATGTAAACAAACATGTTTTGGTGTGGTAACACCAGTATGGTAGGGACTAAGTTTGCCACCTTTTAAAAGAAAAAAAACAAATCTAAATCAATCTACCAGCTGCATCAGCAGTCTCTATAGAATGTTAATCACAAAATGTGTTTTTTAAACTAGGGACACTTTGAGGCCTAAGGGGGGTTGACAGTGCCCCTTTAATGTTAGGAAGTATTCTGGCATTAATTAAAATAGTGTAGCTTCTTTGAAACTACACTTGGTAGAGTTTTCCCTCTAGCGTAATTATGTCTCTCTCCAAACACTGACATTCTTTTTCACGTCCCTTACGGGTGATGTAATGGGAAGGGGAAAGCAATCAGGCTAAAGTAGTCAGCCATTTCATGCTTCCTCAGCTAGGCGAGCTGGTCCTTTAGGTTTTTGGCGGAATGTAGAGCTGACAGATGGTTGTTAGTTGAAATTGCCTGTTGCTAGCCTTTGGAAGACAGAAATCTTGCTTGTAGAGCAGAAAGTAACTAACTAAAAGAAGCTACAATTTTCTTACTAATTTAACACTTCTGTTTCAGCAGGAGTCAGTGTCTGTTGAGATTAAGCAGACAGATACTTTATTAGAAGTAGAAGGGGTCTTATTTAGGGTTTAAAAAAGAAAGTCAGTGTGTGTTCTGTGCTTGGAAGGGTACTGTATCAACTTACTTTGCTAAATAAGTAGGAGGAGAGAGGGCTTAATTGGGGTGTGGCTTAGACAATATAAAAGCAGGTGACTCCAATTACAACTTCCTGTTGCTAGCCTTTTTTCTTACTAATTGCCCTCCATCCCACCCACCCTAAGCCAGTTCTACTTTTATAGCCACTGGATTTGACTGACAACAGGAACTTCCTGTTTGGCAGTAGGAAGGGAAGGATCATAGAGAAACATTAGTTTTGTCAACCCTAAAGGAAAAACGTAGCTCGCTCTCCCCCCCAGCTGCTGATGATCTGACACCGAACAAGGAAGAAGGAGGATACTGAAGAATATAGGAAGTTGCTGTCCCAGAACAGGAAGGGTGAGAGTTGTAAGGAGAGGAGAGAGTAACCATACAGAGAAACAGGAGAGGGGACACAAAATAAGACATGATAGGAGTGGTGCAGTGCAATGGCTGTGGGGCGGCAGTGTTCCAGGAGACATTCTGGAGGCTGTGATGCTGACCTATTTGCAGGCACCTCTCTGGTCTGAGGGACGAGGTTGCCCGTCTCCAGGCTGACCTGGCTGGGATTCATGAAACCTCCTCCCCTGCCCAGGGACCACCAGGGCCAATGTCACTACCTCAGAGGTTGCCAAGAAAGAGGAGAGGCTGGACCAGGGAGGGAGAGGGTGGTGGAACAGAGTTGCATTCCTCAAGCTGTACTTCTCCACAATTCGTACACTCTTCTGGTGGATAGTGGTTCCTCTATGGAGGCACGTGCAGTGGAGACCAAGGAGGATGCTGGGAACCTTCACAAAGGAGACCCACAGGAGGGTGGCATGGGACCCCACAGGGGAAGGAAGCAACTCCTGGTGGGGGACTCGATCATTAGGGGGTAGAAGTGGGGAGGAAGGGGAGAGGGAGGTAAGGTGCCTGCCTGGCACCACGGCTTGGAGGGACAGGAAGCGAATCCTCAGGATCGTGGGAGCAGCTACACGAGGGAGGGAGCTGGATGTCATTGTCCACCTAGGGACAAATGACCTGGCTTGGTATATGATCAGAGCAGTGCAAGGGGAGTTTGTAATGTTGGGGAGGAGCCTTAGACAAGTAGCGCATATGGTAACCTTCTCAGAGGTGCTGCCTGTCTATGGCAAGGGTGATGCTAGGGTATTCCTCACCAGGGAATTCAATGAATGGTTGAAAAACTGGTGTGGAACTCAGGGTTTTGGCTTCATTGGGGACTGGGGAGCCACCTGGAGGGATGCAGACCTATACTGGCGCGATGGTCTGCATCTGTCTTTGAGGGGGACCAGCATCCTAGGTGAGGGTTTAAATACTTCATTGGCAAGCATTTAAACTAGCCAAGGGGGGAGGCACTGAAAAGGAGCAGGGAAATCCCAGCCTCCCCCACAAAACACGGTAATTAGTGAGGTAAACACCAAGGTAGAGAAGTCATTAGGGAGCAGGACAGAGGTAAATGAAAAAAAAAGCAAAGGTAGTAAGGACAGGGATGAGGCTAAAAGGGGTAAGGCCATCAAAAAGTGGAGGGTGATAAGTACCAATGCCCATAGTCTGTGTAACAAGCTCCCTGAACTAGTGGCCTTGATGGAAGATGGTTGCCTGGATATTGTGGCAGTCACAGAAACATGGTACACAGAGAACCATGACTGGGATCTCAACATACCAGGATACACAATCTATAGGAGGGACAAGGAGGGTAAAAGAGGAGGAGGAGTAGCTCTCTATGTAAAGGAAGGGATCAAAGCAACAGAACTGAAGAGTAAACAGGGAGCAGATGAGTCACTCTGGGTCACCCTGGAGACAGAAAATGGCACCACAATCCATATGGGGGTTGTATACAGGCCCCCATTTCAGGGGGAGGGAATGGACAAGGAAATGATAGAAGGCATCCTTAGAATGGCAGAAAAAGGGGAGATATTGTTGATGGGGGACCTGAATATACCAGATGGTAACTGGAGCACCTTTGCTGCAGGCACATCCAAGAGCAGAATCATTCTTGATGCCCTACAAGGGGCATGCCTCAGACAGCTAGTATTGGAACCCACTCGGGAGAGAGCAATCTTAGACCTGGTACTCTCAAATGGGGATGAAGAAAGAAGTGGGTAGCTATCTGGGAACAAGCAACCACCAAACAGTGTGGTTCACGATAAACACAGCCATACAGTCAAGCCATACAAAAGCAAGAGTATTGGACTTCAGGAGGGCTGACTTTGGGATAATGAGAAAGTGCCTCAGAAAAGCACTAGCAAACAGGCAAGAAGGAGGGGTGGAGGAACAATGGGGAGTAATCAAAACAGCCATCACAGAGGCAACAAGCCTTTTTGTAAAGCAAATCAACAAAACACAACGAAGGAAAAAAACGCTATGGTTCTCAAAAGAGGTGGCAGGGAAGGTTTAGGAGAAAAAAGGATAGCATTCAGGAAATATAAGGAAACACAGAAGGAGCAGGACAGAGAACTTTATCAGTTAAAGCAGAAAGAGGCAGGGAAGGCAGTCAGAATTGCAAAGGCCCAAACCGAGGAAAGGATAGCCAACTCTGTTAAGAAGGGGATAAGACCTTTTATAGGTACATTAGGGAGCGAAGAAAGACCAAAGGAGGGATACTGAGGCTTAATAAAGGGGAGGGAATGTGGGCAGAGGGTGACAGTGAAAAAGCAGGGATACTGAACGAATATTTCTGCTCAGTATTCACAAAGGAAGAGGAGGGGAGGTACCTAAACAAAACAAGAGAAACACTCTGAAGACAGGGGTCGATACCAGTCCATTTACAGAAGAAAGGGTTCTGAAAGAACTAATAAAATTGAAGGTGGACAGAGCAATGGGGCCTGATGGGATTCACCCAAGAATTCTAAAAGAACTAAGGGTAGAACTAGTGACGTCACTGACTACTCTCTTTAACAAATCATGGGGGGATGGGGTGGTACCTGAGGACTGGAGGAGGGTGAATGTGATTCCTCTTCACAAAAGTGGGAGCAGGACAGAGGTAAAAAACTACAGACCAGTTAGTTTGACCTCAGTGGTAGGGAAAATGATGGAATCACTTCTGAAGAAAAGAACTGTTGAGTAGCTAGAGGCCAGTGGGGCACAGGATCCAAGGCAGCATGGATTCACGATGGGAAGGTCGTGTGAGACGAATCTAATAGATTTCTTTTACTGGGTGGCAAAAGTAGTAGACCAGGGAGGGGCTTTGGACATGGCCTACCTAGATTTTAGCAAGGTATTTGATACAGTCCCACACAAAAGATTAATGCATAAGGTAGCCAGCCTTGGAGTGGTTCCCAAGGTGGTAGCTTGGATAAAAAATTGGCTAGACAACAGGACGGAAAGGGTAGTAGTAAACGGAGTCCACGGTGAAGAAAGGAGGGTTACTAGCGGGGTACCGCAGGGTTCAGTACTGGGACCGGTCCTTTTTAATGTCTTTATAAGTGGCATTGCAGAGGAACTGGAAGGAAAAGTATGTCTCTTTGCAGATGACACAAAGATCTGCAACAGGGTTGATACACAAGATGGAGTGGAAAGGATGAGAAGGGACTTGGCAAGGTTGGAGGAATGGTCAAATGTATGGCAGCTCAGATTCAGTGCAAAGAAGTGCAGGGTAATGCACCTGGGAAACAAAAACCCTGGGGAAGAGTACACATGGGGGGTGAGATACTGACAACAGTAAAAATGGAAAGGGACCTGGGGGTAATTATATCAGATGACCTAAAGGTGGGCAAGCAGTGTAAGAAGGCAGTAAGGAAGGCTGGGGGGATACTGGGATGCATAGGGAGAGGCATCAATAGTAGAAAACAGGAAGTTGTTATCCCTCTGTACAGGCAGTTGGTGAGACCCCATCTGGAGTACTGTGTGCAGTTCTGGAGACCCCATCTCCGCAAAGACATAGACAGAGTGGAGGCTGTCCAGAGGAGGGCAGCCAAAATGGTGCAGGTTCTGCACCAGAAGACATACGAAGAAAGACTAAAGGAGCTTAATTTGTATACCTTTGAGAAAAGAAGGGAGAGAGGGGACATGATAGAAACTTTCAAGTACCTCAAGGAAATCAACAAAGTCCAAGAGGGTAGCATCTTTCAGAAAAAGAGATGTGCAAGAACAAGGGGGCACAATTTGAAGATAGAGGGGGGACGGCTCAGAGGTAATGTGAGGAAGTATTTTTTCACAGAGAGGGTTGTGGATACATGGAACAGCCTCCCTGAGGAAGTCGTGGAGTCAAGAACAGTGGGGGAATTCAAGAATGCATGGGACAGACAAGGCAGTCCTAGTGGGGGGTAGGAGAAAGTAAGCTGTTGGTTAACTAGGATCTGCAGCTTATCTGTTAGGTGGGAAAATGGGCAGACTAGGTGGGCCAAGCAGTCCTTATCTGCCGTCAAATTCTATATTTCTATTCCACATTTCCTGGTTAGGAATTGTAAGGCTGCAGTGCTAAGAAGTGCTTAGCGGGTAGACCCAATGATGGACCCATCACTTCTCTTAAACGCATTTATTAGCAATTGGTGTTCCACAGGAGTTGTTTCACCGCTACTCTGGTACCCTAGTGGTTGTGATGTTCACCTTGTGCTCAGGGGCTGTGGATTAAGTTCATGAAATTGGAATTCCATCCAGTGACAGTAGGATGTGGAGAAGCAGTTCTTGGGATGTGCTGTCATCTCTTGAAGTATCTATTGCCTTTATTATGGACCAGCTGCTCCTTGCTTTCCAGGGGGCTGTGAGACATTCAGTTACAAAACCCCTCTCCTGTGGGCCCAGGGCCTCTGTTTCCCCTGGCATCTGGTGTAGGAGAGTCTGGGGAAACCCACACAAGGCTCTGCTGTGAGTCCAGGCCATGCTTCACACCATTGCTGGGTGTCACCACCTATATCCCCACATAGCTGTGTGCAGTTGGTTCCCCACCTTATGGTCTGCCTGCCAGAAGCTACCAATCAGCAGTTCTGGTAGGACAAGATTTGCATCGGTACAGGGGACTGTATAGAGGAGGGCTTTGGGGGTCTGGATTGGGGGGCATCTAATCTCTGTAGTCTACAGCGCCATGGACTTCAGGATGTGGGTGGACACCCGCAGGCTTTTTAACTTGATACTCATATTTATATGTATTGTTTGCTTTAGACGTGTATTATGTAAAGGATTTCAGTTGAACATAAATAAGCTAGTCATGGAGTTTGGGTGGGATCAATGAGCCCTGCAAATGGCAGCTGGGGGTGCAGAAGGTTTGGGGGTTTTAGGGCAGAAAAAGAAGAAATGGAGAAATAAAGTGATAATAAAAGAAAGTAGTATGGCATAACCTATATAAACGGCATGACCTACAAGTACCTCAGAGGAGTGAACAGGGTTCGTACGGGTGGGGAGCCTGTTTCGTATTAAAAAGTATAATGATACAAGAGGGCAGGAAATAAGCTAGGAGTGAGGGAATTTAAGAAGGATGTTAGGAAATACTTCACTGAAAGAGTGGTGGACTCCTGAAACAGCCAGCCTATACTGGTAGTAGGAGCAAAAACTGTGTGGTGGGCAGGGCTTAAACATTTGATGAATACTGTAATAGTAAATAAAAAAGGTCAACAGAGATCATTTAGAGTCTGCTGGGACAGAATAGGTAGGGGAAAAAATGAGCAGACTGGGAGGGCCAAGCGATCCTTTTCTGCTGACAAATTCTGTATTTTGTATGAATACATGAAACTGTAATTATTTTATCTCTTTGTGTCTTAACTTTTTTGTACTTGTTGCTTTACAGCAGCCTTGGTTGTGCCTATAAAAGGACCTCTGGTTCGGGGTACTTAACCTGGTTACCAAATAAATAAAATAGATGTACAGTTTGCTGAAACCACCTTTGGAAAATTATTTTGTCCTAGCAGCATTTGTAGTGTTGCATTTAAAAATAATATTTATAATTTGTTTTGAAGTATGACAGCAGTCAGTATGACATGTATTTTTTCATAACCTAAATTTCTTGTATGCACTGGAGGGGTTTAAAACATGGGTCGAATCGGACCCACTGGTGTAAAAAATGTAGGTCTAAAGAGGAACCTTGTGGGTCAAAACTTAATCATTGGCAGATTTTGTACCTTTCATGTTCCCTTCCTTTAGATATTGTTATAGAGTAGATGCATCAATTTGGACCCACTGATAAAGGGAAGAGGTCTCATTTCTGGGCAGGATGCAGCTTTTGCCTTTTTGATGCTCTGTCCCTGCTTACATGAATAATACAGTCTGCTGTACTTGTGAAGAGCTGTTGTCTTGCAGCCGTGTGATTGATTTCTAACCCAGATGCACTGTAATCATAGAGATAAAGTTAATTGAAATGTTAAAGAGCAGATATGGATTTCAGCTTGTTCTTTCATAAACATGTTTCAGTTGTTATAATTCATTAGATAATATTTATTTTTTAATGTTCAGTCTTTCAGGTTTTATAATGCATCTTGGTGGTTTGTCCCAAAAAAATCTGTATCAAAAGTATTTAGCTGTATCAAATTGACCCTACTGTTTTTGACTTCACCACTTCCTCTGGCAGTCTGTCCCTAGGTGTTTACAACTCTTTCAGTGACACAGTACTTCCTCACATCCCTCTTACACCCCACCCCTCAAATTCATCACATTTCCATCTGGTCCTGGTGCTTTTTTCATTTGACAGAGACTCCCCTCCTGCACCCTGGTTACCTCTGTGAGATATTTGTAGGTCTCTGTCTTATCCCCTCTCACTCTCCTCTCTTCCAGGATGTTCATCTTGATATCCCTTAGTTTCTCCTCATAGGGCTTTTGGTGCAACCCCATACCATTTTACTTTCCCTCGTTTGGATTGCCTCCACTATGGCTATATCCTTTCAGAGCTATGGCCTCCAGAACTGGACACAATACTCCAGATGGGATGTCAACCAAATTTAGTCTCCTATCCCCAGGTGTCACTCACTTAAATGTTTACATTTCATGCAGTCATCTCACCTGAGAGTGATGCCTTGGAGATGGACCCTATGCAGATTTTAGAATTTGGAATGTAGGTTCAGATTGTGCATCCACGCTCCACTCTGGCGATTGTCCAGATCTGTTTCTCTGCCTCATAGACCAGGTATAGATGGAGGTGGGGTGTCACCTGAGTGCTAAATAAATGCCAGTGGTTGTTTAATGTAGCAGATATAACCAAAAGTCATGCTGTGTCTGTTGATCGCATGAACGCTGGGGCAAAATGGTAGTTTTTATCAGTTTTGTACTGACAACTTGACAAATTTTGTGATTTTTCAGCTCCACATATAGTACTTAACGCAGATTCTTGGGCCATTACTTTGAGAGTAAGTGAAATATACATTCAAGTGTGATCTCAATGAATATGCGAGAGTTAGAGCTTTAAATTGCATACCCATGTGTTGTTTTTTTTTTGTTTGTTTACCGGGTAGGTGCACTAGTCATAGCAATGACTATTTTCAGGCACGACCCGGGAGGGTACAGAGCAAACAGAAAACAAATTTCAGTACATACAAATTACAGTACATAGTAGACAATAGCATATCATATGAACAATGTCAGCAGGCATAAACAACAAAGTAGGGTAAATACATAACAGCGTGAAAATACAGCAAAAATACTGGTAGTTATACATTAAATCATAGCTACTTAAGAAAATAGGGGAGGAAAATACAGTGATGGCTATAATCTGTGAAAAAGCCAATATCGGGTAGGTGTAGCAGAGAAAATATGAGGCAAGGCGGGTAGAGGGTGGGATAGGGTTGGGCTTAAGAGCAAGGGTTACCTCAAAAGATTAATGTTAAACGTTAAAGGAATAATGCATGACAGGGTGTGTGTCGTGCTGGGATAACGCCACGCCTGGGGTTGGGCACGAGGTCACAGGTCGAAAAGCGCCCATCGCCCAGGCGCATGCTATCCCAAACGACACACACCCTGGAGTGCATTATTCCTATTATACAATGGCTCGTTGTTATACAGAATAAAAAAAATAATTTTAAAGATGTTTTTGTGTGGAAAAATGTTTGTTTTTTAAGAGAAGATGAAACAATCAATCAAAAGCTCCATAAAATGCTCATCTGCAGGTTCACAATGAGACTGAGACTAGACCCGTGGCATCGTGCTGGGATAACGCCATGGGTCCAGCCCCAAACTGACCAATCACAGTCCAAGATTCTTTCTTGCCATTGTATAATATAGGGTTAAATGCCAACCACCACCCTTTAATTTCTTGTTAAATTTAAAAAGATTCTTATATTTAATCTTTTTATTTTAAATATAATTTTTATTAGACAAAGCTTTTTTGGCTTTATTCATTAAGAACATTGTATAAGCACAATTACACAATTGTTACACGGCATTTAGGTCACAGAACCAACTTCCACAAGTACAGCGATCTCTCCATTCTTGTAACAATTTTCTCACACAGTTTAGATATCCCTTCAGAACTCGGTTCCTTCAAACTAGGGCAGTCAATCAAGGAGTCGTTGGTCTTTCCATCTCCCTTCCCTCCCCAGTGGAAGTGGTCCCCTCTCACACTGCGCAGGATAAGCCTGTCAAGGAACGAAACCAGTATCAATCTGGGCCATATACCATATCCATTTTTGCCATTTAGGAGTAAATGTGGCAAGTTTTTCATTGAGCCCGGCTGTTAATTTCTCTGGTTGATATATATCCATTACAATTTTTTTTCCCCAATTGTTTAACTAGGTGAGACACACTAAGCTGAGAGCTTGTTTACAGGTGCAACCTGGGAGCACAGGGAAGTTAAGTGACTTGCTCAGGGTCACACAGTATGCAAGTGGGGGCTGTGGGATTCAAACCCAGGTCTCTGGATTTGCAGCTCAGAGCCTTAAACCACTGCGCTATACTGCCTCCAAATTTTTCTCCATTTATTGATAGTATAACTGGGGTCATCCACCTTCAGGTAATAGCTTTTTTAGCAGCCAGAAGATATAATGGTAGTAGCATTTTATTCAAAGGGGGATGGTGTTGAGGCATGATTATTAATATCACCATTTCAGCAGTTAATTCAATCCTTTCCTTCAAGCATTCCCTTGGTTCATCCTGCAAGGTGCACCAGAAGGGAATCAAAAGTGGACACACCCAAAACACATGTCCCAAGTCTGCCAGTTGATACGGACAACCCCTCCAACAAGCCCCATATTTTGGTGGCAAATAATTTATACGTACAGCTGGGGATCTAAAATATCTGTATCTGCACTTCCATGCATATTCTCTCCAGACCACTGAGATCGTTATTTTAACTGCTGGAAGAGCAGATTTCATCCAAGACTCAGATGACACCATCAAACCCAAATCTTTATTCCATCTGTCTAAAACTGACTGAGTAGAATCTCCCTAAACTTCCCTTAGAATTCTGTACAACTGACCTATATAGTTAATGGGGGGGAGGCGGCTCTGAGTCGGCAGTTTGGCAAGAGTAGGATGGTGGTGTTGGATGTAGTCCTTTAATTGCAGATATCTATACCTATCCTCATTTGCTAATCCGAAACCTCTTTGTAGAGTTTCAAAGGGGAGAATTCCCGCTGGATCCAAAAATGTATAAATATAATGAAGGCCCAACCTGCGCCACTGTTTAAATGCCAAATCAGTTTGGGATGGAAGAAAGTTTTCATCATCTGAGACCAATCTGCAGTAGTAAAATATGTCTTTAAACTTCAGGTGTAATTTTAATTGGTACCACACCTTCAAAATGTTAGAAGTAAATTGTGTAAAATGATGCTGTTATGGGGAATGTTTTTTTGTGTGACAAACAATTTGGAGTCCAAATCGTAAAGGTCATCAAGGGTAAATTCAGTGTCTTTCCATGGTGTTTTATATGTTGACGCTAGCCAAAGAAATATTACCCTAAGAGATGCAACCTTAGCATAGAGCTCTAAGTTGGGTAGGTTAACCCTCTTTGGGCAGAGATAACCTGAAGGATGGAGAAACTGACTCTGGTTGCTTCCCAAAAAAATAAATTAAATAATTTTGTTCCATGAGGCATAATTAAAATGCACCAAAGCAATTTGGAGGGTTTGAAATAAATATAGCAGCCTAGGTAGTATGTTCATTTGAATAATCTCTACGTGCTGAAAGAAGGATAAAGTACATTTATTTATTTATTTTTTTTAACTTGCCCAGCTCCTTGGCTTCAGAGGGGGCCTCACACCTCCTCCTACGCCATCCGCTAGGTCTTTACCAAGGCTCCCCCTCCCCTGGTTTCATATTGCTCGTGAGGCCGGAGGGGGATTTTCCCCCCAATTTTCTCCTGATCCCCTGAGGACGCCGGCGCAGAGGACGTACGTCCAGACATATGACGTGCTGACGCATGCCATTGTCAAGCACCCAACAGTGTCCTCCCCAACTCTGGAGAGCCATGTGCGCCTGTTGCCTGTGCTTCCACAGGCATAGGCGCGATGGGTGCTGTGAGCACCCTGGTAACCCACCCCAGGAGGAGGAGAGCATCCGTGGGGACGCTCAGTCCTCCCCTCCCCCCCCCATCCAACCCCTGGCAACCCAAGTCCGTTCCCAAACCTGGGTCACTGGCATAATGCGAGGTGTGGTGTCCAGCGCCTCAACCTTCCACGCCACTGAGCCGGCGGATGAAGTTAATTTATCCTATTTAGTCAAATCTTCTTGATTTAAAACTGTTAAGGGATTACAGTTTACTAAATCTACGTTCTTTACATCTTTAGTTATATAAATGCCCAAATATTTTATTTTTGTATGAAACCACTGCAAAGGGTATCTTCGTTTAAGGGTCTCCGAGGGGACAAAATTAAATGAAAGGACCACCATCTTGGTTATATTCAGTTTAAAGTCTGCTATCCCTTCAAATCTTCAGTCTTGTCAGACAGGATTTATTGTGCTTTATAATATAATTTTATGTTGTCTAAAAGGTTAAGGATTCTGCTTTGAAATGCATATGTAAGCCTTTAGATAATATAAGAAGATAAATTGATAAAAAGTGAAGACACCATTAATAGGTGGAATTTTAGCACGTTTTTACCTTGTCTAATTTTTATGCGTACTTAATGCAGATTCTTGGGCCATTACTTCGAGACTAATTTAAATATACATTCAAGTGTGATCTCAATGAATAGGTGGGAGATAGAGCTTTAAAGTGCATACCCATAAGTTGCCTCAAAGGTTAATTTAAAAGTTTTTTAAAGAAGGAAATTTATCTAAAAAACCCCCAAAAAACTGCACGAAACATTTTTATTTCAAAAAATGTAAAATTTTCAATATGACTGTTGGGAAAGTAGTGGAACTTAGTCTTGTCCATCTAGGAAAAATCTTCATCATTGTCAGATACACCAATATCATCTTGGTAATTACATACAGTACATCTTGATCCTCATCTGAGTCCTCATCATTTGCATTATAGAGCAGAGACAGAACATCATCTGGAAATGGTGTGTTCATCCACTTTATGTTGAGATCATCAGTCCAACCATGCAAAGTTGCATTTGGGGCATTGATAACTGCAACAGAAGAAAGCCTCCACAATCGGCAGACATAGTTGGCTCGTGTAGAATATGTAACTTCAGGGTTTCCTGGCAGGATGGTAGCAGAGACAGATCAGTTATTCTGTTGTTTTTGTTATATTTCTCCCAGAAGATCTGCTGCCTCACTATATTTACACTAGTAACTTGCTTCCTTACATACAGTTTACAGACATACTCCTCCAACAGAGCTACAACACCATTATCCACTTGCCAATCACTCCCAAGTTTCTGAAAGGCATCCAGGAATTTGGGGTACTTTTGAAGGACGTTCCAGCAAATCTTCTTACCCTTTTTGAAGAACTCAAAAACATAGCCATTGCCTGTGAATGCATGGAAACTGATTAAGGCTTTCTTTGTTGCAGTAGACATTTCACACTTGCTAATGTAGAAGATTTCCTACTGTTACCATGGCCATTGTCCAGGTATATATTTTGCTTGCATTCTGAAAATAATGACAGTACAATTACTGATATGTCTGTATCACCAGATGGTGAACGGATGATGACAGGGCCTGGAAGTATTGTAATGGCATGTTGCACATGAAGGACAATTTTTGTATCTGCTTCTTCCTGGTCAGAACAGAGATCATCCACAACTATAGTCCCTAATTTGGTGATCATGTAGCATATGTCTTTCTTTGAAAAACAGATCACTTGGCCTTCTGGCAAACTGGTGCAATTTTCTCCCCAGACCTGCATGATCAAATCAATCAGGTGTTCCTTGTTAGATCCATTAGAAAGGAAATAACTGAAATTCTTTGGCACTTTGGTGTTGGGACCTTTGATAATATGCTTCTCACTAAACCCTAATTGAAATCTCTCAGCCTCTTTGATTGACTGCTCTCTCTCTCTGTATGTATCTGCAACAACATCCACTCTTGCAAATCCCTGTGGAAGACTATTCAGGAGTTTCATTGCCAGATCACCAAAGGTTTCAGGGATTCCTGTCATATCCCGCACTGTTGCCATTAGATCAACTATGTATGCTGAGACACTTTTCCTTGGGGGAAGCTCCAAAGTGTCATTAACACTGGGCAGTATTCTGCTAGCACCTCAAGTAACTTGCTCTTTGGTATTGTCCACCTAGTTCTATCTGCATTGGCTAGACTCAGTGGGACTGGGCCCGGGCAATATGTTGATAACTCATTTATTTCTGCAGGGAAGTAGTGCTTGTTTGAAAGGGCCAGAAGTTTTCCCAATATATCTCTTTAAAATTTAAGTTCTGTAACTTTTCCTTTGGTAGTTACTTGTGTTTTTTTTATTGTTGCCTGTTCCCCCTGGAAGCTCAGCTCAGCTCCGTCCACCACCCCTGTGCCCAGGATTACCCACCTGGGTGGGGCTGCGGCCCCAACAGACACTGGGTAGGCAAGACCCTGCTCCCCCCCTTCCCGAGTTAGGGCCATGGGAGCAGGAACCCCCAGCAGACATGGGTAGGCAGCGGGGATGGTGGTGAAGCCGACGTCATGTGGGAACTAGTGTTTTTCTTTTCTTTTTTTTTTGCTGCAAGGATCCCTCAGGGGAGACATGCATGATGACCAGTGTCTCCCACTCTGACATGTGGCATGAGCCGAGTAGCAATACCCCAGCCCCCGCCAGAGGTCCACAATGCACTGGACACTCAACCCCCGGAGAAGGAGAGCAGTCTCTGGGATACCAGTCTTCCCCGCCAGCCCTCCAACTCTGAGTCCATCCCTGAATCCAGAATGTTGGCACCGCAAGCAGATGCCTTGCCGCTGCACCAGTGGGCCAGCTGTTACTTGCGCTTTTTTGTTTGCATCATTGAAGGTTTTCACTGGGGCTTTTGAAATTGGATCAAAATATTTTTTCTTACCACTTTCCAGTCTTTCTTTGACAAACTGTTCATGCATTTCGGTACCTCGTTCAGTGATACCTGTGAGGTTCTCTTCAATATCAGGTGCAACAGGTGCTTCCAAGGACAAATTGTACAATCTTTCAGCATCTAAAATAGCACTGAATGGGTTGATCCACTCTTGATCGAGAAGAGTCAATATGGCTGTGACTCGTTGTTTGGACTTGATGATTTCAGACGGCATGCATACTTTTTGCGGATTACTAGCTGAACTGTGAAGGCCACTCATCTCCAAAAGTGCCCTTCTGAATGTTGCTAGATGTGGCAGATTTAGCATCCATTTATCATAGGCCATTTGAATTGCAACAAAGTGTTTGATTCCACCTGGAATTTTGGCTCTTCAATTGCATGTCTGCTCACCAGCTTGGTCAGCTTGATTCCCTAGACGCTTTGTGATGGCTCCTTTGAACGAAAGCCTTTGTTTTTCAATTAATGTTCTGGACCCTGGATGAGAAGCTTCAAGAGTTTCAAGTGTGTGCACATAGTAAGCCCTATATCGAGCATACTTTTGCTTGTTGAAAGCTAAGAACGGAGGCAGTGAATATTTCCAACACAGTAGTCTAAGATTAAAGTTGTTTTCTTTTATTGCTGTGTGAAGCAAATGCTCCTGATCCACTATATCCAGATATGTCATTCAAAGCTATGGGGCTTTCCCCCAGCTCACCGCAATGAATCCGCTGCCTGAAGGCCTCGTACTTAGTCTGGAAAATGACAATTCCTGAGGCAGTTTATGGATGTCTGTGGTTTAGGTGTTTGTCTGATCATGTCAAGCAGTACTGCAGGGGTGTCATTCAGTTCTGTTGAATACTCTAGAAATCTGACCTGAAGCAATTGCTCTAAGGCATCTGCAAAATGCTCATGTACAGTCCATGCCCGAGTGTAATGCTTCCCACGCAGTACTCCCCTTATGCTGCCAGAGGCATAAAGACCACCCTGAAATACTCTGTCCTCAAAGCCACTGCCACCAACTACCGGTAACTGCCCTATAATGCCAGAGTTTTCCAGAAAAATAGGTGGAAATCTCCCAAATTAATTATGACATTGTGGAACTGATCAGGGAAATTCCACACAACATGATATGCCTTTGCTGCTGCTCCAACATCAAGTGCCCGGTGAACACAGGGCATATTTACATGCTGAGCTATTTCTTGTGTTTGTGTGAGGTATTCAACTATAGTGGCATAATCAGTGATGGGTTCATGGATGGGTGGAAGATATGTGGTGAACTTTAATGGTTGTTACAAACTAGCATCAGCCAACCAGCAAACCTTGGGACAAGCTGATCCTCCTTGTGTGCTTCCCAACTGAGTTTCTATAGCATTAGCTTTGCCTTGCCAATATTTACCACTGATTTTGGCACAGTAGACTTGGGCATATTGCTAATTGTGGTTGGCTCCTTCTTTGAATTCACCTGTCGATGTTCTAATTCCTTTTTATCAGATATCATTTTCCTTCTTTTTGAGTGAGGAATTTCAATAGAATCTTCTCGAATGGAGCCTTCAGATACTTCTTGGTATGCAGCACCATGTGTATTATGTATTGTTCCATGTCCAGTTACTGTTTCAACGTTCTGATCAGGGTTGTCCATCCAGAAAACTGTTAATACAACAGAAGACTCTGACTTTAGCTGAAATGGCAGTAACAGACCTTGCTCTTGAAAATGCTGAGAAAGTTCCGCTAAACCAGTTTCACACACTTGATCATAACTGCTACTATTTCCTAAATGAAACAGGATGTTCATCTGCATTTTCTTTCTGGTCATATTGTGCAGCACAACTCCAAGAAGTGCATGTTTTGTAGTGAGAAACTTGCCGCATGTGACACCATAAAATAGGTCTTCTGAGTAGAACTTTAACAACTGGGAGACTTGTTCACTCTCCATATGTTTGGGGGGTTTTAGTACATGTGAGAAAAATGATTGAACTGTCTGTGTGGGCTGTTGTTCTTTACTCAGGAGAGCATCCACTGTTGGTGGCCATGGTAGTGAAGGTGCTGACTCTACAAATCTTAAGATACGGTCACGCAACAAAGAAGCAGAATGCTTGATGACTTGATTGTCATACAGTCTCAAGAGCTCTGTGACTGATGCACTGCCAGTTAATGATTCAACACTGATTACAACTAGTGGTTTTTGAGGATCAGCTGTTAAAAATAAAAGTGAATCCCCATATTTGTTTTTTAGTTGGTTTCTAACGGTATCATCGATCTCGTACTCAGACGCCCAAGATTTCATTCTACGCCTTCATTGAAACGGCTTGGTGTCTTTGAAGCACATTGTCTTCAATTACATGACAAGCTGCCTCAAACCCAATTCCATCTGATTGCTCATTGTCATCCTCATCATCATTTCTATTCTGATCATCTGGGGTACTGCCCCTTGTGATTACTATATACAGTAATCTAGGTAGCACTTGTCATGTTTATAAAACTCCCTTGCAATGAGTTCCTCTGTCTTAATTTTTGTGACCATATCTTGATCATCACGTAGCTCTGCCACCTTTTTCATTGTGGCTTCAGCTATTTTTGTAACAATAGCAGTTTGATATTGCTTCTTCCACTTCACTTTGATTACATATTTGTTACAGATTCCACATGAATCAGGAAATAACTCTAGATGATGAGGCACAAGGAACACCACCCCTGAGTTGATGATGTGAGCTATGTTCACCAACATCTGCATGTTCTCCAGATTTTCTGATACTCGGCTTTTGTGAACTTTTGATCGCATTGTCTATGGTAGCCATGCTTGGCAGTGTCATAGCTAGGCATTGGAATTGACGATTTTCACCACCTAACTGGGTTTGAAGATCTTTGCTGTAAGTGTGCAGTAACTTTTGTCACTCAGAGGAATTACTTCAGAGCCTTTTGTTGTCATGGCAGGGTAATGCACTATACACTGCAGGGTCCTAGGATTTTCCTCTCCATTTTTCCGTTTGAAAGAAAAGTTTAGAGACATCCTCGAAGAGTCTGAAATAAAAAGTCAAGGTGTCAGTACAAAATTGATGCAAACTACCACTTTGCCCCAGCGGCCATGTGATCAACAGGCAGAACATGAAATTTGGGTATATCTGCTATATTAAACAACCATTGTCATTTATTTAGCTCTCAGATGACACCCCACCTCCATCTACACCTGGTCTGTCAAGAGAGCAGTCACCCCATAGTGAACTCAAGTAACGGCTGGTTCTCCAGTCAGGTTTTTATTTTACAGTTTATTTCAAAAAGTGTATTTTAGTCATTTTTTTTCGATTGCTCTGCATTTAGCTGTGGTTTTCTGTAAATTACAGTTTCTTCAGTTGCCCAGGAATCTGAGCATATCATACTTTGCTACCATTTCCATTTTTTATCAATTTGGCTAGTGAACTACATTAGTTTTTGCCATTATTGGTGGTTTACTCTTTTTAGCTATCCAATCTGCAGAGAACAGAGCATTTTCAATTTCTGTATGTGTCTGTGCCCTTTCACCTTAATCAGTTCCTGTTGAGTGAATTCATAATTTGATCTTTGGCACGGTTTGCTTCAGTACCAGAGCTGTTTTTTGCTATTGGGCCCTTGTACTGCATTGTTTTTGGGAATCGTTTTTATTATTTCAAGGTTCTTTCAGATTGGTATGTCAGACCTTGTGGACCATCCAAAAATTTTACAAATTGTTTTCAGCTCCTGGCAAGGGCAAACTGTCACTAGCTTTTTTAAAGATCAATTGCAGTATTTTTAAATTGCTTTTAACATATTGTATTTGCTCACCACAAGAACAACCACTCCATATATATTGCAAGTAATGTTCGAGAACGGTCATTCTCATGTTTAGATGCTATTTTCTACCTGTCTTTTTTGGAGCTTTCACAGAAAATCCCTTAGTCGTTTTCAGACCAGCTGGCAGAAATTTGGGTGAGTGCTGATTCCATTCGAGCAACAATGACATGATTTTCCTCATGTTCCTGATACTGAGCTGCCTGTACCTTGAGGAAAATGATGTAATTGTTGCTTGAATGGAATGAGCACTCGCACAAGGTTCCGCTAGCTGATCAAAAGATGTCTGAGAGATTTTCTGAGAAACCATCAAATAGAGCATTAAAATCGTATCTGTACATGACAAATGGCCATTTCTTCATTTCACATGTAATAAATATGGTCTGGTTGTCCTTATGTTAGGGGAAAAGGAGTAAAGTTTGTAATATGTTTATAATATAGCTGCAGTTGATCTTTAAAGGGTTTAGGTCCACAACACGACTTTATAAATTCTAAGTCCTGTCATATTTTTTGCCCAAAAGCTTCATTTAAAGAGAGAGACACAAGCCAAAAATGTTGGCATCAATAAATTCAGAATTTGGATCAGCATATCCTCAATCAGCCTCATGCCAAAAATCAGATCTGTAAGTTACTTTGTTTAAACCTTACAAGTAATTTTGCAACCCTTAATTCACTGCCTGTTCAGAAAAGCCAGTTTCAGTGAAGAGCTGATGATGTCGTCTCCTGAACTTACGACCTAGTCCTCCCTGTAAGCTGCCTTACATGACTTATTTCTCCTATGTTACTTAAAACTGCAGTTGTAGTAAATATCTGAAAATGGAACACTGACATTGGGTGCATCAGCACATGCACTTCCATAATGTGTAGATGCAAGGTTCAATCGTCAGAATATTTGGGGGCAGGGATGGAATGCAGTGGCAAACATGGCTTTAGAATGACAGAGTTGGGTGCAATTTTTAAAATACTGCAGGTATGAGATTTCGAATGTCACCAGGTTGCAGTTGTGGAATGCAGCAATGACACAGTCTCAGAAAGTAACTGGAACACATAATTTCAGAAAGGCAGTGTCACACAGTTTCAGAATGTGGCAGTGACACACAATTTCGGAATGCGGTGGTGACGCACAATTTCAGAATATGGTGGTGATGCACAGGTTTGGAATGTAGCGGTGATGTACAGGTGGGGAATGCAGCAGTGATGTACAGGTTTAGAATGCATCGGTGACGTAACAATTTCTGAATGCAGCGGTGACGCACAATTTCAGAATATGGTGGTGATGCACAGGTTTGGAATGTAGCGGTGATGTATAGGTGGAGAATGCAGCAGTGATGTACAGGTTTGGAATGCAGTGGTGACGCAACAATTTCGGAATGCAGTGGTGATGCACAATTTCAGAATGCGATGGTGACGCACAGATTTGAAATGTGGTGGCGACAGTTTCAGATTGCGGTGGTGACACGGTTTCGGAATGCGGTGGTGACACACAGTTTCGGAATGTGGCGGCGACACATAATTTCAAAATATGGAGTGACGCACAATTTCGGATTGTGGCAGTGACTTATAACTTCCCTGTTGCATTCTGAGACTGATTGTCCCACCACATTTTGAGATGGCACATCCTTTACACATTCCATGATTGCATACCCCCCAACATTTTAAAATTGAGCACCACCTTGACGTTCTATGTCTTGGTTCAGTGCTGCATTCCAAAACCACCTCCTGACATGTTCTAAAGTACATTGCCATGTATCTGAACATTCTGGAAATGCAAGCACTGCAGCCAACCCTATGTTATTTTTTTAAAAGGATTGCTATAGTAACAGTTTCTTAAACTTTGGAGAAGCAGGTCCTATAAGGTTGCTGACAGGGAGGACAGGACTGGACTGTGAGTTCAGGAGATGATGTCATCAGTTACGCGATGAAACTGGCTTTTTTGAACAGGTAGTGAAATCAGGGTTACAAAATAGCTCATAACTTTAAAAGCAAGTAACTTAAAAACCTAAGTTTTGGTATGAGATTTATTGGGGTATGCTTATTCTAATTCTGCAGTGTAACACTTTTGTCAGGAGTCTCCCGGTTTAAAAGGGTAAAAAAAAAAGTTTTAGCATATTTTATCTTCCACTCTGGGCCTGGAAAGGGTACTCCTTCCACCTACTGCCAGGTGTCCTTATCCTGTCTGCCAGCAGAGGAGAAGGAAGAAGAATATCATGTGCATATGGAGAAAGGTGACTCCATGGAGGGGGTACACATAGGCAAGATTTTGAACCTTCTCAATGGCAGATTGAGGACTACTCATCTTTTTCCTAATTTGTCAGACAGGTGGTTGATACCCGCAACAACCCCCAACTAGAAACAGAGGTGGATGAAGAGGATGCTGATTTTATGGACGTGCTGGGAGTAGTTCCACCAAGAATGCTGTTATTTCCTATATACAAGCTACTTAAAAAGGCCATAGCAAAAATCATGGCTGCAGCCGGTGACAGAAACAATTGACAGAAAATATCAGTTGAAAAGCAGGGAGTGGAATAGCTGTATGTCCATCCTGATTATCATGGGATAGTCCAGGCTGTTGCATGTGAGAGAGCAAAAATCACTCTATCTGCACAGCCCCTGAAAGAGACCGAAAATTGGATTCTGTGGCTAAAAAGGTTTCTACAACAGCTTCCGTGCTTGTCAGGCAGGCAGCTTATTCAGTACACATAGCACAGTACCAGAAAACACTTTTGAACACAGTTCTGGCACTGGTGGAAAGAGCAGATTAGGGTTTGTCTCAGGACCTGATTGCCACAGCAGGATCAGCCCTAGATGCCACAAAATATAATTTCCACACCACGGTGGACATTAATGACACTGCTGCCAGGGTTTTGGCTCATGCAGTGTCCTTAAGATTTTCCTGGCTGTTTACTGCTATCCTTTCCTAGGATATTCAGAATAAGGCCATTGCTTTCTTTTCTGAGGGAATTTCATTATTTTGTGAAAAAACAGCAGTCTAACAAAAAAAAAAAAAAGTGGTTGAATACAAAATGACTTTTAAAATAACAATGAGAAGGATAAGACCTCTATCTTCTACATGTCATATGGAAGGATACGCAAGGGGAACTTCCCAAGAGCCTGTGTCTCTTACTATGGTACTATGAGTACCAATCACAAGGAGGTTACTGTTGGGGAAAGGGAAAAAGGGCTTCTGGGTGTAGTGCTGCAGCTCCAGCGCCTAAACCCCAGCCAAAACAAAACCCCTGACAGTTTTGTCCAGGTCGCCCAACCATTTCCAATCGGAGGAAGACTGGCACACTACTTATGGGAATAAACATTAACACAGACAAGTGAGTACTGGAATAGTGGGCCAGGGATTAAAAATGCTTTCTAAACTTGCAGAAACACAGAAGTTTTCCATCTCATTGTCCCACAGAAAAAAAAGTCTGCTGGAACTGGAAACCAAAAAACTGTTAATAACAAAAGCAAGTCCGTGCCTCCCAGTGGGACAGGGGCCTATTCTCAAGATACTTCCTAACCTGGAAGAAAAAATTGGGAGTGGCGACCCATTTAGACCTCAGTGTTCTGAACAAACATTTGAAAAAAATGAAAATTCAGTATGATCACACAAAGGATACTGATAACATCTTTACAGAAAGGTCATTGGCTAAGATCTCTGAATATGGAAAGATGTCTATTTTCATATCCCAATCAAATAGTATCACAGAAAATACTTCAGATTCAAGCTAGGGAACTGCCACTACCAGTTCACAGCTGTCCTATGTGGTCCCACGTCAGCTCTAAGGGTTTTCACAAAGTGCCTGGCTGTGGTGGCAGCACATTGGAGAAAACAAACGTGTGTTTTTCCCCTACCTGGATAACTGGCTAGCCGGGGCAGAACAAGAGGCAAGGTGCTCAGTTCATTTGATAGAAAGCACCTTGAAGATCTGGGATTTTTGGAACTGCTGTCTTGCAAAACCTTTTTCCTAATTAGGTTCTGGACCCAGCCTCCTCATGTACTTCTACTGAGTCCACATAACATGTAAACAACAAGTGAATGATTCCTGCGGTTAGAAAAAAAAATTACTCGCAGTAATAATGTTGTTTCTTCTTAAGGGATCATTCACTATGTTTAAACTCCCTAATCCTGCCTCTCCTTCTAGAACCTGAAATAGATTCACAGAAAAATCAGTTTCTTTTTCACTGAGGGCTCCTGAGCATTACTGTTGCAGTTCGTACAGTTGTAAGCTTGTTGTTATTGTTTAGATGGTAACATTTCACAAGTTTTCTCCAGTTTGTTTGGTGTTTTAAAAATCTTATCGCATTTTTCTTAAAATGTTTTGGTAGCCTTTTAGCTAGCTGCTGCTCCCCTCTGGCTTGGAAACCGATCTGAGCAGCGGCCAGAGTGGAGTGCGGATGCAAGGTTTGAACCTACATTCCAGATTTTAAAATGTGCATAGGTTTTATCTCTGGGGCATCACTCTCGGCCAAGATGACTGCATAAAGTATAAACATAGTGAATGATCCCGTAAGAAGAAATGGCATTACTACAGCAATTTTTTTTCTTCTCTGCCCTACCAAGTGTAAATGGCCGACAACCATGAAGGATGGTAGAGAACCTGAAGAGGCAGGTTGCTCTTGCAGCAGGGCCGTGTTCAGTCCACTTTACCCTCTGAGAAAGGGTTCTGACGACGGGCAGTTCAGTACTCTGGAAGAAAGGCAGTCCTTTCGTAAGTACAAAAATAAGTGTTCCCAATCCTACACATGCTCTGTGGTGGGGTCCAGGCACCACTTGGTCTTTGCCTCTTCCACTTCTCGTAAGAAGGGGAAGAAACAGCAGTGGTTGAGGTTGCCCTCTGTGATGTCTGCTGCAAGGCACTCAACTTCCTGGAATCCGAGGGTGTCACTACGGCCACCAGCAACACCGGGGGGGAGACAGTGTCTTGGGCCTGCAGCCCCCTCTGAATTTAAGTGAGAGCTCCATTGGGCAGTACCCCCCCACCACCACCATCCTCTGCCTTTTCCCACCTCTGTCTTCTTGTACCCTTGCTCTGGGGAGTTTACTCCCCTTGGGCTCTCCCTCCCTGCTGCTTCTTCATCCGGGAAGGAGTAATTGCTGCCTCCTATGACCACGAACAGTGACAGTAGGGAGCCTCTTCAGGCATTCTGCTCTGGCAGCGGGGACGTGTCCAGTCCACTTCCCTCTCCAAGGAAGGGTTCTGACAATGGGCGGTCCTGTGTTTGAGGGGAGAGAAGGCAGTCCTCCCATAAACACAAAAAGAAATAGTCCTGCTCCCAGTTGGGGACCTAGCAATGTTTAATCTCGAGTTCTTCTCTACCTGTCGGAAGGGGAAAAAACGATACCGCTCAAAGTCGCCCTCTGGTATGTCTACCGCAAAATCTTCGAGGGCTGAGAGTGAGAGGGCTTCTCTGGTGCTGGCATCCCTGGCCTCTCTTGCTCATGGTCATTTGAAATCTTGGGCCCGGAGCCCCTCACTGTCTTTTTGTGGGGTCTCTGGTGGGCAGTTTCACCACTGGGCAGCTGTTATGGTGCAGTGGGTATAGTGTCTGGCCTGTTTACTGGTTCCTGAGGACCTGGTTCCAGGCCTTTTGGGGCTGGGGACCTCAGGACCACGGTCAGGGTTTTCAGATCAGGTAGAGCATTTGAGTCTCTAACAGATCTCGATCCATTGGTGGTGACAATGCCGCCGATGCCAGTTGCACTGGCCGTTTCTCTTCACTCTGTCTCACTGCATTGGCCAGTCCAGGTACCTCCGCCAGCCACTTCAGTGATGGCTAGGCCTTGGCAACATCCGGTTCAGTGTCATGTTCGGCCCTTCTTTGTCCTGCTCCAGCACTGTGTCCAGTAACGCATCCGGTGATGCCTGAGGTGCCAGGATCTCCTCTGTGCTACATCCTTTTTCTTTGGATTCAGGGGCAGTGCTGGTGCCGGCCCCTCTGGGGGTGGGCCCAGTGCCGACTCCCTTGGTGCCAGCGCCGACTCCAGCTCCTTTGGGTTCAGCGCTGGTGCCGGAGTCTCCTATTTATCCAACTCCAAGAATTGGATTAGATATCTGTAGATCTACTCCTCTTCCTGCCCTCCTCCCTCCTCCCCCGGAGGAGTTGGAGGAAGATGAGTCTGACCCCGACCTCATTATCTCTGAGGGTGGTGATGACAACTCCTTCTACACCCTGTATACTTCTACTCTGGGTGCTCCTCCTGTTCCACAGGAGGACCTCTCTTCAGACTTTGCTTCACAACATGCATGCTACCCTTGCACTCGAGACCTCTTCCCCAGATCCAGGTAAGCAGTTACGTCTCAAGTGGCTTCATGTGCCTACCATTCACGTTACCCTCATGCCTACTATCCTTCTGGCTTTTGAGATGCTCTTGGATGTGGTGTAGGCCAGGCCTGCTACCATTCCTTCTGACTCTAAGCAGATAGACCAAAAGTACATTGCCTCTAAGGTCTGATCTACTCTTGATTCTCAGCCTGTTGCTGGCAAACTTGTCATTTTAGCTAAGAACGATAAGGCTGTCCTTCCTCAAGAGGTTGCAGCCCACCCTATCAACAAGGACTCTCGCAAGATTGATATGATGAGGAAGAGAGCCTTTGGTGCGGCTACCTTGTGCATGCATATAGCTAGCTACCAAGGATATGTCTCTCAATATGAGAAGGCCTATGGACTTCCTCTGATCTTTTGCTGAGACTTTGCCAGAGTCGGACACTAAGCAGAAGGTCCTGCAGACTGTTACCCACACTATAGAATCTAGTAGTTATCAGTTGAAGGTAGCAATGGATGCATATGGTACTGCTTCCCATGGTAGTGACGCCGGTATCTGCATTGGGAGGCATTCTTGACTTCAGACGTCCATTTTTTCCAGTGACACCCAGCAGCAGGTTATGAATGTTCCTTTTGATGGCTTTTACTTGTTCGGTCAGTAAGTGAGGCAATCCCTTGAGTCCTCTCAAAAGATCCGTATGGCCATCAAGTCTGGTGGGCCTACCCCAGTTTATCATCCGAGACAGAGGGGCAGGGTTTTCTACTGTAGCAAACAGTCTTTTCATGATAGGGGTAGAAGACACCGAGTCAAGTCCCAGCCTCCTCAACAGCAGAAGAAAACGCACCAGAAGGCATGGACCCCAAAAGTGCTAAGTGCCACCCTGTGAAGTTCCAGCCTCAGCTCTGCCTCAGCTGCTCAAGGCACACTTCTCCTCTTTGGTTAGAGGACGTCTGATTCAGTTTTACAGCCTGTGGAAATCTGTCACTACAGACAAGTGGGTCCTGCGGATCATCCAAGAGGGTTACTTGCTGAATTTCGTGGACCCCCCACCGACTTCCCTCCCAGAAAGCAGCAACCCTTGTTCTCTGCTAGGTTGGACCTTCTCACGTTGGAGATCGTGAGCTTTTGAACAGCAGGACAGTAGAAGTGGTGACAGAGTCAGAACGCAACACGGGCTTCTATTCCCACTACTTCCTTGTTCTGAAAAAGTCAGGGGCATGCGCCCCATCCTAGACCTCAGAAAGCTGAACATGTTTCTCCTCCAAGAAAAGTTCAAAATGGTCTCTCTAAGGACCTTACTTCCATTTCTCATGTCTCAGAACTGGTTGGCCTCCCTAGACATGCAGGATGCTTACCAGCATATTCCAGTGCACCCCAGTCACCACAGGTTTCATCACTTCGTGGCCCTGGTTCAGCATTATCAATTCAGAGTCCTGTTCTTTAGGCTGTGTTTATCCCCTCAAATCTTTACAAAGTGCTTCCCCATTCTCGCAGCACACCTTCAAAAACTCAGGCTCTGTATCTTTCCTTATCCGGACGACTGGCTTGTAGCCAACCCCTCCAAACAGGATGCAGAACAACCTCCTTGGGAGTTCTGCTGATTATGGAGAAGTTGCAGATTCAACCCTCTTAGCGACTCCTCTTCTTTAGAGCCTTGTTGGACTTAGCCAAAGCAAGTGCTTTCCTCCCAGAGGACAGGATAGGCATCCTCCTGATGGCATGCTTTATCATGGAGAGCAAGTCCGTCCGAGCTCACTCCATGTAGTGGATGCTACACCTCTTGACCTCCTCAGTCTTCATAGTGCCTCTAGCATGACTACACATGAGGACAAATCAGTGGATGCTCAGTACACAGTGGTCCCCAACAACGAATCCTCAGTCTTACCATATCAAAGTAATGAAGCCTCTTCTCCAGTCACTTACATAGTGGACTCAGGAGAACAGTCTCCTCCAAGGTCTCCCCTTCTCACCCCTGGAGCCCCAGATAACCCTCACCATGGATGCGTTTCTGCTAGGGTAGGGAATCCACTGTCTTGGCCACCATACTTGGGGAGTCTTGAGCCTGGTAGAGTCTCATCGCCACATCAATATCTTGGAGATGAGAGCAGTCATGTATGCCCTCTGGGCCCTGGTAGACTGTGTCCACAACCAAGTAATCCTTTTGCAGACGGACAAGACAGTCGTGTACTACATCAACAAGCAGGGCGGAACACACTCGTATTCCCTCTGCAGGGAAGCCGAGAGTGTGGTAATGGTGTTTGAAGCACAGGGCTCTGATCCAAGTATTCTGTTTGCATGGGATCAGAACACTGTAGCAGACCAGCTCGGTCAGACAGAAGCAAGTCCTCACAAATGATCACTAGCTCTGGACGTCGCACAGGCTTTCTTCAACAAGTGGAGAACTCCACAAGTGGACCTTTTTGCGTCTCCACTCAACACAAAACTGCTTCAGTTGTGTTCCAGAAATCTAGAATGTGGCGTTTTTTGTCAGGATGCTGCCAAGCTGCAGTGTGCAAATTTTCTTTTTTTTTTAAACTTTGTTTTATTTTGTACGAGTCTAACATACTGGGTTATACAAGCAATCGATAGGGTACCTCAGTTACATTTCTCTATATCTCCATAGAGGGCGCCACCCCTCCTTAATACATACAGTATAAATTATCAGATGCTTTACAGATACTACATGTGAGGGAAAATCAAACAAGGGGGTTGCAAAATACTATTCCTCTAACTCTATAAAGTGCATCATTGCTGTGAAAGAGCACATGATCAGTCTGGAAGTTATCCAAAATTATAATAAATGAATGTCTCAAAGTCCTTCACCGCACCAAGTGGTACTGGTAGCCAGGCATCAACATAGTCAAGCACAAGTTCTGTGCAACCCTATATTTTGATCCACCAAAATGAAAAGCCCCGTAGCTATTACAAACTTTTAACCAAAATTAGCCATTTGAGTCATAATATAAATTTTTAAAGTAGTTAAATCTAAGAGGAACTAATATAAGTCCATATAAGATGTAAATGCCTCCAGCACTGTCCATTTTTAACACAGAACAGTTCTATATGAATCTTGTGTTTAATAAAGGAGGATTTCAATTCAGTACTTTCCAACGAACAGCAGAGTACCTGATGTGGGACAAGTCAGGCCACCGCCAGACTAGCTGCTCAAGTCTCCTCGTCCTCTGAAGACTGCTGATCGGATTCTTCTTGCTTTCTGATAGGAAGAGCATGTTTTCGCACCCATTTAAGGGCTTCAGCAGGCTCCGAGAAAAAATATACCTTCCCGCAATAGGCGATCCTCAATCGCGATGGGAAGATCATGCCATGTGGAATTGAAGCTTCACAAAGCATAGCTCTTTTTCTGTCAGAGCGCTTGCGTTTCTGGCGGGTGGCATAGCTGATGTCCGGATACATATTTATTCGGTGACCGTCATAAAGCAGTTCCCTTTTTCTTTCAGCCAGATTTAAAATAAAATCCCTTGTTGCAACTCCAGCTGTCACCACAATTATGGCTCAAGGTACATCTTGGTCTTCCACTCGCCCATGAGGTGAAACTCGATAAGCCGTCTGAAATTGGTGAGCTTTAAGTTGAGCATCCACTCCAAATTGCTGGTTAAACCAATCTAGTAGGAATTGTAAAAGGCTATCCCCCTCAGCTTCCTACGGAATCCCCAAAATTCGCAAATTAGGAGCTCTAATCTGGTTCTCAAGGGTTCTAATGTGGGCCTTCCAGTGACTGCTCTCTTTCACTGTGGTGGACACAGCTCCCATCGCTGCATCAGTCCTCTTAGATACAGTGAGGGCAGTGGTTTGGGTCCCTTCCATGGTCGCTTCAAGTGTAATGACCCGATTGTTAAGCCCATCAGATT
Source organism: Neoceratodus forsteri (assembly GCA_016271365.2). Taxonomy (NCBI): domain Eukaryota; kingdom Metazoa; phylum Chordata; order Ceratodontiformes; family Ceratodontidae; genus Neoceratodus; species Neoceratodus forsteri. Next base: position 350,934,789 of record JADMNL010000024.1, read on the forward strand.
TATCGGAGAGTACAGTCACTGACTTGTGGAGTTTCGTCAGTTTTGCCCCAATAGTTTGCAGTGTCTCCTCTTCCTCCATACCTCCAGAGTTGTCTTCGGGCCTGCACGTGGTGGAAGCTGGAGGAGCATTTTTGGATTTTGCTCCAGTACCGTGATGCTGATCTTTTCGTGGATTTCCCATAGGATCCACTACTGATTCCAATACCCATTCCTTCAACTTTGGCTCTTGTCAGTAAGTTATAAACTTTAAAAAATATGCAAGTTTGCTCAGTCAGGCTGGCAAGAACGATCAGATATCTGCCATATTGTTTGGGCTCCACAGCACCCCTGCAGATTGTTTTCTGTACGCATTTCCACCTTTTACTCTAGTTCAGAGACTACTGCTCAATCTGGAGGCACATAGAGGCGAAATGATTCCCATTGCGCCATACTGGACTCGACAGATATGGTTTCCTCTACTCATTAACTTGTTGGTTGCCCCTTTGAGGCCTCTTCCTCTGTGGATGGACCTTCTGACACAGGGATCCCTGGTTCTTCCCAGCCTTTGCTCCTTTCACCTCCACACCTGGCTCCTAAAGAGAGAGAGGTGAACAGGTTCAGGGTCTCTGAGGGTCTCAGAGATTCCCCTGGCTGCTGATAAGCCCTCTACCAGAAAGTCTTACACAGCTAAATGGAAATGTTTTTCAGAATGGTGCTCCAAATCCCATCTAGATCCATTCCGATGTCCACCTGACAAGGTTTTGGAGCATTTACTGGACCATTCAGATGCTGGTTTGCAATACTGCTCAGTTAAGGTCCATTTGTGTACTCTTTCAGCATACCACGAACCTGTCCTGAACCTTATGCTGGCTCACATGCCTCTTTTCAAGTGGTTTTGAAACGTATTTTGCACACCAGACCCCCAGTAAGAAAACCTGTCGCTGCCTGGGACATTAATCTTGTGATGGACACACTCCCTTGTAAGCCTTTTGTACCTCTGGCTACCTATGATCTCAAATTCCTGACTTGGAAAACTGCATTTTTAGTGGCCATCACGTCTGTACGAAGGGTCTCTGAGATGCATGCTCTGGTCAAAGACCCTCCGTATACTGTCTTCCATGAGGACAAGGTTCTTCGCACGCACCCCAAGTTTTTGCCTAAGGTAATCTTGGAGTTCCATCTGAACCAGCCCCTGGTGCTTCCCACGTACTTCTCCAACTTCTAGAATGAGGGAGAGCATACTTTCCACTCTCTGGATGTTAAACGTGCCCTGAGGTTCTACATTGATAGAACCAGGGACACCCATCATACCAACCAGCTGTTCATCTCTTTCAACCCAAATCAGCTGGATCAGCCAGTTACGATCAGATGCATCTCCGCATGGATAGTTGCTTGCCTTTGTCAGTGTTATTTCATGGCATAGGTTAAGTTGGAAGGCCAGGTTCATACCCATTCCACCAGAGTGTTTGCTACATCTCTTGCAGAGATTCGCTCTATCCCTATTGCTGACATTTGCAGAGCTGCTACCTCAATCACTGTGCACACCTTTGTCAAGCACTGCGCCTTGGATGTCCATGCCAGGCAGCATGCCTCTTTTGGCAAGACAGTCCTTAGTGGACTGTTGTCCTGAGGTGAGTTCTGGTTCCTATTGTGCTGCCCAGGAGATTTTGTCTGAGCTTGGTACTCAACCCATCAGTGTGAATCAAAGGTGAAAATACAGTCCAGGAAGATATAAAAATGACATACTCACCATAATTGTTGATCTTCTTGGACTATCTTCATCATACAGTCACACTCCCATCCAACATCCCCTGGGTTCACTCTTCTCTGTAATTGGTCTTCACCTCCCTTGTTTGGTTGAGCTGTGAAGACACTGTTCTTGTTGTTGACCCTTCTTTTACAGGTCCCAAGGGCTCTCTTATGCCATTGTTAGATTAGGTGTTTACTTAGTTACATTACGCTGCACCTCCTTGGTAAAAAAAAGGTACTGAAGCAGTTGTGCAGCATGAGACTAGCTCTACCGGTGCCGCGCATGCACACGGCCTACCTTGACGCTGGCCCTCCTGAAGATTTTGGGCCCCCGCAGGGTCCTGGCGCCTCCAGATAAGAACCCATCAGTGTGAATCAGTGGTGAGAATGGTCCAAGAAGATCAGTAATTATGGTGAGTACATAATTTTTATTTCTGAATGGTCTACAAACCTTCCAGAATCATCTGTCCCCCGGGGCATTTGCTGGTGCAGGTGGACAACATCGGTTGTAGTACTCTACATAAACAAGCAAGGGGTGACTCATTCTTACTCCCTGTGCACGGAAGTGATGAGGGTTTGGTACTGGACTCTAGAACACAGGTCTAGAGCTGTCGGCCCTCCATGTTCCAGGCGTCCAAAATGTCCTGGCGGACAGACTGAGCAGGTCGCAGTCCAGAATGCACGAAGGGAGGAGCTGCTGACCTAGGTAGTAGAAGACTTGTTTGACATGTGGGATCATCCAGAGTTGGACCTTTTTATGTCCCCACACAGCGGTCGTCAGACCCGATATGGGCCAAGCATCCAACGTCGGCTAAGCATCCGAAGTCGGCCAGGCGCTCGCAGGAACCAATGACACCAGCCACCGGCCGGGCGTTCGCCAGATCTGAAGGCGTTGGCCAGGAGACCGATGTCGGCATTGCACTCTCCGGAGTAGAAGACCGCTCCCCCATCACCGGTGGACGCCGGTCACAGGGAATCGACTGAGGAGGACACCACACTGCCCGAAGACCAGGCGGGCGACACCGAGGATGCCGGGCTCCCACAGGAATCTTCCCCGAACCCGGAGACACGCGGGGACCCGACGCCTGACCCCGGCGACATACCATCGGCACCAGGCCCGTCGTCGGGCATGAATATTGAAGAAGTAAAGGAGCTCTTTACTTTTTGGTGGGACACCATCCGAAAGGATGTGGTCCCTGTTAAACCTCCTCCTCCAACTCCTTCGCCTCCTACGCCCCCTCCTCCACCTACGGGGCCAGCAGGACGACCACCAACCCCCAAGGAGCAGGCTCCACTTCCTCGGGGCAGATCCAAAGACAGGAGAAGGCCTCCCACAAGATCTCCATCAGAGTCTCCCAGCCCCAAGCGACCCAGACGGCGTCTGTACACTCCGTTGGGGGAGGACTCCAGATCGGACACCTTGGACTACTCCAGATCTCCTTCTGCACTCAGCATCTCCTCTCCTGACCCACATGACCTCCCCAGGTCTCCTCCGGATGATCCCTCTTTCGCTGAGATCATGAGGCACATCCAGGACAACATGGGGTGGGATGCTGAAGACCTTGAACCCGAACGACAACGCCTTGCCTGCCATCTTCGGCAGAAAGACCCAAAGCCTGTGGTAGTACCACCCTTGGTAGACAGTTTCGCGGACATCACCAAGGCTGCGTGGAAGCATCCGCACTCCATTCCAGCAGTGCTGAAGAAGGCTGACCGCCTGTATAAGGCCCCGAGAGAGGACCAGTACTTGGCCCAACAACCTCTGGCAGACTCCCTGGTCATCACGGCCTCGCATGACCGGTCTCAAAGACCACAACATATGAGCACGCAGCCACCGGACCAGGAATCCAAGCAACTGGATGCCCTGGGGAGACGCACGTACGCGGCTGCTACATGCGCCATCAGGTCCCTGAACTACCTCACCCACATGGTACAGTTTCAGAACGCCCCATGAGAACAAGGCCAGGACCTGGTCGATAAGCTTCTGGATGGCAATCAGAAGGCGGAGCTCCTCAGTCTTCTCCGCACAGGGTCAGATGTGGGTACCCAAGTGCTTCGAGCCACATACGATTCTGCGGACTCATCTGCCAGAGCTGCAGCTTCAGGCATTTGTCTCTGGAGACACTCTTGGCTCCATGTCTCCGGCTTTACCCCGGACGTACAGAAGAACATTCTTGATGTCCCATATAACAGCGAAGTACTCTTTGGTGAATCCTCGGAGAAGGTCATCACCAAACTCCAGGACGCGGGGAAGGCAGTCCGATCTGTACAGGCCATGTACAGATCCAGGCCTGGTTCCTTTCACAGGAACCAGAGCCGTTTTCGCAGCTGGCAACAGAGGCAGCAGCCACGTTCTGGCCAGCACCAAAGGGGCACTTTTCAGCGTAAAGCCCACGCCAAGTCGTCCCCAGGCAGAGGCCAACGTTACACGAAACCGGCCCAGCCTGCAGGGACCAGTGCTGCCACAGCATGACTCCTTCCCGGCCCCCGCCCCTCCTCCGGATCAACAGGCACAAAAGGTCGGGGGTCGCATCTCTCGCCACTTTTCAGGGTGTCAGTCGATCACCACCGACAGGTGGGTTCTTCAATTGGTCAAGAAAGGCCATTTCATAGAGTTTCTTGACTACCCACCGGCAAGACCTCCCCTGGTTTCCTGTTACTTGGGTCAGCATGCCCTGCTCATACAGCAGGAGGTGCTCGTGCTTCTGGAAAAAGAAGCTATTGAGTACGTACCAAGGAACCAGAGGGGTCTAGAATATTATTCCCACTTCTTTCTGGTTCCAAAGAAAACAGGGGACCTTCGTCCGATACTGGACCTCAGCGACCTCAACGACTCGGTCCTGTACAAACGCTTCTGCATGGTGACCCTCCGAGGTCTGATTCCCATGCTCAAGCAGGACGCCTTCCTAGCGTCCCTGGACATGCAGTACGCCTATCTGCATATACCTCTTGCCAAAGCGCACCGGACGTTTCTGCGCTTCGAGTTTCAAGGTCGCCATTATCAGTTCCGAGCCCTTCCCTTCGGACTGTCACCGGCACCTAGGGTGTTTACGAAGTGCATGGCAGTCATAGCGGCATCTCTAAGGAGACAAGGCCACTACTTGTTCCCGTACCTGGATGACTGGCTTCTCATGGCACCCTCCTGGGAGGCCCTGATATCTGCTATTCACTGCACTCAGTCTCTGTTCAAGATGTTGGGTATCATCATCAATCACGCCTGGTTCCGTCCCAGACTCTGCAATTCATAGGCGCAATTCTGGACACCGTCCAGGGGAAAGTGTCCCCCCCCCCGGACAGAGCGGAACACATCAGATCCCTCATCAGGGACATTTCGTCGAAGAAGGCCGTTCCTGCCAGACTGGTCCTTCGCCTGCTCAGTCCCGCTAGCCCATCTCCACATGCGGGTAACCCAGTGGATGTTAAGGATCCAATGGGATCAAAAGCAAGACCATCTGCAGCATCCAATCCGGATCACGAAGGTTGTAGTCTGAGATTGGCAATGGTGACTAGATTCGAGGAGTCTTTCGGCTGGAGTCCCCTTCATTGCGCCATCTCCGACTGTGACTCTCCATGGACGCCTCAGGGCTCGGTTGGGGAGCACACCTCGACGGTGTTCGGTCTCTGGGCTTGTGGACAGCCCAAGAGACTCATCTCCACATAAATATCCTGGAAATGAGGGCAGTTCTTTACGCCCTGCAGGCCTTCCAGTCGGAGATCCCACCGGGTACACTTCTGTTACAAACAGACAATTCTGCGGTGATGTAGCACCTCAACAAAGTAGGAGGCACACATTCCTACCCGCTTTGCAGGGAGGCCATGAGGGTGTGGGATTGGGTCTTGCAGCATGGTGCAAACGTCATTGCTGTTCATGTTCCAGGAGTGGACAATGTCATGGCAGATGGCCTGAGCTGCTCTCAAGCCAGAGTCCACGAATGGGATCTACTTCAGGAGGGAGCAGAGAATCTGTTTCGTAGATTGGGTACTCCAGAATTGGACCTTTTCGTGTCCCTATCGAAACGCAAAACTGCCCAATTTTTGCTCGCTAGATCCAGGGCCTGGTGTTTTCTGGCAAAACATGTTGTCCCTCTCCTGGGCGGGCAGATTCCTCTCTGCCTTGCCCCTTTTCTGTTGATCCAGAGGGTTCTTCTGAAACTTCGCAGAGAGCAAGCGACGCCGATACTTATCGTGCCGTTTTCGCCCAGGCAGATCTGGTTCCCTCTTTTGCATCAGCTGTCCCAGGAACCTCCAGTGCCGCTACCAATCAGCTCCCACTTGCTGTCTCAGGAGGCGGGTTCCTTGGTCCACCCGGACCTACGTTCCCTGAACTTGCACGCTCGGCTCCTAAAGACATATCCATAATGCGACACGGGGTCTCGCAAGAGGTTGCAGACCTTCTTGCTGCTGCTAGGAAACCCATGCGTCCTACGCCATAAAGTGGCGCAGGTTTTGTTTATGGATTCAAGCGCACGGTTTTTCTCCTTTGGATTGTCCAGAGAAGTTGGTTTTGGACTACTTACTGTCCCTTTTCCAGTCAGGCTTGGCTTACTCCTCGATTAAGGTACACCTCTGTGCCATCTCAGCCTATCACGTCCCTATAGGCCAACGCACTGTAGCTCAATTGGACATGACACGTGCCTTCCTGAGGGGTGTCTTCCATCTTAGGCCCCCAATTCCACCATGGGATCTACCCTTTGTCCTGGAGCAGCTTACGCTGCCACCTTTTGAACCAGCCATGGATTGCGAGCTACGTCTTCTCTCTTGGAAGACGCTGTTTTTAGTTGCCGTCACTTCGGCCAGAAGAATTTCTGAACTCCATGCACTTATGTGCAAAGAGCCTTATTTGGTTTTCCACCAAGACAGGGTATCCCTACGGACTAATCCTAAATTTCTGCCTAAGGTGGTCTCAGCTCTCACCCTTAATCAGGATATCGATCTACCAGTGTATTTCCCTAAGTACTCTAATCGAGGAGAAGCCCTTCTGCACACTTTAGATGTGCATAGGTGTCTTAGATATTACCTGACCAGAACCAAACACCACCGAAAACTGGACCAACCTTTTGTCTCCTTTTATTTATTTATTTATTTTATTTATCGAGTACAATCAGAATTACAATCCTTTGAGTCACAGACTCTTTTGCAAAGGCTCCACGTCAGGTACAGGGGGTGGAGGGTAGACAAATACAGTAAAGACAAACATGAACAGGCAGTATATACAGTTTCAGTCCTTTGCCCACGGGATGATGGGAGCTCCTGTTTCAAAACAGTCGCTGTCCAGGTGGCTCATTCAGTGTATTACGTTCTGTTACCAGAAGCACAACATTCCCTTACCGGGCGCAGTTAAGGGTTATTCCACCAGAGGGGTGGCTACCTCTTTTGAGGCTTTAAAGAATGTATCCACCTCAGCTATTTGTACTGCAGCTACTTGGAGCTCCGTGCACACTTTCATCAGGCATTACAGCCTGGATATTGCATCGAGGCGAAGAGCAGGGTTTGGTCTAGCAGTCCTTCAGGGACTTCTGTCCTAGGCTCGATGTCATTCAAGGATTTCTACCTTCCCTCCTCCCAGTGGCATGGGTTTCCAGGGTGCTTGGGAATCAGTCCCAATGGTGTATTACTGCCAAGAGCTGTTTCTCGAGCCGATAGTACAGTTACATGAGAACTTACTGTAACAGTAGATCTTCGAGAACAGCTCTTGCAGGTACTTTCCTCCCACCATCCCCGCTGGAGGTAGATTCTGGTTCCAGCATCCTTCTCCTAGGACAAGGCGTTTACAGCCTCTTTCTGATTGCCATTTGATGGTGGATCCTCAGTCTCCTCTTCTGATGTCATCCAGCGGCCGGGAGTCTCCGGCGGGAGAACTGGGGATTCTGAGGGACCGCCTCCTTATGTACTACGCCTGACATCGGGGGCGGGACTGACGTCGGAGGCCGCCCCCACTGAATACTGCTAGCTATAAAATTTCCGTGGGGTCCTGGTACCTGCCGGCTTCAGTCCTAATGGTGTAACCTGCTGCAAGAGCTGTTCTCGAAGATCTACTGTTACGGTAAGTTCTTACGAAACTGTACTTTCCCTTTGCTGCAACAGTTAGCAGAGGAACCCCCAGTGCCCCTGCCCCCTTTGCAAGGGCTTGTTATCTCAGGTACAGGGAACCCTGGTCCATCAGGTCACTCCTTCTCAATGCCTGGCTCCTAAAGACATTTTTGGAGTGTCTCAGAAGGTTGCTGATGTCCTGGTGGCTGCCAGGAAACTTTCCAGCAGGGCCACTTACTCATGGAGTGGAAGCAGTTTGTTTTGTGGGCTGCTTCCCATCATTTGGATCCCTTCACTTGCCCAGCGAATCAGATCCTAGAGTATTAATTGTCCTTGTCAGACGCCAGGCTGCAATAGTCTTCTATCCAAGTACACTTGGCTGCTATTTCAGCTTTCCTCGTGCCTACTGATGGCCGTACAGTGGCACAACCAGAGGTGGGCCCGTACGTTCTTGAGAGGCTTCCTGCACTTGAAGCCTCCCATCCACAATCCATTCCCAGCTTGGGACCTGAATTTTGTGCTAGAGAAACTCACTTTGGTTCATTCTAGTTATCACTTCTGCTTGAAGATTTCAGAGCTTCAGGCTGTTATGTGTGAACCTCCTTATTTGACTTTCCATAAAGACAGGGTGTCTTTACGGACCAATCCTAAGTTTCTTCCTAAGGTGGTGTTGGAGTTTACTTTGAATCAAACTGTTCACCTACCAGTTTATTTTCTGGAGCATGCCAATCTAGCGGAAGCATTGCTCCATACCTTAGAGGCCCCTGGCATTCCGTGCCATGCCTTATTCACCTGAGCTATAGAGGAACGCAGGAGATTAGCTGGCCAGTGGCCTGGGTTCAAATCCCAGTAGAGGGCACACATTTTCCTTTCACATTTCCTTCATGATTTGCCTCGCAGTAGATAACTGCACTGAGAAAAGAAGTTGATTTGTGTCTGTAAATGCATTGTCATTTGTTCTTGATTGTGTATGGATCCATGATGAGGTCTGCTGCTCACTAGGTAATGAGCAGAGACGACTGGTCATACTCATTTCCATTTCTGAGCCATGCTCGAGTACAGGTACGTGGTACTGAGGGCCAGTAGTTTAATTCATGGCACCACTGAGCTCTTTGAATTAAATTCTGTTTGAGTCCAGTTAATGACATGCATCTTCTTAATGTACAGAATGCTTGGCTCCTAAGAACTCAGCCTTATTGGTGGAAGTAATTATCAGCAGTAACTGAGTAAGTGAAGGATAAGATAATTAAAAGTGTAGTGAGAGATTATATCATACTTGTTGATGGAAAAATGTGCAAGGTGAACTTGCAAAAACTTAAATGTGATAATTGACTTAGAGTGCAGCATATGCTGGTGACATAATCCGCTGGCTATAATTTCTTAGTATGCACTGTTCATTTTGCTGAAGTAAGTAACTGACAAAATATTCAGTTGTAGTTGTTTTGTTTGTCCGTACCTAGAAACTTAAATCTTTCAATCCCAGATTTGTAGAGTTGGTGTCTAATACAGTCCCTTTTCAAGATTAGGACTAAATAGAGACTATATTTGTTGGTATTGATGACGGTTATGTTTCTATAGGGCTGGACTAGAATTGAGATAAAGTCAGCACTAACTTTTGGTAAACTTTAAGAACATGTTCTCAGTACCAAAAAATAAAATCTGTGGTTGTCTCCCGGGTGCACAAAAAAAAAACGACCAGTGCCCCGCTCCAACTTTTGGACCAGGACAGCACTGAATTGGAGAACGTCACTCAGTTTAAATATCTTGGTCTGTACCTGCACTGCTCCTTAAATTTTGACTCCTTTGTAAACCACCTGGTAAAGTCTGTTCACATAAGACTTGGTTCTCTCTACCAAACAAAAAGGTTCGTAGTCCTGTAAAGAGAATGCTTGTTCATAACCGCCTATTCCCTGTGATTGACTATGGCTCCCTGGTGAATGTGTCCGCCCTTGCCAGGATCCTCTCCAAGGTGCGCACAGTCTACAACAGTGTATACCGTGTTTTCACAGGTCTGCCACTTCACACCCACCACTGCCATCTGTATTCCATTGCCTCCTGCCCTTCCCTGGAGGATCGCCTGGCCCCATAGGTCAGCTGTATTCCTCCACAAGGTGGCACTCTGGAAAGCTCCATCGTACATCTCTGAGCTCTTCCAATACTTGTTCAACTCACAGGGGACTTGTTCCAGTCCAGATTTACCTCTACATTCAGGAAAACCTCTGCTAGACAGAAAGAGTTGACTTACAGAGCCATTGGCCCTAACAACCACTTACCCATCTGCCTCACTGATATTGGTATAATTCATTCCTTCTGTACCAGACTTTGTCAACATGTGTCAGACTCACTTCAATTGTTGCTCTACGTCCTGAACTGCACCTTACCCTATATTTAGTGTGATATCGTCTGCTCTGTACCTTATACCTTTCTGTACAACTGGCCACTTGTGAGAAAGGGTTATGTAGCTCATCTTGCTCTCAGTGTAAAATATAGAAGTGAAATGAAATGTCTGTTAGTCACAAGAAGTGCCATTGAGATCATTATTTAAGCTCTAGTTGGTTACAGCCTTAGTCTAAAGAAAAATAAATCTTTCAGGGCTCCATCTTCTTCATAGAACCCTGCTCTTTGGGTGTAGGGACAGAGGCACTAGGTCCCCACTAGAGTAAATATTTTTGCTAGGGCGCCAACATAAATGCTGGTTTGTTGGTTCTACTATCATCCGTGGGCTAAGCACCATCACAGAGGACTGTACTTGACCCTGGGAGAACAGCGGGACCAGCTTACAGCTGATCGGCGCTCAAAAAAGCTCTACAATGCACTACAAGCTGTTGAATCTCCCACAATTGCTGCCCTCCTTTGATGTTAGCTTCACAAGATTCTGGGATCTGTAGTTATAGAAAATGTCAGTGTGCAAGTCAGCAGAAGTGTTTTGATACAATCTACTATATTGCAGTAAACAGTAAATAAATTGAAAATATGTATTTTTGCGCACAAAGTGCAAATTGGGACCAGCCCCACAATTGCGTGTGGGGCTGATCTTCCCTTGTCAGTCTTCACCATTCATTACTGCTTGGGTTCAGCTGGAGGCGTGCACCCGCGACGGGAGTTTTTTTTTTTGTAGAGGAGTCTGCACAAACAGCACCACCCCCGAGAATGACGCACTGTGCGGTGCACGAGGGGCGGCTGTTAGGCGCCGCAGACTCCTCCTACATCCCAGTTCTGTTTCTCCCACCGTCGAGGCTGCACCTGCTGCGCAGAGTGAGAAAAGTTTCTACGCCACTGGCCTATTTCATCGTTCTTCGATGCCGCCTGCATCCTAGTTCGTTTTCCCCGACGTCGTTTTCCAGTAAGATTGTTCCTTATTACTTTTCTGAGGATGCCGGGAGCTTTGCTGTTTAGAGTGCTAATTTCACATCATGCCCGGTTCGGGAGCTAAATGAAAGTTGAAAGCAGGCCGTGCCCCCATGCATCGGTGCTCCTGTGGCCGGCATTTTTCTGTCACAGACTGGCATGATGTTTGTCTTCATTGCCTGGGACATAACCATAATATGGACAGTTGCGACGCCTGTTTTTTGATGGACCGCCATGTTCTCGAAGTCCGCGCATTTAAGAGCAGCAAGGCCGCTGACCTTCGGAGGACGGCGTCGCTCTCGGGCCTCCCAGGTAAGAACTTTAGACCCTTCCTCCGGGTCCCCTCCCAGGTCTGTACAGTCTGGAGAAGAGGAGGCCTTCTCGTCTTCCAGTCTTGCCGAGGAGGAGGCTTCTTTTGCAGTGTCGGAGGAACACCGTGGTCCCTCCCAGGGCCGCAGTGGAGACACTGCCTCGACCGTCACCTCTTCAAAGGTGCAGGCTCCCCCAGTGTCAAGGCCCAAGGTTGTCAGGCCCGGCGTGGGTGGACCCTCGACGCCGCTTTCCGGCGCTGTCTCGGCTCTTGGCGTCGTGGACTCGGCCAACTCTGCTGCCAGCGCCGTGTTGGGTCCCAGTGCCGGGGACTTGACGGGGGCCATGGGTGAGGACCAGGCTCGGCGTTGTCTTGGAGTGCTGGGGGTCATTCGGCACCTTGGGTGATAACGGCACCGTTCACGGTGCGTCAGTATAGAGGTGCTGCTGGTTGCCCCTTCCTCGGAAGGGAACTATTCGGATGTGGATCCTTCCTGGAACGATTCGGATGTGGATCCTTCCTGGCTCCCTGATTCTTCAGGATCGGAGTCTTCAGTGGGACATGGTGTCAGGCAGCCCAGTGCGCCGATCCTCAGTTTCCACAGCATCCTCTTCTGAGTGCTTCCAGGCTGGGGGTGGCCGGGAGCTTTTGGGAGGAGATGGCATGGAGGTTGCGGAGATGGCTGTCCCCCAACAGGGGGCTTTGGCAGCTGCCGTCTCCGGTGCAGCCACGCTCTCTTGGGGTGGACTCGGGGCCCTGTCTTCGGGGGGCTCCCCGGGAAGTCTCGTGGATCGACTGGCTCTGTCACTGACGTCGAGGAGGAGGGCGTCCTCTGAGTCCGAGGGGTTGAGAGGGCACGGTGAGGCGGGCCCGCTTCCGCCTGCCACCCTCGGGTGTCGGTAGGAGTCGTAGCGCCAAACCCCGCCTCTCCCTCTTGGCTTTGGCGGATCCCTCCGGTGGTGTTGCTGTGGGTCTTCCTTCTGGATCCATACAGCCCCAGGCACATCACAGGGGAGTACCCCCTTCCAGGCTCTGCCAAGGTTCACATCCTCAGGATTTTGTTCTGTGACCTGGCTTGTTATCCGGGACCCCACCAGCTCGGGCTCAGTTTACCAGATTCCAGAGCCCCAGCAGAGGACAGTTGCCTGCTCATAGGTGTCCCTCTCCCATTCCTCTGCAGTCACCCCCTGCTCTCCCAGGCCATGTCGGTCCTACGGGGCCGTTATCCTGGGAGGCGTTCAGAGGCTGTGCGGCGGCCTTCCCCTCATACGTTAGATGCATGCATGAGCAGGTGTTTCGCCTATCCCCACCACCGCAGGAGTCATCTGGACATTCGAGTTCCCCATCATCCTCGTCTCCCTCCTCTGAGGGAGAGGAACCCTCTGCTCACTTCTCTTCCGACGCTGATTTCACCGAATATCAGCATTTCCTGTCGAGGATGGTGAGGGATCTTCATATTTCATTTGTTAGACCTGACAATACTGCGCTGGAGATGCATGAATTCCTCAGTGAATTCAGTGCCCAACATCTGGTGGTGCCATCCTGGCCTATTCCTTTCCAGGAGGCATCTATCCATTCCTGGCAGTCTCCAGCCGACCCTATTCCAGTCCCAGCAGACTGCAGGAGGAGGTATTGTGCCCCTTCTGAGTCCCTAGGTTCTCTCCCCAACCCACCTTTGGGATTGGCATACTTAGAGACTCCTTCCGGGCGCCGCCTGGCGCACAACCGACCACTGGATTCAGATTCTCTGCAGTTTGACCGGTTGGGGAGAAGAGTGTTCTCTTCCTCTTGTGCAATACTCTGTATTACATCTCATCAGGCACACCATGCTGCCTACAACAGGCATTTATGGTCGATGCTATCTCAGCTCCTAGCATCAGTGCCTGACTCTGAGCAATCTAGATAGGCCATTGCCCTCTCTGCTGTAGGTCTGGAGCTGGCAAGGCACCAGGCAAGGGCATCTTACGATCCCAGTGAGGTGGGTTCCAGGCTTGGAGGGACAGCGATCTGCATTAGGCGAACAGCATGGCTTTGACTATTAAGGTTGTCACCCCTGGCCTGGCGTAGGGTGATTCGCTCTGCCTTCCGAGGGACCCGCCTGTTTTCCACCAGAGCTAGGATACTCCTACAGGGGCTTCCTCAGTTTCCTCATCTTTGAGGGACACCTCCTAGCTCTCCTCAGCCTTAGGTTTTTCATTTGATTAGCCAATGGTCTCTCCCTTCTGTTTTTCACCTACAGGAGGCTGTGGGTCTTGTTCCCTCAGGGTTTGTTCTTGTCCCCCTGCGGGGGGGCTTGGTACTCACCCAAGCAGTAATGTATGGTGAAGATTGACAAGGGAAGATATGAAAATTACGTACCTACCATAATTCTTGATCTTCTCTTGTATCTTCGCCATTCATTACTGATACCCGCCCACCTTCCCCTCTAGGACCTCCTTCTTAGGCGTCTCCTCCTCCCTGCTCGTTCCTCCCCCTCTTCCTTGTTGGCCTTCTGGCAAAAACAAAAACCAAAAAAAAACCTGCGTGTCTGTTCGTCTGAACAGATACCTTTCCTGAGGGAAAAGGGGAACAAGTTGAACTTATGCTATCCTCAGTGAACTCTTTCTGACTACCCCTAGGGTATTTTTGGTCCTCTCTGGGCCATGCTGTTCAATTCACAGTTTACGAGACAAGCCAGTTTCTGGCTGTGTCTCCTTAAAGGTCCCCTCTGACAAGCCCTGATCGCCTATGTCAGTCTCTTATACTTTCTGCCTCCTGACATTACTCTTCTAGAGTTGGCGATCTTCGCTTTGTCTTCAGGGAGTCTGATTGAGTTCCCATTCTTTCTTTATCCAAAGGAGTGCCTTCTTAGGGCATTACCCCCCCTCCCTCCACACACACACACACTTGGGTGTTGACACTTAAAAAAGTGCTTCATAAGCTCTCTCCCTTGCTAAGTTGGGCATTCTTCTCTCGGAACAGACTTTCTGCTTTGGCAGTCTGTGAGCTCTCAGCTACAGTGTAAAGGGTCGGGGATGACGGGAGAGATAATCTGTCTTGTATCCAAACTGCTTGGTTGAGCCTTCTCTCAAAAACCTATCTATGGGGATCCTGGCTCCCTTTTTCTTGGTTCCGAGCTTATAAGCCTTTAACCAACATCTAACTTGGCAGAGTTCTCCCTCCCAGCATCCCTCTGTCTTCTTTTTCCTGTTCTTCTTTCCCCTCCTTATCTGTTCCTCTCTTGGAGCCGCCCCAGCATGGAGGCCCTACAGCCCCTTTAGGTGGATTCCCTTCTTATCTTCTGTCCTCTACTGGCTTATGCCTTTTTCAATTTATATCCTTTCCTTTTTTCTATCCCTCGGCTCCCTTGCCTCGCTCCCTCTCTTCTTACCCTTTTTTCGCCTCTCTGGCTAACAGAACTGGGATGTAGGAGGAGTCTGCGGCGCCTAACGGACGCCTCTCGTGCACCACTCGTGCCACCTTGCTAGTTTCTCCCCAGAAAACACCCTAGTACAGCTTCTCCCTGTCAAGCTTCTCCTTGGTGCTCATAACAAAGTGCTTACCGTGGCTGCAGTCTGTGTCCCCCCTAAAGACCCACGAGCCGGGCTCCAGTCTGTCCTTGAATTTGCAAGATTACAACCTCCTGACTCTGAGCTCCTCCTTCTTGGTGATTTCAATATAAATTGGCTTGCCTCAGATATCGGACCCAGCAGGGATGCTATCCTAGCAACCAACCTAACACAGATGGTCAACTCCCCTACTAGAAAAAACTACAAGACTGGAACCAGCACTCTCATTGACTGGATTCTTACTAATCGCCCGGACCAGATAAAAAACACCACCGTTCTCTCTGACTCCCTCAGTGACCACTCCCCTGTGATCTGTATCTGGACAAATAAATTCCACAAACCACCTCCTAAAAACCATCCTGAGTCGAATGCTACCATACGGAAACCTTGCTAAGCTAAAGACCTCCCTCCTACAACAAGACTGGTCCCCTATCTACAATACGCTGGATATGGATGCTGCCCTAGACTTTTTCATTAAAACTTTCAACACTGCCTGTGACACCTATGCACCTTTCAAAAACATAAAATCAAAGCCCTCTCTAATCCCTGGCTAACAGCCAAACTACTAGCTCAGCTTAAACAGTGGCCATCTTTGGGCTATAGCCAGCCACAGCTCCATAACAGACTCACTTAACTATAAACAGGCGGCATAACCTATGCACTTCACAAATCAGGCAAATGAAGAGCTCCTATTTCAAGAATGCTCTAAAACCACCTGGGGTGACGGGAGATCCTTCTGGGACAATATACGTAATATTACGGGCAAACAGTCTAAATCCTCTCCCACGGCAATGAACATTGATGGCTCCACTACCCGTGACCCTAAGACTATGGCCGATGCCCTAAATAAAACCTTCACTGACCTCAGTGGTGTCCTCTCACCAGACTTCTTCCAGGACTTGTCAGTTCCAAAACTCGTATCCCAAACCACCTTGACAGACAAACCGCTATTTCACTTTCAAATAGTTAAGACATATAAAGCCTGCAGATACATAAAAAAGGCCTGCTCTAAATCTAGAAATAGCAGTGACACCATTGATCTAAAACTTCTGTCCCTCACTTTGGAAGAAGTGATCCACCCCCTCACCAAAATTCTCAACCTCTCCCTGTGCCAGAGTCAATTCCCCAACACCTGGTAGGCCGCTATAGTCACACCAGTGCATCAAGAGGGCGACAAATCCACATCAGGGAACTATCTGCCCATATCTATACTTCCACCCCTCTCCAGAGCTCTTGAAC
The DNA here is from genome assembly GCA_016271365.2 of Neoceratodus forsteri. Lineage (NCBI taxonomy): Eukaryota > Metazoa > Chordata > Ceratodontiformes > Ceratodontidae > Neoceratodus > Neoceratodus forsteri. Next base: position 350,950,992 of record JADMNL010000024.1, read on the forward strand.
GGATCGTGGCGGATCAACTATCAGACTACCTGCAAAAGTACGATCTACTCTGCATTCAGCAACACGGATTTAGGAAAGGACACAGTACGTTGATGGCCCTATTTGATTTCTCTAGTGAAACTCACAAAGCTTTGGATAAAGGGTTATTTAACAGACTGTTTTCATAGACCTCACAAAGGCCTTTGACACTGTTCATCATAGCCTTCTAATCTCTCTTCTGCTCAACATTGGGCTAGCCGAGGGACCTGGAGCCTGGGTAAAAAGTTACCTGGCACAACGTTCTCAAACAGTAAAAATCTCTGAGGTGTTCTCTGACTCCAAACCGGTCCTCTCTGGTGTCCCCCAGGGCTCAATTTTAGGTCCTCTCCTCTTCAGCCTATTTCTAAACTTGCTTCCCAAATCCTGCCCTGAAAAATTAATACATACATACATAGATACATAGACAGTGTCGGCAGATAAGGGCCTATGGCCCACCCAGTCTGCCCATTTGAGCTTGTAAGTTCAGTTTATGTTTTCCAAGAAGTCTGTTGCCCCTTACCCCTGACCTCCAGAATTCCTTTATGTCTATCCCATGCATTCTTAAATCCTGAGATTGTTTCAGCCCCCACCACTTCCTCTGGCAGGGTGTTCCACTTGTCCACCACCCGTTCTGTGAAGAAATTCTTCCTCATGTTTCCTCTGAATCGTCCTCCCTCCAACTTCATCCCATGCCCTCTAGTCCTGGAACATCTTTTTCGCTTAAAAATAGTGTATTCCTGCACCCTGTTCCTCCCTGTAAGATACTTGTATATCTCTATCATATCCCCTGTCTCCCTCCTCTCTTCCAGGGAGTACATGTTCAGTTCCTTCAGCCTGTCCTCATAGGACTTGTGATGCAATCCATGCACCATCTTTGTTGCCCTCCTCTGAACCTTCTCTACCCTGTCTATGTCCTTACGTAGGTAAGGTCTCCAGAACTGTACACTGTACTCCAGGTGGGGCCTCACTAGTGTCTTGTATAGTGGAATTATGACCTCCCTTTTCCTGCTGGTGATGCCCCTGCCTATGCATCCCAGCATCCTATTTAATACTTAATATTTAATACTCTATGCTGATGACGCTGTAATTCTCTCCTCCCATAAGGATCCAAATCCACTACGACAGAGCTTGCAGCTTGCTTTCTCATGTGTTGAAAAGTGGTTCCTTGAGCACAAACTGGTCCTAAATCAAAAAAAAACCAAAGTCATGCTTTTCGCCAGTCATCAAAACAGAAATAGGCATACTCCACTGGTCATAAAAACTTCTCTTGGAAATACACTAGAACAAGTGAACACCTTCAAATACCTTGGTATCACTTTTTGGAGAATGTCTTCACTTTTACTTGACCCCATATCGATAACACTGCAAAACAGTGTACCAACGCGTTGGAATTTTGTACGGAACCGTCAATTTTCAACCAAGCTGCCTTGAGGATTGCTGTTCAAAGCTCCATCATCTCAATCATAGACTATGGTCTAATTGTCTATGGCTCAGCTACTACCACTGCACTAAAGCGCATCTCAACAGCACTAAACAAAACCTGTCGACTCCTCACTGGAGCACAGAGACGGACCCACACTTGTGACCTCTACACGGAAACCGGTTGGTTGCATCTTTCCAATCGCCTCATGTATCTCACCTGCGTGATGGCAAAAAAATCAATCTTGCGACTCACTCCTCCATGTATCCGGGACCTGCTCTGCCTGAACAATGACACTCATACCACCAGAAGATCTGACCACCAACCTTTCCTTGTCCCTAGATGCCGGACTGCTCAGGGACAAAGATCTTTACATACCGTGCCCCTACCTGGTACAATGCCCTTAACCTGCCCTCCTATCCTCCACGACATTGAGAGCTTTCAAATCCATACTTCGCTCACCTCACAGCCTCCAGCTCCTGTGACTGCTTTGACTAAAGTCTCATCCCACTGAGTGCACTTACATTTGTTTCACTCAACCACCATGGTCTCCTCTTTGACAAAGACAACCAGAGTACCACTAACCTGGTTCTGTCTGCTCCTAAACTTCTTATTTCTCCCTCTCTTTCCTCTCAAGCTCTCCAATCCTTATTCCTTGCCCTTGACACTGCCTCTGAGTTCCTTTTTCTTTTCTGTACATAAATGTTACTGTTTAAGTTGTGGCCTTGTTAAACAGCTTACTGATTGTAACACTGTCTTCTATGTTTTTCTACTTAATGACTTGGAACCTTTGTAAAAGAGCCTTGGCTCAAAGGTATTAATTCCTAGAACAATAAACTTCAAACTTCAAACCACATAGTGCATCACTCTCAGGGGCAGCGCTGTTGGCGCCGACTCCTCTACAAAAAAAAAAAACTCCCGTGGCTGGTGTGCGCCTCCGGCTGAACTCAAGCAGTAATGAATGGTGAGGATATGAGAAGATCAAGAATTACGGTAGGTATGTCATTTTCATTTATTGCTTACTGTTGCCGTTTAATAGTAAAAATATTTTGTTTGATATTACAGCAGTATGTATGTAGGCCACACCGGTAGATAAATTGGGAGGTAGGTGATGTCTGAGGTAGCTGCTGATGGCAGTGCACCTCAGTAAGCAAGAGTTTGCTGCAGGTTCCCATTCCACAGCGAACCCTGCAGTGTGTTAGGGAGCTTGATGTGCCAGAGGGGGTGTGTTGTACATGTGTACGTCAGCCTGTGTTTTCCATATCCTAGCTGAGAAGGTGGGAAGCTTTCATGATGAAGACTGCCCATATGTTCTGGTCTTACACCATACAGCCCCACCGCTTACTAATTCAGTCCTGAACTAGGGCAGGAAGAGCACCCCAACAGAAGGAAGCTGTGGGGTAGTGGTATAAGTGTCTAGGTTAGTGGCCAGTGAGACTGGGTGGTTGCTGGTAACAACTTGAGGACTGATGTGATGGTTCAGGTGGGAGAAAAACTTATATGAAAAAAAACAAAAGTATGTACTTTATGTGGAAAAACAGGGAACTTTTTTTTTTTTTTTTTTTTTTACTTTCAATTTATGCAACCCCCATCTTCACTGTTGTTTACCAGCTCCATCACCCACCTTCCCTGGGACTTGCGGCTCTCCTCTTCCTGCCACTGTGACTTAACCATCGACAGTGGATCTCTTTTAAACAGGCTGGGGGGGGATGCCTTGAGTCATCACAGGTTGGCTTGAAAGGGGCTGGTGCTACACTGGATGTTGTGGAAGACTATAGGGAGAGCCAGGAATAACCCTGCCATAGCTGGAGTGTTTTTTCTTGGTGTGTGTCCAGCCCTGTGGGACGTCGTGATCGAAGATGTCATGTGTGCTCATGCAGAGTGTCACTGCGCTGATTTCAGCAACGTCCCACCCAGTGCACCTCTGACTGTACTGCACTACCACATGTGATCATCAAGATGCCAGTATTATGGCAGAAAACAGTACCCTTCTCCCTCTAGCTGGCCCATGATGCCCTGTCTCATTCCCAAACTTAAGTCGGTGGCATTGTGAGCAGTAATCCTAACACTATTCCAACAGGCTGGCCTGGAAAAAGTGTTTTTTATTACAACTGTCATAAAAGTTAAGAGCTCAAGAGTCATATTAAACCATATTTTTTCAGACTGTTCCTCAAGCCTGTTAACACAACCTCATTATTTTTCGTCTTACAGGTGTTTGAAATAGTAGAACGTGTTGAAGAGCTTCGAAGGAAATGGCCTGTAGCTTGGGGCAAACTTGATGAGGGCAGCATTGGTGTAGTATCACCGTATGCTGATCAGGTGTTCAGAATACGAGCTGAACTTAGGAAGAAAAGGCTATCTGAAGTCAGTGTGGAACGTGTATTGAATGTCCAGGGTGAGCTCCTCATTAATATGAATATCTGAGTGAAACAAAGTGAAAAGAACACGTCTGTTTCTGTTTGTTTATTTTAAACTAACTTCAAGTACGCTGTGATTTGTTTTTGTTTCCAGCATGGTACGTTGTTTAGGTGAAAGATAGTGGAAATACAACCTCAGATCGATAGATCTTACTTGGAAGAGACTCTTGCAGCAGGTAGCACCAGTAGAACTAAGCTGCTAGGCGCTAGGACCACAGTGGAAACATCTAGCTAGCAGTCTACAGTGGGGGATGGCCTCCTATATCGGCACACTGACGTCCGCTATTGTATAAAAGGGCTGGTTCCCAGATCCACCTCAGTTCTTTTCCCGCCATCTACCCACGCACGTCGAACCTTCACAAATGGTTGCTTCAGTCGACCGCCATCTTGCTTCGTGCATTTCTGTGATTTTTCTTTATTTTCAATTTAAAATTAAAGTGTTTTATTTTCTTGTGCATGTCTTCTTCTCCAGCTTAGTCTTCCGATCAGTGTACGAACGTGTGCTTGCGGCAAGCAGCTTGCCTCCAAAGATGGCCACTCTTCTTGGGCCCTGACCATGACACCGAGGCCTGCCAGGACTTCAACCAGGCTACATGGAGACACCGTTTGAAGAGCCTCCAAGGCTTCTTGCTGCAGCAGAAGTTAGCCGCAATGGAGAAGGAGCTCGAGGGCAAAGGCTCTTCCTCTTCCCCAGTCTCTGGGGCTTCAACTTCTTATCCCGCCCAGAAGGAGAAGAAATCGGCTGGGAACCATAAGCACCAGGACAAGCACAGGGACCATCCTTGGTCAGCTTCCCACTCTCGGTCTCGCTCAAATCGGTGACTGAGTTGGGGCCTTCCTCCTGTGGGAGGTTAGCCCCACCTCCTCCTTTGGCTGCCCCCACTTCCGTGGGGTTGCCTGTTTCTCCGCTTCCCGCCCCCCTTTCTGCCTCAGGCAGCAGCTCTCCAGGGACCTGGACTCCGTCTGCTGTCCCCAGCCCCCCAATGTTCAGGCCCTTACACCCAGCAAGTCCTCAGCTAGGCAGCTCAACCAGGCTCTGTTCTGTAGGCTGCGGGTCTTCGGGTGTCGCTCCCCCGGTCTTGGCATTACCTACGTTGGTTCCTGCCTTCTGGACCGATGCCTCTTTGCAATGCCCAGAGTAAGCCCATGCCTCTTCCCCACAGGCGTCGCCTCTGCCTCCGTTGGAAACTATCTTCCCTACGCAGGTTCCTGCCTCCCCCTCGGAGCCAGCTGCACCCGTTTTGCCAGACCGGCATCAGCCTTTGCCCATCCGACTGACACCTGCTTTGCTGGTGTCTACACCGATGACACCTCAACCGCCGGCTGGTCCTTCGGGGGATCCCCAGCCGGCACCTGAGGGACCAATACCTGGGCACCCGACACCCCTAAGAGACCAGCACCAGGGAAACCAGCACCTCAGAGGCCTATGCCTGGTTACCCAGTGCCTTTCTCTCCTGCTCCTGGGTACCCCTCACCCCCTGAGACCGACGCCGGGATACCTGGCACCATCTCCTCAGTATCTGTATACACCTTGTCATCCGCCTCCATCGGTGGATTACAGTGTGCTTTTCTCGGCCTGACGGGCTTTTATGAAGGATGAAGAGGTACCCAGGAAGCCCCCTACTCACCTCCTAGGGACCCTCTTCCCAAGGACATGAGCCAGGCGGGACATAGCCAGCCCCAGTCCCTAGTTCCCTCTCCGGTTCGACCGGACTGATGCAAAGGAGGACCGTCGGCCACCAATGCCAATCCCAGAAAGTGAACCATCTGACAGGGATTCCTCCTCCTCCTCTTCAGAGAACTGTGATTCAAGGGGGCCTTCTGATGACCCTGAAATCCCCAAGGAAACCTCTGGGTCCCCTCCGTATTATCCTTCGTTTATGGACACCCTGAGGCATATTCAATCCTTGATGGGCTTGGAGATGGAGGTAGTAGACAAAGAGCATCACCAGCTGGCAGTCTTATCTCCGTAAGAAAGAGATTCTCCCCTTGGTGGTGCCTCCCCTCACTGAGTCATATGAAGGCATCACCAAGGCCATTTGGAACCATCCCTCTTCCTCTCTGGTCAAGAAGGCTGACCGCCTTTATCATGCCCCCATTGGCAAAGCCTACCTGGGGAGTTGCGAGAGGCAGACTCGGTGGTCGTGAATGCAGCTCATAACCATACCAAGAAACCTGGGCACCTTACCACCCACCCTCCTGATAGGGACTCGCGCCAGGTTGACCAGTTTGGCATGCGAGACTACACGTTGGCCATGCTAGCCATCAGGACCCAGAACTATCCAGCCCACATGATGCAGTACTAGAATGCTCTGTGGGAAAAGGCTTTGGATCTTATCTGTGTCAATCTTCACCATTCATCACATTTGGGTTCATGGCCAGAGGTTATGACCCCGGGGGAGCTCCCTTTTTTTTTTTTTTTTTTGGTAGGAGGAGCCGACGCACCATCGAGGCCGACGCATTGCGTGGCGCTCCCGGGTTGGCTGTTAGGCGCTGTCGACTCTGCCTGCCTGCCAGTTCTTCGTCTCCCGCCGTCGAGGTCACCTCGTGTGGAAGCTCTGCAAGAATTTGAGGTCTACGCAGTTTCGTCCTGCCTGTTATCCTCCATGCCGCAGTCCGTTGGCTCCTTCCCTGCCGGTTCTAGTTGCCTTACTGAACGTTGCTTGGTAAGATCTTTCCATTTATTTTTATTCATGGCGACATCGAGTCTGTTTTTGGTGTTTTTTTCCTTGTAGGTCATGTCTCGGTCGGAGGGCAAGAAGACGGGATGGCCCCCCATGCGACGGTGCCCTTGCGGCTGTAAATTGTCCATCACCGACCAGTACAACCGTTGCCTTACGTGTCTTGGCCCGCTTCACGACATGGATTCGCGCGACGCCTGTTTCTCCATGGACCACCGGGTCATCTAACAACACGCGTGGAAACTGGGGCAAGCTCTGCCGACTTTCGGGGGTTCGGGTGCGCACTCGTCAGGCCAAGCCACGTACTCTCGGCCTTTCCTCCGGGTCCCCTCCCGGTTCTACATGGACCAAGGAGGAAGGATCCTCGGCTTCTAGTAGCCTGGCCATTGTCGAGGCTCCTTCCGTGGTGCAGGAGGCCCATCCCGCTCCTTTCAGGGGGCGGGCGGGAGGCGCCGCCAAGGCAATCGCCCCTTCGGGAGTGAAGGCTCCTCTGGTGTTGGACCCGCGGTTCACAAGGCCCAGGTCGGTGCCGTCCTCGACGCCGTCAGTCGGCGCCATTGTGGGCCTCGGCGCCGTGGGCTCTGACGGAGCTGTCGTCGGCGCAGGTTTGCCACTCGGCGCCGTGGCTGCTGTCGGCGCCGTTCGCAGTGCCGATTTTGAGCACGGCGCCGTGTCCGCCTTTGGACTCGGTGCGGTGGAGGCGTTGGATTCTGCTGTCGGCACCGTCATCGGTGCCACCCCTGCCCTTGGCACCGCTCGTGGTGCCGTGGAGCCGGGCGGCACCGTCTGTGGTGCCGATGGTGCCGTCGGTGGAGCCAGCCCCGTCCTCGGCGCTGCACCATGACTGGTTCTGACTCTGGGGCTGCTGTTCGGGCCAGAGCTGTGTCCCCCGCGGATACCATTTACGATGCTGTGGGGGGCACTGGCTTGAGCGTGGTCTCGGAATCCGGCACCCCATTTGGCAGGAATGGCACCGGACACCCTCCTACGATCTGGCACAGGGCCTCGGCCTCTACCTCTTCAGAGGCGGAGTCAGGCTCTGAGTCAGACGAGCAGTCTGACTCCTTGGGGTTGACTGTTGGTGTGGGCAGCCCTGTAGTGTCCTCAACAAGCCGGAGTCAGCCCCTTTCTGAGGTGGGGTCGGTGGCTGCCGAGACTGGGGTCAGGAGTGCTGACCAGCAGGCAGTGCTGCAAACCACCATTGCTCTGCAGCCCAGTCTTGGTGGGTTCACTGACCCCTCAGCAGTGGTATCCCCGCCTGTGGTGTGCCTGGATCGCCCAACTTTGGGGCCGATCAGGGCTTCTACGGGAGGGGAGGGTGCTGCGCCCTGGATAGCTCCCTCGGGTGCTGGCCAGGGCTGTCAGCTACCTAGGCTGGCCCTCTCGAGGAGGAGGGCTCTTTCGGAGTCTGCGGGGTCGAGGGGCATGGGGTCTGCACGGCGACCTTTTTCTGGGGCCCAGCCGGGCTCTGGAAGAAGCCGTAGTGCGGATCTCCGCTCTTCCTTCTTGGTCTCTTTGAGAGAGACCCATTCTTTTGAGGTAGGGGACCATCCTTCTGGACCTATACGGCCCTGGTCGCCGCCTCACAGGGGGGATTCTTCCGGGCACAGCCAAGGCAGTACCGAAATGGTTGTTCAGCTGTTGGCTGTGGAGTCTTCCAGAGCACTTTCTTCTTCGGGTGCTCTTGCTCCGCTCTTTAGCCCAGGTGGAGGTCAGCTGACATCTCTTCTCGGCTGTGTCCTCATCCCTCTGCCACATTCTCCTGTGCTCCCAGGCATCCTTGGTCCTAGCGGGCCTCTGTCCTGGGAGCAGTTCAGAGCTGTGGCTGCTCGGTTCCCAGCTTACGTTGGGGCAATGGACAGACAGGTTTTTCAGCCTCCCCCCGAGCAGCCGCCCTCTGAGCAGTCTGTGCCCTCCAACTCTTCATCCCCCTCTTCTGGGGGAGAGGAACCTTCTGTCCACATCTCTCCAGTCGCTGATCTCACTGAGTGTCAGCATTTCCTCGTTAGGATGTTGGAGGACTTGCACCTCACCCCTTCCACTGTAAGCAATCCAGAGCACTACCCATGCGCTTTTCTAGGCGATTTCAGAGGCCACCCTTGGCACCCCTGGCCTGCTCCCTTCGGGAGCGTCATTGCGCTCCTGGCAGAGGCCCTTCTCCAGAGTTCCTTCCCTAGGGATCTCTGTCTCGATTCGCCCCAGAGTCTCCAGGTCCCATGCCTCATCCGCAGTCTGGTTTGATGCAGTTGGACACTCCTGAATGGCTTCCGCCCTTCACCGTGACCAGCCCCAGATCAAGATTCCTTGGATTTTGACTTCTGTGGTAGGAGGGCTTTCTACTCGGCACGGTGGTTGCTTTCCATTTATGCACATCAGGCCCACTATGCAGCCTATGACAGGTTCTTATGGTTCAGGCTAGGTCAACTCCTAGCCCGTTGCCTGACACTGAGCAAACCAGACAAGCCATTGCACTCTCTGCACGTGGCCTGGAGCTAGCAAGGCACCAAGCGAGGGCATCCTATGATGCCAACGAGGTAGCTACCAGGGTTGTAGGGACAGCGATCTGCACTAGGCGGGCGGCATGGCTGTGTCTTTCCCGGTTGTCACCCTTGGCCCGGCGTAGGGTGATTGACTCCGCTCGCCAGAGAACCTAGCTCTTCTCCCGTAGACCGAGACAGCGTTTGTCGGGGCAACTTCCTTCCCCCTCCAGGGGGTTCCCGTCCCTGTCTCACTCTCCCTACTCTCGGGCCTCCCCAGGCCCTGAAGGTTCTCCCTCTTAGTGTGTCACCCACTGAGAGCTAAGGGACTTTGTCCCTTAGGGTGTAAAAAAACCCCTTGGGGGGGGGGCTCCGCACTCACCCAAATGTGATGAATGGTGAATTCCGGTGACGTCATCGGACCTATGGCGGCTTAGCTTGGCGGCTCCCACCCCGAGGCGACAAAATCCAAAGCCAATGCTTAATCAGCTAATGCCTTCCCCAGCTAAAACTACCAGAATGAAGGCAAACAGGCCACCGAACACTCCGGTGCAAAAATTAAAAGAATTGCTATACGCGGAACAAAAGGAGGCGGCAGAGGCCCGATCAGCAGAGGAGGGCCCCCATACGCTCACACAGCAAGAAACAGGCCTGCCAAAAGAGCTTGTTAAAACAATTATGCAGACGGCGCAAACGGTCCAAAATATAGATCAGAAGCTCTCAGATCTTCGAGCGGAACTAAATACTGTCGATCACAAGACGGAGCAATTAGAGCTGGCTCTTACTCAAACATCGGAACAATCGGACAGACAGGATCGCTTGCTGCTGTATCTGCTGGCCAGGGATAGGGAGCTGACCCAGAGAATCGATGATTTAGAAGGAAGATCCAGATGCCAGAATGTGAGACTTTACGGGATTCCGGAGGGAGCAGAGGACAAATACACAGACACCGGAGCCTTTTTAAAGGACCTGCTAAAAGAAATGCTAAACCTCCCTGATGAACTAGATCTTTTGATGGACCGTGCTCATCGCTCCCTGGCCCCAAAGCCCCAGGATCCTAATGCTCGACCAAGAGCCCACTGATTGCCGCTTCACATACTACAAAACCAGGAAAGTTTTATGAACACGTGGCAGCAGGGACCTCTAACTTATCGTGGCCAAAGAATTGCTCTAGACAACGATCATACGGCATCAGTGCAGGAGGCCCGACGGGTTCTCTGGCCTATAGTGAAACTACTGTGAGCTAAGGCAATCAAGGCCCAGGTTCTTTTCCGAGCATGACCGAAGGTTACAATGGACAAAGACACGAAGATACTCCCTGATTTACTTGCGTCCTCCCACTACTTGGAATCTCTGTCAATACCCATACCAGCGATGTATAAGGAGAAGCTTGAGAAGGATCTAATTGCATCGGCGTGGCTGGTGGCTCAGAAAGGAGCGACCCTCCCAGGCTCATTGAAGAAGGTTCCCGCCTCGGATCTCCGTTCGGACATCTCCTCGCTGCTTCAGAAATATGGCGACCCCTCTAAAGTGAACAAAAAAGCGCAGCACCTGAGAGAAGACCTGAATTCCACCCAGTCAGAGACAACAGGTTCATGAATGTACTGTTTGATCATACAATAATGCTGTCTGTACTGGCTTTTTTACACCCCTGGACCCATTGAACCTCTCCCCTGGTGCCCCCCCCCATTCCGAACTGCGATAACTGGACTTACTTCTAATAGACTCAAGATAAGATTGCCCAGACTGCTTGCAACTGTACTCTCACCTACTTGCTTAAGGATGGAATACTCCGAGGGAGGAAATGATATCCAACCCTCTAAAGACGATAGGAGTAGGGGCTGAAAATGGTGTCCAGTAAAGGAAAAACAGGCTGTATCGTTTGGGGGAGGGAGGGATGGGCAAGAAAGGGGATACAAAAACCGGAAGGAGGGGCTGGGTCCGGGGCTGTGGTCTGAGAGGGGCGAGGCTTCACTCACCACCAAAAATAGGTGGTCTTAATGAGAACTGCATGGGAGGGGTTTACGAGGTAGAGCTAGAGACTTGTTGCTAGGACAGGGAGGGCCCCCTCTAGATTTCATCCTGAGGACTTGAGCTGTCTGAGAAGACAGAGGGCGGACTGGTCGGGTCTTGGTCGTCCCCAAGAATGTTGGCTGAATCACGCTGGGGACTCGAACCTGCTAACCATCGGAAGAAATAAAAGGCTGGACCAGAGTAACATATAACTCAGGACCCGCTAGATATAGAGCGTGGAACTGTGATGGGTCCCGTCTAGAGGGGGAAAGATGTATAAATTTACAGCATAGAGAAATGGCTTTAAAACCTGCATAAAATATCTTAGTCAAAGAGTCGCGAGTGGGGGGGAGGGGGAACAGGCTTGGCCGCCTAATGAAGATCTGGTTCCTATGATGCGATGTCCTAAAAGAGGGATCTCTCTGGGACTAATGGGGTATCTCTTTCTATATTGGAGTCCCCTTTTAACAGCACTAGAGGCTAATGCGTACAAGCTAGATAACAACCAGCTAAACCTAGGAAGTCCGCAAAATCCAAACTCGATAAGTGAGATTGGGGGTTGTTTCACCCGCCCTCCTTCGAAATGTTTTAGTTCTGTTCTGTTTATAGGAATGATGTTAATGCAACATGTTGAGCATATTTGGTTGTTCTATACATTTGCTAATTATATGGGTAACAGTTTAATTAACTATCTAAAAAACATCAGACATAACCTGATAAAATGGGCTACACAGTGCAAAGTAAGTTGGCAAAATAGAAGTAAGCCACATGAATAAACAGCTAACGAAAATCCTGTCTTTTAACATAAATGGATGCACAAGTCCGATAAAGAGGAAGAAATTGCTGAAATACCTAACACTTCAGGACTGCGTGGTTAACTTCCTCCAGGAAACACACCTCTCCCCATCAGAGATATTGAAGCTGAGGTCTAGGAGATTCCCCCAAGGTGTTCCACTCCTCCCTTCAGAAAGGTAGGAAGAGAGGGGTTGCAATTTTACTTGCGGCATCTCTCCCTTTTGAGGTGCAGGAGGTGGTGGAGGACCAGGGTGCTAGGTACATTATAGTTATAGGCAGAGTTCAAGACACCACAGTTACGTTTGCAAATGTTTATGTACCACCTGGGTCACCAGTTTCGTTTTATTCCTCACTAATACAACTCATTGTGGAGAAGGCAAAGGGGGTCTTGGTCATGGAGGGGATTGGAATTTAGTTTTTAACAGAGCGCTTGATACCACTTCTCAGATACCGACAGCGGATATCAAAAAGGCCAGCTCTGTTGGAAAAATACTAGAGCAAGGAGGGCTGAGGGACATATGGAGAGAGAGGTATCCCAAAGCCAGAGAGTATACCTGCTACTCCCCCAGGTTCAAGGTTTTCTCCAGACTGGACACTTTTTCACTTTCTCGCAAAGTCTGACTGAATTCCTTGAAATGTGGGTGGGGACCTGTACAATTTCTGACCACAATCCAATATTTGTAGAAATAGACTTTTCTCTCCCCCCCCAAAAAAAACACATTGGAGACTGAACTGCTCCCTCCTCCAAGATAAAAACGTAGTCCAAGAAATCAAGCAGCACATCATTAGAACACTACAGAAAAACAACAAAGGGGAGGTCTCCCCGCAGATAATTTGGGACACCATTAAAGCTGCGACTAGGGGAAGGCTTATAGCCATTGCAGCGGCGAGGAAGAGGGAAGCCAAGCAAAAGCAGCAAGAACTTATACTTCATATTAAACGCTTGGAAGATGCTCAGAAGCTTAAATGGGATAAAAGCAGGGATCAAGAGCTTAAAATAAAAAGGAAGGAGGGGGAGGATTTACAAAAGGCAGAGGTGGAGAAGGCTCTGTATTTTCTGAGACAAAAGTTTTGTGAAGGGGGCCCAAGGGCAACAAAACTATTGGCTTTTAGATTGAGGAGACACCAGGCAAATATGGCCATCACTAAAATAGTCTCTCCAACTACAAATAATATTGACATTAAACTGATAGACATCTCAGAAGCTTTTGTCTCATACTTCTCTAAGCTTTATCAGGCCCCTGAGGAAACATCCCCCACAGAAAGACAGAGGTTTTTGGCTTCCCTCTCTCTCCTCACACTGTCACAGGAGGCGGGCCTTTCCTTGACTAGACCAATCTCTCAAATTGAAATCCTAAATGCAATTAAAAAGTTAAAATCGGGCAAATGTCCTGGACCTGACGGGTTCAGTGCAGAATTCTATAAAACTTTTAAAAAAGAGGTGTCCCCTCTCCTCCAGGAGGTTTATTCAGCCGTCTGGGAGGATGGCTCTCCTATTCCACCTTCTTGGCAATATGCCACTATTTCCCTAATCCACAAAGAAAATAAAGACCCATCTAAATGCGATTCTTATAGACCCATTTTGTTGCTCAATGTAGACTATAAAATACTAACTACAATTGTAGCCTCTAGACTAAACTCCCATCTGCCGATTTTGCTTAATATGGACCAAACAGACTTTGTCTCCGGATGCCAGGCGGCAGATAGTGTCTGAACCACCCTAGACACTATTGACTCAATCCACCGAGCCCGTACCCCAGCATGTCTTATGAGCCTAGACGCGGAGAAAGCCTTCGATGAAGTCTCCTGGAGCTTTCTCTTTTTGGTGCTGGAGACTATGGCCTTTCCCCAACCATTTATAGATGGCATAAAATCACTGTATACTGGTCCACAAGCATACATTCGAGTGAATGGTAGTCTGTCAGAGAGGTTTAGATTAAGCAGAGGAACTAGGCAAGGCTGCCCCCTCTCTCCAATGTTATTTGCATTGTACATGGAGCCTTTGGCAGAGGCCACACGCCAGTCAAAAAATATACGGGGTATTGAGGTGGGGGGGGATGGGGAGGAGAATCTCCCTATACGCGGACGATGTGCTCCTGTCACTGGCAGCCCCAGAATCGTCCATCCCTGAAGTGTGGTCGATCTTAGAGGAGTTCGGGAGGTATTCAGGATACTCCCTGAACAAAACTAAGACGGAGGTGCTATGGTTTCATTATATACCATCCCAGGAGACCTCTCGGGCACTCCCCTTAAAGTGGGATGCCGAGAGGATGAAATACTTGGGCACGGTGATAACTAAACACCCTTCTAGGCTCTTTGAGGCCAATTATAAACCTCTAATATAACAGATTAAAAAGGATTTCGAGAGATGGTCTCTAATCAATCTCCCAGTGTGCTCTAGAACCCAAATAATTACAATGAGTGTCCTCCCTAGATTCCTGTATTTATTTCAATGTCTTCCTGTGTATATTGGAAAGTCACAATTCCTTAAATGGCATAAATTAATAACCAACTTTATTTGGAATGGCAGAAAACCTAGGATTAATATCAAAATATTATAGGCACACAAAAGAGGAGGGGGCAGATCACTACCAGACTTAGAAGACTACTATTTAGCAACTCAATTAAAGGCAGCCCTGGTCTGGACTACTCCCTCATGCTCTTCTAACTGGAAGACAATTGAACTGGGGGAGACAGAGGGAGAAGTTCCACTGGACGTGAGAGTCCTACTGCCCAAAAATAAGTTGGGCACAGCCTCACATCCACTCACGGCAGTCAGGAACACCATAGCAGCCACCCACAGGATTTGGCAGAAATATAAATTGACACGCTCTACCTGGCCCTGGGTCAGAATAGCCTGGGGTCCTGACTTCCTCCCAGCAAAGCTAGACCATGGTTTTAGGTTGTGGGAGAGGCTGGGCCTAATCTATCCAGAACCGCTTTTACAGGGAGACCAAGTTTTGACCTTTGCCACACTCAGGGAAACTTATAGGCTTGGAAGGACAGAGCACTTCAGATTCTTGCAAATTAGGGCCTATATAAATCACTGCCAAAGCGTAGACCATGCCTCATTTAGAGCAGCCCCTCTGCTAAACTGCGTCTGAGAAATTTGTGCAGGGCGAATTCAGAAGGGGCACATCTCTAATATCTACAAAGCAATATCACAAATCAAAAAAGACCCCTTAAATAAAATTAAAGCTAGGTGGGAGGAGGAAACTGGATTGGGCATGGAGGAAGGGGACTGGAACAGAGCTTTCCAAGTCACCACCAAAACCACAAGCTCACCCTACTGGCAGGAGTTTGAATGGAGAGTTAAAACACGATTCTTTCTCACACCTGCTGCCCTGCATAAAAGAAACCCTGAGCAGTCCCCAGAATGCTGGAGACAATGCAAGGAAAAGGAGGCGACGCATGTGCATGTCTTTTGGGAGTGCCCAAAGCTAAAAGACTACTGGGATGGGATTAGAAACATCCTAAAAGATGTCTTCTCATTAACACAAACCTTGAGCTTTCCAAACCTAATTTTGGGTATATCCCCTTGGCACCCCAGATGCTCTATACCTGTGGGCTATATTCATTGTGGCTGCACACAAAACTATAACCCGCTCTTGGCGAAAGCCAAGCTCACCACTGATACAAAGCTGGGTCAACATAGCACATGATATTTCAGAGATGGAGGAGTTAACCTTTAAGCTGAATCATAAAACACATATGTACATAAGAAAATGGACAAGGTGGCATCTTTGGAGAGACACACGCCCAGAAATTCTCTCTTGACGTAGGCTGAGGTGGGAGGAGGGGGTGAGGTTATGAGGTGTGGAGGGTAGGTCAGGGGATCACTGGCCCAAGAAAAAACCTAAGAGGCTTGTGGCTGTAAGAATACTTCGGCCACTGATCTTTGCACTGAGAGAAAGGGAAAAAATGTCTTGGAAAAAAGATATATTAACTGAATTTAAGAAATATTGTATTGGAAAGAAGTAATTAACTATAGCACTGTAAACCAGCTGTAATTTGATCTAATGGATTGAGAGGTCTGATGGAGATAAATGTATTTGTACCCATTTGTTGTCAGTAAACTTGAGTATAAAAAAAAATGTGATGAATGGTGAAGATTGACACAGATAAGAGATGAAAATTATGTACCTACCGTAATTATGATCTTTCTGTGTATCTTCACCATTCATCATAATCCCATCCTCCATCCCCCTGGGGCCCCAGTGTCTGGGTCCTCCTCCCTCTCTGTGCCCAACCTCCCCCCCTTCCTTTCTTAGGAGTGGGGTGAACAGGAACACGTAGGGGTATAAGGTTCTGGGGAGAGTGGTTAGCATGGGGGGGCACTCCTTTTCCAGTGTGTTAGCTCCACCCCTGAGGGGTGGGAGTTGCCAATACCCTTCCATTCTCAACTCCTCCTTTTTTCCCATCCATCTTATTTTTCCTTGTCCTTTGGACTACCTTTTATTACAAAAAAAAAATCTTTTTCCTTTTTCACCAAAAATCTTTCCTTATGAGGGTGTTAATTCTCTTTGCCCTGTCCTCCTTCCAGAATAGTCGACTCTGCTCATATGGAGTTTTTGCCAGCTATTCTGTGCCTTGAATTCTGGCAAAAAGCATTTGGCTACTCCTTGCAGTTCCTATACAATCTGGAGACAGACCAGGTCTGGGGTATGTTTACCCTTCCCACCCCTCTTCCTAATTTCTAAATTCTTTACCCCACCCTGCCTCCCTCCTCTATTTCCAGAGATTGGGGCCCCTCCCAATCCCTTTAGTTCCCGACTTCTCTCTTTCTGTCCTCTCAGTTGTTATTTCTTCTTTTAGTTTTGTATCTTTTCCTTTTTCCTGTCCCTTGGACTTCCTTGTCCCACCCTCCACTCCCTTCCTCTTACCTCTCTGGCGACTCAGAACTGGCAGGCAGGCGGAGTCGACAGCGCCTAATGGCCAACCCACGAGCGCCACGCAATGCGTCAGCCTCGAGGGTGGCGCCGATGGTGCGTCGGCTCTGCCTACCAAAAAAAAAAAAAGCTCCCACGGGTCATGACCTCCGGCCATGAACTCAAATGTGATGAATGGTGAAGATACACAGAAAGATCATAATTACGGTAGGTATGTAATTTTCATATCTCATGCATGCCCTCCCTGAGGATCCCACGAAAACCCAATTGGTACAGCTTCTTAAGTCAGGCTCGGATGTGGCCAACCATGTCCTCCAAGCTGCCTGTGACACTGTCGACACAGCAGGTTGAGCGGCAGCCATTGGCATTTGCATCCTCCGCCACTCCTGGCTCAAGGTGTCAGGCTTCGCGCCCAATGTACAGGCAAAAATCCTGGATGCGCACTTCTGTTGTTCTGTCCAATTTGATGGTGACACCAAGAACATTATTTCTCACCTCCAGGAATTGGAAAAAGCCTTGCACTCGGTACAGTTTATGCACCGCTCTCATCCCAGGTCCGACCAATGTCATTCCTTTCATCGGACCCCCAGACATTAGCCAAAGGGCCAGCAGCCCAGAGGCACCTTCAAGCGCAAGGCTCCCTTCCAGCCAGCTGAAGCCTCCACCCTGAAGGCTCCCAGAGTGCCCCCAGACACTCTGCCCAACCCCGGTGCTGCTGCCTGACTCCTTACCTGACCCCCCTCCTCCAACAGAGTCCTTCGGGGAGGCGGTGGGGGGGTCCCTTTTCCCTGTACCTCTGGGTGGTGCACTGTAATTTCAGACCAGTGGGTCCTTCAGATGGTGGAAAGGGGGCACATTCTGGAATTTTTGGAGATCCTTCAAGACAGCCATCCCTTGCAGTCCAGTTACACTCAGGCCTACATCCTCCTCATTCAAGAAGAGACTCAGGCCTTGCTGCGCAAAAGGGCCATAGAGCCCATCCCCCAGCACAGAGAGGGAAGGGGTTCTACTCCCACTTCATTCTCATCCCCAAGAAGACAGGAGACCTGAGACAGATTTTGGATCTCAGCCACCTGAACTTGTACATAGAGTTCAAGTGGTTCAGGATGGTTACCCTTCACGGGTTTCTGCCCCTTCTTCACCAGGGGGACTGGCTTTGTTTACTGGACATGCAAGATGACTATCTCCATATCTTGGTTTTCCCGCCCCACTGTTGGTTCCTCTGTCTTTGCTTTCAGGCCCTCCCCTTTAGTCTTTCCTCAGCCCCCTGGACTCTGCAGCAAGGCTCCTGCGCCTGAGCGGTGCTCCTCGAAATGGGCAGACAGCTACAGCCGCCTCCACGACCGCCGACCGACCCCCTGAGCCTCCTGTGGCCGGATTCCAGCTCCAGGAAGTCAGACTCTGCAGCAAGGTATGCCCGCTGATCTTCGCTCGAGCCACCTTGGACAGCTAACTCCTGATTAGTGCTTCACGCTCGTAGGCGGCTTCTGATTGGACCGCCTGCTATCCCTCTGCATCCCGATTGGAGCACCTTTCCCATAGACTTAAACAAGGACTTTTGGCTTGAACTACGGCCACGCTCCTCTCGGAGTACTGTTTAGTAGTGGTTGCATTTTTGAGATCAATTGTACTAGACTTTTTTTGCAGTTACTTTACTTTAAAAATTGTTAGAAAAACCTTCGAGTTGCCTTGTCCTGCACTACTAAGGGAAATGTTTGAGAGTTTCCATTCCTTACTTAGAGTGTATTAGAATGTAATTCAGTATTTACCTTCCTACTGCCTAATTTGATTTACCCAGATAGGAACTGGCTCATTGCAGATTTTTTTCTCTTTCTCTCTCACCCTCCTTCCCTTCCCTAGCTAACCTTCTTTTGCTCCCTTATTCACACTGTAGACACTGTCTCTGTTGCCTTGGTGTTCTCCCTTCCCCACCCTACCCAGCTAACTTGCTTTTGTCTCTGCCACTAAATTACCCATCTCCCCTGGCTGGCCCTTCTCCTGCTCTTTAACTTCTCCCTTTGTCTAATTTAACGACCCCCCCGCTAGTAGCGTGCCGCCAGCTTCCCACGCTCGACCTCCCAGTTGCCTGTAGTTGTATTTAATCTTGTGTCTCTCTCCTTCTACCCCTTAGGCTCCTGCGCCTGGCCGGTGAAATGGGCGGACAGCTACAACCGCCTCCACGACTGCCGAGTGACCCCCTGAGCCTCCTGTGGCCGGATTCCAGCTCCAGGAAGTCGGACTCTGCAGCAAGGTATGCTCGAGCCACCTTGGACGGCTAACTCCCGATTGGTGCTTCGCGCTCGTAGGCAGATTCTGATTGGACTGCCTGTTATCCCTTTACATCCCGATTGGAGCGCCTTTCCCATAGACTTAAACAGGGACTTTTGGCTTGAACTACGGCTGCGCTCTTCTCGGAGTACTGTTTAGTAGTGGTTGCATTTTGTCCCTCCCCCCAGCCCCTCCCAGGCCTCCTTTAAATACAGTGTTACTCCTCCTCTTATTATTATATGCCTCCTGATTGGATCTTCTGACAAAGAGGGTGTTGGTTTCCTCTGGGCATTCACTCAGTTGTTTGACCCTTTCCACGTTTCACACTAACTCTAGGCTCATCCTCCTTCTTCTCCTATCCTTAATTCTCCTAAGCCTACAGGTTACCAGTGTGTCTAGGGCAACTGCTCCGTTGTCCTACCCAATCTACACTAACCTTTGTACCTAATCTTGGGTAATATAGCCTGCCTTATCATGTTACTCCTAATCCTGGCAAAAAGTGTAATACATATTACATTGCTCCATGAAAAGTCAGGAGCTAATCCAGCCTCAGAACCCATTACCATAGCTCCTGCTGTTTCCTCATACTACACCCCCGTTCTTCATCTGTCGGGTATACATATCACTTTTTATCCCTCCCCCCGGCCCTCCTCCCATCACCAATGTCTATCCGAGCACTTTCCATGCTAGCTCTGAACGGTCAAGCCAGCATTTCCTATGCAGAGGCCAGACGTGCATCCTTGACAGAATACCAAAAGTGAACCCAAAGAAAAAGAGCCCTTTCCTACCTGATAAACATCCTTAAGAAAATGCTTCTAATTCTCCTTCTCTGTTCAGGCAATGTAGAACTAAATCCAGGTCCTCCAACTCAAATCTCTTCACCATCAGATTTTGCAGCTGCTCCTAAGCTGAAAATGATGCTGGTTAATATACTAAGCCTGATCAAAAAATTTGATCAACATCAAGTTTGGGCGGCACACACAGACCCAGATCTGATTATCATTACTGAGTCATGTCTGAAAGACTACCACTGACCCTCAAATTACTATCCCAGGCTATAAACTTTTTTGGGCTGATAGGGAATCCGGGGGGGAGGGGAGGTTGTATACTCCAAAACCAAATTTGATGTTAATGACATTTCTTGCAAAACCGAGCCAAAAGAATATGAGATTGTTTCACTGAAACTTCACCTTCCCTCTACAGAATGCATCACTATCATTGGTGGCTATAGACCACCATCCAGAGGCACAGAAATCCTTAACATACTGAAATCCCTAACTCTGGCTGCTAACATAGAAACAATAGTCCTAGGGGACTTCAACATGGATTGGCTCACTGCAAAATCTCACTGTCTAAAATCTACCTGTGATGAGCTGGGCCTTACACAGATAGTCACTGAATCCATAAGAAACAATACATCTTCCTGGACATAAAGTCTCCATCACTCATTCACACTAATGGGATCTATGCCGGAGGCACTAGGGCCCAGCGAGAGCAAACTTTTTGCAGGAGGGCCGGCGCCAGAAATGGAGCCGTGAGGAGCGGCACCGTGAGCCTGTGCTTGTGCGGCAATGACTGTCTTGGCGTCGACCCTCCAACTGCCTCAGTTCCTTTTTTCCCGCCATCAAGTGCGCTTCAGTGACGACATCGCTCGTCCACCGGGAGTCAAACGTCAAACTAGCAGCATAGTTTTCAGTTTTTTATTTTGTAGTTTTTTTCGAATTAAGTATCGCTTACAATAATTTATTCTTATTAAAGAAAGAAGTCTCTGCCTACATTGACTGAGTCGACCATGAGCGGGTCAAGTGACGGTATGGAGACTTCGTATGAAAGCTGTTCAGTCAGCCGAGCTGGGTCCGGTCCGCCGCCTTCTCCGGAGGGGGGGGTCTGACAATGGACGGTCCAGTGCCGAGGGAGGTCCCAGGCACAAAAAGCGGTCGCGTGGCGGCACCTTATTCGACCTCGAGCTCTTCTTCGGCCCGTAGGTCAAAAGAAGAAGCGGTCAGTCACCTTCACGATATGTCTCGCGGCGTCAGCGGTCGGTCATTGGGACCAGTTGCCGGTCTCCTCATTCGGAGTCGCCGGTTTGTGTTTCTGGTCACTGACCTCTTCGACATCGGAGCCCTTCTCTGCCTTCTGGTAGGGCTTCCGATGAGCAGTTTCATCAGTGAGCCACTCTTATGGAGCAGTGGGCTTGGAGATTGGTTCAGCTGCCTGGCCCAGTCTCTCTGGGGCCTTGGGGTTCTTCAGGAGATCGGACAGGGCGATTGGGCCTTCCTGGTCATGCAGCGCCCTCTCCGGTGCCGTCGACTCCGCGCTCAGGTGTTTTCTCCCCTCACATGGCTGCGGCACAGGGGACCACACCGATGTCTTTATCTCCTGTTATTCTTTCTTTTTTAACCTCAAATTCAAATTTTCGGGGCCCTGGGGTGGTGTTGGCGGCGTTGGGTCTGGTCTTGTCGTCCTCGACACATGTGGTTTTGGTGCCGTTGGGTATACTACCCGGTAGCTGTGTGGCCTTTAGGAGCCGTTGAGTGTCTTGGCGCCGTGTGGCCGTTCGGCACCGTGTTCTTCTTCGGCGCCGTCTGCTTTGTCGGCACCGTGCATGCCGAGGCTGGGCTTTTCTTCAGCCAATCTTCAGGGCTTCTCCTCTCCAGATTCTTTTCCTACCGATTTTCATTCCTTTCCTGTACATACAGTCCCTCCTGGACTGTCAGGAGATGATACTGAGCCTAACCCAGATTTTAGACTGGGTGATGAGGCCGAAGGAGCAGGGTCTAATCCTGTTAGAGAGCCTGTGGTTGAGGACCTGTCTTTTAAGTCTCTCTTGAGAAATTTGAATTCCACTCTTTCTCTCCAGACTATGGATATCGATCCTGGGAAGCTTTTCAAGACTCAATACCTTCATGTTCCAGACATCCCTGTGGATTTAACTCCCCTGGTACAACCCTCCTTTGAGGCGTTGTCTCAAATGGTATGAATAATCCTGCTCTCGTTCCTTCTGTATCAGTCCATAGATGGGAGGTATGCTGCTCCCAAGGATCGAGCCTATTTTGTCCTCCCAAGCGCTGCGGATCCTATCGTGTAGTCTTGGCAGAGGAATGAGTGAGGTCGTCCTTCCTCAGACTACTACATCTCGACCTATAAACAAAGAATATAAGTAAAGATAGGTACTTTAGGTAAGAAGAGTCTTTGCCATCCACCCTGGGTATCGCATTATCACCAGTTACCAGAATATTTCTCTCAGTATGAGTATATCCTTTGGCATTAGCTCAAGCAAATGGTTGAGAAGCTCTACTGGATGAGACTAATTCAAAGCTTCTTCAAACCATAACCAGGGGTATTGAGTCCAACAACCAGCAGGTTAAAGCAGCTATGGACGCCTTCGATACTGCCTCTCGAGCGGCGGGCATTTGTACCCGCCGCCATTCCTGGCTGTGCACTTCATGTTTCACGAATGATGCCCAGCAACAGGTCATGGCATTTTCTTTCAATGGTGTGCATCTCTTTGGCCCTCAAGTAGAACAGGCTCTAGAGGCCACACAAAAGACTAGGTCAGCCATTAAATTGGCTCAGCCTCCTCCCAACCCCTCTTGAGGGGGTGTTAACAAACGCCTGTTTCTGAACAGTCAGTCCTGTCGAGGCAAAGGCAGGGGAGGTTTTAAAAAAAATCAAGCCCCCCAGCCTCAAAAGAAAACGCAACAGAAGGCGCAAGGACCCAAAGCACCAAGTGCCGCCTTCTGAGTTTCTTGCCCAAGTCCCACCTCAGCTGCCGAGGACTCTTTAAGCAGTGGGAGGTCATCTGACTCAATTCTACAACCAGTGGAAGTCCATAACATCGGACAAAGGATGGTCCTTCAGATAATCACGAGGGATATTTCTTCAGTTTTGAGAACCCTCAGGATTGTCTCTCAAGGCTGACAGCCAAAGCTGTCAATTCTTCAGTCAGAGCTTCTGCCTCCAAAATACAAGGCCTTCTGAACAACAGGGCAGTGGAAGTAGTTCCGCTGGATCAACAGAACACAGGGTTCTCTCCATTACTTTCTAGTTAAAAGAAAACCGGGGCATCGCCCCATTTTGAACCTCAGAAAATTAAACAAGTTTCTTCCTAAAGAAATTCAAGATGATATCACTAGGGACCCTGTTACCCTTGCTTCATCAACCGACTGGTTAGCCTCCCTGGACATGCAGGATGCTTACCAACATATTCCTATTCATCCAAAGACATCCACAAATACCTAAGGTTTGTGGCTTTGGGACAACGTCTACAGTTCAAGTCCTGCCCTTTGGGCTATCCTCGGTACCCAGCAGTTTTTACAAAGTGTTGTGCAGTTCTGCTTAGCGCATCTCAAGAAAAGTCGGAATTCAAGTGTTCCCATATCTGGCATGACTGGTTTCTGGTAAGCCCTTCCGGGCAAGGAACTCTCGACGCCATTGCCACGGCCTCAGACTTTCTCACTTCCATGGGAGTCCTGCTAAATCTCAAGAAATCATAGTTGCAGCCCTCCCAGAGGCTCCTTTTCATAGAAACTCTTCTGGACACCTTCTGTACGAAAGCTTTTCTACCAGAGGACAGAAGGAGCGATATCCTACAGGTGGCCCGATATATCAGAGAGAACAGCTCAGTTCGAGCTATCTCGATGCAACGGATGCTAGTTCTCATGGCATCCTCAGTGTTCACTGTACCCCTAGCACGCCTTCACATGAGAACCTCTCAATGGATGCTCAGTACTCAGTGGTCACAACCACTCACCCTCAATCCTTTCTCATCAAGGTGACAGAACCTCTGAAGAAGCCACTCACCTGGTGGTCGCAAGAGGACAGTCTTCTGGAAGGGTATCCCTTTGCTCCCCTGGATCATCAGATTTCCATTACCACAGATGCGTCCCTGATGGGGTGGGGAGCTTAGTGTCAGACTCTCCACAGTCAAGGTACGTGGACCCAGGACGAGTCCCAGCTTCACATAAATGTCTTAAAAATGAGAGCCATCCTTTATGCAGTCCGGGCTTTGAAGGACATTCTCTGTCACAAAAACATTCACCTTCAAATGGACAACAAAGCAGTGATGTATTACATCAACAAGCAGGGCAGTGCTCACTCTTACCCCTTATGCAGGGAAGAGATGAGAGTGTGGGACTGGTGCTTGGAGCACAAGGCTCTCATTCAAGCGGTCTACCTGCTGGGAGTGCAGAACGAACTGGCAGACCGTCTCAGCAGAACAGAGACAGATCTTCACGAATGGTCTCTCGACTCAGCCATAGTTCAGTCACTATTCGCAGAGTGGGGAACTCCAGACCTGGACCTTTTTGCATCCCCACTCAGTGCAAAACTGCGCCTCTTCTGCTCCAGAAATCCAGGACCTGGCATTTTCTGTCAGGATGCGTTCAGGCTGCAGTGGACAAAGCGCTTTCTATACGCCTTTCCGCCTCTTCCTCTAATTCAGAGGGTACTTATCAAGTTTGAGTCCCAGGGGGACAAAATGATCCTCATTGCTCCCTTCTGGCCTCGACAAATATGGTTTCCGTTACTCAACAGTATGTCGGAAACCCCTCCGAAAGCGCTTCCCCTTCAGACGAACCTTCTGACTCGGGCCTGTGGTCCATCCCAATCTGAGATCGCTTCACTTTCATGCATGGCTCTTGAAGAGACAGAAGTGAACAGGTTCAATGTCTCTCACAGAGTTTCAGATATTCTTCTGGCTGCGCACAAGCCAGCCACTAGAAAAACTTACACAGCCAAATGGAAGCGTTTTTCTCTCTGGTGTGCAAAATCCTCTTTGAATCCTTTTTCCTGTCCACCCAATAAAGTTCTAGAGTACCTTTTAGACCTCTCAAATTCAGGTCTGCAATGCTCTACAGTTAAAGTTCACCTTTGTGCCATTTCAGCTTATCATGAGCCAGTACTTTTCTTGTCACTGGCTCAGTTACCTATGGTTAAGAGGTTTCTTAAGAGAATTCTGCATACCAGACCTCCTATCAGATGTCCAGTCGCAGCCTGGGACATTAATCTTGTGCTAGCATGCTCACTCGAAAGCCTTTTGAGCCTCTAGCTACCTGTGAGTTGAAATCTCTCACTTGGAAAATGGCCTTTCTGGTGGCCATTACCTCGGCCCGCTGGGTCTCTGAGATACATGCCTTGGTCACAGACCCTCCATATACTGTGTTTCATAAAGACAGAGTAGTTCTTAGGAATCATCCTAAGTTTCTCCCTAAGGTTATTTCAGAATTCCATCTAAACCAACCTTTGGTCCTCCCTATTTACTTTGCGAACTTCCAAAATGAAGGGGAGCATTCCCTTCATTCTTTGGACGTCAAAAGAGCTTTTCGTTTCTATTTAGATAGAATGAAAGAATTTTGAAAAGCTCAACAACTGTTTGTTTCCTTCAGCGAGACCCGTCTGGATCAGCCTGTCACTATCAGATGCATTTCAGCATGGCTGGTGGCATGCCTTCGCCGCTATTATTCCATGGCGCAGGTTAAGCTGGAGGGCAGAGTGTACGCTCACTCTACTAGAGCGGTTGCGGTATCCCTGGCCGAAATCCGCAACCTGCCCATTGCAGATATTTGCAATGCGGCTACCTGGAGCTCAGTGCATACTTTCGTCAAACACTATGCCCTGGATGTCCATGCCAGATGACATATTTAGTTTGGCAGAACCATCCTTAATGGACTTCTGTCCTAAATTTGTGAGCTCTTGGTCTCTCGTGCCGCCCTCTCAGGGGATTATTAGCTCGGTACTCTCCCATTAGTGTGAATGAGTGGTGGAGACTTTATGTCCAGGAAGATATGGAATTACGTGCCTCAGCAGTTTCTTGAGTTTGACGAGTCTCCACCACTGGCCCACGCCCACCCACCATCCCCTCGAAGCTCACCTCTGTTGTTGGTCTTCACTCCCTCAGTCTTTAGGCTGTGAAGACTTTTCTTGACCCTTCTTATACGGGTCTTCCGGACTATCTTATGTCCGTTTTTTGTTAGGCTATCCTAGGTTAGTTACACTGCACCTCCTCGGGTGTACTGAGGCGGTTGGAGGGTCGACGCCGAGATAGTCATTGCCGCACGAGCACAGGCTCACGGCGCTGCTCCTCGCGGTTCCATCTCTGGCGCCAGCCCTCCTGCAAAAAAGTTTGCTCCCGCTGGGTCCTAGCACCTCCGGAGTAGATACCATTAGTGTGAATGAGTGGTGGAGACTTCGTCCAAGAAGATCAAGAATTACAGTAGGTACTTAATTTCCATTTCTAACGCTGCCAGTAGCTTACTCCTAGATGTCATCCTAACTACGTATCCTCACAAAATCTCTCACTCTGCAGTTTTCCATAATGATATGAGTGACCACAGTGTCGTTATATGTACAGGATCCCAAACTAAAACCCACCAGCAACCTAAAATCAGAATCAAACGATCATTCTGTAAATTTAATACAGTAAACTTTCTAGCCGATTTGGGTAAGATCAAATGGCAAGATCTATATCTTGCCAAAACTGCTGATGAAGCCGTTGCTGTCCTTAATGATAACCTTACCACCCTGGTAAACAAGCATGTCCCTCTTATTAAAGTGAGGGTACGGAAAACCTCACATCCTTGGTTTACCCCAGAGCTCAAGGCAACACTTACCAATAGAGACAAGCTTTGCGCCAGGGCTAGGCGTACAAAGAACCCGGCAGACTGGCAGGCCTTTAGAACTGCCAGAAATGCCTGTGTTAAAAATATACATGCTGCTGAAGCAAACTTCTACATCTCCACCCTTGAGCAGGCCAGTGGAAACTCCCAAAAAATCTGGAGGATACTGAGATCCATTGAAGGCCATCCGGCAGCTCCCTCTATACCTATCAAGATTCTTACCAAGGGCAGGGTGATGGAAAACAAACTGCAAATCCTTGAAAAACTTAACCTACACTTTGCCACAGCCGGGTTAGCCTTAGACTCCTCACCATATGCTAGCCGCGTGAATAGCAGCACTAGCCCAGTCTCTGCATATACTTCCCCTCCTCATCCCTTTCAGCTGCGCTTGTTTAGCTATAAAGAAGTTGAAGACTTACTTCTCCACCTTAATGCCAGTAAAGGTGCAGGGAATGATGGCCTCGCTCCATTCTTCTTGCGATTAGACTTTTCCCAGCTCACAGCTCCCATCCTTCACATTTTCAACCTCTCCATCACCTCAGCCACAGTTCCATCCTGCTGGAAATCTGCCCATATTCTTCCCCTCTTCAAATCGGGAGACCCTCGTGATTTAAACAACTGCAGACCTATTTCCATTTTGTCTGTTCTCTCCAAAGCTCTGGAAAACCTTATGTACAACCAACTGAAAAATCACCTTGAAGTGCACTCACTCTTAAATCCTGCACAATCTGGCTTCAGGACTAAATACGGTACCATCTCAGCATTGGCTAAAGTCTCTAATGATTGTATTTCCGCTATTGACTCTAAGAAGGTTACTGGTGCAGTCTTTCTAGACCTTAGTAAAGCTTTTGACACTGTCGACTATCACCTTCTAATCACCTGCCTTACCAACCTACAGTAGGTGCCATTCCGCTTACTGCACAGTGGTTTAACAGTTACCTTTCTGGAAGGATACAAAAAGTCAAAGCTGATGGCCTATTATCTGCCCCCCTTCCGATTGCCAGGGGAGTCCCCCAAGGCTCCATCCTAGGACCGATCCTTTTTTTCCCCATCAACAACCTTAATTCCCACATAAGGAAATCCAGCATACATTTCTTTGCGGATGATGCAGTTTTGTACACGTCAGGCACAACCCTATCTGAAGTCAGGGAAGTGTTGCAAGCTGACTTTGTCCAGCTAGAAAGCAATCTCGTCAGCGACAAGCTTCTCTTAAATGCCAAAAAAAACAAGGCAATGATTTTTTCACGGTATACCACACTGTGTGCCCTACCTGCCCCACCAAAGGACTTCATAGTTACCTCCCTGGGTGAACCTTTGGAAGTCGTGCCTAAATTTAAATATCTAGGCAAGTGGATAGACAGCAAGCTTTCTTTCAGAGACCATGTTGAGGATCTGACTAAGAGGCTTAAGGCACGATTGGGTTTCTTTTTTAGAAATAGATCCCTCTTCACTCTCGCGACCCGTAAACGACTTGTCCAAGACACTTTCCTTCCCCTACTTGATTATGGAGACTTTATTTATATCTCCTCCCCAACCTGTAGCCTTACTAAACTGGACGTCCTTTGCCACCATGCTCTTCGTTTCATTACTAGCTCCAATTACAGGACCCACCACTGTGATCTATATGCAGCGGTTGGGTGGTCCTCACTCACCACCAGACACCTTCTTCATGCTGGTATTTGAACCCTTAAGATACTTCTTCACAAACTGCCGGACGACTTAACGTCCTTCATACGCATCTCACATAGTGCATACTCCCTAAGAAAATCTGACTGTATCCTACTAGACGTTCCTAGGACACGTACTACATTTAGCCAACGAGCTGTTTCATTTGCCCTCCCTAACATTTGGAACAGACGACAAGCCACGCTGAAGCTAACAAGTATTGTCTCAATTAACTCCTACAAAACACTAGCTGTCTCTAAAATAAAAGATATCTGCAGTTGTTACTAGGCCTCCCCCTAACTCTAAGCCAAGTATCTGTGTACCAACTGTCCTTCTACTCACTAAGCCGGAATGTAATTTGCCTAATTTGGTATAAGGTTTTTTTCTATTTTGTGTATCTCTTGTATTATATGTATACACTTTGTTTATTCTACATTCAAATGTTCCTGTCCATGTAATAGTGATATTTATGTGTATATGCCTCAGGATCTCCTTGTGAATGAGCTTGCTCAACAGAGTTTTTTTTCCTGCAATAAACTTGAACTTGAACTTACCAAGTGCCTGGCAGTGGAGGCTGCAGCCCTCTGGAGATGGAAGCATTATGTCTTCCCTTACTTGAACGACTGGCTGTTGACAGCCCCGTCCAGGACTCAGTTGTTCGGGACCCTGGAAGCCACCTTTTGGTTGTTCCAGACTTTGGGGATTACTCTCATCCTCCCTAGGTCTTGCCTCCTGCCATGCCAGCGCCTCCAGTACATAGGAGCGGTCCTGGACTTGTCCCTGGGCAAAACCTTCCTGCTTCAGGACAGAGTGGAACGTTTGGTAGCGCAGGCCTGGCTGGTTGCCTCTTCCCGGCACTTCCCAGCCAGGTCCT
Organism: Neoceratodus forsteri; assembly: GCA_016271365.2. Lineage (NCBI taxonomy): Eukaryota > Metazoa > Chordata > Ceratodontiformes > Ceratodontidae > Neoceratodus > Neoceratodus forsteri. The sequence continues at coordinate 350,980,125 of JADMNL010000024.1, forward strand.
TCCTGCCCCTCCTCAGATACATGGCAGTGGTCATATCCACAGTTCCCCTGGCTTGCCTGCACATGAGTACCTCAGTGGACTCTTCGGATCCAATGGGAGCAGCGCACCGATGACCTGGATCAGCAGGTCCTGGTCTCCAATCCAGTAAGGCAAACCCTGGATTGGTGGCTAAACTCCTCCTATATCCTCAAGGGGGTTCCCTTCAAAGCTGTCTCCCCACAACAGATTTTGACTACAGACACCTCGGGCCTGGGCTGGCATGCCCACTTGGCCCATCATCAAACTCGGGGGATCTGGTTGGAGAACGAGTCACATCTCCACATCAGTGTCCTGGAGATTGAGGGCCATCCTTTCTGCAGTGCAGGCCTTCCAGACTTGTCTAGTTCCAGGCCCTCTTTTGGTTCAGACGGACAACATGTCAGCAGTCTTATTACCTCAACAAGCAAGAGGGGACTCACTTATGCCCCCTTTGCCGGGAGGCCATGAGAGTCTGGTACTGGGCCATTCAGCACAAACTGGAACTAGCTGACGTACATTTTCAAGGTGTCCAAAACATCCTGGCCGACCGTTTAAGCAGGTCCAGGATGAGGGCTCACAAATGGGAGCTTCTGAGTTCACACTAAATCCATCCACCTGCCTGTGTATTTTCCTGAGTATTCAAACCACGGGGAGGCTTTACTTCATAATCTGGATGTTCACCGGGTGCTCAGGTATTATTTGGATTGCACCCACGCTATCAGAAATTCGGATCAGTTGTTTGTTTCATTTGCTTCTCGGAGAGAAGGAGCATCCGGTTTCCAAACAGTGTTTGTCTTAAGTGGCTAGCCAATTGTATTGTTTACTGCAATTGCAAGTATGACAAGCCTTTACTAGGCCCTGTCAGAGGCCATTCTGCCAGATGCTTGGCTGTCTCCCAGTTTGCCTCCTTCAAGAATGTGTCCACTACAGACATCAGTACAGCTGCCACATGGAGATCTGTCCATACCTTCATCAGGCATTACAGTTTAGATATTACCTCTAGGTGTAGGACTGTCTTTGACCTTGCAGTCCTTCAGGGCCTTCGTTCTTAATGGCCCGTGCCTATTATTTCCTTCTCCTTGCTGACTGGTTCAGTTCAGTTACTGCTTGGGGCTCAGTGCTACCGGTGTTGCCTGCTGCAAGAGCCCCCTCAAAGTAAAATAGTACAGTTAGGTAAGAACTTAACCGTAGCAATAGATCTTTGAGAGGAGCTTTTGCAGCAGGCGCTGCTTTCCCTCCCTCCTACCCCCCTGAGGGCTTCCTCTCCATTCTTGGCTTACCTGCTTTCCTCTGTTATGAGGAACCACCTTGGTTATTCTTTTTCTGAGTCTGCCGGGGTCTTCGGTGGGAGAACTGAAGTGGAGCTGGGGGACCACCCATTGTATACCATAGGTGGATATCGGAGTGCCGACGTAGGGGGTGGTCCCCCGCTGGAGACTGCTAGTTAGCAATTTTCTGTGTGGTCCTAGCACTTAGCAACTTATTCCTACCGGTGTTGCCTGCTGCAAGAGCTCCTCTCGAAGATCTACTGTTACGGTAAGTTCTTACATAAGTCGTAACTGTACTTTTTGACTATTTATACTACTCACTTGATCTCTTTTGAAATAAACACATACATCCTATATGCTGTTGTTATAAACAGATTTCTAAAGAGCTGGCATGAATTACTAATAGAGGTTTCACTCAATTATATGCCCCCCCCAATATGATGTGGAGAGGGTATACTGCTGCTATTAACCCATATGTACATCAACATGTAGGTTAAATTGCCAGTTATCTTAACTGTTAATGATGAAATTCCCTTTATACATTGGCAGTGCATACCCTCTAGAGGTGCCATTCAATATATAGTGCTTCTTGAGGTACCATCCTATGTGTCCTAGCCACAAAAGGTCAAAGTTCAAATGAGTATTTTCTACTTTGCTTAAACATTGTACATCTTATTCCTTTCAAACTCTGCACAATGTGTGTTCCTGTAGTAAATCTATAGTACATATCCACAAGCACTTTTGAGATAAAGGTCAACTGTCTGTATTTTTTTTTTCTTACCAGAAGGAATCTCATAATTAAATAAATAAAACACTATGATGTTTAATCTAAAGTGAGTCTGTGTAAAATACCGAAACAATCTGTCATATGCAAAATGAACTGTAACCAGGTCATTGATTTAACAGAACTACAAATAAGCACTTGGGGACATGTTTTTTTTTTTTTTTTTTAACGTCATATTTTTTCTCCCCTGCTGCGGCACATTCCAGCTTGTGGCATCCAGCCGCCGGCTCCGCCTGCCTGGAGAGCTGGGTAGCTCAAACTGCACCCAGGAGGATCCAGGACAGCCGTCTTGTCATCCTGCTGGAGGACTCCCCCTCTGCCTCTACCAGCCAGGACAGCCACGGACCGTCCCTGACAGGACTCAGCCAAAGTCCTCCGGGCGGCTCAGAGTGCGTCCATCGAGCTGCGGTTGCGCCCAGCCATTTTTCTTCGATTGGCCCTGAAGCGTGGACATGCAGTGGCGTCTGAGCTAGCACGTGCGGCGTCCGCCCCGACTCCCCTAGTGTCACCGGACGCTAGTAGTGTCCCTGGGCATCCCCAGGGGCCACTACAGCGTGGTGAGATTCCCCAGCCCACCCCAGGACTAGGAGAGCAGTCTGCGGACGCTCGATCCCAGTCCTCCTCTGCCAACCCCGACATCCCGGGCTCTTTTCCGAACCCGGGTTGCCGGCGTGGCACAAGGTGTGGCATCCAGCGCCTCAACCTTCAGTGCCACCGGGCCGGCCTAACAGTTGGGGACATGTGATGACGTGCTCCATTTCTTTCTGAACTTTCTTGTTTTTAACTTTATAACCTTCTAAAGCGGAGCCCTGTTTTTAACAAATACAGTAATTTGGTAACATTTTAATGATACAAAGGCGGCTTGCTGCTCTTGTCAGACTTGACATGGAGAAAGAATAAATATGTTCTTGTAAAATTTGTTGGCAGTTGTGACATTGTATAAGCAAAATATTTATTGTCTTATAATATGGCAACCATATAACGTAGTAAAATGTAACGTCAATCGTGACACTGTACAGGCAAAATATTTCTTCTAATATGGCAAAATACATAACATGTTAATTGTGGCATTTTAAGGCAAAATATATAACATAGCAAAATATGTTGTTAATTGTGACGTACTGGCAAAATATTTATTTTTTATGGAAAAATATTTAATATCTAAAAATGTAATTGATTGTTGTGTCTAACAGTTTTTGTTTATGTTGTCCCTTGCAGGAAAACAGTTTAGAGTTTTATTTCTCAGCACCGTGCGGACACGGCACACTTGCAAACACAAACAGACTCCAATAAAAAGGAAAGAACAGTTGCTAGAGGACTCAACTGAAGACTTGGACTATGGATTCCTCTCGAATTACAAACTGCTGAACACTGCTATTACAAGAGCCCAATCCCTGGTGGCTGTGGTGGGTGATCCCATCGCTCTCTGCTCTGTTGGAAGATGCAGGTACAGCAGACCTGTGCAATTGTTTTGTCTTCTATTTTTCCTTTTAGACTGTACCTCAGTCTTGCTGTATTCCATTTTAGAGATGTGTCATAATTTAAAAAAGAGCAGCTGAGGCCTCTGGAAAACTTTAGAAAACATATCTTGGTAAAAATTTACCTTGTAGGTTATATACTATATCTTGTATAGTTTTCTCATCTCTCCTGTTTATTACTGAGGACATTTGCACAAAAGCAGTACCAGTATCACTTAAGAGTTCATCTTCCTCTTTTTTTTTTGTTTCAGGATTGGGGAAAAGATGGGTGGAAAACTGGCTGAGAGACAGAACCCAGAGGGTGGTTATGTTGGGGGAGAGTTATCTGGCACCAAAGAGGTAAACCAGTGGGGTCCCGCAGGGCTTGGTACTGGGGCCAGTGTTGTTCATTGTCTTCATCAGTGACATTGGAGGTAGCATTAAGGGCAAAACATGCCTATTCACAGATGACACTAAACTCTACGGGAGAGTGGACACAGCTGAAGGGATCCAAGACCTACAGGAAGATCTGAAAAAGCTGGGGAGGTGATCCAGGATCTGGCACCTCGGCATCAATGCCAAGAAATACAGAGTTATGCATGTTGGAGCCAAGAATCCCAGGACAGAGTACTACCTGGGTGGAGTACGAGTATCTGCATCAGAGGAGGAGAAGGACCTGGGAGTGATGAACACTAGTGACCTGAAGCACCCCACGTAGTGCAAGAAAGCAGCAGCAAAGGCAAACAAGATGCTGGGATGCTTATCTAAGGGGAGGGTCTTTATCCTGTTAGGCTGCGTAAAGAATCTGAAGCACTCCGAGTGCAGCAGTTACTAAGGGCAGCAGTTTGAAATTGGCACGAGCCGATTAGAGTTCCATCATTTGCACAAATTCCATCTCTCCGGGCAGTTTAACACTGAAGACTGACTGCATTAGTTTAATCATACTGTGTGATTCCCCCTGGAAGAAACAAGATTACTATGGTTTGAAGGTTTTTTTGCTACTAATTTCTGCTTCTGTTGCTGCGGCCCCTACCTCTGGAGGGAGCCCCCAGCCCCGTTGTCCACCAGCTGGCACTGACCCTTACTCCCAGGGCTTATCCCCCCTGGCGGGGCCAGCAGAGTTTCTCAACCTCTGCCGGAGACCAGATCCAGTGTGGCCAGCGCCATGGCTAGCTGGGAGCAGGACCTGAGAGGTGTCCTCTGTCATGTGCCGCAGCAAGGTATTTTCTCCTCTGTTTTGTCCCTTGAAGAAGGGGCGTTCAGTGATGCCAGAGAAGGGAGCACGCACGCGCTCCTCCGGGCATCTGCCCACCTCCACCCACTTATGCAGTGTCAGCGCGCTGCCCCGCAGCCTTCGCTATGGGCCAGTCATACACCGACCACTGGCACCACCCCTTCCCAGAGAAGGAGAGTAATCCCTTGGACACGCGATCCATTCCTTCCCTGCCGACCCCCGGTGGCCTGTGCTCGTTCCTGAACATGGGTTGCCGGCATAGCGCGAGGTAAGGTGTCCAGCGCCTCAGCCCTCCGCACCACTGAGCCAGCTCAGGATTACTATTGTGAGTAATTTTTTCTTATGTTCCTCTTTTTTTTTTTTTTATTTTAAATTGTTTTTATCCTTCTGGCCTGAGCAGGCAAGCTATCAGCCCTGTCTCTGTCAACCTCCAATCGGCAGCCACCTCCCCCATGGACTGGTCTGAAGAATCCCCCACAGATTACCCCCTGTGGTGGTCAGGAGGGAGAGAGACATCCCCCCCCACCCAAAGACACACATCCAGATCATGGGTCTTGGCCCTTGGGTGGTGGTGCGGGACGGGGTCTGTGGTCAGGGCTTCACAAAGCCTTCCCAGCCTATTTTCCAGTTCCCCTAACCCCTGCTGCAGCCAGCAGATGACAGTGTATGCCATGTGGAGGCACACATGCACTATGTTAGACCGTAGCTCCTTCCTTCATGACTTCCTGCTTGCAGTGCCACTAAGCTGCCATCTGGTAGCTGTCTACAGGGGGTGACAAAGCCTCCCTCCTCTAGGAGAGGAGAGCAGTCTCTGGGATACTGGACCTCTCCTCTCCTCTCTGGACGGCGCCCAGCGATCTGAATCCACCCAGGTCACAGACGTGTCGTCAGGTGAGTAGAATGGCCCCAGGTCACCAATGTGTCGTCAGGTGAGCAGAATGGCACCTCAGGCCCCGGCACCACTGGCCCAGCTGCTTATGTTCTTCCATGGTTTTATACATGCAGCAGCTTTATCTGTAACAGCTCCTCGAGTGCAGGCTCCCAGTGTCGAGGCCACGCCTGTGAGGGCGACACTGGTGGATCCTCGACGCGCCTTCCGGGCGCTGTTCTGACCTTCAAGCGCCACTAGGTGGCGGCCCGGGTCGCCTCTCCTGGTGGCGCTGGGTTGGGTCCCGGCACCGATGGCAGTGCTGTGGGCCTGACCTGCGCCGGTGGGGAGCCAGGGCCGGGCTTAGCTGGCGCGGGGGGTCCGAAGTCCGGTGCCGTTTCACCAGGGACCCCTGGGGTTGCTAGTATTGTGGTCCAGCTGATCTCTTCCTCTTCGGAGGCTGATGATTCAGACGTGGACCCGTCCTGGCAACCTGATTCTTCGGAGTCAGGGTCACCGGTGGCACGAGGTGCTAGACAGCCCGCGAGGCCTCTTCCTCTGTCACACTGCTGTACTCCCCTGAGGCCCCAGGCTAGGGTGGTCTGGGGTCCCTGAGGCGATGGAGCAGAGGTGGAGGGAGGGCTCTCCCTCCTGGGGGCTCGTGGCAGCTACCGACCCTGGTGCTGACTGCATCCCTCGGGTGGGAGATCGCTGGGAGTCAGGAGGCGTTCTCGAGTCCGAGGGGTTGAGGGGCAGGGTTCAGGCGTCTCGAGCCCTGCTCTGCCACCCCGCAGGGTGTGGCTAGGAGTCAGTAGCGCTGGGCCCGCCTTTCCCTCTTGGACCCTGGGGTCCCCTCTGGTGGCGTTGCTGTGGGCTGCCCTTCTGGATCCATGCAGTCCCAGGGTCGTCACAGGGCAGGATCCCCTTCTGGGCTCTTCCAGGCTCCGCATCCCCAGGGTTCTGTTTTGCGACCTGTTCTGTTGTCCGGGATGCCGCCAGCTCAGGCTCCGTTCCCCGGATTTCAGAGCCCTAGCAGAGGACAGTTGCCTCTCCGTAGGTGCCCATCTCCCATTCCTCTGCAGCCACCCCCCGCTGTCCCAGGCCATGTTGGTCCCACGGGCCCGTTATCCTGGGAGGCGTTCAGAGGTTCTGGCCTTCCCTCATATGTCAGGTGCATGAATGAGTGGGTTTTTAGCCATCCCCACCGCCAAGAATCCTCCTGGACCTCGAGCTCTCCATCATCCTCGTCTCCTCCTCTGAGGGAGAGGAACCTCTGCTCATCTCTCCTCCGATGCTGATTTCACTGAATATCAGCAATTCCTTTCGAGGATGGTGAGGGATCTTCGAATTTCCTAGGTTAGGCGAGACAATACTGAACGGGAGACGCGTGAATTCCGTGGCGAATTCAGTGCCCAGCACCTGGTGGTACTATCCTGGCCTATTCCCTTCCAGGAGGCGTCTATCCGTTCCTGGCAGTCGCCAGCCGCCCTTTCTCCAGCCCCGCAGACTGCCGACGTAGGTATTGTGCCCCTTCGGAATCCCTGGGTACTCTCCCACCCACCCTGGGTTTGGCATACCTAGAGACTCCTCCGAGCGCCGCCTGGCGCCACGACTGTCCTGGACTCGGATTCCCCTACTCGACCAGTGGGAGGCGAAGAGTGTTCTCTTCCTCTCGTACGATGTCTTGCATTGCATCTCATCAGGCCCATCACGCTGCCTACAGTAGGCATTTGTGGTCATGCTTTCTCAGATCTTAGCATCAATGCCTGATACGGAGCAAACCAGACAAGCTATTGCCCTCTCTGCTATAGGCCTGGAGCTGGCAAGACACCAAGCAAAGGCATCTTATGATGCCAGTGAGGTGGCTTCCAGGCTTGCGGGGACAGCGATCTGCATTAGATGGACGGCATGGCTTTGTCTATCAAGGTTGTCACCCCTGGCCCGGCGTAGGGTGATTCGCTCCGCTTTCCGGGGGACCTGTCTCTTTTCCTCCAGAGCTAGGAGACTACTACAGGGGCTTCCTCAGTCTCCCCGTCCTCGGGGGGCACATCCTAGCATTTCTCCCCCATAGGCTTCTCTTTGGATTAGCCCAGGGTCTTCCCCTTCTGTTTCTCACCAACAGGAGGCTGGGGGTCTTGTTCCCTCAGGGTTTCTACCCCCCCCTTTTTAGGAGGGGCTTGGTACTCACCCATGCAGTAATGAATGGTGAAGATTGACAAGGGAAGATATGAAAATTACGTACCTACCGTAATTCTTGATCTTCTCTTGTATCTTCACCATTCATTACTGATCACCTCCCACCTTCCTCAGTGGCCTTCTGTGAAGCTCTCTCCCTCCGTCTCGTTCCTCTTCCTTCCTTTGGCCTTTATGCCAAAAAAAACTTTCTGTTTTCCATTCTTAGTGAATGGTTCCTTTTTTCCTCAAGGTAAAGAGGAACGAGCACGGTCTGTATTTTTCACTTATTTTGAGGGAACTCTTTCTGACTGCCCCTAGGGTGCGACTTCTAGGTACCTTGATCATGTTACGCAGTTTCACAGCTTAAGAGTCTGTGCCCTGGCTCGGCCTCACCAAAAATTTAGAATCCCCTGGCAGGTATTATCTTTAAGCTCATTCTAGCTGGTGCTTTGCACTTGTCAGCCTTGAGTGACTGCTCTTGCCTTGCCTTAGGGAGTCTGATTGAGTTCCCACTCTATCCTTTCATACAAAGCTGCCTTCAATAAGGCATAATCTTTCCCCATACACTTCTGTGTTAGCACTTAACAGGTTGCTAAGGGGCATACTCCCCTTCCTGGGTGGGCGCTCTCCCCGGAACTGATTTCTGCCCGGGTAGTCTGTGAGCTGTCAGCTAGGATGTAGGGACTTGGCATGCTGAGAGGTCAGAGAATCTGCCCTTGTATATGATCTGTGCAGGTGGTTCGGTTGGACCTTCTCTCAGTCCTGTCAACAGGGATTCTTGCTCCCTTATTAGTCTTGAGCTTATAAGCCTCTCAACAATTGCTCGATGGGCACTTTTCTCCCTCTCAACATGCTTCCTTTTCTTCTTCTTCTTTTCTGTTTCCCTCTCTCTGTTCCTCTCCCCTAGAGCCGCCCCGGAAGGGAGGCCCTGCGGTCCCTTAGGATAGGAATTCTCTCTCCTCTGTCTATCCTCTACCGGCTTATGCCTTTTTCAGTTTATATCCTTTCCTTTTTCTGTCCCTCGGCTCTCTTGCCTCGCTTTCCTTTTTTCCTTACCCTTTATTTTCACCTCTCTGGCTACCAGAACTGAGATAGAGGAGGAGTCTGCGGCACCTAACGGCCGCCCCTCGCGCATGACGCAGTGCGTCGCTCTCGAGGGCGGCGCCGTTGGAGCTGACTCCAAAAAAAAAAAAAATCCCGTTGCGGGTGCGCGCCTCCGGCTGTCACCCAACAGTAATGAATGGTGAAGATACAAGAGAAGATCAAGAATTACGGTAGGTACGTAATTTTCATTTTCAGTTGGTCATTAGCATAAGTTACACTTCCTAACTGTGTAGCTACCTTTAGGGTTTAGACAAGGACCAACATTTAGCAGAGGCACAAGGGGATTGGGGAAAAAGTCGAATGGAGTACTTAATAGAATTATATTTAAATGTTGGAATCAAGATGGAGGCGCACGGACTAGGTGGTTTGCAGCGGGTAGATGGGGAGGGCACAATTTCTAACTGGAGCAGATTCTCTTTTTCTCAATTTAAGTAATAGCCAGATTTGGTCACAAATTTCAATTAAGAGTTACAGGGGGAAAACGCTGGAGCAGCTACTAATTTCAAGTTAAGAAACATTCAGAACATATGGCAAGATGCTGGTAAGCATTTAAAATCCGCGCTGCAACAGTCTAGGAAGGCGAGGTGGATTAAAGTACTTTGCACAGAGACCAAGTAAAGTAATACGGCACACTTAAGGTATACAGTCTAGCAGTTAAAAGCAGCTAAAAATCCCAAGACTCCTTAAGGAGTACAGGCAACAATGTGTAAAGAGCCCCTATTGTACCAGGAAAATGCAGTTTGAAAAAACTATCTTCACTGTTGGGCCGACAGAATCTGGCACTGATTCGAATTCTAAAAGGCGCCAAAAGCAATTGCAGGGAAGCACTCTTCAATCCTGCTGCGCAGATGTCCATTACCTGGATTCGTGATGTCGAGTGGTGGGGAGGGCTTCTCCTGTGGTGCCGTCGCGACCTGGACCCTTGGCAGATCCCAGAGACTGGATTCATATCGGGGGTGGGGAGGCATCTCCTGTGGTGCCCTCGCGACCTGGACCCTTGGCGGATTCAGAGACTGGATTGGTCTCAGGGGTGGGGGGCTTCTCCTGTGGTGCCCTCATGACCTAGACTCTGGGCGGATCCCAGAGACTGGATTTGTATCGGGGGGTTGGGAGAGGGCTTCTCCTGTGGTGCCCTCGCGACCTGGACCCTCAGCAGATCACCTTAATCTGTAATAAGACAGAGGGTTTTTGAGCACAAAGGGCAACTCACTGTTGTCTTTTTAAACATCAACAGTCTCCTATCCAAGTTCTCCCAATTCCAGACTTGGGTACAGGTAGCTAACCAAGACGTTATCGCACTCATGGAAACCTGGCTCTCCCAAAAAATCCTGGATGCATCAGTCGCCCACGACGGATACATCTCCTTTCGGCAAGATAGAACCACCAAATGTGGAGGTGGGTGCCTAGTCTATACAAAATCCGGAATAAAGGTGCAGGCCCTTGACTCCAGTCTACACACCACAGAGGTCCAAACCCTGAATCTTAAGCTAAGCATAGGTCAACAGAACAAAACACTGATGCTCTCTACAGTATAGATACCACCTGGGCACCAAACTACCAGACTAAAACTAGTCACAGACCACCTGCAGCAGTCAGGTACCCAATGGGAGAAGATCATTCTAAGTGACTTTTAACATAAACTGGCTGTCCCCGAAGGAGACAAAAGCCAGGGATTTAATATCAAGCCTGTTCTTAACCCAGATTGTAACCGATGACACCTGGATTAACTACAAAACAGGGAGCAGCTCCTTTATAGACTGACTCCTGGCCACACATCCAGAGTATATATCAGATATCACTGTCCTGCCTGACAGCCTCAGTGATCACTCCCCAGTGGACTGCACTTGGACAAACAACTTCACCAAGGGCCCACCTAAGGTGTACAAAAATCACTGCCTGAGGCCAGGGCTACTTGACCATTTCAAGTTGTACCTATCACAACTGGACTGGTCTCCTTTGGCAGGAGATATTGATGGTAATGAGGCCTTGAACTGTTTCATAATGATCTTCAACCATGCCTGTGATATTTTTGCCCCGTACAAAATAAAGAAAATCAGGGGTTCTTCTAATCTATGGCTTACTAACTCCCTGATTGGTTTAATGAAGAATAGAGACAATCTCTGGCATGTTGCAAAATCATCTGGAATTCCTGCATCACTCATTGCCTACAAGGCAGCCAGAAACGCCTGCACCAAGCTCATTCGGCAGGCCAAAGCTTCCTACTATAAAGACTTCTTAAGCAAGAGCTGGGGCTCCGGTAGAGAATTTTGGAATTCCATCAAATTCCTAACAGGAAAAACCCCTAAGGCCCCACCCGATCTACCAGTAACAGTGGAGGGCCACATACAGGAACCCATTGACATCGCAAATGAGCTCAGTCATGCTTTCACAGACCTTTCTGGCATATTCCCTGATGATTACTTTAGAGATCAGCTTGGGCAACATGATGATTACTTTAGAGATCGGCTTGGGCAACAACACCCCACTACCCCTCCTAACCCTAAAAAGGATGCTTTACCACTTTTCTATTTCAAGCAGGTCACCAAGTCCTAAACCATCAAACACATTAAGGGGGTTCTTGGCAAGACCAGGATGGGGGCTGTTCTAGTGGATATGAAACTACTGGGTCTTCTCCTAAACGAAGTGGCCGGTCCCCTCTACGATGGTGTTTAATGCATCCCTAAGAACGGGTGTTTCCAGAGTTATGGAAGTCAGCCAACATCACGCCCGTCTTCAGAACCGGGGACAAAACTCAAATGCCCAACTACAGACCTATATCCATTCTACCCCCTCTCTAAAGCACTTGAAAGAATGGTCTCGGAGCAGCTTACAGAGTATCTTGATAAATATAACCTACTCTGCCCACAGCAGCATGGGTTTCCAAAAAAAGCACTACACACTTACTGCCCTTGTTGATTACTTCTCTCAGCTTTATGATGCCTTAGATAATGAGGAGGCAGTAGGATGAGTCTTCATTGACCTTATGAAGGCCTTTGACTCTGTTAATCACAAACTACTCCTAAACTGCCTCCATTCAGCAGGCCTATCCCCGGACATGGTATTGTGGTTTGGAAGCTACCTCACAAACAGGTCACAAGAAGTCAAAATTGGAGACACCCTATCATCAGCTAAGGATGTGTCCCTCTGGGTCCCACAAGGCTCTATTCTCGGCCCACTGCTTTTCAGCCTGTTCATCAACTCTGCACCATCTGCATGTACAGCACACACCGTTCTCTATGCTGACGATGCAGTGATATCTGTTGCTGGCAAAGATCACAACTCCATCACTACTGAACTCCTAGACAGCTTCCTCAAGCTTGAATCCTGGTTCACACAAAACAAACTTCCACTAAACCATAAAAAAACTGAGTCTACTCTTCTCTACCTCCCAAAACAAAAATAAATACCAGCCTTTGCTCATTCAGAACCACAAGGGTGAAATACTGGAACAAGTAACAAAGTTCAAATACCTGAGCATCACTTTTGACGATACACTTGCCTTCTCTGGCCATAAAGACTTTGTTGTCAAGTCAGCAAATACAAAACTTGGGGTCTTCTACCGCCATAGGCACTCTGTGACACCAGCTGCTCTGAAACTTGCCATCAGTAGTTCAGTACTGTCCTCCATTGTTTATGGGCTGCCTGTCTATGGAGCAGGCACTAAAACCGCCCTTAACAGGGTCAGCACACTACTAAATAAGGCCTGCTGATTGTCAGTAGGGACTGCTCAGGATGCCAACATCTGTACTCTCTACACTGAAACTGGGTGGTTCCCACTCCATCTTAGAGCACAATACCAAACTTGCCTACTTCTGAAAAAAAGTGCTTCTTGGACTTAACCTCCCGCACTGGGTTGCCTCTTTATGCAGCAGTTCCACCAAATCATCTAAGTAGCTATAGGTAGGCTATGGATTCCATTCAGAAGGACGAAACTCGCCCAGAACTCAATTCTGTACCAAGGACCGAAATGGCACAATGAGCTACCTGCTAACCTCACAGTATCACCCAAGATTAATACCTTCAAATCTGGGCTCAGATATCTTCTTGACACAAAGAGCTGTGCTTGCCTGCACTAATATGGCAGGATTTCTGCCACCCTTCACCCCCCTTTCCCCAAACGAGGCCACTCAGCTGACAAACCACTCCCTCGACGACAACGCCAACCCTGGCTGACCCCTCCCCCCCCTTTTTCCACCTAGACTTACTTACAGACTAGTGAACTACAAGGCTGAACCCTATTTTACCCTGTCCTTTTCAGCCTGTCATTGGATGTATATTATTACTTGGTATTTGAATGCCTATGTAACTGTTTTCTGTTTACACTGTTATATTTGTAGTGTAAACACTGTTATATTTGTAATGTTTGTACAGCAATGACCTGGAACCTTTGAAAACGAGTTCTGGACTCAAAGGTGTTAATCCCAAACTGAAATAAATAAATACAAATTTCCCGACTGGTTAGCTGTTTTTAAAATTATGCAAAACCTACTCATTTAATTTCTTTATCATTCTGGACCATCTTGGTAGTGTTACCACTCATGGCATTGGCAACCAACTTCAGAAGCGAACCTGGGTCGTCAGGGGCTGGCCAAGGGCAGGAAAATAGAGTGCCCCAGAGGTGCCCTCCGGAGAGGGAATGTCGCTGCCTCCCACTTCACTACTGCTGTCTGGGTGACCACAGGTGGCGTTGCAGTTGAGGAAGTGCAGTGGGAGGACCTTGACTGCGATCTGCACCATCGCTTTGCATGCATTTTGCTCCCCTAGCATACCGACGTCCACAGAGGCTGGGTGAAAAGAACATGGAAAAAAATACCTGCAGTACAGTAGGATGATCGGGCACACATGGGCCCTGAACGAGCCAACCAGCAACCTTACCTAGGAGGTCCTCATATAAGGGGGCCAGCGCCTTGCCTGGCATGTCCAGCCAGGTAAGCCTTGACTTGGAGGGGGTTAGCCAGGGCCTGAAAGGGAGTAAGAGCTGGAGAAGGTTAGTTAGGGGTCTGGATGGTGGTTACCAGAAGGGGGTAGCACTGGAGAGAAGGACGCATAAACTGTAAATATGATAAACTGGACATCCAGTGATGTCACCAGACAGGATTGAGGACTACAAACTGAGCTCTGGACCATCCGAAGGAGGTGCATTTAATGTTGACTCTGCTGAACATTTTGTGTAAAGCCGGCTGAGATTCTGAACATTCCTCAAACACTCTATATAGATCTCCCAGCACTGGACCTAATAGAGCTTTCAAAATGAGAGAAAAATGTTACTTCAAAGAGAGAAAGGAGAAACGCAAGGAAGCTAAACTGTCGCCTTCTTGTTCTGTTAATCTAGAAGAAAAGGAACACTCTGGGCCCATGGACAGATTCCTTGGCTTGGTAGCCTCCAGCAGTTCTCGGGGGCTGGTACATAAGCTGTGGCTGAGACTGTGAGCTCCATCCCCAGTTTTAAAGAACCTGCACTACAAACTCCATATGCTGCTGCTTCAGGCAGCCCTGACATGCCGAATATGAAGCTCAGCTCATTTGAGGATATTAACAAATCTTACACAACATTACTAAAAGCAATCCAAAAACTAGACTTGAAATGGGAGTCTGTTGCAAGTCTTGCGGCACCATGGAGCTTTGGCTCACTGAAACAAGCGTAACTGTAAAGTTGGTAACAAGAACAACCAACCTTACAGCCAAAACAGAATCCAGCTCTGCCCTTCCTCTATCCTTTGTGAGAACATCTGTTAGTCAAGAAAAGTAGAAAATTTAGAGAACACTGTGAGGAAGAATAATATAGAAACAGAGAAGTTGACAGCAGATAAGGACCACAAGGCCCATCCAGTCTGCCCATTTCTTTTTATACCTTATGAATGTGCTATCGTCCTTTGCTCTTGTCAATGACCTATCTATTCATACTCATCTGTATTGCTCCCTTATGCCTATCCCATGCTTGTTTGAAGCCCTGCATTGTATTCATATCCACCTCCTCCTGAGGTAGGCCGTTCCATGCATCCGCCACCTTTTCTGTGAAAAAGAACTTCCTCATATTACCCCTTAATCTGCCTCCCTCTAATCTCATGCTGTGTCCTCTTGTCCTGCTATTTTTCTTATAGTGTATGGTGGAATGATGTTCTAACTGGAAATTCCACCATACTGAAATGCTGTTCAGCCACATGCTCAACAATGAATGGAATGCTGTACTAACCATATGTGCAGAACAGCATTCCATTCATTCAGAGTGAAAAGCTCAAGGCTTGTGTGAAAGCCATCATAAACAAGCGCGGGCAGAGCCACTACGACTGTGAATGCATTAACTAGATAAGGGTGTTTCATGGGCTTAAGCATAAACATTTATTTATTTATTTAAAAAATATCAGATACAGACCTTTGAGTTAGATACTCATTTACACAGGCATCACATCAAGAAGACCAAAGCAGTTCAAACAATATACAATAGCTAAAGCAAATAAACATCAGGAGTCAGAGAAGCACAGAGTGTTCACATGAAAGCTGTTGCATACACTAATTTTAAAGCATTACACATGCTAAATCTAAGGGCATGGCTACATTACTGACACATGAGACAGGAGGCATTGTAGGAGAAAGAAGCTGATAAAACTATTTGTTATGGAGATCCCCAGGGGTCATAAAACTACCATACAGCTAGTAAGCTAATTTAGGAAAAACTCCTAATAGCAGACAGAGGGAAGGACAGACTAGGATTTAACATACATATCAAAACACTCTACATAAACATATGTTTTTTGCACATTCTGGGTGGACTACTCCTTTAACTTTCTGTGGTCTCAATTAACTCCTCAAGCCAGAAGAAAAATAACGCTCTGAAGCTTGTTGTATACTACACACAGGCACAGAAAATGGAATAACAGGTTCCAAGGAGTATAAACTCAGCAGGAATGTTAGGTGGATGGCAGCTGTGATAGCTGTTCTAGTCTTTCTTTTCACTGCTAGAAATTGAGCCAGGAAAAAAGTAAAATACATTTCATCACAGACTGTTTACACCAAGTACATAAACCTGCATGATTTATCTGTAAAGACAATTAAAAATGTATTTCTAAATGCATTGCTAAAATAAACTATATCTATACATACATATATATATATACATATATATATATATATATATATATAGATAGAATATGGTAAACAAAAAAACACTGCCGCTGACAAAGGGAAAGGATAAAGGGGCAGCGGTCCCGAAGTTCGGAGGGGGAGTAACGCCTGACAGGGAGAGCTTTCATTAGGCACATCCTGATAGACACTACAACACTTCTTAAATTAAAACAACTAAAATTAAACACAAAACAATTAAAATTATCAAAAACTCACACTCCCAATCAGTAATGCAGATAGAAATAAAATCAAAAGTTTGCAATAAATCAAGGTCCATGGGAAAGTAAGTCGCTGGTTAGGAGGTTCTCTCACAGCCTCCTACTTCAGACAAACCCAAGAGAAGATGAAAATGAAGCTGGGACTCCCACTCCCAGTTTATGAAATACTCAGTGTCCAGCAAAAGGAACTATGAGGTTCTCTCACAGCCTCTCTTCAGATAGCAAAAAGCAGACCAAGAATATTTCGGCCACACCAACAGCACAAAGGGAAAGTTTCAAAACACGAGCCAGGCACAGGAACTTAGTTATCCAAAAACTAATTAATCCGCTCAAAATCCAGGTATAGGAGACTGTCTTCACCAGGAGTACTCCAAGCAGGGGGAGCAAAAATTACAGCCGACACAGCACAGTCATGACGGGGCAGGGTTGAAATGTTTTCCATAGTAAAAAAAAAAAAGGGGGGGGCATGCAGACTATAGAGCCCCCCAGACAACACAGACGGCCCTGCCATCCACCGACCGCAAAGCAGTCTCTGCCCCCTCACCACTCGAGCCCCAGTCCTCCAACCGGGGCTCAGGAAATGGGGCCCAGAACGCACCAGAATCGCAAAGGCACCCCTACCCCCACCAACCAACCCCAACACAAAACCCAATGAAAAACTTCCACAGCCAGTACTCACGACCCTCCAAGTCCCCAGTTGTAATCATCAGCTGTCAGTTAGTCATTAGCACTCCTTCTAATCTTCTACTTTTCCGATCGCCTTAGATCCTCCTGGTTAGGTCACCTCCCTCCTAGATACCAATGGATCCGCTAGACATCAAATTTCCAGCCGGGCAGCTAAAGCATTCTTATTGCCAGAAGCACGCATTCAAACCCCCTTTATACTCACAGATTAGGATGGAAAAACCGCAGCAAGTTGCCAATGCTGCTTACAAAACGCCCACCCAGCGAGATGAATAGCGCTTTGTCGGGCTTTAAAAGTTACGTGGAGAAAACGCAGCCTGAAAAGAAAATGCCAGGTACTAACTACCTCACTTTCTTCGCCCCTAAACTCACTACAAGTATAATAAAATAAAAGGAAAAACGACAGCAGACGGCAATAAAACAAAAGTAGCAAAGCGAATGATAAAATACAAAAACTAAACCACTGAAGGAAAAAACGGAGCTAAAATGCTGGCAGGCTCACAGCAGCCGCCATCTTTCCTTACTCCCTGAAATGGAAACATTTTAGTATGTAAGTGTGCACTGTGAGAGCAGCCTGAGTCAATTTTCAACTGCGCTGTCACAGTTATCTCCTCAGTTTGATGCCATCTTAGAGTTTTTTCTATGCTGAACACACCTTTACAGTTAATAGCACCAATTTCTTCTACAATACAGACTTCATTAGTTTGGTACTGAATCCTTTTTCTTCTTGCTTTATTACTTTGACCGTTGGAATGCCGCATTCAGAGGGGATGAAAAAGGAAAAAGGCAGTGCTGCCATGCATCAGTGTCACTGTGGGTGCTATCTCATTGCATCGAATCAGCATTTGGAGTGCTGGACCTGCCTTGGACTGGACCATGACATGGGTAGGTGTGATGCCTGCTTCTCAGTGGATAAGTTCACTCTACAAGTCCATGCGTTGAGGTGGGGTAATTTGTCCCCCACCTTTGGAGGCAGGCCTCGCAACTAAAGTGCCAAGGCGAGGTCTCTGGGTCATTGGTACTGAGGAAGACCAGGGACCTCACCATGCTCCCCTTGCCAAGACATTGAAGGTTGAGGGGGGGTCTGCTGTACATTCGGCCTCTTCCAGGGGTGGCTGACTGAGCACCCTCCGGTGTTCGGCCCTTCAGGGTAGCAGATGCCTGCAGAGGTGAGGCCAAAGCTGTACGCTCAGTCTACCCTGGTGGGCACCTCGGTATCATGGCCTGATACTGCCCCAGTTCCTGGTACCACACTTGGTATCGGTGAGTGGGGTGGCACTGGCTGCTAGACCGGGCTTCCTCCTGGCACTGCTTGCTGTGCCAGAAGAGGGTTCACTTCCAGAGTTGACCCTGATTGAGTCTGTAGTGGTGGTCATTTCCTTCCCTGAGCACCATCGAAGCCTGGGGAGGATGAGGACACCAACCCTGAACTTGGAGATTGGGGCAGCAGTGATGTAACTGACCCTGGAATTGGTTCTTAGCTTGATGCTAGAGATGGTGTCGCCTCTAGAGTTGACCCTAGGCCTGGTGCTGGGACTTGTTTTGATGCCGCCCATAGGGCCAGGTGAGGTACCAGTGCCATCCACGGTGCCAGGTCTGGTCCTGGTGCCGCGGTGCCAGGCTAGGGGGCAGTTCCAGGGTGACTTTGAATCTGTCGCAAGGCTTGGCTTGGGGGCAGTGCCAGTCTTGGTGAGGTGAGGAGACTTGACAGTGGGCCTGTGGCTGATCCTGTGACTGGTGCTGGAGGTAACTCCATCCTGGGTTCTGGTGCTAGCCCGGTGGCTTGTTTCTTTTCAGAACCAGCTGACATTGTCACTGGTGTGGATCGGGGCACCCCATCTGTATGGCTCCACTCTACCTTGGGGTCCCCTCTCAATGACACCACTAAGTCGGACCTCTGAGATTGACTGGTTCCACTCGGGCGAGTTTGCCAGTCTCTCCCAAAAATAAAACCCTGACAGAGAACTTGGAGCTTCTGGCCTCTATATCCCTCCCAGTTCTCTGTTTCCCCTGTGTGACTTTCCTGGTATTGCGAGTCCTCTTGGGGCATGTGACCTGGTAACAATACAGTAGAACAGCCAGTGTATTCTATCAGTACCACTTTAAGTCCAACCAGGCCTGTGGCTTGGTACCTCCATTCTCAGAGTCCAGCTCCTCTTCCCCTACTTTCTCCTCTGAAGAAGTTGACTTTCAAACAACATGAAGTCTTGCTATATTATGACAGATGCAGTTTGTCCCACCATTAGAACTGCTCCGGAGGTGAAAGAGTTAACTTCCATGCAGAGCATGGAACTTAGAGCGCGAGCTCGGTTAAAGAAGCTCTGTTAGGGTGGTTTCAAACCGAAACCGTCAGATTCTTTACTCCGCCTCACTGAACAGTCGCTCCGGAGATTCCTCCTGCTGCTCGGTTCATTTCCTCGGTTTAAAGCGTCTTTTCTCGGTTGAATTTAACCGCAATATTATTTATTTTAACCGCAAACCGATCGGTTCAAGCTCTGTCTATGGTATTGTAAGTAATAGATAGGTTTTCTGTGTGGAACTTGTAAATGCCTATCGGTTTGGTTTGAACCGATCAAATTGTATTTAAACTTGGTTTTAAAGCCTTTAAGGCTTGTTAGAGTGCGTTCCGGTTCAGAATGTTCTAAAAAAACTAGACTTATTACGTTTCCATGACCCGTGACACGGTTGGGAACCGATATATGTCTTGCCTGGCACTGCCATCAAAAGGGCAAAGTTTTTTGGTTAGGCTGGCATTATCTGAGAAACCCAAAAGAAAAACCGGGCCCACTGGGTTTCAACACTGTAGTGTCTGTGGGAAGCCTTTGCAAGGCTGACCCACACACATGTGTTTATTGTCTGGGTTTGACCACCTCAATGCAGACTGCCAGATTTGCAAGAATTTCCTGCAGCCACCATAGATAAGAGAGTTGGTAGGCTCAGGGAGCGAGGCAAAAGTCCGCTGACCCAGATGGCCAGCCCAGTTCGGTGCCAGCCGAACCGGAGGATGCCTCTGACCAGGGCCAGACTTCCTCGGCAACGTAAGCTGACTCTGAGGAGCCAGTTCCAGCAAAGAGAACTAGAAAGTCAGCAGGTGTGAGTCAAAATTCCTTCTCCAACTGCTGCAGAGATAGCCAGGCAATACAGATTGTCCAGTCACTGTCCCGGTTCCCTCCGAACTGCCACTATCTGGCAAAAGGTCGTTTAGGTCGGTTCCACGGTTCAAGAATATGATATAGAAGAGTTTTATGAACCAGAGGAGGGGAGGATGATTATGATCAGTGTGAATGTGACTTTGAAAGTCTGGATGTGCCCATTGAACGGACATCTCCCAGACAGACCTTTAGGTGAATCTCCCCTAGGCTTT
Source organism: Neoceratodus forsteri (assembly GCA_016271365.2). Taxonomy (NCBI): domain Eukaryota; kingdom Metazoa; phylum Chordata; order Ceratodontiformes; family Ceratodontidae; genus Neoceratodus; species Neoceratodus forsteri. The sequence continues at coordinate 351,000,421 of JADMNL010000024.1, forward strand.
CTGAGTCCCTTCTCATTTTTGTTTTATAAAAAGTTGCTGAGACCCTCCAGCTTCCTTTAGAGGAGGCTTTGGATGAGCAAGAGGAGCCTGACTATGTAGAGATGATGGATATCCCAGAGTCCAGGAGATTGTCCATCACTTTACATAAATCTTTAGGAAACAAACAATAAAAATTTTAAAAGCTCCTAATTCTGTGCCTCCTGTAGATAAAAGATGGACAGGAGGTACACTTTTCGAGTCCTGATACAGATTTTCTTTCACAGCAATGCAGTCATGTTGGAGTAGTTCAGGCTGCAGCCTGTGATAAAGCTAATATTCCCCTGGCTTCACATCCTCCTGACAAGGACTCCAGGAAGATTGACGCCATGGCCAAAAAACAATACATGGCAGCATCTTTGGGACTCAGACAAGCAAACTATATGGCAGAAATTTAGATGGGATACTGTCATGGCCTTAGCCAAACAGGTCCCTGGCCAGCTTGCAAAGGAGCTGGAGCAGGTGGCTCTTGATGGTATTGAGGCATCTAAGGTGCAATTCCATGCTGCAGTGGATTCTAATGATGTATCCTCTAGAGTCATGGCTACATCTGTGGCTTTTCGTAGGTTGGCCTGGCTCAGGTGTACTACGTTGTCACAGGATACCCAGTCTAAGGCTATGGATTTTCCTTGTAGGGAAATTCTCTGTTTGGGAGCAGACAGAGAATTATATGAAGAAAATGGATAATATAGAACCACTTATAGGAGTGCACAAGCCAAGGAACGGCAAGCCACTCCTCAGAGGCAGCCCCTCAGGGGTAGGGGCAGGCCTTTTCACAGGCCTTTTTACCAGACCCAGGCCTCCTCCTCTTCAGCCTATGCTCAGAGGGGGTTCTTCAGAGGGAGAGGCAGATGGGGTACGAGCAGGCCTGCTCCCAACCCTCAGCCTAAAGCCCCTGCCAAACAGGCACGCTGATGGGATGCCCAGGTCGGCTCTCCATTACCTGTAGGGGCAGGCTGGCATACCGTCCAGGACTGGGGTCTTTAACATCAGACAGGTGGGTCCTGGAAGTAGTGAGCCAGGGTCTGGTTCTCAGCTTCAAAAATTTCCAAAGATGAGAGCCAGATCTTTTCCACCTGCAAACCCTTTAGAGACTCTTGCTTTGGAAACAGAAGTCTCAACCCTCCTGCCTCTCAGAGCTGTGAAAGGGTTTCTCCCCACACCAGGGCAAGGGTCTGTACTCCAGGTACTTCCTTACCCCAAAAAAGACAGGAGAGTGGCGGCCTATCCTGGATCTAAGATATCTAAACAAGCACCTTTTAAAACCAAAATTCAAAATGGTGACTCTGGGAATGATTTTACCCTCCCTAAGGCCAGGGGACTGGCTAGCTTCCCTGAACCTCAAGGATGCCTACTTCCATGTTCTTATCAGAAGCTCCCATTGAAAGTACCTCAGATTGAACTGCCCTCAGGCCATTATCAGTTCAGAGAAATGCCCTTGCCTCACCTCTGCCCCAAGGGTGTTCACAAAATGTCTGGCAGTAGCAGTTGCTCATCTAAGAAGGCAAAAGATTGCCATTTTTCCCTACCTGGACGACTGGCTCATTGTGGGTCAGTCTCCAGACCAGGTCAAATCACACCTGCTAGTTACCCAGCAGCTGCTTACCTCTCTGGACTTTCTTCTCAATCTTCCAAAGTCAGTTTTGGAACCTGTCCAGGTACTCACATTTATAGGCGCAGAACTGGACACAAAGCAGGCCAGAGCCTTCCTTCCCCTGGAAAGGGTAAGGACCTTGGTGGACCTGGCCTCATCCTTCACTCTGCAGGTCTCTCGACCAGCACGGCATTTCCTGCAGCTCCTAGGACACATGGCTGCTTCCACAGCTGTAGTGCAAGGAGCAAGATTTCAGATGAGGGACATTCAGTTCCATTTGAGAGCTTTCTGGTCTCAAAGAAGAGATCCCCTATCCAAGTTAATCCCAGTGACTCAGACCCTGATCCAGGCCCTTCAGTGGTGGCAGGATCAGAGCAATCTGAGACAAGGTGCCTTTCATCCCTCTGTCCCACTCCTTGACCCTTACTACAGATGCATCCCTCTTGGGATGGGAGCTCACATGGGTGACCTCTCCACCCAGGGTTATGGTCCCCTCAGGAATCTCTGCTCCACATCAATCTGTTGGAACTCAGAGCTGTTTTCTAGCACTTCAGGTTTTTCTGCATCTGTTCAGAACAAGGTGGTACAGGTCAGAACAGACAACACCACTACAATGTGGTACATCAACAAACAAGGGGGCACTCGGTCTTCGGCCTGTGCACCGAGGCAATGAAGTTGTGGTCTCTGGCTTATTCCCTGAACACTTACCTCATAGCAGTTCACCTCCCAGGCAAGGACAATGTCCTGGCAGATGCTCTCGGCAGGATTTCCCAGGGCCATCACGAATGGTCTCTGGATCCCCTAGTACTGGGGATAGTTTTTGCCAGATGGGGCACTCCTCAGATAGATATTTTGCAGCCCCAGACAATCATCAACTTCCACTTTTGCAGGCCCCCAGTGTTGGGCTCAGTCCCCCTGGATGCCTTTCTCCTCGATTGGGAAGGGAAGTTCCTTTATGCCTTTCCCCCCTTCCCTCTCCTGTTGAAAGTACTAGTCAAAATCAGGTCTCAGCCCTGCAAGATGATCCTGATTGCTCCAGACTGGGCCAGGCAGCCCTGGTACCCACACCTTCTGTCCGTAACAGTCCATCTTCCCCTGTGTCTCCCCAGGAACCACAATCTGTTAACCTGTGCTCAGGGGAGAGTTTGGTATCCGAATTTCAAATCCCTCAACCTCAAGGCCTGGCTCTTGAGCAGTTAGAGTTTGCTGATCTACAACTTTCTCAAAGTGTTCTCGAAATCCTGAAAGCTGCTAGGAAGCCTTCCACCAGGGCTACCTATAACTCCAAGTGGAAAGGTTTTCCATATGGTGTTCTGGGAACATTTTTCCCCGGAATCTGCTGATTTACCCACTGTATTGGATTATATGGTCCATCTTAATTCTTTGGGACTGAGACCAGCTACCCTGAAAGTGCACTTGGCAGCTGTCTCTGCCTTCATTTCAGCAGGGAAGCCCTCTTCTCTTTCTGCTCACCCTGTATTTTCCAAGTTTTTTAAGGGATTGCTTCATACCAATCCTCCATTCAGGACCCTGCCCCTGCTTAGGATCTTAATGTTTGCATTGCTCAGCTGATGCAACCTCCCTTGAGCCTCTGGTTCGCAGAGCTTAAGTATTTGACTTGAAAACTGTATTTAGTAGCCATCACTTCTGCCAGGCGATAAGTGAGTTACAGGCTTTATCAGTGGAGACTGACTTTATTTCCTTTCCCAGGGATAAGGTAGTCCTCAGGACTAACAGGAAGTTTTTGCCTAAGGTGGTTTGGTTCCACCTTAACCAATCTGTTTCACTTCCAGTGTTCTTCACTGACCATTCCTCCTCTGGTGAGAGGAGGCTGCACAACTAGATGTTAAGAGGCCCTAAGTTACTACATAGAGCGTACCAAGGGTCACAGGTTTGACTCCCTCCAACTATTTCTCACTTATGGTGAGGTTGGGAAAGGGAGACCTGCCACTAAGAGATCCATTGCCAGGTGGATCGTCTCTTGTGTCCAATTTTGCTATCAAAAGCTGGGTAAGGTTCGCCCCTCAGGCCTGAGGGCTCACTCTACCAGAGGTACAGCTGCATCTCTAGCTGCTGCTAGAGACATCCCTATCTTGGAGATATGTCAAGCAGCTACTTGGAAAACAGTACACACTTTCACCAAGCATTACTCACTGGATATCCAGGCCAGGAGGGATGCTCGGTTTGGCACAGCGGTGCTTCAGAGCCTATTCCCTAAGTAGGTTCTGTCCCTCCTCCGTGGAGGTACTGCTGTGTAGTCTGCATCTGTCATAATATAGCAAGACTTCATGTTGTTTGAAGAAAATGACTCACCTTAGTAATGTTGTTTCTTCTAATGGAGTCTTGCTATATTATGACCTCCCCAGCCTGCCCCTCTCAGAACTTCTACTTCGGGTATGGGGTGGGCAGTCCACTGTTGGCATTTATTGATGCCCCCTTTTATGTTTGGGTGTTGTGTTTTATTTAGTTATTTTATCTTATTTTTCTGGTCCCCTGACTCGAGTCTTGGTGTTGGGACCAGGAAAATGTGTGAATATTTTAGTAGCCAGTTGGCTAGTGTAGGTTACAGCTTCCACAAAGAGCCTTAGTGAGTTTTGCTTGTAAATATCTGAAGGTTTCAGTTTGAAACCACCCTAACAGAGCTTCTTTAACCGAGCTCGAGCTCTAAGTTCCATGCTCTGCATGGAAGTTAACTCTTTCACCTCCAGAGCAGTTCTAATGGTGGGACAAACTGCATCTGTCATAATATAGCAAGACTCCATTAGAAGAAACAACATTACTAAGGTGAGTAATTTTTTCTTTCTGTTCACATGTCTGCGGATGCTGAGTACTCTACATGCTAGCAGTTCCTGATGGAGCTGAATGTGGGGTCTTGGTGCAGTACTGCTACCCTTGTACTGAGATTCATTGGGGATTTCAGCGGTTATTCTTTTGTTATCCCGAATAGTAATGACAAACACTCACCAGCAGCCAGCAAGAAATGTGTGGCACCCCATAATGGAAAAAAAACAAAAAATAAATCAGCATCGGATTCAGACAGATGTGGGGTTGAAGAGTCAGTGGGTGAACAAGTAGCAAGGGTGGCAAGGTGGTGGACTGCAAATCATAATAGACTCTGCTTTCAGATGCGGCTGTCCTTAACAAACTGAGGTGACTGATAAGGCCGCATCTAGAGTATGGAGTTCAGTACTGGTGACCACACCTGAAAAAGGACATTAACCTGCTGGAGAAGGTCCAGAGGTGGGCTACAAAGATGATAGCGGATCAGCAGGGTAAGGCATACGAGGAGAGGTTAAGGCACTGAACATGTACTCCCTGGAAGAAGGAGGGAGAGAGAGGGGATATGATTGGGACCTTCAAGTACTTGAAAGGGATAAATAAGGTTGATAAGGAGAGTATTTAAGCTGAGTGGCAACCATAACACGAGGGGGGGCACAGTTTTAAGCTGGAGGGTGGGAAGGGGGTCAGGAAGTACTTCTTCACAGAGAGGGTGGTGGACACTTGGAATGCGCTGCCGGAAGAGGTCATCTCGTTGAAGACAGTGTGCAGCTTTAAGAGAGGCTGGGATAGGCATCGGGGATAGGTAAGGATCATGGGTAGGGAGAAATGGGGAGGCAGGGCAGGGACAGTAGCTCAAACTGCAGACCCTGCAATATGAGCAGACTTGATAGACCAAATGGCCTTCTTCTGCTGGCTTCTTCGTATGTTTGTGTGTAATTCCACTCTGAAATCCGTCCCATCCACTTTGAATTTGAGGACACAATTAATGCTTTGGAATAAAAAGTGCAGAGTTTGGATTCCAGCGCAACAGAGATGGACTTCAGGGCAGACCTGTCAGAGAGAGTGGTCATAAACACTCTGTGTGGGAGCAGCAACATCTAGCTGACAGATGTGATGACCAGAAAATTGCCAAAAACAAATGCAACAATCCATACCAAGTTGGAATTGGGCAACTCTTGGAATATAGAGAGAGAAGTTTTTATGTGCTTCAAATCAGAAAGAAGCCTTAATATTTTTGCACCTGTTAAGGAGCTGTTTTGACCCCTCTTCACAGGGACTTGCAGGCCAAGACCCTGATCCCCCAAATCCAGAACAGCCTGGCTTCTGAGAGGAGGATACTGCCAAAGCTTGCTTAGCCAACAATGGCAATGGATACCGTCATGTCATGGAGGGGTCCAGCACTGGGAAATGTCTCTTCCTTCCCTTTCCTTGCCCCTCTGTCCTTTCTGCCTAACTCGTCCTCGCCCGACTCTGCTCTCTGGCAGGGTTCTCAGCATCCTGAAGAGGCCTAGTCTTAGACAAGTTTCTCCCACCCCACTCCTCCTTCCTGTTACCATCCCCTCTACTATCTCTACCCAACTTGTCCTTGCCTACTCCTGCCCCTTATTCTAAGTCCTCACCTTATTCCGCCACTGGCAGCGATCTTCGCACTCTGAAGGGGTCAGTTCCAGGTATGACTTGTCTTTCCCTACCCTATCCCTTACCCCCACCTCCCTCCCTCCTGAGCTCCCTCTCTGCCCCCCTGCACTTAAACAAAGGATCTAGTTCACTTGAGCTAATAACTTTCACTTTTTATTCTGTCTGAGATGCTCCTAGATTGCACTAGCCCTGTGTTAACTTGCCCTCGCAACTGATGTTTTGCTCACTTTGCTCGGTAATGTCCCCCGTCATTATCCTCTCCTTCCCCCAGCTGGTTTTCCCTGTCTACCCCTCTAACCTCCTTGATGTCCCCCAGTGCACCTTATTCATTCAATAATTTCTAAATAATCTGCCTCTTAACCGTGATCCATTCCTGCAAGGAGTTGGCTCCAAGGCTACATTAAATTTATGTACTATGTTCCTCAGATATGCCACTTGTAATTAAATGCATATTCCACAGGTATGATATATTTAACTGTATGTTATGTCACAAATGCAATTGTATGATGATATTTTTTAACTGTATGTCTTGTTACAAATGTAATTGAATGTTTAATTTCTCAGATATGTTAAATGGTAAACTGTATGTCTAATTCTTCATCCAGTATGCCTTTTGATCGCTTGCAGAGGCGAAACAACTTACTGTTCAGTGTGCCTTCTGATGAAACATTTCAATAAATAAATAAAAAATGTTCTCCTGAAAAATTTCTACATCCTCTGCATGTGTATGTGAGAGGGTCTGGAACTCCTTTACCGGTTGGGCACAAAGTTCAGGATTCAATCCAAGGACCCAACAGTCAAAAAACCAGCACTCGTGCGCCCATAAGCAGATAATCCAGATCCAAATGAAGGTACCAAATAAAGATATTTTATTATGTGCTCCAGCCCAAATGAATCTTCAGGCAATACACAAAACAGAACGCTCACTATCCCCAGCGCTTCGACTCAGGAAAGAGTCTTCATCCTCCTGAGTCGAAGTGCTGGGTATCCAATTGTGCTGGAGCACATAATAAAATATCTTTATTTGGTACCTTCGTTTGGATCTGGATTATCTGCTTATGGGCGTACGAGTGCTGGTTTTTTGACGGTGTGCGTGTGGGCTGGCTGCCGGAACCTACAGCACCCCCTAATTATCTCCACGCCAGTCGCAGTACTTCATTTTTGTGTGACTTCAATCCAAGGACCCCTCTCCCCTTCTTCGATTTTATTTTTTCTACAGGCTAGAGTAGAGAAGAACTTGGCCTGAGGCACTCTTCACGGTCAGTTTTTCAGCCTTGTCTCCCATGGATGGTTTGTTGCTTAAAACACACTAGGACTTGATCACATTTTCTCCCTTCTTGCGCTGGTTGCAGGCCTCCATAACTACTGGGATCTTCCCTCCCAGGATTATGATGAGACAGGAAGTAGAGTTTTGGCACAGGGGGACATAGGCTGTACCCCCAGTGGTTTGTGCCAGTCTTCTTCCTGTGCCTACGAAAGCTGGCCACTTAGAGCACAGGTCAGTCACTCTGTGACAGTGACACAGGATTTCTTTGATTATTTTTTTCTGGCTATTTTATCCACTGTCATAAACAGGCTAGAGTTCTGTTAACTGATCCAGTAAAAGCTCACTCCCTGGATTACTCCACACATGTTTACCAAGTTTGCTGAAGCCTCAAGCACTCTTCAAGGTCAGTTTTACAGCCTTGAGTCCTATGGATGGTTCCTTGTCTAAAACGCACTTGTACTTGATCACATTTTTGGAGGGCAGTCAGCAGAGACAAGCACCCTTTGTGGTTGCCTGTGCCTTTAGGGGACATATTTGGAGTTTCAGAACTCTTTGTGAACCCTCCCCTTTTTTTCGTTTAGCTACTGTTGCTAAAAATATTCAGTCCGTCAAGATATGTTTTGCTGATTGTGTGTTCCACCTGACGGACTTGTGAACTGCATGCTCTCTCCTGCAAGGAGTCTGATTTTTCTCCATGACAAAATAGTCCTCTGCTGTCTCGAAATGCCCATTCCCTTTAATATGAAAAAAGAGGTGCACTGTCTGTTATTGCCCAAACTCAAGGAATCTCAAAAATGTGTTTTGCACGACCCTTATGTCTCAGAGTAGGAAAACTTACTTGGTAAGGATGCTCAGATGGCCCATGCGCAGCCTTTGTTGGAGACAAGGTTTGGGAATGGACTTGGGGACAGACCATGGGCTGGAGGAAGCTGGGATTTAACAGCACATTCCCACTTGGTAGAAGCTTGACAGGTTTCGATGACACTCACTGGAGGGCCAGGGAGCTTGCTCCCCGGCAGTGTGCTATGAACGCATGGGGCCAACATGACTCTTGGTCACGCCATGGAGCAGAGGGAGGTTAGGGGAAAAACATGGGGAGAAAACAGCTGCCATCTGTATGATGCTTTGGCTTGATCCAGGGTATATCCCTGCAAGGCAGGTGGCTGGTTGAGGTCTAAAAATCTGGGTGAAAAAAATGATGCCACAAGCAGGTTATTATGACTTCAGAGCAGAGAGACAGATGAAGTGATAGGTGCAAAGAGCTTGTGTTCTTTCAAATAATTTAGTAATAAAGAATGGAATGTCACCTCCCTGATGGCCTAGTGGTGAAGGTGTTCACCTTTCACTCAGACTGCAGGCTTATGCCTTGAGCCCACAGTCCTGCTTAGTCATGGCAGGGGTGGAGGAGCTGTCCCAGGGTCTCTAACTCTGCTCTGATGTGGGTGGCCTACATTCCCCACAGAATCACTGCCTCTGGTGGCCTAGGGGCACAGGGAGCTATTTTGAGGAGAACCAAGTTTAGTCTCATACCCGCTCCTGCCATCCACGCTAACAAGTGAGTACTTTAATGGGAGGTTGCAGAGGCACAGACACCAGACCCTGACATCCATGCAATTACAGCCAGGAGAGGATTTGTGCCATTATAATTGTGGTGCCTCTTCTCTTTCCTTCAACTGCAGGAGCAGTGTTTTTCCCCTCTCTCTCTCTCCCTCCCTCTCTCTCTCTCTCGTGGTCCAATGTGGCGCAGTATCAACAATGGAAGTTGTGCAGAAAAGGAGTACTGGTGCTGCACAGTTGCTGTGAATGACCGGGGAGTCAACCCTTGCTGTTGCTTTCCTAACAGGGATGGCATTTAGAGTAGAGGGCCTCAGCCTTGGCAGGCTCCACTATATGGCAGGTAATCATGGCAGGAGTGGGTAGGTCACATGGAGAATTTATGAAAGACCTGAAAATACAACATTAAAAATGGAATGTCCTTAAATCTTAATATTTTGGGGAATATTATGAGATTTGAGTCCTGCTGATAACAACAGCAATTTTTTTGCCTGGAACTGGAGCGTTCCTTTAAATTTCTGTGCTTGTCATCGTATGTGAGAAAATAGCCTGAGAGGACAGATCAGCGAAGGGTAAAAAATGTGTTTCTCTCATGCTAACAGCACCAGCTGCCCTGCTTAGACAAAAATTCTAATTGGATGGAAAACCTGTTTATTTGAAATGCCAGTTAGTGAAATAAAACATTGTTTTTATAATGAGAGCGCAGTAGAATGCAGTAATAAAGAGGAAACATTTTATCAAGAAAGATCTAGTTTAAAAACAGATTGCCTTTTCTGAGAGAACCTCCTGCCAAAGTTGCTTAACACCCTATTTTGTACAGTGCTCCATAAAAGTCCCTTCTTAAAGAGATAGTAGCATCATAAGTTGCAGTCAGAAAATGTTATTAATTTAAAGTGATTAGTTCTTTTGATTTATGAAGTGTTTTCTTTTTCCTTTAGCTCAATAGAAAGTTTTCTATTTCACTGTATTAGGATCTTCCTGGACATGAAGTCTCCACCACTCGTTTCACTAATGGGAGTTCACCAGAGGTGCTAGGACCCAGCGGGAACAAACTTTTTTCGAGAGGGTCGGCGTCTGAGATGGAACCGCGAGGAAGCAGCACTGCAAGCCCCAGCTCATGTGGTAAAGACTATCTCAGCGTAAACCCTCCAACCGCCTCAGTTCCTTTTTTCCCCACCGTCGTTTGTGCTTCAGTGACGACGTCGCTCTCCGTCCAGGAGTCAGACTTCAAACTAGCAGCTTAGTTTTCAGGTTTTTTTTTTTTTTTTGTAGTTTATCTTCGAATAAGTACCCCTAATTCAGAGGGTACTTCTCAAGTTCGAGTCTCTGGGCAGAATGATTCTCATTGCCCCCTTCTGGCCTCGACAGATATGGTTCCTGCTGCTCAGCAGTCTGTCAGAAACCCCACCGAAGACGCTTCCCCTTCAGACGAACCTTTTGACCCATGGTCCATCCCAATCGGAGGCCGCTTCACTTCCACGCTTGGTTCCTGAAGAGATAGAGGTGAATAGGTTCAGTGTTTTTTGTAGAGTTTCAGATATTCTTTTGGCTGCACGTAAGTCGGCCACTAGAAAATCCTACACAGCCAAATGAAAGCGTTTCTCCATCTGGTGTGCAAAATCTCATTGGAACCCTTTTTCCTGCCCACCAAATAAAGTTTTGGAGTACCTTTTAGACCTCTCGAATACAGGTCTGCAGTACTCCACAGTCAAAGTTCATCTTTGTGCCATTTTGGCATATCATGAGCCAGTACTTTCCATGTCACTGGCTCAGTTACCTGCAGTTAAGAGGGTTCTTAAGGGTATTCTGCATACTAGGCCTCCTATCAGACGTCCAGTCACAGCCTGGGACATTAACCTTGTGCTAGACATGCTCACTCGTAAACCTTTCGAGCCTCCAGCTACTTGCGACTTGAAGTTCCTCACTTGGAAAATGGCCTTCCTGGTAGCCATCACTTCGGCCCAGAGTTTCTGAAATACATGCACTGGTCACAGAGCCCCCTTGCACTGTATTTCTAAGGATAAAGTAGTTCTTAGGACTCATCCTAAGTTTCACCCTAAGGTTGTCTCAGAATTCCATCTAAACCAACCTTTAGTCCTTCCTACCTACTTTGCCAACTTCCAGAATGAAGGGGAGTGTACTCTTCATTCACTGGATATTAAGAGAGCACTGCAGTTCTGTCTAGATTGAACAAAAGAATTTTGCAAGGCTCAACAAGTGTTTGTCTCATTCACTGACACCCGGCTGGGTCAGCCTGTCGCTGTTAGATGCATTTCAGCATGGCTGGTGGCATGCCTACGCCACTGCTATTCTATGGCACAGGTCAAGCTGGAAGGCAGAGTGTACGTTCACTCTACCAGAGCAGTTGCGGCATCTCTGGCAGAAATCCGCAACGTGCCCATTGCAGATATTTGCAGTGCGACTACTTGGAACTCAGTGCATACTTTTGTTAAGCACTACGGCTTGGATGTCCATGCCAGGCGACATCTGTCATTGGGCAGAACCATTCTTAACGGACTTCTGTCCTAAGTATGTGAGCTCTTTATCTCCTGCCGCCTGTCTCGGGGGATTATTAGCTCGGTACTCTCCCATTAGTGTGAATGAGTGGTGGAGACTTTATGTTCGGAAAGATATGGAAATTACGTACTTATTGTAATTCTTGATCTTCTTGGACGAAGTCTCCACCACTCATTCACACGCCCACCCACCATCCTCCAAGCTCACTTCTCTGTTTTTGGTCTTCACTCCCTCAGTGGCTGGGCTGTGAAGATCTTGTTGTTGAGCCTTCTTACATGGGTCATTCGGACTGTCTCTTGTCTGATTTGTAGGTTAGTCCTTACAGGTTAGTTATGCTGCACCTCCTCGGAAAGAAAGGTACTGAGGCGGTTGGAGGGTCGACGCCGAGATAGTCTTTACTGCTCGAGCCGGGGCTTGTGGTGCCACTTCCTCGTAGTTCCATCTTAGACACCGACCCTCTCGAAAAAAGTTTGCTCCCACTGGGTCCTAGCGCCTCCGGCGAACTCCTATTAGTATGAATGAGTGGTGGAGACTTCATCCAAGATCAAGAATTACGGTAGGTATGTAATTTCCATTTTTATGTGAATAGCAGTGCTTTACCTGCCAGCTGACATATATAGGTATATCTCTCTTCATAGCATTGAGAACTTGTACATTGTGACATCACAAGTGACAAATATGGCAGTTTTTGAGTGTCTCTTAATGAGTAGATCTTCCAGGCATCAGTCTTCACCATTGATTCACACTAATGGGTCTTAGCCAGAGGTGCTAGGACCTTGTGCGAACTACAGCTTTTCAGGAGGGCTGGCACCAGGGCAAGCTGTGCACACATACGTGGCACTGCGAGACTAGCTTACGCTGCATGGCTTACCTTGGCACCAGCTGTCAGCTGCCTCAATTTCTTTTTTCCCCGGCGTTGAGTGCACATCAGTGACAGTCGCTCACCCACTGGGAGTCAGTACTTGCATTCAGTTCTTGTCAGTTTTGTGTTTAAAGCAATAGTTCATTTTTTGTGTCAGTTTAGTGATTTTACAAAAATATTCCTGTCAGCTTTCTCTCAGTCCTACCCAATCTACACTCAGCGGCCTTCAAGGATGTCAGCAGGGAGCCTTTTCATGCAGGCTGCTCCAGCAGCGGGGCTGTGTCCATTCCACTTTCCCCGTTAGTGAAGGGTTCTAACTGAGGTGGTACTCTGCTCAGGAGGAAGGACAGTTCCACTGAAGCACAAAAGAGCAACCCATTGCTGATTCCAGTTGGGTTCTCAGTGCTGCTCAGCCTCAAGTTCTTCCTTTTCCCTTCAGAAGTGGAAGAAACGGTACCACTCAAGGTCATCCTCTGGGAGGTCTGCTGCAAAACTCTTCGGTCTCCCAGGGCCTGAGGCCCTCGCTGGTGTTGGCAGCATCCTCTATTGACTGTGGTACTAGAGTGTCAAAGTCTTGGGCCTGGAGTCCCCCTCTGCCTATGAGTGGGAATGCTGGTGGGCAGTTCTTCGGAGTAGTGAGTCCAGTGTCAGGCTCTTGTGACTCAGCTAGTGGAGCCGGTCCCTTAACCTTAGGCGTCAGTGGAACTAGAGCAGCAGGCGGGGCCCTCAAGCCAGGTAGAGCATTTGGCAACAGCGTCACCAACTCCTTTCCCATTGGCTGCACCTCTACTTTGTGTCACTTGGGAACCAGCCAAGTATCATTGTAGTCACTTCAGTGCTGACTGGGTCGTTGCTGCTGGGTCTGGTTCCAGGGCAGGGTTTGGGCCTCTTGGGACCTGGCTTGGCATAGGTTCTGGTGCAGGAGTGCCCAGTGCCACCCTCAACACCAGGATTCAGTTCCAGTTCTTGCGCAGTTTCTGGCTCCAACCCTTCATCCTTGGTGTTGGTGTTGTTGGGCTGCTTTTCTGGATTAGATGACTCGCGAACTACACCCCCCCCCCCAACCCGGGGGAAGATACAGAGGGAGTCGGGTCTGACTCCTTCCTCATTTACTTAGATGGTGACGATGATGACTTTATTAGTACAGCTCTTCGGGCTCAGGCCCTATTGCTTTGCCTCCGGATTGCTTCTGTTCTTAATTTTGAACCTACGGCTGTTGACCAAGGTAAATGTCTGTGTCTGCAGTGATTAAAGGTTTCTACCATGCCAGTCAATTTATTCCTTCTGTTCCACTGCATTTCAAGCCCTGTCTGATGCAGTCTGGAATAGGCCTCCTCCTAGGGACATAGATATGGTGTACTTATCCAAACTTCTAGCAAAGTCCTTTCCCTTTAAGATTCAGCTGGAAGTCCTTCAAGCTGGCTCCTCCCACCCACCCGACTGGTGTCCTCCTGGGTAACCAGAGTGGTGGACCAAGAGGGAGCAGTTGATGTCGACTACCTTGACTTCAGCAAAGCTTTCAGTACTGTTCCACATAGAAGATTGATTAATAAGCTGGGTAGGCTCAGGGTGGATCACAAGTTGGTCAGCTGGGTGGCAAACTGGTTGAACGGGCAGAAAACAGAGAGTGGTGGTAGACGGTATACAGTCAGAAGAGATGCAGGTCACAAGTGGGGTACCTCAGGGATCAGTCCTAGGGCCAGTCCTCTTTAGTATCTTCATCAGTGACATTGCAGAAGGACTGCAGGGTAAGGTTCGTCTGTTTGCAGATGACACCAATATCTGCAACAGAGTAGATGATCCAGATAGGGTGGGCAGAATGAGAAGAGATCTGGATAAACTAGCAAAATGGTCGTAAGAATGGCAACAGGGGCTTAACACAAAGAAGTGCAAGATCATGCACATAGGGAAGAGAAATCCTGAAGCCACCTGTAGACTGGGATGGGAGTTGCAGGCAGTCACAAGGGAGGAAAGAGATTTGGGCGTCATCATTACAGATGATCTGAAATCATCCAAGCAGACCACTAAAGCAGTAGGTAAGGCTAGAGGGATGTTGGGATGTGTTAGTAGGGGTATCACAAGTCGTAAGAGGGAGGTAATAATCCCTCTTTACAAGACACTGGTTAGGCCCCATCTGGAGTACTGCGTGCAGTACTGGAGGGACCACACCTTTACAAGGACATTAACCAAATTGAGGCAGTCCAGAGAAGGGCAACCAAAATGGTGCAGGGACTGCATCAGAAAACATATGAAGACAGATTAACGGAGCGCAATATGTATATCCTAGAGCAAAGGAGGGAGAGAGGTGATATGATCGAAACATTCAAACAGCCTTAAGGGCATTAACAAGGTGAAGGAGTCTAACATGTTTCAGTATAAGAAAATTAGCAGGACAAGAGGACACAGCATGAGATAAGAGGGAGGCCAATTAAGGGGTAATGCAAGGAAGTTCTTTTTCACAGAAAGGGTGGTGGATGCATGGAACGGCCTACCTCAGGAAGTGGTGGATATGAATACAGTGCAGGGCTTCAGACAGGCATGGGATAGGCATAAGGGAGCAATACAGATGAGTATGAATAGATAGGCCATTGACAGAGCAAAGGCTGATGGCACATTCATAAGACAGAAAATGAAATGGGCAGACTGAATGGGCCTTGAGATCCTTATCTGCCGTCAGCTTCTATGTTTCTATAAAAACTTTTATTCATTTTATTTCACAATGAAAGAATTGGATAGCGCAGTTGAGAAAAGCTAATTTCTAATGAGATCCTTTGTGCAAATGGCTAGTTACTAAATATAGGCAATACATACAATATATAAGTTACAGTGTATCAGCAACAAATATAATCGAGACGTATTCAGAGAAGTGGATCGGGAGGATTCTTCGTCGGAAGGCGATGCTGCACCATGAGGATTTTGGGTTGTTGTTTTGTTGGTGAAGTAGTCTGGGGTTGTATCTCAGCAGAATGTTTTATGTTTCCATTTGAGGACTGTGACTGTTTGGCTTCTACATGACTTAAAGTAGAGGAAGCCCATATATTTGCTAAATAATCTTACAGTAAAGCAAATGTAAGTTGTATGTACCATATTTTTCCCCCCAGTAGGGGAAGGTGCATATATGGCCAGATGTTCAATATAGCTATACCAACTTGTTTAGATTTTGTACTGTTTGATCATATTGAGTAGTGCACTACTATTCATTTCAAAAGACTTAATCAGCATTGCCTCTTGTTTATGTTACTCCTAAGGGTGTTTGTGGCAGAGCTCTGTCTGGAAGCCTTTTTCTAAAACACTGATTTGCACATATAGTGCTTATATTATTGGTTAAAGTGTAGTGAATATCCCCTATTTTGGGAGAAGGACTTGGGAAGCTAAGCTGATAAATAGTTTATAGATAATCCACACAGCTCATGGACTCACCAGCAGCATATTCATGGACATGTATTTAATGTTTACTTTATTCTTATTAGCCCCCCCCCCCAAATGATGTATCTTGAAGCATATGACTAATATATTTATATTATGAGGAGTGGCGCCTTCATGGTATTCATATGAACTTGTACCATTGTTCAGTGCTTGTGTATGGACGATATGTTTGTTTTGTAATAATAAACAACATAAAGTAAAAAAAAAAGTTGTCAGAAATCCTACCGAGGCAGCTGCCTCTTCAAACGGACCTCCTGGCACAGGGACTCCTGGTCCATCCCAACCTGCGCTCCCTTCATCTCCATGCCTGGCTCCTGAGGAGATAGAAAAGTGTAGGTCTGAGGTCTCTCAGTAGATCTTGGAAATCCTCTTAGCAGCACGTAAGCCCTCCACTAGATAACCTTGCATGGCTAGTCAAAGCAATTTTCTATTTAGAGTGCAAAGTCCACGCTGGACACATCTTGTTGCCCACCGAATAAAGTGTTGGAGTTCCTCTTAGACCTGTCAAATGCAGGACTGTAATACTCGACAGTGAAGGTACACCTCTGCACGATTTCCACCTACCATGAGCTAGTGCAGAACATTTCGTTGGCTCAGTTACTGCTAGTCAAGAGATTCCTCAAGGGTATCCTACACACTAGGCCCCCGGTTAGGAAACCGGTGGCTGCGGGGGATATCAACCTCATGCTAGATATGCTCACTCATAACCTTTGAGCCTCTAGCCACCTGTGACTTGAAGTTTCTGACCTGGAAGACTGCCTTAATAGTGGCCATTACTTCCTCTTGCAGAGTTGCTAAAATGTGTGCCTTCATCGGAGACCCTCCTTATACTGTCTTTCACAAGGGCAAGGTGGTACTTCATACTCGCCCTAAATTCCTGCTCAAGGTAGTTGAGGAATTTCACCTTAACCAGCCCATCATTCTTCCCTCTTATCTTGCCAACTTCCAGAATGAAGGGGAACACAACCTTTACTCTCTGGATGTCAAGAGGGTTCTGCGATTCTACATAGACAGAACTAAGGGATTCGCAAATCCAAGCAACTTTTTGTATCTTTCAGTATGGCTCAACTGGGTCAGCCTGTTGCCATTAGATGAAGATCTTACTTCGAGAGGGCTCTTACAGTAGGTAATTACGTATAGGACTGAAGCTGACAGGTGTCAGGACCCCACGGAAAAATTTCTAGCTAGCAGTCTCTGGCGGGGGACCGCCCTCGCGTCGGGGGACCGCCGTCATGTGACGTCAGTATAAAGGGGTGGTCCCCCACACCCACCTTCCAGTTCTTTCCCACTGTTAGCTTGTGAAAGCGCCTCGCGGTTAAGTTTCACTGCTTCGTCAGTCGGTCGTCGGTAGTTTTACTGCCATTTTTGCTTCTATTTCTCTCAAATTTTCATCAGGATTTGTGCAGTGTATGTCGTCCCCTACTCCCTCCGAGTACAAAAATAAGTGCGATTCGTGCAACGCCCAACTCCCACACAAGGACAGACACTCCCAGTGCCTTTTCTGTCTGGGCCCGGATCATCCCATGGAGAAGTGCCAGCATTGCCTGAAATTCAGCGCCGCCTCCCGCAGACAGAGACAGCAGTCCCTGGAGGCCCACATACTTAAGAAGAAAATGACCTCTATGGAGAAGGAGCTGAAGAAGCTTCATCAGGCCTCAATTTCGCCCGAGGGTCACTGTAAAAAGAAGGACAAGCACAAGGACCAGGACTCCTTTTCCTTGGCCATCGCGACTTTGGCTGGAGTCGCCGTGCTCAAGGTTACGTCCCCCCCCCCCTGTGGAAACTGCTCCATGACGGCCATCTTGGAGGCTTCCAAGACGGCATTGACCCTCCTGTCTGGCTCACACTCTGGCCCTTCAGGAGCCTCCAGGTCAAAGGAGGCATCCACTCCCGGCAAGGCCGCTATTGTGCGGCCTTCTGGTGTGAGTGGCTCTGGTAAGCTGGACATCAGCGCCTCTGATGCCCGCCCGGAGAAGGCCGCTAAGTTGCTCGACCTTTCAGGGCAGCGCACGGTCTCTAAGCCACCCGACAAGGCCACCCATCCTTCACGGCCTTCCTCAGGCGCCAGTTCCGCTAAGTCAGATGACGGCTCCTCCAGCGTCCGCCCGGACCCCACCAGTAAGGTGACTGTCAGCCCCTCCGACTGTTGCACGGTGTTGGCACCGACGCCAGACCCTGACATCCAGTCCGTCGTCCCTGGCTCCCCGCAGCATTCGCCGCTGCCCTCGAAGGTCCCAGCGTCTCCTCAGCTAGACCCCAGGGATTTTAATCCTCTTTCTCCGGGTGATATGGAGGATGCAGGCATGCTCCCATTAGGTCTCCCTCCCTCTGTGCCGGACGACCTGACATCGGACCGTCGGACACCAGCACCAACGCCGGTCTTGCCGACACCAGGTGACATCCCTCTCCCAGATGCTGTCCCTACACCGGACCCGACACCTGCTAGGCCATCCGACGCCACAGTACCTGACACCGGGCTTCCTGCTGTTGGGGTACGGATACTTGCCATACGGATATCCTCAGTATTACGTATCCCCTCCTCCTCTTTTCTACAGCCCCCACCTCAGCCACGGTGGACCTGGGGAGACTCTGGCTTCCTGGTGGGCTGAGGCCAAGGCTCAGCTCACCAAAGAAGGAGAGAGCCGCCTTCCAACTCTGGAACCTGTTCTGGACCCCTGTCGTCGAGGGCGAGAGACCTCCTCCTGTTACTAGAGGTGTCCCCTCTGGTTCCAAGACAGGGGGTGGCACGTTAACCCGGGAGTTTCCCAAGGGGTCTGTTCCTCCCCTGAGAGCAGAGGGGTCTTCATCTCCTCCAGCTTCCTCGGACGACTCTGACGGATGTTCTGACTTCAATGACGAGCCATGAACTCCAGACAAGCCCCAGCCTAGGACTCCTCCAAAGTCCCCTCCAGAGGATCCTTCCTTCATGGAGTTGCTACGAAAGATCCAGTTGTTGCATCAGTGGAAATCTTTGGAGCCAGATCTACAGCAGCAGAAGCTGACTGCACATCTGGATCTGCCCGAGATTGCTCCTACCTTGGTTGCATCCTGGATCGAGCCTCATGCGGATCTTGTTTCCACCATCTGGAAACAACCGTCGACCATAGCCCCCGTTCCTAGGAAGGCGGACAGGCTGTATCAGACTCCGGAGGGTGTTGATTTTCTTGGTTCACACCCCAAGGCTGACTCTGTCGTGATCAGTACCGCCCACAGCCGTACAGCCGGCCCAAAGCATTTGAGCTCATCTCCACCCGATAAGGAATCCCGCATTCTGGACCAGTATGGGAAGAAGGTTTACGCTTCTTCCACTCTGGGTATCAGGGCCATGAACTACGTCGCTCACATGGGGATTACCAGAAGACCATCCTTAGTGAGGTGGATGCTAAATTGGACTCCCTTCCTGAGTCGCAGACCAAACAGGAAGCGGTAGACTTGGTCCGTTCTGCTTGTTCAGCCAGTAGGCACATGCTACGAGCTACTCACGATGCAGTGGACGCTGCTGGATGGAGCTCGGCGTTTGCCGTAAGTTTGCGATGTCATGCCTGGCTCCAAGTGTCAGGTTTGATCCTGGAAGTGCAGTCCGCTATCCAGGATGTGCCCTTCAGGGGTTCGTTGCTGTTCGGTGGTGACATCAAGGACATCATCACCGGCCTGCGGGAGAAGGGCACTGCTCTCAGGAAGTTGACTCCATGTACAGAGGCCCTCCCAGCCTCAGGCGGGCGTTCCTTTCGCCCAGGCGTGCAGCCCAAGGCAAAACCCCAAAGCGGGCCAACAAGCTCTGGCCTCCGGCTCAGCGACACCCCACTCAAACGGGCAGTGGGAGCTCCAGCCACGGCGCTGCCTCTCACTTCCTGACTCCTTTCCTCTCCCACAGCCTCTGGGCTTCCCAGAGGAACCGGTAGGACAGAGGTTCTCCCTGCATCTGTCGGGTTGGGAGAGGATCACTTCCATTTTGGATGCTCCAGCTGATAGCGGAAGGACACTCAATAGAGTTTCTTCAGAAACCCCCCTTCAAGGTCGTCTTACTCCCCGGAACACCTTCTGGTTTGGGAAGAAATCTCTTCTCTTCTTCTGAAGGCGCCGATAGAACCCGTCCATCCCCATCTCCAGGGGACAGGTTACTATTCTCATTTCTTCCTGGTTCCGAAGAGATCAGGCGATGTGAGGCCAATCCTAGACCTTAGCTCCCTGAACTTGTTTGTGGAGTACAAGAGGTTCAGAATGCTCTCTCTGCGGGGCCTTCTGCCCCTCCTTTGGCCGGTACAGTGGCTGTGCGCTCTGGACATGCAAGATGCCTATCTGCATATCCCTATCCGCCTGTCCCACTGCAAATACATTTGTTTTTCTTTTCAGGAGGACCATTGCCAGTTCAGGGCCCTCCCATTTGGTCTCTCCTCTGCTCCCCGAGTATTTGCCAAATGCCTTTCTGTGGTAGCGGCCCACCTGCATACCCGGGGGGTTCAGGTTTTCTCGTACCTGGACGACTGACTCCTGGCATCCCCGTCCAGGGAGGACCTCCTGCGCTCCCTTTCCCTTACCCTGCAGGTTTTCACCAGCTTGGGTATTACCATCAACCAGGCGAAGTCCCATTTGATCCCATACCAAAGACTCCAGTTTATCGAGGCGATTCTGGATACGACCTCCGGTATGGCCTTCCTGCCTTTGGACAGGGTGGCCACTCTTCAGGCTCAGGCCAGCCTGTTGTCCAGCCACAGGCAGGTCACTGCCAGGTCAGTCCTTTGCCTCCTCGGGCTCATGGAGGCTGCCATTCCGACGGTGTCTGGTGCTCAGCTCTACATGAGAATCTCTCAAGTGGACGCTTTGGTCTCAGCGGGATCAATTGGTGGACGACCTAGATCGGGAGATCCTGGTCTCCTCGCCGATGGTTTGGGACTTGCAATGGTGGATGGTTCAGGGAAACCTTTGCTGGGGAGTTCCCTTCTGTCTTTCTTCCCCCTTCCAAACTCTGATAACAGACACCTCAGGCGAGGGTTGGGGAGCCCACTTGGAATCTCAGCGGACCCAGGGCTGTTGGTCCGGACTCGAGCAGACTCTCCACATAAACGTGCTCGAGCTAAGGGCCGTGCTGTATGCTGTATAAGATCTGCATCCATATCTGCTTCCCAGTCATCTGGCTGTCCAGACCGACAACATGTGCATAGTGTGGTACATCAACAAACACGGAGGAACTCATTCCTACCCTCTTTGCAGGGAAGCAATGCGGGTTTGGGATTGGGCAGTCCTTCACAACCTTCACCTCACGGCAGTTCATGTTCCAGGGATTGAGAACACATTGGCAGACCACCTCAGCCAGTCGTCCGCCCAAGCTCACGAATGGGAACTGGATCAGGGGGTAGTAGACAATGTCTTCTTACGCTGGGGAACCCCTCACTTAAACCTGTTTGCCTCTCCTCTCAAAGCAAAACTTCCTGTCTTCTGCTCGCTCGCTCCAGGGCACAGAGTTTTTTGGAGAGATGCTCTGTCTCTAGATTGGAAGGGCAGATTCGTCTATGCCTTCCTCCTGATCCCATTGATTCAGAAGGTCTTACACAAACTCAGTTCAGAAGGAGCTTGCATGATCCTCATCGCTCCATTCTGGCCCAGGCAAGTTTTGTTCTGTCTTCTGCAACAGTATTCAGAGGAACCTCCACTTCCTCTTCCTCTACCGCAGCTCTTGTTGACCCAGGATCAGGGGACCCTGGTCCATCCAGGACTCGGATTCCTTCAGTTGCGTGCGGGGCTCCTGCAGACATAGTTCAGACCTGGTTCGGGGTTTTGCCACAGGTGGCTGAAATTCTGGTGGAGGCCAGAAAGCCTTCCACTCGTTTTACCTACGCCATGAAATGGAAAAGGTTCTCTATTTGGGCCTCTTCCAGAGATTTCAAGCCATTCTCCTGCCCTGTTGGGAGGCTTCTGGATTACATTCGTCACCTCTTCGACCTGGGTCTCAGTCATTCCTCTCTGAACGTTCACATGGCGGCTCTTTCTGCTTACCATGTTCCTTTTGGGGACAGATCTTTTGCACAGCTGGAAGTTGCTAAGACCTTCCTAAGAGGGGTTCTTCACTTGAGACCCCCTATTCGCGCACCTGCCCCTCCTTGGGACTTGAATTTTATTCTCGAGAAGCTTACCCTGCCTCCTTTTGAGCCAGCAGCATCAGCAGACCTAAAGTTCCTTTCCTGGAAGATTCTCTTCCTGGTGGCCATTACTTCCGCTCTATGAATTTCCGAGCTTCAGGCCTTAATGTGCAAAATCTCATACTTGATTTTCCACAAGGAACGTGTGGCTCTGCGTACCAACCCTAAGTTTCTCCCTAAGGTGGTAGCAGAATCTACGCTGACTCAATCTATGGAACTGCCTGCGTTTTATGCAACATTCCAATCAAGCGGAGTACCTCTTGCATACTTTGGATGTTCACCGGATTCTGAGATACTACACCAACAGGACAAAGGATTTCAGAAAGACTGATCAACTGTTTGTCTCTCGTGCTCGCAAAAGAGAGGGCAGTGCTGTTTCCAAGCAATGCCTTTCTAAATGGTTGGCTCATTGTATCACTTTCTGTTATAACAAGTATCACAAGACCTTGCCAGGTCAAATCAGAAGTCACTCCTCTAGGGGGACGTCGCTGCCTCTGCTGCTTGTTTCAAGAATGTATTGGCGGCTGACATCTATGCAGCTGCAACTTGGACTTCTGTCCATACCATTACGAAACATTACAGTTTTGACATTGCCTCTCCCCGCAGAGCTGGCTTCGAGTTGGCTGTTCTGCAAGGTCTTCTTTCCTAAGACCTTCACAGCCAGAGGATCTGTGTATGAGTAGTTTCTTCCTCCCGTGGGCTTCTCTTTGTTCCAGACAGCTTGGGACTCAGTCCTATATGTAATTACCTATTGCAAGAGCCCTTTTGAAGTAAGATAGTATAGTTATGTAAAAACTTACCGTAACAGTAGATCTTCGAGAGAGGCTCTTGCAATAGGTAATACCTTCCCACCCTCCATCCCCCTTAGCTTTGTCAGCTCCTTTTCCAGATGGGAACTATCTGTTCTAGGAGCGTGGATATGTTGTTTATCCACACTGTCTGGCATTGTTCCTTTCCCCTTTAAATCTTGCTGGAAGTCTTCAGGCTGGCTCCTCCCACCCACCCGGGTGGTAAATACCTCGCTCCTTCCATGATGCCAGATCTTCCTTCGCTGGAAGATTCAGGTTCCCTCGTGCTTTCTGCAGTGTTGAGGCCCTGGATTAGTTTGACGGTTTTCCTGCATCTTCTTGCTCTAAAACTTCGTTGGTTTATGACTCTGATTCGGGACATGGATGACAAATAGTCCCTGGGTTTCGCTTGATGTCCTTGCGGACAGAAAATGTCGGCGCTACCGATCCCCACCTCTCGTCGTTTACTCCCTCGGTACTATTTCATCGATACCTCGCAATGCTCTATTTGCGCTTCCTCCATCCACCGTCTTGGAAGTTGTCAGGCGCGCCTGAAGCTGGAGTGAACCAGGCTCCGCAACCCGCTGGTAAAATCAAGGAGGCCAGGTGGGCGGTTTTCCGGCTGCGAGATCCACGAGCAGCTTCAGCGCATGGCGGCCTTGGGAAGAAGCCGCCCAAGCCTCAACTGCGAGGTTTCTTCGTGCCGCTCAATCTGGGCTCTTCCTTCTCAGGATCCTTTGAGGTTGTGCAGTCTCTCCCTACCAAGGGTGGCCCTCGAGGCTCGCACTCATCCCGTTCTAAGAAAAGGATCCTAAAACTACTTCTTGAATTGAAGAGGCGGCTCCTGGGACCGGGGCGGTCCGATGTCTCGACTTGATCGAGATTGCCTCCTCGCCGCGGTTTTCAGACCTTCCCGTCTGGACCGGGCTTAGAAGCCGGTGCTGATCTCCGGCAGATTATTCTCGACCCTATCGAGCGTTATCACCGACACCTGTCGATGATTCCTTGGAAAAACGCCGATTCTCTCCTTCCCGACAGGAGACCCATCCTGCGGGCCTCGATCGAGGACAAGAACCGAATCCTCGGTTTTCCTGAGTCAGGTCTCTCCGATCGACAAAGCCGACACCATCGGTCTCGATCGAGAGTAAGTCCTCTTGATCGATCGACCCGAAAGGACACAACACTCCATAAAGGCGCCGCCACTGTTCCTCTTCCTCCTCGGACGAGGAGAGGCCTCGACGAAAATTAATCGGCGCTGCGAGGATCTTATGTGGCAGCAACTCCTGCTAGCAGGTCAAGCCGGCTCCTCGTCGGTCCGGCTATCTCTTGGCCTCAGCCTCTTGACCTCCTCCGACTTCCGATTTCTCGGTGCCGGTCCCTCGAGGGGCTCGGTCGCCTTCCGCCGCAGCCAGTTTCAGGTTCCCCACCAATATTGGTGGAACCTCCACCCTAAGCTACCCATGGAGGATTCCCTCAAGAAGGCCCGCAGTCTTGGGTCTCCCTCACAGACTGTCAGTGCAGGTCACCCTGATCGCCCTAGGCGTATCGAGGGGAGACTTAGGTGGTCAGCCCTTATATTGGGACTCTTCCAATTCCGATAATACTGGCCTTCATTCTCACGATGGGCTTCGATTGTCAGGCCTGGAAGAAGGCCTTCCTCCTTCCAGGGCATCCTCGGATCATTTCTTGAGTCCACGAGGGATGTCCCTGCAGCCTATCAAGAAGAAGGCAGAATATCCTTATGGATATTCTTAAGAGGGATACCCTACGGAGAGCTTTTCCAGTCGCGAAGCCATTATTTGGACCTTGGAACTCTAGCAGCGTCGGCCTCCTGCCAGCTCCGTTTGCCTGCATGGCACGCAAGTACACGGTGCCCACAGGGTCCTTGGCGGGGTTTACTGAGCACCCCTTGGCGGAAAGTCTTGTGACTGCCTCAGTGTTCAGGCAGACGGGCAGCTCAGCGGATACTGACCGCCCTCCGGACAAAGAGTCCAAACTTATGGACCACTCGGCCCGGAAGGTCTATGCAGCATCTTCCTTGGGCCTTCGTCAAGCAAGCTCAGCAGTGATTATGGCACACTTCTCTCACGCCCTCTTGGGGTCGCTGGACGAAGTTCTTCCTCACCTCCCAGCTGACATGTAGACACGGTCAAGCAGGTCAGGGCAGGGCGTTGCTAAACAACAGCTCAGACTGCACCTGGACATGGGTGATTCCTGTGCCTGTTCACTAGCTGCAGCGGTATCCACTCGCCGCAGGGCTTGGCTGAGGTTATCCTCCTTTCCGTGGATACTCAGCACAAGCTAGCTGATGTGCCCTTCCTGGCACCGACCTCTCAGGCCGGGGTGGCAGGTCATCTGCAGCGCATCGAGCAGTCTAATGCCACCTTAGATGCCACCTCTGCTAAGGGTTCTTCAAGTAAGAACCAGCAGAGCGCGGGAAGAAGCCTTTCGTCATTCTTCCCTGCGGTCAGACAGCCACCCTTCCAGGGGGTCAGCAACAGCAACAGGCTCAGGCTTGGCGCCTAGGCCCAAGCAAGGTCCCCAACAGCCCCGCAAGGAGGCCGGGGTGCTGGTCCAGGTGCCTCCTCCTCCTCTAAACCTGCCCAGTGGCGGGCCGGGGTGGCCTCCCGTGCCCGTCACTCAGCTCTGGGTCCTCCGTGAGGCAGCTCACCACTTCCTTCCACCTGGTCCGGTATCACCTCGGACAGGTGGGTTCTAGAGTGGTCGGGCAGGAGTCTGCCCCTAGAATTCGAGCAGTTCCCTCCCAACCGAGCCTATGCCCCACGAGAGGAAAGGATCTCAGTTGCCCAGTCTGCCCTTCGGGACGACATTGCGCTACTCCTCCTCAAAGAGGCAGTGGCCCGAGTGACGGATCCTCCTTCAGACCCAGGCTTTGTCTCCAGGTATTTCCTGGTGCCCAAACAGACGAGGGGTTGGCGCCCCATTCTAGATCTGCACGACCTGAATCGGTATCTCAGGTCTCGCACCTTTCGGATGGTAACTCTGAACCAGATCATACCATCTCTGGAGTGAAACATGTGGTTCTGTACACTGGATCTTCAGGACATTTTTTTCCATGTCCCTATCCGTCCGTCCCATCAGCGGTTCCTCCGCTTCAGGGTCGAAGGGACCCTGTACGAGTTCAGAGCCATGCCGTTCGGCCTGTCATCGGCCCCAAGGGTCTTCACCAAATGCATTGCAGTGGTGGCAGCCCATCTTCGACATCAGGGGGTTCGTATTTACCCCTACCTGGACGACTGGCTCCTGGCGGGATCCTCCCTTCAGGAGGTGGAGAGGTCAGGGACCTGACCCTCGAACCTGCTCACTTGGGCCTTCTGATCAATGAGGCCAATCCAGACTCGTACCTTCGCAGGTGATGGGCTTCATGGGGCAGAGCTCGACTCTCGTCAAGCCAGAGCTCGGCTCCCAGCGGACAGGGCGGAGGTTCTCCTCCTTTGCCCAATCATTTCTGGTTGGGCACTCGCGCCCTGCCCGGGACTTTCTGCGCCTCCTGGGTTACATGGCGGCGTGCATGTCGGTGGTCCGCTGGGCCAGACTGCACATGCGCCCCCATCAGTGGGAGCTCGCCGCCCAGTGGTCTCAGCGTCAGGGTCTTTTCGACCAGCTGGTCACGGTCACCCAGAGGATGTGGGACGCTCTCCAGTGGTGGACCGTCCCGAGTCATCTGCAGGAAGGGATCCCATTTGTCCGCCCCGAGCAGACGGTCGTCCTTACGACCGATGCCTCTCTCATGGGCTGGGGAGCCCACATGGGGGACCACAGAGCTCACGGGCTCTGGACCCCAGAGGGTCCCGATGCCACATCAGCCTGTTGGAGCTCAGGGCAGTCAGACTGGCTCTGTCAGCTTTCACTCCTCAGCTCCGGGGTCAAGTGGTTCAAGTCCAGACGGACAATACCACGACCATGTACTACCTCAACAAACAGGGCGGCACGCACTCCCGTCTGCTGTGCAAGGAGGACGGAGGCGCTCCGGATCTGGACTTTCGTCAGCCGGCTGGAGGCGGATCTCCTAGCCATCCATGTGGCAGGAGTCGCGAACCAACTGGCGGATGCTATCAGCTGCCTAGGCCAGACATCCCACGAGTGGTCTCTCCATCCAGAGGTAGCTTACCACCTGTTCTCCCGTTGGGGCAAACCGTTGGTGGACCTGTTTGCCTCCAGGGAGAACACCAAGCTGAGGCTGCACCATGCCCACCCCTCAGCAGGGTTCGCTGCAGGGGGATGCCTTCTCGAGGCCGTGGACCCCAGGCCTCTTTTACGCCTTTCTTCCATTTCCCTTGATCCACAAGGTATTACTCAAGGTGAGGAGGGACAAGGCGAAGGTGATCCTGGTAGCCCCAGATTGGCCACGCCAGTTCTGGTATCCAGATCTCCTCAGCCTCAGCTACAGGACCCCGGAGCGGCTGGGTACATGCCCGGACCTGATATCACTGAACCAGGGGAAGGTCCTTCATCCGGACCTTCAGTCCCTGCACCTCACAGCCTGGTCTCTGAGCGGCTAGAGTTCCAGGCTTTGGGTCTTTCGGAGGATGTCTACACCGTGGTGGAGGCATCTCGAAAAGAATCAACCAGGAAATGTTATGCCTTCAAATGGAAGAGATTTTCCATTTGGTGTCAGGGTAAGTCTGGACCCCTTATCCTGCTTGGTGGCTAACATTCTAGACTACCTTTGGTCCCTCTCCAAAGGGGGTCTTCGGTCATCGACCATAGGGTGCACCTAGCAGCCATATCGGCTTACAGGCGCAGGTCGGTCAGCCGGCGTTAACTCAGGAAAAGGTGGTGGGCGCTTTTTCAAAGGCCTGGATCATATCCCTCAGTCGTGAACCTCCACCTCCGCGGGATCTTTTGCTGGTTTTGGCAAAGCTCATGGGCAAGCCATTCGAACCCATGCACAAGTCTGCACTTTCGCACTTGTGGAAGACGGCCTTCTTGGTGGCTATCACGTCAGCCAGAAGGACGGGGGAGCTTCAGGCGCTTTCAGTGGACTCCCCCTAGCTGGTCTTTCACAGGGACCAAGTTGTCCTGCGCCCCCACCCGAAATTCCTTCCGAAGGTGGTGTCAGAGTTTCACCTTAACCAGGCGTTGACTCTGACGGTATACTACCCTAATTACACCTCGGATGCCGAGTACAGGCTCCATACTCTGGACCTCAGGCGTGCTCTCTCCTACTATAAGGAGAGGAAGGCGGAAATTCGGGGAGAGGTTCGCCAGCGGTTTGTCACCTACGCTGAAGCCGCTTCTGGCAGACCTGCAGCCAGGCGGACCATTGCCAGATGGATTACATCATGCATAGGTCTGTACTATGAATTGGCGGGTAAGGAACCTCCCAAAGGGCTAAGGGCTCATTCTACCCGTCATACTGCTGCTTCGGTGGCTGCTTCCAGGGACATCCCTATCCAGGAAATCTGTCGGGCCGCTACCTGGAAGTCAGCAAGCACCTTTATTACCCATTACCACATCGACCTAGAGTCACGCCGGGATGCTGGTTTGGGGGCCTCTGTTCTCCAATCTCTATTCCCTAAGTAGGGGGTGTGCGCCTTGCCTCCCTCCTCCCGGAGAACTGCTTGGAGTCTGCCAGACAGTGTGGATGAACAATATATCCACGCTCCTAGAAGAACAGGTTACTCACCTGTAACAGTAGTTCTAGGAGTGGTATATGTTGTTCATCCACACGCACCCACCCGTCCTCCCCGGCTTTAGGCGCACAACCTGGCTTCCAGCGGGCTAGATCTGGCGTCATGGGGCGGAGCCGAGGTATTTACCACCCGGGTGGGTGGGAGGAGCCAGCTTGAAGACTTCCGGCAAGATTTAAAGGGGAAAGGAACAATGCCAGACAGTGTGGATGAACAACATATACCACTCCTAGAACTACTGTTACAGGTGAGTAACCTGTTCTTTCTCTCTCGTCTTGCCTTTTGGCCTTTGGCAGGAAAGAACTGGAAGGCGGGCGTGGGGGACCGCCCCTTTATACTGACGTTGGTCACCTGACATGGGGGTGGTCCCCCACCAGAGACTGCTAGCTAGAAATTCTTCCGTCAGGTCCTGACGCCTGCCGGCTTCAGTTCTGTATGTAATTACCTACTGCAAGAGCCTCACTCAAAGATCTACTGTTACGGTAAGTTCTTACGTAACTGTACTTCCTGCATGGTTGGTGGCATGTCTTCGTCACTGCAGTTCGATGGTGCAGGCCAAGTTGGAAGGTCGCGTTTACGTCCACTCTACCAGAGGGGTTGCAGCATCCCTGGCAAAAATTTGTGATGCTCCCATGGCAGAGATTTGCAGGTGGCTACTTGGAGCTCGGTGCACACCTTTATGAAGCACTACCCTCTGGATGTCCATGCCGGACAGCACACTTCCTTCGGCAGGACAATCCTTAATGGACTTCTGTCCTCAGTGAGCTCTGTCTCCTGCCGCCCCTACTCGAGGATTGTTTTTAGCTCGGTTCTCCCATTAGTGTGAATGAATGGTGAAGACTTTTAGTCAAGGAAGATATGGAAATTACATACCTACTGTAGTTCTTGATCTTCTTGGACGAAGTCTTCACCATTCATTCACTCACCCAACCACCATCCCCTGAGCTTAGTCATCCTGCTTCTGGTCTTTACTCCCTCATTGCCTTGGGCTGTGAAGGCACTGTTGAGTAGACCCTCTTACTCGGGTCATCTGAGCTGTCTTATGCCTGGATTAGTTTAGGTTTTTCCTAGGTTAGTTTATGCTGTACCTCTGAGGTGATTAAGATCATTGGAGCAGAGCTCAACTCCCGCCAGACCCTAGCTAGGTTACCGGCGGACTGAGCAGTGGATCTTTCCTCCTTTGCCCACTCATTTCAGGTTGGGCAGTTGCACCCTGCCTGGGACTTCCTGCACCTCTTGGGTTTCACGGCGGCATACACCAGTGTGGTTTGCTGGGCACACTGGACAAGGCGTCCCTCCAATGGGGGCTAGCCAAGCAATGGTCTCGGCGTCATGATCACCTCGACCAGCCGGTCTCAGTGGCACCAAAGCTGTGGGAAGCCATCCAGTGGTGGCTGGTCCCAGACCATCTCCAGAAGGGAGCCCCTTCGTCTGCCCAGTGCCGTCTCACTTTAACAATAGATTCCTCCATGACAGGGTGGGGTGTCCACGTAGGAGTCCACTGAGTCCATGGACTGTGGTATCCTGAGAAGTCTCACTGCCACATAAACCTGCTAGAGCTCCAGGTAGTGTGCCTGGCACTGACAACATTCGGTCCCCATGTTCAGGGTCAGGTCATCCAAGTCCAGATGGACAACATGACAACCGTGTACTATCTCAACAAGCAGAGCAGGACACCTCTTTGCCGGGAAGCTCTCTGCATCTGGACCCTCATGGGCAGGTTGGATGCTGACCTTCTAGCAGTCCATTTGGTCGGCGTTTCTAATCAGCTAGTGGGCGAGGCATCTCAAGTGGTTTCTCCACCAGGAGGTGATCAGCTGTCTCTTTGCCTGGTGGAGCACTCCCCAGGTCGACCTCTTTGCCTCCAGGGAGAACACGGAGCTGAGGCTGATCTTGCTGGATATAAAGTCTGCACCACTCATTTACACTAATGGGACTATGCTGGAGGCGCCAGGACCCAGTGGGAGCCAAAAATCTTCAGGAGGGCCGGCACCTAGGTAGGGCCGCGATGAAGCAGCGCCGCGAGCCTTGCTCACGCTGTATAGGCTACCTCGGCGTCAACCCTCCAACCACCTTAGTTCCTGTTTCCCACCATTGAGTGCATTTCAGTGACGATGTAGCTCACCCGCCAGGAGTCAGATCTTCATGTCTATGCAACAGCTGCTATAGTCTTTCAAGTATTTGTTAGTTTTTATTTATTTTAGTAAATTCAGTTAAAAAAAAATAAATAAATTTTCGTCAAGGAGGAAGTCTTCAGCCCTCCTTGTGAGTCGATCATGAGCAGGGCAGGTAATCGGTAGGGAGACTTGCATTAAAGCTGTGTTTTCAGCAGGGCTGGATCTGGTCCACTTCTCTCTCGGGGAGGGGGCTGACTATATAGGCAATCAGGGGTGTAGGAGAGACAGTCCTCCCAGCACAAAAAGCGGCCCCATTCTCGTCTTAAATCGAGACCGGTACCCCTTCGACCTCGGGTTCTTTAACCTCTGGGTGTGGAAGAAGAAGAAAAGTACCACTCTAGGTCGCCTTCTGGTATGTCTGCACGTCGGTGGCGAGAGACAGGGGTTTGACTCAGACTCCTCCGGAGTCTCCTACGGCCTCTGTTCCTGGTGACCAGCATCCTCTACTCCGAAGTCCCTCCCCATCCCGGGGGGGTCTTCCGGTGAGCAATTTCATCATTGGGCCACTCTTGTGGAGCAGTGGGTACGGCGATTGTCCTGCCTGCCTGAGCCGGTGAATCCGTCTCTGGGACTTTCGGGCCTGCGGGCAGGGCAGTTGGGACTTCCTAGTCATGTGGCACCTTCTCCGATGCGGTCGACGCTGTGCTCTGGTGCTTTTCCCATTCATTTGGCTGTGGCGCAGGGGCCAGCACAGGTGCCATTCTCTCCTGCTGAATTTCTCAGATCTTCCTCCCTGAATGGGGTGTTGGGGGCCCACTCAGCGCTGACTCCTCTGGTGCCGATGCTGCATCCTGTGCTGACGCTGCCTGCATTTTCAGCACCTCACTCTGTGCCAGCACCAGGAGCGCCTTTGGCGCCGCATAGGGTACCGGGGTTCTCAACTCTGATTTGCAGAGCTCCTCTTCCTCTTTTTCCCCCTTTTCCTATATACTTTGTCCCTCCAGGACTAGTGGGAGATGATATTGATCCTGATCCTGATCTTCAATTGGGAGACGACTTTGATGACGATTCCTCTCTGGGGGTGGCAAATAAACCCTCTCTTCTAGCAGAGCCTCTGGTCGAGGACCTTTCCTTTAAGTCTCTGCTTAAGAACATGAATACCATTGTCTCTCTCTCTCCAGACTTCAGAGATTGATCCTGGGAAATTGCTGCAGCTGTAGTATCTGCATGTTCTGGATATTCCTGTGGAATTGACTCCTCCAGTGCAACCCTCTTTCGAGACTCTCTCACAAATGGTGTGGAATAATCCGGTGCTTATTCCTTCCGTGGCCAAATCCATAAATAGGAAATAGCCCCCCACCCCCACCCCAAGGATAGTCCTATTCTGGCCTCGTAAGCTTTTGCTGATGCCATAGTTGTCTTGGTGGAGAATGACGAAGTCGTCCTTCTTCAGGAATCTATGGCACATCCTGTAAATAAGGACTCTCGTAAGATTGACTCTTTGGGGAAGCAAGTTTTCACTGCCTTTACCCTGGGTATGCGTATTGCTAGCTATCAGGGTTATTACTCCCAGTATGAATACACTCTCTGACATTCGTCCAAAGCCACTGTAGAAACTCGTCCAGAGTCAGACGTTAGCACGGAGCTTCTCCAGACCATTACTAGAGGCATTGAATCCAACAATCAGCAGCTTAAAGCCGCTATGGACGCCTTTGACACTGCTTCCAGGACAGCAGCAGCAGCTGGTATATGTACCTGACGCCACTCGTGGTTATGGACAGCGGGATTTACAAATGATGCCCAACAGAGAGTTATGAGTTTGCCATTTGACGGAACGTATCTGTTCGGTCCTCAAGTTGAGCATGCACTAGAAGCCACACACAAAACTAGAACGGCTGTCAAAACAGCCAGGCCGCCCTGTGCTGCCCCTCAGCAGGGCAGGAACCGGCAGCAGTTTCATAACCGTCAGTCCTTTCATGGCAAAGTTTCACCAAAAATCAGACCCCTCCAGCCACAAAAGAAACTGCAGCAGAAGGCACAAGGCCCAAAGGCGCCTAGTGCCACCCTCTGAAATTCCGTCCCAAGTCCCAACTCGGTTGTCCGAGGGGACTCTTCCTCGGCAGTAGGAGGACGTCTGATTCAGTTTTACAACCAATGGAAGTCAAATCACTTCAGACAATTGGGTGCTCAGGATAATCCATGATGGTTACTCTCTAAATCTTTCAGAAACCCCTCCAGATCATCCACCCAAACGACATCCCAAGCTGTCTGTCTCTCAGTTAGACCTTCTTGCTTCCGAGATTCAAGGCCTTCTGAACAACGGGGCAGTAGAAGTAGTTCCGCTAAATGAACGGAACACAGTTTTCTACTCCCAATACTTCCTAGTTCCAAAGAAAACAGGCAACATGCACCCTGTTCTTGATCTAAGGAAGTTAAACAAATTGCTTTACAAGGAGAAATTCAAGATGATATCACTTGGCACTCTTTTACCTCTGATTCATCAAAACGACTGGCTGGCCTCCCTGGACGTGCAGGATGCCTACCAACATGTTCTCATACACCCAAACCACCACAAGTATCTCAGATTTGTGGCGTTGGGTCAGCACTACCAATTCGAAGTCCTGCCCTCGGCACCTCGAGTCTTTACAAAGTGCTTTACAGTTTTCGTAGTGCATCTCAGGAAGCTCAGAATTGAAGTGTTCCCATATCTGGACGACTGGCTACTAGCAAGCCCCTCCAGACAAGAGATTTCTCTCACGTCCATGGGAGTTCTGTTGAATCTTGGAAAATCACAACTATAACCCTCCCAACAGCTCCTTTTCATAGGAGCCCTTCTGGACACCTCTAGCGCAAAAGCTTTTCTTCCAGGGGACAGGAGGAGCAACATCCTACTGATGGCCCATTCATCAGAGAGAACGACTCTGTTCAAGCCCTCTCGATGCAGCCGATGCTGGGCCTCATGGCATCCTCACTGTTCACTGTGCCCTGGCTCATCTTCACATGAAGACTACTCAGTGGATGCTCAGTACTCCATGGTCCCTGACCACACATCCTCAGTCCTTTCACATCAAGGTGATGGAACCTCTGAAACAGTCACTCATCTGGTGGACACAAGAGGACAACCTTCAGAAAGGGTTTCCCTTTGCTCCTCTGGAATCTCAGATCACCATCACCACGGACGCATCCCTACCCGGATGGGAAGCTCACTGTCAAGATCTCCACACCCAGGGTCATTGGAATCAGGACGAGTCTCAACTCCACATAAATATCCTAGAAATGAGAGCTGTCCTGTACGCAGTCCGTGCCCTGAAGGACATTCTGTGTCACAAGATCATTCTCCTTCAAATGGAATACAAAACCGTGATTTACTACATCAACAAACAAGGTGGAGCACACTCTTATCCCCTGTGCAGGGAAGCAATGAGAGTGTGGGAATGGTGCCTGGAGCACAAAGCCTTGATCCAGGTGGTTTACCTTCCGGAAATGCAGAACGGTCTGGCAGATCGTCTCAGCAGAACAGAAATGGATCCTCACAAGTGATCTCTTGACACAAACATCATGCAATCGCTCTTAGAAGAGTGGGGAACACTGGACCTGGACCTTTTTGCATGCCCATTCAATGCAAAACTGCCTCTATTCTGCTCCAGAAATCCAGAACCTGGCGCTTTCTGTCAGGATGCATTCAGACTACAGTGGACAAGATGCTTTCTGTATGCATTTCCTCCTCCTTTCCTTAGTTCAGAGGGTGCTGCTCAAACTGGAGGTGCAGGGGGGCAGAATGATCCTCATCGCCCCATTCTGGCCTCGTCAGATTTGGTTTCCATTAGTCAACAGATTATCGGAAACTTCACTGAGAGAGCTTCCACCTCAGATGGACCTGCTGACCCAGGGCCCAGTGGTCCGTCCCAACCTGAGCTCCCTTCACCTCCATACTTGGCTCTTGAGGAGATAAAAGTGGGTAGGTTTGATGTTTCATGTAGCGTCTCAGACATTCTCCTAGCAGCACGTAAGCTGGCTACTAGGAAAACTTACACGGCTAAATGGAAACGGTTTTCCAGTTGGTGTACAAAGTCCTCCCTGGACCCCTTCTCCTGCCCACCTAACAAAGTCCTGGAGTATCTTCTAGACCTGTCAAATACAGGACTGCAATACTCAACCGTGAAGGTTCACCTTTGCGCGATCTCAACGTACCACGAGCATGTACACTCCATGTCTTTGGCTCAGTTACCTCTGGTTAAGAGGTTCCTTAAGGGTATACTTCACACTAGGCCACCAGTCAGAAGACCGGTAGCTGCATGAGACATCAACCTTGTGCTAGACAAGCTCACCCGTAAGCCTTTCGAGCCCCTAGCAACTTGTGAGCTGAAGTTCCTGACCTGTAAGACCACCTTCCTGGTAGCCATTACCTCCGCTCGCAGAGTGTCTGAAATACATGCATTGGCTACAGATTCCTCGTATACTGTATTTCACAAAGACAAGGTGGTTCTTTGAACTCAGCCCAAGTTTCTTCCCAAAGTAGTCTCAGAATTCCATCTGAACCAGCCCTTGGTTCTTCCAACCTACTTCGCGAACTTCCAGAATGAGGGGGAGCGTAGCCTGCATTCTCTGGACGTTAAAAGGGTTTTGCAGTTCTACTTAGACAGAACCAAAGAGATCCGCAGATCGAAACAACTATGTGTCTCTTTCAGCTTGGCCCGGCTGGGCCAGCCTGTTACGATCAGATGCATTTCGGCGTGGCTAGTGGCATGTCTTCGCCAATGCTACTCCGTGGCACAGGTTAAACTGGAAAGCAGAGTATACGTTCATTCTACCATGGCAGTTGCAGCATCTCTGACAGAAATAACAGAACATGCCCATTGCAGACATCTGCAGTGCAGCTACTTGGAGCTCCATGCTCACTTTTGTGAAGCACTGCGCATTGGATGTCCATGCCAGACAGCATCAGTCCTTTAGCAGGACAATCCTTAATGGACTCCTGTCCTAAGTGAGCTTCTCTCTCCCCTGCCGCCCTTCTCGGGGGATTATTTCAGTTCGGTACTCTCCCATTAGTGTGAATAAGTGGTGGAGACCGTCCAAGAAGATCAGAAATTACGGTAGGTACCTAATTTTCATTTCTGTGCCCACCCCACCTCAGTGTGGGACACAGCAGGGAGATGCGTTCATGAGACCCTGGACTCAGGGCCTCCTGTATGCTTTCCCTCCGTTCCCCTGATCCACAGGGTTCTGCTCAAGGTACAGCAGGACAAGGCACAGGTGATACTGGTGGTTCAAGACTGGCCATGCCAGTTCTAGTACCCTGATCTCCTCAGCCTCAGCAATAGGCCTCCATGGTGTCTCCCTCTCCGCCCAGATCTGCTCTCGTGCTCCCAGGGGAAGGTTCTTCACTCAGACCTTCAGTCCTTGCATCTGACAGTCTGGTTCCTGAGTGGCTAGAGTTTCAGGCTTTGGGTCTCTCCGGTGAGGTCTTCCAGGTTGTGGAGGCCTCTTGGAAGGAGTCAACTTGTAAGTGCTACACTTTCAAGTGGAAAAGGTTTTCCATTTGGTGTCAGGGCAAGGAGCTGGACCACTTGTCCTGCCCTGGGCGAATATCTTGCAGTAACTCTGGTCCCTCTCGCAGCTGGGACTCTGGTCGATGACCCTTAGGGTGCACCTGGCCACCATCTCAGCTTACCAGGCACAGGCCAGTAAGCTGACAGTGGCTCAGTAGAAGGTAGTTGGGCGCTTTTTCCAGGGCTTGGACCAACTGTCCCCTCCGGTGCGTGAACCTCCACCGACTTGGGACTTATTGCTGGTCTTGGCTATGCTCGGGCAAGCCATCTGAACCCATGCACAGGTGTGAAATGTCCCACCTGTCGTGGAAGACTACCTTCTTGGTGGCTATCACCTCCACAAGAAGGATCAGTGATCTCCAGGCACTTTCTGTGGAGTCTCCATATCTGGTTTTCCACAGGGACAGGGTTGTCCTCCACCCCAACCTGAAGTTCCTCCTGAAGGCTATTATGGAGTTTCACCTTAACCAAGTGATCAGTCTCCCGGTGTACTTCACCAACCACACCTCGGAGGCCGAGCACAGGCTCCATACTTTGAACGTGAGGCAAGTACTCGCTTATTATAAGGAGCACATGGCTGGAGTTCAGGGATAGGTTCGCCAGCTCTTTGTCACCTACGCTGAAACTGCACCTGGCAGACCAGCAGCTAAGCAGATGATTGGCTGGTGGATTGTCTCCTTCATCAACGTCTGCTATAGGTTGGCTGGTAGGGAGCCTCCTGTTGGGCTAAAGGCTCATTCTACCAGACATATCTGTGCCTCAGTGGCTGCTTCCAGGGATGTCCCTATCCAGGAGAGCTGCAGGGCTGCTACCTGGAAGTCTGCACACACCTTTGTCTCCCACTACCACATCAATTTTGAGTCACGCTGGGATGCTGGTTTTGGGGCCTCGGTTCTCCAGTCCCTTTTTCCTAAGTAGGGAGTGTGTGCTCCCCCGAGAACTGCTAGGAGTCTGCCAGAAATGTGGATAAGTACACCATATCCATATCCCTAGAAAAACAAGTTACTCACCTGTAACTGTAGATCTTCCAGAGGGATAATCTCTTGCAGCAGGTAATATATTTGGATCGTCTCCAGAGGGTGCTCTTGTACACGGCAGCTTTCTTCTAGCAGTCTTTTCCTAGGGGCCTATACCTACACCTGTATAAGAGTGGGCGGCCCCATGTATCCTCAGTTCATTTTCCCGCCATCTTCAGCTCGCATGCAGCAGCTAGCACTTGTGAAGCAGTCATCGATGAGAACTTGAGCTGGGAATGGATTTTTTCCTCCATTTCTGATCTTCATCGACGAATGTGCAAAGAATCTACCAGCAAGTCATCACTGTTTCGGTCATGTCATTGTGGTACGAAGATCTACCGCTACGACAACCATACTGTTTGTGTTAGGTGTCTGGGTCCCACACACGACACCATCTCCTGCAGACACTGCCAGGAATTCAACCAGGCAACATGACGACGACCGCAGGAAATTGAATCACACCTAAAGGAGCAGAAATTGTCTCTCTTACAGAAGGGTGCCCATCCCAAGGAGACCTCCACTACAGCTTCACACAAGAAGCATAAACGGGTAGATATTCAGTTTCTGAAATGGAATGGTGGTATTTCTAACCAATTGTAACATATCTGTCCCAATGAAAAGAAGCATAAACGGGATAAGGACAAATCATCCTCATCCTCATCAGACAGACATTCGTCGACGGCCAGTGTTGCTGGTGCTCCTCCTTCGACAATGCCATCTAGAACACCTACCTCGTCAATGGGAGTTTACACCCTCTCGTCGACTGCACTTTCTGGTGCCCTTTCAGCGGTTTCTACTGAACCGTATGTAAGTTCTGGTGACTCCCTGTTGATGATGATTCATTTACTGTCAACAACAGCTGCTTTTAAACAGCTGCTTTTAAGCATTCTACTACCTCCCCATTTACTGCCCCGTCGACAATAGGTCAGATTTTCATGGGGAGGACTACAGTATTTTCCATGGCCACAGCCCCTCCTCCTTCATAACCATTCTCTCACAGGGGCTAACCAGATAGGGACCGAGATCCTGGTATTTATCACTCAGGGGCCAGGCCTGTTTATACATCACATCCAGTTATCTCCACGATTCCTCTGGTTTCCCAGAGGCCACCTGCCCCGCCCTCTACTATTACTTCACTGGACGTGGCAGCCATGGTGCAACAGGTTTTGGAAGTGGTGAGGGTTTCTCAACCTTCCACTCCAAGAGAGGCGGGTTGCCCTTCCCGTTCTCCTACCCCTCCACCTAGGCATTTTCAAGGTGATAGAGAGCCTTCTCTGGCTTGGTTCTCTTCACTCCCCCTCCCCCCCAAATACTTGGAGGAAGAATATTTCTCAGAAGGGGCAGAATTTCTTGAAGGTTTTCCAGGAGATCTTGAAGATTTTAAGCTCCAGGACCTGGACTCCCATCCTCCATTTCGACTATCTCCTCCTTGCATGAGGATGCCTCCCGTCAAACAGCTGCCTCTCCTGATGACCCATACTTCCATGAGATGATTGTCTAAATTCAAAAAATCATGGAGTTTTCAAATACAGAACATGATAAATAAAGAAAGGATATGGCAGACTATCTGGAACTGCCTGAGGAGCCTGTTGTTGTGGTACTCCTTATACAAACTTATCAAAATGCTATTCTGGCTGCTTGGAATCAGCCCTCAGCTGTTCCAGCAATTCCTAGAAAGGCGAATCGCCTATACTAGTCTCCTCTCGACCACCCTTTTCCTTTCCGCTACCCATAAAGTGCATTCAGTAGTGATCACAGCAGCTCATGATGGTACCAAATGTCCAAAGCACATGAGCTCATTACCCCCTGATAAGGAATCCCGCTGTCTTGATTACCTTGGGAAGAAGGTATTCCAGGCGGGTAACATGAATCTCAGAATCTTCAATTATATGGGACTCATGGTTAAATACCAGTGTACTCGCTAGTCCTCTGCTATAGAACTAGTCAATAAATTCCTTCCCTCTCAGGAGAAGGACCAGTTATTGGCAACAAATTCAACTGGCAACGCCATCTCTTGACATCTGATCCGTTTGCAGTACGATGCGGTGTATACCTCTGCCCGGATATTGGCCACAGGTGTTACCCTCAGACGACATGCCTGGGTGCGTATGTCAGTATTTATACCAGATGTGCAGCACAAAGTGGTAAATGCCCCCTTTAATGGATCCAAACTTTTTGGTCCCAGTACCCAGACGCTTCTGGATGATTTCCAAGCTTCAGGTTGGGCTTTACATATGGTACATGGCATGTATCATTCCTCACAGCCATCTTACCAGTACTGCTCACAATCCTCTTTTCAATCGAAGAGAAGCGGCAAACATAGAGGTACCTATAGAGGTGGATTCCGTTCTCAGCCATCCTCCATGACTGCCGCTTCTACCTTCAAGGGCTCCCGCTCCCACCCCTTGGGTGGAGCCAGTCAGCCCACTTCCCCATGACCAACTGGGGCATTGCCCAGGCTTCTTCGACCAGGGCTTGGAAGCCGTAGGCGATCGCTTTGCCCTCCATTTAGAGGCCTGGCAAGCAATAACGTCAGACGAGTGGGTACTTCAGATCATACGGATGAGGCATACACTGGAACTCACCTCATTGCCTTCCCCGCATCCTTCCCACTCTGTCTCTTACAAACCCAACCATATCCCCATTCTTCAAGAGGAACTCCAGGCACTTCTTCACAAGAATACCATCTATCCGGTTCCTCCTTCAGAGTACCATCAGGAATCTTACTCCCATTTTCATCTGGTACCCAAACGCACTGGGGATCTCAGACCTATACTAGACCTCAGACAACTGAACCTACACATTCAGTACAAGAGGTTCCAGATGGTCACCTTAATATGCATCATGCCAATGGTAAAATAAGGGGATTGGCTATGCGCATTAGACATGAAAGATGCCTACTTACATATCCCCATACACCCCGCCCACCACCGGTTCCTTGGCTTCTACCTGCTAGGACAACATTACCAATTTTGGACACTCCCTTTCGGTCTCTTATTCGCCCCGAGAGTCTTTACCAAGTGCCTAATAGTGGTGGCAGCCCTGAGACGGGACAGACATTTCGTCTTCCCATACTTAGATGATTGGCTCGTAAAAGCAGATTCCAAAACCTTTCTGCTTTTGTCCCTCCAGGCAACTGTCACTCTGTTCCAGTCCCTAGGAATTACTGCCAGTTGGCCCAAATCTAATACAGTTCCTACCCAACTGCTCCAGTATATAGGAGCCGTTCTGGACACCACTTCTGCCAGGGCTTACTTTCCTGCCAACAGACAGGACAGACTTCTGTCTCTGGCTTCCCCGATACAAACTCAACAATTTATCACAGCCAGATGCGTCTTATGCATTTTGGGACATGTGGCCGCAGCCATCCCCGCGGTGGCCTTTGCTCATCTACACGAGACCAATCC
This sequence comes from Neoceratodus forsteri, assembly GCA_016271365.2. NCBI lineage: Eukaryota > Metazoa > Chordata > Ceratodontiformes > Ceratodontidae > Neoceratodus > Neoceratodus forsteri. The sequence continues at coordinate 351,040,764 of JADMNL010000024.1, forward strand.
AATGGACTCTTCTAAGTCAGTGAAGGGAAAGAACAGGGGATTTCGAAGACAGAATCCAAGTCAGTCCCGTTCTACGCTCAACCCTAGACTGGACCTATCGTCCCAGCCTATCTCAGGGCATGCCCTTCCAGTCCCCTCTTCCCCAGCAGATGTTGACCAGAGATGCTTCCTCTGATGGCTGAGGGTGCACCTGGGTCCCTACATGACCCAGGGTAGGTGGCTCCAGTCCTCCATCCCTCCCTCCTCATATAAATCTACTGGATATGAGAGCAGTCCGCCTCGTCCTTCAGGCTTTTCATTTCCACCTGACTCCGGGACCGCTACCGATCTAGTCAGACAACACCTCGGTAGTGTATTACCTGAACAAACGAGGTACCAAATTCCGCGCTCTCTTCAGGGAGGCGATGGCAGTTTGGCAGGAAGCCATACTTTGACATCTATCATTGATTGCCATCCATCTACCGGGATGCCACAATACCTTGGCCGACATTCTCAGTCGCTAGACCTCCATGCACGAGTGGACACTTCATCACAAAGTTCTTCAGATGGTCTTTTGGTTGTGGGGGAACCCGCATCTCGACCTCTTTGCCTCCCCCAACAATTACCACCTCCCCAGATACTATTCCATTGTTCCGAACAGAAAGGGACTATCTATTGATGCACTGTCCCAACTGTGGACCGTCCCACTCCTGCAATGGACTTTATTGAAACTACAACTCTGACCTGCCGCCATGATCCTCATAGCCCCTCTGTGGCCTCTGCAGGTGTGGTTCCCCCTACTTCAGCAGATCTTCCTTGACATAAAGTCTCCACCGCTCATTCACACTGATGGGAACTACGCCGGACGCGCTAGGACCCAGCGGGAGCAAACCTTTTTGCAGGAGTGCTGGCATCAGAGATGGAGCCGTGAGCCTCTGCTCGTGTGGCAATGACTGTCTTGGCGTCGACCCTCCAACTGCCTCAGTTCCTTTTTTCCCACCGTCGAGTGTGCTTCAGTGGTGACGTCGCTCGCCTGCTGGGAGTCAAACTTCAAACTAGCAGCATAGTTTTCAGTTTATTATTTTGTATTATATCTCAAATAAGTTAAACACTATTAAAATTATTCTTACTAAAAAAAAAATAAGCTCCCTACATTGACAGAGTCGACCATGAGCGGGTCCAGGTGGCGGTGGGAGACTTATGATGAAGCTGTTCAGTCAGCGGGCTGGGTCGGTCTGCCACCCTCTCTGGAGGGGGTCTGACAACGATGGTCCAATGCCCAGGGAGGGCGGTCCCCGGAAGCATAAAAGAAATCTTTCACATTCGGCACCATTCGACCTCGAGCTCTTCTTCGGCCCACAGGTCAAAAAAGAGAAGGCATCACTCGAGGTCGCCCTCTGGTATGTCTGCGCATCGATGGTCGGTCATTGGGGTCAGTTGCCGGTCTCCTTCTCTGAAGTTGACAGTATCTGTTTCTGGTCACTGACCTCTTCGACATCGGAGCCCTTCCCCGCCTTCTAGTAGGGCTTCAGATGAGCAGTTTCATCAGTGGGCCGCTCTGATGGAGCAGTGGGCTCGGAGGTTGGTCCAGTTTCCTGGCCTGGTCACTCTGAGGCCCTCCGGAGATCAGGTAGAGCGGTTGGGCCTCCCTAGCCGTGCGGCACCTTCTTCGGTGCTGTCGACTCCGCACTCAAGTGTTTTCCCCCTTCACATGGCTGCGGCGCAGGGGGCCACACCGATGCCTCTATCTCCTTTTATTCTTCCTTCTTTCTCCTCAAATCCTGGTTTTCAAAGCCCTGTGTTGGTTTTGGTGCCTTCGGCATGTCAGCACGTCCTCGGCGGCTTGGCGGCTCATCGGCACCGTCCTCTGTGCCGGGGGCTCTGTCGGCGCCATGCGCAGCACTGGGTCAGGCAGCGCCGTGCTCTTATTCGGCATCGAGGCTGGGTGTGACATCTTCCAGTCTTCAGGGCTTCTCAACTCCGAACCTTTTTCCTTCCTCCTTTCCTTCTGATTTTCACTCCTTTCCTGGCCATACAGTCCCTCCTGGGCTGTCAGGAAATGATATTGAGCCTGACTCAGACCTTAGGCTGGGTGATGACATGGAAGGGACAGGGTCTCACCCTGTTGCAGAGGCTGTGGTCGAGGACCTGTCATTTAAGTCTCTGCTGAAAAATATGAATTCCACTCTTTCTCTCCAGACTACAGATATCGATCCTGGGAGGCTTTTAAGACTCCAGTACCTTCATGTCCCGGAGATTCCTATGGATTGAACTCCCCCGGTACAGCCTTCCTTTGAGACGCTCTCTCAAATGGTATGGAATAATCCCGCTCTCATTCCTTCTGTGGCTAAGTCCATAAATTGAAAATATACTGCTCCCAAGGATCGACCCATTTTAGCCTCCCAAGCTTTTGCAGACCCTGTTATAGTCTTGGCAGAGAATGGTAAGGTCGTCCTCCCTCAGGCTACTACAGCCCGACCTATAAACAAAGAATCTCGTAAGATAGATACTTTAGGTAAGAGAGTCTTTGCTGCATCCACCCTGGGTATGCGTAGTGCTAACTACCAGGGTTATTTCTCTCAATATGAATATGTTCTTTGGCATTCACTCAAACAGATGGTGGAAGCTCTACCGGAGTCGGACATTAATTCAGAGCTTCTTCAAACCATAACCAGGGGTATCGAGTCCAACACCCAGCAGGTTAAAGCAGCTATTGACGCTTTCGATACTGCTTCCCGAGCAGCGGCAGTGGGCATTTGTACCCGCCGTCACTCCTGGCTGCACACTTCAGGCTTCACGAATGATGCCCAGCAACAGGTCACGGCGTTGCCCTTCGAGAGTATGCATCTCTTTGGTCCTCAAGTAGAGCAAGCTCTGGAGGCCACACAAAAGACTAGGTCTGCCATTAAATTGGCTCAACCTGCTCCAGCCCCTTCTTGAGAGGGTGTTAACAAGCATCAGTTTCACAACCGTCCGTCCTTTCGAGGCAAAGGCAGGGGAGGTTTTAATAAAAACCAAGCCCCTCAGTCTCAAAAGGAAATGCAACAGAAAACACAAGGGCCCAAAGCGCCCAGTGCCTCCTTTTGAGTTTCTGGCCCAAGTCCCACCTCAGCTGCCCGAGGAGGACTCTTTCTCAGTGGTGGGAGTTCGTCTGACTCAGTTTTACAACCGGTGGAATTCCATAACATTGGACAACTGGGTCCTCCAGATAATCCGCGAGAGGTATTCCCTCAAACTTTCAGAGACCCCTCCGGATCGTCCCCCAAACGACAGCCCAGGCAGTCAGTATTTCAGTCAGAGTTTCTCGCTTCCGAGATACAAGGCCTTCTGAACAACAGGGCAGTAGAAATAGTTCCGCTGGATCAATGGAACACAGGTTTCTACTCCCATTACCTTCTGGTTCCAAAGAAAACAGGGCATGCGCCCCATTTTGGACCTCAGAAAATTGAACAAATTTCTTCACAAGAAAAAGTTCTAAATGATTTAGCTGGGAACCCTGTTACCTTTGCTTCATCAACACAACTGGCTAGCCTCTCTGGAAATGCAGGATGCTTACCAACATATTCCCATTCACCCAAAGCATCACAAATACCTACAGTTTGTGGCTTTGGGCCAGCATTATCAGTTCAGAGTCCTGCCCTTTGGGCTATCCTTGGCGCCATGAGTTTTTACAAAGTGTTGTGCAATTCTCGCAGTGCACCTCAGAAAGATTGGAATACAAGTGTTCCCATATCTGGACGACTGACTTTTAGCAAGCCCTTCCAGGCAATGAACTCTCGACGCCAAGTCCATGGCCTCGGACTTTCTCACATCCATGGGAGTCCTACTGAATCTCAAGAAATCGCAGTTGCTGCCCTCCCAGAACCTCCTTTTCATAGGAACACTTCTGGACACCTCCTGTGTGAAAGCTTTTCTACCAGAGGACAGAAGGAGCGATATCCTACAGATGGCCTGATGCATCAGCGAGAACAGCTCAGGTCGAGCTATCTCGATGCAATGGATGCTGGGTCTCATGGCATCCTTGGTGTTCACTATACCCCTAGCATGCCTCCACATGAGAACCTCTCAGTGGATGCTCAGTACTCAGTGGTCCCCAACCACTCACCCTCAGTCCTTTCTCATCAAGGTGACAGAACCCCTGAAGAGGTCATTCACCTGGTGGTCGCAAGAGGACAACCTTCTGGAAGGGCATCCCTTTGCTCCCTGGATTATCAGATTTCCATTACCACAGTTGCGTCTCTGATGGGGTGGGGAGCTCACTGTCAGAATCTCCACACCCAAGGTACGTGGACTCAGGACTAATCTCAGCTTCACATAAATATCTTAGAAATGAGAGCCGTCCTTTATGCAATCCGGACTTTGAAGGGCATTCTCTGTCACAAGAACATACTCTTTCAAACGGATAACAAAGCAGTGATGTATTACATCAACTAGCAGGGCGGTGCACACGCTTACCCTTTATGCAGGAAAGCAATGAGAGTGTAGGAATAGTGTCTAGACCACAAGGCTCTAATTCAGGCAGTGTGCCTGCTGGGAGTGCAGAACGAACTGGCAGACTGTCTCAGCAGAACAGAGACAGATCCTCACGAGTGGTCTCTAGACTCAACCGTAGTTCAGTCACTATTCGTAGAGTGGGGAACTCCAGACCTGGACCTTTTTGCATCCCCACGCAACACAAAACCGCCTCTCTTCTGCTCCAGAAATCCAGGGACTGGCATCTTCTGTCAGGATGCATTCAGGCTGCAGTGGACAAAATGCTTTCTATACGCCTTTCCCCCTCTTCCTGTCATTCAGAGGGTACTGCTCAAGTTCGAGTCCCAGGGGGACAAAATGATCCTAATTGCTCCCTTCTGGCTTCGACAGATATGGTTTCCGTTACTCAACAGTATGTTGGAAACCCCTCTGAAAGCACTTCCCCCTTCAGACGAACCTTTTGACCCAGGGGCCTGTGGTCCACCCCAATCTGAGGTCGCTTCACCTTCACGCTTGGCTCCTGAAGAGATAGAAGTGAACAGGTTCAACGTCTCTCGCAGAATTTCGGCTATTCTTTTGGCTGTGCGTAAGCCAGCCACCAGAAAAACTTACACAAGCCAAATGGAAGCGTTTTTCTCTCTGGTGTGCAAGATCCTCTTTGAATCCTTTTTCCTGCCCACCAAATAAAGTTCTAGAGTACCTTCTAGACCTCTCAAATTCAGGTCTACAATACTCTACAGTCAAAGTTCACCTTTGTGCCATATCAGCTTATCATGAGCCAGTACTTTCTTATCACTGGCTCACTTACCAGTAGTTAAGAGGTTTCTTAAAAGTATCCTGCATACCAGACCTCTTATCAGACATCCAGTCGCAGCCTGGGACATTAATTTTATACTAGACATGCTCACTCGAAAGCCTTTTGAGCCTCTAAATACCTGCAAGCTGAAATTTCTCACTTGGAAAACGGCCTGCCTGTTGGCCATTACCTCGGCCCTCAGGGTCTCTGAAATACATGCCTTGGTCACAGACCCTCCGTATACTGTGTTTCATAAGGACAAAGTAGTTCTTAGGACCCATCCCAAGTTTCTCCCTAAGGTTGTTTCAGAATTCTATTTAAATCCACCTTTGGTCCTACTTACTTACTTTGCGAACTTCCAAAATGAAGGAGATCTTACCATTCAGTCTTTGGATGTCAAAAGAGCTCTGCGTTTCTATTTAGAGAGAACAAAACAAATTCGCAGAGCTCAACAACTGTTTGTTTTTTTCAGTGAGACCTGGCTGGGTCAACCTGTCGCTATCAGATGCATTTCAACATGGCTGGTGGCATGCCTTCGCCATTGTTATTCCATGGTGCAGGTTAAGCTGGAGGGCAGAGTGTACGCTCACTCTACCAGAGCAGTCGCGGCATCCATGGCAGAAATCCGCAACGTGCCTATTACAGATATTTGCAATGCGGCTACCTGGAGCTCAGTGCATACTTTCGTCAAGCACTGTGCCCAGGATGTCCATGCCAGGTGACATCTTTCATTTGGTAGAACCATCCGTAATGGACTTCTGTCCTAAAATTGTGAGCTCTTGGTCTCTCCTGCCGCCCTCTCGGGATTATTAGCTCAGTACTCTCCCATCTGTGTGAATTAGTGGTGGAGACTTTATGTCCAGGAAGATATGGAAATTACGTACCTACCGTAATTCTTGAGCTTCTTGGACGAAGTCTCCAACACTCATTCACACGCCCGTCTGCCATCCCCCGAGCTCACCTCTGTTGTTGGTCTTCACTCCCTCAATCTTTAGGCTGTGAAGACTTTTTTGTTGACCCTTCTTATACGGGTCATCCGGACTATCTTATGTCCGGTTTTTGTTAGGCTATCCTTCTAGGTTAGTTACGCTGCATCTCCTCGGGGGGGAAAAAAAGGTACTGAGGCAGTTGGAGGGTCGACGCCTAGATAGTCATTGCCGCATGAGCCGAGGCTCGCCGCACCACTCCTCGTGGCTCCATCTCTGGCGCTGGCCTTCCTGCAAAAAGGTTTGCTCCCGCTGGGTCCTTGCACTTACGGTGTAGTTCCCATCAGTGTGAATGAGTGGTGGAAACTTCGTCCAAAAAGATCAAGAATTACGGTAGGTATGTAATTTCCATTTCTCATTGGCGGACCCACTCCTGTTGTCCATCAGGCCAGATCTGTTGACACAGGATCAGGGAACCCTCCTTCACCCCAACCTGAAGTCACTGCTCCTTCGCGCTTGGCTCCTAAGGACACCTTCATAGCCCGCCTTCAAGTCTCCTCACCAGTGGCCAGCATTCTTTTGGCCTCACATAAACCATCTACCAGGCAAACCTATAATGCCGAATGGAAATGCTTCTCCATATGGGCCGCTTCCAGGTCTCTGGATCCTTATTCATGTCCATTGACTAAGGTAGTGGACTACTTGGCTTCGCTCGCTTCGACAGGCCCGAGGTACTACTGTTATCAAAGTCCATTTGGCTTCTATCTCGGCCTTTCATGAACCTTTAGAAGGAAGATTAGTTTATCAGCATCCCCTTGCCAAGATATTTCTGAGAAGTATGTTACACCTAAAACCTCTTATTAGATGGCCTACCTCTCCATGGGACTTAAATTTCTTACTGGAAAAGCTGACCCTCGACCCCTTCGAGCCTGCGGCTAGTTGCGACCTCTGCTTTCTAGCCTGGAAGACCTTATTCCTAGTTGCTGTCAGTTGAGCCCAGTGTATTTCTGAGCTTCATGCTCTTATGTGTAGGGAACCTTACTTAATCGTCCATAAAGATAGAGTGTCCTTTAGTACTAATCCCGCCTTTTTACCCAAGGTGGTCTCTGAGCACACCTTAAATCAGTCTATTGAACTGCCAGTCTACTTCCCTGAGCATTCTAATTCAGGAAAATACCTCCTACACACTTTAAATGTTCATCGCGTTTTGAGCTATTACATAAATCATAGCAAATCTTTCAGGAAAACTCCTCCGCTTTTTGTTACCTTCGCCCTTACCAGGGGAGGCTTTCCAATCACTAAACATACCCTCTCCAATTGGTTGGCACATTGAATAGCATTTTGTTTTTGTTTGGAATGTGCTGCCAGAAGAGGGAATTTCGTTGAAGACAGTGGACAGCTTTAAGAGAGGCTGGGAGAGGTATGGGGGGGACGGTAAGGGTCATGGGTTGGGAGGAGTGGGGAAGAGGAGGCAGGGACAGTAGCTCAAACTGTGGACCCTGAAGCCACGAGCCGACTTGATAGACCAAATGGCCTTCTTCTGCTGGCTTCTTTGTATGTATGCAAGTATAGCAAACCGTTACCAGGACGTGTTCATGCCCATTCTACCCGAGCTATGGCCACTACAGTGGCCTGCTTCAAAGGGGTGTCTATTACGAATATCTGCAGTGTAGCCACATGGTGCACAATACATACCTTCATGAAGCACTACAATGTAGATGTTGCTTCTCACCGTAGGACAGGACGACCTTTGGCCACGCTGTCCTACAAGGCCTTCTATCATAACTTTCCACCCTTCCTGGGTTTACTGCTTGGGAGTCATTCCAAGTGTATTACCTGCTGTAAGAGATTATCCCCGTGGAAGATAGTACAGTTGCATACTTACCATAATGGTAGATCTTCGAGGGGTATCTCTTGCAGCAGATATGATCCCTCCCTTCATCCCTCTCCTTGTCTAAGAGAACAACTTCTATTTGGATCCTTATGAGCAGTACAGCTGTCATTTTCCACATCCTGGCTGAAATGTGTTTTCACACTTCTGGCGTAGAATAGCGCGGTCGCTGTGGGAAATCATGTTCGGTACAAAGTAAGAAAATCACAGTGACACTGTTCATGAGGAGACATCCTAAAATGCCTATGTTGAAAATTCAGTGCAAAAATTCCCAAAAAATTACTGTTTAATGAGCATGCGTTGCGCAGTTTCCACTCGCACTCGTAACTTTGCGAATTTGTAATATTTTTCACTCCAGATTTTCAACATTTGCATTTCCCCACACCTTCTTATGAACAGTACAGCTCTCATCTTTCACATCCTGGCTGAAATGTGTTTTCACTCTTCCAGCGCAGAATAATGCGGTCACTGTGGGAAATCAGTGTTCGGTGCACAGTAAGAAAATCATAGTGGCACTGTTCATGACCAGAGGTGACAAAATGCCTATGTTGAAACTTTGGTGAAATAATTTCACTGAATGTCTGTGTTACAAGCACGGGTTGCGCAGTTTCCATACAGGCTCATACCCTTGAGCACAACCATTGCGTTAGGGTTCCTAAGACAGATACTTAAGAAGTATGACAGTGAAATGTTAGTCAGATGCAAGAGGAGTTGCAGAGAGGTACTCTGTTGGGATATGGATGCTGAAGGGACATGGATACAACTTGGGGGGCGGGGGATGCATAAATGCCAAATACCAATGCACATACCTATAAGCGAACGTTCGGCATTGACAAATGCTTGTTCTAAAGGGGCACATTCACCTATTTTTTGCAGCCATATCTGGCTGCTGGGGGGATCTTTACTTTTCCATAAATCAATCAATTTTTATTTAACCAGGTGGAACACCATTGAGCGAGCTCATTTGCAAGGTGGGCCTGGGTGGCACACATAAGTAATGCAATGGAATAATAGAATACATTGTAAGCACGACAGGGTAACAAGGACAAGTTGAGGGAGGTTAAGGCACAGAGTACTACAACAACTCAAGATACAACAAGGTAAGGAAATTTATATACAATAGGCACACACATAAATCGATAGTACTTGATATAACAGTGTTGCCAGTATACGAATCAACCTGCTAGGAAGGATGACAGAAAAAGTATGGAGGCACAACGAAAAAGGGCAAAGGGAAGGAAGAGGGTAGAAGGAAGGATGAGAACTACTAGTGTTCCTGTATAGTCAGCAATGCCATTAGCGTCAGGAAAAAATTGACAGGGCTCAGAGAAGGATCTTGAATAAAGAGATTTGAACTCCACAAGATTAATTGGATTAACATGTTTTGATGTTTTTTGGAGTTTATTCCATAATTGGGGCGTATAAATATGCATATGCCCAATTTGGGACATTCAGTGGCTATGTATGCATATGCCCAATTTGGGACATTCAGTGGCTATGTAAATTAATTTTCTGACAGCTTATAAGATATTTATTTTACCCAGGTCTCCCACCAGCACCATTTGTGGTTCCACTTTGATTGGTGCAGCTAGTGCCTGGGACAAAGTTTCTGGAGTGTTCTGCCAATATCTGTGCAGCTGAGAACATTTGAACATCATGTATCGAGGGGATGTGATAGAGACCTTTAAATACCTCACGAGGATCAATAAGGTACAGGAGGGGAGTATTTTTCAGAAGAAAAGGTGCTCAACAACAAGGGGACGTGCTGTGAAGCTGGTAGGGGGTGGTAAATTCAGGAGAGATGAGAAGTACTTCTTCACAGAAATGGAACAGCCTTCCAGTGGAGGTGGTGGGGGTGAAAACAATGGTGGAGTTTGAGAGTGCATGGAATAAGCACAAGGGAATTGTAGTGGAAAGGAAGAGGGGGAGGGAGAAAGAACTGTTGATTGGGCATGGTCTGTGGTAACAGTGTAAGTAGGGTGAAATGGGTAAACTGAATGGACCAGGCAGTCCTTATATGCCATCACGTTCTATGTTTCTATATGTGCCAGATCACCTGTCATGTGTTTGCCTCTGGGGCAAATGCCAGTGTGCTGGGTAGAGAACATAGACAGCCTCTGAGGCGTATAATAGGCTTTCTGGATAGAGAGGAACTGGATTAATTTAAATTAGCATTTTCCACCCATCACTTAGTATCTCATCACAATCCATCTGAGGTTTCTCTAGTGCCAGAATAAACTGCCAATCTTACTTCAAGAGGGTTTCTGCAGTAGGTCTTCACATAAAGGACTGCGCCGCCTGGCGTCGGGTCCGCACAGCAAACTTGTAGCTAGCAATCATCAGCGGAGAGTGCCCCCAATGTTGGGTGACATGACATCAGACCAACTATAAAAGGGGCGGTCCCACGCCCAACCTCCAGATCTTCCCTTGTCAGTCTTCACCATTCATTACTGCTGGGTTAAGCCGGAGGCGCACCCTCCGCAGGAGGTTTTTTTCTCCAGAGGAGACAGCACCGCCCGAGTGGCGCATGTCGGCGTGATGTGCGAGGGCGTCTAAGCGCCGCAGACTCCTCCTCCATCCCAGTTCTGTTTTTTCCGCCATCGAGGCTGCACGTGCTGCGCGGAGTTACAAAAGTCTACTGTGTCATAGGCCACATTTTGTTTTCGACACCGCTCCTTCATCTCTGTTCGATCCAGACATCGTCGACTGGTAAGACCGCTCTTTTATTTGATATTTCGACGACGCCGGGAGCTTTGCTGTTTATTTTATTGATTTTGCATCATGTCAGGTTCGGGGGCCAAACGCAAGTCTAAGGCGGGCCGTGCCCCTATGCGTTGGTGCCCCTGTGGCCGGCAGTTTTCCGTCTCGGACCGTCATGATGTTTGTCTTCGGTGCCTGGGAACATACCATGATATGGATCATTGCGACGCCTGTTTCTCCATGGATTGCAGTGTGTTAGAAATCCAAGCGTTTAAAGTCAGAGGAGCTCCGCTGACTTTCGAGGGACGACAACGCCCGCGGGCTTCCCAGGCCAGCTATCTCGACCCTTCCTCTGGGTCCCCTCCCAGGTCTATATGGCCCAGCGAGAAGGGAACCTCCTCCACTTCTAGCCTTGCCGAAGAGGAGGTTTCTTCTTTGGCGCTGGAGGAACGGGGTTATCCCTCCCAGGGTCACGCCGTGAGCGCTGCCCCGGCAGTCACCTCCTTGGAGGTGCAGGCTCCCCCAGTGTCGCAGCCCCGGGTTGCAGGGCCTGGTTCTGGTTGACCCTCGATTTCACCTAGCATTGCCGCCGTGGAGTCTTGATGCCGTCTACAGCGCCGGGGACTCGGGGGTCTACAGCGCCGGGGACTCGGGCAGCGCTGTCGGGGCCGTAGTGGGTTCCAACGCCAGGGACTCTGGCAGTGCCGTCCGTGGCGTTGCTATTGGTTTCGGCACAGTTTGCGGCACGAGGGACTCAGGCAGCGCCGTTTGCAGTCTTGTTTGGGGTTCTGGCACCATCCACGGCACCGGGGACTTGAACGGCGCCATTGCAGTGCCATCTTGGTTTTCGGCACTGTCCGCGGCACTGGTGACTCAGGCAGCGCTGTTTGTGGTGCAGCCCGGGTTCCCAGTGCCGACTGAGGTGCGGTGGACTCTTCGGGCGCTGTTGTCTTTGCGGCCTTCCACGGTACCAGGCCTGGTGCCATTTTGGCTGAGGTTCCTGAGGTCGCTTTGATGGAGTCTACCCTGGTCAACCCCTGTTCGGTGGAGGATGACTCAGGGGAGGTCCCAGACCGGCGACCTGAGTCTTCTGACTCGGAATCTCCTGTAGGCCCTAGAGCTAGGCGATCCAATGTCCCTCTCCCCTCCTCCAACCACACTCACGGTGATCAAAGTATCAGTCACTGTTTAATCACAGGGAATAATCGCCTGCAAGATAAGAGTACGCTTAACTACTGGGACCGATTCAGGCTTTTTGGGTTGATTCTCGGTACTCCATCGTATGTTTAGGGTCAGTAAAGAAAGTGGGCTTAGCGTTCATGGTGATCCATAGCTTGGTGTTCATCGGGAGTGTGACGGGGGATATCCTGTTTCTTTAACTGCTCCTTCACTCCAGTGAACTGTCTGCGCTTGTTGAAGCGCTTAGCACTAGTGTCCGGAAAGAGCTGCAGGACATGATTTTTGTATTTGATCCCACCGTCCCTCCTTGCGTTGTGGAACACCAACTCTTCTCAGCATAGTTGTGGTATTTGAGTGGTAAAAACCTAGGCTTTTTGTTCGGCGAGGGGCCGGCTCATATTGCTAGGTGTCCCAATCTATCTTCATCTTCCTTTTGTACCCCTTGGGCTTCAGAAATTCGGCAAACAGCTTGGAAAAAAATTTCTCCGCGTTCTCTCTCTATTTGGAGGCAGTATAGCGCAGTGGTCTAAGGCTCTGAGCTGCAAATCTGGTGACATCCAGCAGACCAGACCTGGGTTTGAATCCCACAGCTTCCACTTGCATACTGTGTGACCCTGAGCAAGTCACTTAACTTCCTTGTGCTCCCAGGTCACACCTGGAAACAAGCTCCGGATTAGTGTGTCTTTCCTGGTTAAACAATTTCCCCCTTAGTCCCTCCGGTAGTCCCACAGTGTTGATATTCTCCAGTTGACTATGATTCTTGAGACGATCTATCATGGACTGCAGAGCTGCTGTCGTCTTTTTCATGCCTTGTTACTAGGACCGCCAGAGAGGAGATGCTGTCCTGGTTTCTGCTCACCCAGTTTTTGACTTGATCAGCTCATCTGTCCAGCACTGAAATCTTTTTAGGTAGTTGTTCCACTGTCTGCTGTATGGTGGAAAGTTTATCTTGCACAGACACAGAGCCTCGCTTCATTTAGAAAGGTGATAGCAGAAGGACACCAAAAGTCCATCAAGTCTGCCCTTGAGATCCCAAGATCCTAGGTCCTAGCTGGTAGATTCCCTTGCGGATTTGATTCTAGCGTACTCCTTATCCCAGCCTCTTCTGAATGCTGATACGGTCCTAGTTCCTGCCACCTCCGAAGGTAGTTTGTTCCATGGCTCCACAATCCTTTCCAAGAAATAGCGCTTCCTAAGATCCCAGGTGAAACTACCACCCCTCAGTTTCCATCCGTGTCCCCTCATGTTTGAGTTGGGAGGCTTGGTGAATAGTTCAGCTTAAGGTACTGAATTTAAACCCCTCATGTACTTAAAGGTTTCTGTTATATCTCCCCTTTCTCTCCCAGATTCAAGTGTGTACATGTTTAACACCTCCAGCCACCACCCCCACCCGGTATGGCAGCCCCTATAGCCTTTGGGTTGGCCTTCTCTGAATGGTCTCTATCCTTCTTAAGGTATGGTGTCCAAAACTGTACACAGTATTCCAAATGGGGTCTCACCATAGATCTGTACAGTGGAAGTATCACCTCCCTGTGCCTACTGTCAAATCCTCTCCCTGTACATCTTAGCATTTTGTTGGCCGTACTATGTGCTATGTTGCATTGACTGTTTTGTTTAAGGGTGTCGTTTATAATAACTCCTAGATTCCCTTTCCTCTTTTCAGTCACGGAGTTTGACTCCATTTAGCCAATAAGTTGTTCTAGGGTTATTCCTGCCAATATGTAGCACTTTACATTTCTTGGCATTAAATTTCAGCAGCCAGATACTAGACCATTGTTCTAATCTTTTTTGAATAATTTTGTATGATTCTCACTGCTTCTTCACTGTCCACCCTCCCCCCCAAATTTAGTGTTGTCCACAAACAGTGCAGTCTTGCCCTGGATACCTACTCCTGTGTCGTTGATGAACACATTAAACAGAATTGGGCCTAAGACCGAGCCCTGTGGGACCCCACTTGTCACTTGCCCCTCCTCTGACATCTCCCTATTGACCACTACCCTTTGTCTTCTTCCATCTAACCAGTTTCCCACCCACTTAACGATGCAGCTTGCTATGCCCGGATCCTCTAGCTTCTTCAGCAAGCATTTGTGTGGTACCGAATCAAAGGTTTTGCTGAAGTAAAAATAGAGGAGGTCCACTGGCCGGCCATTATCCACTTCCCTAGATAACCAACCAAAGAAAGTAATCAGGTTTGTCTGGCACGACCCGCCTGTAACAAAACAGTGTTGTTTGTCATCCTGTAGACCATGATTATCCAAGTAGTCTACTAGGTCTTATTTAATTAGGGCCTCCATTTGCCTTCCTAGCACTGATATGAGGCCGACCAGCCTGTAGTTATTGGTCTCTTTCCTGCTGCCACCCTTGTGCAGAGGCACCACGTCGGCTCTTTTCCAGTCATTAGATATGACTCCCATCTGGAGAGAATAATTAAACAGGTGCACCAAATGGTCTGCTAACTCACTCACTAACTCTTTAATTATCCTCAGACGTATTCTATCCAGACCAGGAGATTTGTTGATCTTTAAAAGCTCAAGCACCTTTCTGACATTGCCTGCAGTAATACTTGGTGTTTCCATTTTTGGCACTCCTCTGCCATGTGCTGTAATACCACAGTCAGGCATTGGGCCACTGTGTTCTTTGGGGAACACTGAACTGAAGTATTTGTTCAAAATTGTGGTCTTCTGCCTGTTCTCTTCCACTATCCTATCCCCATCCCTGGTTTTAACTACCCCTCCACCATTTTTTCTCTTTTCTTACAAATATCTGAAAAAATGTTTGCTCCCCTCCCTGACACCTTTAGCTATCTGAAGTTCCACAGCTGCCTTTGCTAGTCTCACTTCCGACTTAGCCTCCTTATTCTTTAGTATGTATTCCTCCCTTAGATCATTACCCGGCTTACTTTTGAAGTTGGAGAATGTTTCCCTCTTGACCCTAATGGCTGTCCTAACTTGACTCATGAACCAAATAGAGCATTTGTGTCTGTTTCTTTTGGTCATTCTCCTTGTACATGCCTTTGTGGCCTCTGTGATGGTTTTATTAATCATTCCCAAAATGTCTTCTACTACAAAATGTTGGTGAATCTTAGTTAGTTTTTCTCTTACTAGTGTCCCTCGTTTTATTGAAATTTGCTCCTCTGAAATGTAAGACCTCTGACCTTGACTGGAATTTGACATCCTTCAGGGCTAATTTAAATCAAACCAAGTTGTGGTCGCTGTTCGCCAGTGGCTCCCTGACTCTGACTGCCTCAGTTTTTTCCGATTTAGTGAGGACCACATCCAAGAGGTTGTTCTGCCCAGTAGGATCGGTGACTGTGTGAGAAAGCAATCCTGTAAGGCTTCTACCACCAATTGACTCCTTGATGATCTAGCCACCGAGATGCTCCAGCCCACATCTGGCATGTTAAGGTCCCCCACTACCATTAGTTCTCCATTTAGTGACAATTCTTTGATATCCTCCAAAAGCTTCTTATCCTTGTCCTCCACTTGGCTCGGAGATCTATATGCCACCCTGACCTGGATTTTCTTTCCTGAGGATGAACTAAGCTGAACCCACAGGGATTCCACTCCTTCTCTAAGACACATTTCACAGGATGTGGCCTCTATCCCCTCCTTAACATAGAGTGCAACCCCCTCCCTTGAAACCCCTCCTGTCTTTCTTAAACAGCGTGTACCCAGGGGCTGCGAGATCCCAGTCGTCGTCAGATGCCCAGGTCTCTCTGACTGTCACAGTGGTCAAATGACTACCATAACTGAGGATGAGGAGATAGTGAGGAGATAGTTCATTTCATGCTGAGCTGGTCTTTATATATATAAAAAAAAAAGGCAGTTGGGAGAAACAAACAGTTAAAGGGAAACTACACCCTCATATGATGCAAACTTCATTTGTGTCCATACCAACAGACAACTCCTCTTGTGTACCTGTGATTGCTCTACTTTATCTTCACTGTTCATACCAGTCCCTGCAGCCACGTGGGGGTGGTGGATATTCCCCTTCCCAGTTGTTAAAATACCACTGTCCCAGAGAGCCACACCAGCACTTGAGAACACGATGTGTCAGCACCCTTTAGACTCCACAGTATGCTTTTCTGCTTAAGTAAAGCTTAACACAAGTAGCAGCAAAGTGTGACGTAGCACATTTACCTTCAGTTAGCTTTCCAAACTGTCTTGAGTTATTATACTGGGCTTTTCCCTTTAAAATGTATTCCATTTGTGTGTTGCTAAGCGGGGATCTTGGTGGGGGCTGTGAGGTTCCCCATGATGATCGCCCTGGTCAGATTCATGTATATGGGTTTCCCCATGACCAGCGGAATCTGACGGTTCTTCCAAACATTCCATTGACTGGGGATGACGTTTTTGCAACTCATCCACCAGTTTGGCCAGGTTGGGATAAAGTTTGCTAGGGGTCGAAACACAAAGAGTGGGCAGTGTGCCCTCTGAGCTTTGTCCTAGGGGACCTGCTACTATTATTGCATCTGACACTTGGCTGACCAAGACTATTTGATCTCGGTCTACAAAGGCTGTATGTTCGTTAAAATCTAAATTACCTTTGTGGTTGTGATTATGTATTAGGGGACAGTGAAATTTTCCCAGTTCCTTGAACATTTTTACATGAACCTTAAACTCCTCCGTTCCCGGGTGCCTTGTACAGTCATATATTTTGCACCAGCATCTTTTCTCAGGGTCTAAAAAGCACCATCCCAAATATTTATGCAGGGGCTCCTTACATAACAAATCTGCACAATTCAACATGTGGGTATAGCCCTTAACTGTCACTTTGAGTCCCCGCATGGCCCTGAAAGCATAGGTCTAAGCCTGTTTTACTTCTGAGGTTATCCTGTTCTAAATCCATTGCTCTAAATTTAATAACATTAAATTGAGAGTGAGAACTAGTACCAGGATTCATGGTTAAAAGTATTTACTTTTGATTTGATTTGCTTTCAAGCGCTTACAAGTTAATCTTTATAACAATAGGCATAGGTGATCATATATTCAAAGTTTCTTTCGTGCCACTAAGTTATTCCTATGAATCATGACATTTGTAAAGCAGTTTTTGGCAATACATGAATAGGCAAACACTTATTTTCCAAATTATATCAAATTATTAAAACATAATTACTACAATATTGATCAGCAGTACAAGCAAAGAAATAAAATAATATTCCTGTCGCTGACTGAAATAGTCGCAATAAAGAAATAGAAAATAGTGCCAGAGTGCCAGTTCTTTAGGTCCTACGCCTAAAGGGTGGTAACACTCATGAGACCTGCAAACCTGATGTCCTCTGAGACCCTGGGAGCAAAGGCAGCTGTTCCTCCGAGACTCCTTACCTTGGTTGGGATTGCTCAGTGTTTATATACTTTTTGTCAAGGCAGAAAAACAGGAGTGCCAGATGCTTTGATAGTTTTGGATAGTAGTAGTTTTTGCCAGTTAGCTGTTTACCAATTTGATGATTTTGTGAGTTATCAACAGCTCGGGGGCATCTGATTAGTACAGAACAATATCTGGGCTGTAACCTGAGCTTGACATCATGGTTGGGGGACTTTTCATAGGACAAATCCAAAATTGAGAGATGTTTTGTCTTGCTGTTAGTCTTTCACTTTGGCCATCTGGTTCCTGATTGTGGTAGAGGTGTGAACAGGTGATTGTTCTTTGTGGTTAGTTGTTTACCTCATAAAGTACGAGTAGCCGATTCTGTGGTCATTTATTCTCTTAGTGAGTTGGGGTTGGTTGACCAGGGTTGTTCATGCGGGTCGGCAAAACCACAATAGGATAAAATTGACTGCATGCTAACCCCTAGTGTCCACAAGGAGACAACATGATCACAGCATGTCTGGAAAATTACCAGCCCAGTCTACGTGCTGAATCTTCTTATAGTTATGAAGAGCCGGCTAAAAGGAGAACTAAGTATATGAGCTTCAAAACATACAAAATATATCTATTACATTGTCAAAATTCTGATGATTAGTAAAGGATTAATACACACTACAATCCATTAGTAAATAAATTATAAATCATTGCAATCTATTAGTAAATACATTGTCACTGCACTCTATTAGTAAATAACAACAAATCATGAATTACTATTATTGTTTCTTTAAAAATTAGCAAGCTGATGCCCTAATATTATTGTCTCTACTATATCTCAGCCTTGTAAGCTAAAAGTAAAAGGTGGATACGTAAGTTTCAGAACTTTTACAAAATGCGATCAAACAAGGACATTAGAACTCATTTGTAATTAATTATAAATTATTAATCAATCAGATGATATAGTGTCAGCCTGAATGCATGCATTTATCATACTCTCAACCTTGGGCTCTAGTTCCTCGGTTATCTGGGGCACTGAAGGATAGAAGACCCTTGGGGCAGGTAACCCAAGGTAGCCTCTCAGCCATGGGGGATGATGGCTTGGTGGCATAGATAAATCTAGTGGGCCTGGCTGCCTCTGACAGGGGTCATGGAAGATCTTACTTACTTTCTTGCAGTAGGTAATTACATATAGGACTGACGTTGGCAGGCGGCAGGACCCCACGGAAAAATTTCTAGCTAGCAGTCTCCGGCGAGGGACCGCCCCCACGTCAGGTGACCGGCATCAGGAGACGTCGGTATAAAGGGGCAGTCCCTCACGCCCGCCTTCCAGTTCTTTCCCGCTGTTAGCTTATGCCAGCACCTTGCGGAAAAGTTCCTGCTCGTCAGGCTCCGTCGGTAGTTTTACAGAGTATTTTGATTTTTCTTAGCCACGTCAGATATCGGTGGTATATGTGATCTACACCCTCCGAGCACGAAAACAATTGTGACAAATGCGGTAACTCCGCACAAGGACAGCCATTCCTTGTGCCTTTTTTGGCTAGGCCCCGACCATCCGGTGGAGAAGTGCCAGCACTGCCTCAGCTTTAACGTGGTCACCCAGAGAAGGTGGCAGCAGTCCCTGGAAGCCCACATTTTGAAAAAGAAAGTGAGCTCCATGGAGAAAGAACTGAAAAAGCTTCGGCAGGCGTCGACTTCCCCTGAAGGCCATCGCAAGAAAAAAGATAAGGAAAGGCACCGGGATGAGGGCTCCTCTGCCACCCGGCTTATGTCTCTCCCCGGGGGACCGCTCCACGACGGCCGCTTTAGAGGCTTCTAACGCGGCAGCGGCCCGCCCGTCTGGCTCGCGCTCAGGCTCTTCAGGCACCTCCGGGCTCGTGGAGGCCTCCGCTCCCAGTAAAGCTGTGGTTTCGCGGCCTACTGGTGCGAGCAGCTCCAATAAGCCAGACGTCGGCTCCTCCGACGCCCGCACGGAGAAGGTCGGTAAGTTGCCTGACCCTTCGGGGCAGCGCGCAGCCCCCATTCCGCCCGATCAGGCCACCCCTCCATTGCAGCCTGCCTCCGGCGAAGGGTCCGTTAAGTCAGACGCCAGCCCCTCCGGCGTCCACCTGGATCCTGCTGCTAAGCCGCACATCTTAGCTCGTCTCCACCTGACAAGGAATCCTGCCTTCTGGACCTGTATTTCAAGAAGATTTTTGCTTCTTCCACTCTGGGTATTAGGGCCCTGAACTACATTGGCCACATGGGGGATTACCAGAAGGCGATTCTTAGTGATGTGGAATCGAAATTGGACTCCCTTCCGGACTCTCGGGTCAAGCAGGAAGTGGCTGACCTCGTCCACTCTGCACGTTCGGCCAGTCGGCACATTCTTTGTGCGACCTACAATGTAGTAGACACTGCTAGTAGGAGCTCAGCTTTCGCTGTAGGTCTATGGCGTCATACTTGGCTCCGAGTGTCAGGGTTGGTCCCAGAAGTGCAGTCTGCTATCCAGGAAGTGCCCTTCTGGGGTTCAGAGCTGTTTGGGGGTGATGTCACGGACATCATCACTGACCTGCAGGAGAACGGGACGGCACTAAAGTCTGTCGACTCTATGTATCATCCCCATCAATCGCAGCGCCGTCCCTTCCGCAGATGGAATCTGCCCAAAGCGAGACCACGGGCAAAGGGGGCCACCAAACGTCAGGCCCCCCCAGCTGCCAAGCCCCCCTGCCCAAAAAAGCAGCGGGAGCTTCAGCTGCGGCACTGCCCCACACCACCTGACTCCTTCCCTCTCCCACTACCTCTGGGCTTCCCGGAGGAACCGGTAGGAGGGAGGTTTTCCCTCCACCTTCTGGGCTGGGAGAGGATAACATTGGATTCATGGGTGCTCCAGCTAATTGCAGAAGGACACTCAATAGAGTTTCTGCAGAAACCACCTTGTCACCCTCCCCCAAGGTCGTCGTACTCTCGGGAACATCATCTTCTGGTCCAGGAAGAAATTTCAGCACTTTTGCTGAAAGAGGCGATAGAACCTGTCCTCCTTCCCTTGCAAGGAACGGGTTACTATTCCCACTTCTTCCTGGTCCCGAAGAAGACAGGAGATGTAAGACCTATTCTAGATCTCAGTTCCCTAAACCTTTTTGTGGAGTACAAGAGGCTCAGGATGCTCTCATTGCAGAGCCTTCTGCCCCTCCTCCGCTCGGGCCAGTGGCTGTGTGCTCTGGATATGCAGGACGCTTACCTGCACATAGCTATTTGCCCCGTCTCACCGCAAATATCTTCGTTTTGCTTTCCAGGGGGACCACTACCAGTTCAAGGCACTTCCATTTGGCCTCTCCTCGGCCCCTCGAGTATTTACGAAATGCCTTGCGGTGGTGGCGGCCTACCTGCGTACCCGGAGGGTACAGGTTTTCCTGTATCTGGACGATTGGCTCCTGGCAGCCTTGTCCAGGGAGGAACTCCTGCACTGCCTCTCCCTCACCCAGCAGGTCTTTGCCTGTCTGGGTATTACCATCAACCATTCCAAGTCTCACTTGATCCAATCCCAGAGGCTTCAGTTTATTGGGGCGGTACTGGACATGACCCTAGGCAGGGCCTTTCTGCCTCCGGACAGGGCGGCCCCACACTCCAGACTCAGAAAAGCCTGTTGTCCGGCCACAGGCGGGTCAGTGCAAGGTCAGTTCTTTGCCTCCTCGGGTTTATGGCGGCTGCTATCCCGACAGTCCCTCGCGCTCGGCTCCACATGAGGGTCTCTCAGTGGACGCTTCGCTCTCAATGGGATCAGTTGGTAGATGACTTGGACCATTTGGTCCTAGTCTCCTCTCCAAATGATTCGAGACTTACAATGGTGGATGGTTCCAGAGAACCTTCTTCGGGGAGTTCCATTCTTCCTTCCTTCTCCCTCCCAGGCTCTGACCACAGTCGCCTCGGGCGAAGGTTGGGGAGCCCATCTCGGTCCACATCGGACCCAGGGCTCTTGGTCCAAGCTCGAGCAATCACTGCACATCAGTGTGCTCGAGCTTCGGGTGGTGCTTTACGCTCTCCAGGCCTTACACCTGCATCTTCATCCAGGTCACCTAGCCGTCCAGACGGACAATATGTGTGTGGTATGGTACATCAACAAACGGGGCCGGACTCGGTCCTACCCTCTCTGCAGGGAAACGATGAGAGTCTGGGATTGGGCAGCACAACATGACCTTCACCTCACGGCCATTCATGTTCCGAGGATCGAGAACTCCTTAAGAGACAAACTAAGTCGCTCGTCTGCTCAAGCTCATGAGTGGGAGCTGGATCAGGGGGTCCTAGACGATATCTTCCTACGTTGGGGAACACCTCAGGTGGACCTGTTCACTTCACCTCTAAACGCAAAGCTTCCCGATTTCTGCTCGCTCGTTCAAGAGCGAGGCATTTTCTGGAGAGACGCTCTGTCTCTAGATTGGAGGGACAGATTTGTCTATGCCTTCCCCCTGATTCCACGTGTCTTGCAGAAACTAGGTTCAGAAGGAGCACGAATGACTCTGATCGCTCCTTTCTGGCCCAGGCAAGTTTGGGTCTCTCTTCTGCAGCAATACTCAGAGGAGCCTCCTCTTCCTCGTCCGCTGTCACGGATTCTGTTGACCCAGGATCAGGGGAATCTGGTTCATCCAGGTCTCAAGTCCCTTCAACTGCATGCGTGGCTCCTGCAGACATAGCTCGAGCCCGCTTTGGGGTTTCTCCCCAGGTGGCTGAGATCTTGGTGGAGGCTAGGAAGCCCTCCACTAGGTCTATTTATGCCATGAAGTGGAAACAGTTCTCAATCTGGGCCACTTCAGAAGGCTTCGAGCTTTTGTCTTGCTCAGTTGGGCGACTGCTGGAGTACCTGCGTCACCTCTTAGACCTGGGTCTTAGTCACTCGTCTCTGAAAGGTACACGTGGCGGCCATTTAAGCTACCATATTCCCTTCACAGATGGGACGTTTTGCTCAACTGGAAGTCTCTTGGAGCTTTTTCATCAGAGGGTTCTTCTTGAGACCCCTATCCGAGTTCCCGCCCCTCCTTGGGATTTGAACTCGTTCTTTTAGAAACTTACTTTGCCTCCTTTTGAACCGCGGCCTCAGCAGCCATGAAGTTCCTTTCATGGAAGGCGCTCTTCCTAGTGGCCATTACCTCTGCTCGGAGGATTTCCGAGCTCCAGGCCCTGATGTGTAAAATCCCGTTCTTGATTTTTCTCAAGGAACACGTGGCTCTACGCACCAATCCTAAGTTGTTCCCCAAGGTGGTGGCGGACTCTACATTGAACCAGTCCATAGAATTACCCGCCTTCTTTACGCAGTACTCCAATCAGGGGGAGTATCTACTTCACACTATGGATGTTCACCGCATTCTGAGATACTACACTAACAGAACAAAGGATCTCAGAAAGACTGATCAACTTTTTGTCTCTTTTGCCCCCAAAATAGAAGGCAGTGCCTGTCTAAATGGCTCATTGCATCACCTTCTGTTATGACAAGTACAACAAGACCCTTCCGGGTCAAATAAGAGGTCACTCCACCAGAGGAGTTGCTGCCTCTGCAGCATGTTTCAAGAATGTGTTCGCGGCAGAAATTTGTGCTGCCGCCACTTGGACTTCTGTCCATACATTTACAAAACATTACAGTTTGGATATTGCCTCTCGCCATAGAGCAGGCTTCAGGCTCGCTGTTCAGCAAGGCCTTCTCTCTTAAGGCCTTCACAGCTAGAGGTTCTGCTTTGAGTAGCTTTCCTCCTCCCGTGTGCTTCTTCTTGTTCCAGACTGCTTGCGACTCAGTCCTATATGTAATTACCTACTGCAAGAGCCCTCTTGAAGTAAGATAGTACAGTTACGTAAGACCTTACCGTAACAGTAGATCTTCGAGAGAGGCTCTTGCAGTAGGTAATACCTTCCCGCCCTCCATCCCCCTAAGCTTTTTCAGCTCCTTTTCCAGTGAGGGAAATATCTGCTTCTCTCTCGTCCGGTGTCTTGTGGCGGGAAAGTACTGGAAGGCGGGCGTGAGGGACCGCCCCTTTATACCGATGTCTCCTGATGTCAGTCACCTGACGTGGGGGCAGTTCCTCGCCAGAGACTGCTAGCTAGAAATTTTTCCTTGGGGTCCTGCCGCCTGCCGACGTCAGTCCTATATGTAATTACCTACTGAAAGAGCCTCTCTCGAAGATCTACTGTTACGGTAAGTTCTTACGTAACTGTACTTTTAGAGGCATGGGCAAGTTTAGTGGGGTAGTTACATAATGGGGTCCAGGCCAAGGCCACCCCTTCGATGGGGCAGGCAGAGCCTGAGTGGATTGAGGCACTGGCATAGTTGAAAAGGGGAAATGAACCTGAGGGCTGAGGATTTAGGTCCTGCGGTGGTATAGGTGGATTTAGTAATGGGGGCAGACCTGGTGGGGTCTGCAGGGTAGGATTACATGCAGAGCAGTGTTTCCAGAGAGCTTTTTTCAGAATGTTTATACTTTCAGCAGAGAGATGCATGATATAAATGGGTGACGTGACATCATGTTCCCATACGTCACGGTCATGGACAACAACCACAAAATGGAACCCCCCAGGATAGTTACAGCCTTACAGGGGACCAGCATGAAGAGTGAAAACAAACCAAAGCAAACATATAGATCCCCAACGGCTACAGGAAAATGATTGTCTGTTGGCTTGGAAACAACATTCACGAGATATGAGTGTGTAGTTTTCCTCCAAGCAGCAAGAGACAAAAGACAATGCAGCTGTCCTGGATGATGTGAATAAAACCAACTAAACCTGTTTAAACATGAACAGCTGTAGTCTAGTGAAATGTGAAGCTAAACTGTTTTGCAAGACATGTTGTTCCTGCCGGATAGTGTCTGATTCCATCTCTGCAGATGTTTTGGTCTGATCTGTCAGCGTGGCTGCTGAGCCCCATGTTGCTGTGACTCTGGGATTAGTGGCCTGGGCCATGGCTGATTTCGGTGACAATTTCTCTTTAGTTTGACAAAAAAGAGAGATGTCTTGTGTGCCTGCTGCCTGTTTCTGCTTTTCAGGCTGTTCCTTGCTGGCTTTTCTGCTTTAGTTGACCAGGATGGCAACAGATTAGCTGGCTATCAGGTACTTTAGTGACGCTGCAGACTCTGAGCTAGTGCCAGTACGTATTCACTGGTCGGCTGCCATCTTGGAATCTTCTTGTATTATGAAGTTTTAACCTAGTAATGAAGAGAAATAGACAATATCTAACATACTGTATAAGCACCATTGTGTCTTAAGTAAAACTAACTCCATTTTTTTTTTTTAAATTTATTTATTGTATCTTTTTCTCCCCTTGGGGGTTCCAGCCGGCCTCATTGTCCTCGCAGCCTTTACGTTCTGGCCGTCCTCCTACTGAGGGCAACCACCTGATTACCCCACAGCTTGCCCCCTGTGGCGGGGTGGCAGGAATTGGCCAACTCCCCCACCACAACGGATCCACTCTCGGTGGTCCCTTGGAGCCGGTGCAGGACATCACGGACAGCCATCAGGCCGCAACGGCTGGATACTCCCCTTTTCCGTGTTCTGCTTTGTAGGCAGGGCGTGCACTGCTAATAAGAGGCGTACTGCGCATGGGTCCGCACGCAGCACACCCGCCAACTGCCCTGCCTACCACTTCAATCTACCAGGCCAGACATGCTGACACTCAGCCTCCGCTAGGTGTCAGGCTACGCCAGTCACTGTACCCCAGCCCACCCCGGGAGAGAAGAGAAGAGCAGTCCATCGGATGCTCAGTCATCTTCTGACCCACAGCAACCCGAGCTCACTCCCGAACTCGGGTCGCTGGTTTGGCACGAGGTATGGTGTTCAGCGCCTCAGCACCACCTGGTCTGCCAACTAACTCCATGTTAAAGTTTTGCTGTGTTTGCTGACTTGCAATGCCATATGATTTTGATTTACTATATTTATTTTGTCGATTATCCTACATATCGCAGTTTGTATTACTAATAGAATTGTCTGTTTCGATTTTATATTCTCTGTTCACCTTGTAGTTGTACAGTTTCTTGCTTTCATCACTCTGTTTTTTACCCATGGTTAAGTGTTTTGGAACAAGTTTATATGAAAGATGGTGTATAAATTAAATCGGTATTGTGTATAATGACCAAAAAGACTTGTCATTCCTTTGTCATTAAAAAAAAAAGAAAAAAAAAAGGAGCTTGATAGTAGTAGCATTTATTTATTTATTTATTTTTACTCAAGTCTAGGATTACAAATACCTTTGAGTCCAGGCTCTTTTACAAAGGTTCCACGTGAGAGAAATACAAATTATGGGGAACATCAAGTCAGACATTACAACAATGTGGACATTGCAAACAGATTACAGATTAATACAATTCAAGGGTAACATTGTAAGCAAGGCAGCCAGTGGCATTTGTCAGAAACATAGAATCTGACGGCAGATAAGGACCACTTGGCCCACCCAGTCTGCCCATTTCCCTACCTGATGGATAAGCTGCAGATCCTAGTTAACCAGCAGCCTACTTCTTCCTAACCCCACCCCCTAGAATTGCCTTATGACTGTCCCATGCATGCTTGAATTCCACCACTGTTTTTGACTCCACAACCTCCTCTGGAAGGCCGTTCCATACATCCACAACCCTCTCTGTGAAAAAATACTTCCTTAAATTACCTCTGAGCCGCCCCTTCTATCTTCAAATTGTGCCCCCTTGTTCTTGCACACCTCTTTTTTTGAAAGATGCTACCCTCTTGGACTTTGTTGATTCCCTTGAGGTACTTGAAAGTTTCTATCATGTCCCCCCCTCTCCCTCCTTTCCTCGAGGCTATACATATTAAGCTCCTTAAGTCTCTCTTCATATGTCTTCCGGTGCAGACCCTGCACCATTTTAGTTGCCCTCCTCTGGACAGCTTCCATCCTGTCTATGTCTTTGCGGAGATTGGGTCTCCAGAACTGCACGCAGTACTCCAGATGGGGTCTCACCAGCTGTCTGTACAGAGGGATAATAACTTCTTGTTTTCTACTGGTGATGCCTCTCCCTATGCATCCCAGTATCCCCCAGCCCTCCTTGCTGCCCTCACATTGCTTGCCCACCTTTAGGTCATCTGATATGACTACCCCAGGTCCCTTTCCATTTTGTTGTTGTTAGTATCTCACCCCCATTGTGTACTCTTCCCTGGGTTTTGTTTCCCAGGTGCATTACCTTGCACTTCTTAGCATTGAATCTAAGCTGCCATACATTTGACCATTCCTCTAACCTTGCCAAGTCCTTCTCATCCTTTCCACTCCACCTTGTGCATCAACTCTGTTGCAGATCTTGTGTCATCTGCAAAGAGACATACTTTTCTTCCAGTTCCTCTGCAATGTAAGCATTAAAGACATTGGAAGAGGACCGGTCCTATCACTGAACTCTGCGTACCCCACTACTAACCCCCTTTTCAGAGGGACTCCATTTACTATTACCTCTGTGTCCTATTCTCCAGCCAATTCTTACCCAGGCTGTCATCTTGGGACCCACTCCCAGGCTGGCTAACTTGTATATTAATCTTTGTGTGGGACTGTGTCAAATACCTTGCTAAAGTCTAGGTAGGCCATGTCCCAGCCCCTCCCTGATCAACTACTTTGGTCACCCAGTCAAAGAAATCTGTCAGATTTGTCTGGCATGACCTTCCCGCTGTGAATCCATGCTGCTTTGGGTCCTGTGCCCCTCTGGCCTCTAGCTACTCAACAGTTCTTTCCTTCAGAAGTGATTCCATCATTTTCCCCACCACTGAGGTTAAACTAACAGGTCTGTAGTTTCCTGCTTCTGCCTTGCTCCCACTTTTGTGAAGGGGAATCACATCTGCCCTTCTCCAGTCCTCGGGTACCACCCCTTCCTCCCATGATTTGTTAAAGAGGGTAGTCAGTGGTGTCACTAGTTCTACCCTTAGTTCTTTTAGAATTCTGGGATGAATCCCATCAGGCCACATTGCTTTGTCCACCTTCAGTTTTAAGAGTTCTTTCAGAACCCTTTCTTCTGTAAATGGGCTGGTATCAACTTCTGTGTCCAGAGTGTTTCTACTGTTTGTTTTAGGTACCTCCCCCTCTTCCTTTGTAAATACTGAGCAAAATATTTGTTTAGTATCTCTGCCTTCACAGTCACCCTCTGCCCACCCTCCCTCCCTTTATTAAGCCTCACTATCCCTCCTTGGTCTTCCTTCGCCCTGATGTACCTATAAAGGTCTTATCCCCTTAACTGAGTTGGCTATCTTTTCCTCGGTTTGGGCCTTTGCTGTTCTGACTGCCTTCCCAGCTTCCTTTTGCTTTAACTGATACAGTTCTCTGTCCTGTTCCTTCTGTGATTCCTTGTACTTCCTGAATGCTTTCTTTTCTCTTGAACCTTCACTGCCACTTCCTTTGAGAACCATAGTGGTTTCTTACCTGCTTCGTTTTGTTTTATTTGCTTTACACAAAGGCTTGTTACCTCTGTGATGGCAGTTTTTATTATTCCCCATTGTTCTTCCACCCCTCCTTCCTGCCCATTTGCTAGTGCATTCCTTAGGCACTCATCCATTTTGACAAAGTCAGCCCTCCTAAAATCCAGTACCTTTGTCTTTGTATGGTTTGACTCTATTGCTGTGTTTATTGTGAACCATACTGTTCGATGGTCGCTAGTTCCCAGATGGCTACCCACTTCTACATCTGTGATCCTCTCCATCTCCATTTGAGAGAACCAGGTCTAAGATCGCTCCCTCTCGAGTGGGCTCCAATACTAGTTGCCTAAGGCATGCCCCTGTAGGGCATCTAGAATAACCCCACTCTTAGAAGTGGCTGCTGCAACTGCACTCCAGTTAACATCTGGCGTATTCAGATCACCCATCAGCAATATCTCCTTTTTCTGCCATTGTAAGTATACTTTCTATCATTTCCTTGTCCATTTCCTCCCCTGAGAGAAGTCATATCTAACCCTGTGTGGATTGTGGTGCCATTGCGGTCTCAAATTTACCCACAGTGCTTCTTCTCCTCCTGTTTACCCTTTTGTTCTGTTGCTTTGATTCCTTCCCTTATGTAAGAGCTACTCCTCCTCCTCTTTTACCCTCCTGTCCCTCCTGTAGATAGTGTATCCTGGTATGTTTACGTCCCAGTCATGGTTTTTTGTGTACCATGTTTCTGTGACTGCCACAATATCCAAGTGTTCCTTCCATCAGGGCTACTAGCTCTGGAAGCTTGTTTCCCAGACTACGGGCATTGGTACTCATTGCCCTCCATTTAATGTTGGCTTTATCCTTTTTTACCCCATCCCTGCTCTTATTGCCCTTGTCCATTTTTCCATGTGCCCCTGTCCTGCCCTCTGTCAAGCTCTGTACCTCAGTGTTTACCCTACTACCTGCCATGCTTTGGGGGAGGCTTGAACTTTCCTGTTTCCTATCAGCACCTCCCCCCTTGGCTAGTTTAAAAGCTTGCCAAGGAAGCCTTTAAACCTGTCACCTAGGAGTGTGTTTCCCTTCCTGGACAGATGCAGACCATCATGCCAGTATAGACCTTCATCTCTCCAGGTGGACCCCCAGTCCCCAATGAAGCCAAAGCCCTGTGCTCTGCACCAGTTTTGCAACCATTCATTAAACCGCATGGTGTGCAGTACCCTAGCCTCACCCCTGCCATAGACTGGCAGCACCTCTGAGAAGGTTACCGTGCTTGCTACCTGTCTGAGGCCCCTCCCCAACTCCACAAATTCATCCTGCACTGCACTGATCTCATGCCTAGCTAGGTCATTTGTCCCGAGGTGGACAATGATATCTAGTTTCCTCTCCTGTGATGCTGCTTCTGCAATCCTGAGGATTAGCTTCCTGTCCTCAAGCCATGGCACCAGGCAGGTACCTTACTTCCTCTCCTCCCTTCCCCAGGTCTACACCCTAACAATTGAGTCCCCTATCAGAAGCTGTTTCTTTCCTTGTGTTGTCCCTTGCCACTCTTTTGTGAGTCTCCCTTGTGGATGTCCCCAGCATTCTTCTTGGTCTCTTTAGAGAGTGTCATCGTAGAGGAACCTTGATTTGCCAGACTGACATGTGATTTGTGTAGAGGTGCAACTTGGGGGCTACGCCTCTGTTCCACCACCCTCACCCTCCCAGAACCTACTGTGGTCCATCTGCTCTTCACACATGGCAACCTCTGAGGCAGTGGTTGTGGAACTGGTGCTCTTTGGGTGGGGGAGTCCTCCTTAGTCCTTGCCAGTTCTGCCTGGAGGTGGGCAACCTCCTCCCTCAGAGCTGACAGTTGCCTGCAAATAGGGCAGCAACGCAGGTTCCAGAATGTTTCCCGGAAAATTGCTGCCCCACAGCCAGTGCATTGCACCACTCCCCACGTCCCTCTTCCTTATAATATACCTTTTTTTTTTTTGTGTGTGTGTGTGTATACTTACGCTTTAGGCACTGTGCTGGGTAATTAAGAATATGACAGTTCTGCTCCAAGACCTGTTGAGGAAGTGATGTCAGAACCTTGTCAGAGAAAAAGACAAGAGATAGAAGTGCCAGATTCCTGGGGGGGGGGGAGGAATGTAGGTAGGGTGGGGAGAGGATGAAAATGCAGCATTGGGTATACCAAGATGTGAGGGTAGAATCCAGTGAGGAGGGGACCACTAGAGCAGGCAGGGAAGTGGAGAAACAAGGTTAAGTGGGGCAGTCACAGGAGCTGTTGATAGTGAGATAGTCCCAGAGCCTAGTTTTAAACATACCAATTGTCGGGGCAGAGGAGATGGTGGGGCTGAGGCCATTGAACCAGCGTGGCGCTCGATAAGCAAAAGAGCATTGTTCCTCTGAAGTGTGACAGTGGGTGACTTTCAGTAGCTGTAGCCTGGATCTCCGAAGGCACTGTTTTTTGGTTTGGTGTTGTAACAGAGTTGAGACCTCAGAAGGTGCAAGGCCTAGGTAGATTTTTTCTGCCATGGAGCAGGTGAGAAACTTTATGCGGTTTGATAGTTGGAGCCAGCTGGTCTGGGTGTGCAGGTCACATGTGTGGGTGAGACGGTGAGCACCACTGATGAGCCGACATGCCTTATTTAAGGCAGTTGAGAGGCATCTAAAGGTTGTGGTTGTGTAGCATTAAGAGTGCAAACTTACTGTTATGAGATAAATGTAAAGATTTTCTTTTATGTTTCTTCAGGAAATTTTGGGAACGCTTCATAGCAATCTGCCATGAAAACAGAAGTCTTCACGGTATCACGTTTGAGCAGATCAAGGCTCAGCTGGAGGCACTAGAACTGAAGAAGACTTACGTCCTTAATCCCCTTGCACCTGAGTTTATACCTCGTGCTTTAAGGCAGCAGCATCCAGTAAATACTAACAAACAGCAACAATCACCACCCAAGGTAAAGCCTAATTTCTGCTTAAGACACTGGTGGGTTTCAATTACAGTAGCTTAGACTCAAGTTATTTGGAACATAATGATCAATGTCCCTTATTTTGAGTGCATGTGTCCCTTGTTTCAGTGGCAGAAAGTTGAGAGTTGTGGTAGGTAAAGCAAATTGAATGCTGGATTGCATTAAAAGAGGAATCTCATGACATGTAAATTATATGATTCTGCCCCATTATGGGCGCTGACATAACAAGGCTGTTGCAGCAGAGAGCAATTAAGTTTAGACAGGTCATTAGGTGAATTTTCCTGTGGGGAAAAAGTGTGCTAAGAGGTGTGATAATTTAAAAAAAGGTAATATTTTTGAAGATCACGTATTAGAAGATATTTATGCTGAGGCAGTAGATGCTGTTGATTTGGGCTGGTACTGCAGCAAATGGTTTTATGAGGTGGTTGTGTTTAACATGTCGTTTTCTGTAATACCCCATGTTAAATAGCTTTTTAAGGGACTTCTCCCCATAGCTTAGTAATATGCACAGACATTTATGATCCACACAATGTAGATTTCAAGTTTGTAACCACAACTGCATGCTTCTGTATAGAAAAATAAACTACTTGTGTGCCTATGTATTTTCACAGCAGCTGCATGCGTTTGTGTTCTTAAGGGAAATATTTATTTTGTACCTTTTGAAGACCAGTGTGCAAGAGTTGCATTTTGATTATATGAAAGGGGGGGTCATTACTATAGAGCTTTTGTCTTATGACCCTCAGTACTGTGGTAAATGTGATGTTGCTATGTTTGTGTTTCACCACATGCCAAAAACAGCATTACTGTGTTTAGATAGAAATTGTTTTCTGATGAGTTTCTTTGTCAGATACTTTATTCCAGTTTTGTTTTCTCTGAGGTAACTTGAAGTAACTACACAGTATGTAAAGACCATGAAAATATCACATTGAGCCCCCAGCACATTTTCAGTACATCATGAGTATAGACAAACCTTCAGTATACAACCGCTATTGTCCATTATTCCTGGAAATTCTCTCCTGGTGCCACAATTGCATGTGCTTATAGAAAAGGGGAAAGACACTAAAACACACATATGTTAGTACAAGGTGGTTATCAGTTCCGTTTAAACAGTTTTGTTTGACTTATTGTGCATCCATGTTTTCTACCAGAGCAGCCTCACTCCTTTCCTCTAGGTGGAATGGTTCAATGAAGACAGAACTAGACAAGAGTCTTTGACTTCCCACCTGTAATCATATCCTTTACTATCTAGTGTTTCTGGCTGGACCATAATCTGTCCTGAAGACAAAGTGTTGTACCCAAAAATACAGCATTCTGTCCTAGCGCTGGTGTCCTTTTTACAGATCTTCTTCGGGGTATTTCAGTCATCAGGTACCACCGTAGGTGAATGAGGAATCCACACAGAAGATTTTCAGCAGTATGCTAGCACAGGGGCAGGGCACCTACCTGCAATGCCGGCGACCCAGGTTCGGGAACGAACCTGGATCGTTGGAGGGCTGGCCGAGGGAGAAGGATTGAGCGTCCAGTGACTGCTCTCCTTCTCCAGGGGAGAGGGAGGTAGAGCGTTTGGCACAGTACAGACACCTAGCAGAAGCTGGGTGTACCAATTACGCTGACGTCAAGTAGCTTGGGGGGGCTGGGTAGATGCTGGACTTCATTGCACGTCCCTGCTCTCGCACACCGGGGGAAAATGCTGCTGCCTGATGCCCTAGATGAAGTCCACCTCGGCTTCAACTAGCTTCCACCAGCCCTCCAACCTATCCCGTTGTCTGAGGCACTGTAGAGATCTGGTGCCGCAACCTCGCCCTGGGGGGTAAGCCAGTGGGTATCGGAGCGTTGTGACCAATCTGGGAGTGGAAGCCAGGGTCTGTGACCAGGCAGAGGTACTGGGCAACTGGCAGTGGAAGAAAAAAGTATAATAAATAATAATAAAATAAAAAGAAGATTTTCAGCAGTGCAGCTGGGGTTGCCCAAGCTATCGACATCCGTACGTCACCAACCCTGTATAGGCGTGGGCAGCCCCGCTACCTCCTCAGTTCTTTCTCATCGTCGACTTGCAAGCACAGTCTGTACATCCCTCAAGGGTCTATACTGGGGCCATTACTCTCTTCTCTCTTCCTGAACAGTCTCCCTAACGTCTGCCAACAGAAACTATTACCCTATGCGGACGATGCAGTACTGTTTACTAGCAACCATGGCTCTAAACAACTTGAGTCAGTTACAGCATGATTTCAGGCATGTTGAAGAATGGTTTAGCTCACACAAACTCATCCTGAACTATAGCAAAACTAAGGTCATGACATTCTGCAATGCACGGAGTAGGTATAAACCTCTGTCCCTCACCATCAAGAACCACGCAGGGACTTCACTTGAACATGTTCCTGAGTTTAAATATCTTGGTGTCACCTTAGACAGTTCCCTTTCTTACACGCGGCACATTGGCAATGTAGCTAAGGCTGCCAACATACGAATCGGCCTACTCCACAAGCACAAACACTGCATGACTACTGATGCCCTTAGACTGGCCATATACAGCTTTGTCACCTCCATCATCGACTACTGTCTGGCCATCTATGACTCTGCTTCCCTTACTGTCCTCCGGAGGATATCGGTGGCACTCATCAAGGCCTGTAGACTTCTAACAGGTGCTGCCCGCCTAACACACACCTGTGACCTGTACGCCCATGCCGGATGGCTTCCACTCCTCAATAGAATACAATATCAGACCTGCCTGTTAACCAAAAAAGTTCTACTCTGGGTAATGCCATCAGGTGTTGCAAAGCTACTTACTGCCCACAGCAGTACCCAGCATACACATAGTGCTCAGTATCAAACCTTCCAGGTCTCCAGATGCCGGACCACAGTGGGTCAGAGGGCTTTCACCCACAGAGTTCCTCAGTAGTAAAATACTCTTAACAAAGAAACACTTACAGCTGCAACGTTTGGACCATTTAAAAGGCAACTCTGACTATTCCTCGCCTCTACCACTCATTGTGACTGCCTCTCCTAAGGAACTGCTTCTTCATTTTACTCTAGTCGAAGGTAACCCGTAACTTCCCTTAGAGCTCCACACTGTTGGCACTGCTCCCCGCCTCACCCACCCCTCCCATCTCTAATGGCACTTTACAGATATGGGGCCCTCCAGCCCCTATCCACCTCACACTTTTGCCACCCACTCCTACCCTCTGACAGTGGCCCTTTAGCCTGCCTACTCCTTCCTGACCCCCTCCTACCCTATACTAACTATATACTGTTCACCCTGAAACTTGTCAGAATCTGGCTTACGATGTCTCTCTCCGTTAATGGCTGTATATTTAAAGCTTAGCCAGCTCTGTCTTTTAAGACAGTAACCATTGTTGACCTTTGTATGTATGGTACCCTACATCCTTTGACGTGGAATCTTTGTAAATGAGCAGTTCTTGCTCAAAGGTATTTGTAATCCTAGAGTTTAATAAAATAAAATAAAAAAAGAGCTGTTGCAGTGTTTGCGCCTTTTTCGGCCTACAGCCTTTTTTCTTTACCAACCCTCCTAAATCTCTTTTAGAGACTTATTTTCATCTTATCTGTCTCAGTCTTCACCATTCATCACTATGTGGGTACCTGGCCGGAGCTAGGACCCCGCAGGAGCTGTTTTTTTTTTTTGGTAAGGGCAGAGCCGACGCAGTGACGGCGCCACCCTTGAGGCCGACGTACTACGTGGCGCTCGTGGGTTGGCCGTCATCTGTTGTCAACTCCACCCGGATGTCAGTTCTTCTTCTCCCACCATAGAGTAAGGACCTTATGTGGAGCTCATCGTTTACTGCACCATAGTTTTGCGGCCTAGTTCGCAGTTTAGTGTTAGTTCTGTTCTGTTTCGCCAAGCTTCTGTTTGACGCTGTTGGGTCCTGGTAAGACCGTTCCTTTTATTTGTTTATTTTACAGTGACGTTAAGTACTGTTTTTGTGTTTAATTTTCCAGCAGGTCATGTCTTGTTCTGGGGGCAAAAAGCCATCGAAGGCGGGGCGGCCTCCTCTGTGTTGGTTCCCCTGCGGCCGCCACTATTGCGTCACGGACCAGCATGACCGGTGTCTCACCTGCCTCGGCCCAGCCCATGACATGGACAACTGCGATGCCTGCTTCTCCATGTACCACCATGTCATCTAGTCATGCACGTTTAAAGTAGGGTGCACGCCACCGACTTTCAGGGGCCGTATGCGCAATAGACGGGCCAAGGCCAGGACGCTCGACCCTTCCTCTGGGTCCCCTCCTGGTTCTATAAGGACCCAGCGGAGGGTCTCAGCCTCTTTTAGCCTTGCCGCGGCGGGGGCTCTTTCCACGTTGCAGGAGGCCCAGTCCATCCATCTCAGGGTTCGGGCGGGAGGCACCGCCCCGATAATTGCCTCTTCGGAGGCGAGGGCTCCTCCGGTGTCATGTCCCGGAGCCTGTGGGCCCGGGCTGGCACAGTCCTCGTCGCTGTTTGCATGCACCATTTTGGGCTCTGGTGCCACTTGCGGTGTTGGGGTCCGAGCAGTGCCGTGGGTAGCGCTGGGCCATCCCTCGGCATAGTTCTCGCTGCTGGCACCGTTCACAGTGCCGGTGATGGGAGTGGTGCCATGGAAGGTGCACTGGACGTTCTTGGGGCTGTTCCTGGTCTTGGTGTCATTAGCGCGTGCGGAACTGGGGCCCAGGCGCCGTTTGCGGCGCCAGGAGGGCAGCACTGCGCGCTTCGCGGCACCAGGGAGGAGGCGGCACCATGGCCTGCGCTGCCTCTGGCGCGCTTCCGACTCTGGTGCCGTACATGGCACCAAGGGAGGAGTGCGGCGCCAGTCTCAGTGCCGGGGTTGGGGTTGAAGCTGCTCGCGGCCCAGGAACCGGCAGGGGTCGAAGAGTGGTCTGGCATTGAACCTCTGTGTCCACCTCCTCCTCGGAGGACTCTGGGTCGAATCCAGACTGAATCCTGGACTCCTCGGAATCTCCTGACCCCTCGGTGTCCACTACTTCGGCCCCCACTTGGCCTCCCTCTGTGGGGCGGGCAATTCCTGCTGATTCTGGTGTCAGTGGCACTGACCAGCCAGCAGTGGTCCACATGGCCACTGCTGCGCAGCTTCCAGTTCGGGGATTGTCTTTCCCATCAGCTAGGGTACCCCCTTCCTTGGTGTGCCTGGACAGTCCGAGTTTGAAACAGCCCGGAGCACCCATAGAGGGGGAGGGTGCTGCACCCTGAGTGGACTCTTCAGGGTCCGCCCGGCGTTATCAGCTGCCTAGGCTGGTGGCTGTGAAGTAGAGGGCTCTTTCAGAGTCCGTGGGGTCAAGGGGCCTGAGTTCAATGCAGCAGCCTCGCCCTGGGACCCACCAGGTTTGGGGAGCAGTCGTAGTGCGGATCCTCACCCTTCCCCTTCTCTCTGCTTGAGAGAGACCTCTTCTTTGGAGGCCAGGGACCTTCCTTCTGGTCTCACACGGTCCCAGTTGCCTCATAGGGGAGATTCTTCCCTAGGGCACAGTCACAGCCATTCTGATCCAGTTGAACAGCTGTTGGCTGCTGGGCTTTCCGGGTCTCCCTCCCAGTTGGAAGCATCTGCCAGGCCCTCCTGCCCGGGCAGAGGATGTTCTTCTCCTTTGAGGAGTTTGGCCCCTATTCCTCAGTCTCCATCCCCTTCTCTCCCAGGTATTTCTGGTCCTAGGGGGCCTCTGACCTGGGAACAATTCAGGGGATCGGCTGCACATTTCTAACCTAGGTCAGGGCCATGGATGAGAGGGTGTTCCACCCCGCTCTGCCGAACCCTGAATCTCAGGATGCAGCTGGACACTCCCTCTGGGCTTTGCACCCCTCGCCGTGACCAGACCCCAAATTCAGACTCCACGGATTTTAATTTCTGGAGGAGGAGGACATTTTACTCGGCATGGATTTTGATGTCCATTGCTTCACATCAGGCCCATTATGTATCCTATGTCAGGTTCTTGTGGTCCAGGCTAGGTCAGCTCCTAGCCTCTCTGCCTGATTCATAGGTAACCAGGCAGGCCATCATCCTCTCTGCTCAGGGCCTGGAGCTAGCAAGGCACCAAGCGAGGGCGTCACTGCCTTTAACAGGCCTTCATCACCCATGATACCTTTATCATCGACCCCTGTCCATCAGCCCCGGGAGCCTGCCCGAGGGCTGTCAACAGTGCAGCCGACACCAGTCCTAGAAGAAGAGGTCAGCGTCGAGGAGGAGTACCACCCTGACTTAATACTTCCAGATGAGGTTGAGAAGGAGGAGGAGGAGTAAGAGCAGTACTATACCTCTGACAAGTCTACTGTCTCTTCAGTCAGTAAAGAATCTGTCAAGCACACCCCCAGGTCTCCACCTGAGGATATTTATTTCTTTAGCATTATGAAGCAACTGTCTTCCACCATGGGATTTCAGACAGAGGAGGAGGAGGCCACCAGAAGGAATCTGGCAGACTATCTTGAGATTCCAGAATCTCCACTTAAATTATTCCTCCCATGCTTCTAGTTCTTAAAAATGCAACCACTACAGCCTGACACAGACCTGATGTGCCAGCTATGCCCCATAGAGCTAACAAACTAAACTCTACAATACCCCTCAGGGCCTTCCTTACCTTGCTGCCAAAGCTGAAACTGACTCAGTGGTCATTAAGGCAGCACATGACAGGTCTAAGGCTCCCAAGCACCATAGTTCCCTGCCCCTGGACAAAGAGTCTCGTAGGATTGATCTTTGGGTCAAAAGGGTACATGCGTCCTCTACCCTAGGCCTGAGGATTGCCGACTACCTGTCTCACAAGGTAAAATTCCAGAACACCAACTCTAGGAAGGACAAGGCTGCTGCCTAAGCCCTCCCTGATGGTGCCCAGAAACAGGAGCTACTCAGATGCCTCCAGATGGCTGAGGATGTTGGGAAGCATTTCCTGAGAGCCATTTATGATTTTTAAAGATATGGTAGCCAGAGCAACTGCCACTGGAATATACCTCTGTAGGCACTCTTGGCTTAGGGTACCTGGGTTTGTAGCTGACGTGCAAAAGAAGGTGCTTAATGCTCCCTTTAATGGCACCAAGCTTTTCGGTCCAGGACCTTATCAATGATCTGCAAGCCTCAAACACGGCTCTCAAGTCTGTTCACTCCCTCTACCACACTCAGCAGCGTGGTAGGGGCATTCTGCCTTTTGTAGGCAGACCAACAGATCAGGCTGTCATTCCCCAGGGGAAACGTAGAGCCCAGTCCTCCATACCTGCCCACTCCCAGGCTGGAGCGGCAGCCAAGCATCCCAGAACGGAGGGTCCGGCTTCTGCAGCTTGATCCGCCTCAGCTTGACTCTTTGCCAGACCCCCTTCTCTGGCCTAGGCTTAGGAGGTGGTGGTCGGAAGTTGGTTCTCCCTCCATTTGAACCAGTGGAGAACCATAATGTCATGCTTGGATCCTGCCAATCATAGAGAGCGGTCATACACTGGAGCTCATTCAGCAACCTCCAGGCAACCCTCCGTCACCCGCAAGCTACCCCGTGGCTCATCTGCCTGTTCTCCGGGAGAAAGTGCAGACTCTTCTGCGCAAGCAGACAACAGAATTTGTGCCAAAGCGACAGAGAATGCAAGGGTTCTATTCCAGGTTCTTCCTGGTCCCCAGAAAGACAGGAGATCTAAGGCCCGTTTTAGGTCTGAAGGATCTCAGTCTCTTCATATAGTACAAAAAGTTCTGGATGGTAACTTTGCCGGCCTTTGCCCCTCCTCAAAATTGGGGACTGACTCTGCCCCCTGGATATGTAGCATGCTTACCTGCACATTGCGTTTTTTCCTCCTCACAGGAGGTTTCTCCACTTTGCCTTTCAGGGAGGGCATTACCAATTCAAGGTATTGCCCTTTGGTTTATCCTCTGCACCATGTGTCTTTACCAAATGCTTTGCATCGGCCCTCAGATGGGAGGGTCTGTACTCATTCCTTACCTGGACGACTGGCTTGTCAAGGCCCCAGGGAAGGCCTTTCTACCTCAAAACAGGGCAGAATGCTTCATTGCTCAAGACCAGGAGGTCGCTTAGAGTCAGTACATTCCTGCTAGACTGTACCTCTGGCTCCTGAGCCTAATGGCTGTGGTCATTCCCACTGTTCCATTGGCCAGGCTCCACATGCACTCCCTTCAGTGGACCCTCAGGGTGCAGTGAGACCAGCGTCTGGACATTCTTGACCATCTAGTCCTGGTCTCCTCCCCAGTGCCCAGAGTGTTGCAGTGGTGGATGGACCCCTTGAACTTCCTTCAAGGGGTTCCCTTCCAACTTTCCTTCCCGAATCAGATCCTCACCTTGGATGCTTTGGGTCTGGGCTGAAGGGCACACCTGGGTTCCTTCCAAACCCAGGGTTCCTGGTCCCATTGGGAAGCTGCCCTGCATGTCAGTGTCCTGGAGATGAGATCGGTGCTGTATGCCATGCAAGCTTTTCAGGAGCACCTGGCCCCAGGACAGCTGTTGGTGCAGTCGGACAATCTGAGTTTACTACATCAACAAGCAGGGTGGGACTCACTCATATCCCCTTTCTGCAAGGCAGTGCGGGTGTGGTATTGGGTCCTGGGTCGCAGCATGACTTAGAGGTCCATGTGCTAGGCATGCTAAACATTCTGGCTAACAGTCTCAGCAGGACACAGGCCAGAATGCACAAATGGGAAGCTTCTCT
This sequence comes from Neoceratodus forsteri, assembly GCA_016271365.2. Taxonomy (NCBI): domain Eukaryota; kingdom Metazoa; phylum Chordata; order Ceratodontiformes; family Ceratodontidae; genus Neoceratodus; species Neoceratodus forsteri. The sequence goes on from JADMNL010000024.1 coordinate 351,079,936, forward strand.
CATCTGCAGCAGAAGATCTGTTCGATGGATGGGGTCATCCAGAGTTGGACCTTTTTGCATTCCCACACAGCGCAAAACTGCCCAATGTTTGCTCACTAGATTCAGGGCCTGGAGTTTTCTGGCGAGATGCATTGTCCCTCTCCTGGAGCGGGAGGTTTCTGTATGCATTCCCTCTGTTTCCACTAACACAGAGGGTGCTGCTCAAGCTACAAATGGAGGGGGCCAGCATGATCCTGGTAGCCCCATTCTGGCCCTGCCAGATATGGTTCCCTTTGCTTCATCAGCTGACAGAGGACCCTCCAGTTTCCCTGCCTCTCTGCAGGAATCTACTGTCCCAGGCTCGGGGGACCCTGTTCCATCCAAACCTCAGTTCCCTCCATTTGCATGGGTGGCTCCTGAGGACATAGCCATTGCCAGGTTTGGGATCTCTAATAGGGTAGCGGTTGTACTAGTGACCACCAGCAAGCCTTCCACCCATACCACTTATGCCATGAAATGGAAGTGGTTTGCCGTATGAGCTGCCAGGCATTCCCTAGACCCTTTCACCTGTCGTGAGGCATGTCCTGGACTACCTGATTTTCTTGTCCGACTCAGGTCTCCAGTATTCTTCCCTTAAGGTTCACCTTTTGGCCGTTTCGGCCTTCCATGAACCCATGGGTGACCGTACTATAGCTCAGCTGGATGTCTCCCACACCTTCCTTAGGGGCATCCTGCATCTGAAACAACCCAGTCTGTTCCCCCCATCCTAGTTTGGGACTTGAATTTTATTTTGGAAAAGTTGACCCTGTCTCCTTTTGAGCCAATCATGACTTGCGATTGCACTGCCTTCCTTGGAAAGTGCTCTTTTTAGTTGCCATTGCTTCTGCTTGAAGAATTTCAGAGCTTCAGGCCCTCTGGTGCGAGGAGCCTTATTTGATTTTTCACAAAGACAGGGGTATCTTTGCGCACAAATCCTAAATTTCTTTCTAAGGTGGGTTCCGACTTTACACTCAACCAGTCTATCCACCTTCCTGTTTATTTTCCCAAGTGTGCCAATCCAGGGGAAGCACTGCTCCATGCATTTGATGTGCGCCGAACTTTAAAGTATTATCTGGTCAGGAATAAGGAGTCCAGAAAGTCTAGGCAGTTGTTTGTTTCTTTTGCCCCAGGCAGAGAGGGTGCTTCAGTTTCTAAGCAGTGTTTATCCAGATAGTTGGCAAATTGCATTGTGTTCTGCTACAATAAGTACATCAAAGAGTTGCCTGGTGCTGTCAAAGTTCATTCCACCTGAGGCATGGCTACCACGATGGCTTGTTTCAAAGGGGTCTCAGCAGCTGATATCTGCGCTGCTGCCATGTGAAATACAGTCCACACTTTCACCAAGCACTACAGTCTGGATATTGCCTAGAGAGCCTGCGCAGGTTTTGGCAGGGCTGTTCTGCAGGGTCTCCTGTCTTAAGTTCATGGAGTCCTGTGGCAGGTCAGTTTTCAAGGGTCTCTGTCTTAAGTTTAGGAAGCTCCTTGAATGAGTAGGTTCCCTCCGGTCTACTGTCTTAAGTTTATGGGGATCCGGCCTCCCAGAGTTCTTATTCCTACCTGTCACTGTTTGGTATTTGTTCCTACAGTGGTACCTTATAACTGAGATACCCCCCTAGAAGATAGGACAGTTATGCAAAAACTTACTGTAACAGTAGGTCTTTGAGGGGATCTCCGTCATCAGGTATGCTTTCCCTCCCACCGTCCCACTTCTTGGGGCTCCTGGTCAGGACCTGGCTGTCTGTTGTTCCATTGTTTTATTCAGAGCTGGGGCTTCTATCTCTCCTTGGTTCCCCAGGTTGTGAGTCTTGCTCCCTTCGTGTCCAGGGGGAAGGATCTTCCTTTCCACTGGAAGAATCGGGTTGCCTCCTCTCCGCTATCACGTTTTGTAGGCCCTGGATTCAAATTCTTTAGATTCTCTGAAGATTTGGCTCATTCGAGCTAGCAATTGTAATTTGTGCTATTCGATCATGGAAGTTGCATCTTCCTCCGGATTTCGCCAGTGCCTGTGCAGCCAGAAGATGTTGCGCACTGACCCGCATACCTCGTGCATTTACTGCATGGGTGTTGGCCATGACTCCCAGGCTTGCGAGCTGTGTTTCGCGTTTCATCTGAATATCCTCGACGATCATCTCGCACATCTCAAGTTGATCGGGCCAGAGAAATGGAACCTTCCAATGAAATCCAAAGAGGCCCGGTGGACAGTCTCCACGGCTGCGAGGTCCTCCGAGCAGTTGGAACAAATGCAGGCCTTCCAAGAAGCAGCAACGCAGGCTGTGGAGCTCTCTTCTTGGCCGATCTGCATTCCCCTCATCCTGGGCTCCAAGATCTTCCTGGACATAAAGTCTCCATCACTCATTAACACTGATGGGATCTACACCGGAGGTCCTAGGACCCAGTGGGAGCAAACTTTTTTGCAAGAGGGTCAGCGCCAGAGATGGAGCTGTGAGGAGCGTCACTGCGAGCCTTGGCTCATGCGGCAATGACTGTCTCGACGTCGACCCTCCAACCGCCTCATTTCCTTTTTTCCCACCGTCTAGTGCGCTACAGTGATGACTTCGCTTGCCCACTAGGAGTCAAACTTCAAACTAGCAGCATAGTTTTCAGTTTCTTATTTTGTGGTATTTCTTGAATAAGTACCGCTTACTATAATTTATTTTTATTACAAGAAAGAAGTCTCAACCTGCATTGACGGAGTCGACCATGAGCGGGTCAGGTGACTGTAGGGAGACTTCGGATGAAAGCTGTTCAGTCAGCCGGGCTGGGTCTGATCCACCGCCCTCTCCGGAGGGGGGCTCTGACAATAGACAGTCCAGTACCCGAGGGGAAGGGCAGTCCCCCGGAAGCATAAAAGAAAACGGTCGCACTTACCGCACCGTTTGGCCCGAGCTCTTCTTCGACCCACAGGTCAAGAAAGAGAAGGCATCACTTGAGGTCGCCTTCTGGTATGTCTGCATGTCGACGGTCGGTCATTGGGGTCAGTTGCTGGTCTCCTCCGGAGTCACTGGTTTCTGTTTCCTGTTTCCGACCTCTTCGACATCAGAGCCCTTCCCCGCCTTCTGGTAGGGCTTCAGATGAGCAGTTTCATCAGTGGGCCGCTCTGATGGAGCAGTGGGCCTGGAGGTTGGTCCAGCTGCCTGGCCCGGTCACTCAGGGGCCCTCTGACCCTTCGGGGGATCGGGTAGGGCGGTTGGGTCTCCCTAGTCACGCGGCGCCTTCTTCGGTGCCATCGACTCCGTGCTCAGGTGTTTGCCTCCCTCACATGGCTGCGGCGCAGGGGCCACACCGATGCCTGTAGTTCCTGGTATTTTTCCTCCTTTATCCTCAAATCTTAGTTTTCGGGGCCCTGCATTGGTTTCGGCACCGTCAGCGTTGATGGTTCGCTTGGCGCCATTGGGATTTTCGGTGCCATGCGGCCTTTTGGCACCATCCTCTGCACCATTGGGCTTGTCGGCACCGTCCTTGGCGCCGAGGGCTCTGTCGGCGCTGTGTGCTGTGCTAGGCATGGCGGCGCTGTGCTCTTCTTCGGCGCTGAGACTTGGTGTGACGTCTTCCAGTCTTCAGGGCTCCTCGACTCCGAACCCTTTTCCCTATTTTCCTTCTGATTTTCACTCCTTTTCTGTCCATACAGTCCCTCCTGGGCTGTCAGGAGATGATATTGAGCCTGACCCAGACCTTAGGCTGGGTGATGATGTGGAAGGAACAGGATCTAATCCTGCTGCAGAGCCTGTGATCGAGGACCTGTCATTTAAGTCTCTGCTGAAAAATTTGAATTCCACTCTTTCTCTCCAGACGATGGATATCGATCCTGGGAAGCTTTTAAGACTCCAATATCTTCATGTTCTAGACATCCCTATGGATTTAACTCCCCCAGTGCAGCCCTCCTTTGAGACTCTTTCTCAAATGGTATGGAATAATCCTGCTGTAATTCCTTCTGTGGTTAAGTCCATAGATAGGAAGTATGCTGCTCCCAAGGATCGACCCATTTTGGCCTCTCAAGCTTTTGCGGACCCTATTGTAGTCTTGGCAGAGAATGATAAGGTCGTCCTTCCTCAGACTACTACAGCTCGACCTATAAACAAAGAATCTCATAAGATAGATACTTTAGGTAAGAGAGTCTTTGCTGCATCCAACCTGGGTATGCGTATTGCCAGCTACCAGGACTATTTCTCTCAATATGAGTATATTCTTTGGCATTCACTCAAACAAATGGTTGAAGCTGTACCGGAGTCGGACACTAATTCAGAGCTTCTTCAAACCATAACCAGGGGTATCGAGTCCAACAACTAACAGGTTAAAGCAGCTATGGATGCTTTTGATACTGCCTCCCGAGTGGCGGCGGCAGCATTTGTACCCGCCATCATTCCTGGCTGCGCACTTCAGGTTTCACGAATGATGCCCAGCAGCAGGTCATGGCGTTGCCCTTCGACGTTGTATATCTCTTCGGTCCTCAAGTAGAACAAGCTCTGGAGGCCACACAAAAGACCAGATCGTCCATTAAATTGGCTCGATCTGCTCCCGCCCATTCTCGGGGGTGAATAAGCGCCAGTTTCACAACCGTCAGTCCTTTCAAGGCAGGGGAGGTTTTAATAAAAACCAAGCCCCTCAGCCTTAAAAGAAAATGCAACAGAAAACACAAGGGCCCAAAGCGCCCAGTGCCACCTTCTGAGTTTCTGGCCCAAGTCCCACCTCAGATACTGAGGGGGACTCCTCTTTAGCGGTGGGAGGTCGTCTGACTCAGTTCTACAACCAGTGGAAGTCCATAACATCGGACAAATGGGTCTTCCGAATAATCCGAGAGGGGTATTCCCTCAATCTTTCAGAGACCCCTCTGGATTCTCCCCACAAACGGCAGTCCAGGCTGTCAGTACTTCAGTCAGAACTTCTCGCCTCCGAGATACAAGGCTTTCTGAACAACAGGGTAGTAGAAATAGTTCCGCTGGATCAATGGAACACAGGGTTCTACTCCCATTACTTTATAGTTCCAAAGAAAAACGGGGGCATGTGCCCCATTTTGGACCTCAGAAAATTGAACAAATTTCTTTCCAAGAAGTTCAAAATGATATCGCTAGGAACCCTGTTACCTTTGCTTCATCACCACGACTGGTTAGCCACCCTGGACATGCAGGATGCTTACCAACATATTCCTATTCACCCAAGGCATCACAGATACCTAAGGTTTGTGGCTTTGGACCAACATTATCAGTTCAGAGTCCTGCTCTTTGGGCTGTCCTCGGCGCTGTAAATTTTTGAGAAGTGTTGTGCAGTTCTCGCAGTGCACCTCAGAAAGATCGGAATACAAGTGTTCCCATATCTGGACAACTGGCTTCTAGCAAGTCCTTCCAGACAAGGAACTCTTGACGCCGTATCCACGGCCTCAGACTTTCTCGCGCCAATGGGAATTCTGTTAAATCTCAAGAAATCGCAGTTGCAGCCCTCCCAGAAGCTCCTTTTTATAGGAACTCTTCTGGACACCTCTTGTGCGAAAGCCTTTCTTCCAGAACACAGAAGGAGTGATATCCTGCAGATGGCCGGATACATCAGGGAGAACAGCTTGGTTCGAGCTGTCTCGATGCAACGGATGCTGGGTCTCATGGCATCCTCGGTGTTCACTGTACCCCTAGCTCGTCTCCACATGAGAATTGCTCAGTGGCTGCTCAGTACTCAGTGGTCCCCAACCACTCACCCTCGGTTCTTTCTCATCAAGGTGACAGAACCTCTGAAGAGGTTGCTCACCTGGTGGTCGCTAGAGGACAACCTTCTGGAAGGGTATCCATTTGCTCTCCTGGATCAACAGATCTCCATTACCATGGACGTGTCCCTGATGGGGTAGGGAACCCACTGTCACGATCTCCACACCCGAGGTACATGGACTCAAGACGAGTCCCAGCTTCATATAAATGTCCTAGAAATGAGAGCTGTCTTTTATGCAGTCCGGGCTTTGAAGGACATTCTCTGTCACAAGAACATTCTCCTTCAGACGGACAACAAAGCAGTGATGTATTACATCAACAAGCAGGGCGGTGCTCACTCTTACCCTTTATGCAGGGAAGCGATGAGAGTGTGGGAATGGTGCTTGGAACACAAGGCTCTAATCCAAGCGGTCTACCTGCCGGGAGTGCAGTACGAACTGGCAGACCGTCTCAGCAGAACAGAAAGAGATCCTCACGAATGGTCTGTCGACTCAACCGTAGTTCAGTCACCATTTGCAGCGTGGGGAACTCCAGACCTGGACCTTTTTGCATCCCCACTCAACACAAAACTGCCTCTCTTCTGCTCCAGAAATCCAGGGCCTGGCATTTTCTGTCAGGATGCGTTCAGGCTGCTGTGGACAAAACGCTTTCTATACGCCTTTCCTCCTCTTCCTCTAATTCAAAGGGTACTTCTCAAGTTCAAGTCCCGGGGGACAAAATGATCCTCATTACTTTCTTCTGGCCTTGACAGATATGGTTTCCATTGCTCAACAGTATGTTGAAAACCCCTCCGAAAGCGCTTCCCCTTCAGACAAACCTTCTGACTCAGGAGCCTGTGGTCCATCCCAATTTGAGATCGCTTTACCTTCATGCTTGGCTCCTGAAGAGATAAAAGTGAACAGGTTCAATGTCTCTCGCAGAGTTTCAGATATTCTTTTGGCTGCGCGCAAGCCAGCCATTAGAAAAACTTACACAGCCAAATGGAAGCGTTTTTCTCTCTGGTGTGCAGAATCCTCTTTGAATCCTTTTTCCTGCCCATCCAACAAAGTTCTAGAGTACCTTTTAGACCTCTCAAATTCAGGTCTACAGTAATCTACAGTCAAAGTTCACCTTTGTGCCATTTCAGCTTATTATGAGCCAGTACTTTCCTTGTCACTGGCTCAGCTACCTGTGGTTAGGAGGTTTCTTAAGGGGGAATTCTGCATACCAGACCTCCTATCAGACGTGCAGTCGCAGCCTGGGACATTAATCTTGTACTAGACATACTCACTCAAAAGCCTTTCGAGCCTCTAGCTACCTGCAAGCTGAAATTTCTCACTTGAAAAACGGCCTTCCTGGTGGCCATTAGCTCGGCCCGCAGGGTCTCCGAAATACATGCTTTGGTCACAGACCCTCCATATACTGTGCTTCATGAGGAAAAAGCAGTTCTTAGGATCCATCCTAAGTTTCTCCCTAAGGTTGTTTCAGAATTTCATCTAAACCAGCCTTTGGTCCTACTTGCTTACTTTGTGAACTTCCAAAATGAAGGAGAGCGTACCCTTCATTCTTTAGGTTTCAAAAGAGCTCTGCATTTTTGTTTAGAGAGAACAAAACAAATTCACAAAGCTCAACAACTGTTTGTTTCCTTCAGCGAGACCTGGCTGGGTCAGCCTGTTGCTATCAGATGCATTTCAGCATGGCTGGTGGTATGCCTTCACCACTGCTACTCTATGGCGCAGGTTAAGCTGGAGGGCAGAGTGTACGCTCACTCTACTAGAGCAGTCGCAGCATCCCTGGCAGTAATATAGCGTGCATTGCAGATATTGCAATGCGGCTACCTGGAGCTCAGTGCATACTTTAGTCACACTATGCCCTGGATGTCCATGCCAGGCGACATCTTCGTTTGGCAGGACCATCCTTAACAGACTTCTGTCCTAAATTTGTGAGCTCTTGGTCTCTCCTGCCGCCCTCTCGGGGGATTATTAGCTCGGTACTCTCCCATCAGTGTGAATGAGTGGTGGAGAGTTTATGTCCAGAAAGATATGGAAATTACGTACCTACCGTAATTCTTGATCTTCTTGGACGAAGTCTCCACCACTCATTCACACGCCCACCCACCATCCCCCGAGCTCACCTCTGTTGTTGGTCTTCACTCCCTCAATCTTTAGGTTTTGAAGACTTCTTTATTGACCCTTCTTATACAGGTCGTCCGGACTATCTTATGTCCATTTTTTATTGGACTATCCTTCCAGGTTAGTTACGCTGCACCTCCTCGGGGAAAAATGGTACTGAGGCAGTTGGAGGGTCTGCGGTGCTGCTCCTCGCGGCTCCATCTCTGGCGCCAAACCTTTAGCAAAAAGTTTGCTCCTGCTGGGTCCTAGTGCCTCCGGGGTAGATCTCATCAGTGTGAATGACTGGTGGAGACTTCGTCCAAGAAGATCAAGAATTATGGTAGGTACGTGATTTCCATTTCTCGGGTTCCTTCAAAGAGCTGTGCCAGTCTCTCCCCACTGAAGATGAGGGACTTTTGGGCTCACATATCTCCCGGTCCCGTAAAAAGGAGAAGGAACCGAGAGATTCGTCGTCTTGGCAGAGACGTTCTTGGGATCATGAGCGATCTCGGTCCCAGGAAACTGCAGTCTGGACTTCGGTCGAGATTGCTTCCTCGGCTGCTGGCTTCTCGGCTTTGCTGTCTGGTCAGACAGCCGAGGCCTCGATCGACAATGCGGTTGAGATCACTCTCGATCCTATCGATCTGTTGTCACCTGACGAGGCCGACAACTCTTTGACTGGGACCCCGGTCCTCCCTCTTCTTTATGAGGAGACCCAGTCAGCTGGGAATCCCATCGAGGAACTCGTCCCCAATCCGGGAAAATCACCGGTTCCCCCGGTGTCTCCCAAGGAACCGACTTGCCCAGTCTGATCGAGGTTGAGATCTCTGACCCCCTCGACTAACAGGCCAAGGAAGGCGCATAAATATGCTAAGAAGAAGTGACCCCACCATTCTTTCTTGTCCTCCTCGCCTGAGGAGAGGCTTCGACGGAAACTGTCGAAGCCACGAGGATTTAATGTGGCAACAGCTGATTCTGTCCGGGCAGAAGTCTTCCACGGTTTCCACCCTGGCCATTACTTAGCTTTCGCCTCTTAGGCCAAAGTCGACTCCACTGGAACAAATTGGTTCCCCCACCTGGGGAGCCGGTAAAACCTACCCCGATTCGTCCAAAATCAGTCTCTCCGCCAACAGTGGTGGAGCCGCCACCTAAACAGCCTTTGGAAGGGGCTGCTATGAAGGAAGCCTGGACAACTTTGGGTCTTTCACTCAGGATATCGGTTACCCTCACACCTAATCGCCCCAGGCGTGTAGAGGGGGACCTTGGTGACCAACCGATTTACCCAGATACTTTGGATTCTGACAACACCGACCTTCACTCTCATCTGCTGGATGATGAGTCAGTGGGTAGTCTGACAGAGGAGGGTCCTTTGTCATTCTTGGGAATTCTCCTCCTTATCTCCGAATCTACGGGGATGTCCCTGGAACCTGTTCAGAAAAGGGTGGATACCCTCTTACAGATATTCTTAAAAGAGGGGATACCCCCATGGAGGCCTTCCCAGTGGCTGAGACCATTGTCGGGCCGGCTTTGGAGCTCTGGCAGCATCCTGCCTCCTGCCCAGTGCCATCTGCCCGGATGGCCCGCAAGTATGTGGTGCCCATTGGGACCTTCTCGGGGTTCACAGAACATTCCTTGGCGGAGGGGTTAGTGACCGCTTCTGTGTTCAGATGCACAGGCAGCTCTGCTGACATGGATAGACCTCTGGACAAGGAGTCCAAAAAACTGGACCACACTCCAGGAAGGTCTGTGCAGCCTCCTCTCTAGGTCTCCATCAGGCAAGCTTAGCCGTCATCATGGCGCACTTCTCCCACGCCCTCTTGGGCTTCTTGGACAAAGTTCTCCCCCTCCTTCCTGTGGACCTTCAGACTACGGTCAAGCAGGTCCGGGACTGGGGCAGAGCTGTTGCCAGGCAGCAACTTCAGACGGTCCTTGACCTCGGGGACTCTTGCACCCGTTCGGTGGCAGCAGCAGTTGCCATGCGCTGCAGGGCTTGGCAGAGGCTTTCCACCTTCATGACGACTACCCAGCACAAACTCACTGATCCTTTCCTGGGTACCGTTCTCTTCGACCCATGTGTGGATGGTCACCTTCAGCAAATCGAGCAGTCCAGTGCCACCTTGGACTCTGCTGCTTCTGCCCAAAAAGGTGCTCCTGCGGCCAAGCAACCCTCCTTTCAGGCTGGGCAGCAACAGCAGGCACAATCTTGGCACCCTCAGCCCAAGTCCAGGCCTCCAGCGGCCTGCAGATAGGGAGGTCGAGGTTCAGGCGGCTACCAGTCTGGACCTTCCTCCAAGCCTGCCCAATGACAGGATAGGGTCTGCCACCCCTATTCCCGTCACGCCAGCTCTGGGTCCTCCTGTGGGGGGCCGGCTCTGCCACTTTCTTTCTGCGTGGTCTGCTGTTACCTTGGACAGGTGGGTTTTAGAAGTGATAATCCAGGGTCTGCCTCTAGAATTTGAGCAGTACCCTCCCTGCCGAGTACGTGCCCCACAGGAGGGGAGAGCATTAGCCCACACTCAGTCGGCACTGACAGACGACATAGTCCAACTCCTCCTCAAGGAGGCAGTGGTTCTAGTGGCAGATCCTACAGTCAACCCAGGGTTCATTTCCAGGTACTTCCTGGTCCGAAAGTGGATGGGGGTCTGGTGCCCCATTCTAGATCTGCACGACCTGAATCAATATCTCAGGTCACGCACCTTCAGGATGGTAGCTCTGTCCCAGATCATGTCATCCCTGGAGCAAAACATGGTTCTGCTCACTGGATCTCCAGGATGCGTTCTTTCATGTCCCAATCTGTGCGTCCCACCAGCGGTTCCTCCACTTCAGAGCACAGGGAACCCTATACGAGTTCCGAACCATGCCATTTGGCCTGTCATTGGCCCCACAGGTCTTCATCAATGCATTGCATTGGTGGCAGCCCACCTCAGGCATCGAGGAGTCAAAGTGTACCCATACCTTGACGATTGGTTCTTAGCAGGTTCCACCCAGCAAGTGGGGTGAGGTCTAGGGACCTGGCCCACCCGACCTACTCTCAACTTGGCCTCCTGATCAACGAGATCAAGTTGGAGCTTGTGCCATCTCAAGTGATATGCTTCATTGGGGCCAAGCTCGATTCTTGCCGAGCCAGAGCACTACTCCCAGCAGACAGGGTGGAGGTTCTTTCTTCCTTTGCCCAGTCATTTCTGGTTGGGCACTTGCGCCCTGCCCAGGACTTTCTGCGCCTTCTGGGTTACATGGCAGCCTGCACCACCGTGGTCCGTTGGGCCCGGTGGCATATGCACCCCCTTCAGTGGGAGCTGGCTGCCCAGTGGACTCAGCGCCTAGGTCATTTCAACCAGCTGATCACTGTGACCCAGAATATGTGGGACGCTCTCCAGTGGTGGACCATCCTAGTCCATCTACAGGAAGGGATCCCGTTCGTCCGCCCTGAGCTGACGGTCATCCTCACTCACAGGCTGGGGAGCCCACATGGGGAACCACAGAGCCCGTGGGTTCTGGACACCCAAGGAATCCTGATACCATATCAACCTGTTGGAGTTCAGAGTGGTCAGACTGGTGTTGTCAGCATTCGATCAGCAGCTTCAGGGTCAAGTGGTTCAAGTCCAGATGGACAATACCATGACCATGTACTACATCAACAAGCAGGGGCGGCACGCACACCCGGCTGCTGTGCAGGGAAGCGCTCCACATCTAGACACTCATGAGACGACTGGAGGCGGATCTCTTAGCCATCCATGTGGCAGGAGCCTCGAATCAACTGGCGGATGCTCTCAGCCGCGTAGGCGAGACATCCCACGAGTGGTCTCTCCATCTAGAGGTAGCTCACAGCCTGTTCTCCCAGTGGGGCAAACCAATGGTGGACCTGTTTGCCTCCAGGGAAAACACCTAACTTAGGCTGTTTCATGCCTGCCCCCCTCAGCGGGGATCACTGCAGGTGGAAGATCCTGGGGGTATTGATGCTTAAATTAATATCTAGAGCAACACCGGAACAGGCCGTTGCAGTAGATACTAATTTAAGCATCAAGACCCCCGCAAAGGTAATAAAATGAGCATTTTAAGCCCCCCCCTTCTCCTGCTGCACCATAGAGAGCTACGGTGTTTGAAACATCACAAAACTGGGTGGAATACCCAGGTAAAGTTGCGCCTGCTCGATCGGGACACAGCTGCCGCTTCCATATTTGCTGAAAAGTTTCGGCAGGATTTTAAAACATGAGAAATAATTAGAAAATGTTCCCGAAAGCAGCCCTGGACTCTCGCCACTACTAACAAAGGTATGTGGGATAGGAGCGGTCTGCAGGAATAAATTTGCAGGTCACCTTTAATCTGCTTTGAAGGTCTGTACTATTTTCATATGTGATATGTCTCTAGGTAGTGCACTTTATGACGGATAATCTCCCCAGACCTTGAAAATATAAGGAGATCCTCTGATTTTCTTTTGGGGGGGGGGGCTACTGTACTAGATACTGTAAGTTAATAGTTCATTGTAATTGCTGCTTATTTGCTTCCATTTTTGTTTTGTTTTCATTGGGGGAATGAAATGGTTTCCACTGTGGCTGGTACACCGAAGAAAATCGGAATTAACAAGGTTCTTTGCTTGTCATTTTCAATTGCTGGCATGCTCTGATGCTGGCAGCAGTTCTAATCAGCTTCCTTGATGCAGCAGGCTCACAATTATCCCGTTGCCTGCCAACCCTCACATGCACACACTCACACATACTGCCAACCCTCGCGTGCGCGCGCACACACACACACACACACACACACACACATATGAAAAGCTGAACTAACCACCTCTTTTACAGCAATTAGACTTCAGTGAATTAGCTGTTTGTTTATATGTTGTGGCCTCTCCAGTATATCAGGAATTCTAAAGCAAAAAAATCACCCCAAGCTCAGTATGTTAACTTTTAATGCAATAAATTATTGTTTGGTAAAAAGACATATTTAAAGCAGCAGTACAACAAAAAGTTGTAATATTTGCATCTGTAATTTAAATTTAGTGAAAAGCTGCTTGATGGCTGTTTCAAGTTGCTCAAAGGGTTTCTTTCTGATCTTTTTTATTTTGTAATTGTTTCACACAGCATGTTCGTTCTCTTCATGTAACTTGATAGGCAGTGCATTAATTCGCGCAAATTAATTACAGTTTTTATAGAACTAATTAGAAACACCAGAGAACCAAAAGAAACCCTTACAGTAACCTAAAACTAACATTAAGTGGCTTCATGAATGTTAGTTTACAAAAACATAAAACATGAAAAAAATGAAAGTAAATGGCTTTGCTTTAAAGTATGTACTATACATCTGCTAATAAGTGTGCTAAGATAATCTTACGGTTACTAGATAAACCCAAAGACAAAAATACCTAGATGACAAACCTTAAGAATCAAGAAAATTAAGTTTGGAAGTGTAACGCAAGATTTTCCATGGAATGGTCTCTTGCAGTAAGTCATTACTTCTGGGAGTTCCCGATAGGTGGCGCTCCAGCACAGAAGTCTCTTCCAGCAGTCTCCATACCAGGGACCACCCACCTACCTCACTTCCTATAAAAGTGGGCAGTCCCTGGTAATCCCCGTTCATTTTCTCGCCGGCTTCAGCTCTGGCAGCATCTCTCCTAGTAGTAGTCTACGATGTGGATTGAACCCATAGGCTAGGTGCCTGGGCTTCATACAGACACCACATACCTGCAATAGATGATTCCCTGTCTCACACACAGAGTGCTCAACCAAAGGGCTCAAAAACTTAGAGTCCTCTTCAAGAGATACAGGGAAGGAAACCACTTCACCTAAAGTCCTGCCTGACCACCTTTCAACGGTCTTGCCTGCAAAACAAGGATCATCAAGAAGATATTCATCATCGACAGGCAATTCACCCCCGTCAGTGGCAAGCTCTACTCCGTCAAAGAAGGAACGTTCTTTGTCGACGGGGCTTCATGCCTCAGCTCCCCTGTGAACCAGGACCCCTACACCATCAACAGCAGAAGTCTTACTACCTTCCCCTTTGACAGGGCATAAACCCCTGTCGACAGGAGGGCTTTACAAGACAGCATCATCGATGAGAATGCCTCCTCCGTTGATGGAGCACGTGCCACATGCTTCCTCGTTGACGGGACATGCTCCATTGTCAACGAGAGGCTTGCCACCATCGACGGGCCATGCATCCACTCTCCCATCATCGACGACAGCATTTCCATCGTTGACAGAGCATGTCTTCACTCCCCCATCGTCAGCAATGGTACCCTCATCATCGACGGTAGATGTATTCACTATCCCATCGTCGACTGAGCATATCCCCCTATTGACGGAGCATGCTGGTACTGATCCTTCACCTGTAAGACACAGTACATCTTCAATGAGGCATGCTTCCCTGCCTCTCCCGTCGATGTGACTGATGCCTCCATCATCAAGACAACCAATGCTGCATAGAACAGCACCCTTGCAGGCATACAGCACCAATATGGATGATCCTTATGCAAGGTTGACCATGAAAAGCCAAGAATATTTTCAAAACTATGTATCAAAAGATGCATATGGAGCTACATTTCTACAAAATAAAGAACTGTATGCTTCAGAACGCAGAGGCCTCCCAGCCTCGTTGACGTTCCCACGTAGGGCTCTTAACCCCGTTGGAAATTAGCAAAGATGCCAAAGAAACAACGGATCACTCTACCGGGATGCGCAAATTGATCCTCCGTCCCCACGTACGCTGGATTCAGAACCTGCTTACATGACAATTTTATCATCACAAGTTCCAAATATTGAAGAGATAGTAAATAGAGTACTGGATTCTATGGGTTTTGACCATAGTCTCACTCCGGGACGTAACTCTCAAACACAAAGGATATTGCCACCTCCATCAAAACAGGCACGCACGGAGCTTGAATGCTCCCTGGTCCTGCCTCCTCTGGAATATTCAGACGAATATTATTCAGATTATCATACAAATCCGAGCCTTCCTAGGACCTATGATGGTTTCCCTGACACAAGAGGATATGAATCCCTGTCGGAGGTGCCCTCTTACTGGGATGAACGGCTGTTACAGCCCCGAAAGGTAATTTCTCCACCAGATGACCCCTCATTCCCCGAAATGATGCTACAAATACAAAAAACAATGGGGTTTACCACAATGGAACAAGATAGATTCAGCAAAGATATGGCTGAATATCTGGGCCTACCAGAAGACCCTGTTCAGGCTATCCCTCCTTTTATACCTACGTTCAGAAATGCTATTACCGAAGCTTGAAGTCAACCAATAGCAGCATAGGAGTTGCCTAGAAAGGCCCAGGGGATGTATCAGGCTCCCCCTGATTAGCAATATTTAATGAATATGCCAGTGGCGGATTCTGTGGTGACTGTGGCTGCTGACAACCGCACCAGCAAACCTAAACATACAAGTACAGTACCTCCAGAGAAAGATTCTAAACATTTTGACCATATGGGGGAAGAGAGTGTTTGCTCTAAGCACACTAAATATCAGAATACTTAACTATATGGGGCACATGCTGCAATACCTGCACACGGTCAGCACTTCTGCTGAAGAAGTTATAAACAAGCTACCTGCACCCCCTGAAAGTGAGCAGCTTACATCTATAAATAATACTATTACTTCACTGTCTCGACATCTGTTAAGATCAGGATATGATCTTGCCAATGCTTCGACTCGAGCCTCTGCGGTCAGTATTCTGATTCGCCACCAGGCATAGCTCCGACTTTCAGGGCTAGCACCTGATATTCAACATAAAGAGGCTAATGCCCCCTTTTCAGGAGACCATCTTTTTGGACCAGGGGCTCAAACTATACTGGAGAACGTACAAGCCTCAGACAGGCAACTGAAAACAGTACAATACATGTACCAAAAACCACACCCTCAGTATAATTATTCATACAAAACTGGAACCAGTTATACTCCACGTGACACCTTTAAGGGCAGAGAACAAGTAACAAGGACCCCAGCGAAGCCGATCCGTTGCCACCCCAGGGCTTCTGCCCCTCATTAAAGACTCCAGACTCCGCCCTGGTCCCCTGTTCTTGGCCGCGGGGATCCTTTTAAGCCACAAACAAGACAGGCCTTTTGTTTTTCACATCGGCTTGATACATCTAGCCAATTTCTCAGGTATTACTGTTTATAGACCATCACGACCTTTCCATTGAGATGCCTTTTGACTTGTGGTACACGGGACATCCCAGGCGGGTCCACCCACTATTAACTCACATGCTGAGATTCAATTAATTCCACTACGGACTATATTATACTCTATTACACTGCTATTCACAAACTTCCCTTGATTTGAACAAAGATCATATCAAACGGAGTGAGTACATACACAGAAATTATGTCTTTTAACCACTTCTTCGTTTTGTTGGATCACAGATGCACTGGTTTCATTTGCTACATGTTCTGTTACAAGGGTATCCTATTCTGTCAAATGGATACATTCATTACTGACTAGACAGTCTTGGGGGGCCAAAAGTGGGAGTCGTTACTTGCTACTTTGTAGCATCAGTAAATGATAACATTGTGTTACTCAAGATATTGTTACAATTGAAGACAAAGTTGCCTTTACGTCAGAATGTACTTTCCCTGCTGATCACTGAAGCCACATAATTGCTTAGTGTTATTGACATATTCCTTTTAGTTTTAAGATACATAACACAGTGAATCATGATTCCTTTGTTCAACTGATGTGCTGTTTTAGCATTCATTGGTCTTATGACCACATTTTACCTCCGGCAGAATGTCATCCGTGACCACCTGCTGCCACATAACTGCTTGGGGATCTCCCAGAAGTAGTGACTTACTGCAAGAGACCATTCCGTGAAAGATAGTGCAGTTACACAAAGACTTTTGCTGTAACAATAGATCTTCTAGGAATGTCTCTTGCAGTAAGTAGATTCCCTCCCTCCATCCCTCTGCCTTTATGTAACAGGAAAAACGATGTAAGGTGGGTAAGCTTTAGTACCTCGGTTCCCCTCGGTCACTTGCTTCCAAGCTGAAACCGGCAGGGAACAGGGATTACTAGGGACCGCCCACTTTTATAGGAAGTGAGGTAGGTGGGTGGTCCCTGGTATGGAGACTGCTGGAAGAGACTTCCATGCTGGAGCGCCACCTATCGGGAACTCCCAGAAGTAATGACTTACTGCAGGAGACATTCCTAGAAGATCTACTGTTACAGCAAAAATCTTTGTGTAACTGCACTTTTTATCACCCTTTCTTGATTCATGGATCATGTCATGAAACTTAGTTGCCATACTTCAGAGGAACATACCAAAAATTAAGGTTAGACTTTCTACTAATTAATATGATTTTATATCTAATATGCTGTATTAACTGGTCTCTGTTGTTTCCTATAGGGAAAGCTGGTTATAGTTTGCTATTATAACCAGACAGTTATAACGGCAAACACGTGCCAGTTTCCCTCATTCTAGGCTTGCGAAAAGCGATCTTGCACCCATGACTCCGTGGATGAGAAACTGCAATCTGACCACACACTAGAAGTAGCATTGCCACTAGTTAAAAAAAAACAAAACAAAAAAAAAAACGCCTAACTTTAACACACTTGCTCGGGGTGAAATGCTACTCATTTGTTAAAGTTTGGTTGACTGGGAAAGGAGGGGCTAGGCAGTTCTGTTTTCAGCTTCATCCTGGGGGGAGAAACGGATGTAAACCAATTGAAATTGAGCCATATTAAGCTGTTAGTGGTATTTTGTAGTGACTGGTGGAAATTTGACCAGGACACCGGGGAAATTCCCCTACTCTTTTCCAGAAGTGCCATGGGATCTTTAATGTCCACCTGAACAACCACCCAAACATGCCGACAAGACCAGTTTAATGTCTCACATGAAAGATGGCACCTCACCAGTACAGCATTCCCCTCATGTGCACTGCAGTATCAGCATTGGGTTTTACCCCAAGTTCTTGGTGTGGGGCTAGAACTCACAACCTTCTGATCTTCCAGCCTCAGGGACAAGTGTGCAGCCTGCCGAGCCACTGACACTGCTTCACTCTTGGGTTTATGTAGCATCCAACACCTCAGGTATGTATACAATTCTTGTTATATTCAGTCCCCTAGGCATTATTCTATATATAATAACTGGCTAGCAGTTTTTTCTATGTGCTGAACCAGTTATAATTTGCCATTGTAACCCGTGGGTTATAACTGCGAGCACGCGCCCAATCGGTCAAGAACAACCGCTCACTTATTGGCTGCCCACCTCCTCCTGGGCGGGCTAATCGCATTTAGAATCATGGCGGCTCCTTTTCCCCCGAGCAACAAGGATCCGCCAGACCACAAGTATTCGTCGTGATGTGTTATGTTTCTTTTTTTTCCAAAATAAACCATTTGTTCCTCCAGTTGAAAGTAAAAAAAAATGTATGTGGTTGATGCTGACGACTGCAGCGGACAAGAACTGCCTCGGGGAATGGCTCCAATCTCAATGACTGGTAAACAGTGATCGCAAGTGCAATCTAAACTGTAAACTATTCTAAAACAAACTACAAGTTAAAATAAAAGAAATATAAAAGCCGCTATACCAAAAAATCCTAAAGCAGGGAGAAAAGAAGACTGTCAGAAGAGAGAGAGAGAGAGAGAGTGTGTGTGTGTTTGTGTATGTAAACCTGCTAAATAATGCTGGAAAAAATTGCTGACCTGCAGTTATAAATAATGAAAGATGGGGAAGTGTGCTTAAATTCGAAATTAATGGTTGCCCTCGGTGTGGGATGCCGCCCTTGGGTTTATGTAGCATCCCACACCTTGGGCAGCCATTAATTCCCCATTGAGCACACTTCCCCATCCATTATTGTATATTTTAACTTTCAAGGCTTTATTGAGACTTACACACGTACAAGAGCAGCTATTTATGATATTACATTAGAAGAGTAAATCACTGTACAGTTTGCAAATCAAAGTACACTTCTATCCAGCTTTATCCACAGTAATGTTTTCGGCTTGTTAACATTTTAGCTATCCCTTCAGATTGACTCATTCCAAACTAAAAAAAAAAAAAAAAAAGTATCATTAAAAGGTCCCTTAAAACTGAGACCAGGTAGTAAAACCTGTAACTATATAAACAGGAAACAAGAATCTATTATCTTTGTTAATATACATGAACTATCACTGGTCTTAGTTTGAATACTCTATATACAAGTTGTTCGAAAACTGTTCACATGTTCAGAAAGCATGGTGCAAACTTCGAACCATGTATAAGGATATTTTAGGTCTACCTCTTCCATTAAATCCGGGAGCCTAGGTACTTTACAAATTGTGCAAAATTTAGAAAATCATCAGACGTGGTTACTGCAAGCTGCATTTGGTGTAGAGAGACTAATTCTTAAGAAATGGAAAGATAACTCTGACTCTTTAATTGATGATTGGTGGTCACTTATGAGTAAACAAAAAATCAGCTATCAGATTTTGGGTAAGTTACCGATCTTTTATAAAATTTTATTTTCATTTTTGCAGTTTTCTTTGTCCAATAACTCCCACTCCCTATCCTTCCCCTGTGGCCTTTCTGAGAATGGATTGAGTCCAGTAGATGCCATATGGTGTCGGAACCTCCATTACAGAACCCTAACCCAAAATGGCCACCAGGACTCAATGAGTTAAAAACTTGGAACAGATATAGAACATCTCTGCATTTACTTATTTTTATTCTGATTTATAGTATTTAAAATATTGAAATCCTTTATTTTAAATTTGTGTATATAGTTATTATAGTTGCTGAAGTTTGTTCGTTGTCCTATTTCACCTTACTTATTTGAATTCTTATTTTATGCAATTTTTCATTACATTGAGTAATTAGTTCTTGCTATTATGATGTTATACATATTAAAAATTTAACAAAAAGAATAATTGGGGGGGGGGGGAACTGTGATGCCGTCAATTTCCTCTATAATATTTGCAGAGGGTAACATCTTGTGTTCAAAAGCTGTAACTTAAGCAGCAGTCTACTTGTAAGTTCTTCCATTGTTTTGATTTTTTTTATAGTTCACTAACCAGTTGTCTGTACATGGAGTAGAATTAGCTATCCGTCTCTCTGTAACTCTTTTTTTCACATTACCGTTAAATTCTGCAGGGGTGTAAGCCACAAATCAAGTGGAAGCTGTTGAGATCTTGAGCTGTGTCTAGAGCTGTCTTAATTCAGGTCTGTGTCTCTGACCAGAATGTTCTAATCCCTCTATAACACCAATAGATATGTATTGGTGTCCCTCTTTCCCCACATCCCCTCCAGCAGAGATCTGTGTCGCTTGTACCTATATGTTTCGTTCTGTCCAGTGTCAAGAAATACCTACTGTTACTTTTCTATGTGAACTCTCCAAGTACTGGAAGTAGTGGTCTTGTGGGTTGCCTGCCAGGTGTGTAACCACTCCTTCTGTGTTAAAGTAGTGCTTGTCTCCTCTTCCCATTTCTGTTGTGTATGTTCCACTTCCTGCCTACCTGTATTTTTACTCGCTCTGAGTAGAGCCTGGATATTACCTGTTTATTCTCTCCCACTTGTGAGTATGACCTTATTAAGCATACTAGTGGTTGGGATTCATAAGGAGCTGCTTGATTTCCAGTTTATTATTCTGTAGCTCTCCACGTTGTCAGTGGGTAATCATAACAGCTGGGTATAGTGCACCCCTACCAGTGGAATGGCACTGCCCAAGCTTTAGAATGTTGAGCATGTGAGGATTCCATGCTGCAGCAACTCCCCAGTTTAGCTGTGCATTTAAAGGGAACAGAGATACTTTTATCTTCTCTCAAGAATTTCAAGTTTCAAGACTTCATTTGGAGCTGCAGTTCTGCACTGCAGGTTGTGGCTGCCTGTTTCAGGAAACACCCCTGAATTAAAATCGTGCCTGTTAAGCTGCGGCTTTCCAGTTGAGTAACCTGCCTTTTTTTCTCATTCCCTGTGTGGCTTGGGAGCCACTACTGCCTTGCTAGGTTGTTTTAATGGTCTCCATTAAAAAAAAAAAAAGGACTTGTAGGTGCCACAGGTAGGTACAATTTTATTTATTGGAAGTGTAGGGTTTCTGGGGGATCCTTTGGCTCTACCGTGGTTCCATTAGTGCCCCCCCCCCCCCAAGGTTTTGTGTTTTCTACTTTTATACAGCTAGTGTGTGAATCTGGTCCATTTTAGAGGTGCTTTGGTGATTTTCTACCACAGACCTTCGTTTTTCCATTTGCATAGCCGCCATTAGGGCTGGGCATGTGCTCCTTCAATTAGGCTTCCTGCCATAGTCTAGAGCGCACGCAGCACTAAGCCTGTTTGCACAGAGCAATCCCCATTGAATTGTGTTGTGCAACTGTGTGCATGTGCGTGCATGCATTGGGAGCTCGCACACTCATTCTAGCACTTTTTTTGCATGCAAATACAGTATTACAGTTGCCTTTGTGGATTTTAGCCCAACAAGCAACAGGGCTAATAATTATTATATTATTGTGGCTTCTACATTCAGCAGTCGTTGGTTTGATTCCCACGACCCCCACTTGTAGCCCAACAAGCAATAGGGCTAATAATTATTATATTATTATGGCTTATACATTCAGCAGTCGTAGGTTTGATTCCCACAACCCTCACTTACATGATATGTGACTCTGAGCAAGGCATTTAAGACAACTCTGTGGGGAATTTTAGCTCAGGAAAGATATTGGGGCTAATCATTATTTTTTACCTCATAATTGTTATTTGGCACAATTATATTTCTCTTGGCAGTTTGACTTATCAGAGGCCATTAATCAAGAAATGAATTAAGTCCTGCAAAAAAGGGAGATGAGGCCCTCCGCCATGGGTTCCTTTTGCCCTCATGGTGTTGTTCAGCACCCCACCAGCCGGTTCTGTGCCTGGTGAGGGGGAGCACGTGGTTCTTCATTGGCTGTGGCAGCAAATTGCAAGAAATTACCTTGTGGCTCCAGCGTGAGCTTGAGCCCTGATGTCCTGCAGGACATCCACACAGATGCACCTGACCCCAGTAGGGCCCCTCAGGTCAGTGGGGAAGGGGCATCCAGGCAAGTCCAGGTGCAGTGCAGCGAGCTTAGGCTGCGATAACAGATGTGCAGGCAGATCCCAACCCTGCCTTTTTGAAGGCCAGGATGGCAGTTGTGGGAATTTTGGAGCAGTTCCTGACCTTAATTTAATTTTTTTTTAAGAAAGGAGCCCGAATCAGGGATGTTTTTCTCTCCTGCTTCATAATAAGTCCTTGCCTTTTTAAATAGTTGAGGCATGTAGTCCCTTACAGCTCAGGAGGTACAGTCTGTGGAGACAGCAGATGTCAGTCTGTCTGTCTGCATCTTTCTTTGGCTACTAGGTGAGCAGAGTTATTGAGCAACATTAAGTAGGTTTGAATCAGAAAAGTGTCTTCTAGGGACGTGGATATGTTCAATCCACACTGTCTGGCAAGTTCATTGCCGCTTTAAATCTTGCCGGAAGGTCTTCAAGCTGGCTTCTCCTACCCACCCAGGTGGTAAAACCCTCTGCTCCGCCCCATGACGCCAGATCTTCCTTACTGCTTGGAAACTCAGGTTCCCTCCTTAGCGCTCTGCGTTTTAGGCTGGATTCACACTCTTCGGATTTTCTGAAACAAATTTTAAAATTTACAAGACTATGGTCTTCGACCAGGAAGAAACCAGAAGGGGAAGGAAGGAAACATATTCAGTTCAGTGCTTTAGAGTAACTGGTAATTGCTATTTTTCTTTTAAACTTAGATTGTAGGCTTTTAGTGACACTATACTTTCTTTGTTGTCTTTACTTATAATTGTTTTTGGGCTGTTGAAAATTTAAAACATAGTGGTGGTGTAATTCTGTGCTGTCTTTAATTGCTGCAAATTTTATCTTGGCTTGTCTGACTGCTCTGTAGTTGGGTGAAGGGTGTTAATTGTCTGGCCTCTGACCTCAGCTACGTGATAACTGGAGGTGGGGCTTAGTCAGAGTTAAAGTAGCAAGCAGAGTTTTAATTTCTCAGAAGAAGCCAGAAGGGAAGGAAGGAAACATATTCAATTCAGTGCTTTAGAGTAACTGGTAATTGCTATTTTTCTTTTAAACTTAGATTGTAGGCTTTTAGTGACACTATACTTTCTTGTTGTCTTTACTTATAATTGTTTTGGGCTGTTGAAAATTTAAAACATAGTGATGGTGTAATTCTGTGCTGTCTTTAATTGCTGCAAATTTTTGCCCCCCTTCCCCAACTCTTAATTATATACCCTGTTAAATCTGATTGACAGGAGCTAAACACAGGGTATAGTAAGGGGTGTGAAGTAGGAGGGGCATAAGGGGGAAGAAGCCCACCCTCAGCACGACAAGTGTTTTGACTCATTTGTTTATTTATTGGTTTCTTTTTCTTTAAAAAAAAAAAATTATCTGAGGATCAGTGGCAGGATTTTTAGTACAGTAAATTAATAAAAAGGGAACTAGGAGAGCTTCAGTAGCAGACAAGTAGTGGAATTGCAGTATAATGTGGGGAGTGGTGCAATGCAGTGGCTGTGGGGCAGCCATATTCAGGCAGACCTTCTGGACACTGAGGTGCTGCCTGTCTGCATGCATCTCTCTGGACTGCGGGATGAGGTAGCCAGACTCAGAGCAGAAGTAAACTGGGTCAGGAGTACCATCACCCCTATCCAGAGACCACCCAGTCCAATGCCCTGCCTCAAAGGATGCCGAGAACGAGGAGCACTTGGATGACAGTGGGCTCAGGGAGGGTTAGAGCAGTTAGCAGAGGCACATCCCAGATCCTATTCCACTCAAGAACTCATATGCCACACTGGCAAATGAGGACAACCAAATAGAGGTACCCAGAGAAGTGGAAGGAAAGGATGTGGAGGTTAGCCAAGGAGGTGACCTCAGCGGGAAAGCAGTGGACCCCAGAGGAGGAGGAAGGAATCCTGGTGGGGACTCCATCATAAGAGGGATCCAGCTAGGAACACAGGAGGGGAGGACAGGGAGGTGAGGTGCCACCAGGTGCCACGGCGTGAGGGATGGAAGGAAGATCCTGGGGATCACTGGGAAGGCAAGACGGGAGGGTGAACTGGATGTCATTATCCACCTAGGTACTAATGACCTGGCAAATGGGGAGCCAAAGGAAGTTCAGGAAGAGTTTAGGAAACTGGGGAGGGGTCTCAAGCAAGTAGCTACTTCTGTCACTTTCTCAGAAGTACTACCTGTGAGAGGCAAGGGAGAGCATAGGAGTGCATGCACCAGGAACTTTAACTCATGGTTGAGGAACTGGTGCTGTGAGGAAGGGTTTGGATTCATTGGTGACTGGGGACCCACCTGGAGGGATGGAGGTTTGTTCAAGCCTGACGGCCTGCATCCATCCTGGAGGGGAATCCAAGCACTCAATGATAAGTTTAAATGCTACATTGACAAGCATTTAAACTAGCAAAGGGGGGTGACAGGCCAGCAAGGAGGGTACCTACTTGCTCACCCCCACAGCTAGCAGTGGAACCAATGAACCAGAGGGTGGCTATCTCTGCAAAGCAGTGTGCAAAAGATGGAGATTAGTGCCAAGAGGTGGATAAGCAGAAAAGGGGCAAAATTCAGCAGAAGGGCAGACAGCAAGGAGAACCAGGATAAATGACAACCAAGGAAGGGGCTGGAGTAGAACAGTGATACAGTCTAGGAGGTCAAATCATGGAAAGCCATGTGTGCAAATGCCAGGAGCCTTAGCAACAAGATGGAAGATCTGGAGGCTGTCATGGTACAGTCAGACCTGGACATTGTGCCATCACTGAAACCTGGTGTAATGATAACCACGACTGGGAGATGACCATACCTGGCTACAACATATTCAGAAGAGACAGAGCAGGCAGGAAGGGAGGAGGAGTGGCACTGTATGTGAAAAATGACATAAGGGCCACAGAGATCCAGGAGGAACAAAATGGGGAGAGATACTGTGGGTTAGCTGGAAAGGAAAATGGGGACAGCCATCTCACACAGGTGTGGTCTATAGACCACCAGCCCAGGAGGAAGAAACAGATAGGGAGCTGATGCTAGCCATCCAAAGGATGGCAGACAAGGGTGAGGTAGTACTGGTTGGAGACTTCAATATTCCCAACGTGGACTGGAGCATCCTAGCAGCAGCAGCATCAACTAGGAGCAGATTTATCCTGGACTCCCTTTAGGGTGCCTTCCTCAAGCAACTGGTCATGGAACCAACTTGGCAGAAGGCAATACTGGACCTGTGCTCACAAACAGGGACAGTGTGATGGGGTAACAGTGGGGAGCACCTGGGAAACAGTGACCACCAGTCATTGTGGTTTGAAATCACAGAAAGAGCAGAACCAAACCACACAAAACACGTATCCTGGATTTTGGGGGAAGACTTTGGGAAAATGGGAGATACTTGAAAGAGGCATTAAGGGAATGGGACAGGAATCCGGGTTGAGGAACAGTGGGCAGTATTTAAAATGGGGATTACAAGAACAACAGAATTATGCATTAAGCAGGTTAGCAAGAGGAAAAGGAAGAGGAGACCATTATGGTTTTCCAAAGAGGTAGCAAAGAAAATGAAAGCCAAAAAGATTGCATTCAGGCAATACAAAAAGACACAGGCAGAAGGGGATAGGGAGAAGTACCAGGAGAAGCAAAGGGAGGCAGGGAGGTCAGTAAGGGAAGCCAAAGCTCAGACAGAAGAACACATTGCAAAATCAGTGTGTAGAGGGGACAAAACCTTTTACAGGTACATAAGTGAAAAAAGAAAGGCAAAGGGAGGGATAGTGAGACTGAAGGGGAGGATGGGGCCGCATGGAGGATGACAACAGTAAAGCTGACATATTGAACAGGTATTTCTGCTCAGTCTTTACTGAGGAAGAGGAGGTAATGGGTCTGAAGGAGTACAAGGATGAGAATGGTGCAGAAATGGACACAAGTCCCTTTACGAAAGGGTCCTGAAGGAACTGGAAGTAATAAGAGTTGATAAAGCAATGGGGCCAGATGGGTGCACCCAGGGTCCTTAAAGAACTAAGAGAGGTGGTGGCTGAAACCTCTGGCTATCCTATTTAGCCGATCACTGGAAACAGGGAGGTACCCAAAGACTGGAGGACAGCAGATGTAGTCCCTTATACAAAAGTGGGAACAAAGAGGAAGGGGAACTACAGACCAGTCAGCCTCACCTCGGTAGTGGGAAGATCATAGAAGCACTACTGAAGGAGAGGATTGGTGGAACATCTGGTTGTCAATGGACTACAGGACCCAAGGCAGCATGGTTTCACCAGGGGAGGTCATGTCAGACCAACCTCATTGAATTTTTGACTGGGTGACTAGGGAGGTGGATCAGGGGAGGGCAGTGGACATGGCCTATCTGGACTTCAGCAAGGCCTTTGACACTGTGCCACATGAAGACTATTACACAAACTGAGGAATATGGGTGTGGGCAGGACAGTAGTGTGGTGGGTAGGTAACTGGCTGGGTGGCAGGACACAGAGGGTGGTGGTAAATGGCTGTCACTCCACAGAGGGAAGAGTGACCAGTGGGGTACCACAGGGATCAGTGCTGGGACCGGTCCTATTCAACATCTTCATCAGTGACATTGCGCAGGACCTAGAAGGCAGAATTTCACTGTTCGCTGATGACACAAAGCTCTGTAACAGAGTAGACACACCAGAGGGTGTAGACAGAATGAAAAGGGACCCGCAGAAACTTGAAGAATGGTCAGGGGTTTGGCAGTTGAAATTCAATGCAAAGAAGTGCAAGATAATGCATATGGGGCACAAAAACCCTGGCACAATATATCAGTTGGGAGGTGAGGATATAGCGTGCACCAAGCAGGAAAGGGATCTTGGGGTTGTCATCTCTGATGACCTCAAGGTAGGGAAACAGTGTGACAAGGCAGCAGGTAAAGCAAATAGGATGCTGGGATGTATAGGCAGGGGCATCACCAGCAGGAAAAGGGAGGTCATAATTCCGCTACACAAGACACTAGTGAGGCCCCACCTGGAGTACAGTGTACAGTTCTGGAGACCATACCACTAAGGGGCATATGACAGGGTAGAGAAGGTTCACAGGAGGGCAACAAAGATGGTGCATGGATTGCATCACAATTCTTATGAAGACAGGTTGAAGGAACTGAACATGTACTCCTGGAGGAGAGGAGGAGAGAGGGATATGATAGAGACATACAAGTATCTTACAGGGAGGAACAGGGTGCAGGAAAACACTATTTTTAAGCGAAAAGATGTTCCAGGACTAGAGGGCATGGGATGAAGTTGGAGGAGGACGATTCAGAGGAAACATGAGAAAGAATTTCTTCACAGAATGGGTGGTGGACAAGTGGAACACCCTGCCAGAGGAAGTGGTGGGGGCTGAAACAATCACGGGATTTAAGAATGCATGGGATAGACATAAAGGAATTCTGGAGGTCAGGGGCAAGGGGCAACAGACTTCTAGGAAAACAAACTGAATTTACAAGCTCAAATGGGCAGACTGGGTGGGCCATAGGCCCTTATCTGCCAACACTGTCTATGTATCTATGACTTCCCTCGTGACTGTGATGGACAAATCAACTCCCGGCTTCCGTCGGTGCTCTTGTGTGCCGAAGATATCCTGGACCGATCCGCACTCCATTTGCATCTATTGCCTAGGGCATGGCCATGATTTGCAGGCCTGCAAATCGTGCAAGTCCTTCTCGACTTTGGTCCTGGAGGACCGCGCTGCCAGACTACTTCTCGGGCACCTCAAAAAACGGTACCCGCCGGTCAAGTCTAAGGAGGCCCATTTGGCAGTGTCCAGCAGCTGGCTCCATGGAGCAGTTGGAGCAGATGATCGCCCTCGAGGAGGAGGCGGCCCAGGCCGTATCTTCTTCTTTCTCGGCTGCGGCATTTATCCTGCTCTCCTTGGGCTTCTCCTACTCTGCTTCTTTTAAGGAGCTTTGTCAGTCCCTCTCCACTAAGGGAGAAGGGCCTTCGAGACATTGCAGTCGGTCCAAGAAGAAGGACTCTAAAGGTAAGTCCCACCGTCGACGTTCATGGGAGCGGGAGAGATCCCCTTCACCGGACCATCAACTCTCGACTTCGGTCGAGGATGCGGCTGCGGCTGCTGGCTTCATGGTGTCCCCATTAGGTCAGCCGGGCGAGACATCAGTCGATGCGGTCAAGAGTTTTCTCGACCCATCGGACAGTTTGTCGACAGGAGAAGCCGACAACCCTTCTTCACCGGTTCCCCCGGTGGTTACCGAGGACTTGGCTGTGCCTCCTGTGCCGAAGTCCCCAGTCAAGGTCCCTGAACCGAAGGAGGGGCGGGTTTCTCCCATCCCCTCTCAGACGCACCCTCGGTATCCCCGAAGGTCTTGGTCTCGGTCCTCTTCCAGGTCCAGCCGATCCCGCTGACGTCGGTGGTCTCGGCACCATGGAAAGTGGCGTCGCCGTTCATGCTCGTCGTCCTCTTCGGAGGATAGGCTCCGGCCCAAGTTGCATCGGTGCTACAAGGATTTGATGTGGCAGCAACTTTTATTGACCGGTAACAAGCCGACTTCATCACCTTCTCTGACCATTAAGTGGCTGTCACCGTAGCGGCCAAAACAACCCCTCGTGGTGATCGAGGAGCCGACCCCGGCGTCAGTTGTTCGGCCAAAACTGGCTGCTTCATCTATTGTGGTGAAACCCCCACCTCCACAACCGAAGACTGGGGCCCCCGACCAAGGATTCTCGGTCGGGTCAGGGCTTGCCCCATAGGTTGTCGGTCACCCTCACTCCTGATCGACCTCAGCAGGTGGTGGGTGGCTCTGGTGCTCGGCAGCTGTTCACAGACTCCTCGGAGTCTGACGACGACGCCTCCCTGTTCTCCAGGCCGCTTGACCTGGAGTCTGCAGGGGGCCAGTCTGGATGAGAGCCCATCCTCGGTTTTGGGTCTGCTTCGACTCATCTCAGAATCCACTGGGATGCAGCTCGAACCCGTTTCAAAACGGGCCAAGTATTCCCTTACGGAGATACTGGACCGAGGGGATTCCCCTAAGGAGGCCTTTCCGGTGGCCGAAGCAATTTTGTTGGCCCGGCCCTGGAGTTGTGGCAGCGGCCAGCATCTTGTCCCGTGCCTTCAGCTAGGATGGCTCGAAAGTACGCGGTCCCCACCGGTTCACTCTCCAGTTTCTTGGAGCATCCCTCTGTGGAGGGGTTAGTAACCGATAGCTTTTTCTGGCGTTCCAGGAACGCTCGGGACGTGGACATACCACCCGATAAGGAATCCAAAAAGTTGGGTTACTCGGGGTGGAAGGTTTACGCTGCTTCCTCCCTAGGCTTTCATCAGGCCAGCTCGGCACTTCTGATGGCACATTTCTCACACACCCTTATGGGCTCCCTGGATGAGGTGATTCCTCATCTCCTGGCTGACCTTCAGATGATGGTCAAGCAGGTGCGGGATCAGTGAAGGGCGGTGGCAAAACAACAGCTCCAGAGTTCATTGGAGATTGGTGATTCTTGTGCCCGATCAGTAGCGCCCGCAGTGGCCATGCACCGCAGAGCTTAGCTGCTGATCTCCACCTTCATGGCGGACACCCAGCACACGTTGGCAGACGTTCCCTTCCTGGGCACCGACTTGTTCGGGCCAGGGGTGGAAGGCCATCTCCAGAGGATCGAAAAGTCCAGTGCCACCTTGGACTTGGTCACGTCTGCCCAGAAGGACAAAGGCTGCCAGTAGCAGCATAAGCCCTTTCGCCCTTCTGCCCCTCCAGCCCAGCAGCACCAGGGCCAGCAGGCACACACTTGGTGCCCTAAGGCCAAATCTGCCACTTCCTCCAGTAGGAAGCCTGGAGGCAAGGGTCCAGGGGGTCCCTCAGCGGGCCCTTCCTCCAAGCCTGCCCAGTGACGTGTTGAGGGGTGTCGCCGCCAACCTCGTCACTCCTCCCCAGGTTCCCCCCGTGGAGGGGACAGCTCCGCCACTTCTTTTCCGCCTGGTCCGTTATCACCAGGGACCGCTGGGTGCTAGAAGTGGTAGGCAGGGGTCTGCCTCTGGAATTCGAGCGGTTCCCCTCCCTGTCGAGCCGTCGCGCCACGGGGGGCAACGGGTTCCGCAGCGCCTCTGTCAGCTCGTCGAGCCGACATTGCCTTGCTCTTCCAGAAGGAGGTAATCGAAGAGGTGGCGGACCCTCCTCCAGACCCAGGGTTTGTGTCCAGGTACTTCCTGCTCCCAAAACGGAGAGGGGGCTGGCACCCCATTCTCGATCTGCATGACCTGAGCAAGTTCCTAAGGACGCACACCTTCAGGATGGTCACTCTGGCTCGGATTATTCTGTCCTTGGAACTTGGTCTGTGGTTCTGTTCTCTGGACCTTCAGGATGCGTTCTTTCACATCCCAATCCATCCGTTTCACCAGCGATTCCTCCACTTCAGAGCAGAGAGGGATCCCTTTACGAGTCCCCAGCCATGCCCTTCTGCCTCTCTCCAGCTCCCAGGGTCTTCACCAAATGCATGGCAGTGGTGACGGCATTCCTGCGGTGCCGAGGGGTTCGGGTGTACCCTTACCTAGACGATTCACTGATTGCAGCCCCCTCCAGGTTGGAGGTGGAGCAGTCCAGGTATCTGGCCCTCCAGATCTGCTCTCAGATTGGCTTCCTCATCATCGAGGCCAAATCGGAACTTGTGCCTTCACAGGTGATTCAGTTCATCGGGGCAGAGCTCGATTCTCTTAAAGCCAGAGCCCGGCTCCCGGCGGACAGGGCCGAGGTCCTTTCCTCCTTTGCCCAATCATTTCTGGTTGGGCAATTGCACCCTGCCTGGGACTTCCTGCGCCTTCTGGGCCTCATGGCGGCCTGCACCAGTGTGGTCCATTGGGCCCACTGGCATATGCGTCCCCTGCAATGGGGACTGGCCAGCCACTGGTCTCAGCGCTCTGGTCCTCTGGACCAGCCGGTGACGGTGACCCAGGAGATATGGGATGGCCTGCAGTGGTGGCTCATCCCAGCTCATCTACAGGAGGGTATCCCGATTGTCTGCCCCGAGCCAACGGTCACGTTAATGACCGACGCCTCTCTGATGGGTTGGGGTGCCCATCTGGGGGAGTTGTCTCAATGCCATATCAGTCTGCTGGAGCTTCAAGTGGTCCGACTAGCCTTCACCGCCTTCGCCCCTTTTGTACGGGGTCAAGTGGTCCAGGTCCAGACGGACAACACCACGACCATGTACTACCTCAACCGTCAGGGCGGGACGCACTCCTTGCCTCTGTGCAAGGAGGCTCTCCACATCTGGTCTCTCGTGATCAGCCTGGATGCAGATCTCCTAGCCATCCATGTGGCAGGAGCCTCCAACAGTCTGGCCGATGCCCTCAGCCGGATAGGCGCTGCATCTCATGGGTGGTCTCTCCTGCCGGAGGTAGTACAAGATCTGTTCTCCCACTGGGGCACCCCCCAGGTGGACCTGTTTGCCTCCAGGGAGAATGCGAAGCTGAGGCTGTTTCATGCCCGCCCCCCTCAGCAGGGCTCACTGCAGGAGGATGCCTTCTCGAGGTCGTGGACCCCGGGCCTCTTCTACGCCTTCCCTCCATTTCCCTTGATCCACAAGGTGCTTCTCAAGGCGAAGAGGGACAAGGCGCAGGTGATTCTGGTAGCCCCAGACTGGCCCCGCCAGTTCTGGTATCCAGATCTCTTCAGCTTCAGCTCCAGGCTCCTGAGGCGGCTTCCAGCCCACCCGGACCTAATCTCAGTCAACAAGGGGAAGGTACTCTATCCGGACCTTCAATCCCTGTACCTGACGGCCTGGTTCCTGAGCGGCTAGAGTTCCAGGCCTTGGGTCTTTCTGACGAGGTCCTCGACATCGTTAAGGAGTCCCGTAAGGAGTCTACCAGAAAATGCTATGCCTTCAAATGGAAGAGATTCTCCATTTGGTGTCAGGACAAGGGGTTGGACCCTTCTTCCTGTTCCTTGGCTAGCATTCTGGACTACCTGTGGTCCCTGTCTCAGCTAGGGCTTCGGTCGACGACCCTTGAGGTGCATCTTGCAGCCATCTCTGCTTACCAGGCACAGGCCGGCAAGCAGTCGGTGGCACAGGAAAAGGTGGTCGGGCACTTTTTCAAAGGCCTTGAACACATATCCCCTCCGGTGCGAGAACCTCAACCTCCATGGGATCTACTGCTGGTATTGGCTAAGCTCATGGGCAAGCCATTTGAACCGATGCACAGGTTTGACATCTCTCAACTGTCGTGGAAGACCGCCTTCTTGGTGGCTATCACGTCAGCCAGAAGGATGGGAGAGCTCCAGGTGCTTTCCATAGATTCTCCTTATCTGGTCTTCCACAGGGACAAAGTTGTCCTGCGCCCCCACCCGAAATTCCTTCCGAAGGTGGTGTCGGAGTTTCACCTTAACCAGGTGTTGACTCTGCCAGTGTTCTACCCCAATCACACCTCGGAGGCCGAATATAGGCCCCATACTCTGGACCCTAGAAGAGCGCTCGCTTATTATAAGGAGCAAATGGCTGAAGTTCGGGGAGAGGTTCGCCAGCTGTTTGTCACCTACACTGAAGCCGCACCAGGCAGACCTGCAGCCAAGCAGATGATAAGCAGGTGGGTCACCTCCTTCATAGATCTCTGCTATAGATTGGCGGGCATGGAGCCTCCCAAAAGGATAAGAACTCATTCTCCCTGCCATACCACTGCTTCGGTGGCTGTCTCTAGGGACGTCCCTATCCAGGAAATCTGCAGGGCTGTTACCTGGAAGTCGGCACACACCTTCATTTCCCATTGCCACATTGACCTTGAGTCACACCGGGATGCTGGTTTTGGAACCTCGGTTCTCCAGTCCTTATTGCCTAAGTAGGGGTGCGCGTCTTGCCTCCCTCCTCCCGGAGAACTGCTAGGAGTCTGCCAGACAGTGTGGATTGAACAACATATCCACATCTCTAGAAATACAGGTTACTCACCTGTAACAGGAGTTCTAGGAGTGGTATATTTTGTTCATCCACATGACCCACCCAACCTCTCTGGCTTCGACGCGCAGCCTGGCTTCCAGCGGACTAGATCTGGCGTCATGGGGCGGAGCCGAGAGTTTTACCACCCGGGTGGGTGGGAGGAGCCAGCTTGAAGACCTTCTGGCAAGATTTAAAGCGGCAAGGAACCTGCCAGACAGTGTGGATGAACAACATATATCACTCCTAGAACTCCTGTTACAGGTGAGTAACCTGTATTTCCCAACCATGGCATGGATCTTCCTTTTTAAGGAAAAGATCTCGCGGGTGGGAAACTCCTCCACCGAAAGACAAGGCCGTTTGTATTTCTGCAAAGACACAGCCCTGCCTATAGAAGGCTCTGGCCCTAACAGTCTTTCATGTTAAGTGGGTAGACACTGCGTGCAGGAGGGGTTTCACCCCTTTCAACTTTTTCAACTTTTTTTATTGGATAACAAATTGAGATAGGATTATCTCTTTTCCAGTTGTATCCAACATTTAACATACAATGACAAATTTAATATACAAAGTCAAGTTTACAGACCTATGTACAGACTTTGCAAATATTGTATCAGCACACAACAGTTGTACGTCTTATGCTTTTATTGGCCAAAGTCTTCAGCATATGGGTCACTACCCTGGCCAGTTTTGTTCCGCCTCTCTGAAGGGACAAGCCTTTTTTGTGATTCGTGGCCATGGTTACACTTTCCAGGTGTTTTTTCACTGGAGAATTTCATGTCGGACCACTCAGTCGACTTCATTGTTTTTGACCATGAGGGCCATGGGGTTTGCCACTGGATCTGGTCAAGCTTCATAAGCTAACCTGTTTAACATCCCCTTGAGGGATGCATATGCTATGATTCCATTGGATACTATTAAAAAAAAAAAAAAGCGGTGAAAAGAGCCTTCTCCAGTGTCAGACAATGGTGCAAGACTACCATAATCCAATTGGGTCAAAGTAACAGCCAGCACAGACAGTTCCAAGGGAGGTTCCGTTCCTTAGGGAATTTGCTCCTGAGAATGGAGGAGCCTATTCAGGTAACAAGGTTAGGGTATCAGACAAGCATTGGCCAGGCACCATGCAGAGGACCAGCACCACAAGGATGCTGCCTCACAAGAGAGCATGCAGCCCATCCCTGGCTCCATTTTTTGGTGGTAGATTAGAGGAGTTTTCCTCAAGATGGGCCAGAACAATGTCAGACACGTTATTAGGGGTCACTTCTTCGACGCAGTTTTCAGTGGTGGTTAAAAGGCCAGATGTCGACAGAGCTCCTGGCTCTCCATTTTACTTTCGGGCAATAGTACAGGTCCCGCTAATCAGTGAGTTCAGGGGTCCTGTTGGTTTTATTATATGGTTCCCCAGAAAGTTAGGGAGTTGTCAGGCCCATTCTAAATTCAAGCGCCTGAACAAGTTTGTGCTCCACAGACCTTTTAAGGATGGAGCCCCAGAGATCAGTCACTGTGCTGCTCAGTCAAAGGGCTTTCTTAAGCCCCAGTATATCTGACGGATGCCTACCGCTGCATCCCCTCCATCAGTCCTACTCAGAGTAGCTCAGGTTTTTGATACTGGACCAAACCTCCAGCATAGGGCGCATCTCTTCACTCGAGCATCAGCCCCTCTGAGTTCCTTGAAGGTGTTGGTAGTCCTGGTGGCTTAATGTCTATCCTGAGTGAATAACTTGCTTATTCATGCACCAACGTTGTCTGTAGCAAGAGGTCGGTACTCAGCTCTCTAGATATGCCAGAGTCGCATGGTAAGAGTGAACTGGGAGAAAAGCTGTCCTGAGCCGTCTCAGACCTTGGAACGTCTGGTGGCGATTTTCGGCACAAAGTCAGGAAAGGTGTTACCGCCTTTTTTCCCAGAAGGTGACCTTTGTCAGAAGTCTGCTTGCTCACTGCAGTTTGGGTCTCATGATAGGCAGCGATAGTTTAATCCCGTGGATTCACTTCCAGATGCGGCCTTTTCAATGTGTTAACTGTAGGCCTGGGATCCCTCATCAGGGGATTATCGGCCAGTTTTCTTTCTCCTCAGCTTCATCACTCCCTGAGTTGGTGAGTGGATGTGCAAGAACTGAGTAAGTTACACTAGAACTTTCAGAGTTAATTCTCACAACAAGTGTTAGCCTAGATGGATAGAAGGCAGGTCGGAGCCACTTTCACTCTCAGGGAACTTGGGCAGTCTACAAACAGTATCTCCACCTCAGTGGTCAGGAGATGGAGAAGGTCTGCCTAGCTTCCCTTAATTTTCATCCGTGATGCTAAACATAGCGTACATTTGTACATAACCATTAAGGCACGGGAGGTGTTTTGAGAGGTCACCGACCTGTCGACACTTCACCTGGCAGTGGAGTTGAACCTTCAGGCAGTCTGGTTAAGTCGCAAAATGTTCATCCCATGGAGTGGAGGTTGAACCAGAGGTTTTGGAGCTCCTGTGCCATGGTTAGGTCGACCTCTGATTAGTCTGTTCACATCCAACCACAATGCTCCGATCAGAGAAGGTTCTTCAGTCTTTTGTGGTGTCCATAGCCAGGGCAGTGGTCACTCTGCCTCAAGATTGGACCTTCAGCAGAGCATATTTTTCCTCTACTAACTCTTTTCCAAAGTCTTTATAAAAAAAAAAAAAAAAAATGAATAAATAAAAAAATAAATGATGCTGTGTAGGGGGCTACATCTTGTTAGCTGCAGAGTGGCCCAGAAAACTGTAGTTCTTGGACTTGGCGAATCTTGTGTATAGACCTGCTATCAGGGTCTCTCTCTCCACACAAATAAATCCAGGAATGATACAGTTCACGCCCATATATTTATACAGTAGGAGTGAGCAAATAACTCATTGCATAAAATCATGTATTCTCACTGCAGTGGAATAAATCCATTTATTCCACTGTGGTGACGACATCAAACCAAAAAACCCGCAAAAAAAAAGTCCTATTTTATAAATCAGATACATTGTGGCTGGTGGTGGAATACACTATTTATGTGAATGAGTGGAGTGTGACCTCTGCTGCCACTACTCGTGGCTCCGCTATGCCCCTCCACTCATGAGGATATCCGAGGTCACTCTCCACTCATTCACATAAATAGTGTATTCCACCACCAGCCACAACATATCCCATATATATATGTAGTTAGGGTTCATATTAAAGTGACAAAAAGTATGAAAATGCGGTGTTAGGGTCTCCAGCCCTACCGTCCGAACTCCGCCTTCCACACACCAACAGGCGTTGGGTGTGCCTCGGGGTCATCAGCCCTAATGCGCACCCCATTCCATATGTAAGGAAGCTGAGATGGTACAGTATAGCAGAATGGGGTGAGCTTTAGGGCTGACGACCCCAAGGCACCCCCCTCCCATGCCTGTTGGTGTGTGATTTGGGGGGGTGGTAGGGTTGGAAAACCTAACACCGCATTTTCATGCTTTTGTCGCTTTACTATGAACCCTAACTGATGCATTAATGAAGTTTTTTTGCCAAGAATTTCCTTACTCTTTGAGAAAGTACCCTGCGCTTCCAACCATCAATGATTCTTCACAGATTGTATTTGTTTCCTTATTTCCATGAGGGAGCACAGGGCAGAGGTCCCTGCGCTCCCACCACTCCATAATACTATGCATTTTTGCGTGTGTGAGCACAGTGCCCTCCGGGTCCTGCACTCCCATCACTTCTTGATGGTGTCTGTATTTGCGCGTGTGGGCTCCATTCATGCTTATATATGTAGGTCTGTAGCTTTCATTTGTACAGTAAGAGTGACGGAATTGTCAGCATAGCCATGTTATTACTCCACCTGATGTACCCTGCACATAAAATTTTCGAATCTCTGCCGAAACATAATTCTGCGCAGCTGCAACACTATTCCATGCCACAGGTGCAAAAACACATTTTGGCCAGGATTTGAAAAATGATCGCTGCGACATACAGTTGGTGGAGTTACAGCAAGTCTGTGTTGAAAATTTGGGGTAAAAATATTTTCAATTTCCAAAGTTAAGAGCGTTCATAGCAAAATTGCAACAAATTGTCATATATCTGCCATTTTTAATAATTTTGACCCTAAATTTCCAAAATAAAGCCTTCTTATGACCCCACCTCATGAACGATAGGACTGTCATTGCACAAATCCCGCCCGAAAGGTGATTTCGCCATCCGCCGTGAAATCACCTTTCCGGTAAGATTTGCATAACGACAGTCACATTATTCATGAGGTGGGGCCCCAAAAGGTCATGTTGAAAATTTGTGGTCAAAATCTCAACAAATGGCAAAGTTATGCATAAAAGTTGAAACCCCCATTGAAATACAATGAAGCGCATTTACCTTAGTTTCTTATATTCCAGTTGCTGGTTCCAGCAGCAAGACATGTCTTCGATTAGGAGAGTGGATCTCGAACCTAGGATCTTTGAGGGTGTGTGGTGTCGGGGTGGGGTGGGGTGGAGGTGGGTGCACAGTGGGAGGTCAGGTGAGGGAGGGCGGGTGTGATTGGCGATGGACTTTTGGTTCCATGTCAGTTCAGTGCATCTAAAATCAGCGCTGTCAATTACAGCGCACACATTTAGCCACATGTAAAAATCTCGAATATCAAGTACAGCTTTTCAACAAATCGGCGCACCTCACAACTTGTCAGTTCCCATTTGTGCCTACCTATGTAGTGTTCATGCATCTGATGCCTTGCAAAGCTCACATAATTGTAAAGGCACACTAAAAATGCATTGGGTTCTTTTATTACACTGCAAGCTTGTTGACAGAAAAAAAGTAGTGGTGTCAGTAGCTTCTGGTGTGCTGGCAGCAGAAAATTGAAATTAAGCATGTGAAAATCAAGTTCTGTTATGTGTTTTATTATTTTGGTGTATGTAGTTTTTACAAGAGGAACTTAGGAGGCTGCTAAAATAATTAAGTAATCTAGAGAGTTGGGTCGAGTAGTGGCTAACTTTGTGCAGGGCACACTAGAAATACAACACACACATAACCACTGCACATAGAAAAGTGTTTGCTCATAAAGAAACATTTGCAGGGGATACTACATAAATACATTAATTTAAAGAGCTTGTACACAAAGAGGGAGAATAACGGCCAGTTTTAAACATTGCAAGGATGTGAACGCGCATAATGGGAAAAAGGAGAGCAATGGGATAATAATGTAGTTACAAAAACATAGTTTTACATAGTAGCCATGCTGCATATTGTTGCATAGATGAACGCATTGTGTGAAGAGGCAGGTTTTCCAGGCAGATACTTATGCATACTGTATTTATGGGAAAAAGTAGAGCAACAGGATAATGCGGGGACTAAAGCCCCTTGGAGGTTTTAAAACCTAAAACAATACTTGAATTAGGTAAACACCAACAGGTGTTTACCTAACTGGGGGCTGAAGAATTGGATTCTGGTGTTAGTTTGGCCCAAAAATGGCCCAAAATAGGTTAATGTTGTGCACTGACATATTTGTGCCACAAATTGCGGCAGCTGTTTCACAAGACACCTAACAGTGGGATCTTATCTGTGTCAGTCTTCACCATTCATCACCTTTGGGTAATGTGGTCTGAGGTCACAACCCCGCAGGAGCTTTTTTTTTGGATGGGTGGAGTCGACGCACTATCGGCGCCGAGCTTGAGGCCGACACACTGCGTGGTGCTCACGGGTTGGCCGTTGGGTGTCGTCGACACCACCCTCCCGCCAGTTCTTCGTCTCCCACCGTAGCGGTCGCACCTCATGGGAAGCTTCTGCGTAAGAGGCCTAGTTCATCTAAAAAAGCCTTCAATGCCGATTTCCTTCAACACCAAAAAACCCTTGAAGCCGAAATCCTTCGACACCATCTTTGTATCCTGCCAGTTTCCGTTCTCACCACCACTCGACGGCGCTGGTAAGACTGTTCCTTTTCTTTATTTGTTAGCGACGTCGAGTCTTTTGTTTAGCTTGTTCTACCGTGGGTCATGTCTCGGTTGGGCGGGGGGCCAGAAACCGTTAAAGACGAGGCGGTCCCCTATGCGACGGTGCCCGTGCTGCCGAAAGTACTCCGTCACCGATCAACATGACCGTTGCCTCGCGTGTCTTGGCCTGCTTCACGACATGGATTTGTGCATCGCCTGCTTCTCCATGGACCATCGTGTCATTGAGCAACGTGCGTGGAAAGTTGGATGAGCTCCACCGACTTTCGGGGGACGAGCGCGCACTCGTCGGGCCAAGCCACAGTCTCTTGGTCTTTCCTCTGGGTCCTCTCCCGGTTCTGTGCGGACCGTGTAGGAGGGGGCTTCTGCTTGTAGTAGCCTCGCCTTTGCAGAAGCCACTTCCATGGTGCAGAAGCCCCTTCCGTGGTGCTGGAGGCCTAGTCCGTCTCCCCTGGGGGGCGGGCGGGAGGCACCGCATTGGCAATCGCCCCTTCGGGGGTGAAGGCTCCCCTGGTGTCATCTCCTCGGGCTAGGAAGCCTGAGTCAGCACCGTCCTAGATGCCGTCCGTCGGTGCCATGTTGGGCCTTGTGCCCTAATGCGCCAGTCATTCGCTCGGTGCCATCTCCGCTGTCGATGCCGTTCGCAGTGCTGATGGTGCTGACGGTGCCGTGGGAGGTTCTACGGTGCCGTCTTCGACTGTTTCTCACCTCGACCCCACGGCTGAGCACAGCGCCGTGTCTAGCTCAAGCGGCACCAGAGCTAGACATGGCGCCAGGGGATATCGCTCTCTGTGCCGTTTGCGGCACCGAGGGAACTGTCTGTGCCGTCATTGGTGCCGTCCCTGACCTCAGCGCCGTAAGCGGTGCCGTGGGTCAGGACGGCACCGTGGCAGGCTCCGGCTCTGATGCTGCTGCTGCCCTCAGTGCCATGTCTTCTTCGCGCACCATTCATGGTGCATTTGGGGGCTTCGGCACCGATTCTGATGCAATCACCCGGACTGGTACCCCCTTCGTTCGGGATGGCAGCAGGTGTCCGCATACTGTCTGGCATCGGACTTCGGTCTCCACCTCCACGGAGGCGGAGTCGGACTCTGAGTCAGACAAGCTGCTGACTCTTCAGAGTTGGACGTTAATGTGGACACCCTGGTAGTTTCCTTGACTGACCGGAACCAGACCCCCTCTGAGGAGCAGACAGTTACCCCTGGGTCTAGGGTCAGGGGTGCTGACCAGCAGGCAGTGGTGCAGGCCACTATTGCTCTGCAGCCTGGCCTTGGAGGGTTTTCTGCCCCCTCAGTGGTGGTATCCCCTCAGGTGGTGTGCCTGGATCGCCCAACTTTAGGGCCAATTGGAGCACCTACAGGAGGGGATGGTGCCACTCTCTGGCTAGTCCCTTCGGGGACTGACCAGAGTTGTCAGCTGCCTAGGCTGTCTTTTGCAAGGAGGAGGGCCCTTTTGGACTCCAAGGGGTAGTGGTTCGATTCGGCGACCCTTTTCTGGGACCCACTCGGGTTCAGGAAGGAGTTGTAGTGCGGACCTCCGCCCTTCCTTCTCGGTCTCCTCGAGAGGGCCCTGTTCTTTGGAGGTAGGGGACCGTCCTTTTGGTCTTCCACGGCCCCGGTCACCTTACTGGGGAATCTTCAGGGTGCAGCCTAGGCAGTTCCAGTATGGTTGATCAGCTGTCGGCTGTTGAGTTTTCCGGAGCTCCCTCTTCCCTTGGGGCGCCAGGTGCTGTCTTTTGCCCAGAGGAGGACAGTCGATCCTGTTGTTGGCTCTGCCCCCACTCCTCTGTCACCTTCTGCTCTCCCATGCATTCTTTGCCCTAGCGGACCTCTGTCCTGGGAGCAGTTCAGGGCTGTGGCCGCTCATTTCCCTTCATATGTCAGGGCCATGGACAGGCAGGTGTTCCAACCTCCCCCTGAGCAACCAGCCACTGAATATATGAGGTCCTCCACTTCCTCATCCTCCTCTTCGGGTGGAGAGGAGCCCTCTGTCCACATCTCCCCTGCTGCTGATCTCGTGGAGTATCACCGTTTCCTCATGAGGATGTTGGAGGACTTGCATATCACCTCGCCCACTCAGTACAATCTGGAGCATATAATGCGCGCTTTCCTAGGTGATTTTAGTGCGGACACCCTTGTGGTGCCCCCCTGGCCTGCTCCCGTCTGGGAGGTGTTGTTGCATTTCTGGCAAAGACCCTTTTGCAGAGTCCCGGCCCCTAGGGATCTGCGCCAGAGGTATTGTGCCCCCCACCCGGAGTCTCCAGGTAGTTTGCCTCATCTTCAGTCAGTACTGATGCAGCTGGACACTCCCGATGGGCTTCACGCCCTCCACCATGACCAGTCCTCAGAAACAGATTCCATGGATTTTGACTTCTGAGGAAGGAGGACTTTCTACTCGGCATGGTTGCTTCTTTCAGAATCTGCACATCAGGCCCATTACGCTACCTATGATAGGTTCCTGTGGTCCAGGCTAGGTCAACTCCTAGCCTCTGTGCCTGATTCGGAGGTAACCAGACAAGCCATTGCACTCTCTGCACGTGGCCTGGAACTAGCAAGGCAGCAAGTGAGGGCATCTTACGATGCCAGCGAGGTAGCTTCCAGGGTCGTAGGGACAGTGATTTGCACTAGGCAGACGGCATGGCTGCGTCTCTCCCGGTTGTTACCCTTGGTCCGGCAAAGGGTGATTTCTTCCGCATACCAGAGAACTCATCTTTTCTCCCGTAGGGTGAGTAGGCGTCTGTCAGGGCAACCTCCTGCCCCCTCCAGGGGGTACCTGTCTCACTCGCCCCAGTCTCGGGCCTCTCCAGACCCGTGAAGGTTCTCTCTCCCAGTGTGCCACCCACTGAGAGCTAAGGGACTTAGTCCGTTAGGGTCCAGGGCCCCCTTCAGCGGGGCTTGGTACTCACCCATAGGTGATGAATGGTGAAGATTGACACAGATAAGATGTGAAAATTACGTACCTACCGTAATTCCTGATCTTTCTGTGTATCTTCACCATTCATCACAATCCCACCCTCCATCCCCCTGGGGCCTCAGTCTCTGGGTCCCCCTCCCTGTGTGTGCCACCCTTCCCCCCATTCCTTTCCGCTGGTCAGGAGTGGGGTGACCTTGGGCACACAGGGGGATATTTTGCATTCCGTCAGTGGGGAGGGTGATCAGGGGAGAGGGCACTTCTTTCCTCATTGCCTCTGCTCCACTCGTGGGGGTTGGTGGTTGTCCTCTCTTCTTCTCTCTCTTTTTCCCTTTCCGCTATTCTCCCTCGTTCTTGTCCTTAGGGACTCAACCCTCAAATTAATTTAAGAAACTTGTTTCTTATCTCCAAATTTTGTTTCGGGAGGGGGGCGGCAACCCTGTATCCTGTCTTTTCTTCCAGAATGGCCGCTTCTGCTTATGTTGGAGTTTATTACCAGTGATTCTGTGCCTTGAATTCTGGCAGTGTAGTCTTCTGACTACTCCTCCGCAGTTCCTGTGCAATCTGGAGACAGGTCAAGGCTTCAGGGTATGTCTCCTCCCCAACTCCTTACTTCTAATTCTTCCCTCCCCTTCTACTTCCAGAGATTGGGGCCCCTCCCAATCTCTTTAGATTTCCAACTCTCTTTCTGTCCTCTCAGTCATTTATTTCTCCTTTTAGTTTGTATATCTTTTCCTTTATCTGTCCCTTGGACTCCCTTGCCCTCCCTCCCAACCTTATCTTACTCTACGGCGACTCAGAACTGGTGGGAGAGCGGGGTCGACGACACCTAATGGCCAACCTGCAATCGCCACGCAGTGCGTCGGTCTCGAGTGCGGCGCCGATGGTGCGTCGACTCCACCCATCCACAAAACAAAGCTCCCACGGGGTCATGACCTCCAGCCACATTACCCAAAGGTGATGAATGGTGAAGATGCACAGAAAGATCAGGAATTACGGTAGGTACGTAATTTTCATATTTTGCCACAATTTGCGGCACAAACTTTCCTTATTTTGCGAAACTGCTGCAATTTGCAGCACAAATAAATCCACGGACAAAATTAACATTTTTCTGGGCATTTTGGGGGCAAACTGACTCCAGAATCTGATTCCTTGGGCCCTGTTTAGGTAAACACAGCTTCTGGTGTTTACCATTTGTAAGTATGTTTTTGAAATATTTCAATTTGTTTGCCTTGACAACGGAAAATGAGATGGCAGAATCTCAACACTACATTCAACATTTGCAACACCAAATACCGCTTTCGCAGCAACAAAAAAGTAGTTTTACACAGCACATCTAATTTTTCCCATAGGAAATAATGGGAAACTTGAAACTTAAATTAACTTTTGAATGGATTAATATTTCTTCACCAAACCTTCAAAGGGCACATTTGTGACCCAATACCTGTATACCCTGCATATTTCAGAGCACAACTCCACACAGTTTCTAAGAAACGGCGTGACAAAGAATTCACACAAAAATGGTAATTTTCACATTTTTTTATGCTGTGCATCTCCGCACCCATACATCCAACTGGAACAAAACTTGCCACAGCGAGAGATCTTTGGTCCCTCACAACACATGCAAAATTTTGTTCAAATTGGTGGAATGGTAGCGAAGGTTTTAAAGTGTAAAAGTTTGGGTTTAACATAGAAGTGACCGTTGAACCCTAACTATAGTGGCGCATGTACACACACACACACACACACACGTGTATATAGTTTTTCCTGAGAAAACTCCTTGATGGCTGCCAGAAATCCTTTGTCTGCAGCCCTACAGTGCTTGCTACAGTAAAGTTGCGTGGTAGTGTGGTATACTGAGCGTTGCGCAATTGTGGTACCCATTGAATAACATGTATACCACTAATGCGCAATTTGTGCGGTATCACGTTACCGATCAACTTTACTGTAGCAAGCACTTTATGCTCCAGTAGGGACCACTTCTCTATTTTACCTTGGGTCAGCAGGGAAGCTTTTCTCCTTTGATGGCCTCTATTACGCAATTTTTTTGTTTTCTACAAGAAGGCAAAGAGGTTGACATTGAGTTTACTGAGAGGCCAGGTTCTGCTCTCGCAGCCCCAGGGTTTTAAGGTCTAGGAACTAATAGGCGCGTGTCTGTAGGACACGTCTGTTGTCCTGATCTCTGGTTCTCTGTGGGATCTGTATTGCGTTCTGAATGCTTTTTGCAGTGAGTTTTTTGAATCACTCCCATCCACATCATTGGATGTG
Source organism: Neoceratodus forsteri (assembly GCA_016271365.2). NCBI lineage: Eukaryota > Metazoa > Chordata > Ceratodontiformes > Ceratodontidae > Neoceratodus > Neoceratodus forsteri. Next base: position 351,123,613 of record JADMNL010000024.1, read on the forward strand.
TTGTTTTACAGGCTTCCTATTAAGGAGCCATACCTTATTGGGCATAAGAACAGGTGGTACTCAGAATGGTGTTCGCCCCTCAGGTGCTCATTGCCTTCCAGGAGTCTAGGACATAGATTTATGTCCACAACCTCCTCAGTCCAAGGGAAGGAATTGCAGAAGTTGGATTTCTCTTGAATCATTAGGATCTATCCTAAACGGACGCTGCATTCTCTGAGTCTGAGAGTCTTGTTTGTTCTTGAGGAACAGACAGTCAGGGTCAAGAGGCCTTCCTTTTTAGGCCACCATCGCTAAAAGAGTGTGGGCCTGCGTTGTTCAAGCCAGTGTTGTAGTAAGAGGAGGTTCTTGGTTCTCCTCAAGGCTCACCACTCTAGGGGTAAGGCAACATCCTGGGCATGCAGGTGAAGCATTAGTTTTAAGGTTATGCAAGGCAGTTATGTGGTCTCATGTCCACATGTGCACAAAACATCCATCTTGATGTCCAGAGTTTGGCTAACGCAGTTTGGTCGCAGAGTTCTACAGACAGTAGTTCACAAGTAAATCTCAGCATTTGCCTCTGGCATATGGGATAATCTTTTCCCCCCTCACTTTTTTTTCTGGGTACTGTTTCTTCGATCCCAGTTGTTATGATTACCCATTAACAATATGGAGCGCTACTGAAAGAAGAAATTAACTTCATGTTTACTGTAATTTCCTTTTCTGTTAGCTCCAACATTGTTAATGGGTCCCTCCCAGGAGCCTGTTCCTGCAGGAGAAACTTATCCTGTATGCTAGGAGGGGATGTCCTGTTGTAAAAATCCAATACTGTTTTTTCGGGCAGCCTTCTTTCTGCTGTACTGTACTTATATACATTATATATATATAATCAAAAAAGGATTATTTTTCAGTCAGTCTATGACTACAGATTGACAGCTTTACTGATAACTCTTGAGGCGTTTTCCTTGTTACAGGTGGCCTCACTGCATCCAGTTGTTCCTGGAAGTGCTACCTTAGTGGTGATCAGCCTCAGTTTTCCAGATGTGCAAAAGATTTGGAATCTGCCTTTTGTACAGGATGGTTCTTCCAGCAAGGAGGATCAAATTGTCCAAACCTTGAGTCCAGTGGAGAGCCTTCTCCTGCCTCGGACTTCTGCCTGGAAGGTAAGACAGTTTTTCTTTATATGTGGCAGTCTGTTTGCTAATGGTAGATTATAAGGTATAAAATGTGTAGCTATTATGGCACTGTAAGGTATGTAGTAACTGGGGAGTTACTGCTGCATGGAATCCGCATGTGCCCAGCATTCTAAAGCTTGGGCTATGCCATTCCCCTGGTAGGGGTGCACTATACCCAGTTGTTATGATTACCCATTGAACAATGTTGGAGCTAACAGAAAAGGAAATTACGGTAAGTACGAAGTTAATTTCTTCTACATGTGACATTATTTGTAAGAACTGGAAATGTTTCATATTGGTCAGGTTAAACTCTTGTTGTAATTGTCTGAATGATTTAAATAGTCCATTAAATAGGAACTGTAAGATGTATTGCAATCCCTTAACACCCCCAATCTTCTGAAAGTGTTATCTATCCTAGCTGTGGTAAAGTGTGTGCTTTTCTAAATTGTTACCCTCTGAAGATGTATATTTTTGATCCGCAACCTCCTTTTTACATTAAGCCATTGTTTGTAGGTATGATATATATCTGGAAACAACATGGAACATTCCCCCAGCTATAGAAAATTTGTCTCTCCAGCTTTCAATTTTTCTACGTACTACTGAAACAGTTTTACCACATTTTGAGGTTTTAACAAATTGTTTATCTGCTGCCTTCAAACCTCTAGCTTTTTGATTGCAAAGGTATCTGTTTTTTATATAGACGCACACATTTGTCATTGGACCTTTTTTTAATGTTTGTTTGTAAAGCATGCAGACATACTGATATCAGTCTGAACTGCCTCCCTCCTCGCTGTAGCTCCAGAATACTGAATCTCCTCCACCCACTCTTCGCTTTTCTCCTTCTTTTCCTTTTGAAATCCTTGCTCAATTCTAAACTCAAGGCTGGAAAATACAAGGTAGAGGGTTTTCTTGTGCAACTTCTAATTTGAAATTTTACCTTTACTTTTTGTTCCACATATCCTGCTGTTTAGTTTCTCAGATAATGGCAGAGATGTTGCACAATCCATATCATTTGCTGCCCATAATGCAGTACTTGCATCTTGTGGAATTAATATATTCTTATACATGGTAAAAAGCAAGTAAAACAGGATGTTCTAACGTGTTCCTGTACTCATTGATCACTTTAGGTAAGGAGCTGTGTTAAATTTTTTAATTTTTTTTTTTTTTAGACTTTATCACTTACCCTGTCGGACTCTCTCAGGAGCAGAATCTCGGTGGTAGCTTCTGCTGCCCACCCGAAGCCGCCGACTCTGGTGCTCACCGATCCTGGACCCCTCCTTCAACCCTCATACTGCCACTCGATCCTCCAGCTCTGACCCCCCCCTCCCCCGGGGTGGGACCGCCAACTCCTCCGGCACTACAATCTAATGGAGCGACCGGAGAGATGGAGGAAGACCGGGAGCACCAGGATGGATGGCTCGACATTGGGCATGGGGCCTCACCACTGATCCGCACTGTCACCTACTGTCACAGTAAGGGTTTTTCTTCCGTGGTTGTTTCCCCCTTAGCTGTGCCATGCTAGTGGTAACCCTGGTCTCCACCGGGGGTCTCTACTGCACCGGAGAGAGCTTGGATCCCTCCCCAGGGAGAGGATTGCAGTTCATTGGACACTCAACCCCCTTCCTCCCCTGCCGGTGCCCGAGCTCGTTCCCAAACTTGGGTCGCTGGAATGGCATGAGGTGTGGCGTCCAGCGCCTCAACCCTCAGTGCCACTGGCCCGGCCCAGGAGCTGTGTTAATATAACTGTATTTTGAACACTAAAAATGTACAGTTGTTGGTCATTACAACATAAACAGGGCTCAACACCAGAGGTTAAGTTAGTTTATTTTTAGTGGAAGTCTAAAACTTCCATGAGTCAAAATCTGTAAGTCATTCCAATTTTTTTGAACTTAAAATACTTCCAGGATCCCACCTGTGGAAATCAGCCTTCTAGAAACGACCAATTTATGGCTGTTAATGTAATATATTAGTGGTAAAATATAATTTCTTGCAGAAAAATCCATTATTTCTGACTCATTCCTGCAATTTTAGAAGTCATCTAATTTTTGGTTTTACTTCTGGAAGGCTGTGTCTTCCTCCCCTTTATTTTAGAAGTTTTTGCCTTATTTGTGGACGTCACATACTCCAAAAATGGAGTTAACTGAATCCCTGCTCAATGTGTATGCTCCAGAAACTGTTTGCTTGAAAAACATGTGAATAAACTGGTGTCGGTCTGAGCCACAGAAATAAAAAGTGCTAGAATGGCATTGTGAACATGCATGATGCTGCTCATGAGGCCAGTGATATACAGGCACGCAGCCATCCTAATATTGTATGCTTGTATAAACAGCGCTTGTCATGCTTTCGTTTCCCAGTGCTGGCTGTCCTACTCTGTGACATATGGAACAATTGCAGTAATCCAGCATCCAAATTAGAAACGGTGCGATGTTGATTAAAAATATACGTATACATTAAAGGTTTTTAAAATGATCTGTTACATGATCTTCTTTGTAAGGAATACTTACTTACATGAGATCTCCCCTGCCCCCATCCCAAGTGCTTCCCTGCTCCTGATTCGTGTATTCAAGATATATTGCTTGGGATGTAGCTTCAGTAGCGAGACTGCTTAGGATGCAGATTTGGCCCCCTAACTCCGCCCCTGAAATCCCCTTCTTTACACGCAGGTTAGGAGGTAAAGTACTCAATTCAAAAATCATCTTGCTTTTCAGTCGCTTTATCTGTTCCTTTTGTTTTCCCCAAATGGCCAGATGCAATTTGTGAGTGCAAATACACGCTCAAATACTCCAGTGTGGGAGGAAATGGATACTCATATTTCTGCATACAGCAGGCTTGTACTATGACACATTCTCCACCATCACAGCGATCGCAGCTTTCCATTCTAGTCCTCCAGTTCAGTGCGTTGAACTGTGGGAGGGCTCTGAGGGGATGGGGGCTTGTCTCTTCTTCACCTAACACGGCATCAGAGTACTGAATTTCCTACCTAACTCTGCCTTTCAGTCCTTGCCCAGTCGCAAGGCACACAAGTCACAGTCTTAGGAAACAGCAATGTGACTTTTTTAATTTCCCAATCATGGCAATTTCACTGTTATCACTCATGTTATTCATTTGTTAATTTTAAATGCCGAGCTGTCTGTTCCCAACAACCACACAGCAAATACAAGCAGGCGAACATTTGTGTTGGCGTTGGAAATGCTTGTTTTACTTTCTCTTTGTCATACTGTACTTCAACTGCTTGCTAACCTAGGTCACAATGTACCTACCCTCCCTAGGAAAGGAATTTTTGCTTCAGAAATGTCCAAGAATCAATTTTCACCATAGATTCCCACTTACGGGCCAGGCTGGAGGCGCCAAGACCCTGCGGGAGTAGATTTTGCCAGGGAGCTGGCCACATCTGCTGGTCATGGTGCCTGCGCACCAGCCAGTAAATATTGCCAGCTCCCTCACTAACCTCAGTTCTGTTCTTCCAGATGTTAGGTACACACTGTGGAAGCACAGCATCTCAGTTCGGCTCGTTGCTGCTTATTTTTCTTCTGGGTCACCATAATTTCTTTTTGTTTGTAGTGTTGCCTGTCTGTTATTTTACAGTGTTGCTGAAGTCCGATTAAAAAAAAAAAAGTGGCTATGTCGCCGAGGAAAGTTCAACGGCCGCCCATTATATGTCACTACCTCTGTGGGGGACTGATGGCTGTTTTGGACCAGCATCAAGCTTATTCAGTGTATGTTGGACTGGAGCACAATACGGATGACCCCGGTGGTGAGGACGCAGCTATACATTCATCCTGCACCAGTGGACGCCTTGATATCCCCGGTGTCGCCCATGCTATACTTACCATGCACAGTGATGACATAGCGGGTGGCACCAAGGACGTTGCTGGGCCCCGTCCTGTCATTGTTAGCAGTGTCAGGAGAGGGACCAGCAATGATGCTGTTGTCTGCACTGTTGCCTGTTGAGATGTCACCATCTACTGTGTCACCAGTGCACTGAGGAAGATAATGACTCGGGACATGGTAACGGAGGTGGCGTCAGCCATGGTGTCAGTCTGGGTCCAGCTCTGGGTGATGGGCTGATGAGGATGTGGTCCCAGGGGTCATCTCCAACTGTGGGGACATTCGTGACACCAAATAGGGTGATGGCTTCAGGCATGGGGTTGAGGGCAGTGCCAGCCATGGTGATGGAGATGACCCTGTTTCCAAGGCTCTCGCCAGTCCCTTAGCCCAGTGCCAGAGGCAGCACTAACTTAGGATCAGATTGCCTCCCAGAGGTGGCGTTTTCTCCGGAGCCGCTAAACATCACTGCGACTGGTGAGGGCAAGGGTCACCCTGTGGGTCCTGTACAGCCTAGCTTTCCTTACCTGGGGGTTCCCCCCCCCAAATGAGCATGGATTGGGTCACTTCTCAGATGGTGGAGGACACCCTTCGGATGAATCTGCTAGGCTGTCCCATCAGGCACAGCACCCTACACAGTTAGCCCAGGTTGAGGCCCTCAAGACCAGGATTCTCAACCCCCTCTAGCAGAGCCTCGCCACTTTAAGTAGCAGTTGCCCTCGCTCATAGGCCCTGAGGGGCCATTAAAATGGGAACAACACCAAGATTTCACTGGTGCCTTACCTTACATAGGGAGTCTGACAGGCCCACTACAGACCCTCCTTCTCGGCACCAGCAGTCCCGGAGTCAGCATGTCGTCTCCATCGACGTCCTCAGAGGACAATGAATCATTTGTACACTTGCCTTCATCTGTTAAGTATGCTTTGTACCAGTGATTCGTGGTGAAGATGCTCCATGCACCTGGCTTACATGCTTTTACAAGCCTTAAGGGACTCCTCAGAGTTCCCAGTTTCAGCACTTCTGTCCTTGCTTTGTGGTCTAGAGCCTTTCAGGAGGTATCCAGGGCAGTGTGGAGGCGTCCGTTTTCCAACCTAGCCATCCTCCGGGATCTCCTCATGGGGTATTACGCATTCTTAGGGTCTGCAGATGAGGTACTTCACCCCTCCATGGAGTTTGATGTACTGCAGACACCGTCTGGGCTGTGGCGCCTCGCACGTGACTGACCTCCAGAGGCAGATTCTGCTCAGATGGATGCCCTTGACAGGAAAAGTTTTTTCCTTGGCACACACTCCAGTGTACAGTTCTGCACATATGGCAACCTATAATCATCGCCTGTGATTGCAGCTAAGCACACATTTAGCTACGCTGCCTCAGAGCAGAACAGGCAGGCAGACCATGACTTTCAGCCTGGGGACTATAGGTAGCATGGCACCAGTCAAGGGCATTTTACGATGCAAATGAAGTGGCCTTCAGGTTGTCGGGAACTGCAGTCTGCATCAGGTGGAAGGCATGGCTTCACTTCTCTCAACTGGCACCTTTGACCCAGCATAAGGTGCTTAACTTGCACTTCCAGGGGGCTTGATTCTTCTTCTCCAAGGTGAGGCTGGAAATGTCAGGGAACCCTCCTTCTCTTGTGCCACAGGAGTTACTGCCAGGTCCTGACCAGTCTCAGGTTTCTCCAGACCTGTAAGAATTCCCTGTCCTCAGGTGTTCTTCCCCACGCAGTGCTGTGAGGGTATCTGTTACCCTCAGGGTTAGCCAGCTTCTTCCTCAAAAAAGAAGGGAAAGCAGTAATCCCATAAAAAGGCCAGAACCATGCAATATCTTAAGAAAAATCCTGCAGATCTCTGTTTTCTTCAGGAAACACACTTATCTGCTGCAGAACACCTTAAGTTGCAGTGGGGTCGAAGATATCAAGTGTATGCCTCATCTTGCCCCTCTGGGAAGACGGGGGGGGGCATCTTGATCCCATCGATGACTCCCGTGATAGTAAACAAGACTTATGTTGATCCCCAAGGTAGATAAGTGATTCTCCAAGGGACATTGGTCCAACAAGATGTGAGCCTGGCAAATGTTTATTTTCCACCTATTAAGCAACTCTGGTACGGCACCATTTTCTGGGTATTCTATTGGACCACCTCCAGGGTATATTAACTAGGGTGGGGACCTGGATTTGGCTCTGTCTGTTGATCTTGATGCATCTAATCCTAGTAAACGCCGTTGTTCTATGGTGCAAATTTTTTTTCATACGAATATTACCCACTTGTGTATTATAGATATATGGTGTCACCTTTATCCCTCACAGCATGCCTATACTTTTTTCTCTCCTGGCATCACAGTTACTTTAGACTTTGTTACTTTTTACTACATGTGAGCATTTCTCCCTAGTACAAGATTTGTCTTGTGGGCCTGGAATGATTTCTGACCATTATCCTTTACATCTTAATCTTAATTCGGGGAAGGAACCACCCTACTCCATGTGACGTATGAACAATTCATTATTGCATGATGACCATTTTGTTGATCTTAAGAATTGTATTCAGCAAATAATGGCAGGCAGTGACTCCTCCCTCAGTTTGGGCTTCCACATTGTGGGACACTTTAAAAGCCGTTTTAAGAGGAGACATTATTTCTTGTGCTTCTTATAAAAAACGTCAACTGGAACGGGAATATCTTGCACTAACGGATCAGTTACAATCTCTACAAGCCCTTTATAGAGATGGTGATTCCACCCTACTTGGCCAGATTAACTTGGTGAAGCATTCGCTCCAGGAGATAATGGACTATAAGGTTCAGCAGGCTGTAGAATACCTTCACTTGACACATCATAATTGGGGGCCTAAAGGCTCCCGATTGCTGGCCTGTAAACTTCGAGCACAACGCCAAGCAGTGCAAATTTTACAGATTCAGGACCCTGTTACAAGACAGATGACACATGAGAAATCTGAAACACAACACATTTTTCAAAATTACTATGCAGACTTGTACAGTACCTCCACTTCGGCTGACCCTGATGCTATTAGACACTTTCTAAGTACTCTTCCCCTTCGAAAATTGACTACTGCTCAGCAGGAACATCTTACAAATCCTATTACAGATGAAGAACTTCTCACCCAATTAAAATCTTTGAAATCAAGAAAATGTTCTGGCCCTGGTGATTATACCACTGAGTAGTATAACACTTTTTCTGACTCTCTTTGACCTTATTTACTTAGTATTTCTCATGTGGTAGCAGAGGCAGAAGCTCCTCTACCTTCTTGACTTCTTGTTACTATTGACCTTATCCCTAAACCTGGTAAGGACCCCTCTAACCCCTCATCCTATAGGCCCACCTCAGTTCTGAATACAGATTATAAACTTTATATGGCCATTTGGGCCAAACGATTGGAAAGAATCCTACCAACCATAATTCACCCTGACCAAGCTGGATGTATTTGTAGGAGACGCACCCTAGATAACATCCACCGCTCTCTTCTTCTTATTGAGCATGATGTTTCCTGTCAAATGCCTATGGCTTTACATAGTTGAGATGCTGAGAAGGCATTTGACAGGTTATTCTGGTGTTTTCTTTGTGGTACCCTGTCTGCTTTTACCTTTCCTGACTCCTTTTTGCTGTGGTTTCAGCAGCTTGATTCCTGTCCTTCCACCTAGAGTCATATTAATGGAACCTATTCTTCTCCTGTTGTCTTACAGCGGGGCACATGGAAGGGATGTCCACTGTCTCTGTTATTATTTGCTTTATTTTTAGAACCATTAGTTCTGGCCATATGTATTAATGAACAGGTTGAAGGTGTCCCGGTGGGGGGTACGATTTATAAAATTGCGTTGTACACAGACAGCATTCTTCTCGCACTATTAGGCCCGGATCGCTCTGTCCCAGTTACATTGTCTTTTATCCAAACCTTTGGGGCCTTTTTGAGATTTAGGCTTAACCGACCGAGAACAAGGCAAAGCTCGGGCACACACCACCACATTAAATGCCAGCACCGAGTAGGTTGTAAAATGATTGACACACATAATAAACAATGAAAAGTTTGACGCTGATGGATCCTGATCAAACCCTTTCACAAAGGCTTTGAGAAAGGGTCCAGGTGTGATCCAAAACGCGTCAGGCGGGTGCTTTTTATTGTTTTTATTATGTAAATAAATCATTGTTACAGCCTACTATTGTGTTGGCATTCAGTGTGGTGGTGTGTGCCCGAGCTTTGCCTTGTTCTCAGTTTGTGTTATGCTCGTGAGCACCACAGCCTTGTGTGCACTTTTCTGCTTGTATCTAGGCTTAACCTACACAACACAGAAACTTTACTGTATAATTACTCCCCTTCCCCTCAGGTCCGTGCATCCTTTCCTTGGAATTGGCAGAAGACTAAACTTAAACATCTCTGGATTACTATTCCTTTAGACTTGCGAAATCTCAGCCTTTTAAATTGTGAACCCCTCACGGAACAGATTAAAGAAGACTTGGATATTTGGGGCAGATTAATTCTTTCTTTTTTTCTCTAAAATATAAATAATCTGTATGAATATTCTTCCCCGCTTACTATATTTTTTTACATGCTAACATACTACATACTAAGATGCCAGCAGAGTAAGCCTAATAGTCTGTCGAGTCAGCTTGAAAATCAGCACCCATTCAGGACACCGTTGCTGCCCTCCCCGCCAGCCCATAAATCCCCCCGACCCCATCGGAGTTACACCTTCAGGTCTGGTATTACTCAGTTTTACCTTTCCCTTATTCCTGTCCCAGACCCTCTTGAATCCCTCCACTGTATTAACAGCCACTTGTTCCACAGGCAGTGTGTTCCAGGGGTCCACCCTCTCATTGAAGTAGCGTCTCCTAGTCTCCCCTCTGAGCCTTCCTCCAACCAGCCTAATGAAGTGCCCCCTAGCGGCCCCCTTCTTCCTTAGCAGAAACACCCTATTTAGGCGGACCCTGTTTATTCCATTTAGATATTTAAAGACCTCAATAATATCCCCTGTGTCCCTCCTCTCCACCAGGGAGTACAAGTTGAGCTCCTCAAGTCTCTCCTCATAGGATCTTTCCCCCAGACCCTGTATCATCCTGGTTGCCCTCCTCCAGACCCTCTCAAGAAGTGCAATGTCCTTTTTCAAGTACGGGGCGCCAAAACTGCATGCAGTATTCTAGGTGCAGTCTAACTGGGCAGTTATACAGAGGGGAAGCACCTCCCATCTCCTCGAGGTTATCCCCCTGGCGATGCATCCAAGCATTTTATTTGCTTTAGCTGCAGCCCTCCTTTACTGCCCAGAGTTATTCATTTCGGTATCCGAAACCACCCCAAGATCCTTTTTCCCTCCTGAAACCTGCAGTTCTAGGGACATGGATATGTTGTTCATCCACACTTATTGGCAGGTTCCTTGCCGCTTTAAATCTTGCCGGAAGGTCTTCAAGCTGGCTCCTCCCACCCACCCGGGTGGTAAAACTCTCGGCTCCGCCCCATGACGCCAGATCTTCCTTACCGCTTGGAAGCTCAGGTTCCCTCCTTAACGCTCTGCGTTTAAGACTGGTTCCTAATTCTTCGAAAGTTCGAATTTGAAAAGTTTTTTGTAAAAAGACTTTGGTCGTCTTCTCCTCCAGGCTGCGATGGACAAATCGACTCCTGGTTTCCGGAGGTGCCCTTGCGGGCAGAAGATGTCTCGGACGGATCCGCACTCCACGTGCGCCTACTGCTTGGGCCTTGAGCATGACCCGCAGGCCTGCGACTTGTGCTCTTCTTTTTCGGCCTACGTCCTTGAAGACCGTGCTGCCCGATCACAACTGGGGCGCCCCGAGAGAAGAAATCCACCGGTGAAATCTAAAGAGGCCTGGTTGGCGGTGTCCGGCGGCGGGCGCTTCTACCTGGGCTCGTGCATTTGTCCCACTCTCTCGTGTGCCTCGCAGACCGGCTTCTTCTCTTTTATGAGCTTTTGTCTGACCCTCTCGATGAAAGGTGAGGTCCAATTCTTCGGGACCTTTTCCAGGTCCAAAGAGCAAAAGAAGTCTCTCTGTCGACGCTCTTGGGAGGCGGGAAAGATCCCCTCCCTTCTTGTCGACGAGTGGGCTTGATTCGACCCCTCAGCTTCGGCCACTGGCTTCACGGTGTCCCCGCCAGGCCAGTTGATCGAGACTCCGGCCGACGCTGTCGAGATTTTTCTCGAACCGTGAGACGGGTTGTCGGCTGGAGAAGCTGAGAATCCCCTCTCCCCGGTTCCCCCGGTGGGAGTTGAGGAACCCGTTGGCTCGTCTGTGCCTCCGGTTCCGGAGCCTTCGGTGGAATCGTCCGAGCCGAGGGAAGTGCCAATTTCCGACACTTCTCCTCACCTTCCTCGGCCTAGTCGAGACTCTCGGTCTCGGACATCCTCGCGGTCCAACCGATCCCGCCACCATAGGCGGTCTCGGTCTCGGCACCGGGGCAAGCGGGCACCACCGCCTTCCTCGGACGAGGGGAGGCTTCGCCAGTTGCTGCCGGAGGCACGAGGAACTCATGTGGCAACAGTCTTTTTGACCGGAATAGGCCGACCCAGTCGCCTTCCCCGCCATTAAGTGGTTGTCACCGGAGCGGCCTTAAACAACCCCTGCTAGCCAAGGAGCCTGTTCCCAGGCCGGTTGTTCGGCCAATTCCAGCTGCCCCACCGATTCTGGTGGAACCTCCGCCTCCACAGCCATTAGTTGGGGCTCCGACCAAAAATTCTCGGTCAGCCTTGGGTTTGCCCCATAGGCTGTCTGTCACCCTCACTCCCGATAAACCTCGGCAGGTGGAGGGTGGCTCAGGCCCGAGGCAGCTCTTTGAGGACTCTTCTGAGTCCGAGGATGGTTCCTCCCTCTTCTCCAAGCGCATGGACTTGGAGTCCTCGGGAGGGCAGTCAGTGGACGATAGCCCTTCGTCCTTCCTAGGGTTGCTTCGGCTCATCTCGGAGTCCACCGGGATGAAGCTCGAACCCGTTTCTAAACGGGCCAGGTATCCCCTCACGGAGATTCTGGACCGAGGGGATTCTCCTACGGAGGCCTTTCCGGTGGCCGAAGCCATAGTGGGTCCGGCCTTGGAACTTTGGCAGCGTCCTGCTTCCTGCCCTGCGCCTTTGGCCAGAATGGCCAGGAAGTATGCGGTCCCTACCGGTTCCCTGTCCGGTTTTTCGGAACACCCCTCGGCCGAGGGGTTGGTTACCGACAGCGTTTTCCGGCGTGCTGGGAACGCCAGGGATGTGGACAAACCTCCCGACAAGGAATCCAAGAAATTGGATTATGCCGGGTGAAAAGTCTATGCTGCGTCCTCTCTCGGCCTTCGTCAGGCCAGTTCGGCCGTCCTCATGGCACATTTTTCTCACGCCCTGTTGGGCTCCCTGGATGAGGTTGTCCCTCATCTTCCCGCGGATCTGCAGACTACGGTCAGGCAAGTGCGGGACCAGGGCAGGGCAGTGGCCAAACAGCAGCTCCAGACTGCTTTAAACATTGGGGACTCATGTGCCAGGTCTGTGGCGGCCGCAGTGGCTATGCGTTGTCGGGTTTATTGAGGATATCCACCTTTACCTCGGATACCCAGCACAAGTTGGCGGATGTTCCCTTTTTGGGGACTGACCTCTTCGGCCCTGGGATTGAAGGTCACCTGCAGAGGATCGAGAAGTCCAGTGCTACCTTGGACTCAGTCTCTTCCGCTCAGAAGGACAAAGGCCACAAGCCACAGCCTAAGCCCTTTTGTCCTTCTGCGCCTGCGGCGCGCCCGGCCCAGCAACGTCGGGGCCAGCAGGCGTGAGCTTGGCATCCCAAACCCAAGCCGTCGGCTTCCTCCAACAGGAAGCAGGGAGGTAAAGGCCCAGGAGGTCCCTCGGACGGTCCCTCCTCCAAGCCTGCCCAGTGACGGGCTGAGGGGTTTCGCCCCCATCCCTGTCACCTCACCCCTGGTTCCCCCCATGGGGGGACGGCTCAGACACTTCCTTTCCGCCTGGTCCGCTGTTACCACGGACAGGTGGGTACTGGAGGTGGTTGGAAAAGGCCTACCTCTAGAATTCGAGCAGGCCCCGCCCTTCAGAGCCGTCGCACCTCGGGGGGCCTTGGGGTCCGCAGCTTCACTGGCGGCTCGTCGAGCCGACATCGCTCTCCTCCTCCAAAAGGAGGTGATCACGGAGGTAGAGGACCCCCCTTTAGACCCGGAGTTCGTATCCAGGTATTTCCTGGTTCCGAAACGGACGGGGGGCTGGCGCCCATTCTCGACTCCACACGACCTGAACAAGTTCCTAAGGTCTCGGACCTTCAGGATGGTCACTCTGGCGCAGATAATACCATCTCTGGAACACGGCGTGTGGTTCTGCTCTCTGGACCTACAGGACGCGTTCTTTCACGTCCCTATCCGTCCGTCACATCGGAGATTCCTCTGCTTTCGGGCGGAGGGATCCCTCTTCGAGTTCCAAGCCATGCCCTTCGGCTTATCTCCAGCTCCCAGGGTCTTCACCAAATGCATGGCAGTGGTGACAGCATTCCTGCGGCGCCGAGGGGTCCGGGTGTACCCTTACCTGGACGATTGGCTGATAGCAGCCTCCTCCAGACGGGAGGTGGAGCGGTCCAGAGATCTGGCCCTCCAGGTTTGCTCTCAAGTCGGCCTTCTCATCAACGAGGCCAAGTTGGAACTCGAGCCGAAGCAGGTGATCCTGTTCATCGGGGCAGAGCTCGACTCTCTTCGAGCCAGAGCACGGCTCCCGGCGGACAGGGCCGAGGTTCTTACCTCCTTTGCCCAATCATTTCTGGTTGGGCAATCGCGCCTGCCCGGGATCTCCTGCGCTCCTGGGTCTCATGGTGGCCTGTACCAGCGTGGTCCGCTTGGGCACGCTGGCATACGCCCCCTTCAGTGGGGACTGGCCAGCCAGTGGTCACAATGCTGCGATCCATTGGACCAGCTAGTGATAGTGACCCAGGAGATGTGGAACGCTCTCCAGTGGTGGACCGTTCCATCCCATCTGCAGGAGGGCATCCCGTTTGTCCGCCCCGAGCTGACGGTCTCTCTATCGACCGATGCCTCTCTGATGGGTTGGGGTGCCCATCTGGGGGAACACCGAGTGCACGGCCTCTGGTCCCCACGGGAGTCCCGATGCCACATCAACCTGCTGGAGCTCCGAGCGGTCCGCCTAGCTCTCACCGCCTTTGCTCCGTTTCTCCGGGGTCAAGTGGTCCGAGTCCAGACGGACAATACCACAACTATGTACTACCTGAACCGCCAGGGCGGGACGCGCTCCATGCTTCTATGCAAGGAAGCTCTCCGCATTTGGTCTCTCGTGCACAGCCTGGAGGCGGATCTCCTAGCCATTCATGTGGCAGGAGCCTCCAACACCTTGGCCGATGCCCTGAGCCGGATAGGGGCTGCATCTCACGAGTGGTCTCTCCTGCCGGAGGTAGTACAAGATCTGTTCTCCCACTGGGGCTCACCTCAGGTGGACCTGTTTGCCTCCAGGGAGAACGCGAAGCTGAGGCTGTTTCATGCCCGCCCCCCTCAGCAGGGCTCGCTGCAGGGGGATGCCTTCTCGAGGCTGTGGATGCCGGGCCTCTTTTCGCCTTTTCCCATTTCCTTGATTCACAAGGTGCTTCTCAAGGCGAGGAGGGACAAGGCGCGGTGATTCTGATAGCCCCAGACTGGCCCCGCCAGTTCTGGTACCCAGATCTCCTCAGCCTCAGCTCCAGGCTCCCGAGGCAGCTTCCAGCTCGCCCGGACCTGCTCTCAGTCAGTCAGGGAAGGTGTTCCATCCGGACCTTCAGTCCCTGCACCTGACGGCCTGGTTCCTGAGCGGCTAGAGTTGCAGGCCTTGGGTCTTTCCGACGAGGTCCTCAATGTTGTTGAGGCGTCCCATAAGGAGTCGACCAGAAAATGCTACGCCTTCAAATGGAAGAGATTCTCCATCTGGTGTCAGGGCAAGGGCTTGGACCCTTCCTCCTGTTCTGTGGCAAGCATTTTGGACTATTTATGGTCCCTTTCTAGTGAAGGGCTTAGGTCGACGACCCTCAGGGTGCACCTGGCAGCCATCTCTGCTTACCGGGCGTGGGCCGGGAGCAGTCGGTGGCGCAGGAGAAGGTGGTCTGGCGCTTTTTCAAAGGCCTTGATCACATTTCTCCGTGCGAGAACCCTCCACCGTGGATTTACTGCTGGTACTGGCAAAGCTCATGGGCAAGCTATTCAACCAATGCACAGGTGTGATCTCTCTCACCTGTCGTGGAAGACCGCCTTCTTGGTGGCTATCACGTCAGCCAGAAGGATGGGAGAGCTCCAGTCGCTCAGCATCGAGTCTCCTTACCTGGTCTTCCACAGGGACAAGGTTGTCCTGCGCCCCCACCAGAAATTCCTTCCGAAGGTGGTGTCGGAGTTTCACCTTAACCAGGTGCTGACTCTGCCGGTGTTCTACCCCAGTCACACCTCGGAGGCCGAATACAGGCTCCATACACTGGACCCTAGAAGGGCGCTCGCTTATTATAAGGAGCGCACGGCTGAAATTCGGGGAGAGGTTCGCCAGCTGTTTGTCACCCACGCTGATGTCAGCACCTGACAGACCCGCAGCCAAGCGGACGATGTAGGCAGGTGGGTCAGTCACCTCCCGCATAGATCTCTACTATAAGTTGGCGGGCATGGAGCCTCCCAGAGGATAAGAGCTCATTCTACCCATCATACTGCTGCATCGGTGGCTGCTTCCAGGGACGCCCCTATCCAGGAAATCTGCAGGGCTGCTACCTGGAAGTCAGCACACACCTTTATTACCCATTACCACATCGACCTTGAGTCATGCCGGGATGCTGGTTTTGGGGCCCTGCTTCCAGTCTTTATTCCCCTAAGTAGGGGTGCGCTCCCTTCTCCGGAGAACTGCTAGGGAGTCTGCCAAATGCGTGGATGAACAACATATCCATGTCCTAAATACAGGTTACTCACCTGTAACAGGAGTTCTAGGAATGGTATTCTGTTGTTCATCCACAACTCCTACGACCTCGGCTTGACGCGCCCTGTGAGCTTCCAGCGGGCCAGATCTGTGTCATGGGGGCCGAGAGTTTTACCACCCGGGTGGGTGGGAGGAGCCAGCTTGAAGACCTTCCGGCAAGATTTAAAGCGGCAGGGAACCTGCCAATAAGTGTGGATGAACAACATATACCATTCCTAGAACTCCTGTTACAGGTGAGTAACCTGTATTTTCTTCCCACTCAAAAAGTACTCATGAACTGGGTTCCTATGCCCCAAGAGGAGAATACTGAATTTCTTGGCATTAAACCTCAGTTTCCAGGTGCGTGAACACCTCTCCAGAGTCTCCAGAGCCCCCTGAAGGGCTCTTCTACCCCCCTCCCCATCCGCCACCGCCCCCAGCTTCAAGTCTTCAGCAAAGAGGTTCCTCTCACTCCTGATACCATTCCTGATGTCCAAGATGTAAGCATTAAACAGGAGTGGACCCAGCACCGACCCTTGTGGGACCCCGCTAATGACCCTCCTAGGAGGTGATACCTCCCCCCAGACCACTACTTTCTGAAACCACGCAGTTAGCCAGTTTCCTATCCACCTAACCATCCTTTCCCCCACCCCCATTCCCCCCAGCTTGTCCAGCAACCCAGGGTGTGGCACTGAATCAAACGCCTTGCTGAAGTCTAGAAAGAGGATATCCACCAGCCTGCCCTGGTCCAGCACTTTTGTCACTCAGTCGTAGAACTCCACAAGGTTAGTCTGACACGATCTGCCCTGAACGAAGCCGTGTTGGTAATCAAACTCTCCTGCTTTTCCCCCTGAACCATAATTTTTCTCTTTTTGGAATAAACAGATTCCCAGATTTTTTTTTGGGTGGGGGGGTTTCTCATCCTAGGATCTGCTACTCTATCCTTTGGCGAAAGGAGGTCTGAACCTCCCGAATCTTCTTTTTTATGCAAAGGTTGCTTATTTAAATATTATTTTTACATGGATTCTCCTCCAGGCCATACCTGTGTGGAAAAATATGGAACAGACCATAAATGACCTGTTTGAGTTGGGTCCTCTTCTGTTTTCTGCTCAGACTCTCACTCCTTCCCTTGCTCCTTTTACCTTTTTTACTGCCCAGACTTTGAAGGTCTGGTTTAGCATTAAGCATCACCCCTCTTTTACCCTGCTTTTTTATTTTTGCAGAATTTTGGCTACAGATGAGGAATTTCTCCCCTCTGTTATGGATTTTACATTTCGTAGATGGAGACATAATGGTCTTTCACACATATATCAATTTTTGGACAATTATGGGGTGGTTCTTTTTGAAACACTTTAACAGAAATATTGTCTTACCAATGGAGAACATTATCAATACCTGCAGGTACGCACATACCTATTACACAAACATAAAGAATATACTAAACTTCCCACACAGTACTCCCTATGTTATTAGGCTCAATAATCGCTTTTCATAGTGACTGCCCCTGGGAACATGTGATTGGGAACGTATATAAGAGATTAGTAGAATTGAATACCGAATCAACCTGGTCGATCTTGGACAAATGGAATCAAGAACTTCTAGTTTCCATTGATTATATCCAATGGGAAAATTCGGCTGTTGCAGCCTACAAGATTACTTGATTCCCTCATGGTGTGAATATGCGTGGAAATGCTGTTCTCGGTATTTCCGTACCCCTGCTATTCTTCAACACTTCCTTCCGCATCATTTTGGGGATTGTTGGTGGCTTTGCAGACATAATCCAGCTAACCAGGCTCATATTTTTTTTCTTTTGCTCCATTTTACACCTTTTCTGGCATCAGTGTTGACTCAGACTATCTTCTGACTACCTAACAACCCAATCCTTTAAGGTAACCCCAGAACTTATTTTGATGTTGATACCCCCTTTAATCAGCGTTTACCCTGTAAGTCCTTGCTTTGGATATACATAGTGGCTGCTAAAAAAGCAGGTACTCACTTATAGAAGAAACCTGCTCCACCAGCACTGAAAATGTGGCATTCTGTCATGTTAGAGATATATTTTATGGAAAAATTAATAGCAGTTCAACAGAAACTCCTGGAGCAATTTGAGATACATTAGAGACCCTGGATTTTTTATTATGCCTCAATAGATGAACATTGGCTTCCTTAAGACTCCGAAGAAGTTCTGGACCCAAGGTTAATTCCCATTTTGAAGAGGATATATCATAATGTATTCTGATGTTTTCTTGTGAAAGTTGATTGCTCTGTGCTGGGGTGCCCCCTCCCCCTCTTCAGCTGATACTGATATCATATTTGACTACCTTGCGATTATAGTTTCATTTTACTTAATTATTGAATGTTTGTATTTGATATCAACAATGTATATGGGGTGAATTTCCCCTTTTTTCTCTTCATATTTTTGTATTCTACACTGCCTTGAAATCTAGATGTTAATTGTTTTTTGTATAATCGCATTCTCTGTCATGTGAATAAAATTTAAATATAAAAAAAGGGAAGGTTTACTACTTAGACTTTTAAGGGGGACCAGTGATGATGATTGTTTCTTAGAAGATGTAAAGGTTACATACTTACGGTAACTCTTGATCTTCCAGAATGTCTTCACTGTTGATTACCACACCCACCCACTATCCCCCTTTCTAGGGCAGTCAGGATCTCCAAGCAGACCATCCAGTTAGTGATGGTCAGCACCATCTAGTGCCATGGCATCTCCCCAGTTGTACTCCCTATGGAGTAGTTGTTTAAAAAAAAAAAAAGGTGGGGTGAGTTTGGGACCCATTGCTGGGTTCCCACTTCCACCAAAACAAAAAACAAACACAAAAAAAAGCTGGTGTGAGGTTTCCTTTTAGGGCCCTCATACCAACCAAAACAAAAAGAGAAGTGAGAGAAAGCAGCTCCTTTCCTCTTTTTCTTTCTTGCCCTCCTTCTCCCTGCCCAGGGTATATTCATTTCTTGGGGTGTGTCCCTGTTGGTTGTTAAATGCACTCTGGGCAATATCCAGTCCAAATAAACTCTATTTGGCAATAGCTCTGTCTCTGGAAGAGTGCTGTGCATGTGATTAGATCAGATACACTAGCTCTTAACACTTGGTACATCCCTGTTATCACAGGAGAAGCTGAGGCGGGGGGTGGTGCACCACCAGCCCAATCAGTGGAACTGGACAGGGAGTTAGCGGAGCAAATGAGGGTGTGTAGAAAGGGGAGTGTGGTGATTGTGGGGGATTTCAGTCTGCTGGGGATAGATTGGAGCACCCCCTGCCACTTCCAGTTCCAGGGAGCAGGTGCTCCTGGACGTGATCCAGGATGGTCTCCTGACACAGCTCGTCAGTGGGCCAGCATGACTAGGTAACACACTGGACTTGGTGCTGTCAAATGGGGAGGCAGTGAGGGAAATAAGGGTGGAAAACCCACTAGCTGGTAGTGACCACTAAACGGTGTGGCTCACTCTCAAGTTGAGCGGGGAGTCTGGAGGCACAGTAACAAAGGTGGTGGATTTTAGGGGGGTGGATTTTGGGAGGATGAGAAAAATACTTCAAGGGAGACGTCAGGGTATTAGGCCAGAGATGGATGCACAGCAAAAGTGTGAAATTATTAAAATTGGGCTAATGAAGGCTACAGAAGCTTGCACCAGGACTAAGAGCAAGAAGTGCAGAGCCAGGAAACCATGCTGGCTGAACAGAGAAGCGTTGGGAGGGGGTGAGGGCGAAGAGAGCTGTGAACTAGAAGTTCAGGAGAACGAGGAAGGAAGAGAACAGGGGAGGCTTATGTGAGTTGGTCCAAGGAGGTGACCAAGCAAGTGAGAGTAGCCAAGGCCTCCAGGGAGCTATGCTTAGCACAGGGCATCAAGGGAGGGGAGTTAAAAATACATCCAGTACTCCAGGTAAAATTCAGGGAGAATATTTTTATTGATACAAAGAAAATAATAAAAATTACTTATTAATGTAAGCAAAAAAATATATTAAGTGTCAGATACATAAGAAATTCAAGGCTTCAAGGAAACCCCCTTCCAGCCTCGGCACTTCGGGGCAGTGCTACCCCTTCATCAGGAGGCGTCATCAATGGAGGGGAGAAGGACTTTTTTAGATATGTCAGGGAAACGAGGAAGTGCAGAGACCATATAGTGAAGATAAAGTGGGGAGGGGAGTGGGTGGAAAAGGGAGAGGAACAAGCGGAAGTACTAAATGAATACTTTTGCTCCATTTTCACAAAGGAGAAGGATGGTCCACTATCACCATGGAGTGGGAAGGTGGAGGTGGAAGGGGAGGAGATGAGGGACAGAATGATCAAGGGGAGTATAGTAGTAGAGGGTCTGAGGGCATTAAGGGTGGACAAGGCACCAGGTCCTGATGGCATCCACCCCAGGATGCTGCGGGAGATGGCAGAGGTGTTGGCCAAGCCACTGGCGAACCTTTTCAGCACCTCCCTGTACACGGGATGGGTGCCTCAGGACTAGAGGGTGGCCATGTGGTGCCCATACACAAGAGTGGCCCTAGGGACGAGCCAGGAAATTATCAGCCTGTCAGTCTCACTTCCATGGCCGGGTAAACTTGTAAGAGCGGGTATGAGGAGAGGCTGAATGTTGTTACTCGGGGTAATGACCTCCAGGATGGGCGGCAGCATGGGTTTGTCTCGGAAAGGTCTTGTCAGACCAATCTAATAGAATATTATGACTGGGTTACGAGAGCTGGATATGGGTCATGCAGCTGCTATAGATGTCCTGTACTTGGACTTCAGCAAGGCCTTCGATTCAGTGCCTCATGGGAGGCTAGTGGGGAAGCTGACTGCTGTGGGGGTTGGAACGAAGATGACAAACTGGATAAGGAACTGTCTGCAGGGGAGGCAACAACGGGTGATAGCTGGGGGGAGCTCTTGACACCTAGACTGGTGACGAGCGGTGTGCCACAGGGCTCGGTGCTGGGCCCAGTGCTATTTGGGCTCTTTATCTCAGATATTGCACATAGAGTTGGGAGCAGGGTTAGTCTGTTTTTTTGCAGATGATACCAAGATGGGGGCAGTGGTGGACGAAGATGATGGATGAAAACAACTACAAGGGGACCTAACCGAACTGGGGGTATGGTCGGAGAAGTGGCAGCTGGGATTCAGTGCGATAAAGTGCAAGGTTATGCACTTTGGGGCAAAGAACCCAAAGGATGGACTATTGGTTGGAATGGGTGAGGCTGGGGATCACTGAGGAAGTGAAGGACCTAGGAGTGTTGGTAAAATGGAGCATGAACAACTCTGCCCAATGCAGGAAAGCAGCAGCTAAGGCGAACAGGATGCTGGGCTGTATCATGAGGGTTTCTTGTCCAGGCATAGGGAGGTGATCCTGCCCCTCTACAGATCTTTGGTCAGGCCGCACTTGGAGTACTGTATGCAGTACTGGTGGCCCTGTCTGAAGAGGGATATTAATTTACTGGAAGGTGTGCAACGGAGGGCAACAAAAATGTTACAGGAAATGGAGGACAAAGCCTACGAGGACAGGCTGAATGAGCTGAATATGTACACGCTGGAGGAGAGGAGGGATAAGGGGGGATGTGATTGAAACGTTCAAGTATTGGAGGGGGATAAACAAAGCTAGCAATGAAGGGGTGTTTAAACTGAGGAAGGGTAGGGACACGAGGGGGCATGGACTAAGATTGGAGGGCGGAAGATTTAGGAGGGAGATGAGGAGGCACTACTTCAGAGATGGTGGTGTCTAAATGGAACACTCTACCAGAAGGGGTGGTATCATGTAAGACAGTAGGAAGTTTTAAGAGGGCATGGGACAGAGCACGAGGGAGGGCCTGGGTGGACGGGGTTGAGGCCGTCATGGAAATGACAGATGGGGAGGGGGTTGGGGCAGCTGCAATCTAGGGGGCTAGCTGCACACTCAGGCAGACATTGATAAACCAGGTGGTCTGTTTCTGCTGGCAGATTCATATGTTTCTGTGTCCTTTTCTCTGAGTTTTTTTCTTCTAGCTATGCTAGACTATCTTTTGGTTGGCGTGCCTTTCCTTTTCTCTTATGTCAGCTGGGCTGTTGACCCACTACCCTGAGGGGTGCCTGGAGAGATGAACACATCTTGGTTCCTTTGAGCTGTTCAGTCTTACAGCTCCACATGCATCTGAGACTCCTCCCTTTCCCCTGGTGGAGAAAAAGGAGGACATAGTGTGACTAGCTATTCAGTTATTCCTCCATCATGTAGCATGGTGCAGAAAATGAGACAGAACCTTAGAAAATCTGAGATATGGTCAGGAGTATTGCAGCTGGGGTTTCATGCCAAGAAGTTCAAAATCATGCACTTGGGGTATAGAAGTTAGGACAAAATGGGGCGGGGGGTCTGGGTACTGTCAGTTACTAAGCTGGAAAGGGACCTGGGGTATATAATATTAGATGATCTTAAAGTCACAGGGCAGTGTGACGAGGCAGTGGGCAGGGCCAGTGGGCTGCTGGGGTGCATAGGGAGAGAGAGATCTCCAGCAGAAGGAGAGAGGTGGTATTACCACTATATAGTTATTGATGAGACCTCACCTGGAATATTGTGTCAAGTTCTGGAGGTCTCATCATAGAAAGGACATAGACATGGTAGAGGCAGCCCAGAGAAGGGCAACTAAAATGGTGCAGGGGTTGCACGAAAAACTGTAGTAGGAGAGACTGTGGGATCTCAACATGCACACCTTAAGGGGGAAGGGGGACATGGTAGAAACCTACAAGTACCTCATGGGGGTAAACAGGGTACAGGTGGGTGCCTGTTTAAAATGAGGAAGTGCAACAAAAGGAGAGGGCATGCAGCGAAGCTAGAAGGTGGGAAGCTTAGGAAGGACATGAGGAAATACTACTGTACTGGAGAGACAGGGGGGACATGATTGAGGTCTTCAAGTACCTCAAGGGAATAAATAGGGTAAACATGGAGGGGATCTTTAGACTAAAGCAGGGAGGTATCACCAGAGGGCATGGTTTGAAGTTGGAAGGTGGAAGGGTGAGGGGGGAAAAGAGGAGGAGGTTTTTCACTGAGAGGGTGGTGGACCCTTGGAATGCACTGCCTGGTGAGCTAGTTCAGAGATCCACAGTGGAGGGCTTCAAGAGAGGATGGGACAGACACAGAAAGTGGATGTATCAGATGATGGCCTGTCCCAGAGGGGTGGGGATGGATGATATGTGTTTCTGGAGCACAAGGGATGGGAGGGTCTTGGCACCCAACTAAGGATCTAAAGTTCGAGCAGACTTGATAGACCGTAAGGCCCAATCTGCTGGCAAATAGTATGTTAGTATGTTACTTCACTGAAAAAGTTGTGGACACTTGGAAGAGCCTGCCACCAGAGGTAGTGGGTGTGAAAACATTGGGGTGGGGTCAAATATGCATGGGATAGGCATTGGGGAATACTGGAAAATTAGTGGGGGAGGTGGCATAGACGGAATAGGCAGGGAACAACTGGGCAGACTGGGTGGCCTAGCAGTCCTTTCCTGATCTGTTTCTGTGTGGCTTGGTTTTTACAGGAGTCTATATGATTCATTCCTGCTTTGATACATTGTGCCATCTCAATTGTAGGAGGTCCCAGTTCTTTTACTTTTCTGCCAGAGCCACATGCTTCGGGGGCTGATGCTTTTAAGATCCCTATCCATCTCCTGTCTGGTTAGTGATGCAAGGCCCTGATTCCATACCCAAATACTCCTTTAGGTCACCTAGTGTGCCCTTTTTCCTTTACGGAAAGGTTGACTGTCCAGTTTTTTATTTTATTTACATCCCATATATCCTGTATCCCTTTGGGCTAGGAAAATTCTTAGTCCTATCTTATTTTCCCCACTTTGTTTCTGTCCTGGCGAACAGAACTGAAGTTACTGAGGGAGCCAGCAACGGTTATTGGCTGGTGTGCAGCACCACATGGGGGTGTGGAGACGCCGTGCCCAGAAGCTGTGGCCAACCTCCTGGCTAAAGCGTTGCCCCTGCAGGGTCCTAGTGCCTTCGCTGAGACCCATAAGTGGTAATCAGAGGCAAAGATTTTCTGGAAGATCAACAGTTATGATAAGTATGTAACTTTCATTTCCTCCCTTAGTCACTAAACTCCCCTTGCTCTGGTGGGGGTCAGTTTTTCTTCCCAGAATAAATTTCCATGGACTCCCACTCTTGGGTCCAAGCTGGAGGTGCTAAGACCCTGAGAGAGCAGATCTTTTGGCAAGTTGGTCAGAAGCAGCTGTTGTTCTTGGCACCTGCACTACACTGCGTGGTGATGCCCACCTGACACTAACCACTGTCTGCCTACATCATTTTTGTTTTTCCTGCCATCGAGTGCTCACTATGGGAGTGAGTTGTTGCCTCAGTCCATTTCATTGTTCACATTCTTCTATTGTTTTCTTGTTTTTTGGAATGTCTAAGTCTTTAAAGAACAAGAGGTACAGATAGGGCCATCTGTTTCTCCTTTGCATGTGTGGTAAAAAGTTCAGTACTGAAGACAAGGCACAACATGGACTTGTGTGACATATGCTTCTCCATGGATTTCTGCACCCATCAGGTTTGCTGTTTAAAGTTGGGAGTGAGACCCTTAAAACTTTTGTAAGCAGGCTTCGATCCAAGAGGTCCTAAGGGAGATGTTTGGTTCATTCCCCCAGGAGCCCTCGTTGCTCGCTGTAGTCAGTTGAGCTACGAAACTCCCCCTCCCCACACACACAGTGCTGGGGCTGTGCTGGAGACTTTGGTGGTATTGTCAGGTGGACTGCCGTCTCCCTCTGGGCAGCTGGTAGAGAACCTTACTTGGTCCATCAGCCGTAGGCTATGGACCACCCAGGCTTTGGGGTTGAGGACCTTCTGGCTCACGTGATATCATGTGATTATTTTCTCTCATAGAAAATTCATGGCCTGTTAATATCATCAAGGGGACAGAGAGAGAGTGGCAATAGTGCCATTGCCATTCTACTGTTTTTAATTCTTTAGAGGGGAACAGATGTAAGAGCAGTTTCTAATTGGGAGGAGGCTGGTGTGACAGGCACAGGGATGTCATCTTCCCAAGGCCACACCCATTTTCCTTGTTCTCCATGCCCTCTTTAATCCCCTCTGACCCACCACCTGCAGATACATCGAGTTCCTGCTCTCACTGCACATGTTGTAACCCCAAGTGGGCAGTCGTGTGGCAGAGGGAATTACCAGCCTCTCCTGGAAGAGGAAAGTGTCCTGTGGAATGCTCAGTCTTCCTACCAGTCTGCCACAGTGCTCCAGGTTTGTAGGTGAACCTGGATTGTTGGCATGACAAACGGCTTGCTGCCCGGTTGCAGTGGTAGTGGAACAGCCCTTCATCAGTCAATTGAATATTTATTCAATTTCAATTCAATTGTATTTTTTACCAGGAAAACACCATTGAGATACTCATTTACAAGGTGATCCTGGGGGGACACACCTGAATTACATCACAACACAAAAAGGTATACAGAGTAGGGTCCAGGAGGGATATACATGAAATAAAATAACTTGGTATCATTAACAAGTTACAGGCAACAATAAGATTAATACAGAGCAGTGTGGATACATACATAGAGTAATAGGAGACTATTACACTGCGCAAGAAGGAAGGAGGCCAAAGAAAAATTAAAGAATTAGTACACACATTTGGTAGGATAACAGTGTGGGTGAGGTGAGGGATTGAGGGAAGGAAGAGGCTACAAGTGCAGTTTGGTTGTATAAGAAGGGAGGTAGGGAGGAGGGTAAGGCCAGGGTTATGGGATATTGACGAGGCTGGGAAAGGTGAGTAAGGGTAGGGGGCAGGAGAAATAAAAAGGCTCTAGAGGGGAAGGACTGCGAGACAAGATGAGGGACACGCAGAGGATACAAGGGTTGGGACAGGGGGGCCGTTAGGCAAGTGCTGCGATGTGCTGCGATATAATTGACTTATACAGCTCTTCTGGCAGGGCTAGCAGTAGCCTATATGAGGCTCGAGTGGGGGCTAGCTTTTACACTTGCATTTTTCTGTCAGCAGAGGCTTTAGAAATGATTTGAAAGTGAATAAGCTGATGAGGTGAGCCAGTTTTAGGGTACCTTGTAGGGAGTTCCACAACATCGGTAAGGCATATCTAATGGAAGGTATGCCAAAACGAGACCAAACTCTAGGGGTGTTGAGCAATATGTACGTACATTTCCTAAGGGAGTATGCACAGGGAGTAAACTGGAAGAGGCTGGTAATGTAAGGGGGAAGTTGATTGGTCAGTGCTTTGAGTATCCAGATAGATGCATTTTTCTGCCTTCTGTTAGCTAAGGAAGTCCAGCCTAGTAGGTTGTATAGTGTGCAGCAGTGTGTTTTGAATGGAGAGTCTGTGATAAACTTTAGGGCCCTGTGTTTACTGCGTCAAAGTGGACCTACATTCTGCGGCAGGACCTCATACTTTCTGAGGCAGAACAACTGCTGATTCTGCGGCAGATAAATTGTGGCTAAACAGCATACCTTCTAAGGGATTAAGTCTTAGTTAACCCTTTGCCTGCCTGCATGCAACCACTCCGCTGCACTGAAAGTGGAACAGCAGGCCATTTAACAGTATGTAGTCTTCCCATCACAAATATTAAACAGCTGTAACCCAAACCTGGCACGGCCATGGGCATCAGTGTTCTCTTTTAATGAATTTTCCCTCCCACCTGGAAATTGGTGGCCTTTGCTGTTCTCCAAGATTATAATCATACACACTTAGCTAAAACTGCACAGAAGGCAAAACCTGCTTGGATTACTTCTGGTTTATATTTACAGTTAGCAAATATATAAAAAGACTCCAACTTGAAAGACATTTGTTTTCTGATTTTGATCAATGTTCTTTTAGATTATTTTTTTAAACTAAGAATACCCTAACTGCTTTCCAACAAACATGTTGAGTGCAGTGTGCAAATCTGTGTGTTGGGGGTGGGAATTGTCTTCCTATAAAAGTGAAGGAGGGTGTAACTTGCAGTGTCTGTAGGATTTGTTGACTCCTGATTTTTCTTTTGGGGGACACACTAAAAAATGCAAGTGAGTCATTCTTATTAAGCTGAAGTAACCTTGGTTAGCATGTCCTCTTCTCGCAACTCATGGAGTTGTGTTCTTCAGGCAGTGACCCTCATTTTACTTGTTTATAGCAGCAATCAAACTCTCCATGCCAATTTTTTTCCATACCTGCTTGCTCCAGTTCTAGTATACCCTGATCCCTAACTCTGCTGCAGCTGGGCAACTTGACCCTCCTTAAGAATTGAGCTTGATGCCACCACTTAGGCTGCAGGTTCAGATCTGCCAAGAAATTACTCTCACACTTGCAGGTGCAGAACTGCGGCCCGCAAATCAAAACTCTGCTAGATGTCCACCAGTGGGGACCTAGTCCTCCATGCAGTCTGCTGCCAGCCCTATGTTTTTTGCAGTCAGGTCCTCCTCCTCCAATACCTGTCACCACACTGAGATTGATTCCACCTCCACGGGCACCTCTGAATCTTCTCACTTCTTGACTACAGCTCACCTTCTAGTTCTTCTTTCCAAATTCATCTTCCAAGGATTCAGCATGGACCATGAGTAGCCTCACAATGAAAAATTAACATAGCTGAGCTACCCACACCTACACAGCAGCAAATCATAACTGCTGTGGACCTAATCAAGCTCTGCTACTCTTGCGTCAGTCCCCCCACCCCCCACAATACTGGTTGGAAGGAGTTATACAACGAGAGCCAGCACAAGTCAAGATGCCATGCAGCCATGAGCTTTTCGACTTTGTAGTGGGCGGCATCAGTTTGCTGCCCCTTCTAATGAGCATTTATGCCATGGCAAACTTAACATATCAATATCTATGCCCTTGCCTTGTGTGATCACATAGCTAGCATTTCTGTGGCTGTATGGCTGGCTTTCCTGATTTCTGCGGCAAGCACTGATTTCTGCGTCAGCCCTGATTTCTGTGGCCACTGCTGCAACTGCAGAACAGAAAACACGAGTCCCTGCCTGTGGTACAGCACGTCTGGCTTTGCAAGGATAGATTTTGGGCAGTGTCTGTATAGGAGGTCAGTGTAATCGATGAGTGGCGGGAATGTTGTTTGGGCAGGTCTTATTTTTGCTTCATAGCTGAGCAATCGTTTGATATGAAAAAATAATCTTAACCTTTGTTTTAGCTTTTTTGCGAGTTCTTCGACATGGATGGTGCATGAAAGCTTACAGTTCAGCCAAAACCTGAGGTATTTGAATCTGTCAACTTTCTAGGGTTTCGACCAACATGGTAGTTATGTCTGTAATTGCTAAGTGACTGCTGGCAACTACCATCAGTTTCTTCATTTTGGCTGTGATTAGTAACAATGGACATGGATTGCCACCTTCAATCCCTCAATTCTGCCTGTGATTGATAAATGAGTGCTGGCTGCCATTCTCCATGATTTCTGAGATGATTACACTGGACATACTGTAGGCCATTGCCATCAGTCAGTCAGTTTTGTGATGACGTGTGTAATTGATAACCTGTTCATCATTGCCTATATTCATAACATTGGCTACAAGCTTTCGCTGTCCTTTCAAAGAACACCTTTCTCAGTGCAGTGCAAACACATCAAGAGGCTCCCTTACCTGAATGGGAGTTCCTCCATAGTAGTTGTACATTTTTTTTCTTGAGCCCCCAAAGGAAGGGAAGGGATCGTATTTTGCTCCGAGGGGGCTAGCCGCTCGATCCCTTTCACTTCCTGATGGTGAGCACGCGTCCAAGCTTCCTTGTTCTGTGATGTAATTACAGGACTAGCGAGGGGACGTGCTCATCAAGCCTATAGGTGTGGTTTTAAAGTTATTTTTCGATGTTAGCCTGACATTGTAGTACAAATTGGAGACAGTATTCAAGTGACAAAGAGCCTTATTATTTGAATACTGGCTCGATTTATACTATAACAGGGATTATCATGAAAAATAACTAAACTACGTTAACAAGCAGATGGAAGCCATCCCAGCTAATCTATAATTAACACAAAACAAAAAAGCAAGAAATCAACATCGACAATCAGGAAGTGGAAGGGATCGCAGGCTGCATGGGCAAAATATGATCCTCCCTCACACAGAAACTCATAAACCACAAGAACTACTATGCAGGAACTCACATTCAACTCTCCTGATGTGTTTGCAGAGGAAAAAATAGGGGAAAGGTGCAGCGTTAATGTGAGATATCACATATATCAGATAAGTAACAGTTGTTAAGTAAGTAAGGGAGTTATTTGCTAAAAACTGCTCTAAAAATGCAATTTTTTTATTAAACCCTCAAAAGTGAGGAAATTGGATATCTGGATACAAGCCATCATCATCAGAAAGTGTACGGTGGTGTTACTAGGATTAAAACTATTGCACAGTGGTGGAGCTTTGCTTGTACAGAACTTTGACATATGCTTCAAAGCACAAAAATCCTGTGCCTTAAAACCCTGTTTCCAAACATCAAGAGATTGTGCCAAAGTTAGTGTTGCAATTCATAATACAACATGTGTAACTCTCAAAACTCTATAGCACACTCAGAGAGGTACTGGTGTCTTTTAATTCTGTTGTCCAGTTTTTGTAGATCTTCCCTGATCAGTCTTCACCATTCATTACTGTTGGGTGCCAGCGGGCCGCTGTGGGAGTTTTTGTTTTTAAGAGGAGTGCATCGGGCGCCCTGAGTGACACTCGTGGAGCACAGTGGCCGTAGGCGCCGCAGACTCCCTCCATCCAGTTCTGTTTCTTCCGCCGTCGGGCAGGAATCGAGTTGAGGAACAGTGGGCAGTATTTAAAATGGGGATTACAAGAGCAACAGAATTATGCATTAAGCAGGTTAGCAAGAGGAGACCATTGTGGTTTTCCAAAGAGGTAGCAAAGAAAGTGAAAGCCAAAAAGATTGCATTCAGGCAATACAAAAAGACACAGGCAGAAGGGGATAGGGAGAAGTACCAGGAGAAGCAAAGGGAGGCAGGGAGGTCAGTAGGAAGCCAAAGCTCAGACAGAAGAACACATTGCAAATCAGTGGGTAGAGGACGAAACCTTTACAGGTACATAAGTGAAAAAAAAAGGCAAAGGGAGGGATAGTGAGACTGAAGGGGAGGATGGGGGCGTGTGGAGGATGACAACAGTAAAGCCGACATATTGAACAGGCTATTTCTGCTCAATCTTTACTGAGGAAGAGGAGGGTAATGGGTCTGAAGGGAGTACAAGGGGTGAGAATGGTGCAGAAATGGACACAAGTCCCTTTACACGAGAAAGGGTCCTGAAGGAAATGGAAGTAATTAGAGTTGATAAAGCAGTGGTGCCAGATGGGGTGCACCCCAGGGTCCTTAAAGAACTAAGAGAGGTGGTGGCTGAACCTCTGGCTATCCTGTTTAGCCGATCACTGGAAACAGGGGAGGTACCCAAAGACTGGAGGATAGCAGATGTAGTCCCCTTATACAAAAGTGGGAACAAAGAGGAGGCGAACTACAGACCAGTCAGCCTCACCTCGGTAGTGGGGAAGATCATGGAAGCACTACTGAAGGAGAGTTGGTGGGACCTCTGGTTGTCCAGTGGACTACAGGACCCAAGGCAACATGGTTTCACCAGGGGGAAGTCATGTCAGACCAACCTTGTTGAATTTTTTGACTGGGTGACTAGGGAGGTGGATCAGGGGAGGGCAGTGGACATGGCCTATCTGGACTTCAGCAAGGCCTTTGACACTGTACCACATAGAAGACTATTACACAAACTGGGGAATATGGGTGTGGGCAGGACAGTAGTGTGGTGGGTAGGTAACTGGCTGGGCGGCAGAACACAGAGGGTGGTGGTAAATGGCTGTCACTCCACAGAGGGAAGAGTGACCAGTGGGGTACCACAGGGATCAGTGCTGGGACCGGTCCTATTCAACATCTTCATCAGTGACATTACGCGGGATCTAGAGGCAGAATTTCACTGTTACGCTGATGACACAAAGCTCTTTAACAGAGTAGACACACCAGGGGTGTAGACAGAATGAGAAGGGACCTGCAGAAACTTGAAGAATGGTCAGGGGTTTGGCAGTTGAAATTCAATGCAAGATGCAAGATAATGCATATAGGGCACAAAAACCCTGGCACAATATATCAGTTGAGGGGGGTGAGGATATAGCATCGCCAAGCAGGAAAGGGATCTTGGGGTTATCATCTCTGATGACCTCAAGGTGAGAAAGCAGTGTGACAAGGCAGCAGGTAAAGCAAATAGGATGCTGGGATGCATAGGCAGGGCATCGCCAGGCAGGAAAAGGAGGTCATAATTCCACTATACAAGACACTAGTGAGGCCCCCTGGAGTACATTGTACAGTTCTGGAGACCTTACCTACATAAGGACATAGACAGGGTAGAAAGGTTCAGAGGAGGGCAACAAAGATGGTGCATGGATTGCATCACAAGTCCTATGAGGACAGGTTGAAGGAACTGAACATGTACTCCTGGAGAAGAGGAGGAGAGAGGATATGATAGAGACATACAAGTATCTTACAGGAGGAACAGGGTGCAGGAATACACTATTTTAAGCGAAAAGATGTTCCAGGACTAGAGGGCATGGGATGAAGTTGGAGGGAGGGCGATTCAGAAAACTTGAGGAAGAATTTCTTCACAGAACGGGTGGTGGACAAGTGGAACACCCTGCCAGAGGAAGTGGTGGGGGCTGAAACAATCACGGGATTTAAGAATGCATGGGATAGACATAAAGGAATTCTGGAGGTCAGGGGCAACAGACTTCTAGGAAAACATAAACTGAACTTACAAGCTCAAATGGGCAGACTGGGTGGGCCATAGGCCCTTATCTGCCAACATTGTCTATGTATCTATGAGGCTGCACCTGCTGCACGGAGTTGCTCAAGTACTACGTCATAGGCCGCATCTGTTGAAGTTTCCTTCATCCGGTTTTCTCGACATAAATGCGACCGGTAAGAACCGTTCCTTTCTATATTATTTCAACAAGCATGAAACTTTTCTGTGTTTTCCTCAATTGTTCAGCATCATGACTGGTTCGAGGGCAAAGTGTAAATCTAAGGCGGGCCGTGCCCTTATGCGTCGGTGCCCTTGTGGCCGGCAGTTTTCCGTCACGGACCGTCATAATGTTTGTCTCCGGTGCCTGGGACCCTACCATGATATGGATCATTGCAATTCCTGCTTCTCCATGGATCGCCATGTTTTGGAAGTCCGTACGTTTCGAGTCGTACGAGCTCCACCGACTTTCGGAGGACGACGTCGCCCTAGGGCTTCCCAGGCCAGATCTCTCGACCCTTCCTCTGGGTCCCCTCCCAGGTCTATACAGCCCGGCGAGGAGGAGGCCTCCTCCCCTTCCAGCCTTGCCGTGGAGGAGGTTTCTTCTTCGCCGCCGGAGGAATGGTGTGATCCCTCCTGGGGTTGCGCCGTTGGCGCCGTCCCAGCAGTCAGCTCCGTGGAGGTGCAGGCTTCCCCAGTGTCACGGCCTCCAGTTGTGGGGCCCGGCTCTGGTGGACCCTCGTTTCCGTCTGTCCTCGTTGTGGAGTCTGGCGCAGCTCACGGCGCCAGTGACTCGGGTGGGGCCGTCGGCACCGTTCTGGGTTTCGGCACCATTCGCGGCATCGGGGACTCTGGCTTCACCACCGGCGGTGTCATTCTGGGTTGTGGCACCGTCCACGGTGCTGTGGACTCAGGCGGCGCCGTTGGCGGTGCCGCACTGGGCTTCGGCGCCATTCGCGGCGCCAGGGACTCGGGCGGTGCCGTGCTGGGCCTCAGCACCGTTCGCGGGGCCAAGAACTTGGGCGGCACCGTTTGCAGTGCCGTGCTGGGTCTCGGCACCGTTGGCAGTGTCGGGGACTGGGGCAGCACCATTCGTGGCGCAGCCTGGGAAACTGGCGCCATCAGGGGTGCGAATGACTCTGCGGACGTGGTAGTCGTCGCGGCCTACAGCAGTACCAGGCCTGGTGCCACCTCGGGGCAGGTTCCTGTGGCTGTGGGACTGGAGTCTTCCTTGTCAACCCCTCTTCGGAGGGAGACGATTCAGGTGAGGACCCAGATAAACAGGTCGAGTCTTCTGGCTCTGAATCTCCTGTAGGCCACAGGGCTAGACGGTCCAGTGTTCTTCTCCCAGACTTCCTGGGGCTGGTTAGCCCCGGATCATTCCATGGTTAGGGGTGGCCTGGAGTCTTCCGTGGTGGATCCTTCGAATGTCCATGAGAGGATGCCCCCTTCTCGCAGGTCCCAGGCAGTTGCCGCTCTCGATGCTGCTCGGGTCCTTCAGCAGAGGGACGAGGACTCTGCCTCAGTGGGTGCCCTTCAGGGTCTTGCTCAGCAGGGACCTCCGACACTGGTTACGAGGAAGAGGGCTGCTTCGGAGTCTGAAGGATTGAGGGATATTGGTCAGGAGCAGCGACAAACCCCCACCACCCTGCGGGGTGCTGGGAGGAGTCGTAGCACTGATCCTCGCCTCTCTCTAAAGCGTCTTCTGGTGGCGTTTCTGAGGGTTGCCCTTCTGGACTCATGCAATCCCAGGCACGTCACAGAGGAGATTCCTTCAGGGCTCTTTCCGGAGTTGTCTCTTACCCTTTCTACTGTGCAACCCGACACGATCTCAGGGTCCCCAGTCTTGGAGGCGTCGCTACCTGGATCCCAGAACCCTGGCAGAGGTGAGGCTTGTGTTATTAGGTGCCCTTCGCCCATCCCTCTGTAACCACCTCCCTCTCTCCCAGGCCATGTGGGGCCCACTGGGCCATTATCTTGGGAGACGTTCAGAGCTACTGCGGCTGCCTTCCCGTCCTTTGTTAGGGCCATGGACGAATAGGTCTTCATGCCTTCTCCCCCATACAGAAGTCTTCTGGGCATTGAATCACTTCCTCCTCTTGTTCCTCAACTGAGGAAGAGAACCTTCTTCCATCTTTCCTCTGCTCTGACTTCACCGACTATCAGCGTTTCCTCTCAAGGATGGTTTTGGAGCTTCATATTTCCTACATCTGTAGGGACAATACCGAGCGGCAGACGCATGCTTTCCTTAGTGAATTCAGCGCCCGCCATTTGGTGGTGCCTTCCTGGTCGATTCCCTTCCAGGAAGCGTCTATCCGCACCTGGCAGTCTCCAGCCACTCCTTCTCCAGCCCCAGGAGACGGTATTGTGCCCCCCACGAGTCACTGGGTTCTCTACCTCACCCACCTTCGGGTTTGACGTCCCTGGATACTCCTTCCGGGCCTCGCCGTCTGGCACACAACAGGCCTCCAGATTTGGATTCTGCTGAGTTCGACCAGTGGGGACAAAGAGTCTTCTCTTCTGGTCGTGCATTGTTGTGCATTTCTTCCCATCAGGCTCACCACGCTGCTTACAACAGGCATCTGTGATCAATGCTGGCTCAGGTCTTAGCCCTGCTTCCTGGCTCACAGCAGTCTAGACAAGACATTGCTCTCTCTGCGCAGGGTCTGGAGCTCGCAAGGCACCAAGCGAGGGCATCCTACGATGCCAACGAGGTGGCATCCAGACTAGTGGGGACAACTATCTGCATTAGGCGGACAGCATGGCTTTGTCTCTCACGACTGTCACCCATGGCCAGCGTAGGGTGACTGGCTCTGCCTTCTGGGGGACCCGCAATTTTTCCCATAGGGCGAGGAGGTGTCTTCAGGGGCAGCCCCCTTCCCACAGCCCCTCGGGGGCGCCTCCTCCTCACCCGCCTTAGACTTCCGAGTCTATTGGTTAGGATTTTCCCCTCTCTACTTGTCACCAGTAGGAGGCTGAGGGATCTGTTCCCTCAGGGTTTACTCCTACCCCCCCTTCGGGGGGAGGGGGGGCTTGGTACTCACCCAACAGTAATGAATGGTGAAGATGTGAAAATTACGTACCTACCATAATTCTTGATCTTCTCTTGTATCTTCACCATTCATTACTGAATCCCGCCCACCATCCCCTCAAGGGCCTCCTCCTTCGGCGTCTCCTCTTCCCTGCTCGTTACTCCCCCTTCTCCCTTGGCCGTTAAGCCAAAAAAAAAATCTGTTCTTCTAAACAGATCCTTCCCTCTGAGAATAGGAGGAACAAGCTAAAATTTATCGGTACCTGAGGGAACTCTTTCTGACTGCCCTTACTGGACATCTCCTGGCTCTTCTCCAGCCATGTTTTTCAATTCACAATTAAAGAGACGGACCCTTAAGTGGCTCGTCTTCTCTTCCCATGCCCTTCTGGCAGGCCCTAATCCTATTATACAGCCTCTACTGGTTGGTGCTGTCCGGCACTTCAATTTCCTTAAAGGGTGTTTTCTGCCTTGCCTCTAGGGAGTCCGATTGAGTTCCCACTCTATTTGTGTAAGTACAGGGGTGCCCTCTGCGGCCTCCTTCCCCACTTTCATATGCTACTGAGTTATCGCCTAACAAGGTGCAAGAGGGCTCCTTTCACTTCTAGTTGGCCACTCTCTGTTGGGAACCGACGTCGACTCCTCTATTTAAAAAAAACAAACTCCCATGGCGGGTGCGCGCCTCCAGCTGACATCCAACAGTAATGAATGGTGAAGATATAAGAGAAGTTCAAGAATTAAGGTAGATACGTAATTTTCATTTTTAGGAGTTTATGTAGCTACCCTAATGTTCTTTTATGCAAATTGATAAAAAAAAAAAGTATTTAAAATGTGTGTACAGATTCACATAAAAATTTGAGATGTATTATTAATCTCCCCCTAAAGCAGTGCCTTTCCAGCTGTCAACAAAATCTTGTACAAGCTGTCAGATAAGCTGTTTATATGTTATCTTTGCTGCAGCCATGCATTGTACTGTAGATTTTTTCAGATCTGGAGATTAAAATATAGAGAGAATAACCTTCATTGGAGATTGTATTGGAAGAAAAATTGAGGCAGATCATTAACTTGTATTCTCAAAAAATAACATACATGCTTTTCTACCCTTATATTAAAATGTAAGTTATTTTTGTGAATATATATTAATGATTTTAAAATACATGCATACATCTACAACATAAACAATGAGATCAGTAACATTAGCACATAGCAAAAAAATGACAGAAAACAAAAACAGCAAATGCACTACTCATAAATCCAACGTTCATCTTATGATTAAATAGTAAAAATATATTTCTGTTCTAAGAAAATGCATTGTATTTTCTTACTGAAAACAAAAAACTTAATAAACAAGAAAGAAGAATACCATTTGAAGCTACATTTCATGTGTCAGGACCTTTTCGTCAGATAAAGACTAAAGGATAGAAGAACAAGCAGAATTAAGAGGCAGCAGAAAGAAGAAACATGCTTTAATAACGTAAGCAGAAATGTGAACCTGCTGGAGTTTATTATATGTGTACTCGGAAAGGGCAATTTTCCTGAAAGAAACAACATTGGACTTAGTATAATAAAAAAAGTGTAGATTAGCTTTGATCTGTGAGATTCATTTAAAAACAAACTGCTTGACTGCGTAGTGCTCTACAGAGATTCCCAAACTTTGTTTCAAAACATGAGATACTTCCTCTCATACCACGTGTGAGTTTTTCAACTTTTATAGCTTCTATAATCTTAAGAAGCCAATCGCCAACTGAAGGTTGTCTCTTTTCTGTCCATAGTCTCAGAATACAGTTTTTAGCTACAAATGAAATAAGTGCAATTGCATATTTGGTTTCTGTATCTGTCGAGTTTGCTTTTCTGTAATGTTGTTGTAGACATGATTCAGTGCTCATGCTATTTACAATATTATTGTGTTTTGAGATTTTTTTTTTATTTACTTATTTCAGACCAGAAAGTTTTGATGAGTGGGTAAGCCAAAAACATTATGTATTTGGTTACAGTTTGGTGCTTTGCATTTGGGGCAGTTACCCTTCTTTACTAAACTCAATAGTTTCATTCTTGTATGAGTGTAATAAACATGGTTTAAAAGTTTGAATTGAGTGACTTTATGGTTAACTGAAGAGAAAGCTTTGTATGAGAAATCCCAGATGAGTCCAGTTCCACCCAGCTGTATCAAAATCCAGTGCAGTGGTCTGCTGAACCTGTAATGGAGGTAATCATTAGATTATAAATTATGCCTATTTTCATTTTTTTATTTTTAACTATACTTAGAAATGTTTCAGTATTTGGTAGTGTTCTACATAAAAGTTCTTCATTTGGGTATAAACTTTTTAGTGTTTTGTTTCATGTAAAATTTCTTATCTGCTGGATAAAGTAGGCATTCTTCTTGTAAATCCCTGAATCTTTTAAACAGTTTGACTTCTGTTAGCTCCTGTATTGTTTTTATATCTTTGTTTGAGTAATCTTCATTTGCAGCTTTAGATCCTTCTATTATAATATTTGGAATATTCCAGATTGGTTGTTTTATTGATTTAGATAAGTTCAGGTTTAGTAATTTGCTAAATTGGTTGATTATACGGATTGAGTCAGAAATCAACAGATTATTTAATGATTTCTCTGGCTTTGCAAGGAAAAAAAGACTCTAGATTTAAGGTCATATCCTTAGCTAAATCAATCTCCATAGTTAACCATTCTAACCCCATGTATTCTTCTACATTCCTAACTCTCTGCAGTCTGCCTCCTAAGTAGAACTGCCCTCCCAGGAGATGGAATATGGGGATTATGATGAACCAGAAATTGATGATGGTGAGCCCATTGAACCGGCGCTCTCACCAGAGCAAGAATTTGGCTCTCTTCCCAGACCAGAAGATTTTTCTTCTCATTTTTCCTTTGTAAGGAAAATAGTGGATGCTCATTACCTAGCCACTACAGAGGACGTAGAAGATGAGGAGGAGGCTGAATTTCTGGAGATGATGGGACTAACACCCACAAAAAAAATTCTTCTGCCAATAAATACATTCTTTAAAAAAGATTTATTTAAAATCTTGCAGAACCCAAATTCTGTCCCACCTCTTGATAAAACGATGGATAAGAAATAGCAGCTGGACAGAGGAGGGGCTGAATTTCTTTACTCACACCCTGATCATCAGGGTATAGTCCAGCAGGCAGCCTGTGAGAAGATAAGGGTTCCTCTGTCCTCTCATCCACCTGAGAAGGATTCTAGGAAGATAGCATGTCTAAAAAGGGGTATTTAACCGCCTCCCTTGGGGTAAGACACACTAATTACCAGGCCTATGCGACACAGTACCAAAAAACACTATGGCAGTCAGTTTTGGCAATGTCCGAGAAGGCTCCCTCCCCTCTCTCTGATGACCTAGCAGAAACAGCAAGGTTTGGACTGGAAGCATCTAGGTACCAGTTCCAAGTGGCAGCAGAACCCAGTGACAGTGCTGCTAGGTGGATGGCTCTGACTGTAGCCCTGAGAAGGCTGGCATGGCTGAGGGCTACTAATCTGACACAGGCTATCCAGGCCAAGGCCATGGATTTTCCTGTTGAGAATCACTCTCTTCGGTAAACACACTGAAGATTACATGAAAAAGGTGGACGAGTACAAGGCCACTTACTAAAGTAACTCCTCTAAGGAAAGGCCTGCTCCTTCATATAGGCCTTGTGGGAGGGGAGGCAGAGGAAGGACACCCTATGGTAGGTCCTTCTGTCTGGCACAGGCTGTCCCACAGCTGCAGCCTTACCACCGGGTACTATAGGGCCAGAGGTAGGAGGGGCTCCAGAAGAGGTTCCCACTGTACCCAGGTTCAGTCACAACCAAAATAAAATCCCTGACTCAGTTGTCAAGGCTGTCTCCCTAGCACCAGTAGAGGGTAGACTGACCCATTTTTTCCAGCCCTGGCAGGCCATCAACACAGACAAGTGGGTTTTGGATTTAGTGGGTCAGGGTTTGTCCCTGAGTTTCAAGGCTCTCCCTCCTCTTAAATCAAAGCTGTTCAAACCAGCTTCTCTTCAGGAAAGAAAGCTTTTGAAAAAAGAGGTTAGAACCTTACTCCACATAAAAGCAGTGGTGCCTGTACCAAGGCCTCAAGAGAGGAAGAGGTTTTTACTCTCGGTATTTCCTCACCAAAAAGAAGAATGGGGAGTGGCGGCCTATTCTAGACCTCAGACTTCTGAACAAGTATCTAGTATGACCAAGATTCAAGATGGTCACTTTGTCCCTGTTCTTGCCGATCATTCAAAAAGGAGATTGGCTGGCATCTCTGGATTTGAAGGATGCCCATTTCCACATCCCAGTAAGAGAATCTCACAGGAAGTACCTCTGGTTCAGACTCCTTCAGGTCACTGCCAATTCTTAGCCCTTCTCTTCAGCCTCACTTCAGCGCCCAGGGTGTTCACAAAATGTCTGGCAGTGGTAGTGGCATATCTAAGAAGGCTGGAAATCTCAGTTTTTCCCTATATCGATGACTGGCTAGTTGTGAGAAAGTCAGCACAACAAGTGAGAGATCACCTGGTAACTATAGAAAATCTGTTACAGTCTCTGGGATTCCTGATAAATCAGGAAAAATCAATTCTCAATCCAGTACAGGTCCTGCACTTCATTGGAGTAGAACTGGATACTTTGCAGGAGAGCGTTCCTTCCCAGGGCATCAATCAATCAATCTTTTTTTTTTACCAGGTAAAACACCATTGAGGACAAGCTTATTTACAAGGTGGACCTGGGGAGGCCAACAAAGACAGTACAAAAAATACATAGTACGTAATACAGAATGGTAGCTACTCCGATGCATGGCATAGGCAAATACGGTGTTCATCAACGTATTTTTTTGACTAGACAGTTAATAAATAATAGATTTGTATAAACATGCGTGACACTTGATTAGGGACAGTATAATGTATTATTCACCTGTGACGGGGAGGTGGGGTAAAGAGATGTAGGAAATATGGAGATAAAGAAGAGGGGGGAGTGACAAGGGTTTGCAGGGAGAGGAGGAGAAGGTGGGGCAATTATTGGGACTGGAGGTGGGGACCGGACGAGGGAGCCCCTTGGACTCATAGAGCTAAGGGGTGGGAGCTACAGTAGGAGCTGTCCCTTCTGTGCAAAGTTAGCGGGGTTCGGGCGAAATGCATTTAAAGTTTGCAGTTGCATCCTGCAACTGATTACCTCATTCAGGTTGGGCAAGCCATGTCCAGCAAGGCAATACTTACAGATTTTGGGACATATGGCTGCAGCAACAGGAGTTGTCTTGGGAGCAAGATACAGAATGAGGGATATTCAGTTTCTTCTCAGAGTACACTGGTGCCAAAGAAAAGACAAAATGTCAAAACCAATTCCAGTAACAAAAAACTGCTTCAGTCTCTACAGTGGTGGAAGGCAGTGCACAATCTAAGAGAAGGGGTTCCTTTTCAGAGGGAAAACCCATCAGTTATCCTTACAACAGATGCCTCTGTGTTAGGATGGGGTGCTCACTTGGGAGAGCACACTACCCATGGCACCTGGTCAGGTGCAGAGTCATTCCTCCACATAAACATGTTGGAGCTCCGAGCAATATTTCTGGCTTTAAAAGTCTTCTCTCATCTGGTACAGAGCAAAGTGGTGCAGGTCAGAACAGACACCACCACCACCACCACCACAGTGTACTATATAAACAAACAAGGGGGAACAAGGTCAGACCCTCTGTGCACAGAGGCCATGAAAATATGGGGGTTGGCCTACTCACTAAAGGCTTCCCTGCAGGCCATTCATGTACCAGGCAAAGACAATACCCTGGCAGATGCTCTAAGCAGAATCAACCAGGCACATCACGAATGGTCTTTAAACAGACAGGTACTGTACTCAGTGTTCAGAAGGTCAGGCACTCCAAAAGTGGATCTCTTTGCCTCCCAAGAAAACCACTTACTGCCCCATTCCGTTGCAGACCACCAGCCAAGGGCACAATTCCACTGGATATCCTGGCTCTAGACTGGTCAGGAAGATGCCTGTTCACCTTCCCTCCTTTTCCTCTCATCTTCAGAGTTCTGCTCAAGCTCAGGTGTCAACCTGCATCTATGATCCTAATAGCACCAGACTGAGCCAGACAGCCATGGTACCCCCTTACTACTGTCCATGTCCAAACCAATACATCTTCCCAGGAGGCACAATCTCTTGACCTCCCACCAAGGGAAAATCTTGAACCCAAACTTCAAATCTCAGACTCAAGGCTTGGCTCTTGAGGACTTTGAATATTCAAATCTAAATCTCTCTCAAGCAGTCCTGGATATCCTGAAAGGATACAAGAAGCCTTCCACTAAGAAAACCTATTCTGCAAAATGGAAAAGGTTCTCTATTTGGTGTGATGCCAAGGAGATTTCTCCTGCTCTGGCAGAAATCCCAGTGTTACTGGAATACCTCACATACTTGCATTCTCAGGCGTTAAAATATGCATCCCTAAAAGTACATCTGGCATCAATTTCAGCTTACATTTCTGCTGGGAGAAGTGTTTCCATAGCAGCTAATCCCATTTTCAAAAAGTTCTTCAAAGGTTTGTGCCATATGCACCCTCCTATTAAGGAACTAGTGCCGGGTGTGGGACCTGAACATATGCATGGCTTAGCTCATGAAACCTCCTTCTGAGCCCTTGCCTTCAATATATCACATGGAAAACTGTGTTTCTGGTTGCTATCACT
The DNA here is from genome assembly GCA_016271365.2 of Neoceratodus forsteri. Lineage (NCBI taxonomy): Eukaryota > Metazoa > Chordata > Ceratodontiformes > Ceratodontidae > Neoceratodus > Neoceratodus forsteri. The sequence continues at coordinate 351,164,840 of JADMNL010000024.1, forward strand.
TCTACGAGAAGGATAAGTGAACTACAAGCACTATGTGTGGAGAAGGACTACCTCTTATTTCACAGTGATAAAGTAGTGCTTCGAACTAACAGGAGATTTAAGGTGGTTTCTGATTTCCACCTAAATCAATCCATAACACTGCCAGTCTTCTTTACTGAACATGTCAGCTCAGGTGAGCGCAGACTCCATAGTCTGGATGTAAAAAGGGCATTAAGTTACTATGTGACCCACACCAGGGACCACAGAGGTGATAAGCAACAGCTTTTTCTCACTTATGGTGATGTGGGGAAGGGTACGCCAGCATCCAAGAGATCTGTATCTTGCAGGATAGTTCAGTGTATTCAATTTTGCTATTTAAAAGTTGGAAAACAGGCCTCAACAGGCCTAAGGGCTCATTCAGCTAGGAGCACAGCTGCTTCTGTAGCAGCCTCAAGGGATATTCCCTTGGTGGAGATCTGTAAAGCCGCTACTTGGAGAACAGTACACATTTTTGTTAAACACTACAGTTTGGACGTACAGTCCAGAAGTGATGCCAGATTTGGCACAGCAGTCCTGCAGAGCCTCTTTCCTAAATAGGTCGCCTGCCCACCTCCAAAGGTACTGCTTTGAAATCTGCAGAGTTAGGAATATAGAAGAATACATAAGCTTAGAAGAAAAAAGTAGTCACCTTAGTAATCTTGTTTCTTCCAATGTATTCTTCTATATTCATAACTTTCCCTCCCTGCCTCCCCTTCCAGAACCAGAGCCTCTGCATTCCTACCCTTCTTTTTGGTTTACTAGTCCCAAACACAGGTATATATGTTTTAATCCTGGTGGGAATTGATTCTCCCTTTCTTTTTCCAGGTGATTCTGGCACTTCAGAAAGGGGTTTTGTTAATATTTTTATTATTATTGTTATTGTTATATAGATTTCATGCTTTCTTAAGACAGGTTTGGTAGTTACACCATATATGTGTAGTTAGGTAGTATAGTATAGTATAATATAGTATGGGTTGCTTTTTAGGCTCCTTAGAAATCTGAGACATTGATGGAATGTTGCAGCAGATCAGGGCAGCAGTTTGAATGTGTGTCACGAGCCAATGATAGTTCCATCATTTGCATAAAGTTCCATTTGCTCCGGGCAGTTCTGTTTAGGAGGCAGACTGCAGAAAGTTATGAATATAGAAGAATACATTGGAAGAAACAAGATTATTAAGGTAATTTTTTTCTTCTGGGGTGTTGCTCTGTTATGTCTTTGTATTCATCTCATAATCTGTTGCATTCTGCAAGCCATATAATATAGTTTTAGATCTGGTGCTTTTAGTATTCCTGCATTAACAAATCTCATAATTTTGTAGTAAGCTACCTTTACCTTTTTATTAGCCCATAAGAATTTACCTAGCACACTACCCTTCCTGGTAAACCATTGGTTGATGACCAAAATAATTAAAATTAAGTTTGGATGTCATTTGGGTATTTCTAAAAAGGTATATACTTGGGTATTTTATGTATTTGTCCACCCATATAATACCTAAGGATGCAATGTCTGTTCTAGGATCGTGGACATGTTGTTCATCCACACTTCTTGGCATGTCTCTTTCCCTTTAAGGATCGCCGGAAGGTCTTCAAGCTGGTTCCTCCCTCCCACCCAGGTGGTGTATCCCTCGGCTTCACCCCATGATGCCAGATCTTCCTTTCCACTGAAAGATTCAGGTTGCCTCCTTCATGCTGCTGTATTTTGTAGGCCCTGTCTTCAAAACCTTCGGTTATTCCGAAAATTCACCTTGTTCGCATTAGCGATCACGACTGTTTCTCTTTGAATATGGAAGACAACTCTTTCCCCAGATTTCGCCGGTGTTTGTGTGGCCAGAAGATGTCGTGCACCGATCCCCACACCGCGTGCGTCTGTTATTTGGGTGTCAACCATGACACCTCGAAGTGCGATTTTTGTCTTGCATTTCACCCTAACGTCCTCGACGACCGTCTTGCACGCCTGAAGTTGAGGAGGCCGGAAAAATGGATTTCTCCAGTGAAATCAAAGGAGGCTCAGTGGGTGGTTTCTAGGGACATGGATATGTTGTTCATCCACACTCATTGGCAGGTATCCTTGCCGCTTTAAATCTTGCCGGAAGGTCTTCAAGCTTGCTCCTCCCACCCACCCGGGTGGTATAACTCTCGGCTCCGCCCCATGACGCCAGATCTTCCTTACCGCTTGGAAGCTCAGGTTCCCTCCTTAACGCTCTGCGTTTGAGACTGGTTCCTATTTCTCCGTTTGCGGATTTAAAAATAAATTTTGCGAAAAAGACTTCAGTCTTCTATCCCTCGCGGCTGCGATGGACAAATCGACTCCCGGATTTCGGAGATGCCCATGCGGGCAGAAGATGTCTCGGACGGATCCACACTCCACGTGTGTCTACTGCTTAGGCCTTGAGCACGACCCGCAGGCTTGCGACCTGTACTCATCTTTCTCGGCCTACGTCCTCGAAGACCGTGCTGCCCGATTGCAACTGGGCCGTCCCGAGAAGCGTTCCCTCGGTGAAGTCCAAGGAGGCCGTGTTGGCGGTGTCCACGGCCGGCGGGCTCGGCCGGATCAGCTCGGCGGATGGTAGCCCTCGAAGAGGAGGCGCGGGCACGTATCTTCCTCGACGCTGACATTTATCCCGCTCTCTGGGCTCTTCTTACACGGCTTCCTTTAAGGAGCTTTGTCTGTCCTCTCCACTAAAGGAGAGGGCCTACGTCTCGCGGGACCTTATTCTCGGTCCAAAAAGAGGGACAGGGTAAGTCCCTCCGTCGGCGCTCTTGGGAGGCGGGAAGGTCCCTCTCCCGGGCGTCGACCGTCGGCTCGGTCCGACCGTTCGAGCCGACCACTGGCCTCACGGTGTCCCCGTCCAGGTCAGTTGACCGAGACTCCCACCGATGAAGTCGAGATTTTCTCGACCCATTGGACGAGCTGTCGCCTTAGCGGCAGATTCCCCTCTCCCGGTTCCCCGGGAGGAGTTGAGAATCCCGTGGGCTCGCCTGTGCCTCCGGTTCGGAGCCCTCGGATGGACCATCCGAGGCGAAGAAGTGCAGGTTCCGGCCGACACCTCCCGCACCGACCTCGGAAATTCCGGGACTCGTCGGTCCGGACCTCTTAGCAGTCCAGCGATCCCACCGTCATAGGCGGTCTCGGTCTCGACACCCGCGTGCGATAATAGCGGCCTGGTCTCGTCCTCCTCCTCGGACGAGGGAGGCTTCGCGTAAATTACGTCCGATGGTACGAGGACCTTATGTTGCAACAGCTCCTCCTGGCCGGGAGTAAGCCCGACCCGTCGCCTTCCCGCCATTAAGTAGCTGTCACCGGGCGGCCCGACACAACCCCTCGACTTATCCGAGGAGCCTATACCAGGCGGTTGTTCGGCCAAACCAGCTGCTCCACCGATTCGGTGGAACCTCTGCCTCCACAGCCACCAGTGGGGCTCCGACCAAGGATTCTCGGTCGACTAAGGGTCTACCCATCAGCTGTCAGTTACCCTCACTCGACCGACCTCGGCAGGTGAAGGGTGGCTCAGGCCAGAGGCAGCTCTTTGAGGACTCTTCTGAGTCCGAAGATGATTCCTCCTTTTCTCCAAGCGACTGGACTTGGAGTCTTCAGGAGGTCAGTCAATGGACGATAGCCCGTCGTCCTTCCTAGGACTGCTTCGGCTCATCTCGGAGTCCACCGGGATGGAGCTCGAACCTGTTTCCAAGCAGGCCAGGTATCCCCTCACGAGATTCTGGACCGAGATTCTCCAGCGGAGGCCTTTCCGGTGGCGAGGCCATAGTGGGTCCGGCACTGGAGCTTTGGCAGCGGCCTGCTTCTGCCCTGCGCCTTGGCCAGGATGGCCAGGAAGTATCGGTCCCACCCGGTTCCTTGTCCGGTTTGAACACCCCTCTGCTGAGGGTTGGTTACCCGACAGCGTTTTCGGTAGCGCCCGGCAACGCCTGGGATGTGGACAAACCTCCTGACAAGGAGTCCAAGAAATTGGACTATGTCGGGCGAAAAAGTCTACGCTGCGTCCTCTCTCGGCCTTCGCCAGCCAGTTCGCCGTCCTCATGGCACATTTTTCTCATGCCCTGTTGGGCTCCCTGGATGAGGTCATCCTCATCTTCCCCCGATCTGCAGACTACGGTCAAGCAGGTGCGGGACCAGGGCAGGCAGTGGCCAAACAGCAGCTCCAGACTGCTTTGGATATAGGGGACTCGTGCCAGATCGGTGGCGGCGCAGTGGCTATCGTCGGCCGGGCTTGGCTGAGATATCCACCTTTACTCGGATCCCAGCACAAGTTGGCGGATGTTCCCTTTTTGGGGACTGACCTCTTCGGCCCTGGGGTGGAAGGTCACCTGCAGAGGATCGAGAAGTCCAATGCCACCTTGGACTCGGTCTCTTCCGCTCAGAAGGACAAAGGCCGCAAGCCACAGCCTAAGCCTTTACGTCCTTCTGTGCCCAGCCCCGCCCAGCAACGTCAGGGCCAGCAGGCTCGGCCCTGGCATCCCAAACCCAAGCCCGGCTTCCTCTAACAGGAGGCAGGGAGGAAAAGGCCCAGGAGGTCCTCGGCGGTCCCTCCTCCAAGCCTGACCAGTGACGGGCTGAGGGTGTCGCTCCATTCCCGTCACCCCTGGGTCCCCGTGGGAGGCGGCTCGCACTTCCGTTCTGCCTGGTCCGCTGTTACCACGGGACAGGTGGGTCTTGGAGGTGGTGGGAAGAGGCCTGCCTCTGGAATTGAGCAGGCACCACCCTTCAGAGCTGTACAGCCCTCGGGGCTTGTGGATCCCCAGCCTCACTGGCGGCTCGTCGAGCCGACATCGCTCTCCTCCTCCAGAAGGAGGTGATAAGAGAGGTGGTGGACCCTCCTTCAGACCCAGGGTTTGTGTCCAGGTACTTCCTGGTTCCAGCGCGGGGTTGGCGCCTCATTCTCGACCTACCACGACCTAAACAAGTTCCTAAGGTCTCGAACCTTCAGGATGGTCACTCTGGCTCAGATAATACCATCCTTGGAGCGCGCGTGTGGTTCTGCTCTCTGGACTTGCAGGGGCCCGTTTTTCACGTCCTATCCGTCCGTCTCACCAGAGAATTCCTTCGCTTCGGCGGAAGGATCCTCTTCGAGTTCCAAGCCATGCCCTTGGCTTGTCTCCAGCTCAGGGTCTTCACCAAATGCATGGCAGTGGTGACAGCATTCCTCTTGTGGCCCGAGGTCCGGTGTACCCTTACAGGACGACTGGCTGATAGCAGCTCCCTCCAGGAAGGAGGCGGAGTGGTCCAGAGATCTGGTCCTCAGGTCTGCTCTCAACTGGGCCTCCTTATCCAGAGAACCAAGTCGGAACTCGGAGCCGAAGCAGGTGATTCTATTCATCGGGCGCAGCTCGACTCTCTTCCGAGCCAGAGCGGCTCCCGGCGGACAGGGCCGAGTTCTTTCCTCCTTGCCCGATCATTTCTGGTTGGGCAATTGCGCCTCTGCCGGGACTTCCTCGCCTCCTGGGTCTCATGGCGGCCTGCACCAGCGTGGTCCGTTGGGCCCGCTGGAACATCGTCCCTTCAGTGGGGACTGGCCAGCCAGTGGTCACAATGCTGCGATCCTTTGGACCAGCGTAGTCGGTGACACTAGGGGATGTGGGCGACTCTCCAGTGGTGGACCGTTCCAGATCATTTGCAGGAGGGCATCCCGTTCGTCCGCCCCGAGCCGACGGTCTCTCTTTCGACCGATGCCTCTCTGATGGGTTGGGGTGCCCATCTGGGGGAACACCGGGCTCATGGCCTCTGGTCCCCGCGAGAGTCCCGATGCCACATCAACCTGCTGGAGCTCCGAGCAGTCCGCCTAGCTCTCACCGCCTTTGCTCCGTTCCTCCGGGGTCAAGTGGTCCGAGTCCAGACGGACAATACCACGACCATGTACTATCTAAACCGCCAGGGCGGGGCGGCGCCCATGCTTCTATGCAAGGAAGCTCTCCGCATTTGGTCACTCGCTGCGCAGCCTGGAGGCGGATCTCCTAGCCATTCACGTGGCAGGAGCCTCCAACACCCTGGCCGATGCCCTGGGCCGGACTGCATCCACACAGTGGTCTCTCCTGCCGGAGGTAGTACAGCATCTGTTCTCCCATTGGGGCACACCTTAGGTGGACCTGTTTGCCTCCAGGGAGAACGCGAAGCTGAGTCTGTTCCATGCCCGCCCCCCTCAGCAGGGCTCGCTGCAGGGGGATGCCTTCTCGAGGCAGTGGACCCCGGGCCTCTTTACGCCTTTCCCCCATTTCCCTTGATCCACAAGGTGCTTCTCAAGGCGAGGAGGGACAAAGCGCAGGTGATTCTGATAGCCCCAGACTGGCCTCGCCAGTTCTGGTACCAGATCTCCAGTCTCAGCTCCAGGACTCGCGGCAGCTTCCAGCTCGCCGGACCTGCTCTCAGTCAATCAGGGAAGGTGTTCCATCCGGACCTTCAATCCTGCACCTGACGCCTGGTTCCTGAGCGCTAGAGTTCCAGGCCTTGGGTCTTTCAGCGAGGTCCTCAATATAGTTGAGGGCGTCCCGTGAAGAGTTGACCAGAAAATGTTATGCCTTCAAATGGAAAAGGTTTTCCATTTGGTGTCAGGGCAAGGGCTTGGACCCTTCCTCCTGTTCCTTGGCAAGCATCTTGGACTATTTATGGTCCCTTTCTAGTCAAGGGCTTAGGTCGGCGACCTAAGGGTGCACCTGGCAGCCATCTCTGCTACAGGCGCGGGCGGGAAGCAGTCGTGGCGCAGGAGAAGGTGGTCTGGCGCTTTTCAAAGGCCTTGATCACATTTCCTCCAGTCGCGGGAACCCCACCTCCGTGGGATCTACTGCTGGTACTGGCAAAGCTCATGGGCAAGCCATTCGAACCTATGCACAGGTGTGCTCTCTCTCACCTGTCGTGGAAGACCGCCTTCTTGGTGGCTATCACGTCAGCCAGAAGGATGGGAGGCTCCAGGCGCTTTCCATCGAGTCTCCTTACCTGGTCTTCCACAGGGACAAGGTTGTCCTCGCCCCACCCGAAATTCCTTCCGAAGGTGGTGTCGGAGTTTCACCTTAACCAGGTGTTGACTCTGCGGTGTTCTACCCCAATCACCTGGAGGGTGAATATGAAGCTCCATACTCTGGACCCTAGAAGAGGCTCGCTTATTATAAGGGGCGCTGAGAAATCGAGGAGAGGTTCGCCAGCTGTTTGTCACCCACGCTGAAGCCGCATCTGGCAGACCTGCAGCCAAGCGGACGATAAGCAGGTGGGTAACCTCCTGCATAGATCTCTGCTATAAGTTGGCGGGCATGGAGCCTCCCAGAGGATAAGAGCTCATTCTACCCGCCATGCTGCTCAGCAGTGGCTGCTTCAGGGGCGTCCCTATCCAGGAAATCTGCAGGGCTGCTACCTGGAAGTCAGCAAACACCTTCATTACCCATTACCACATCGACCTTGAGTCACGCGGGATACTGGTTTTGGGGCCTCGGTTCTCCAGTCTCTCTTTCCCAAGTGAAGTATTGGGGGTGTGCGTCTGCCTCCCTCCTCCCGGAGGAACTGCTAGGAGTCTGCCAATGAGTGTGGATGAACAACATATCCATGTCCCTAGAATACAGGTTACTCACCTGTAACAGGAGTTCTAGGAATGGTATATGTTGTTCATCCTACGACTCTCGACCTCGGCTCGACGCACAACCAGAGCTTCCAGCGGGCCAGATCTGGCGTCATGGGGCGGAGCCGAGAGTTATACCACCCGGGTGGGTGGGAGGAGCAAGCTTGAAGACCTTCCGGCAAGATTTAAAGCGGCAAGGATACCTGCCAATGAGTGTGGATGAACAACATATACCATTCCTAGAACTCCTGTTACAAGTGAGTAACCTGTATTTCCGCGCCCATGGGATCCGCCGAGCAATTGGAGCTTATGCAAGCCTTCGAGGAGGAAGCAGCTTATGTTGTGGAATCTTCTTCTCAGAGCTTCTTCGTTCCGCTCAACCTGGGCTCTTTCCGAGAGTTGTGCCAGTCTCTCCCGACTAAGGGAGAGAGTCCTGTGGGCATGCACTCCTCTTGGTCCCGTAGGCGGGAAAAGGATCCGGGATCATCATCGTCTCGGCGAATACGTTCTTGGGATCGGGAGAGATCTCGGTCCCAGGAACCTGCAATCTCAACCTCGGTCAAAATTGCTTCTTCGGCCGATGGCTTTCCGGCTTTGCCATCTGGGCAGTCAACTGAAGTGTCGATCGATGAGGTGGAAATTATCTTCGATCCGATCGACCCCTTGTTGCCGACTCCGGTCGATGACTCTCTTGCTCGGATTCCGGTCCTTGGTTTCCCCAACGAGGAGACCCAGCCCGCTGGGAATCCCATTGAGGAAGTTGTCCCCGAACCCGGGAAATCACCAGTCCCGATATTGTCTCCCGAGCGACCGAATCGGCTTGGCCAATCTCGATCGAGGTCCAGGACCCCTCGACCAACAGTCCGAGGAAGAACCACAGGCGCTTGAAAAAGAGGCGACGCCATCAGTCATCCTCGGCTGAGCAGAGGCTCCAGCGGAAACTCCATCGGCGCTATGAGGACCTTGTTGCAACCGCTGATTTTGACCGGGCACAAACCAACCCCGGCTTCCACCCCGGCCATTACTTGGCTTTCGCCTCCCAGGCTGAAGCCGACTGCTTTGGAACCGATTAAGGTAGTTTCCCCGCCTGCGGAGCTGGCAAAACCTCCGGTTCAACCTAAATCGGTCTCTCCACTGATCGTGGTGGAATCACCGCCCAAGCAGCCGGTGGAAGGGGCTCCTTCTAAGGAAGCTAGACCAGACACTGGGCTTCCCCGACATCTTTCTGTCACCGTCACGCTGGACCGCCCTTGGTGAGTCGAAGGTGACCCGGGCGGTCGACCGTAGTATCCGGACTCTTTAGATTCGGATGAGACCGTCCTACATTCTCATGTGGAGGATGATGAATCAGCTGCTAGGATAGAGGCGGAGGAAGGTCCTTCGTCCTTTCAGGGCATTCTTCGCCTCATCTCTGAGTCTACAGGGATGCCCCTGGAGCCTATACAGAAAAAGGCGGAGTACCCTCTCGCTGACATCCTCAAGAGAGGGGATACCCCGATGGAGGCCTTTCCTGTGGTCAAGGCCGTAGTTGGCCCAGCCTTAGAAATTTGGCAGTGCCCTGCCTCTTGTCCAGCTCTATCTGCCCACATGGCCCACAAGTATGCGGTGCCCATGGGGTCCCTTGCGGGGTTCACAGAGCACCCGTCGGCCGAGAGTCTGGTGACTGCCTCTGTGTTCAGGCATACTGGCAGTTCTGCAGACACTGATCAACCTCCCGAGAAGGAATCCAAAAACTTTGATCATTTGGCTTGGAAGGTCTGTGCGGCCTTGTCTTTAGGCCTCTGTCAGGCAAGTTCAGCCATCATCATGGCACACTTCTCCCATGCCCTCTTGGGGTCTTTGGATAAAGTCCTCCCACATCTCCCAGCGGACATGCAAACCATGGTCAAGCAAGTCCGGGACCAGGGCCGGGCTGTTGCCAAACAACAGCTCCAGACGGCCTTGGACATTGGGGACTCCTGTGCCCAGTTGTTTTGGCAGCCGCAGTTGCCTCTCTCTCCACAGGGCTTGGCTGAGACTATCCTCTTTCCTGGCAGATACTTAGCACAAACTAGCTGATGTGCCTTTCCTGGGCACCAGTCTCTTTGGTCAGATGTGGCTGGTCACCTTCAGTGTGTATTGAGCAGTCCAGTGCCATCTTGGACGCCACTTGTGCTAAAGGTTCTTTGAGTAAGAAGCAGCAGAAGAAGAAGCTTTTTCAACACTCTTCCCCTGTGGCACAGCAACCCTCCTTTCAAGGAGGGCAGCAGCAACAGGCTGAAGCTTGGCACCCCCGGCCAAAGCCCGGTCCCTCCCAGGTCAGTAAAGGAGGCCAAGGCTCAGGTCCTGGATCCTCCTCCTCCAAGCTGCTCAGTGATGGGGCGGGGGCTGCCACCCCCTCTCCCATCACACCAGCTCTGGATCCTCCCGTGGGGGGCCAGCTCCGCCACTTCCTTTCTGCCTGGTTCACTATCACCATGGGCAGGTGGGTCTTGGAGGTGGTCAGTCAGGGACTGCCTCTAGAATTCAAGCAGTACCCTCCAAGCCGAGCCTGCGCCCTGCAGGAGGAAAGAGTATCCACCCATACTCAGTCGGCTGTCTGAGATGACATCGCTCAGCTCCTCCTCAAGGAGGCAGTAGCTCCAGTGGCAGATTCTCCAGCAGACCCAGGCTTTGTTTCCAGTTACTTCCTGGTGCCCAAGCGGATGGGGGCTGATGCCCCTTTCTAGATCTGTACGACCTGAATCAGTATCTCAGGTCTCGCATCTTTCAGATGGTCACTCTGTCCCAGATCATACCATCCTTGGAGCAAAACATGTGGTTCTGTTCACTGGATCTGCAGGACGCGTTCTTTCACGTCTCAATCTGTCCATCTCATTGGCAGTTCCTCCGCTTCAGAGCTGAAGGGACCCTATACGAGTTCCGAGTCATGCCGTTCGGCCTGTCATCGGCCCCACGGGTCTTCATCAAATGCATCGCAGTGGTGGCAGCCCATCTCAGGCATCGGGGGTCAGAATTTACCACTACCTTGACGATTGGCTCTTAGCAGGTCCCACCCAGCAGGAGGTGGAGAGGTCCAGGGACCTGGCCATCCAGACCTACTCCCAACCCGGCCTCTTGATTAACGAGGCCTAGTTGGAACTTGTGCCTTCCCAGGTGATATGCTTCATCGGGGCAGAGTTTGGCTCTCATCAAGCCAGAGCTGGCTCCCGGCAGACAGGGCGGAGGTTCTCTCCTCCTTTGCCCGATCATTTCTGGTTGGACAATTGTGCCCTGCCCGGGACTTTCTGTGCCTTCTGGGTTACATGGCAGCATGCACCTCTGTGGTCCGTTGGGCTTGGTGGCACATGTGCCCCCTTCAGTGGGAGCTGGCCGCCCAGTGGACTCAGCGCCATGGTCATTTCAATCAGCTGGTCACTGTAACCCAGAAGATATGGGACCCTCACCAATGGTGGACCGCCCCAGACTGGTTTTAGGAAGGGATCCCATTTGTCTGCCCCTAACCGATGGCCGTCCCCACGACCGATGCCTGTCTCATGCCCTGGGGAGCCCACATTGGGGACAAAAGGGCCCATGGGTTCTGGACCCTCGAGGAGTCCCGATACCACATCAACCTGTTGGAGCTTAGAGCAGTCAGACTGGCACTGTCAGCTTTCGCTCCTCAGCTCGAGGGTCAGGTGGTTCAAGTCCAGACTGACAATACCGTGACCATGTACTACCTCAACAAACAGGGTGGCATGCATTCCCGTCTGCTTTGCAGGGAATCGCTCCGCATCTGGACCCTCATTAGCCGTCTGGAGGCAGATATACTAGCCATTTGTGTGGCAGGAGTCTCAAACCATCTGGCAGATGCTCTTAGCCGCTTAGGCGAGACATTCCACGAGTGGTCTCTCCATCCAGAGGTAGCTTACAGCCTGTTCTCCCACTGGGGCAAACCGATGGTGAACCTGTTTGCCTCCAGGGACAGCACCAAGCTGAGGCTGTTTCATGCCCGCCCCCCTCAGCAGGGCTCGTTAAAGGGGGATGCCTTCTCGAGGCCATGGACCCCAGGCCTCTTCTACGCCTTCCCTCCATTTCCCTTGATCCACAGGGTGCGCCTCAAGATGAGGAGGGACAAGGCGAAGGTGATTCTGGTAGTCCCAGACTGGCCACACCAGTTCTGGTATCCAGATCTCCTCAGCCTCAGCTGCAGGCCCCCAGAGCGGCTTCCAGCATGCCCGGACCTGATCTCTCTCAGTCAGGGGAAGGTATACCATCCGGACCTTCAATCCCTGCACATCACAGCCTGGTACCTGAGCGGCTACAGCTCCAAGCTTTGGGTCTTTCCGAGGATGTCCTCACTGTGGTGGAGGCGTCCAGAAAGGACATGACCAGGAAATGTTATGCCTTCAAACGGAAAAGGTTTTTCATTTGGTGTCAGGGCAAGGACCTGGACCCTCTGTCCTGTCCAGTGGCTAACATTCTCAACTACCTTTGGTCTCTGTCCAAGAGGGGTCTTCGGTCATCGACCCTTAGGGTGCACCTGGCAGCCATCTTTGCTTACCTGGCGTGGGACAGTCAGCAGACGTTGGCACAGGAGACAGTGGTTGGGCGCTTTTTCAGAGGCCTGGATCACATATCCCCTATGGTGCGTGAACCTCCACCTCCATGGGATCTGCTAGTACTGGTAAAGCTCATAGGCAAGCCATTCGAACCAATGCACAAGTGTGCCTTGTCACACTTGTCGTGGAAGACGGCCTTCCTGGTGGCTATCATGTCTGCCAGAAGGACAGAGGAGCTCCAGGCGCTCTTGGTGGACTCCCCTCATCTGGTCTTCACAGGGACAAGGTTGTCCTACGCTCCCACCCGAAATTCCTTCCAAAGGTGGCGTCAGAGTTTCACCTTAACCAGTTGTTAACTCTGCCAGTATGCTATCCTAATTACACCTTGGAGGCCGAATACAGGCTTCATACCTTAGACCTAAGACGAGCCCTCTCCTATTATAAGGGGAGGACGGTGGAAATTTGGAGAGAGGTTCACCAGCTGTTTGTCACCTACGCTGAAGCCGCTTCTGACTGATCTGCAGCAAAACGGACTATTGCAAGGTGGATTACATCTTGCATAAGTCTGTGCTACGAGTTGGCGGGCATGGAGCCTCCCGGAAGGATAAGAGCTTATTCTACCCGCCATACCGCTGCATCGGTGGCTGCTTCCAGGGACATCCTTATCCAGGAAATCTGTTGGGCTGCTACCTGGAAGTCAGCAAACACCTTCATTACCCATTACCACATCGACTTTGAGTCACTCCGGGATGCTGGTTTTGGGGCCACAGTTCTCCAGTCTCTTTTCCCTAAGTAAGTATCAGTGGGGGTGTGTGCCTTGCCTTCCTCCTCCCGGAGAACTGCTAGGAGTCTGCCAAGAAGTGTGAATGAACAGCATATCCACAATCCTAGAAAAACAGGTTACTCAGCTGTAACAGTAGTTTTTGGAGTGGTATATGTTGTTCATCCACATGGACCCACCCGACCTCCGCAGCTATGGACGCACAACACCTGGCTTCCAGCAGGCTAAGATCTGGCGTCATGGGGTGGAGCCGAGGGATATACCACCCGGATGGGTGGGTGGGAGGAGCCAGCTTGAAGACCTTCCAGTGATTCTTAAAGGGAAAGGGACTTGCCAAGAAGCGTGGATGAGCAACATATGCCACTCCTAGAACTACTGTTACAGATGAGTAATCTGTTTTTTTAATTTCATCTGCTTTTTAAAGAACTATACTGAGTTTTCTCTATTTATTTTGTAACATGAGATGTTTCCAAATTCATTTATAACTTTTAGGATGTTTTTAACAGAGTTTGCAGGTCAGAGACTGTTAGCAAAATATCATCTGCATACAGGGAAACCAAGAAATCTTCCTGGACATAAAGTCTCCATCACTCATTCATACTAACGGGAGTACACTGAAGATGCTGGGACTCAGCGGGAGCCAAACTTTTTCAGGAGGGCTGGCGTCGAGATGGAGCCACGAGAAAGCGGCACTCCAAGTCAGGCTCTTGCAATATAGACTGTCTCGGCGTCGACCCTCCAACCGCTTCAGTTCCTTTATTTCCCACCGTTAAGTGCGCTTCAGTGATGGTGTCGCTTGCCTGCCACGAGTCAAACTTCAAACTGTATCTTAGTTTTCTGTTTTATTTTGTATTGTATCACGAAAAGTACCGATTACATTTTACTTATTCTTACTTGTACAAGAAAGAGATCTTCAGCCCTCTATTGATGGAGTTGACCATGAGTGGGGCAGGTGACAGTAGGGAGACTTTACATGAAAGCCGTTCAGTCAGCCGGGCTGGGTCTGGTCCGCCACCCTCTCCGGAGGGGGGGGTCTGACAACGGATGGTCCAGTGCTCAGGGTGGGGGATGGGCGGTCCCCCCTGAAAGCATAAAAAGAAACGGTACCATTCATGGCACCGTTCGGCCTCGAGTTCTTCTTTGGTCCACCAGCCAAAGAAGAGACTGCATCGCTCGAGGTCACCCTCTGGTAGGGCTGCACGGAGATGGTCAGTTGTTGGGGTCAGGGACCGGTCTCCGTCTCTTTCAGAGTTGCCAGTTTCTGTCTTTGGCAGCTGGCTTCTTCAACATCGGAGCCCCTCTCCGCCTTCTAGGGGGGCTTCAAATTAGCAGTTTCTCCATGAGGTTGCCCTTATGGAGCAGTGGGCTCGGAGGTTGTCCCGACTGCCCAATCCATCCAGTCCATCGCCGGGGCCTTCAGCCTGTCTGTTTCGGATCGGCAGGGAGGGTGGTTAGGATTTCCTGGTCACACGGCGCCTTCTCCGATGCCATCGACTCCGTGCCCCGGTGTCTAGCCCCCTCACATGGCTGCGGCTAAGCGGTCCACACTGATGTCTTGATCTTCTGCTATTTTTCATTCTTTGCCTTCAAATCGCAGTTTGCAGACTTCTGCAGCGTTGCTGTTGCATGCGATGCCGGTTTCTCTGGCACCGAGGTCCTTTTCGGTGCCACAAGTGCTGTCGGCACCATTTGCATTGGTGAATGCCCCGTCAGCGCCATCCTCTGCATCAGGAGTGGTATACGGTGCTGTGCTCCCTGCCGGTGCCATCCTCGGTGCCGGGGGTGGTGTTGGCTCCATGCGCGATGCTGCGCTTCTAGGCAGCGTCTAGTGCGGCGCCATTTTCTGTGTCAGTGCTGTCTCTGTACTCTGCACTGCTGTCTTCAACAGTGACGAGGATGCGTACGGCACCGTCTAGTTTCCAGAGGTTTTTGTCTCCGATTCTGTCGCCTCCTCTTCTTCCTCCTGGTTTTCATTCCTTTCCTGTCTGTGCAGTCCTTCCTGGACTGTCAGGAGATGATTTTGAGCCCGATCTTCAGGAGGTGATTTTGAGCCCGATCTGGATCTTCAGCTGGGTGATGATGTTGATGCCGATTCTGGCCTCAGGGCATGGATCAGTCCTTCTGCAGAGCCTGTTGTTGCAGACCTTTCCTTTAAGTCTCTGCTCAAGAATTTTTTTTTTTTCAAACTCTATTTTTCACCGGCATTCTCTCAGGCAGCAACTGGATCCTGCCGCTCTTCCTCCAGACCTGAAACCCCCCTCTCCTGGCACCAGCCCGGCTATCCCCCTGGCTCTGATCCCCCTGAGGTAGGACTGCCCTATCCACCCAGGGAGCTCTGTCTGACAGTTCAGGCTGGGCTGGGCTGGGCTCGGCTCAGGAGAGGAGCGGGTCCGGTCCGTGGAGTGTGGCCACAGGAGGTGGTGCCATTGCCTATCCCCGGGGACGGGGATTTCTTGCTTTTGCTGGTCCCCCGAGGAGCATGGGTGTACAATGGTGGCTGGGCACAACATGCCACCGCCTGCCAAGCTCCCCCCCATGATGCGTGCCACTGCTGCTTGCGCTGCACCCGATTGCAGCCAGGTACCTCTACAGAGTGGCGGAACCCCCGAGCCCTCCCCAGGGAAAGGAGAGCCGTCCCCTGGACGCTCGATCCTCACCCCCGCCGACCCCCGATGGCCCAGGCTCACTCCTGAACCTGGGTCACTGGCGTGATGTGAGGTGTGGTGTCCGGCGCCTCAACCCTCAGCGCCACCGGACCTGCATTCTGCTCAAGAATTTAAGTTCTACTCTTTCTCTCCAGACCATGGAAATCGATCCTGGGAAGCTTCTGCTGATTTGGTCTGTTCTGGACTCTTGAATGTAGGGGAGCAAAAGGTGTATTCCCTATATCTGAAAGATGCAGTACCTCCATGTGTCAATTAAATGTAGATGTTCCAGCATATCTTTTAGATATTTGATTTGTTTATGAAATACTTTGTCCCTGATTTATGTGTAGTAGGATCACTTGTACAGTTTGTCACCTGCAAAAACTAGGTAACTGTTTTAAGAAAGATGTTATCTGGATACAGATTTTTGAAAAGATTTCATGACTACCATTTATGGAACCGTAAATATTAATTAGGGTAACACGTTTTTTTGTTGTTTTTTTTGTCCTTTAAAAGTCCATAGGATTTAAGGTGTAAGGTCTTCAATAGAAGTTAACACTCTAAAGTTTACTCTCTTTTAACCAAAGTTAAGACCCTAGCTTTTTCTAGAACAAGTTACCAGATCCATGTATTTGGTTTACCGACTCTTTTCATCAGTTCATAGCCCTTTTTATGTTTGCTTGCACATGCAGTGCACAAGAAGCATTTTGAGGAGAGGAGAGTATTGCAGAGGTGTGGTAGTGTTTGGCTAATCCAGCCAGCACTTTCAGGGGCTCGTCCCTTGGCCACTAATCAACAGGGAAGCTGCCAATGACAGCAGTTTCAGAGCAAGCGCTGGATTTGAAAGAAATGTGCCGCTCCAATCACAGACAGTTTTGTCATTGCAGAGGCAGATTCCAGCCTTGCGCATTACACTGCACAGTAATGTGCATGGCTGGACTTACGAGTAATTCATTTACTTAGTGTGTCTTTTCTGGTGAAATAAATAATAAATGAGCCCCGGCGCACATAATTGGCGTCTCCTGATGCCCACCACACACTCCCCCCAAAGCCAACGTCGGGGTGCCCAATCCCCTTGCCGGCATGTCCCCCCAAGCCTGACCATGTATTTTGCCGACAAAGGGTGCCCAGTCCCCATGTCTGCATGCCCCCAAAGAAAAAACACACACGCACTATTGTGGCACACTGGGATCCACCCAGTGTGCCAAAGTACTATGTTTTTCCAACACTGGGATGCTTACTCCTGGTATCAGCGCGCCCCCACCCATTTTTTGTCAGCTGACCTCGGGTACCAATCCCCAGGTCAGCATTGATTCTTCCCCAAACCACTAGTCTGGCACACTGGGAGCTCACCCCAGTGTGCTGAAACTGTTTTGTTTTCACCTGTAAGAAGAAAACAGTCCCAATATTTTCATTTTAAACCTGAAAAAAAAAAAAAAAAGGTCCCTCGTAATTTCTGCGGCCCCCTCCCCAACCACGCATCCTCTCTCTCTACTTTACCTCCTCACCCCCCACCCACCCGTCCTTACCTCCGGAGATCCGACACTGCGATTCTCTGTGGACCGGGAGCATGTCTGCACTCTTCAAAAGCCGACCGCGAACTGAAGAAAATCACAGTAAGCCCTATAACAGCAATCAATGGGGGGTTTCAAGTTAAGTTAATATCTCAGCCATTTTTTGGAGTTTTGGCCCAACATTTTCAACATGAGGTTCTTGGGACCCCAGCTCATGACCACTGACACTGTCATTTTGTTTTTCGGTCCCGGAAGGTGATTTCATGGTCACTGTGCGGAATCACCTTTCGGGACCGATTAACAAAATGACAGTGCCACTGTTTATGAGGTGGGGTCCCAGAAAGCCTATGTAGCAAGTTTGGTGAAAAAACTCCCAAAAAAGACTGCATTACGAGCGTGCATTGCGCAGTTTGTACACACGCTGGTATCTTCGCCAGTTTTTAATATTTTCACTCCAAATTTCCAACATTGCCATTTTTTTCACTCCTCCTTGTAAACAGTACAGCTGTCATTTTTTGCATCCTGCCTGAAATGTGTTTTCGCACCTGTGGTGCAGAATGGTGCAGTCGCTGTGCAAAATCAACTTTTAGAACAGATTAATGAAATTACAGTGCCACTGTTCATGAGGAGTAGTCCCAAAAAGGCCATGTTGAAAATCTGAACAAATTCCAAAAAAGTCTGCATTACGAGCGTGCGTTACGCAGTTTCTATGCATGCGCATAGCTTCGCCACTTTTTCAGATTTTCAATGTTGCCACTTTTCACACCTCCTCCTGAACAGCACAGATGTCATTTTCACATCCTGCCCAAAATGTCTTTTCGCAGCTGTTGCACGGAATGGCGCATTCACTGTGTGAAATCACTCTTCTGGATTGAGTAACGAGATGATAGTGCCACTGTTCATGAGCTAGGGTCCCAAAAAGCCCATGTTGAAAATTTGGAGCGAAAATACCAACAAACGCCTGGGGTGTTAGGGTTTCTAACCGTAACGCCCCACCCTGTACGGTCTGACAGGCATCGGCTTGTGGTCATCTGCTGTAATGCTCGTGCCATTCCACCACCACCCCCAACCCTAACCTATAGCCACTGACAGACATCGAGGTGTGCCTTGGGGTCTTCAGCCTTAACGTTCACCCCATTCTCCTGTACTGTACCCATCTCAGCTTATTTCCTTATGGAATGGGGTGAGTGTAAGGGCCGAAGACCCCAAGGCACACCGTGACACTTGTCAGTGTCTGCAGGGTGGGTGAGGTGGAAAGGCATGAGTATTATGGCCAACGATCCAGAGGCACACCCCAACGCCCATCAGTCTTTGCAGGGTGGGGGTTGGGGTTGGCGTTAGTTAAGTACTTCACTGCCATTCCTATTATGCATCTCCTTGACTCGTGCAGTACCAATACCAGCAAGCAAACATTCGGCATTGACAAATGCTTGTTTAAAGCGAATTGCTAATCTCAGCTGTTTGTTGAATTTTACGAGCGTTACTGTTTTTTTCCTGTTGGATTATTTCCTGGCAATTTAACATACCTGCATGCTGTGGAGGTAAGGCTCCTATATACAGTATCAGGTGCAGGGGATAAAATAATTATATTGGTGAATCTCTTTAAGGTAAGTTTCTTGTAAGTACACTGCGTCAACATCAAATTTCTTTAGAACTCTCAGTTTTTTGTATCTTTTTACTTTACTATTTAAACCTCTAATGTTCCAAGTTAACCAAATTATAAATACCAGACATACTGACCTGTGTTGCATGTATTCATCCCTGTTGAAAGTATCACCAGAAACGTAGTAATTCAATGTGTTTACTTAAGGCACCCCTCACACCCTCCCTTTAGTTCACCACAGAAAAAAAGAGAGGAGAAAGGAAACAAGCAGGATGGTAGTTGAAGCGTTAATAATAGAACATTTTTTGCATCTTATCGTAAAATGTAGAAGTTATGGTTTAGATGCTTTTCAGTCATAAGGCTTAAAGATAATACTATTTAATTAAAATTTCTGTTTTTAATTACTTGTAAGTCAGCAATAAGATATTTAAAAGATGAAGATTTTTCAACTGGCTGGTTTGAACATATGACCAGTTGGTACAGCATGCCAGCTTGCATTCCCTTTATTTGTAGGTTCAACCTAAAGAAAAAAAATCCTCTATACTAGAAGATTCCACCGCCTACAACTCGCCCAGGCCCAAAGCAGGACTATAAACAAAAGCATTACAACATTTAGGGTTGAAGGGGTTATAATTATTTTTTTTAATTATAAATATTACATTTTGCTGTTTTGGTTTGTATACATGTGAGTCAGTGTTTGCACTCTGTCGTGGATTTGCTGCCCTTTTGTGCACCTTCCACGGATACTGTTTGAAACAAAATTTGTCATTATAAGTTTTTTTCCGGGTAAAACTGTTTAAGTACAAAAGACTTTTGTTAAGGCTATGAGCAGCTTTTGCATAGCACCGCTTCTAGACCGGACCCTGTCCTGACCCAACGTCTCAATTCCGGTTTGGATGCCATGGTATCAGTCTTTGCAGGGATTGTCTGTACTTTATGAAAGAGTCTGTGGTAAGGCCCCTGCTCAAGAAGTCGTCATTAAATCTAGACAACCTCACAAACTATTGATTTGTCTCCAGCCTTCTGATCGTAGAATCCTGCCGGCAGAAAAAGACCATTCAGCCCATCCAGTATGTCCGAAAAAGATAGCCCACCCCCTCCTGCCTTTTTACCTCCCACTCCTCTGCCCTGTCACTCCTCCCTGGCCTAGTCCCATGTAGTCATCCCATGCTGTCTTGAATTTGTCCACTCTATCTACCTCCACTACCCATTCTGGCAACCTGCTCCATGGACCTACAACCCTTTGTGAGAAGTAACACCCCCTTACATCCCCCCAAATCTCCCCCCTTCCAGCTTGAATGCATGACCTCTGGTGGTTTTGTTTTCACTTAGTCTTAAGATGCTATCCCCCTTTACCTTATTTATTCCCTTCACATATTTGAAGGTCTCACCATATCCCCCCTTTCTCTTCTCACCTCCAGCGTATACAGACCAAGTGCCTCCAGCCTCTCCTCATATGGCCTGATCATTGGGAAGGTTGTTAAGAGAGTGGTTGTGGAGTAGTTTGTGAATCACTTTGAAGAGAATGACATCTTTGAGCCATTTCAGTCTGGATTCCATAGGCATCATAGCACTGAAACAGCCCTTGTCAGGGTGTGCAGTAATCGCCATCTAGCATGGGATTTGTAGGAAGCATCCTTTTTGCTTCTCCTTAACCTTTTGTCAGCTTTCGACACGGGTGATCACTGGGAGTTACGGGCCAGAGGAGCTTGGTAAACAGACCATCGACTGTGGAGTTCCTCAGGGATCTCTTCTGTCTCCTTTGCAGTGGATAATATATGCCTCAGTTGGGTGAGATGGTGAGACCATTAAGCACAGCATTAAGTTTCATTACTTTCTGATGTTACCCAGCTTTTTCCCATATAGCTTTTTGCCTTGTGGTGTGCAAGCAGCCTTATCGGCCTCATCCCCAAAAAAGCGACTGCCACCTCTGTGGGGGAACTCCAGACTGCAGGTCCACACCCCCCGTACCAGGGCTAAAGAGGAGGGCGTTCTGCCCTCCCCCATACATAATCCAGATGGCAGTACATGGCTCCTGGGTTATGATACAGGTTGCAAGAAGTGTGTAGGGCTTTCTGAGCCCAGTAGTGCATGCCATGAGGAAGCACACACACACACTATGCCACACCGGCCGCCCATTCCATATGTGCTGCTCCAGCCTGTATTGCCACCATCTCTTGTGGCAGTCAACGGTGGGCTGACCAGCCTTACCCTCAGCGGACCCCCAGCAACCTGAGTCCATTCCTGAATCTGGGGAGCCATCCTAGCGGGAAGTAGTTCTACTGCTGAGCCACTTGGCCAGCTATTTTAACCAGTTTCATCTGTCCTTTGCCCTTGACATTGCATCATCTGTGCTATTGTTACAACAGTGCCTATTGGAAATCAGTTTGGATGGCTTCCAGTTGGTCGGCACTGAACCCAGGTAAGATGGAACTGCTCTTGGCAGTGAATGATTGGCTGTTGTCAGCACTTAAATGTAGTTTGAAGCTCTATGTCTTTGACAGAACAGTTTCAGGTGGAGAGGAAAATGCGTAATATTCAAATGTTGGCTCTCCTGGTTCACAGTTCTCTGATCTAACCATTAGACCACACTGCCTCACATTTGGCAGCTGTTACACCTGTAGAATAAAGCCGTCATCACTAGCCATTAGCACCAATTATTATTTTGTTTTTAACATGAAGCCATGCAGTTTGTTTAAAGACTGTTATTTTTTGGGGGGTAGGGGGGTAGCCTTCTAAACACTTCTGTTTGGGGATCAGCAGAAAACCTTTCTGTAAAAAATACAAAAAATGTATTTTAAAGATCTGTAGCTCCATTTACTCGAATTGCACCATGGTGTGTCGTTGGAGTGAATGGCAGGACTTGTCTTTAAAAAAAAAAAAAAAAAAGACTTAATTTTGTAAAAGCTACAGAGCAAGACTGCTTTCTGCCGAGTCCCTAAACAAGAAGGGAGTCCTAGTTTCCTACTGTGTAGCTGTTTTATTAAAGGGAACTGTCATAAATTGTCAGTCTTTTTGCCTGAATTCCTGCTCCGAAAAGTCCAGTAAACCACAAGGCTCACAGTTTTAAATGAACAGAAAGAACAAGTGGAGAGAACAGTCAGCTTAAAAAGGAGAATTTGTGACCAAAAACACTAAAGAATAACAAATAACAGTCATATTGGGCAAAGGGAAATTAGTTGATTAAAACAATAAAACAGGAACAAAATACGATTTTAGGAGGAAAAATAGGAAAACAAAGTCATATGGTAATATAGTGTTGTAAAAGGTAAGAAGGAACTCTGGGCCTGTCATGTTGCTCCTTGCTCCAGAAGCAGGTACTGTATGAATAATTATGCTGGCATATGTACTAAGTTGAAAGGATTGCCTACCCACTCTTCTGTCCATGGTACCCAGTGGTTCGCTTAGTAAGCAGAATTTTTTCCATGTTTAACATGAAGGCCTGTATTGTCATCATGCCCACTATCTGTGCTGGTAGGTTGTTTCACTGGTTTATCACCCTCTGGAAGATGGAAACATTTCTTAACATTACCCCTAAATTTACCACCTCTAAGCTTCTGGGCATGTCCCTGCAGCCTGCTGGAGGACACCTGATCAAATATTTCTTGGTGTTTAATCTTGGCAGTACCCTTAAATATATGAAGAATGAGTTCATGTCCCTTCTCAATCTCCTTTTCTTCAGTGTGAACACATTAAGGGCCACCATCTGCTCCTCGCAGTTTTTTCTCATGTACCCTTGGTCATTTTGGTGGTCCTGCATTGCACCCTCTTGACTTCTTCTGTGTCCTTTTTGTATTGAGGAGCCCAGAACAGCATGCAGTACTCCAGGTGGGGGCCTGACCGGGACCTTATAAGATGGCAGAATTACGTCCCTTGTCCTGCTGATCACCATCCATTTGATGCACACCAACATTCTGCTAGCCCTATTGACAGTGACCATGCACTGCTTGTCACCTTCAGCACTTTGTCTGTTATCACCTCCAGGTCCTTTTCCTTCTCAAGAGGAGCCCACACAGTGACTAGGACCAGCCTCTGTTTTACCTCCCCAAGTGTAGTGCCTGGCGTTTGGCTAAATTGAATCTGAGACTTCAGGAGTCTGACAGGTCAACCTGCTGGTTGTGGTTCCTCCTTATTTGTTTTTTATTTATTTATTTAGTTTTTGTTAACCGGGTAGGTGCACTAGCCATAAAATGACTATTTTCAGGCACGACCCAGGAGAGTACAGCAAAAGGAGAACAGTTGAACAACAGCAACATGGGTACAATAATACAAATAGAGGAACAGTACAGCAGTGCTACAAAAATACAATGGGTAGAAACAAAAAATAATGGCAAGCATTATACAGATAATGGCAGTAAGATATCTAATAAGTGCAGAAACCATGGACCCGACCTGTGGAGTGAAAGGGTTAATAAGATAGTAAGTTTATATAGAGAGAAATGTGAGGACTGTTCAAACATAACAAGAAAGACTGACAGAAGGAAGGTCGGGGTGGTAATTGGCAAAACAATAGTGGATGGTCAGCAGCAAGGTTCAAGAAGGAAGAGAGCTAGTAGTCAAGTTATTTACAAAGAGAAGGAAAAATATGGGAAGGGGAAGAGGAGACAGTCTTGGAGCTGGATTAGAGCAGGGGTGACATTACTGGTAAGTCTCAGGAGCTTCAGGTTGGGTCAAAGCATGTACAAGGATCAGCTAAGGATAGATAATGACGATATTCACTTTTAAATCCAAAGTGAGACTGAGACAGCCAGAGGTTGAGTGGAAGAGCATTCCATAGCCTGGGAGCAGAGAATTGGAAGGCCCCTGTGCCTTTAGTCATCCGACATCTCGGAACATAGAGCAAGGATTTGTCAGCTGATCGCAAGCCATGGGAGGATGGTTGAGGGACCACCAACACCACCAGCTGGGATGGGTTTTTTTCCTGGATGATCGAGTCCATTAGTGATCCAAGGTAGTATTGTCTACTGGCAGAGGGTGAGAGCCAATTCAGATCCTTATAAAAAAGGCAGTGATGTTTGAGTCGAGGCGACAAAGAGGCAAATCGGCATATATTGTTATAAGTTACGTCCCATTTTAGTAGGGAGGTTTTATGGGCAGAGGTAAGAATAGAGGCACCACAAGTAAGGGTTGGGAGCAGAATACCTCTGGCAATTGCTAATTTGGCCGAGGGTGTAAGCATGTAGCTCATTTTGTAAGCTACTCCTAGTTTCGAGTTTACAGCTTTGCACGAGGACTGAATGTGAAGATTAAAATCCAGGGACTGGTCCAGGAGGATCCGAAGGTACTTGAAGGAAGTAACATTTTCAAGTGGAAATCCTCCTGGGTGAAGAACCTCCAGCAAACTAGAACAGGTCTTACTCTTCGGTGCAGAACCTAGGAGCATGGCTTTTGTTTTCTTTTCATTTAGTACAAGCTTATGGTCTAATAGCCAGTCTAAGACCTTATTGAAGTCTGAAGTAAGTGATGTGTTTATGCAGGCAATACTAGAAGAACTAGTGTAGATGATCAGGTCATCAGCGTAGAGAATAGCTGAGCAGGATTCCAGGACCTCAGCTGCATTGTTGATAAAAATTGAGAACAGAAGGGGCCCAAGGATAGAGCCCTGGGGGACCCCAAGGTTGATAGTAGACATGTTGGACAGGGAGGAGTTAAATTTGACAGCTTACACCTGTTTGACAGGTAGCTACAGAACCAGTCCACAACAGGGTAGAAAATGGAATTTATGGAGAGTGGAGAGAAGCAGGGGATGGTCAACAAGGTCGAAAGCCTTAGTGAGGTCAATGAAGATGGCACCTGTGAGTTTTCCAGAGTCCATTATTGACAGAATATCAGTAGTTAGTTGAAGAAGAGCCGTGGTGGTGCTATGACCTTTCTGAAACCATGCTGAGTGTCTGAGAGGAGATTGTAGCGTGTAAGGTGGTCAATGGTCTGTGATGCAACTATTTTCTCTAGGATCTTGTTAAGGACAGAGATAATTGCTATAGGTCTGTAATTGGCCATGTCCTTTGGGTCACCTTTTTTAAAGACAGGCGTTACTCTTGCAGATTTCCATAGGTCTGGCACAGTGCTATGGATAAGGGAGAAAGTGTAGATTCTGGCAATCAAAGAGGCAATGAGTGGAGCAGCCAGCTTAAGATGATGAAGTTCCAGTGAGTCAGAACCAGAGCTGGTATTGGCAGATATGGATCTCAGTAATTTCAGAACTTACGCTCTTGATATAGCCTTGAAATAGAATGGTGGTGCTGGAGGAGCATCATACGATAGGGCAGTATGGTTGTCTGATGGTAGTGTGGTAGGTAGATTGGAATGCGATCCACTAGGTTGTAAAGCCAAGGTATAGTTTGAAAGATCAGATAAAAGATTGTTAAAACTGTTTGAGATGGTCCTAGGGTCTTTACAATGTGCCCCAGTTATGATCATTTCATCAGGAGTGACCGACTGCGAGGTACCGAAAAATGTTTTGACATGGGCCCAAAATTTCCTCGGGTCACAGGCCGAGCTTTGTAGAAGGTCCTTTGCAGTATTTGCTTTTAGCAACTCTAACTTGTCTCGTACATCTGTTCCTTAGATCACGATAGACAATAAGATCTGACTGTAGGCCAGTTTGTTTGTAGCAAATCCAAAGCTTGTCCCTCTGGCGCAGATTAGCAAGGAGGTCTTTATGCAGCCACCTCGTCTGTTTTCCTCTGACCCTCCTAGTAGTCTTGGGGGCATGTTTATATTGAATGGTAAGAAATTCATTTATGAATATCTGTAGAGCAACCTCCACATCCTTTGTTTGATAGATACCTGCCCAGTCGATATTGGAGACATCATAGAGAAATGCATCCTGGTCAGTATGAGCTAGATTTGTAAACGTGATTAGTCTTGATGGAGGAGATGGAGGCGCAACCATAGATAGGATACAAAAAGTGGGTGAGTGGTCTGTTAGTGCATCTTCAAGGATTCCTGCTTTTGACACATGTTCCATACGGTTAACCATCACCCAGTCTAGGAGTGTACCCGTTTGATGGGATGACGTGGATCTAGTTGCTTCAGAGATTAACTGGTGAAAATTATAACTAAGCGTGAGTGATTGCAAGGATATTTGAGCTGACCCTAACCAATTGAGGTTAAGATCACCTAGGTTGACAGCCTCATTATGATTTACAGTCTGGGAGGTGATGTCAAGGAGTTATTGAAGACCTGCTATTCCCCCAGCAGGGGGATTATAGACACAGATAATATGAAGCTTCTTTTCCCCCAATACAATAGTTGCCTGTATGAATTCACACACTGCAGGAGAGGCAGATGCCGGGACAATAGAGATGTTGAGGTGGTTTTTGAAGAATAGGGCAACTCCACCTCCACGCTTGGATGAGGATCTATCCCGCCGGAACAGGGAGTAGTTAGGCAAGGAGCATATTTCATCAGGTATTCCGGGTTTTAGCAAAGTTTCTGTGAGACAGAGTACATCAGGATTGTAGAGTTTCACCCAGGCCTCAAGTTCCGGATGGTGACAGGTAAGACTTCTGATATTGATATGGGCAATTAATAATCCTTTCTTGGACATGCTAGATAACTCATTTGGGGAAAAGAAACAGGTAGGTGGACCTGGATTTAGTTTGATGTCCCCAGATAGCAGAATAATGATCATGGCTAGGAACCAAAGCCTTGCACAGTGGCAGGTTAGGTGAAAGCACATGTCCATGGCAGCTTCCTCCTGGCATGTAGAGGGTAATAGATGCTGCCTCTAACAAGGAGGATAGGGTTAGGTTGCAGATCAGGCTTTGTCTCTGCAATCAAGTTAGAGAAAATATAGTTGCGGTAAGCCTCTGAGGAGTCTTTTGTAATTTGGTTACATGGGAGAGCCCATGTGGCAGTGTCCAGGCTGAATAAAAGGACAAATGACAAGAGTGCCCACAGCAGACTATACTTTGCCATAGTGTTACTATTTGACTTGGGTAGGAAGGCTAGTGGTATACTGAGACAGAGGATTAGCTCTTAGGGATAAAGAGATAGTGTGTGTAAAATTAAGACAGCCAAGGGTGACCGTGTTCCACTGTTTAACCCTTGGCCGAAATTAGAGATAGAGC
Source organism: Neoceratodus forsteri (assembly GCA_016271365.2). NCBI lineage: Eukaryota > Metazoa > Chordata > Ceratodontiformes > Ceratodontidae > Neoceratodus > Neoceratodus forsteri. The sequence continues at coordinate 351,191,552 of JADMNL010000024.1, forward strand.
AAAAACAACGAAGTGTTTCCTGCTAGCGTAGGAATTATTTAGAAGAAGTGGATCAGAGAAGCAGAAAGTAAAGCCCCACAAAGGTTAATTAGGAAAGCAGACCAGCCGGAGGCTCTACTTGTGGTAAAGATTACAGTGAGGAAATGAAGACCTATTCAAGATATGTTAGACGGCACCCCTAGTGGCGGAATTTTATAAGGAACCAATGGGAGACTAAACAGATGGCAATAGTGTTCGGCAAGAGTCAATGCAAAGCAGAGGGTGCCGAAGCCCAGAGACTGATAATCCGACAGAGAAAAGGCAGGGCCAAACAGTAGCCGAGCAGAGAGCAGCAGTCCAATTAGAGGAGGGTGGCAGCAGGTGGCCGTCTATGAAACCCGCACAGTGCTAGCCCGGACACTTAACCGGAATTGAAGGTGTCCTGTTCATCAGGAGGATAGAGGTACGGGCAGCTGGTAGGATTAGCCGCGCCGCTAACTCGGAGCACGATCAGGCACAGTGGATCTATTTTAAGATATAAAATGTAGGTTAAGATAGGATGTTATTAGCTAGGGCAGGAGGGTACCAAGGCAACTTGAAAAATACTCGGGGTAGCAAGAGAGGAAGCCCAGGTATGGAACTGCACAGCAGATAGCAGAGCAGGAACTAAACAAAGCTGATAGGCAAGCAGATGGTGAAAATAGGAAGATGTCTTTAAAGGCAAGACAGGACAAGTGTTAGGCCTAATAGCTGCACTCTGTATCTTTAAGAGGAGTTGCAATATTAGAGAGAGGGGAGGATGAACATTGCTAGGGGTGGTGCCGAGGTGGGGGGAAGAGTATTTAATAAAGGCTGGAGGTGGGGATGGCAGGGTGGGTGCAAAAATTCAAGCAGCAAGGAGACAGAAGGACAGAAAGTGAAAGAGAAATTGAATTATTTGCAGGGCAAAGCTTACAACTGTGACCCAAATGGAATCTGGTCTAAACAGAAAAAACTGTATCACTTTAAACTTACTTTCTGATCCAGGGTAGCTTACCACTGGACCTTAAAACAAAGAGAGCTGTAATATTTTACAATCTACAAACCTGCAGCCTAAATGAACTTGCACTTCAAACTACCCTTAGAGTGCAAAATTGCTGTAAACAGGCTTAGGTTTGCGTTTAAGTTAGGATTTACAAGACAATTTGGAGAGACTTAACAAGTACCACAATCAGAATATAACATTAGCTTAAGGTCCAGAGAGGAAACAGCAGTAGCAAAGAATTAAAGAACTGCAGCAGCCCGTCAGCAGGCAGAGTCGATGGTTCTGGACAGTTCAGTTTCTGCAGCTGCACTCTCTGCCTGGTGATCAGCGGCAGTGTAGCGAGGAAGGCAGCCGGGCGGACAGAAGGGTCCGCCCGGCCGCTTGAAGCAGCAGAGGCACCTGTGGTCAAGTGGTGAAGCCGGGTCTGGTGATCAGCGGCAGTGCAGCGAGGAAGGCAGCTGGCAGACAGAAGGGTCAGCCCGGCTGCTTGAAGCAGCAGAGGCACCCGTGTCAAGGGTGAAGCTTAAGGTCCAGAGAGGAAACAGCAGCAGCAAAGAATTAAAGAACTGCAGCAGCCCGTCAGCAGGCAGAGTCGATGGTTCTGGACAGTTCAGTTTCTGCAGCGTACCTTCGGTCTGGTGATCAGCGGGCAGTGCAGCGAGGAAGGCAGCCGGCGGACAGAAGGGGTCTGCCCGGCTGCTTGAAGCAGCAGAGGCACCCGTGTCAAGGGTGAAGCTTTGGTTTGGTGATCAGCGGGCAGTGCAGCGAGGAAGGCAGCTGGCAGACAGAAGGGGTCCACCCGGCTGCTTGAAGCAGCAGAGGCACCCGTGTCAAGGGTGAAGCTTCGGTCTGGTGATCAGCGGGCAGTGCAGCGAGGAAGGCAGCTGGCAGACAGAAGGGGTCCGCCCGGCTGCTTGAAGCAGCAGAGGCACCCGTGTCAAGGGTGAAGCTTAAGGTCCAGAGAGGAAACAGCAGTAGCAAAGAATTAAAGAACTGCAGCAGCCCGTCAGCAGGCAGAGTCGATGGTTCTGGACAGTTCAGTTTCTGCAGCGTACCTTCGGTCTGGTGATCAGCGGGCAGTGCAGCGAGGAAGGCAGCCGGCGGACAGAAGGGTCCACCGGCTGCTTGGGCTAGCACAGAGGCACCCGTGTCAAGGTGGAAGCCGGTCTGGTGATCAGCAGGCAGTGCAGAAGGAGGAAGGCAGTCAGGACAGAAGGTCCGGCCCGGCTGCTTGAAGCAGCAGAGGCACCCGTGTCAAGGGTGAAGCTTAAGGTCCAGAGAGGAAACGGCAGTAGCAAAGAATTAAAGAACTGCAGCAGCCCGTCAGCAGGCAGAGTCGATGGTTCTGGACAGTTCAGTTTCTGCAGCGTACCTTCGGTCTGGTGATCAGCGGGCAGTGCAGCGAGGAAGGCAGCCGGCAGACAGAAGGGGTCCGCCCGGCTGCTTGAAGCAGCAGAGGCACCCGTGTCAAGGATGAAGCTTCGGTCTGGTGATCAGAGGGCAGTGCAGCGAGGAAGGCAGCTGGCAGACAGAAGGGGTCCGCCCAGCTGCTTGAAGCAGCAGAGGCACCCGTGTCAAGGGTGAAGCTTTGGTCTGGTGATCAGCGGGCAGTGCAGCGAGGAAGGCAGCCGGCGGACAAAGGGTCCACCCGGCTGCTTGAAGCAGCAGAGGCACCCGTGTCAAGGGTGAAGCTTCGGTCTGGTGATCAGCGGGCAGTGCAGCGAGGAAGGCAGCCGGCGGACAGAAGGGGTCCGCCCGGCTGCTTGAAGCAGCAGAGGCACCCGTGTCAAGGGTGAAGCTTAAGTCCAGAGAGGAAACAGCAGTAGCAAAGAATTAAAGAACTGCAGCAGCCCGTCAGCAGGCAGAGTCGATGGTTCTGGACAGTTCAGTTTCTGCAGCATACCTTCGGTCTGGTGATCAGCGGGCAGTACAGCGAGGAGGGCAGCCGGCGGACAGAAGGGGTCCACCCGGCTGCTTGAAGCAGCAGAGGCACCCGTGTCAAGGGTGAAGCTTCAGTCTGGTGATCAGCGGGCAGTGCAGCGAGGAAGGCAGCCGGCGGACAGAAGGGGTCCGCCTGGCTACTTGAAGCAACAGAGGCACCCGTGTCAAAGGTGAAGCTATTAAGTTTGTTCTCATGCACTAATCGCCACCCTGGCCAATTCTGTGTCATCAGTGAACTCTGGCAGCCAGCTGGGGAACCGCACTTCAGGATCATTGATAACAAATATTGAACGGCAGTGGCCCCAGCACCAACCCTGAGAGATGGCACAAAGTACTCCTTTCTGTTTTAGAGTAGTGCCTGTCCTCAACAACCCTCTGCTTCCTGCCCACAAGCCACTGAGTAATCCACCTTGTGTATGCCTCGTGTATACTGCACTGGTATACTTTGCCCAGAAGCCTGCCATGCACCACAGTGTCCAAAGACCTTGCCGAAGTCCAGATAGACTGTGTGTATGGTCCTGCCCATGTCCACCTGTCTGATCACTCCATCAAAGCTGTGATCAGCTTGGTTTGGCACGATCATCCCCTCACAAAGCCACGCTGAGATGTGGCAAGAACCTTGGTCTCAACCAAGAGTTTCATTATTCTGTCCTTGGTGGCTTCCAGGATCTTGCCCACAACTGATGTCAAGCTTATTGACCTAGAGTTTCCGAGATCCATCCTTGCTCCCTTCTTGAAGATAGTGACCACATTATTCACTTTTACTTCGAGTCCCGCACCTGTCCAGACAGACTCATGAATGTTAACAACATGCAGCCCTGCTGGTTGTTTCCTTAACTCCACTTTGAGCCTGGGATGTATCCTGTATTCCCCTTGGCACTTGCATGTCTTGATCTTCACCATATGGTCAGCTACCATGGCAGGTGTGATGTTCACAGGCTGCAACATAGATACACTGATGATATGGACCCCTAGGTGGACAGTGAAGTAAAGTATTCATTCAGCATCTCAGCCATTGTCCTTGCCTTTCATGGGTTCCTTCCCCCATTCCCCTCTTCTTAGGGACCCAGTGCCCTCCCAACACCCTCCTTTCATTTATGTACTCAAAGAAGCCTCTTTGGTGTTAACCGCTCCTACTTCAGTTCTGGCTTCCTGTTAGTCCCTCCTTGAATTTCTTAATTCAAGCTTGCAGTCCCTCAGTGCTGCTCTGTACTCATCTTGCCTAGGGGTATTCCCACATTTCTTCAAATTATATGTCCCCTAGCATGAAAGTTAAACATAGTACATTAAGAACTGTAGCACTCAAGACAGCCCAGTAGCGCTGAGGGTTGAGGCGCCGGACACTACACCTCACACCAGTCCGGCGACCCGGACTCAGGAGTGGGCTTGGGTTGCCAGGGGTCAGCTGGGGAGGAGAGGAATTGAGCATCCAGAGGACTGCTGTTCTCTCCTGGGGAGGGTGGGTTAGTGAGTGCCAGGCAGCAGCAGCTCCCAGTGGAGACTGGGGGTGCAGCAGCCGGGGTCCCTCAAGCATAGGTTGCAGGCAGTGGCAGACATCTGCGAGAGGGCTGCAGGAGTGCACTCGTCTCACGCTTGACATCATTGCATGCCTGCGACTCCCGGGGGGGGGGGTCTTGCTCTCGCTCAGGCACAAAGGAAAAACCCTGCCTCCTGAGTAGACAACCCCACACCCACCGCCGGATCCTGCCCACCCAGTACCTGATATCCTTCAACCCTCGACCTGCCTGCGGCTGCCAGATTCAAGGGGCATCGGTATAGTGGAGGTGGCCCCGCCCTGGGGGTGCTAGCCAGGGGGCACACACCCGCACGTACGGTCCTGGGGGTTCTGAGCACTGGGGGGGGGGAACTTGGGATAGGGGATCTCTGGCTGGGTGGGATAAGCCATTGGTCTGAGAGGGTCTCGGGAGACGGTGACCAGGAGTGAAAAAGAAGATAAAAAAAAAAAAAAAACGAATTGCAGCACTCAGAGAGAACATCATGGCACCAGGCCTTAGCTAGCAGAGGTACAAAGATGGCAGTCTCTGAGACCCCAAGTCCATGTTTTGCTCAGTGGGTGATCAAGAACAATATGCTCTGCTCCTAGAATGAGAATGCTGTACTGTACCCCAGCAAGCTGGCCGCCCTTTATGGGACATGCCATATGGACAGTCAAGCTTGTAACGTCCTAAAAGCATGCAGAGGATGTGATTTGTTTTATCATGTACAGTATTAGCGATATTTTCCTCAAGTGTGGCATTGTTTAGGGGGAAAAAAACACCCAGAGGCAAGAAGCATTATCCCATATTTTAGTGTTTACAGTGTTGTAGACAGTTTTTAGTACAAGTTGCTTCATGCGCTTTACAAGACAGCATTTCTGTAAAGAACATTTATATTTTAGTAGCAGATGGAAGTGTCAGCTGTGTTACATTTAACCAACCCAGGTACTAAGCAAATGTTTAAATAATCATTTATGTTGAATAGTTACTGTAGTACTAGATAACAGATACTTCCCTAGCTAGTACTGTAAGCCATAGTTGTGGTAGAAATAAGATCTGCTATTTGTTCGGTCCAGAAATGATCAGTGTTCATGTATACCATATATGAATGTACCTAAAATAAGATGAACGTTTGACTCAGTAGCACTACTTTGCATAATTGATAACATACATACTGCTGGGTAACATTTTTTCTGCAGTAAATACTATATTCCTGCAAGTCATTTCTGTAATTCTGCATGAAACGCACACTTGAAATGAGTGAGCCATGGGTTATAAAAAAAAAAAAGTTATGCTGCAGGAAAAATTTCAAACCCAAACATATCCGGCAGTCAAACTGCCTATACGTCAACAGTTAGCTTTCACTATTTCCTGATGTTAGTTCTGGGATCATTATACCATTTCTCTCCACACTGAATGGTCAAGCAGATTTTTATGTGATAGAATAGCTGATGGTCCTCTGAGGGTTGTCCTGATGTGGTGAAATTATAATTTTCTCAGCTTCATTTGTTCTACAGTGATTTTTGCCTATATATAATTAAGATGAACATAAAATGTAATTTTTTTTGACTTAGCAATAATGCTTTGCATGCTTTATTTGAAGGGAGCTGGCCAGGTAAACTTGTTTCCTGTTACATATGGAGGGAAGAAAGCATGTATAGTGTTTCATTTAAAATCCTACAAATACAAAAATAACAGGGGTACAAACAAAAAACCTTAGGTTCCCCCATATCAATCAATCAATCAATCAAAATCTTTATTTATTCAGGCGAACATCATTGAGCAAAGCTCATTTACAAGATGGACCTGATTGGTCTTAACAATATAAGGTTACAGTTTTACACAAAAAACAAGGTACTGATTGAATACAAATACAAAGATTTATAAATGAAACAGGTATACAAATATTTACATATGTACAAGGCAATGTGACATTGGATCTTGGTTATACTAAAAATGAAAGAAAAACAGTACTGGAGGGATAAAGCTAGGGTGATGGGACTTTGGGGGATCATTTTTGTACGAAGTAGGTTGGAGAAAAACTAGAAAACAAAAATAGGGGGGCAGTGCAAAAAAGGGGTAGGGGAAAAGAGGGGTTGTGAGAGGACTAGGCCTTATGGAAGCAATTGCATGATTCTGGGAAGAGACTAGTGTACAGCTTTTTGAAGGATGTTAATGGAATGAGGGTATCCAATTTCAAGGTCTTTTGAAGAGAATTCCAGATAAGTGTTAGGGAATAGCTGATTGCAGCCCTTCCATACCGGGTGCAGGTAATAGGAATCTTCAGCATGATGAGTTTATTGATCCTTAGGGCGAAGGCCTGGATATGATCTGGTTGAAACAATCTGAAATGTAGGATGGGAGTTTGTTTGTCAGAGCTGTGTAGATCCAGACAGCAGCATTTTTGTTTCTTCTATGGTGTAGGGATGTCCAACTGACTGCATTGTAGAGAGAGCAATGATGGGTGCTGAAGGGAAGATCTGTAATGAATCTAAGAGCTCTATGATACAAGGTGTCCAATTTATTTAAATGGGAGAGGGAACAGTGACCATAAAGGAAGTCAGCGTAATCAATGAGGGATAGGAATGATGCCAGGATTAATCTTTGTTTGGAGTCTCTGGTCCGGTAGTGTTTGATCCTATAAAATAGGCCAAGTCTCTGTCTAAGCTTTTTCAGGAGCTCTTCAATGTGGCTAGTATAGTCAAGTTTATTGTCAATCCAGACTCCAAGATATTTGAATTTGTCCACATATTCCAGATTTTCACCAAGGATGGTAGATAATTGGGGAGGTGAATGATGGGACAGTGGAAGAGAAGCTCTTGGTGGCAAAGAATACAGCTTCGCTTTCTTGGCATTTAATAGTAGTTTCTTTTCTAGTAATTTGTGCTGCAGGAGGGAGAACTCAGATTGTAAAAGTTCACAGGCTTTTGATGGTGAAGGATTACTGACATATAGGACAGTATCATCTGCAAAGAGGTGAATATTAGATTGTGAGAGATTGGAGTCAATATTGTTGATGTAAATGGCAAAGAGGATGGGGCCCAAGATGGAACCTTGTGGTACACCTCTTAGGAGTGGTTTAGAGGTAGATAGGTCACCTTCATTTTTACCTGTTGTATTTTTCCGAGAGATAGCATCTGAACCATTTAAGAGAGAGTGAGTCAAGGCCTATGGAATTCAGAGGAGATTAGTAGTTCATGGTCCACAGTGTCAAAGGCTTTGCTTAGATCCAGAAACACAGCACATATGTTACTCTTTTTGTCTAAGTCAGTCTGCCAGTCATTTGTAACTTTTGCTAAAGCAGAGATGGTGCTGTGCATGGATCTAAACCCAGATTGAGCTGGGTTAAGGAGATTATTGGTATCAAGGTAGGCACTTAACTGGATGTTCACTAACTTTTCAAGCATTTTGGACAGTACTGGTAAGATGGATATGGGCCTGTAATTGTTGAGGTCCATGGGATCACCTGCCTTAAATAGGGAAACACTTGAGCTGTCTTCCATATTGAGGGAATAGAACCAGTGGCTAGGGACAAATTGAAAAGGTGAGTTAGGGGCAGCTAAGATGCAATGCTACTTTTAGAAAGTAGGGATCCAGAGAGTCTGCACCGCGCTTTTAGTTGTATCTAATTGGAATAGTAGGTCCTCTACTTTTTAAGAGTATTGGCTTAAAGGAGAATGTGGAAGCAGCCTTTGTCCCTCAGTAGATTGGAAGTTTAATGATGACCTCATTAGATTTGCAGGTGAGGAATCGAAAGCTAGGCCAGCTGTAGTGAAATGATTGTTGAAGGCATTCAAGATTTCTTGCTTGTCAGTGATTTCCACACTATTTAGGTGCACTTGGGGTGGTAAGACAGGGGTAGAAACTTGACCTAGGATCCCCTTTATGGTACCCCAGAATCTGGAAGGGTTGTGGTAGGAGGCATCCAATTCAGCTGTGTAGCATTTCTCACTTGTTTTGTGCAGGAGTTTCTGGCTTTTCTGAATTGAAGCCAGTCATTTGGATCCTTGGTCTTTCTTGCCCTTTTCCAGAGTTTATCTCTGGCAAGCAGTGCGGATTTAAGGTCAGCAGAGAACCAGCGACAAGATTTGAGCTTGGTTCTGACACTGGTGAGGGGTGCATGTATATTGAGGGCACTTATGATAATATCGCTTAAGACCTGTAGAGCTGTCTCTAATGAAGCTGTGAGATAGAATTCTTGCCAACGTGGTGGTATGGCACAGGTCATGAAGATATCCTGTGATATTAAGGTTCTTTTTAGACCTTCTTGGGAGAAATTTTGCAGGGTTGGGTGGCTTGATTGTTGATCTTATGCCAGCTATGGGACAGTGATCACTTATGTCACTGAATAGCACTCCAGCATGAGAATACAGATGAGGCTTATTAACCAACATAATGTCCAGTAGTGTGCTGTTGAATTTGTTCTTTGGATTAATCCTTGTTGGTTCTTTGATTAATTGAGTGAATCCATAAGTGTCACAAAAGGTTACTAGGGGTGCAGATGCATTGGCTAGCTAATTTAAATTCAGGTCACCTAAAATAATGGTGTCTTCAGGGCCTAGTTTAAGTATAGATCCCAGGTGGGATAGGAGCTTGAGGCCTGCTGAGGGGGGCCTATAGCAGCCAATCAATTGAAAAGATGACATGTTGGGAAGGGTTATTTTAAGTGATAAACATTCGAATTCCTTCGGCTGTGATGTAATATTGAGGCAGGATGCAGAGATATTTGCTTTAACGTAGATGGCTACCCCACCGCCCCTGGATGGACAGTCAGATCTGAAGAGCTGATAGTTAGGAAGATTTATTTCACTATCATTTGTTGCAGATTTGAGCCATGTTTCGGAGATTACCAGAAAGTCAGTTAAGGTGTGTGCAACCCAGGCCTGTAGTAGTGAGAACTTTTTTAGGAGGCTGCAGACGTTGATATGAAGAAAACTTAGGCCTTTTATGGAGGCTAATTCAGCTGGGGAGATGGAGCTTTCTGTGGGTCCAGGATTGATTTCAACAGTGCCAACACAGATCAGCAGAAAGAAAATTAGTTTAATGAGGGCACCAAGTGATAGGAGTAGGGAGTAATCAGAGGATTTTCTCTTCTTGCTTGGGATCCAGTGTATAGAGGACGATGATCCTGCTGTATGATTATAAATTTTGTCATAAAGTACCAGCTTAATGGACAGGTATAGGGGGTCATTATAGTGCCAATAATGGAGCAGGGGCTTGTGAGTACAGAACTGGTTGTGAGTCTTTTGTGGATACCCCAAGGATTATAATGCAGAAGCGGTAGTATATACTTGAGGAATTGAGGGACATCCATTGGGGATAGCAGAGGGGGGCAAGCTTGAGTAGCCGCCCTAATCACCAGGGCGTGGGCTGCTTCAGTTTCCTCCTCTGGATACGAGGAAGGTGAGAGGCAAAGCAGCATTAGGAGGAACAGCAGCATGGTGGAGGGTAGCTAGGGGTTAAAAATACTAAAGGTGGTGTGAAGAAAGGAGCTCGGGAATTGGCTAGGAGTTAGCTATGGGCGGAGATAAGAGATTCGGCGGGAAAGTGTGTATAAAAGAAACACCCAGGAGGGGGGTGGGCAAAAATTTTGCGGCTTTCCCGTACCTTTCTGGCTGTCTCTCCCGGCCTCCTGGTTCCCTTCTCGGCTGTGCGGTCGCCGCCCGCCCGCTGGCGGCTCGGAGCCCCTACGGTCTCTGGGTACTCGAGGGCAGGGCCGGCTGGAAAGGAGGGGACAGAGGAGAGGGCAGTCAGAAAAAGCACTAGATTGCAGCAATCTGCAAGTGGTGCTAAAAAGATTTGCACAACAAAGACGGGGGTTAGGCGCCTATGTGTCTAGCCCAGCACAAGTCCCACCAAAGGACTGTAATCACAAAATCAGCAAGCAAGAAGGTATTTCACAAATTATACAATAATAAAAGGTAAAACAGCTCTTTTTGGAGAATTTTACATTGAAAGAGCATTAATCCCGGCCAGTTTTGGAGGTGCAAGCAAAGCAAAAGTCAATGGGGAAGGCGCACCAATCAGAGGCAAGGCTTAGCTGGCGGTCGCCTTCCGATTGGCTGCGGCTGTCCCGTACCTTTCTGGCTGTCTCTCCCGGCCTCCTGGTTCCCTTCTCGGCTGCGCGGTCGCCGCCCGTATAATGCCATATAATGGAACTGTTTGATTAGGTTTGCAGTACTTGAGTGGCCCAAATGTCCATGTTACTGCATGCATGTTATACACAAAGTTATTGCTCCTGGCAGATGAACCAAGGGCAGATCTGTTGCTATAGGTTTTCCCATGTTCTTGATGTGAAATAGCCTGTAGACACTATTAAATGGCATTTTTAACTGAAACAAAGAGCCCAATTCCCCTCCAGCAGAGTCCATATGTTGTTTGTATTTAGGGCAAACCAAAACATTTCTAATGTGTCAAAAATAATCAAGTTCACATAAACATCAAAGGTCATTATTGGTGCAGGCAAATGGAGTATGTGCATACTATACTGTACTGTACCATCTCTGTTTTGTGAAAGTAACATCATTCAAGCTGGCTAAGGGTCTTTAGTTTGTGGTTGTTTTTGTGTTTTTTAGGGGAAAAGTCATCATCATAATCAAAATGAACATTTTCAAACCGATGGATTTGGTAAGTTTCTGAGGCATTATTTTTAGTATTCAGTTTTCCTAGGTTCCCTCCTACAATTCCCCCTATCCGTCACCAGGATGGCTCTGGCTGTTATGGTACTGGACATCAAGGCTGCAGGCAGTGGTCTCCACATCATCATCTGCACAACTTGCCTTCCCTCCACCAGCCATATGAGCAAGAGGTCTGAGGTCATTTCCAAACCCAGGACTCAACATAAAAATAACTGGGCATTCCTTTTTTAGCATTTTGATGTTGGTATGCCTAATCTTATTTGATGTACATCTTTTTTAAATTAGTCAGTCTTCACCATTCATTACTGCTGGCTATAAGTCAGAGGCGCGCATCTGTATGTGAGCTTTTTCTTTTCCTTTTTGGGCGAGGAGTCTGTGCTAGTGGCGCCGCCCATGAGACCGATGCATTGCGTGGCACACGAGGGTTGGCTGTTAGGCACCACAGACTCCTCCTCCACCCCAGTTCTGTTTCTCCCGCCATCGAGGTCACATCTGCTGCATGAGTTACCAGAAGTTTTCCTCTGCATCACTAGGTCTTGCCATTTCAAAGCCATTTCCTGCCTTCTCATTCCCGGTTCTCAATTCACCCAACACCATTGAAAACCGGTAAGCCCATTCCTTATATTAGTACCAATGGTGCCGGGTCCTTTTTTCTGTGAAGTTTTGTTAAATTTCTTTTGCGTCATGTCTGGTTCGGGGGGCTAAGAGAAAATCCAAAACGGGCCGTACCTCCATGCGTCAGTGCCGCTGTGGCCAGCATTTTTCCGTTACAGACCAACATGATGTTTGTCTGCGTTGCCTGGGTCCCAACCATGATATGGACAACTGCAATGCCTGTTTCTCCATGGACCACCGCGTTCTTGAGATCTGCGCATTTAAAGTTAGCAGGGCCCTGCTGACTTTCAGAGGATGGCATCGTTCTAGGGATGCCATGGCAAGATCTCTTGACCTTGCCTCCGGGTCCCCTCCCAGGTCTATATGACCTGGTGAGGAGGAAACCTCCTCAGATTCCAGCCTTGCCATCGAGGTGTCTTTTGCTGTGCCGGAGGATCGTCTCGGTTCCCTGCAGAGCCGGGTCGAGGGCACCGCTACGGCAGTCACCTCCTCGGAGGTGCAGGCTCCCCCAGTGTTGCGGCCCATGGCTGCTGAGCCCGGCAACAGCGGACCTTCAGCACTGCCTTCCAGCGCCATTCATGGTGCCGGTGATCCAGGCAGCACCGCGGGTGGTGCCATGTCCCATGGTGGTGCCATTGATAGGAGAGCTCCCAGGGTCGCTAGTCTGGTGGTTTGTGTAGTCTCCTCTTCTTCGGAGCCGGATGATTTGCTGGCCAATCCGGACTGGCGCCAGACTCCTCGAGGTCTGGGAGTCCTCTTGGGCGCGGCACCAGGCGGCTCAGTGTTCACCTCCCTGGCTCCCCAGAGTCTGTGGTCTCTGTGGCCCCTCATGCCGACTCCGGTGTTGGGGGCGCTGCGGTGGATGGCGGTCTCGGGGAGGGGGGGCCTGGTGTGACAGTCTCAACGTCAGGACAGCTGCCATCATCTCCTTGATGGGGACAGGGACCTCCTCTTCTGTGGCCTCCCTCGGTGGGCCTGCAGGTTTGGGAGACTCCTTGTCACTGGGTTCGAGGAAGGGGGTGGCCTTGGAGTTCGAGGGGTTGAGAGGCTGGGGTGAGATGTGGAGGCCTTCTTCCACTGCCCTGTGGGAGGTGGGGAGAAGCTGCAGTGCTGAGCCCCTCTTCTCCTCCTCCTCTGAGACTTCAGGGGTGCCCTTAGTGGGCAGCGTTGAGGGTTGCCCTTCTGGAACCATGCAACCTCAGTCGCACCACAGGGGAGATTCTCCCTCAGAGCTCAGCCAGGATTTGTTTTCACATTTGCAGCGTCCGCTGACTGGATCAACCCCTGGATCCTCCCGTGTGGTAGGATCTACTGCGGAGTCTCAGAGCCCTGGCAGAGGCCGGGCACTTTCAGGTAGGTGCACTTTCCTAATCCCTCTGCAGACACCTTCCCCTCTCCATGCCATGTGGGCCCTATGGGACCTTTAACCTGGGAGACGTTCAGGGCCACTGCGGCAGTCTTCCCTAGGTATGTTAGAGCTATGGACGAGCAGCTCTTTCGCCTATCTTCCCCCACCACAGGAGGACTCTGACCATCCGAGCTCCTCTGCTTCCTCATCTGAGTAAGAGGAACGTTCTGTCCACCTTTCCTCCGATGCTGATTTTACCAGATAGCGATTCCTTTCGAGGTTAGTTCAGGAGCTTCACATCTCCCATGTGGTAAGACACAATACCGAGTGGGAGACGAACTCTTTTCTGAGCGAGTTCAGTGCCAGCCACCTGGTGATGCTTTCCTGGCCTGTTCCCTTCCAAGAAGCATGTGTCCGCACCTGGCAATCTCCAGCTGCCTCATCCCCAGCCACAGCGGACTGCAGGAGGAGGTATTGTGCTCCCTAGGAGTCTCTTGGTTCTCTGCCTCACCCACCCTTGGGGCTGACAGCTTTAGACACTTCGTCCGGGCTTCAACACCTGGCAGATAACCGACCACTGGATCCGGATTCCATGGAGTTCGACCAGTGGGGAAGAAGAGTTTCTCCTCAGCTCGTGTGTTACACGTGCATCAGCTCACATCATGGTCACCACGCTGCCTGCTACAGGCACCTGTGTTCAATGCTGGCGCAGGTTTTAACATCCTTGCCTGATTCAGAGGAATCTAGGCAAGTCATTGCCCTCTCTGCACAGGGTCTGGAGCTTGCAAGACACCAAGCAAGCGCATCATACAACGCCAGTGAGGTGGCTTCCAAACTAGCAGGAACAGCAGTCTGCATCAGGCGGACAGCATGGCTTCACCTATGTAGAGTGTCACCCATTGCCCGGCGTAGGGTGATTTACTCCGTTTTCCGGGGAGCCGTCATTTCTCTCTCATGGCAAGGAGGAATCTTCAGGGGCGTCTTCCGTCCCCCCAGCCACGGGGGACACCTGAAGTATGGCAGAAGGGTCTCTCCGTTCCTGCATCTCCTCCACAGGAGGCTGAGGGAATCTATTCCCTTAGGGCAGTGCCAGGTCCCCTCTGGGGAGCTTGGTACTCACCCAGTAGTAATGAATGGTAAAGACTGACAAGAGAAGAGATGAAAATTACATACCTACCGTAATTCTTTATCTTCTCTTGTATCTTCACCATTCATTACTGAATCTCACCCACCTTTCCCTCTTGGGCCTCAGCTCTTGGGTGCCACCTCTACCTTGCTTGCCCTCCCCCTCTTCGAGGCCAATTGGGGGCAGAGTCCCCCATGTACCTCAGAGCCCTCTGTTTCATACAAACATACAAAGAAGCAAGCAGAAGAAGAAGGCCATTTGGTCTATCAAGTCTGCTCATATTGCAGGGTCCACAGCTTGAGCTAATGTCCCTGCCCTCCCTTCCTCCCCATTCCTCCCATCCTCCCTCCCCATGATCCTTACCTTCCCCTGTGCCTATCCCAGCCTCTCTTAAAGCTGCTCACAGTCTTCAAGGAGATGACCTGTTCCAGCAGTGCATTCCAAGTGTCCACCACCCTCTCTGTAAAGAAGTACCTCCTGACCTCCCTCCTAAACCTCTCACCCTCCAGCTTAAGACTGTGCCCCCTTGTGTTATGGTTGCACTCAGTTTAAAGAGACTCTCCTTATCAACCTTACTTATCCCTTTCAAGTACTTGAAGGTCCCAGTCATGTCCCCTCTCTCTTTCCTGTCTTCCAGGTAGTACATGTTCAGTGCCCTCAACCTCTCTTCGTATGCCGTATCTGCTGACCCGCTATCATCTTTGTAGCCCTCCTCTGGACCTCTCCAGCAGGTTGTCCTTTTTGAGGTGTGGGCACCAGTACTGAACTCCGTACTCTAGATGTGGCCTTACCAGTGACTTGTACAAGGGCAGTATAACCTCCTCTCTCCTACTACTGATCCCCCTATATATGCATCCCAGCATCTTGTTTGCTCTTGCTGCTGCTTTCTTGCACTACGTAGAGTGCTTCAGGTCACTAGTGATCATCACTCCCAGGTCATGCTCCTCCTCTGATGCAGATATTCGGACTCCATCCAGGTAGTACTCTGTCTTGGGATTCTTGGCTCCATTATGCATAATTTTGCATTTCTTGGTATTGAAGCCAAGCTACCAGATCCTGGACCACCTCCCCAGCTTTTCCAGATCTTCCTGTAGGTCCTGTATCCCTTCAGCTGTGTCCACTCTCCCGCAGAAAGTTTCTTTCTCTTAAAACGTCACAGAGCGCCCATCCTAGGAAGGTGGCAAGTAGGGTCTTCACCCTGGCCTCGGAGGGAACGCCCTGGGATTCACAGTGGGGTGCACTGTGGTGTCTTCCTTAATTCGGAGTGTGGACTGTGTCAGTGCATTTTGTTGGAGAACCCATAGGGATTTTCCTCCCCCTTTCTCGCTTCTCCGCTGCCTTTAGAGGTCATTCTGGACAGAGTCCTTTCCTGTTTAAGAGGTTTTTCTCCCTTGACTTAGCGGTCAGGTGATAAACTGTAGAAGGCCATGTTCCAGGACTTTCATCCCAAATGTGGATTATGGGTGGGAAGAGGGGTCTGACTCCGCCATTTTTTTTATTCTCCCAAGACCATTTCAAATTCTCTTGTTCTGGACCTCTGTCTGGTGGTCCCTGATGTTGATTGTATCCTTGTTCCTATGTCTTAATACCTTTCAGGTTTTTGAGACTAAAATAAGCCAGTGGTCTTCCAGCTCAACACAGCGGAGGGCCCCCCCCCACCTCCCTTGCGTATGTTGTATCTTTCCCTCTTCTCTTTCTCTCTCGCTCTCTCCTTTTTTCTGTGCTGTCGCCCAAGGATTGGGGCCCTATGGCCACTGAGGGAAAAAGTCCAATCCCTCTGTCCTCTGATCGGGTTGTTCCTTTTTTAGTTTATATCCTTTCCTTTTCTATCTCTCGGCTCTTTTGCCTCATCTTGGTTTTCTCTATCCCTCTTTTTTTTTCTCTCTCCTCTCCGGCTGGACAGAACTGGGGTGGAGGAGGAGTCCGCGGTGCTTAGTGGCCAACCCTCGTGCACCACGCAATGCGTTGGCCTCGTGTGCAGCGCCGTCAGTGCCAGCTCCTCCCGCAAAAAGAAAAGAAAAAAAAGCTCCTGTAGAGGTGCGCGCCTCCAGCTTACACCCAGCAGTAATGAATGGTGAAGATATAAGAGAAGATCAAGAATTATGGTAGATACCTAATTTTCATTTCTTGACTGTCATGTTCCAAGTGTGTTGTACTATGTCACATTTGCACTTAAATATTTAAAACTGCAGCTTAAAGTTAAAGGGGAAGTCTGGGCTCCCCTGGATTAATGCTGTGGGACCTAGAAGTTTCGAAAAGCATAATACATGTAAATACATTTTTTTAAATTGAATCACTCGCTAGTAGTAAAAGTTTGTATCTGGTTGATCCTGCACCCCGCCTGCCATGATAGCCAACTATTATTCCCAGGCGCCCCCCGCCAGCCCTATGATGAACCCCATGATGGGGTTGAGTCTTGGGGGGATGTCTACTGTATGTGCCTTGTAGCTCTATGTAAAATTAATAGTTTAATACAGTGTATTATCACGCTTATTCTGTTGGTACCAGTCAGCTAAGGATCATGCTTTGCTTAGCTAATCGGTACCTTTAGAATACGCTCAATGAGAGTTCCCCTTTAAATAAGTGATACTGAATTTTATATTTCTAGGATCGTGGATATGTTGTTCATCCACACTCTTTGGCATGTCCCCTTCCACTTTAAATCTTGCTGGAAGTCTTCAGGCTGGCTCCTTCCACCCACCCGGGTGGTATAACCCTCAGCTCCACCCCATGACACCAGATCTTCCTTTCCGCTGGAAGATTCAGGTTCCTCCCACGTGCTCACGCATTTTGTAGGCCCTGGCTTCAAAACCTTCAGTTATTCCGAAAATCCATCTAGTTCGCATTAACGATCGCGACTATTTACCTTCGATTATGGAAGACAAGTCTTCCCCCAGATTTTGCCGGCATCCCTGCAGCCCGAAGATGTAAGCGCACCGATCCCACACCACATTTGTCACTGTCTGGTGTAAGACCGCGACACCTCAAAGTGCAGTCTTTGTCTCGCTTTTCATCCTAACGTCCTTGACGACCGTCTCGCACGCCTTAAGTTGGGGAGGCCGGAGAAACGGAACTCTCCAGTGAAATCGAAGGGGGCTCAATGGGCGGTTTCCACGGCCATGGGATCCGCCGCGCAATTGGAATGAATGCAAGCATTCGAGGAGGAAGCGGCTCGGGCTGCAGAAACTACTCTGAGCTTCTTTGCTGCGCTCAACCTGGGCTTCACATTCTAGGGTTCCTTCCGACAGTTGTGCCAGTCTCTCCCGACCAAGGGGGAGAGTCCTGCGTGCATGCACTCCTCTTGGCCCCGTAAGTGGGAAAAGGACCCGGCATCGTCTTCATCCCTACGGAGATGCTCTTGGGATTAGGAGAGATCTTATCTGTGTCAGTCTTCACCATTCGTCACCTATGGGTACATAGCCGGAGGTCACGACCCCATGGGAGCTTTTGTTTTTTGGTAGGCAGAGCCGATGCACCATCGATGCCACCCTCGAGGCCAACGCATTGCATGGCTTTCACAGGTTGGCCGTTAGGCACTGTTGACTCCGCCTGCCTGCCAGTTCTTCATCTCCTGCCGTCGAGGTCACCTCGTGGGAAGCTCTGCAGAACTTGAGGCCTGCCGCCTACGCAGTTGCAACTTTCAGTCCGTGTTATTCCTCTGTATCGCAGTCCGTCGGCTCCTTTCCTGACGGTTCTAGTTGTCTTACTCGACGTCGCTTGTAAGACCTTTCCATTTATTTTTATTCTTGGCGACATCGAGTCTGTTTTTGGTGTTTTTTTCCTCGTAGATCATGTCTGGGTCGGAGGGCAAGAAGACTTCGAAGACGGGACGGCCCCCCCATGTGACGGTGCCCTTGCGGCCGCAAATTTTCCATCTCCAACCAGCACGACCGTTGCCTTACGTATTTTGGCCCACTTCACGACATGGATTCATGCGACGTCTGTTTCTCCATGGCCTGCCGGGTCATCAAGCAACGCGCATGGAAAGTGGGGTGAGCTCCGCCGACTTTCCGGGGTCGGGTGCGTACTCGTCGGGCCAAGCCACGTAGTCTTGGCCTTTCCTCCGGGTCCCCTCCCAGTTCTACATGGACCGAGGAGGAGGGAGCCTCAGCTTCTAGTAGCCTGGCCATTGCCGAGGCTCCTTCCGCGGTGCAGTAGGCCCGTCCTGCTTCTTTCAGGGGGCGGGCAGGAGGCACCGCCAAGACAGTCGCCCCTTCGGGGGTGAAGGCTCCCCTGGTGTTGGACCCGCGGTTCGCAAGGCCTGGGTCGGCGCCGTCCTCTACACCGTCGGTCGGCACCGTTTTAGGCCTCGGTGACGTGGGCCCTTAAGGAGCCATCATCAGCGGCGGTTTATCGCTTGGCGCCGTGGCTGCTGAATGGCGCCAATAGTGCTAGCGGTGCCGTGGGAGTCTCTACAGTGCCTTCTTTGTCCTCTTCTTGCCTCAGGTTGAGCACGGCGCCGTGTCCAGCTTGGGACGCAGCGCTGTGGGGGCTTCGGATTCTGCTGTCAGCGTTATCGTCAGTGCCACCCCTGCCCTCTGTGCCATTCATGGCACCATGGAGCCAGACAGTGCCATCCACGGCGCCGATGGCACCATCGGAGCCGTCGGTGCTGTCCCCGCCCTCGGCACCGCTCGTGGGGCCAGACGGCGCCGTGTCTGGTTCTGACTCCGGGGCTCCTGTTGGGGCTAGGGCAGTGTCGTCCGCGGATACCATTCGCGGTGCTGTGGGGGGGCACTGGCTCGGGTGTGGTCTCGGTTTCTGACACCCCATTTGGCAAGGATGGCACTGGGCGCCCTCCTACGGTCTGGCACAGGGCCTCGGACTCTACCTCTTCGGAGGCAGAGTCAGACTCTGAGTCAGACGAGCAGTCTGACTCCTTGAGGTTGACTGTTGGTGTGGGCAGCCCTGTAGTGTCCTCGACAAGCCGGAGTCAGCCCCCTTCTGAGGTGCGGTCGATGGCTGCCAAGACTGGGGTCAGGGGTGCTGACCAGCGGGCAGTGGTGCAGGCCACCATTGCTCTGATGCCCTGTCTTGGTGGGTTCACTGACCCATCAGCAGTAGTACCCCCACCTGTAGTGTGCCTGGATTGCTCAACTTTGGGGTTGATCAGAGCACCTATGGGAGGGGAGGATACTATGCCCTGGATAGCTCCTTCGGGTGCTGGCCAGGCCTGTCTGCTACCTAGGCTGGCCCTCTCGAGGAGGAGGGCTGTCTTGGATTCCGAGGGGCATGGGGTCTACATGGCGACCTTTTTCTGGGGCCCACCCGGGCTCTGGGAGACTCCATAGTACGGATCTCCGCTCTTCCTCCTCGATCTCTTTGAGAGAACCCCATTCTTTTGAGGTAGGGGACCGTCCTTCTGGACCTATACGGCCCCAGTCGCCTCACAGGGGGGATTCTTCCGGGCGCAAGCAAGGCAGTACCGAAATGGTTGTTCAGCTGTCGGTTGCGGAGTCTTCCAGAGCACCTTCTTCTTTGGGTGCTCTTGGTCCGCTCCCTAGCCCAGGCGGAGGTCAACTGACATCTTTTCTTGGCTCTGTCCTTACCCCTCTGCCGCATTCTCCTGCGCTCCCAGGCATCCTTGGTCCTAGCAGGCCTCTCTCCTGGGAGCAGTTCAGGGCTGTGGCTGCTCGGTTCCCAGCTTACGTCAGGGCAATGGACAGTCAGGTTTTTCAACCTCCCCCCAAGCAGCCGCCCTCTGAGCAGTCAGTGCCCTCCAACCCTTCATCCCCCTCTTCTGGGGGAGAGGAGCCTTGTGCCCCCATCTCTCCAGCCACTGATCTCGCTGAGTATCAGCGTTTCCTCGTGAGGATGTTGGAGGAGTTGCACCTCACCCCTGCCACTTTAAGCATTCCAGAGCACTCAGCGCACGCCTTTCTAGGCGATTTCAGCGGGGCCACCCTTGTGGTGCCCCCCCCCCCGCTCCCTTTCGGGGGGCATCATTGCATTTCTGGTAGAGGCCCTTCTCTGGAGTTTCTGCCCCTAGGGATCTCTGCCAGTGGTACTGCACTCCCCCAGAGTCTCCAGGTTCCATGCCTCATCCGCAGTCCGGATTGATGCAGTTGGACACTCCCGATGGGCTTTGCGCCCTTCACTGTGACCGGCCCCCAGATCAAGACTCCTCGGATTTTGACTTCTGGGGTAGGAGGGCTTTCTACTCGGCAGGGTTGTTGCTTTCTATTTCTGCACATCAGGCCCACTATGCAGCCTGTGACAGGTTCTTGTGGTCCAGACTAGGTCAGCTCCTAGCCTCATTGCCTGACATGGAGCAAACCAGACAAGCCATTGCACTCTCTGCGTGTGGCCTGGAGCTAGCAAGGCACCAAGCGAGAGCATCCTATGATGCCAACGAGGTAGCTACCAGGGTCGTAGAGACAGCAATCTGCACTAGGTGGACGGCATGACTGCGTCTTTCCCGGTTGTCACCCTTGGCCCGGCGAAGGGTGATTAACTCCACTCACCAGAGAACCAATCTCTTCTCCCATAGAGCGAGACGGCGTTTGTCGGGACAACTTCCTTCCCCTTCCGTGGGGTCCCCGGCTCGCTCTCCCCACTCTTGGGCCTCTTCAGGCCCTAAAGGTTCTCCCTCTTAGTTTGTCACCCACTGAGAGCTAAGGGACTCTGTCCCTTAGGATTTAATGGAAACCCCCTTCAGGGGGGCTCGGCACTCACCCATAGGTGATGAATTGTGAAGATTGACACAGATAAGATATGAAAATTACGTACCTACCGTAATTATGATCTTTCTGTGTATCTTCACCATTCATCACAATCCCGCCCTCCATCCCCTGGGTCTCAGTCTCTGGGTCCCCCTCCCTCTCTGTGCCCAACCTCGCCCCGCCTCCTTTCTTTGTCAGGAGTGAGGTAAACAGGGGCACATAGGAGGATAATATTCTGGGGAGAGTGGTCAGCATGGGGGGCACTCCTTCTCCAGTGTGTTAGCTCCACCCCTGTGGGGTGGAAGTTGGCAGTTGCCCTCCATTCTCTCCTCCTCCTTGTTCCCGTCCATCTTATATTCCTTGTCCTCTGGACTATCCTTTATTATCAAAAAAAAAACCAAAAAACTCTTTTTTCCTTTTTCACCGAAATTTTTTTTTCCTTTAGAGGGTGATAATTCTCTGTGCCCTATCCTTCTTCCAGTATAGCCAATTCTGCTCAAATGGAGTTTTTGCCAGCTATTCTGTGCCTTGAATTCTGGCAAGAAGCCTTTGGCTACTCCTTGCAGTTCCTATACAGTCTGGAGACGGACCAGGGTCTGAGATTTGTTTAACCTTCTCCCTTCTCATCCTACTTCCTAAATTCTTTATCCCACCCTACCTCCCTCTTCTATTTCCAGAGATTGGGGCCCCCTCCCAATCCCTTTAGTTTTCCGACGACTTGGTCTTGTTCTTCTTTTGTCCTCTCAGTTGTTATTCTCCTTTTAGTTTATGTATCTTTTCCTTTTTCTGTCCCTTGTACTTCCTTGTCCCCCCCCCCACTCCCTTCCTCTTACCTCTCCGGTGACTCAGAACTGACAGGCAGGCAGAGTCGACAGCTCCTAACGGCCAACCGAGGTGCCACGGTCGTCCAGCCTAGAGGGGCACCGATGGTGCGTCGCCTACCAAAAAAAAAAAAAGAGCTCCCGCGAGGTCATGACCTCCGGCCATGTACCCATAGGTGATGAGTGGTGAAGATACACAGAAAGATCATAATTACAGTAGATACGTAATTTTCATATCTTGGTCCCAGGAACCGGCAGTCTCGACTTCGGTCGAAATTGCCTCTTCGGCTGCTGGCTTCTTGGCTTTGCCGTCTGGCCAGTCGACCGAAGTGTCGATCGGCGATGTGAAAATCATCATCGACCCAATCGACCCAGTGTCGCTGACTCCGGTCGACAATTCTCTCGATCGAACTCAGTTTCTTACTTTCCCTGACAAGGAGACCCAGCCTGCTGGGACTCCCATCGAGGAACTGGTCCTCAACCCCGGGAAATCACCGGTCCCGTCGGTGTCTCCTGAGCGACCAAGTCAGCCTGTCCGATCTCGATCGAGGTCCCGGACCCCCTCAACCGAAAGGCCGAGGAAGAGCCACAAACGCTCTAAAAAGAGGCAGTGCCATCAGTCGTCTTCTTCCTCCTTGGATGAGGAGAGGCTCTAGCGGAAACTCCGGCGCTACGAGGACCTCATGTGGCAACAGCTGATTTTGACCGGGCACTAGCCGACCCCAGCTTCCACCTCAGCCATTACTTGGCTTTCGCCTCCTAGGCTGAAGCCGACACCCTCAGAGCTGATCAAGTCAGTTCCCCTGCCGCGGAGCCGGCGAAACCTCCAGTTCGGCCTAAACCGGTCTCTCCACCGATAGTGGTGGAACCACCGGCCAAGCAGCCTGTGGGAGGAGCTCCTTCTAAAGAAGATAGGCCAGACACTGGGCTTCCCCGATGTCTTTTGGTCACTGTCACCCCGGACCAGCCTCGGCGGGTCGAGGGTGACTTGGGCGGTCGACCGTTGTATCCAGATTCCTCGGATTCGGATTTGACCGGCCTGCATTCTCATCCCGGCGATGACGAATCGGCCGGTGGGTTAGAGATGGAGGAAGGTCCTTCACCTTTTCAGGGCATTGTTCGCTTCATCTCTGAGTCCACAGAGATGCTCCAGGAGCCAATCCAGAAAAAGGCGGAGTACCCTCTCACAGACATCCTCAAGAGAGGGGATACCCTGACGGAGGCTTTTCCTGTGGCCAAGGCCATCGTTGGCCTGGCCTTAGAACTCTGGCAGCACCCTGCCTCTCATCCAGCACCGTCTGCCTGCATGGCCTGCAAATATGCGGTGCCCATGGGGTCCCTTGCAGGGTTCACAGAGCGTCCTCCGGCCGGGAGCCTGGTGACAGCCTCTGTGTTCAGGTGTACTGGCAGTTCTGCCGACAGTGACTGACCTCCCGAGAAAGAGTCCAAGCTCTTGGACCGTTCGGCCAGGAAGGTCTATGCGGCTTCGTCCATGGGCCTTCGTCAGGCAAGTTCGGCCATCATCATGACGCACTTCTTCCACGCTCTTTTGGGGTCTTTGGATGAAGTCCTCCCACATCTCCTCACGGACATGCAGACCGTGGTCAGCCAGGTCCGGGATCAGGGTTGAGCTGTTGCCAAACAGCAGCTTCAGACAGCCCTGGACATTGGGATTCTTGTGCCCGTTCGATTGCAGCCGCAGTTGCCTCTCGTCGCAGGGCTTGGCTGAGACTCTCCTCCTTTCTGGTGGATACTCAGCACAAACTAGCTGATGTGCCTTTCCTGAGCACTGACCTTTTCAGCCCAGGTGTGGCTGGTAACCTTCAGCGCAGTGAGGAGTCCAGTACCACCTTGGATGCTACTTCTGCCAAGGGTTCTTCAGGCAAGAACCAGCAGAAGAAAAAAGCTCCGGCACTCTTCCCCTTCGACACAGCAGCCCTCCTTTCAAGGAGGACAGCAGCATCACCAACAGCAGCAGACTCAAGCTTGGCGCCAAGCCCGAGGCGCCCTGGCCCGTAAAGGAGGCCGAAGTTCGGGTCCTGGATCCTCCTCCTCCAAGCCTGCTCAGTAACGGGGCACAGGCTGCCTCTCCTTTCATGCCAGCTCTGGGTCCTCCCGTGGGGGTCCGGCTCCGCCACTTTCTTTCCGCCTGGTCCGCTGTCACTTTGAACAGGTGGGTTCTCAAAGTGGTCGGTCAGGGACTGCCTCTGGAATTCGAGCAGTACCCTCCAAGCCGAGCCTGCGCCCCTCGGGAGGAGAGAGTATCCGCCCAGGCTCAGTCGGCTCTCCGAGACGACATCGCTGTGCTCCTCCTCAAGGAGGCAGTAGCTCCAGTGGCAGGTTACTCCAGCAGGCCCAGGCTTGTCTCCAGGTACTTCCTGGTGCCCAAGCGGACAGGGGGCTAGCGCCCCATTATAGATCTGCACGACCTGAATCAGTATCTCAGGTCACACACCTTTCAGATGGTCACTCTGTCACAGATCATACCATCCTTGGACGAAAAATGTGGTTCTGTTCATTGGATCTGCAGGACGCTTTCTTTCATGTCCCAATCTGTCCGTCTTATCAGCAGTTCCTCCGCTTCAGAGTCAAAGGGACCCTGTATGAGTTCCGAGCCATGCCGTTAGGCCTGTCATTGGCCCCACGGGTCTTCATCAAATGCATTGCAGTGGTGGTAGCCCATCTCAGGCGTCGGGGGGGCAGAATTTATCCCTACCTCAACGATTGGCTCCTAGAAGGTTCCAGCCAACAGGAGATGGGGAGGTCCAGGGACATGGCCCTCCAGACCTGCTCTCAACTCGGTCTCCTGATCAGTGAGGCCAAGTCAGAACTCATGCCTTCCCAGGTGATGGGCTTCATCGGGGCAGAGCTCGACTCTCGTCAAGCCAGAGCCCGGCTCCTGGCGGACAGGGCAGAGGTTCTCTCATCCTTTACCCAATCATTTCTGGTTGGGCAATTGTGCCCTGCCTGGGACTTTGTGTGCCTTCTGGGTTACATGTCGGCGTGCACCTCAGTGGTCCATTGGGCCCAATTGCACATGTGCCCCCTTCAGTGGGAGCTGGCGACCCAGTGGACTCAGCGCCACGGTCATTTCGACCAGCTGATCACGGTAACCCAGAAGATGTGGGACGCTCTCCACTGGGGACCGCCCCAGACCGGTTGCAGGAAGGGATCCCGTTTGTCTGCCCTGAGCCGATGATCATTCTCATGACCAGTGCCTCTCTCATGGGCTGGGGAGCCCACATGGAGGACAGAAGGGCCCATGGGCTCTGGACCCCCGAGGAGTCCCGATGCCACATCAACCTGTTGGAGCTCCAAGCAGACTGGCACTGTCAGCTTTCGCTCCTCAGCTCCGGGGTCAAGTGGTTCAAGGACAGACGGACAATACCACGATCATGTACTATCTCAGCAAGCAGGGCAGCACGCACTCCCGTCTGCTTTGCAGAGAGGCGCTCTGCATCTGGACCCTCTTTAGCCGTTTGGAGGCAGATCTCCTAGCCATCCATGTGGCAGGAGCCTCAAACCATCTGGTGGATGCTCTCAGCCGCTTGAGCAAGACATCCCATGAGTGGTCTCTCCATCCAGCAGTAGCTTACAGGCTGTTCTCCCACTGGGGCAAACCAATGGTGGACCTGTTTGCCTCCAGGGACAACACCAAGCTGAGGCTGTTCCATGCCCGCTCCCCTCAGCAGGGCTCGCTGCAGGGGGATGCCTTCTCGAGGCTGTGAACCCCAGGCCTCTTCTATGCCTTCCCTCCATTTCCCTTGATCCACAAAGTGCTTCTCAAGGTGAGGAGGGACAAGGCGAAGGTGATCCTGGTAGTCGCAGACTGACCGCGCCAGTTCTGGTATCCGGATCTCCTCAGCCTCAGCTACAGGCCCCTGGAACGGCTTCCAGCATGCCCGGATCTGATATCTCTCAATCAGGGGAAGGTATACCATCCGGACCATCAGTCCCTGCACCTCACATCCTGGTACCTGAGCGGCTAGAGTTCCAGACTTTGGATCTTTCCGAGGATGTCTTCACTATAGTGGAGACATCCAGAAAGGAATCGACCTGG
The DNA here is from genome assembly GCA_016271365.2 of Neoceratodus forsteri. Classification (NCBI taxonomy): domain Eukaryota; kingdom Metazoa; phylum Chordata; order Ceratodontiformes; family Ceratodontidae; genus Neoceratodus; species Neoceratodus forsteri. The sequence continues at coordinate 351,217,262 of JADMNL010000024.1, forward strand.
GAATGTTATGCCTTCAAATGGAAAAGTTTTTCCATTTGGTGTCAGGGCAAGGGCCTGGACCCTTTGTTCTGTCGCTAACATTTTTGACTACCTTTGGTCGCCCTCCAAAGGGGTTCTGTGGTCATCGACCCTTAGGGTGCACCTGGCAGCCATCTCTGCTCACTGGACACAGGCCGGTCAGCCAATGTTGGCACAGGAGACGGTGGTTGGGTGCTTTTTCAAAGGCCTAAATCACATATCCCCTCCAGTGCATGAACCTCCACCTCTGTGGGATCTTCTGCTGGTGCTGGCAAAGCTCATGGGCAAGCCATTCGAACCAATGCACAAGTGTGCCTTGTCACACTTGTCGTGGAAGACGGTCTTCCTTGTGGCTGTCACGTCTGCCAGAAGGACAGGGGAGCTCCAGGCGCTTTAGGTGGACTCCCCTTATCTGGTCTTCCACAGGGACAAGGTTGTCCTACGCCCCCACCCGAAATTCCTTCCAAAGGTGGTGTCAGAGTTCCACCTTAAGCAGGTGTTAACTCTGCCGGTTTACTACCCTAACTACACCTCAGAGGCAGAGTACATGCTCCAAACTTTGGACCTGAGACGTGCACTTTCCTTTTATAAGGAGAGGACGGTGGAAATTTCGGGGAGACGTTTGCCAGCTGTTTGTCACCTACGCTGAAGCCTCTGCTGGCAGACCTGCAGCAAAGCAGATGATTGCAAGATGGATTACATCATGCATAAGTCTGTGTTATGAGTTGGCGGGCAAGGAGCCTCCCAGAGGGATAAGAGCTCATTCTACCGGCCATACCGCTGCATCAGTGGCTGCTTCCAGTTACATCCCTATCCAGGAAATCTGCCATGCTGCCACCTGGAGGTCAGCAAACACCTTCGTCACCCACTACCACATCGACCTTGAGTCACGCCGGGATACTGGTTTTGGGGCCTCAGTTCTCCAGTCTCTGTTTCCTATGTAGGGGGTGTGCGCCTTGCCTCCCTTCTCCCGGAGAACTGCTAAGGAATCTGCCAAAGAGTGTGGATGAACAAAATATCCACAATCCTAGAAAAACAAGTTACTCACCTGTAACAGTAGTTCTAGGAATGGTATATGTTGTTCATCCACACGGACCCACCCGACCTCCCTGGCTGCAGACGTACAACACCTGGCTTCCGGTGGGCTAAGATCTGGCATCATGGGGCGGAGCCGAGGGTTATACCACCCGGGTGGGTGGGAGGAGCCAGCTTGAAGACTTTCGGCAAGTAAAATGGAAGGGGACATGCCAAAGCGTGTGGATGAACAACATATACCACTCCTAGAACTACTGTTACAGGTGAGTAACCTGCTTTTATCAGACATAATATACCTGGTGGTGCTTTTTTTCCCTACAGTACTTTTTATCCTCCACCATTGGCCCCTGGGTCTTTGGGGCTGGGGTGCACTTTGTGGCACCCCACCCAGCCCCATCCTCATTTACCCTCACCTCCACAGCTTCTGGTATATGGTAACTTGGTGAGCCACAGCATCGTCCCTGAGAAAGTCGCCAGCCATCATCATGGCAGTGGCTTGGTTTTTTGCCTCTCCTCTTTTTTTCTGTTGTGCCCTCCCACCTCCTGAATATCAGTTAATGCCTCTGCCAGCCTCACGCGTCACTGCACACTTGTGCACAGGCGCCACCCCTCACGAGGAAGCATTCTTCCTGGCCCACTGCTAGAGGTTGCTACAGTGGCAGAACCTGGTGCTTCCCTCACCAGCCTGGCTAGCACTGCACTGTACATCACTTCTCAGCCCTGGTTCCCACGGTTCCAGCTCCTCAAATCAGCTTCCATACCCTCATTGCTGGCACAGAAGCGCTATTTGCTACCACAGGGCTATTGGGTGGCATAGTTTAATGCTATTTTAATATGTTCCATTGCCAAAAAGTTTAGAAGAGCATGTTAAATGTTCTCAATCTGTTGTCTTGAACCTTACAGTAGATGTGAAAAATATTAAAAACTGAAGAGTTTGGCTGGCCCAGTGGCGAGGAGGGCTGAGGCATTGGACGCGTTACCTCCACCGACACTGGCAGCCTGGGTTCAGGAACAGAGTAAGGTCATTCTGGTTGCAGCCAGTGGAGGGAGGATTGAGCGTCTCAAGGATTGCTCTCTTACCTTGGAGGTGGTGGCATGGAGTCCTGCTACTTGCTTACCACCCAGTGGAGGCTGGGGGGCAGAACAGCAGGACCAACAGAAGTGGCAAGAGTTGCAAGGATGCAACCCACATGTGCATCAAGACACACAAGCGCTGTTGCATCATGCACAGTTTCCAGTGTGGAAAAACAGAGGAACGAGCCTGGCTCACTCAGCAGCCTCTGCAGGCCCTGCACGACCCTATGTGGTAGGCCACCTGCCAAACATGGCTCTGAGAAAGTGGTGATTAACCTGTAAGTCCACAAGACGGGTCGGTGGTGAGGCTGGGGGGATGCCTCTGGGACCAGAGACACTAGAAGATAAACAGAAATAAGTTAAAAAAAAACAAAACAGAAATAAGTTAAAAAAAAAAAAAAAAAAACTGAAGAGGCTGATTTGAAAGCACATTATTTTATAACACTGTAATTTTCCATTGTAGTTCAGCCCAATCCCGCTGTTTTGATTGGTAACCCCATCAGAGCATATACACCTCCACTCGGTGCTCACCAAGCCTTGGGTAAATCCCCAAGCCCTGTCCAGAGAATAGACCCTCACACTGGGACAAGTATTCTTTATGTGCCTGCTGTTTACGGAGGAAATATGGTGATGTCTGTGCCTTTGCCTGTAAGTACTTGACCAGTAAGTTGATTCTTTTCTGTTAGATTTTAAACATTTGTAAGCAAATCAACAGCATGATATAGAAGTCACTTTGCATGCTAGTGACACAGGCTTCATGTTTATGGAAGCATGGGTCTAAAGAGTTATGAAAATAGACTGTACAGGCCTGAAGTTGTTGATTTATGGCAGTGGCTAACTAGGTTCAAGGAAAAGCACCTGGATATTTCTTAAGTCTCTCCTAATTTCAGCAAAGAACATGCTACTAAGGATCATATTCAGGACAGTGGTAGGAATTCATACCCATCATGACTGACCCCACTTCTCTGTAATAAAAGAACTTTACTACCTCCCTCAATATAATGTCTAGAACATTTTTAAAGGCCTATTCCGTACCTGTCTCAGCAGTATCACTTGGTGGAGTATTCCACACTCCCACCACTCTCTATGTCAGGGGTTGAAATTAAGTTCTACAGCCAGCAGGGTTAGTGACTAGGAAAATCTGCTAGCCCCACAGACTTTTCCACTGGCCCAGAAGGTGTACCTGAAATGTTACTTTCTTCAGTACAAGTCCACAGAGTTAAAGGAAAATCTTACTAGTCCAATACAAAATCTCCCTACATTTGGATAGTGGGCCGGTGCCAATTTCAACCCCTATATGTATAGTAGTATATCCTGCTTTTCCCCTTACTTATAAGGTATGTCCACGCATTCTTTGTTGTTCTTCCTTAAATTTAAATTTTAGATGCCTCATAGTTGGTCATCTCTTGTAATATCATACATCATCAAGAAATCACCTCTTACTCTTCTAGTTACTAGACAGTATAGCCCCAGTCTTCATAATCAGTTTTCGTAAGGAACCTCTTCCAATCCCCTCACCATCCTTCTCTGCATTCTTTCCTGCCTAGCCTTGTCTCATGCCGATGCTGGTGACCGGAACTGTGAGCAGTAATCCAAATGTGGGTGCACATAATTCCTGTAAAGTGGTACAGTAATATTCCTGGATCTTCTCTGAAAACTTCTCCTTATACAAACCAGAATCCTGTTTGCCCTCATCACTTCCTGATCACACTGTTTGCCGTGTTTCACATCACTGGTGACTAATTCCCAGACCTTTTTTCTTCTGTAACTTACTTAGAATTTAGTATATAATCATGGCCTCTGTTATTTACTCCCCAGTGCACTTTTTCAGATTAAATGCAGTTTGACAACAAGCTGCCCATGCTATTCTACAGAGACTCATTCCAGCCATATTTCAGCAGTGTAAGAATGCCTTTAATTGGACACCTGTGGTTGAATAAACCATGATCTGACTAACTGGATTCTTTTCATATATTCACATTGATGCATTATCCACTACGCAAACACAAAGTCCTCAGAAGCAGTTGGTTGGAACCCTTTGCTCTTTCCCTTACTTGAATCCCTGTTCCTCTGTGCTCCACATTTGTCTTTGTGTCAAAAAGGGAAGTCCTTTTTCTCAGACACAGTGCTTCTGAACATTTTTTTTCATAGTTTATTGTCAGAACTGTGGTGATCTGGTCAGAATTTATGATTCTGTATTTCCTGCTTTTAGGGTTGAGGCTGATCTCATTGCGACGCTTGGCCAGCTGGATATGATTATTGTATGATATTGGTATTATAAATAAATGGTCAGGCCGGTCCGGTGGCGCTGAAGGTTGAGGCGCTGGACGCCACACCTCGTGCCACACTGGCGACTCGGGTTCGGACGTGAGTCCGGATCATCAGGGGCTGGCAGGGAAGGGATAGGATTGAGCATCTGAAGGACTGCTTTCCTATCCCGGGGTGGGATCCAGAGAACCTCCGCTTTGTGGCGACCCCTGGTGACGACCGGGGGCACCACTAGAGTGGTAACAGAGTAAGGGACAGAGTGTGGCAGACATTGGCACGCATGCCTTGACGTCATTGCACGTCCGCACTCCTGAGGGAGTAAAAAAAATTGAAAAAATGGCGCACCATCGATGCGGCTTGATGGCCAGCTCTGGATCTCCTGGCCTTGGAGCACCACTGGAGCTGGATCCAGACTTGGTGGGGAGTATAGGGGAGCTCTCCGCCACTCCGCTGTGGGGGGCAATCCATGGGGACACACAGTGGGAGCTTCAGTGGGGGCTGAGTCGGGACAGACTGCGGCCAGATGGAGTCGGATCCCAGGACGCGAATTGCCGACAAGTGCACTAGGTATAAATAGTAAAACTAAATAAATAAATGGTCAGTGTATGAAATGTCAGTCTGTGAGATTTGGCCGTTTTAAATTACAAGGCGTCAGCAGCTGAAATCATAGGATGTATTACACTGACCAGGAGATCTCTGTAATGTAATTAACTTCCTTGAGAAATTGCATTTTATGGCCTCATGCTTTTGAAGTTGGAAAACAAATGTACATTTTATTACATCAGGAAAAATCGTTATTTAGCTGATTCCTGTTGGCTATCTTTTTTTTTTTTGGTGTTGTTTCTGGGAGCCCCTCGCCTTTACCCTCTAACGTTCCCCCCTCCACGCCGACCGGGTATCAGACCCCCTTCCCTTCAGCCCCCACTACTTACCTCTTGTGGCGGGGGGTACTTACCCACCAGTCCGGATCGGGGAGGTGCCCTCCCAGTGGCGCTGTGAAGGGGGGACCATCGTCATCCATGGTGAGGGCTCCATTTTCCCTATTTTTCTCCTCTGCAGAGAGAGGCATGCAGGCCGTCAGCGGAGAGAGCATGCACACGTCCGCACGTGCTGCCTCCAGATGTCGGCCCCATCTCTGCCCCATAGCGTTTACAGCATTGGCGCACTGCCCCCCAGCCGCCGCTAGGAGCCAGTCAACGCCGATCTCTGGCAAACCCCCCTCCCCAGAGAGGGAGAACAGTCCCTTAGACGCTCAATCCCTCGCCAACCCCCGACGACCCGTGCTCATTCCTGAACACGGGTTGCCAGCGTAGTGCGAGGTAAGGCGACCAATGCCTCAGTGCCACCGGGCCAGCTCCTGTTGGCTATCTCACACCTGGGTGATGGACTGCAGGTTTGTAAACCTCAGAGGAACTGATTGATCAAAGACTCAGAATTTTTGGAAATGGGATCTTCCTGGACATAAAGTCTCCACCACTCATTCACACTGATGGGATCTACGCCGGAGGCGCCAGGACCCAGCGGGAACAAACTTTTTTGCAAGAGGGCCAGCGCCAGAGATGGAGCCATGAGGAGCGGCGCGCGAGCCTCGATTCGTGCGGCAATGGCTATCTCGAGATCGACCCTCCAACCGGCTCAGTTCCTTTTTTCCCCGCCATCGAGTGCGCTTCAGTGACAACGACGCTCACCCACTGGGAGTCAAACTTCAAACTAGCAGCCTAGTTTTCAGTTTATTATTTTGTAATTTATCTCAAAATAAGTACCGCTTACTTTTAAACTTTACTTAAGAAAAAAAATAAGTCTTCAGCCCTCCATTGACTGAGTGGACCATGAGCGGGTCAGGTGACAGTAGGGAGACTTCATATGAAAGCTGTTCAGTCAGTCGGGCTGGGTCTGGTCCGCTGCCCTCTCTGGAGGGAGGGTCTGACAACGGGCGGTCCGATGCCCAGGGGGATGGCCGATCCCCCCCGGAAACATAAAAGAAAACGGTAGCACTCTCGGCACCATTCGGCCTCGAGCCTTCTTCTAGCCCACACATCAAAAAAGAGAAGGCTTCACTCGAGGTCGCCTTCTGGTATGTCTGCACATCGACGGTCGGTCGTTGGGGTCAGATGTCAGTCTCCTCCTCCGGAATCGCCGGTTTCTGTCTCCGGTGACTGACCTCTTCCATGTCGGAGCCCTTCCCCGTCTCTTGAAAGGGCTTCCGATGAGCAGTTTCATCAGTGGGCCGCTTTTATGGAGCAGTGGGCTCGGAGGTTGGTCCAGTTGCCGGGCCCGGTCTCTCCAAGGCCCTCTGGCTTTTTGAGGGAGCGGGTAGGGCGATTGGACCTTCCTAGTCACGTGGCACCCTCTATGGTGCTTCTGTCTCTGTGCTCAGATGTTTTCTCCCCTTGCATGGCTACGGCGCAAGGGGCCCCACCGATGCTTTTATCTCCTGGTATTCTTCCTTCTTTTTCTTAAAATCGAAGTCTTCTGGGCCCTGGATTGCTTTCGCAACCATCGGGGACGCTCTCGGCATCGATGGGTCTCTCGGCACTGCTGGGGTTGTCAGCACCGTCCTCGGTGCTGATCCGCCTGTCGGCGTTGTCTTCTGTGCTGATGCGCCTGTCCGGCACCATCGTCTCTGTCAGCGCCGTGTGCTGTGTTGTTTCCGACGGCGCCGTCTCCCTTGCCATCGGCGCCCTGTTCTTCATCAGTGCCAAGGCTTGGAGCGGTGCTGTCTAGCCTTCAAGGGTTCTCGACTCTGAATCCTTTCTCTTCTTCATTTCCTACTGATTTTCACTCCTTTCCTGTCCATACAGTCCCTCCGGGGTTATCGGGAGATGATATTGAGCCTGACCCAGATCTTCCGACTGGGTGATGATGTTGAAGGAGCAGGTATCAATCCTGCCACAGAGCCTGTGGTTGAAGACCTGTCATTTAAGTCTCTGCTGAAAAATTTAAATTCTACTCTTTCTCTCCAGACTACAGATATCGATCCTGGGAAGCTCTTAAGACTCCAATACCTTCATGTCCTGGAGATCCCTATGGATTTAACTCCCCCGGTACAACCATTCTTTGAGACACTCTCTCAGATGGGATGGAATAAACCCACTCTCATTCCTTCTGTGGCTAAGTCCATAGACAGGAAGTATGCTGCTCCCAAGGATTGACCCATTTTGGTATCCCAGGCCTTCGCAGACCCTATTGTAGTCCTGGCATGATAAGGCCGTTCTTCCTCAGGCATCAACAGCCCAGCCTATAAATAAAGAATCTCGTAAGATAGACACCCTAGGTAAGAGAGCCTTTGCTGCCTCCACCCTGGGTATGTGTGTTGCCAACTACCAGGGCTATTTCTCTCAATATGAGTATGTTCTTTGGCATTCGCTCAAACAGTTGGTGGAAGCTCTGCCCGAGTCAGACACTAGTTCAGAGCTACTTCAGACCATAACCAGGGGTATCGAGACCAACAACCAGCAGGTTAAAGCAGCTATGGACGCTTTCGGTACTGCTTCCCGAGCGGCGGCAGGCATTTGTACCTGTCGTCACTCCTGGATATGCACTTCGGGGCTTCACAGATGATGCCCAACAGCAGGTCATGGCCTTACCCTTTCACGGTATGTATCTGTTCGGGCCTCAAGCAGAGTAAGCTGTGGAGGCCACACAGAAGACTAGGTCGGCCATTAAAACGGCTCGACCCACCCCTTCTCATGGGGGGTGTTAACAAGCGTCAGTTTCACAACAGTCATTCTTTTCGTGGCAAGGGCAGGGGAGGTTTTAACCAAAACCAAGCCCCCCAGCCTCAAAAGAAAATGTAACAGAAGGCACAAGGACCCAAGGCGCCCAGTACCACCTTCTGAGTTTCTGGCCCAGGTCCCACCTCAGCTGCCCGAGGTGGACTCTTCCTCAGCGGTGGGAGGACGTCTGACTCAGTTCTACAACCAGTGGAAGTCCTTAACATCAGACAAATGTGTCCTCCGGATAATCCGCGAGGGGTACTCCCTCAACCTTTCAGAAGACTGTCCGAATCGTCCCCCCAAAACGACAGCCCAGGCTGTCAACAATACAGTCAGGCCTTCTTGCCTCTGAGATACAAGGCCTTCTGAACAACAGGGCAGTAGAAATAGTTCCACTGGATCAATGAAACACAGGTTTCTACTCCCATTACTTCCTAGTCCCGAACAAAAACGGTGGCATGCGCCCCATTCTGGACCTCAGAAAGTTAAACAAGTTTCTTCTCAAGGAAAGGTTCAAAATGATATCGCTAGGGACCCTGTTACCCTTGCTTCATCAACATAATTGGCTAGCTTCCCTGGACATGCAGGATGCTTAAAACCAACATATTCCTACACCCAGAGCACCACAAATACCTAAGGTTTGTGGCACTGGGCCAACATTATCAGTTCAGAGTCCTGCCTTTTGGGCTATCCTCGGGCGCCACGTGTTTTTACAAAGTGTTGTGCAATTCTTGCAGTGCATCTCAGAAAAATCGGAATAGAAGTGTTCCGATATCTTGACGACTGGCTTCTAGCAAGTCCTTCCAGGCAAGGAACTCTCAACGCCGTAGCCACGGCCTCAGACTTTCTCACATCCATGGTCTCCTGCCATCCTCGGTGTTCACTGTACCCCTAGTACATCTCCACGTGAGAACCTCTCAGTGGATGCTCAGTACTCAGTTGTCCCCAACCACTCACCCTCAGTCCTTTCTCATCAAGGCGACAGAACCTCTGAAGAGGTCACTCACCTGGTGGTCGCAAGAGCACAACCTTCTGGAAGGGTATCCCTTTGCTCCTCTGGATCATCAGATTTCCATTACCATGGACGCGTCCCTCACATGGTGGGGAGCTCACTGTCAGAATCTCCACATCCAAGGTACATGAACTCAGGACGAGTCCCAGCTTCACATAAATGTCCTAGAAATGAGAGCCGTCCTTATTGCAGTCCGGGCTTTGAAGGACATTCTCTGTCACAAGAACATTCTCCTTCAAATGGACAACAAAGCAGTAATGTATTACATCAACAAGTAGGGTGGTGCACACACTCACCCTTTATGCAGGGGAAGCAGTGAGAGTGTGGGAATGGTACCTAGAGCACAAGGCTCTAATTCAAGCGGTCTACCTGCCGGGAGTGCAGAACAAACTGGCAGACCGTCTCAGCAGAACAGAGACAGATCCTCACGAGTGGTCTCTCAACTCAGCCGTAGTTCATGGAGTGGGGAACTCCAGACCTGGACCTTTTTGCATCCCCACTCAACACAAAACTGTCTCTCTTATGCTTCAGAAATCCAGGGCCTGGCATTTTCTGTCAGGATGTGTTCAGGCTGCAGTGGACAAATCGCTTTCTATATGCCTTTCCTCCTCTTCCACTAATTCAGAGAGTATTTCTCAAATTTGAGTCCCAGGGGGACAAAATTATCCTCATTACTCCCTTCTGGCCTCGACAAATATGGTTTCCGTTACTCAACAGGATGTCGGCAACCCCCTCCAAAGGCGCTTCCCCTTCAGACGAACCTTCTGACACAGGGTCCTGTGGTCCATCTCAGTCTGCGGTTGCGTCACCTTCACACTTGGCTCCTGAAGAGATAGAGGTGAACAGGTTCAGTGTCTGTCGGAGAGTTTCAGATATTCTTTTAGCTGCGCACAAGCCAGCCACCAGAAAAACGCACACAGCCAAATGGAAGCGTTTTTCTCAATGGTGTGCAAAGTCCTCTTTGAATCCTTTTTCCTGCCCACCAAATAAAGTTCTAGAGTACCTCTTAGACCTCTCAAATTCAGGTCTGCAATACTCTACAGTTAAGGTTCACCTTTGTGCCATTTCAGCTTATCATGAGCCAGTACTTTTCTCGTCACTGGCTCAGTTACCTGTAGTTAAGATGTTTCTTAAGGGTATTCTGCATACCAGACCTCCTATCAGACGTCCCATTGCAGCCTGGGACATTAATCTTGTGCTAGACTTGCTTACTCAAAAGCCTTTCGAGCCTCTAGCTACCTGTGAGCTGAAATTTCTCACTTGGAAAACGGCCTTCCTGGTGGCCATTACCTTGGCCCGCAGGGTTTCTGAAATACATGCTTTGGTCACAGACCCTCCGTATACTGTATTTCATAAGGACAAAGTAGTTCTTAGGACCCATCCTAAGTTTCTCCCTCAGGTTGTTTCAGAATTCCATCTAAACCAACCTTTGGTCCTACCTACTTACTTTGCGAGCTTTCAAAATGAAGGAGAGCGTACCCTTCATTCTTTAGATGTTAAAAGAGCTCTGCATTTCTATTTGGATAGAACAAAAGAAATTTGCAAAGCTCAACAATTGTTCGTTTCCTTCAGTGAGACCCGGCTGGGTCAACCTGTCACTATCAGATGCATTTCGGCATGGCTGGTGGCATGCCTTCACCACTGTTATTCCATGGCGCAAGTTAAGCTGGAAGGCAGAGTGTACGCTCACTCTACCAGAGCAGTTGCGGCATCCCTGGTGGAAATCCGCAACGTACTCATTGCAGACATTTGCAGTGTGGCTAGCTGGAGCTCAGGGCATACTTTCGTCAAGTGCTATGCCCTGGATGTCCATGCCAGGCGATATCTTTCGTTTGGCAGGACTATCCTTAACAGACTTTTGTCCTAAATTTGTGAGCTCTTGGTTTCTCCTGACGCCCTCTTGGGGGATTATTAGCTTGGTACTCTGCCATCAGTGTGAATGAGTGGTGGAGACTTTATGTCCAGGAAGATATGGAAATTACGTACCTACCGTAATTCTTCATCTTCTTGGACGAAGTCTCCACCACTCATTCACACGCCCACCCACCATCCCCCGAGCTCACCTCTGTTGTTGGTCTTCACTCCCTCAATGTTTAGGCTGTGAAGACTTCTTTGTTGACCCTTCTTATACGGGTCGTTCGGACTGTCTTATGTCTAGTTTTTGTTAGGCTGTCCTTCTAGGTTAGTTACGCTGCACCTCCTTGGAAAAAAATGTACTGAGGTGGTTGGAGGGTCGACGCTGAGGTAGTCATTGCTGTACAAGCCAAGGCTCGCGCGCCGCTCCTCGTGGCTCCTTCTCTGGCGCCGGCCCTCTTGCAAAAAAGTTTGCTTCTGCTGGGTCCTGGCACCTCCAGCGTAGATCCCATCAGTGTGAATGAGTGGTGGAGACTACGTCCAAGAAGATCAAGAATTATGGTAGGTACGTAATTTCCATTTTTCACTGATGTTCACATTTTTTAAAATACCTCCTAGTAGGAAATCATGTTCATAATTTTATATTGTAAAAGGAGGAGCTAGATGACTCACAGAAGGGGTGTGGAGACACAGAGTTTAAACTGATACTTGTTTCTGAAATGTGTGACATATCTTTTTGGGCTCTTAAGAAACAAAGATCTCTCTAATTTAAAGGCACTTACAGAGGTAATACATTAGATAGAAAAAATCTAAATGTATTGTGGTAGGAGTTTGTTCTATAGTTTCCCTTTTTTTTATGTGATTGTGATGCTCTTTGATATTTGTTCTGCATTTTATCTTACTGTTTTTATCCATCTTTAGTGAACATTTTCTTAAGATACTGCCTGGGTCTCCTCAGTCATTTTTTTGCATGTTATTGCTGAACGGATATTAAGTCTGACAACTGTTCAAGAGCTTGATGGTGTTACTAAGCTTGGTAAAAGGTAAGAATATACCTAAGGTCTGTTATAGAGTTCTAAGGATTCATTTTGGATACCTGGTTAGGTGCCCTTAGGTGAAAGATATATTGCACCCCCGAAGAGAATATTATCTGAGCCTGTACATTTGGGTACGCTAGCATAAAGTTCACAGTTTGAATCCCCCCAGAACTTGAGATTAAAGGTGATTCGGACCCGACAGGAGGGTTACCCTGTCTGTTACCTGTTCACACTCTTGCACTCGGAGGTTGGCACTGTGGGAGCAGAGGGCCTGACCTGCAGAGTACGTTTGTGACAGATTTGGTTGGCAGCGGTGCGATAAATTTGGTAACACAAGCTTTAACAGTGCAGTGTGTCAGCTTAATACTGTACAGTTCACTTGCAAAATAAGGCAGTGATTTATTTTTAACAGAGAAAACAGACGATATCGTTTAGCTTACAGTCAAGGTTCCTTCCTACCTGTTTTTTTTTTTCTTTCAAAGTGCAAGTTAGAGTAGTCGTAGTTAGGGAAGAAGATGGCTTCCAACTGCACAGAAGCAGTTGTGCAAATAGAGAGGAGTCCTGCATGAGAGGAGAGCCACCAAACAGAACCTTGTGGACGCTCTGATGGCGGCTGATGCCCAGAGCGTCGAGTCACAGTCTGTGACTGTAAAACACCAAACCTTGGGTGTGGAGGGACCAGTGCAGTGTCCAGATCCGGTGAGGAGGACAGCAAGGCCAGTGCAGGCCAAGGGCCACAGCAGCAGGGGAAGGTCACCAGCATTCTGGAGCCAGAAGCAGTCAGGCTGCAGATTGAGTTGCACAGAATGGAGCTGGAGTTCCAGAGAGATGCTGAGCGAGAACTGCGAGAAACAGAGCGAGAGAAACAAGCCACAGAGGAGAAGAGGTAGGGAGAACAGCAAGAAGCTGACCGTGAAGAGCATGAGCGCCAGCAAGCTGTAGAGGAGAAGAGGGAGCGAGAACAGTGAGAAGCTGAACGTGCACAGCGAGAGGCAGACCATGAAGAGCATGAGCCCCAAAGGCGACATGCACTGGAGAAGCTATGACTCCAACCACCAGCACCAGAGCAGGTAAGTGGCTTGGGTTTAACTGGAACTACAGGACTGGGTTACAAATTAAATTCCAAATTGATAGCTGAATTTAAAGAGGGTGAGGATATGGGTGCCTTTTTAAATTCCTTTGAAAAGTTTGTATTCAGGCAAAGATTCCTAGAGGATCCTGGAGCTTCCAGCTATCCCCGCTACTTACCAGGAAAGCTCAGGATGCATCGGGTCAAATGGACAATGAGGACGGTAATGATTACAGCAAACTTAAAGCTGCACTTTTAAAAAAGTTTGATTTAACTGCAGAAGCATACAGAGCTAAACACTGTAAGCTCAGGAGAAGCTCTGATATGAGCAACGAGGAGCTAGCCACGAAACAACGTTAGTGTTTAAAACGTTGGTGGGAAGGAAACGAAGCAAACTCTGTAGATAAAATTGAAAATGCTATATTGTTAGAACAGTTTTTTGGGGCATGCCCAGCAGAGCTGAAAACCTGGCTGGAGGACCGAGATCCCAAAACAGTGCAAGAGGCTGCTGAACTCTTGGACCACTATGCCAAGAGCAGACCTGCTCTGAGAGTGAATGGGGCAGGTGTGGCAGCGCAATTAGGGAAAAGCACGCCTTCAGGGCAGCTAAAACCCTCACTGCCTCCACCGAAACCAGTTAGCCCCAGGTTTCAAAGAAAAGATTTTTGTAAGAAAATAAACGAATGTTGGGTTTGCAAAGAAACTGGCCATATTGCCAGATAGTGTCCCAAAAGGACATGCAGTATGCAAAATGGGGCTAGGAAAGAAGTATTTTTTTTGTGGGTCCCTGGAAGCATACCTGTGAACATGAGGGAGCACATGCACCCAGTCACTGTGAATGGTGTACAGACACAAGGGTTAAGAGACAAAGGGGCATCCCTATTGTTGGTAAAAGGGGATCTGGTAGAGCCTGGTCAGCTTATACCCAATGCATTTGTAACTGTACAGGGATTCACTGGGGAGGAGAAAACATTGTCACTCGCTAGTGTTCTTCTAGACTGGGGTGAAACAGGGAACTATGCAGCAGGTGGCTGTAGCCAAAACTTTAGCAGTTGACGGCATCCTTGGCAACAATCTCAGATGGGATAGTGTGTGCAGTTACCCGTAGCCGAGAGGCAAGGGAAAATTGTTGTTCCCTGGGTCCCATAGAGGCCACTGTGGAAACCATTGGGAGACTGGTTCCCCAGTCTGTCTCCCCTGATATGGAGACTAATGAAAAGGGGGTAGAAATTTCCCCAGTAGCAGTTAACCAGACAGCTATGGACGGTTACTCTGAAGAAGGAGGAGTGACCCATTGTCAGAGGGTTAGGGATGACAGTGATCCGGAGTGTCCTGACATTAGAGCTAGGGACCCTAGTTTAGATACTGACAGGGACCTGTCCCATGCCTTGGGAATGTGTAAGGAGTTTGTAGTTGCTTAGAAAGGTGACCCTAGTCTAGAGAAGCTGAGGGCTTGGGCAGACTGTGACGGAGCACAGAGAGGTGACGGAAAACATAAAGTTTATTGGGAAAATGGACTGATGTATAGTGAGGATGCTAAGACAGAGGGAGGGGTGATAGGCAGGCAGCTTGTCTTTCCCCAGGGGTGCTGTGAGCAGTTGCTCAAGATTGCACACGATATTCCTTTGTCTGGTCATCTGGGAATCGCACGCACTACGCAGCAGTTGGCCCAGAATTTCTATTGGCCCAACTTCACCCAGCAGGTGAAGGAGTATTGAGGGTCTTGTCACCAGTGCCAAGAAATAGGGAAGGCGGGTAAGAAAACCCAAGCCGCCCTAATTCCATTGCCCATAGTGGAGGAGCCATTCCAGAGGGTGGAATGGATATTGTGGGCCTTTAAATACCCCCAGCTCCTCTGGGAAGAAGTTCATCCTGACTGTGGTGGATTATGCCACCGGAATCCAGAGGCAGTCGCCCTATCCTCACTGAAGACAGACAAAGTGGCAGATACCTTACTTGGGATTTTCTTCTGTGTTAGGTTTCCGCAAGAGGTTATCACCGATCAAGGGGGTTCCTTCATGTCTGACCTGATTAAGTGTTTGTGGGAGAAGTGTGGGGTGATGCAGGGGCACACGACGCCTTATCACCCACAAGCCAGTGGGCTTGTGGAAAGATTTAACGGTACCCTGAAATCAGTGCTCCAAGCGTTTGCTGAACAGCATGGGAGGGACTGGGAGAAATACCTTCCCCACCTGTTGTTTACATACAGGGAGGTGCTCCAAGAGTTGACAGGGTTTTCCCCCTTCGAGCTCTTATATGGACGCCAGGTACGTGGGCCCCTAGACTTGATCCTGGAGGACTGGGAAGGCAAGCACACCACCCAGGGAACTCCCATAGTGGATTACGTCCTTAGGTTTAGGGAAAGGCTGAAGGAGCTTATGGAGACAGCCCAGAGCAACCTGGCAGCTACCCAACAGAAACAAAAAGTGTGGTATGACCGCAGAGCCAGAGCTCGCTCGTACATGGTGGGTCAGGAAGTCATGGTCCTTATCCCAGTCCGGAAAGACAAGCTGCAGGCCGAGTGGGCAGGACCGTACAGAGAGTCAGAAAGGTAAATGACATGAACTATATCAAAGAATTACTTGACAGAAGACATACAGAATGATTGAATCATGTCAACATGATGAAGCCATATGCTAATATGGCTGTCATGGTGTTTGCAGTGTGTAGTCCTGGGGAAGGGATGGACGGAGGAGACCCCCTTCTGGACTTGCTGGAAGAAAGCAAGTGGGAGTCCTCTGTGGAGGCAGTTAAACTGACACCCCAGCTGGCTCTGGACAAGATCCAGGAAGTAAGGGAGGTTTTAGCAGACTTTGCCCCACTGTTTAGCGCCAAGGCTGGACTAACCCCCATAGCGATGCACTATGTAGAGACAGGGACACAGACGCCAATATGACGGACAGCATATCTGGTGTCAGAGGCTGTCCAAAAGGACATTAGGAGGGAGGCGGAGGAAATGCTGTATTTAGGGGTAATCCAGAGATCCCACAGCTCCTGGACCTTACCCATAGTCCTTGTGCCCAAGCCAGATGGCTCAACTCGTTTCTATATGGACTATCGTGGACTGAATGTGGTCACGAAGTCAGACTCCCACCCGATGCCCTGGACGGACAAACTCCTGGACAAGTTGGGAGGAGTGACCTACCTTACAACTATTGACCTGACAAAGGGGTACTGGCAGGTAGAGTTAACTGACAGAGCTAGGGAGAGATCGGCCTTCATCACTCCGATAGGCTTATTTGAATTTAAAGTAATGTCTTCGAATGAAGAATGCCCGACCACTTTCAAAGGTTGGTGAACCAGGTGTTAAATGGTGCTGAGGTGTACGCCGTGGCGTACCTGCATGACATTGCCATCTTTAGTGCCAGCTGGGAGGAGCACCTGTCCCACATTAGGGAAGTGCTGGGCAGGATACAGAGGGCCAGGCTCACTGTCAAAGCTGAGAAGTACCAGGTGGACATGACTGAAGTGGCATACCTCGGGTATGTTGTAGGCCGGGAGCAGCTCCGTGCCAGCCAAGTAAAAATAGAGGTGATCAAGGCATTGCCCAGACCAGAGATGCAGAAGCAGATCTGGAGTTTTCTAGGGACAGCAGCGTACTATAGGAAATTTGTACCCAATTACAGTGCCCTGGCTGCTCCCCTAATTGACCTGGTAAAGAAAAAGATGCCTAAGAAAATTACATTGGAACCAGCCTGTGAAAAAGCCTTTACCAGACTGGAGGCACTGTGCAGTGCTCCTGTATTGACAAGTTCTGACTGTAGCAGACCCTTTATAGTCCAGACTGACGCCTCAGACGGGGGTATTGGGGCAGTACTGAGTCAGACATCCAACCAAGGGAAAGATCACCCCATAGTGTACCTGAGTACAAAGTTACTTCCCAGGGAGCAGGCATACTCTACTGTGCAAAAAGTGTATCTTGCCATAGTGTGGGCCCTAAAGAAGTTGGAGCCATACTTATACGGGCAGCATTTTGAGGTACAAACTGACCATAACCCCCTGGTTTGGCTGACACAAATGCAAAAACTAATGGTAGACTATTAAGATGGAGTCTTGCCTTGCAAGGGTGTGACATGACGATCTTACATAGGGCAGGGGCAACCAGTCAGAACACAGATGGCTTGTCGCGTCTGTATGAGGATTGAACTGACTTCGGGAGCCCATCCCATGCAGGGGATAGAGCCCCCAAATTCAGTCTAGGTGGGAAGGATTGTGACGCTTGGCCTGCTGGTTATGATCATTGTATGATATTGGTATTATAAATAACTGGTCAGTGTATGAAATGTCAATCTGTGAGATTTAGCCCTTTTTAATTACAAGGTGTCAGCAGCTGAAATCACAGGATGTATTACACTGACCAGGAGATCTCTATTATGTAAGTAACTTCCTTGAGAAATTGCATTTTATGGCCTTTTTATGAGCTCATGCTTTTGAAGTTGGAAACTAAATATACATTTCATTACATCAGGAAAGGATGTAATTTAGCTGATTCCTGTTGGCTGTCTCACACCTGGGTGACAGACTGCAGGGTTGTAAACCTCAAAGGAACTGGTTGATCAAAGACTTATAAATTGGGAAATGGGTTTTTGCTGATGTTTACATTATTTAAAATATCTCCTGGTAGGAAATACTGTTCATAATTTTATATTCTAAAAGGAGGAGCTAGATGACTCACAGAAGGGGTGTGGAGACACAGAGTTTAAACTGATACTTGTGTCTGAAATGTGTGACATATCTTGTTGGACTCTTAAGAAACAAAGATCTCTCTAATTTAAAGGCACTTACAGAGATAATACATTAGATAGAAAATATCTAAATGTATTGTGGTAGGAGTTTGTTCTGTAGTTTTCCTTTTTTTCTTTTATGTGATTATGATGCTCTTTGTTGTTTGTTCTATATTTTATCTTACTGTTTTTATCCATTTTTAGTAAACATTTTCTTAAGATACTGCCTGGATCTCCTTAGTCATTTTTTGCATGTTATTGCTGAACGGATATTGAGTCTGACAACTGTTCATGGGCTTGATGGTGTTACTAAGCTTGGTAAAAGATAAGAATATACCTAAGGTCTCTTACAGAGTTCTAAGGATTCATTTTGGATACCTCGTTAGGTGTCCTTATGCGAAAGATTAATTGCATCCCCCAAAGAAATTATTTTCTGAGCCTGTACATTTGGGTACACTAGCATAAGGTTCACAGTTTGAATCCCCCCAGAACTTGAGACGAAAGGTGATTCGGAACCCAAAGACAGGAGGGTTACCCTGTCTGTTATCTGTTCACACTATTGCCCTCAGAGGTTGGCACTGTGGGAGGAGAGGGCCTGAACTGCGGAGTGTGTTTGTGACACTCATCATTCAACATTTATGGCATTTTCTTTGTCTCTCAAGGTCAGCATTTCTTCTTAGGCTGGGTCCAAATGATCAAGAAGTGTTATTCGTGCCACTGGAAGATGTCCATCGTGCTGAGCTTGTCTGGCTCCGGAGCATGGCATTGACCACTGCAAGTGTGGCCAAATTATTTGAACAAGTTCTTTTGGTTACCAGCTGGCCTGTTATTGGGTGGCCCTAACCCAGCCCTACATCATCAGTTAGTCAGGGTCTTTGGCTTTGAGTTGTGCAGGCCCTGCTTGAGGTATGTCCTCAGCTGCCACTCACTTTTCCAAGGACATGGGAAGAGGGCTCTAGGGAACTATGGCATAAGCATGTGAGCTCCTTGGGGTACTTTACTCCCAGTCATCCTCAAGGCCAAGAAACAATCTCGGTTTTTGGTTGCTGTGTTACCTTTGGTGTTTTTTGAGGTCAGGGTTTGACGTCAACAAGGTATGAGGGGAGGTCGAATGTAGAATTAGTGGTTTTGGTGCATGTTTCCCAGATTGTGTCCCTTACTACACTGATCCCAAAGTAACGTGTCTGAAGTTTTGACCCCGCCCCCACCTGCTCTCGGGACTTATTGCAGCTTGAGTGATCATATGCCCTCAGAGCAAGATTTGAACTCCAGCTCGACTCTCTCCTCAGGATGCCAGGAGTCAAAGCCTCAGCCACTTGCTCACAGATGTACACAGACATCTAGCTTAGCAAGACGTTGCTTAACTCTTTTTTTTTTTTTTCCTTTTTCCTTTATTTATCACGCTGGGAGCCTGGCAGGCGGTTCCGGTCTGTCCCTCTGAGAGACTCAGTCGCTGACCCCTCATTCCCCCGCTCGAAATCCTCTGCAATCCCCCATAGGTCTCTTCCCCCCCCCCGACTGGGCTGATGCGAAGGATTGCCAGCTCCCCGCCGGACAGAAATCCAGACATTCAGGGAGCCAGACTGGCACTGGGGGGGGGGTCATCATGGAGTCTGCCAGCTCCATTTTCCTCCGTTTTGTCCTCTGCCCCCTTCCCACCGGAGACGTACGTCGGCTACATGCCTCCTGGCTCGCATCTCCCTCCAGCCACCGCCAGAGATAGATCGATGAGCGGGACGGCAATCCCTCCATCCCCAAGAGAGGGGAGCAGTCCTCTGGACACTCAATCCTCTCTCTCCCCTGCCGACCTCCATCAGCCCGGGCTCATTCCCAAACTCGGGTCGCCGGCATGGCACAAGGTGTGGCAACGCCTCAACCCTCAGCGCCACCTGGCCAGCTCGATGTTGCTTAACTTTGGAGACCCAAGGACACTGCCCAGGGCTGGTTTACCACATTCTCTGTGCTATATATTCATTGCTGCCAACCTCCTGTTTAGGGTTTGTTCTTTAGTGAACTCCATGCTGAGTCACACCCCAGCTAAGCCTGCTTCTTGCCCATTCAGTCCTCCTCATGGCAGTCAGCATCCCCTGTGAAGCTAGAGATCTCATTCGGAGTGTTTACGTCCAGGCAGGGAGGACAGTCACAGACAAAGGCTTCACTTTGAAAAGTTACCCAGCCAGGGACTTGTTACCAAAACTGGGCATAATCTGGTTCAGTGGTGCCTTCTGCAGCTACATTGCATTCAGTGGGAACTCTTTCATAGCAGTGGTTCCACCATCAGTGCCATTCTCCCAGGCAGTCAGGGTTACTTCTCAGATGACCCTTGCTTTGTCCTGGTAGTTGAAGATAACCTGGAAGATTGAGTCCTTTTAATTTTTTTTTTTTCCATTGAAGTTTTTCTCCCCCTAGTGTGAGCAGGCAGCTATTCAGCCCTGTCCCTGATGAGCTTCCGTCACCCATCTCCCTAAGTTTGCCTGCCGAGAGTCCCTCACGGTTTGTGTCTCTCCCCCCCCCCCAAACCCAAGAAGCAGTCCAGACGACATTCAGTAGCAGGGGTGTAGCCAGGAATTTTAAACTTGTACTCTCGATAGTTGATGGAACTTTTGCCCCCCAAAACATAAACCAAAAGATGTGCTGCCCTGCCAAACAAACATTGCCCCACCCCATCTCAGTCAACAATATGTGGTATACCAATGATGCTAATAGATTCACATTTTATTTTACTTAACACACACACTACCAATCAGACAAAAGTTGGCTGGGTTCTAGTTACAATGTTTGGGATACATTGTAATAAGCCTCTTTACAACATCAAGATTGCTGGCCTTACAGCGCTCCAAAGATCAAACCACATGGGGTCTGGCTCACAGTGTATAGTCCCCACTCCATCCCACCTCCATTCACTTTGGTGAGTCACACGTTCATTTGAGTACTTGCTGGTTACTGTGTGATCCCTCAGGCACAAGAATGGAAAAGGCAGATCTTATCTGTGTCAATCTTCACCATTCATCACGTTTGGGTTATTGGCCGGAGAGTCGTGACCCAGCAGGGGCTTCTTCTTTTTTTTTTTTGGATGGTAGGTCAGGCCACCCTCGGCACCGCCCTCGAGAGTGACGCACTGCGTGGCGCTGTCTCGGTTGGCTGTTATGTGCTGTCAACTCCATCTCCCGCCAGTTCTTCATCTCCGCCGTCGGGGTCACCTCGTGGGCCGCTTCAAGAAAGAAAGTGAGGTCTAACCTGCTTCGCAGCAGATTTATCCTTTACATCTGCATTGATTCTCGTGTCAAGTCCGCCGGGTTCTCTACCGGTTCTGTTCACCACACTATCACGCCCAGTAAGATCTTTCCATTATTTTTGTTATTCTGCGACGTCGAGTCTTATTTGGTGGTTTTATTTTTCTCCGTAGGTCATGTCTCGGTCGGAGGGCAAGAAAACTTCAAAGACGGGACGGCCCCCCATGCAGCCGAAAATACTCCGTCACCAACCAGCACAACCATTGCCTTATGTGTCTTGGCCCGCTTCACTACATGGATTCGTGCGATGCCTGTTTCTCCATGGACCGCTGGGTCATCGAGCAACGTGCGTGGAAAGTGGGGCGAGCTCCGCCGACTTTCAGGGGTCAGTCGCACACTTGTCGGGCCAAGCTACGTTCTCTCAGCCTTTCCTCTGGGTTCCCTCCCGGTTCTATATGGACCAAGGAGTAGGGAGCCTCAGCCTCTCGTAGCCTAGCCGTGGCTGAGGCTTCTCCCACGGTGCAGGAGGCCCAATTCGTTTCCTCCGGGAGACAGACGGGAGGCATAGCATTGGCGAAGGCTCCCCCGGCGTCAGACCCGCGGCTTGGAAGGCCCTGGTCGGCTCCGTCCTTGATGCCGTCTGTTGGCGTCATTTCGGGCCTCGACCCCGTTTGTGTTACCGTGAACCCTGACGGAGTTGGCAGTGGCGTCGTTCGCAGAGCTGATAGTGCTAGATTCGCCGTGGGAGGTTCTACAATGCTGTCTCTGACTTTTTCTTGCGGCGCCGAGGTTGAGCACAGCGCCATGTCCAGTTCTGGGGTCGTTCGCAGTTCCGGGCATGGCACCATGGGGGTTTCGGATCTCGACTCTGTCGGAGCAGTCGTCACTGCCATCTCTGTCCTCAGCACCGCTTGTGGTGCCGTGGGACAGGATGGCGCCATGGGGGTTTCTGGCCTCAGCGCCGAGACCACTGTCAGAGCCGTCGTCGGCACCGTCTCTGTCCTCAGCGCCGCTCTCAGTGCCGTGGGGCCGGACAGCGCCATGTCAGGTTCTAGCTCGGAGACTGCTATCCTGGTTGGAGCCGTGTCCTCTTCTGCCACCATTCGCGGTTGTGCGGAGAACACTGGTACCGACTCGGGAACGGTCTCTGTTTCTGGTACCCTATTAGGTCGAGATGGCAGCAGGTGCCTGCCAACTGTTTGGCACAGGGCTTCCTTCGATCTCCACCTCTTCTGAGGAGGATTCGGACTCTGAGTCAGACGGGCAGTCTGGCTCCTTGGAGTTAGCTGCTGGCGTGGGCACCCTAGTAGTGTCCTCGACAGGCCAGAGCCAGCCACCCCCTCTGAGGAGGACAGTGACTGCCGGGTCAGGGGTTCTGACCTGCGGGCAGTGGTGCAGGCCACCATTTCACTGCAGCCTGGCCTCGGAGGGTTCTCTGATCCCTCAGCAGTGGTACCCCCTCAGGTGGTGTGCTTAGATCGCCCAACTTTGGGGCCGATCAGAGCACCCGGGGAGGAGGTGCTGCACCCTGGATAGCTGCTTCGGGGGCCGACCAGGGCTGCCAGTTGCCTAGGCTGGCTCTCTCAAGGAGGAGGGCGCTCTCAGATTCCGACAGGTCGAGGGGCATAGGGTCTGTGTGGCGACCTTTTTCTGGAGCCCACCCAGGCTGTGGGAGAAGCCGTAGCGTGGATCTCCGCTCTTCCCCCTCAGTTTCTTTCAGAGGGCCCCGTTCTTTGGAGGTAGGGGACCATCCTTCTGGACCTACACGGCCCCGGTCACCTCACAGGGGGGATTCTTCGGGTGCAGCAAGGCAATTCCGACCAATAGTTTGTTCAGCTGTCGGCTGTGGAGCCTTCCGGAGCCCCTTCTTCTTCTGGTGCTCCTGGTGCGCTCCCTAGCGCAGGCGGAGGTCAGTCGATTTCTTTTGTCGGCTCTGCCCATATCCCTTTGCCACATTCTCCTGCGCTCCCAGGCATCCTTGGTCCTAGCGGGTCTCTCTCCTGGGAGCAGTTCAGTGCCGTGGCTGCTCGATTCCCCGCTTATGTCAGGGAAATGGACAGACAGGTTTTTCAACCTCCCTCTGAGCAGCTGAGGTCCTCTGACTCTTCATCCACCTCTTCTGGGGAAGAGGAGCCTTTTCTCCACATCTCCCCAGCTGCTGATCTCGCGGAGTATCAGCGATTCCTCGTGAGGATGTTGGAGGACCTGCACATCACCCCTCCCACTCAAAGCAATCCAGAGCACTTAGCACACACCTTTCTAGGCGACTTCAGCGAGGACACCCTTGTGGTGCCCTGCTGGCCTGCTCCCTTTCGGGAGGCGTCGTTGCGTTCCTGGCAGAGGCCCTTCTCCGGAGTTCCTGCCCCTAGGGATCTCTGCCAGCGGTATCGGCGCCCCAGTCTCCAGGTTCCATGCCACATTCTCAGTCAGGATTGACGCAGTTGGACACTCCTGATAGGCTTCGTGCCCTCCACCGTGACCGGCCCCCAGATCGAGATTCCTTGGATTTTGACTTCTTGGGGAGGAGGACGTTCCATTCGGCATAGTTGCTGTTCTCTATTGCAGCACATCAGGCCCACTTCGCATCCTATGACAGGTTCTTGTGGTCCAGGCTGGGTCAGTTCATAGCCTCTTTGCCTGACACGGAGCAAACCAGACAAGCCATCGCACTCTCTGCACGTGGCCTGGAGCTAGCAAGGCACCAAGTGAGGGCATCGTACGATGCCAATGAGGTAGCTACCAGGGTCGTAGGGACAGCGATCTGCACTAGGCTGGCAGCATGGCTGCGTCTTTCCCGGTTGTCACCCTTGGCATGGCGTAGGGTGATTAACTCTGCTCACCAGAGAACTTATCTCTTCTCCCATAGAGCGAGACGGCGCTTGTTGGGGCAACTTCCTTCCCCCTCCGGGGGGTCCCTGTCTCACTCTCCCCACTCTCAGGCCTCCCCAGGCCCTGAAGGTTCTCCCTCTTAATGCGTCACCCACTGAGAGCTAAGGGACTCTGTCCTTTAGGGTTAAAACCCCCTTCGGGGGGAGGGGGCTCGGCACTCACCAAAGGTGATGAATGGTGAAGACTGACACAGATAGGATATGAAAATTACGTACCTACCATAATTATGATATTTCTGTGCATCTTCATCATTCATCACAATCCCGCCCGCCATCCCCCTGGAACCTCAGTCTCTGGGTCCCCCTCCCTCTCTGTTCCCCCCTCTTGTCTTTTGTCAGGAGTGGGATAAACAGAGGCACATAGGGGGGAGGAAATTTCTGAGGGGAGAGTGGTCAGTATGGGGGACACTCCTTCTCCAGTGCTCTAGCTCCACCCCTTTGGGGTGGGTGTTGGCAGTTGCCCTCCATTCTCTACTCCTCCTTTGTTCCCGTCAGTCCTTAATTTTCTTTGTCTGTTGGACATTTCCTTTATTATTTTAGAGAAATTACATTTTCTTACACCAAAAATGTTTTTCCCGAGAGGGGGTTAGAATTCCCTGTATCTTACCCCAGGAGTCCTTTAGCATCAGTAACTTTTTGCACTTAGCTGGCTAGGTGCAACTGCCACAGAAGTGTGCCTTTAAGAGATTTTTTAATGAGCGTAGGGCCAGCCAATCAAAAGACAGGAGGGGGTGTGAACTGAGTGAGAGCTGTTGACTGCTTCAGAATTTTTTCTTCGCTGTACTGAGCATATTGCCTCTGAGGTGTCTCCCAACTTTCCTTGTTGACAGCCTCCTAGTGCTTATCTGGGTAAAGTTTTCCTCATAAATTATTTCCTTTAGTGTGCTGAGTAACAACTTTTACTTTTTCTTTAGTGCTTCGCAAATTTTTTATTTTTAGCGCGATGGCGCTATTTAGACTTTATTTTTACTGCGACTATTTACTTTAAAGCCTAATTTTATTGCGGATATTTATTTTTGACAGTTTCATTCATTTTTGACTGATTTCTTGTGGGAACTGTCGAACTGGGGGCAGTTGCCTTGTTTTTTTTACCTCAGACCTCGCAGGGATTTACCGCGAGGCACCTGCAATAGATTTCAAACTTAAACAGTGCCTGGGGGTTTTTCTCTCTAGATTGGCAATTACGAGGAAACCTTTTTTGTTATATTCCTGGACCTTGGTATCATCTGTGTCAGGACTGTCCATAAGGGTCCAGCAGCCACCTGTGCGCAGTTGAGTATTACTGTTTTTCTATTAAGATTGGCACTGGTATAGATCCCAGTTTTACAACCAAATAAAAAGGCATTGGTAATGGACAGAGTTTATTATCTGGGGCAGGACTGGCTGGTGGCATTTTCACAGAAACCTGCACTCAGTTCATAGGTCCAGAACTGGTTTGCTTTGCTTAATTGGCGAACATAGCAGACAAACCTTTGATAATTATGGCTGAGGATGAATGAAAGGTTTCCGACGAGGGGCCATTCAAAAATACTAATACCAAAAGCAGAGGTGCTGAGGAACCCTCCAGATCCCAGTCAAAAATAAAGCTTCCAAAGATGAAGTTCTTCACAAATTGAAAAATAATAAGAGTGACGAAAAAAGGAAGCTTGATCAAGCCTCTGATGAAGTGGCTAAAAAGAAACTGTCAAGACAGATATGCTCCTGTTGCTCCTGGGAAAGCCAGTAGTGAGACAACAGGCAGCTTAAAGCATTCAGAAAAAGCAAAGCATTTACAAACTGCACAGGTTCCTCTGTCAGTGCAAGACATGGAAAAAGCATGGCAACTGTTTTAAGACCCTTCAAAAGATGGGTCATCTATTTACTGGAGCTGGCAAGCAGTCTTCCACAGTTCTCTGTTCTGTAGTCTGTGAGGGTGACACAGATGATGATCAATTCTATGATGCCCCTGACATGGATTTTGAGGGCCTTGAGCCCCAGGAGTCCCCGGACCCTCGCCTTGGGGATTCCCCGGGTGACCACGAGGATCCTTCCTCTATGTTTTCATTTATACAAAATATGCTGGATACCCTGGACCTCCCTACACAGGACCCCAACCAAGATGTCGATGAAGATGAAGATTATAGGGAGATGAAGGGTCTTTCATCCTCAAATACCCTGGTCGTCCCTATCTATAATGCATTTAGGAAAGATACCATGAAGGTGCTTCAGCACCCCACTTCAGTACTAGGGGTTGATGAGCGGCTTGAGAGAAAATATAAATTGTCTAAAAATGGTACCGAGTTCTGTCAGCACACCCTAGCCATGAGAGTATAGTGCAGCAGGCAGCTTGTGAGAAAGCTGGAGTCTCCTTGTCGCCCTCTTCCCCCTGACAAGGATTCCAAGAAAACTGACTTTATAGCAAAGAAA
This sequence comes from Neoceratodus forsteri, assembly GCA_016271365.2. Taxonomy (NCBI): domain Eukaryota; kingdom Metazoa; phylum Chordata; order Ceratodontiformes; family Ceratodontidae; genus Neoceratodus; species Neoceratodus forsteri. The sequence continues at coordinate 351,243,596 of JADMNL010000024.1, forward strand.
ATACATGCCACAGCTTCCCTGCTCCTCAGGCTTTCTTCTTACATGGCATTCAGAGCCAAATATCAGAAAGCCCTTTGGAAATCTGTCCAGGTTATCGCCCGCAACAGATCAGATTCTATGGTACAGGAGCTAGTGGATACGTCAAAAACTGCCTTGGAAGCTACTGTGTACCAATTCCACATGGCAGATGACAATAATGATGCAGTCTCTAGGGCAATGGCCCATGCCATATCTCTGAGACACTTTGCCTGGCTTAGAACAACCAGTCTGACCCACAGACACTCAGAACAAGGCCATGGATTTTCCCTGTGATCAAAATGTTGTTTGATTACAGAACCACTGACTAAATGAAAAAGGTCGATGAGTACAAGGCCTCCTGGCAGAGCCATTCATCCAAGCCTAAACCCGCCACCCCTCAGAGATCCCGTCCCAGGGGCTGTAGGGGCAGAAGTTTTTTTCCCAGGCCTTACAGTCCTTATCCCCAATCTGACTTTAGCCAGTACAGGGGGTCTTTCAGAGGCAGGGGCAGAATGGGCCAAAGAAGATCAACCTCTACCCAGCCACCTGCCTCTCAGTCTAAGTCCTGATGTGAGTGTCCAGGTCGCCTCCCCGTTTCCGGTTGGAGGCAGACTCTGTCACTATCTTAAGCACTGGTCCCTCATCACGTCAGACAAGTGGGTACTGGAGAAGGGTCTGTCATTACAGTTCAAGCAGCTGCCAGACCTCAAGCATACCCAGGTGTCAAGACCTCTGTCACCATCACAGATACCGCTGTTGGAAATGGAGGTACAAAACCTTCTGGCTTTACGAGCAGTAGAGATGGTCCCCACCCACGAGAAGGGCAAGGGCCTCTACTCCAGGTATTTTCTCCCACAAAAGAAAACTGGGGAGTGGCGACCTATCTTAGATCTCTGATATTTAAACAAACATCTGAAAAAAACAAACAAATTCAAAATGGTTACACTGTCACTGGTTATACAGTCCTTACAGCAGGGCAACTGGCTAGCCTCCCTCAACTTAAAGGACGCCTACTTCCACATACCCAGAAGGAGATCTCGCAGGAAGTTTCTCAGGTTCAAACTTCCTTCGGGTCACTATCAGTTCACCGCAGTGCCCTTCGGTCTCTCCTCGGCCCCAAGAGTCTTCACCAAAGTGTCTACAGTGGTAGCAGCACATCTCAGGAGACTGGATGTCGCTCTCTACCCTATCTGGATGACTGGCTCATAGTAGCAAAGTCTTCTTGCCAAGTCAAGGTCTCTTTCCCTCACAGAATGCACTCTGGAGTCTCTAGGTTTCCTGGTAAATCTCAAGAGTCTCACCCAGAACCCACCCAGCTGCTCACCTTCATAGGGGCCCAGCTGGACACTCGGAAGGATATGCTTTCCTCCCACAGGAAAGAATTCAGTTTCCTTTCAGTGGCAGATTCTTTCGCCCAGGGACAGCCAAGACCAGCCAGACATTTCCTCAAACTTCTGGGACATATGGCCTCTATGACTGCAGTAGTTCCAGGGGTCAGGTACAGGATGAGACTCCTGCAAGCCTACCTCAGAGCTCGCTGGTCTCAGAGAAGCAACAAATTTTCAAAGTTAATACCAGTGTCGGAGCAGTTCCTTCAAAATTTACTGTGGTGGAAGGACCTTGCAAATTTGCAGGCAGGGGTTCCATTTCAAGCTCCTCTTCCCACAAAGGTGATCACCACAGATGCCTCCCTGTTGGGCTGGGGAGCTCATCTAGACTGTGCCTCAGTAGGCGGCAACTGGACTCCTGAAGAGTCACAGTTGCACATAAATCTTTTGGAACTCGGAATAGTCTTACTAGCTCTCAAAGCTTTCGCTCCAAGCATAGAAGGGCAGGTGGTTCAAATTCGAATGGAGAGCACCACTGCAATGTTCTACATAAACAAGCAGGGTGGTACCAGATCAGGAATACTGTTTGGAAGCTCTGAAGCTCTGGTCTCTAGCATTCTCCCTGGGAGTCAGCCTCTCAGCTATTCACCTCCCAGGCAAACTCAATACTCTGGCGGATGCTCTAAGCCGCATCAGTCAAGGTCAGAGCGAATGGACACTGAACAAGCAAGTACTAGCCACAGTGTTCAGGCAGTGGGACACACCAGATGTGGATCTGTTTGCCTCGCCTCTCAATTTTCGGCTTCCTCAGAACTGTTGCAGGCCCCCAGTTCTGGTAACACTTCCTCTGGATGCCATGATCCTGGACTGGTCAGGGAGGTTCCTATACACATTTTCTCCCTTTCCCCTGATATTCAGGGTTTTGCTGAAACTCAGGCAGCAACCTGCATCCATGATCCTAGTGGCTCCGGACTGGCCCAGGCAAGCCTGGTGCCCTCTTCTTCTCTCAGTGTCCTGCAACAGGCCCATTCGCCTGCCTCCAACTTGCTCCCTGCTGACCCTTCCTCAGACGGGAGTGCAGTACCCAGACGTACACTCTCTTCACCTCAAAGCCTGGTTCTTTTGGAGTTAGAGTTTCCATCCTCACAGTACTCTGAAAAGGTCCTTAAGATACTGAGGATGGCTAAAAAAACGAACACTAGGACGACTTATGCAGCCAAATGGAAAAGGTTTTCTCTCTGGTGCAGAAGCGAAAAGGTCAAACCCCTATCAGCTTCAGATCCTCAGCTGCTAGACTACCTGGCACACGTACAGGCGTCAGGCTTGAAACCATCTTCACTCAAGCCATGCCTGGCGGCAATTTCAGCCTACCTTTCGGTGGGAAAGAAGAAATCATTTTTTTCTCATGACATTTTTAAACAGTTTTTCAAAGGCCTCTTGCACCTCCAGCCTCCAACCAAGGAGCCTGTTCCTTTGCATAGATGGGCTTATGAATCCATCTTTCTAGCCTGCGTCCATGGCCCACACCAAGTTTGTAACTTGGAAGACCATCTTCCTGGTAGCCATTATGTCTGCCAGGAGGATTTCAGAGCTACAGGCCCTGTGCACTGAGCCGAATTGCATCATCCCTCACAACGATAAAGTTGAGCTCAGGACAAATAGGAAATTTCTGCCAAAGATGGTTTCAGAGTTTCACTTGTACCAATCCATTACTCTGCCTGTCTTCTTTACTGTACCATCCACTCCTGGCGAGCAAAAGCTCCACAGCTTGGATGTCAAAAGAGCCATCTTTCACTACCTAGAGCATACTAGACAGTCCAGAGGCTCTTCCACTCAGTTGTTCCTCACCTACGGGGATGTAGGCAGAGGAAGGCCAGCTACCAAGAGAACTATTTCTCGTTGGTTGGTCTCTTGTATTAGATTCTGCTATGAGAAAGCTGGTCAACAACCTCCAGTGGGGCTCAGGGCCCATTCCACCTGGGGCACTGCAGTCTCGCTTGCAGCAGCAAGGGACATTCCCCTACTGGATGTCTGCAAAGCAGCTACCTGAAAATCTGTGCACACCTTTGTGAAACACTACAGTTTGGATGTGCAGACCAGATCTGATGCCAAATTTGGCTGGGCAGTTCTGCAGAGCCTCTTTCCTAAGTAGGTTCTCTGCCCGCCTCCCGCTTGGTACTGCTTGGTTGTCTGCAAAAAGTTACTGATGCTAAAGGACTCCTGGGGTAAGAAGAAAAAATTACTCACCGCAGTAATCTTCTTTCTTCCATGGGGTCCTTTAGCATCAGTAAGCTCCCACCCTTTCTCCCCGGTTCACCTGTCGGAGAAGGGCTCTAACATCACCTTTTACCAAATTTGGCATTTGTTATTGATGAGTTTTTACCTCGTGTTGCTGTTTCTCTTTCCACTTTTGGACATGTGCATGTGTTTTGAATCCTGTTAATTCTTTTTCAGGGCATTTGCCCTCGTTTTTCTTGAAAAAAATTCTGAAGCAGTCAACAGCTCTCGCTCAGTTCACACCCCCTCCTGTCTTTTGATTGGCTGGCCCTATGCTCATTAAAACATCTCTTAAAGGCACACCTCTGGGGCAGTTGCACCTAGCCAGCTAAGTGCAAAAAGTTACTGATGCTAAAGGACCCCATGGAAAAAAGATTACTGCTGTGAGTAATTTTTTCATCCTGTCTTTCTTCCAGAATAACCGTTCTAGGAGCGTGGATATGTTGTTCATCCACATTCTCTGGCATGTCTCTTTCCCCTTTAAATCGGGCCGGAAGTCTTCAAGCTGGCTCCTCCCACCCACCCAGGTGGTAAATACCTCGGCTCCGCCCCATGACACCAGATCTTCCTTTCCTTGGAAGATTTGGGTTCCCTGGTGCTACTTTAGCAATTCACAGGCCCTGGATTCGCAACGTTGATCTTCACCGCAAATTACCCTGAAACTCGTTAGAGTTCACGATTCCGATCACAGCGCATCAGATATGGAGGACAAATCATCCCCTGGATTTCACCGGTGTCCCAGCTGCCAGAAAATGTCGCGCACCGATCCTCACCTCTTGTGCATCTATTGCCTAGGTGTCGGTCATGACACTACGTCTTGCACCTTCTGTTTGGCCTTCCATCCCAATGTTCTGGACGTCAGCAAGGCGCGCCTAAAATTGGGGAGACCGGAGCTCAGAAACCCGCTGGTGAAATCTAAGGAGGCAAGGTGGGCTGTTTCCACGGCCACGGGATCCACCGAGCAGTTAGAGCAGATGGCTGCTTTTGAGGAGGAAGCAGCTCAGGCTTCGGCCAGTCGCGGATTTTTCGTTCTTCTTAACCTTGGCTCTACTTTTTTGGGCTCCTTTAGGGAGTTGTGCCAGTCTCTCCCTACCAGGGGTGAGGCGCCCTCGGGCTCGCACTCCTCCCACCCTCGGAAGAGGGATAAGGACCCCAAGTCACCATCTTGAAGGAGACGCTCCTGGGACAGAGAGAGGTCCGAGTCCCAGGAACATGCGGTCTCAACTTCCGTAGAGATAGCTTCCTCGGCCAAAAATATGTACCACTCTGCCCGCAAGGTCTATGCGGCCTCTTCCTTGGGCCTTTGTCAGGCCAGTTCGGCTGTAATTTTGGCACACTTCTCTCATGCCCTCCTCGGGTCATTAGACGAAGTCCTCCCTCATCTCCTGGCGGACATGCAGACCACGGTCAAGCAGGTCCGTGATCAGGGCCGTGCTGTTGCAAAACAGCAGCTCCAGATGGCCATGGACATTGGAGATTCATGTGCCCGCTCTTTGGCAGCCGCAGTGGCTACTCGCCGCAGGGCTTGGCTGAGGTTATCCTTCCCGGTGGATACCCAACACAAGTTAGCTGACGTCCTCTTCCTAGGTACCGACCTCTTTGGTCCAGGAGTGGCTGATCACCTTCAGCGCATAGAGCAGTCCAGTGCCACCTTGGATGCTACCTCTGTGAAGTGTTTTTCAGGCAAGAACCAGCAGAAACGCAAGAAGCCCTTTCAAACACCATGAAGTCTTGCTATATTAGGACCATTGCAGTCATTCCCCCAGTCTTGAACTGCCCCGGAGAGGAAACAGTTAACTCCAGAGTGATCTGGAGTTCCACAGCGCGCGGGCGCTGTTCAAAGCTCTATCTGGCCAGTTTCAAATGAAACTGCCAGATTCTTTACTCCGCTTCACTGAACAGTCGCTCCGGATATCAGCTCCTTCAGCTCGGTTCATTCATGACGGTTCAAGCGGTATTTTGAGGTTCATTGAACCGCAATAAGTATTGTTTTACACGTTTCGATTAAAAAGCTCTATCTGGTAACCGTAGTACAGAAATTAAGTCTGTGTGGAAAGTCATTATCGGTTCGGTTTGAACCGATTGGTTGGTTGAAATACATGTTTTAAACTGTTTAGTTGGCTTTTAGAGTCGGTTCCGGTTCTTATCGGTTCTAAAAAACCTAACTTTTATTGGGGTTTTCAAATACCCGTGACACGGTTAGGAACCGATAAAGGGTGTCTTGCCTGCACTGCCATCAAAGGCAAGTTTTGGTTAGGCTGGCATTATGTCTGAGAAACCAAAAGAAAAACTGGGCCACTGGGTTTCAACACTGTGATGTTCTGGGGAAGCCTTTGCCAAGGCTGACCCACACACCACTTGTGTTTATTGTCTGGGGCTGACCACCTCCTGTCAGACTGCCAGGTGTGTAAAATTTCCTGCAGCCACCCTGGAAAAGAGATTGGGCCGGCTCAGGGACGAGAGACCAAAAGTCCGCTGACCGGATGGCCTGCCCGGTCCAGTACCCACTAGACCAGAGGGAGTGCCCTCTGACCAGGCGAGACTTCCTCAGAGCAAAAGGAAGGCTGGTTCAGAGGAACCAGTCCCAGCAAAAGACAAAGAAATCAGCAGGTCTGAGTACAAAATTGTCTCTCCAACTGCTGCAGAGATAGCTAAAGCCATTCAGATTGTCCAGTCTTTGTCTCAGGCTGTGAGCCCCTGCATCTGGGAAAAGGGTGGCTCGTTCAGTCTCAGTGGTTCAGGATTATGATGTTGAGGATTTTATGAACACACATGAGGGGAGGAGGATTTTGATCAGTATGTTTGTGATTGGGAAGGTCTGGGCGTGCCCATTGAACGGACATCTCTCCAGATAGACCTTTAGAATCTCCCCTATGCTGTCTGAGTCCCTTCTCTGTTTATGTTTTACAAAAGGTGGCAGAAACCCTCCAGCTTCCCTTAGAAGAGGCTGTGGATGAGCAAGAGGAGCCTGATTATGTGGAAATGATGGATATTCCAGAGACTAGGAGGTTGTCTATTCCTTTGCATAAGTCATTTAGGAAGCAAACAACAAAGATTTTAAAATCCTCATTCTGTCCTCCTGTAGATAAAAAATGGACAGAAGGTATACTTTGTCAGGCTCGGATACAGACTTCCTCACTGAGCAGTGTAGTCATGTAGGTGTGGTACAAGCTGCAGCCTGTGACAAGGCTAATATTCCCCTGGCCTCACATCCTCCTGACAAAGTTCCAGGAAGATTGATGCCATGGCGAAAAAGCAATATATGGCAGCTTCTTTGGGACTCAGGCAGGCTAATTATATGGCTTATGTTGCTAGATATCAGAAATCTAGATGGGACACTATATTGTAGTTAGCTAAGCAGGCCCAGGGCCAGCTGGCTAGTGAGTTGGAACAAGTGGCTGCTGATGGCATTGAAGCCTCTAAAGTTCAATTTCATACTGCTGTTGATGTTAATGATGTTTCCTCTAGGGTCATGGCCACTTCTGTAGCTTTCCGTGGGTTGGCATGGCTCAGATGCACTAATCTGTCCCAAGATACTCAGTCAAAGGCTATGGATTTTCCTGTATCGGGAAATTCTCTGTTTGGTGATCAAACAGAAAATTATATATAAAAAGATGGATGAATATAGAACTACCTACAAAGTGCCCAAGCTAAGGAAAGGCATGCCACTCCACAAGGCATGCCCCAGGGGCTGAGGTAGGCCTTTCTACAGGCCTTTTACCAAGCTCAAGCCTCCTCTGCTTTTTCACAGAGGGTTTTTAGAGGCAGAGGTAGCGGGGCACAGGGAGACAGTCGCCTCCCTCAGCCTAAAGCTCCTGCCAAGCAGGCACCCTGATGGGTGCCCAGGCCGATTCTCCTGTACCAGTGGGGGCAGGTTGGCTTATTTCAGCCAGAACTGGCTGTCCTTAACTTCGGACAGGTGGGTTCTGGAAGTAGTAAGCCAAGGCCTGGTTCTCAGCTTCAAACAGTTCCCAAAGATGAGAGCCAGGCAATTTCCACCAGAAACTCTTCAGAAGCCCTTGCTTTGGAAGCAGAAGTTTCTTCCTCCTGAATTGCAAAGCAGTGGAGGGTCTCCTTGCCATTAGGGCAAGGACTGTACTCAAGATATTTTCTTACCCCAAAAAGACAGGAGAATGGCGCCCATCTTAGACTTAAGGTACCTGAACAGACATCTATTAAAGCCAAAGTTCAAAATGTTAACTCTAGCAATGATTTTGCCTCCCTGAGGCCAGGGGACTGGTTAGCTTCCCTGGACCTCAGGGGCATATTCATGTCATGATCAGGCCTTCTCACGAAAGTACCTCAGGTTCGAACTGCTCTCGGGCCACTACCAGTTCAGAGCAATGCCCTTTGGCCTAACCTCGGCCAAGGGTATTCACAAAATGTCTAGCTGTGGTAGTGGCTCATTTAAGAAGGCAAGGATTGCTGTGTTTCCTACCTGGACGACTGGCTACTAGTGGGTCAGTCTCCAGACCAGGTAAAATCTCACTTGCAGGTCACCCAGCAGCTTCTCACTTCCCTGGGGTTCCTGCTGAACTTCTAAAGTCAGTTCTGGAACCTGTTCAGGTTCTAACTTTCATAGGTGCAGAGTTGAACACAAAGTTAGCCAGGGCATTTCTCCCCTCGGAAAGAGCGGACAGGCTCATTGCCCTGGCATCCTCCTTTACCCTGGGTCTCTCGACCAGCAAGGCATTTTCTGCAACTCCTAGGGCACATGGCTGCTTCCACAGCTGTCGTGCAGGAGCAAGATTTCAGATGAGGGACATTCAGTTCCACTTGAGGTCCTATTGGTCCCAAAGGAGGGACCCTTACCAAATTAGTTCGGTGACCAAAACCCTGATCCTGGCCCTTCAGTGGTGGCAGGATCAAGGCAATCTGTCTCAAGGGGTTCCTTTCTACCCGTTCACACTCCCTCACCCTCACCACGGATGCCTCCCTGTTAGGGTGGGGGGCTCCTGAAGCGACCTTTCCACTCAAAGTGTGGTCCCCCAGGAATCTCTGCTCCACATCAATCTTTTGGAACTCAGAGCTGTTCTTTTAGCTCTTCAGGCTTTTCAGCTGTTGTCCAGAACAAAGTAGTTCAAATCAGGACAGACAACACCACAACAATGTGGTACATCAGCAAGCAAAGGCACTCGGTCATCAGCCTTGTGCACGAAGCAATGAAGTTGTGGTCTCTGGCTTACTCCTAAACACCTCCCTGATCGCAATTCACCTTCCAGGAAAGGACAATGTCCTGTGGATGCTCTCAGCAGGATTTCCCAGGGCCATCACAGATGGTCTCTGAATCCTCAGGTATTGGGGTCGGTCTTTGCCAGATGGGGTACCCTCAGATAGATCTCTTAGCAGCCCCAGACAACCATCAGCTTCCTCTATTTTGTTGCAGGCCTCCAGTGCTGGGCTCAGTCCCCTGGACGCCTTCCTGCTGGATTGGAAGGAGAATTCCTATATGCTTTTCCCCTTCCCTCTCCTTTCAGGGTATTGGTGAAAATCAGAACTCAGCCCTGCAAAGTGGTTCTGATCGCTCCAGACTGGGCCAGACAGCCCTGGTATCCTCTTCTCCTGTCCCTGACAATCCACCTCCCTAACCTTGCCCAGGACCCACGACTTGCTGACCTGTCACAGGGAGAGTGTAGTACCGGACCTCAAATCCCTCCACCTCAAGGCTTGGTTCTTGAGGAATTAGAATTGCTGATTTACACCTTTCTCAAGGGGTCATGGATATTTTAAAGGCTTCTAGGAAGCCTTCCACCAGGGCTACTTACAATTCTAAGTGGAAGAGGTTTTCCTTCTGGTGTTCGGAGAAACAAATTGTGCCAGAATCTGCTGACCTGGCCACTTTACTGGACTATTTGGCCCATCTAAATTCCCTAGGCCTTAGACCAGCTACCTTGAAGGTTCATATGGCAGCTGTTTCTGCCTTTGTTTCATGAGGAAGCCTGTTTCTCTTTCCTCTCACCCTGTGTTTTCTAAGTTTTTAAGGGGTTACTTCATACTAACCCTCCTTTGAGAACCAGCCCCTGCCTGGGACCTGAATGTTTGCATTGCTCAGTTAATGCAACCTCCTTTGAGCCTTTCTTCTGCAGATCTCAAGTATTTAACTTGGAAAATTTTTTCTAGTGGCTATCACTTCTGCCAGACGTATAAGTGAATTGCAAGCCCTTTCGTGGAAAAGGATTTTATTTCTTTTCACAGGGATAAGGTAGTCCTCAGGACTAACAGAAAGTTTTACCCAAAGTGGTTTCAGATTTTCATCTGAACCAGTCCATTTCTCTCCAGTGTTTTTCACTGAGCATTCTTCCTTGGGTGAGAGGAAACTACAGCCTGGGCGTTAAAAGAGCCTAAGCTACTATGTGGAGCGTACCAAGGGTCACAGGTTGAATCCTCCAACTCTTCCTTACCTATGGAGAGGTTGTGCAGGGAGACCTGCCACTAAGAGGACAATTGCAAGGTGGATTGTCTCTTGTATCCAGTTCTGTTACAAAAACTAGGTAAGGACCCCCTCAGGACTGAGGCCCACTCCACCAGGGTACAGCTGCATCTCTAGCGGCTGCTAGAGATATTCCATTTTGAAATTTGTCAAGCTGCTACCTGGAAAACAGTTCACACCTTTACAAGCATTATTCCTGGACGTCCAGTCCAGGAGAGATGCTCGTTTGGCACAGCTGTTCTTCAGAGCCTATTTCCTAAGTAGGTTCTGACCCTCCTCCATGGAGGTACTGCTGTGTAATCTGCAATGGTCCTAATATAGCAAGACTTCATGGTGTTTGAGAAAAAATTACTCACCTTAGTAATTGCTTTTCTTCTCATGAGTCTTGCTATATAGAACAACCCTCCTCCTACCCTCTCTAGAACTCCTACTTGGGTATGGGGTTGGCAAATTAGTGCAAGCACTGTGTCATGCCATTTTAGTCTTCTCTAGTTGGGTTGGGGAACTAGGTATTTCTGTTTTTGTTAAGTGGTAGAGGGTCCCTCTCTAGACTTGAGTTTTGGGGAGAGGTCCTATTAGTGCTTGTAAGGAGTGTTCCTAACAATAAATATTGTTGTTGTTATTCTGTGATTGTTCTTATTCTTCTAATGATAGGTAGCCAATGGCTAGTGTAGAGCTTTTCCACACAGACTTGCTATGTTAGTTTAGCTCCGTAAAGAACCTGGCAGTTTCATTTGAAACTGGCCAGATAGAGCTTTGAACAGCGCCCTCGCACTGTGGAACTCCAGATCACTCTGGAGTTAACTGTTTCCTCTCCGGGGCAGTTCAAGACTGGGGGAATGACTGCAATGGTCCTAATATAGCAAGACTCCATGAGAAGAAAAGCAATTACTAAGGTGAGTAATTTTTTCTTCTGCATTCTCCCCCTGTGGTTAGGCAGCCCTCCTATCAAGGAGGACAGCAGCAACAGCAGGCTCAAGCTTGGAGCCCCAGTTCCAAGCAGGGTCCTCAACAGCCCCGGAAAGGAGGCCGAGGTGCCAGTCCAGGAGCTGCCTCCTCCTCTAAACCTGCTCAGTGACAGGTCGGGAGTTGCCAGCTCTGGGTCTTCCCATGAGGGTCTGGCTCCGCCACTTTCTTTCCGCCTGGTCCAATATCACCTCGGACAGGTGGGTTCTAGAAGTGGTCGGCCAGGGACTGCCTCTGGAATTCGAGCAGTACCCTCCCAGCTGAGCCTGCGCCTTTCAGGAGGAAAGGATCTCAGCTTGCACTCAGTTGGCTCTTCGAGGTGACATAGCTCAGCTCCTCCGCAAGAAGGTGGTAGCTCCAGTGCCGGATCCTCCTGCAGACCCAGGCTTTGTGTCCAGGTACTTCCTGGTGCCCAAGAGGACAGGGGGTTGGCACCCCATCCTAGATCTCCACGACCTGAATCAGTATCTCGCGTCTCACACCTTCCGGATGGTAACTCTGAACCAGATATTACCATCCCTGGAGCAAAACATGTGGTTCTGTTCACTGGATGTAAAGGACGCGTTCTTTCACGTCCCAATCCGTCCGTCCCATCAGCAGTTTCTCCGCTTCAGAGTCGAGGGGACCCTGTACGAGTTCCGAGCCATGCCATTTGGTCCGTCATCAGCCCCGAGGTCTTCACCAAGTGCATCACAGTGGTGGCAGCCCATCTCCGCGTCGAAGAGTTCGAATCTACCCTTATCTCGACGACTGGCTCTTGGCAGGTTCCTCCCTCTAGGAGATGAAAAGATCCAGGGATCTGGCTCTTCAAACCTGCTCCCAACTAGGCCTCCTCATCAACGAGGCGAAGTCGGAACTCGTGCCCTCTCAGATGATGAGCTTCATCGGGGCAGAGCTCGACTCTTGTCAAGCCAGAGCCCAGCTCCCAGCGGACAGAGCGGAAGTTCTTTTCCTCCTTTTCCCAATCATTTCTGCTTGGGCACTTGTGCCCTGCTTGGGACTTCCTGCGCCTTCTGGGTTACGTGGCAGCGTGCACCTCAGTGGTCCGTTGGGCTAGGTGGCATATGCGCCCCCCTGCAGTGGGAGCTGGCCGCTCACTGGACTCAGTGCCACGGTCATTTCGACCAGCTCATCACTGTGACCCAGAGGATGTAGGACGCTCTCCAGTGGTGGACCGTCCCAGACCGGTTGCAGGAAGGGATCCCATTTGTCCGCCCCGAGCCGACAGTTGTTCTCACGACCAGTGCCTCTCTCATGGGCTGGGGAGCACACATGGGGGACTACAGAGCCCACGGGTTCTGGACCCCCAAGGAGTCCTGATGTCATATCAACTTGTTGGAGTTCAGAGCAGTCAGACTGGCACTGTCAGCTTTCGCTCCTCAGCTCCAGGTTCAAGTCTCAACAAACAGGGCGGCACGCACTCCCATCTGCTGTGCAAGGAGGCGCTCTGCAACTGGACCCTCGTAGGCCGGTTGGAGGCGGATCTCCTAGCCATCCATGTGGCAGGAGTCTCGAACCAACTGGCGGATGCTCTCAGTCACATAGGCCAGATGTCCCACGAGTGGTCTCTCCATCCAGAGGTAGCTTACAGTCTGTTCTCCCATTGAGGCAAGCTGTTGGTGGACCTGTTTGCCTCCAGGGAAAACACCAAGCTGAGACTATACCATGCCCGCCCCCCTCAGCAGTGCTCGCTGCAGGGGGATGCCTTCTCGAGGCCGTGGACCCCAGGCCTCCTCTACGCCTTCCCTCCATTTCCCTTGATCCACAAGGTGCTTCTCAAGGTGAGGAGGGACAAGGGCAAAGTGATCCTGGTAGCCCCAGATTGGCCATGCCAGTTCTGGTATCCAGATCTCCTCAGCCTCAGCTGTAGGGCCCCGGAGTGGCTTTGTACACGCCTGGACCTGATATCACTCAACCAGGGGAAGGTATACCATCCGGACCTTCAATCCCTGCACCTCACAGCCTGGTACATGAGCGGCTAGAATTCCAGGCTCTGGGTCTTTCCGAGGATGTCTACACCATGGTGGAGGTATCTTGTAAGGAATCGACCAGGAAATGTTATGCCTTCAAATGGAAAAGGTTTTCCATTTGCTGTCAGGGTAAGAGTCTGGACCCCTTTTCCACTTCTGTGGCTAACATTCTAGACTACCTTTGATCTCTCTCCAAATGGGGTCTGCGGTCATCGATCCTTAGGGTGCACCTGGCAGCCATTTCTGCTTACCGGGCGCGGGCCGGTCAGCCGAATTTGGCACAGGAGACAGTGGTCAGGCGCTTCTTCAAAGGCCTGGATCACATATCCCCTCTGGTGCGTGAATCTCCACCTCCGTGGGATCTCTTGCTGGTTTTGGCAAAGCCCATGGGCAAGCCATTCGACCCCATGAGCTCTCACACTTGTTGTGGAAGACGGCCTTCCTGGTGGCTATCACGTCAGCCAGAAGGACAGGGGAACTCCGGGCACTTTCGGTGGACTCCCCTTATCTGGTCTTCCACAGGGACAAAGTTGTCCTGCGCCCCACCCGAAATTCCTTCCGAAGGTGGTGTCAGAGTTTCACCTTAACCAGGCGTTGACTCTGCCGGTATACTACCCTAATTACACCTCGGACGCCGAGTACAGGCTCCATACTCTAGACCTGAGACGTACTCTCTCCTGTTATAAGGAGAGAACGGCGGAAATTCGTGGAGAGGTTCACCAGCTGTTTGTCACCAACGCTGAAGCCGCTTCTGGCAGACCTGCAGCCAAACGGACCATTGCAAGATGGATTACATCATACATAGGTCTGTGCTATGATGTGGCGGGCAAGGAGCCTCCCAGAGGGATAAGAGCTCATTCTGCCTGCCATATGGCTGCATCGGTGGCTGCTTCCAGGGACATCCCTATCCAGGAAATCTGTCGGGCTGCTACTTGGAAAGCAGCAAACACCTTTATTACCCACTACCACATCGACCTTGAGTCACGCCAGGATGCTGGTTTTGGGGCCTCGGTTCTCCAATCTCTATTTTCCAAGTAGGGGATGTGCGCCTTGCCTCCCTCCTCCTGGAGAACTGCTTGGAGTCTGCCAGAGAGTGTGGATGAATGACATATCCACGGTCCTAGAAGAACAGGCTACTCACCTGTAACAGTAGTTCTAGGAGTGGTATATGTTGTTCATCCTCACGCACCTACCCTACCTCCCTGGCTTTAGGCGCACAACCTTGCTTCCAGCGGGCTAAGATCTGGCGTCATGGGGCGGAACCAAGGTATTTACCACCCGGGTGGGTGGGAGGAGTCAGCTTGAAGACTTCCAGCCAGATTTAACGGGGAAAGGGACATGCCAGACTGTGGATGAACAACATATACCACTCCTAGAACTATTGTTACAGGTGTGTATCCTGTTCTTTCCTGCCTTTTCGAGTTATTGCCAGTAATTCTGTGCCTTGAATTCTATCAGTGAGCCTTTTAGCTGCTCCTTGCAGTTCCTATACAATCTGGAGACAAGTCAAGGTCCAGGGAATGGTTGTTACCTCCCCCAAGCTTATCCTAATTCCTCCTCTCTCCTTTTCCTATTTCCAGAGATTGGGGCCCCTACCCAATCCCCTTAGTCTCCTCCTTTTTCTTCTGTCCTCTAAGTCATTTATTTCTCCTTTTATTTTATATATCTTTTCCTTTGTCTGTCCCTTGGACTTCCTTGTCCCAACCTCCCAACCCTTTTCCTCACCTCTCCGGCGACTCAGAACTGGTGGGAGGGCGGAGTCGACAGCACATAACAGCCAACCCGCGAGCGCCAGGCAGTGCGTCGGCCTCGAGGGCGGCGCCGACGGTGTGTCGACTCCCGCCCATCCAAAAAAAAGCAGTAGTTCATGGGTCATGACTCCGCCAATAACCAAAGGTGATGAATGGTGAAGATACATAGAAAGATCATAATTACGGTAGGTACGTAATTTTCATATGTATTAGTTTACTCCCGCTCTGTTACCAGCTTGTTGCCCAAGCCTGAGGCTTGTGTTGCCCCTGGATTTTTCAGATTTTACTATACTCTGCAAAGCACACTGAGTATGCCTGATAACACCTATGTTTAGGAGGCATTGCTTTGATTGTGTAGGCGTTGGCGAGCAGGCAGGGCTTCACAAAGTCTGCCTCACAGCAAATGTTTTATGCCCACATTTTGTCCTGCCCACCTCCCCTGATGGCTGGCATTGCCCTTTGTCAACCACGTCACACTCTGGCTCCCTACAGTCTGTAGGCCCACTGTAAGGGGTCACCAGAGTGTCAGAACTAGCTGTCTCCCTTCCCGGGCTGGGAGTGCTGCCGAGCAACAGCACCTCCCCAGCCCTCGGGTCACCCAGTCATCTTCCTGAGCTTGCTTCTGAACTTGGGTCACCGGCATGAAATCACAGAGCGCTACGCGCTGTGTCATGGGTGGTCCAGAGGGGGTCCATTTTGCAGTTATCCCTGATGTTACATCTGATCACGTTTGCCTCCTCTTGGGCTGGCAAGGGAAGTGATCTAGCTCATAATATGAGAATGCAGGCTTTGGGCTGCACAAGGGCAAACAGTTACACATCCATGGTAGGTCAGGCTGACCAAAAGAACGCAGACAAATTACTGCCATGTTCTTTCTTTACAAACAAGGGGATTGTGCTCTTCCAGGATTTCAGATTAAGCTCTGGAGACATGGAATCTGGCATTGACTGTTTATACTTATGAGATTTTTTTTTCTTTGTTAACAATTTATTTACCTGGGACAGACCGGTTGAGATACAACATCTCATTATTGTGCAGGGTATTAAATAAGCAGAAATACTGATCAGCAGTTTCATGTGTGAAAGTGCTAATCAGCTGAGAAAATGCATAGTACGTGGCAGAGATTGAATGATTAGTGCAATTAAAAATTAGATTTATTCATGTAGTCCCCAGTGCAATGGACTCACTCAAAAAATGTAGTTAGCAGTTTACTGCTACGCATTTCTGGAAGTGGTTATCATTATCCCATGTTTTACTTAGAATTTTGCTATGCTGTATCAGCTGTTTAACACCCTGCAGTGGGATTCTGCTTTTACCCAGTTTTTCTTTCTTTCTTTATTGTTTTATGTTAAGAAGTAATCAGAATTACAACCCTTTGAGTCGGGGACTTGTTTACAAAGGCTCGTCGTCAGGAAGACAAATACATTGATAGTAAGCAACAGAAAACAAAGTAAATGAGCTCAGATAAAAACTAGCTGGTCAGAAGCACAGGGAGATTACGGAACTTTGCCAGGTGATCACACAGTGAGTGAGTAGCTGTTTTGGAATTTAAACCTGGACCTCCTGGTTCCCAAGATTTTGTTCTAACATGTACATCATATTGTCTGGTTAGTTGCCACACATCTTGTAGGGGTTGAGCACATGATCTTCAGGAATCAATCTTCACCATTCATTCACACTAATGGGTCTAAGCTGGAGGCGGTAGGACCCCACAAGAGTAGAATATTTAGCAGCTTAGGAAGGGGAACGACATCGGCAGTGGCGCCACCCTTGAGGCCAGAGTAGTGACATCGCATACTTGAGCCAGCCAGTAACTGACGCTGGCCCCTCTCTTCCTCATTTCTGTTTTTCCTGCCATTGACTGTACACACTGGGAGCAACTGGAATCAAAGTCTGACTTTGCCATCAGCGTTAATCTCCAGAGTTTGACGCTGCCTTCAGTTTTTCGATGTTGAACGCCTTCTGACACAGCACCATTTTTTCACCAGTACCTTTTTTGTCACTAGTTTGGCACCAAATTCATTTCCTTCTCATTTTGTTATTCTGGTCGTTGGAATGCTGGGTTTGAGGGGGCAGAAGAAGAAAGGCAACACCCCTATGCATTAGTGCCCCTCATACTAGCATCCAAAGTGCTGGACCTGCCTTGGATGGATCCATGATATGGATAGGTGCGATTCCTGCTTCTCGATGAAGAAGCCAACCCTGGAATTCTGAAGATGGAAATGGTGTTGTTCGCCCCCCACTTTTGGAGATAGACATCCCACCAGAGATGCCAAGGTGGGAGCTGTGAGCCTTTCCCATAGGCCTCTTCCCAGTAACCTTGGTAGTCAGGAAGACTAGGATCCTCCCTTCGCTCACCTCACCCAGATGTTGGAGGTCTGGGGGTGGGGGTCGGGGGGAGAGTCAGATTCCTACAGGGGATCAGTTGAGCACCCCATCCAGTCCATCAGCTCTTCAGGGCAACAGACGACCTTGGTGGTAAGGCCAAAGCTGTAAGCTTGGTCTATATCAGTGGGCATCTTGATGTTGCGGCCTGGTGCCGCCCCAGCTCCTGGTACCACACCCAGTACTGGTGAGCAGGGCAGCACCTGCCATGAGATTGGGTCCCTTTCTAGAACCACTCATGGTGCCAGAAGAGGGCTCAGTTCCAGAGTCAGCCCTGACTCAGAGTCTGAGATCATGGTCATCTCCGCCCCCCGAGCACCATAGTGGCCTGAGAGGGGATGAGAGCACCGACCTTGACCTTGAAGACAGGGACAGTGATGATGGAACTGACCCTTGGCCAAGTTCCGAGCCAGACACTGGAGTTGGTGTCATCCCTAGCATCGTCCGGAGGAGGGGGGTGCTAGCACTGGTTCTAGCACCACCTGCAGTGTCTGATCTAGGCTGGGTACTGCTTGTGATGTTTTGAGAAAGGTGGAGATCACCCTCCGGCTGCAGCTGTGTAAGGCTCAAACAAAAGACAAAATCAGAAATGAGAACGCCTCGCAGCCCTCCCCTTGAGTGAATGAGATAAATCGAGTCCAAACAGTGTGTCTTGTGAAAAGGCAGCTACAGTCTTTTATTAAATAACAAGCAGACACACACACTAGATAAAATATCAAATAAAGTGCAGTGGTGGAGTTAGGCTACACCCTTAGCTGTGATTGATGAACCACTTTTCTATCTCCTTATTTCCTAGCTACAAAAACTTCTGTTGCGCAAAAGTTAACGCTTTTCTCTTTGCTTTTCTTCTCCCCCCCCCCACTCTAGGTTGGCCACCTAGCGTAGCTGTTTACTATCCCTACTAAGCGTCCTACTAGTTCTCTCTTTTCCCATTTCCATCCACCCAGTCCCTGTAATGATGCCAAACACCCAAAGAGTAGTTGTGTAAAGTGCATACGTGTATTTTGTGCACAAAAAGCATGAAGGCTGTTTTAAATAGGAATAAATACAGTTAAGCCTTTTGAAATAAAAAGGATTCAGAAGCCATATAAAACAATAATAATTTCATGATTAATACAGTTATGAGAAATACTTAAGGTATTTTCATAAATTCACACTATAAACCTGTTACTGTATACAATTCTATGTATGAGGTTGAACAAAAGAATGTGGTATGCTTTATAAAAGTGCTTAGTCACTGTGGATCAGAGATGTAGAGAGTCAATATCTGTGGAGATATACACTGTACCCTTAACTGAACCAGGAAGTCCCCTGAAACAAAACCCCCCTTGGTTTTGAAACAACATGTCCAGACATGTAAATAGAAAGGGCTCAGTCAGGTGACCCCACCAAAAATATAAAATCTCTTCACTGAGTCCACTTCAGTTCAGTCCAGTACAGTTCAGTCTTGAGAGTGAAGGAGAGAGGTGCTACTTGTAAACAAGCTGTTGAATGCAGATGGGAAGGGCCTTAGGAGTTCTAAGGTGCAGGACTGTGTTATGTGAGAAACTACTGATGTTAAGTAGTGATTTGTTTTGCAATTTTCTTGCTTTCATTTATTATTTTTCTAACTTTTGAAAAATAAATATTCTAGGGACATGGATATGTTGTTCATCCACACTATCTGGCAGGTATCCTTGCCGCTTTAAATCTTGGCGGAAGGTCTTCAAGCTGGCTCCTCCCACCCACCCGGGTGGTAAAACTCTCGGCTTCGCCCCATGACGCCAGATCTTCCTTACCGCTTGGAAGCTCAGGTTCCCTCCTTAACGCTCTGTGTATAAGACTGGTTCCTAATTCTTCGGTTTTCCGAATTTAAAAGTTTTTTGCATTATAGACCTCGGTCTTCTATCCCTCGCAGCTGCGATGGACAAATCGACTCCCGGTTTTCGGCGGTGCCCTTGCGGGCAGAAGATGTCTCGGATGGATCCGCACTCCACGTGTGTCTACTGTTTAGGCCTTGAGCACGACCCACAGGCTTGCGACCTGTGCTCTTCCTTCTCAGCCTACGTCCTCGAAGACCGTGCTGCCCGTTTACAACTGGGGCGCCCCGAGAAACGTTTTCCTCCTGTAAAGTCAAAAGAGGCCCGGTCGGCGGTTTCCACGGCGGCGGGCTCGGCGGATCAGTTAGAGCAGATGATCGCCTCAAAGAGGAGGCGGCGGGGCCGCATCTTCTCGACACGGCATTTATCCGCTCTCCTGGGTTCCTCTTACACAGCTTCCTTTAAGGAGCTTTGTCTGTCCTCTCCACTAGAGGAGAGGGACCACCGTCTCTGGACCTTCTTCTCGATCAAAAAGAAAGACAGGGTAAATCCCTCCATTGGCGCTCTTGGGGCGGGAAAGGTCCCTCTCCCGAGTTGTCGGCCATCGACTTGATCGCTCATTAAGCTTCGGCCACTGGTCTCACAGTGTCCCCGTCAGGTCAGTTGACCAAGACTCCCGTCGGCGCGGTCGAGGATCTTTCTCGACCCGTTGGGCGGGTTGTCGACAATGACAATCCCCTCTCCCGGTTTCCGGTGGGGAGTTGATGATCCCGCGGGCTTGCCAGTGCCTCCGGAGCCCTCGGGTGAACCCTCCGAGCCGAGGGAGGAGTCGGTTCCACCCCTCCCCTCCCCGCACCGTCCTCGGAAAGGCCGAGGTTCTCGGTCTCGGACTTCTTCGCGGTCCAGCCGATCCCGCCGTCATAGGTGGTCTCAGTCTCGGCACCGCGGTAAGTGGCGCCGCCGCTCGTCCTCATCCTCCTCCTCGGATGAGGGGAGGCTTCGACGTAAGTTACATCGACAATATGAGGACCTCATGTGGCAACAGCTCCTTCTGACCGGGAACAAGCCGACGCCGTCGCCTTCCTCGGCCATTAAGTGGCTGTCACCGGAGCGGCCGAAACAACCCCTCGTTTTACCCGAGGAGCCTGTTCCCAGGCCGGTTGTTCTGCCAAAACCAGCTGTCCCACCGATTCCGGTGGAACCTCCGCCTCCACAGCTGCTGTTTGGGGCTCCGACCGAGAACTCTCGGTCGGCTCAGGATCTGCCCCATAGGCTGTTGGTCACCCTCACTCCCGATCGCCCTCGGCAGGTGGAGGATGGCTTAGGCCCGAGGCAGCTCTTTGCGGACTCTTCTGAGTCCGACGACAATTCCTCCCTTTTCTCCAAGCGAGTGGACTTGGAGTCCTCTGGAGGTCAGTCGCTGGACGACAGCCCTTCGTCCTTCCTGGGTTTGCTCAGGCTCATCTCGGAGTCCACCGGGATGCAGCTCGAGCCCGTATCCAAGCGGGCCAAGTATCCTCACGGAGATATTGGACCGAGGGGATCCTTCTCATGAGGCTCTTCCTGTGGCCGAGGCCATTGTGGGCCCAGCCTTGGAGCTCTGGCAGCGCCCTGCTTCCTGCCCTGCGCCCGGCCAAGATGGCCACAGTATGCGGTCCCTACCGGTTCCTGTCCGGTTTCTCGGAACATCCCTCAGCCGAGGGGTTAGTTACCGACAGCGTTTTCCGGCGTGCCGGGAACGCTAGGGACGTGGACAAACCTCCCGACAAGGAGTCCCAAGAAATTGGACTATGCTGGGTGAAAAGTCTACGCTGCGTCCTCCCTTGGCCTTCGTCAGGCAAGCTCGGCCGTGCTTATGGCACATTTCTCCCATGCCCTGTTGGGCTCCCTGGACGAGGTAGTCCCTCATCTCCCGGCTGACCACGGTTAGGCAGGTGTGGGACCAGGGCAGGGCAGTGGCCAAGCAGCAACTTCAGACTGCTCTGGACATTGGAGACTCATGCGCCAGGTCAGTCGCGGCCGCAGTGGCTATGCGCCATCGGGCATGGCTGAGGATATCCACCTTCACAGCGGATACCCAGCACAAATTGGTGGATGTCCCCTTCCTGGGGATCGACCTCTTCGGCCCTGGAGTGGAAGGCCACCTCCAGAGGATCGAAAAGTCCAATGCCACTTTGGACTCGGTCTCATCCGCTCAGAGGGACAAGGGCGGCAGACCGTAACCCAAGCCCTTTCGTCTGTCTGCGCCCCCAGCACGTCCGGCCCAGCAACACCAGGGCCAGCAGGCTCGCGCTTGGCGTCCCAAACCCAAGCCCTCGGCTTCCTCCTCCAGGAAGCAGGGAGGTAAAGGCCCAGGTGGTCCCTCGGCCGGTCCCTCCTCCAAGCCTGCACAGTGCCGGGTTGAGGGGTGTCGGCCCCAACCTCGTGACCTCACCCCAGGTTCCCCCTGTGGGGGAACGGCTCCGGTTCTTCCTTTCCACCTGGTCTGCTATTACCACAGACTGGTGGGTGTTGGAAGTGGTAGGAAAGGGCCTGCCTCTGGAGTTCGAGCAGGCCCCACTCCTCAGAGCCGTCGCACCTCGGGGGGCCTCGGGGTCCGAAGCCTCGCTGTCAGCTCGCTGAGCCGACATCGCTCTCCTCCTCGAGAAGGAGGTGATAAGAGAGGTGGCGGACCCTCCCTCAAACCCGGGGTTCGTGTCCAGGTACTTCCTGGTTCCGAAACGGACGAGGGACTGGCGCCCCATTCTCGACCTACACGACCTAAACAAGTTCCTAAGGTCTCGAACCTTCAGGATGGTCACTCTGGCTCAGATAATACCGTCCTTGGAACATGGCGTGTGGTTCTGCTCTCTGGACCTACAGGACGCGTTCTTTCACGTCCCTATCCGTCCGTCCCATCAAAGGTTCCTTTGCTTTCGAGCGGAGGGATCCCTTTTCGAGTTCCAAGCCATGCCCTTGACTATCTCCAGCTCCCAGGGTCTTCACCAAATGCATGGCAGTGGTGACAGCATTCCTCTGGCGCCCGAGGTCCGGGTTTACCCTTACCTGGACGATTGGCTGATAGCAGCCCCCTCCAGACAGGAGGTGGAGCGGTCCAGAGACCTGGCCCTCCAGGTTTGCTCTCAGGTCGGCCTCCTCATCAACAAGGCCAAGTCGGAACTCGAGCCGAAGCAGGTGATTCTTTTCATTGGGCAGAGCTCGACTCTCTTCGAGCCAGAGCACGGCTCCCGGCAGACAGGGCCGAGGTTCTTTCCTTCTTTGCCCAATCATTTCTGGTTGGGCAGTTGCGCCCTGCCCGGGACTTCCTGCGCCTCCTAGGTCTCATGGCGGCCTGTACCAGCGTGGTCCGTTGGGCCCGCTGGAACATGCGCCCCCTTCAGTGGGGGCTGGCCAGCCAGTGGTCCCAACGCTGCGATCCATTGGACCAGCTAGTGATGATGACCCAGGGGATGTGGAACGCTCTCCAGTGGTGGACCGTTCCAGTTCATCTGCAGGGAGGCATCTCATTTGTCCACCGAGCCACGGTCTCTCTGTCGACCCGATGCCTCTCTGATGGGTTAGGGTGCCCATCTGGGGAACACGAGCGCCACGGCCTCTGGTCCCCAGGAGTCCTGATGCCACATCAACCTGCTGGAGCTCGAGCGGTCTGCCTAGCTCTCACCGCCTTTGCTCCGTTTCTTGAGTCAAGTGGTCCGGGTCCAGACAGACAATACCACGACCATGTACTATCTAAACCGCCAGGCGGGGCAGCGCTCCATGCTTCTATGCAAGGAAGCTCGCCGCATCTGGTCACTAATGCTGCCCAGCCTGGAGGCGGATCTCTAGCCATTCATGTGGCAGGAGCCTCCAACACCCTGGCCGATGCCCTGCCGGATAGGGGCTCGTCCCACGCAGTGGTCTCTCCTGCTGGAGGTAGTACAAGATCTATTCTCCCCATTGGGGCACACCTCAGGTGGACCTGTTTGCCTCCAGGGAGAATGCAGGCTGAGGCTGTTCCATGCCGCCCCTCAGCAGGGCTCGCTGCAGGGGATGCCTTCTTGAGGCCGTGGACCCCAGGCTTTCTTCTACGCCTCCCCGCTCCCTTGATGCAAGGTGCTTCTCAAAGCAAGGAGGGACAAGGCGAGGTGATTCTGATAGCCCCAGACTGGCCCGCCAGTACTGGTACCCAGATCTCCTCAACCTCAGCTCCAGGCTCCAGAGCAGCTTCCAGCTCACCCGGACCTGCTCTCAGTCAATCAGGGAAGGTATTCCATCCGGACCTTCAATCCCTGCACCTGACGGCCTGGTTCCTGAGCCTAGGTTCCAGGCCTTGGGTCTTTCCTCGAGGTCCTCAAGCGTGGTTGAAGGCGTCCCGTAAGTCGACCAGAAAATGCTACACCTTCAAATGGAAGAGATTTTCCATTTGGTGCCAGGGCAAGGGCCTGGACCCTTCCTCCTGTTCCTTGGCGAGCATATTGGACTACCTTTGGTCCCTTTCTCAGCAAGGGCTTAGGTCGACGACCCTTAAGGTGCACCTGGCAGCCATCTCTGCTTACCGGGCGCGGGCCGGGAAGCAGTCGGTGGCGCAGGAGAAGGTGGTCTAGTGCTTTTTCAAAGGCCTCAATCACATTTCCCCTCCGGTGCCAGAACCTCCACCTCCGTGGGATCTACTGCTGGTACTGGCAAAGCTCATGGGCAAGCCATTCAACCAATGCACAGATGTGAACTCTCTCAGCTGTCGTGGAAGACCGCCTTTGGTGGCTATCCGTCAGCCAGAAGGATGGGAGAGCTCCAGGTGCTCTGCATGAGTCCCCTTACCTGGTCTTCCACAGGGACAGAGTCCTGCGCCCCCACCCGAAATTCCTTCCAAGGTGGTGTCTGGAGTTTCACCTTAACTAGGTGTTGACTCTGCCGGTGTTCTACCTCAGTCACACCTCGGAGGCTCTAACATAGGCTCCATACCTGACCCTAGAAGGGCGCCGCTTACTATAAGGAGCGACGGCTGAAATTGGGAGAGGTTCGCCAGCTGTTTGTCACCTACGCTGAAGCCGCACCTGGCAGACCTGCAGCCAAGCGGACGATAGGCAGGTGGGTCACCTCCTGCATAGATCTCTGCTATAAGTTGGCGGGCATGGAGCCTCCCAGAGGATAAGAGCTCATTCTACCCGCCATACTGCTGCATCGATGGCTGCTTCCAGGGACGTCCCTATCCAGGAAATCTGCAGGCTGCTACCTGGAAGTCAGCACACACCTTCATCACCCATTACCACATCGACCTTGAGTCACGCCGGGATGCTGGTTTTGAGACCTCGATTCTCAGTCTCTATTCCTAAGTAGGGGTGTGCTTGCCCCCTCCTCCCGAGAACTGCTAGGAGTCTGCCAGAAAGTGTGGATGAACAACATATCCATGTCCCTAGAAATACAGGTTACTCACCTGTAACAGGAGTTCTAGGTATGGTATATGTTGTTCATCCACACGACCCACCCGACCTCCCCGGCTTCGACGCACAACCTGAGCTTCCAGCGGGCCAGATCTGGCATCATGGGGCGGAGCCGAGAGTTTTACCACCCGGGTGGGTGGGAGGAGCCAGATTAAAGATCTTCCAGCAAGATTTAAAGCGGCAAGGATACCTGCCAGACAGTGTGGATGAACAACATATACCATTCCTAGAACTCCTGTTACAGGTGAGTAGCCTGTATTTACACCACAGTGTGTGTTAAACCTGTAAATCTGCCTCATCTGAAGTTTATTCCCACACACTGTGACAAGTGCCACCCCTACTAAAATGCCCGATGGCGTTTCACTCCCTGTCTCGGAGCTTTATCAAGGGCTCTGGGTACTCCTTGCGGTGTCAGGTTCGGTCCTGGTACCATTCATGGTGCCAGGTTTGGGGTGCGGTTCCAGGACTGACTCTGGATCTGACACAAGGCTTGGCTCGGGGTGCAGTACCAGCCCTGGTGAGGGGAGGAGACTTTCCACTGGGCCTGCGGCTAGCCCTGTGACTGGTGTTGGAGGCCAAAGCAAAGCAAACTTTATTTATACAAGGTGTCCTTCCAAAGCTCTGGACGCCATTACAAAAATACCATACACATTTTAAGACTCAGTACATTAAACAACATCTTAAAAATAAAATAAAAATTTCTTAAAAACAGTTTACACCCACAGTGTAGCAACAATAGTATAATCAAATTTCCAGTAAATCAGCAATGATCATCAAAAGCTTGTGCAAAAAGATGTGCTTTCAGGGATTTCTTAAATTCTTCTATGGTCAGGCTGTCACGTATCTGACGAGGCAAAGAGTTCCACAGGGTAGGAGCCATAAAGGCAAAGGATCTACCTCCAGATGTTTTGAAATGTACTCTAGGAATCTCCAGCAATCCCTCGCAGCAGGATCGGAGTGTACGGGAGGGACAGTAGGGTAACAGCAGACCTTGCAGGTACTGAGGTCCCTGGTCACGTAGGGCTTTATAGATCAGCAACCTGACCTTGAAGGTGATCTGCCGTTGCACTGGCAGCCAGTGCAGTTCATGCAGCATGGGTGTTATATGGCGGGACCTAGAAGCTTCAGTTAACAGCCTTGCCATCGCGTTCTGCACCTACTGCATTCGGCAGATATCCACCCCCAGTAGCCCTAGGTAGAGGACGTTGCAATAATCAAGACGAGCGGTGACAAAGGCGTGGACCAAAGTAGGTAGATCTTCAGATGGAAGCAGGTGCTTCACCCTGGAGATGTTCCTTAGATGGTAAAAGGAAGACTTGACTACAGCCGACACCTGAACCTTCAGGGTTAAGCTTTCATCAGATATCACCCCAGATTCCACACTTGGCCCAAGACATTGAGCAACCCCCCAAAATATAAACCCGAGGGTCTCCCCCAATGTCCCGGCCATCCTCGGATCAGGGTCCACAACCAGTACCTCTGTTCTTCCAGGATTCAACCTCAGTCAGCTCGCACTCATCCAGTCCTGTATCTCCTGGAGGGAATTTCACATACCTGGTCTGGCACAGAATATATGTAGAGCTGAGAATCATCTGCATAGCAGAGAAAACTCAGTCCATACCGTCTTATAATGTCTCCTAATGGCAGCATATACACTGCGAACAACATGGGGGACAGCACCGAGCCCTGCGGAACCCCGAAGGGCAGGCCCCTAGAGGTCGAGGAATATACCCCAGACTCCTCCCTCTGGGATCTGCCCTCAAGGAAAGATCGAAACCAACTGAGGACTGCCCCCCTCAGCCCACAGAAAAAACGCAGGTGCTCAAGCAACATCCCATGGTCCACAGTGTCAAAAGCTGCTGAGAGATCTAGAAGAACCAAGATAGAACAAGCTCTCCGATCTCTGGCCATCAGGAGATCATTAAGTACTTGTACCAGGGCCATCTTGGTGCTGTGCCTTTTCCTGAAGCCTGACTGGAGAGGGTCATAGATATTGTGGATTGTCAGATGATCTTCCAGCTACAGTGCGACCGCCTCCTCGATAACTTTACCTACAAAAGGCAAATTAGAGACTGATCTGTAGTTAGCTGGGCAGCAGGGTCAAGGGAGGGTTTTTTTTTTTCAGGAGGGGACACACCACTGCCTCCTTTAAAGGATATAGAAAGATCTCTCTCTCCAATGATGCCCTTACTATCCCAGCAAGGACTGGCCCAATGACCTCAGCACACCCTACAAAAAGGTGAGTTGGGCCCGGATCCAAGCTACAGCAGGTAGGCCGCAGAGTCTGGATGATCCTCACTATATCCATGACTGTCAGCTAGCCAAAGATAGACCAGGTCACCCGGGCACTTGTACCGCCCGGTTGATCACTGCAGGGTCCAAGGGGGAGGCATTGGCTGCTCTCTGTCCTAATGGAGGACACCTTATCAGCAAAGAACTGTACAAACTCCTCACATTTTTCTTGTGATAATATTACACCGGACTGCAGACAGGCTGGATTGCACAGTCTGTCCACAGTCTGGAAGAGCTGAGCTGGCCTGTTCTTTGCTGCAGCAATTTCTCTGGACAGGAACTCTGCCTTCTTATGAGAAATTGTTTGATTGATAGACCTCATAATGATCTAACAGTCTTAAGTCTATCCTCCTCCTGGTGAGTTTTCCACCCGTGTCTCTCCATCCTCCGCCCCTGCCTCTTCAGCTCCCTAAGCACACCATCAAACCATGGGGCACCTGGGTGAAGAGTAAGGGGGAGAACAAGGACCAGAGCAATGACATCCAGGGCCTTGGTCACCGCCTTATTATAAGCAAGTACCAGCCAGTGCTTCAGTGCTATCACTGGCACGTTTCTTCCCGGAACCAGCTGACATTGTCACTGGTGGGGATTGGGACCACCCTGAGGGACCTGTACGGTTCCACTCTCCCCACGTGGGCTTTTCTCCCAAGTGTTCCATGTGGGTCAGAGCTCTGAGACTGGCTAGCTCCAGTCAGGCAAATTTGCCATACATCTCCCAGATCTCCAAAACATCTTGGCAGACAGACTAAGCAGGTTACAGTTTAGTATTTATGATTGGGAATTGCTTACCTCCATTGTAAATGACCTCTTTGCATCCCCAACCAATGCAAAACTGTCACATTTCTGCTTGCTTGCTTCAGGGCCTGGAGTTTTTGGTGAGACGCATTGTCCTTCTCTTGGAAAGGGAAATTCCTAGACGTATTGTATTTCCCCTAGTTCCTGTAATACAGAGGGTTCTGCTTAAGCTGTGTATAGAGAGTGCCACTCTAATCTTCATTGCTCCATTATGGCCTCACCAAACATGGATCTTACTTCGAGGGTATTTCTTGCAGCAGACCATCAACGGTAGAACTCAGTCATCAGGCACTAGGACCACACGGAAATCTTTCTAGCTAGCAGTGTACCAGAGGGGGTCACCCACTTGCGACATCAGCGTCTGATGTTCGCCTATGCTATAAATTGCTGGCGGCACCCAAGATCTCCTCAGTTCTTTTCCACCATCAGCCAGCACACGTCGGACCACGGACTCCGCCACAGCTACAGTCAGTCACCAGTTTTCCTGCATTTTAAAACCACACTTTCCTTTTAGTTGGGTAAACATCAAATTTTTTTGGTGTCTGCTCCTTCTTTTTTGTCTTCTCAGCTTTCTTCAACTTCCCCTCTTCGACAGATGGGGTCGGCCTGAGTTAGACCTTTTTGCATCCCCACAACACGCAAAAGTGCCACATTTCTGCTCACTAGATCCAAGGCCTGGAGATTTCTGGCAAGACACATTGTCCTTCTCCTGGACAGGGAGGTTTCTGTATGCTTTACCTCCCATCCCACTGCTTCAGTGGGTTCTAATCAAACTCCAGATGGAAGGGGCAGTGATGACTCTCATTGCCCCCTTCTGGTCTCGCCAGATCTGATTCCCCCTGCTGCAACAACTGGCAGTGGAGTAGTAGTAGCAGAGTTTATTTATTTCAGGCACCCTTCCCCAAAGGGTCAGGGCACCCTTACATCAAACAATAAAAGTATAGACACAGCAATGGAAACAGTCATAAAATCTATAAAAAGTTTTTCATCAACCAATAAAATCTAAAAATATATTTTTTAAATAGTCAGGAATCCCAAACTAGACCTCAAGCTCCAAAGGCCTGCTCAGATAGGAAGGTTTTTAGATGTTTTCTTAAAAAGCTCCACCGATGGTACCTCCCTCGGCAGTGAATTCCAGAGGACCGGGGATGCCACCTCCAATGCCCAGTCTCTGGAAGATTTGAACCTAACCCTAGGTACCTCCAGGAGGACTTCATCCACCAATCTAAGAGAGCGAGCCAGGGTGTAGGGATGCAGAATCTCCTTCAGATAACGTAGACCCAACCCATGTAATGACTTGTAGATGAAAAGACGCACTTTAAAGGTGATGCACCAGCCCACCGGCAGCCAGTGCAGTTCGTGCAGCACCAGTGTAATATGACTGAACCTCGAGTGTTCAGTCAACAACCGGGCCACTGGATTCTGCAAAAGCTACAGGTGCCGCATTGCACCATCTCTGATCCCACGGTAGAGTGCATTACAGTAGTCAAGCCTCAAGGTGACGCAAGCATGCACCAGCATGGCCAGGTCATCGGGAGGGATAAGGGACTTAATTTGGGCGATGTTCCAGAGATGGTAAAACCCGGTCCAGACCATGGCCGACACCTGAGCATCAAGTGTCAGCTCACTGTCCAGAACAATGCCAAAATTCTTCACCTTTAGGGAGGCCTCCAGTTCGGTCAGGCCAATAAATAGCCCCAACCTATCCCCAGAGGCCCCCACTCCACCCCTTTGACCCGCCTCAACCATCATTACCTCAGTCTTCCCCGGGTTCAATCCCAGCCAGTTTGACACCATCCAAGCCCGGATTGTGGCCAAGCACTCATTTAGCACGTCAACCGCATCAGATCTTCCAGGTGGGAAGGACAGGTAGAGCTGAGTATCATTGGCATAGCAATGAAAACGTAGCTCATACTACCTTATAACCTCACCCAGTGGCAGCATGTACACTGTGAACAGCATGGGGGAGAGGACAGAACCTTGGGGGACTCCACAGTGCAGGTCCCTTGGGTCCGAGGAATAATTCCCCAGTACTACCCTCTGAGACCTGCCCCAGTGAAAAGACTCAAACCAGCTGATGACCTTGCTGGTGAGTCCTACATACTCCCTTAATCTGTCCAATAACACCCCATGGTCCACAGTGTCAGACGCTGAGGAGAGATCGAGGAGGACGAGAATAGTCCGCTCTCCTCTATCCCTCGCCCTGAGCAGGTCATTCAGCACCCTAGCCAATGCGGTATGCGTTTTGTGCAAGGCCCTAAATCCAGACTGGAATGGTTCATTGATTTGGAAGTCCAGGAGGTAACCCTCAAGCTGTTCCGCAACCACCTTCTCAAGAACCTTCCCCAAAAAGGGGAGGTTCAAGATTGGACGGTAATTAGCCAAGATGTCTGGTCCAAAGATGTTTTTTTCAACAGGGGCTTAACCAGACCCTGTTTAAGAGACTCCGGGGAAAACCCCCGTTGACAAGGAACACCTGACAGTCTTAGCAAAAACCAGACCCAGGACCTTGACACAGCCAACTAGTAGCCGTGTCAGACCCAGGTCAAGGTCGCAGAACATTGATCTAAGTTCAGAGATCACCCCACAGACCTCCACCATCATCACTGGTTGGAACTCTCCCAAGGGTGACCGACTGTGTTCGTCCACCCGAAAGCTGCCACTGTTGGAGGATAGCCTCCGCTCCCTCTGCCCGAGTGCACTGGCTTGCTCTCCCAGGACCAGGGCACCCTAGTCCATCCGGACCTCAAGTCACTTCATCTCCACACATGGTTCCTGAAGACATAGCCATAGCTGGATTTGGGGTTCCCCCAGGGTGGCCGACGTGTTGGTGGCAGTCAGGACGCCTTCCAGCCAGGCTACCTATTCCATGAAATGAAAGCACTTTGCTGTATGGGCTGCTTCGCACCAGTTGGATCCCTTCACCTGCCCAGTGGATCAACTCCTGTCCCTCTCAGACTTGGGTTTAAGATACTCTTCAATTAAGGTACATCTTTCTGCTATCTCTGCGTATCATGTACCTGTGGACAGGTGCACGGTGGCTTAACTTGATGTGTCTTGCACTTTTCTGTGGGGCATTCTGCACTTGAAACCCCTATTTTGGGATCCTCTCCCACCTTGGGACCTTAATTTTATGTTAGAAATGCTTACGTTGCCTCCCTTTGAACCAGCTGCGTCTTGGGAGCTATGCTTGTTGTCGTGGAAAGCGTTGTTTTTGGTTGCCATTACTTCTGCTTGAAGGATTTCAGAGCTTTAGGCCCTCATGTGTAAGGAACCTTATTTATTTTTCCACAAAGACAGGGTGGCTTTGCGTACCAATCCCAAGTTTGTTCCTAAGATGGTGTCAGAGTTTACTTTGAATCAGTCCATCTACCTGCCTGTTTATTTTCCGGAGCATTCCAGTCAGGGGGAGGCATTGTTCCATACCTTGGATGTACCTAGAATTCTGAGATATACTCACCGGACTAAAGGCTCTCATAAGTCCAGCCAGTTGTTTGTTTCATTTGCCCCTGCAAGAGAGGGCTCCCCAATTTCCAAACAGTGTTTAAGTGGTTAGCGAATTGTATTGTTTACTGCTACCAGAAATACGATAAGGAACTTCCTGGTGCTGTCAAATGCTATTCCACACAAGGTATGGTCGCATCAGTAGTTTGCTTTCGCAGTGTGTCTGCTGCTGACATTTGTGCTGCAGCCACCTGGAATACTGTTGACACTTTTATCAAGCACTGCAGTCTGGACATTGCCTCTAGACAGCATGCCAGTTCTGCCCTGCGGTTCTCCAAGGCCTTCTCTCTTAAGCTGTCATGGTTGACTCGCATCCTCCATCCTGCCTGTCTGTGCCATGAGAACTGCTTGGGACTCAGTCCTACCGGTGAAGGCTTGCTGCGAGAGATACCCTTGAAGTAAGATAGTACCGTTACGTAAGAACTTATGGTAACAGTAGGATCTCTTGCAGCAGGCCCTGCATTTCCCTCCCTCCTTCCCCTGTGTTTTGCTCCCCTTCCATCGGTGTGTGCCTTCAGCTTTTTTTTCTCTACTACATGGTTACCTCCGCATTCTCCTTGGTTCCCCCTTCCAGAATACAGCTTCTGGTCTCCGGTGGGAGAACTGAGGAGGGCTTGTGGGCTGCCCACCTTATGTAGGATGGGCTGACATCAGAGGTGGGCGGCCCCCTCTAGTACACTGCTAGCTAGAAAGGTTTCCTTGTGGTCCTAGTGCCTGATGGCAAAGTCCTACTGGTGATGACCTGCTGCAAGAGATCCTCTCGAAGATCTACTGTTATGCTAAGTTCTTACTTAACTGTACTGTTCCACTTCTGTAGGAGATGGCAGTGGAGCCTCTTTTCCCTCTACTTGTGTGTCAGCGTCTGTTGTCACAGGACAAGGGATCCCTAGTGCATCCAGACCTGAAGTCCTTTCATCTGCATGCATGTCTCCTGAAGGCATAACCATTGCACATTTTGGGGTATCCCCCTAACGTTGCTGTTATACTGGTTGCTTCTAGAAAATCTTCTAGCTAATATACTTGTTCCTTGAAATGGAAGTGGTTCAATCCAATCAATCAACTTTGTTTAACCAGGCATAGACACCATTGAGCAAGCTCATTTTCAAGGTGGTCCTGGACATTAGCAGTATACAGACACAGGTAAACAATCACAGGAGTACATGATAGGGTTGCCACCTTTGGCTGAGGCAAAAACCGGACCCTAAGCTCCGCCCCTAGCCCCACCCCTTTTCATGACTCATCATGCACTGTTCCTCCAATAAAAGACACCACTTAAAGCAGCAGTAAATAAAAATATTAAAATACTGTACTGTAAGCCTCTTAAAGTTACTTTAATAGGTTCTTCCTAATTATTTATTTATGTATTTATTTATTTACTGACATTGGTTAACCAGATAAACATACAGAGGTAAAAGAAATCTAATTTACAGATATGATCTGGGGGGAGACAAGGGAAATACTGTAAATAGCATACAACAGTATACATACTTCATATCTTTTTTTGCCTCCATTTCCTGTTCTTGTCCACAGTACTATTTCAAAGCCAAAGAAGTGATCATACTTTTTTCTTGTGGGAAAAATAATTTAAAACATTTAAAAATGCCTAGATTCTGTTAGAGATAAAAATGTTTACCAGCAAATGAAAGTGGAGGACAACTGGCTCTGTTACTGTTACAAAAGGTGGGGGCAGCTTTGCTGCTATGCCACTTTAAGATGCAGTGGGATGATTAGGTTAGGAAAGTGCTAATGGTGTTAATGGCCATAACTTTACACCTCCCAGGGTGACTGCATTCACAAACAAAAGGCTACACTGACAACAGAACTTGTTTGTAACCTGGACATGTAGCTAAAACAATGAATGATATGACAACATTTGTTTAAAAAGTATGTGAGCACTCAAAATGGCTCAAAAACCTGACCAGCACAGAGCAAAACCGGATTACGTGATAGGGACTCTGAAAACCTGATCACCAGGTAAAAAACCTGACAGGTGGCAACCCTAGTACATGAGTAGATCGAATATATCATAAGAATACAGATGTCATAATACATGCAGTTAGCAAAGACATCACAATAAGAATTATTTGCATTTATATACAGTATATACTAGGCCAGAGAAGGATAGGTGAGAGTGAGTGAGAGAGAGAGAGAGGGAGGGAGAGAGGGGAAGAGCGTGAAAGAGAACGAGGGGGAGGGAGGGAGGGAGGAGGAGAAGAGAATGAGAGTGCGGAGGGAGGGAGGGAGAGGAGAGAGAGAGAGAGAGGGAAAGGGAGTAGGAAGGAGGGAGAGAGAGAGAATGACAGAGGGAGAGAAAGCGTGAGGAACAGGAGAAGGGAAGGGCAAGTATTGGGAGCTCCCTAGCTAGGGAACTAGGTGATCTAAGTGCCAGAGTAAACGCAAAAAGTATTGGAGGTTACGGAAGTTAGGTCACCTAAAGCAGTTACAGGCATCTTTCAGGTCCGCTTCCAGGAACTGGAACCCATTTAAATGTCCTGCAAATGATGTGTTGGAATACTTGCTGTCCTTGTCAGACTCTGGTCTACAGTATTCTTCACTTAAGGTGCATATGGCCGCTACATCAGCTTTCCATGTCCATATTGATGGTTGTACAGTTGCCCAATTAGAGCTGTCCCATACATTACTGAGAGGTATTCTCCATATGAAATCTCCTATCCATAATCCGGTTCTGCCTTGGGGCTTGAATTTTGTGCTTGAGAAACTGACATTAGTTCTTTTGGAGTCAGCTGTGAGTTGCGGCTTACGTTTCTTATCATGGAAACGTTAGATCTTCTTCAAGGGTATCTCTTTCATCAAGCCACACCTATGGAACATACAGCCACCAGGCACCAGGACCACATGGAAAACTTTTGCAAGCAGTCTACTAGGGGTCGCCCACAACAATGTCAGATGTCAGCTACTGCGTAAACGTGGGCGGCCCCCATGTCTCTCAAGTGTCCCTGATTTTGCCTCAACATTTTACTCTGTCCCTCCTAAAATGTTTGTTTCCGTGGCTCAACAGTGGAGGTTGTAAGCACAAAATAATGTCGAGCATTAAAGTTACAGACTTTTTCTTCTTCAGAAAAAGCATTTTGCACTAAGCCCCATATTCTACCAGCTTTGTGGGTGGATATCTCTAATTTTGAAGATTTGTCCCTGATTTTGGTCCTTTGTCCCTGATTTTTTTAAGCCTTGTCCCTGATTTATAAGGCAGGAGGTTGAGAGGTATGGCGGCCCCTTCCCTCATCAGTTGTTTTCCCGCCGTCAACCATACCTGTCGGATCGTGCATGTAAAGGACGCTACAACAGTCGCTGCTTTCTTTATTTTTTCACCATAGTTAAGTACGTTTTTATGAGTGATTTTTGATGGGGTGTATGTCGTCTAAAAAACCGTCAAAACTGTTCAGTTCTCGTGAATGCAGTGAAAAGTATTACACTGGTGAGTTGCACGACATCTTCGTGTGTTGCCTCTTCACGGACCATAACATGCAAGCTTGGCCATTTTGTAAAGGGATCAACACAGCCACCCAGCGATGTCGAAAAGGCACTTTAGAGAAGCACCTTTTAAAACAAGCAGGTAGCCCGAATGGAGATGAACTCCTGCAAAAGAGATCTGCCGCGTCGCCAGCTAACTCCTCGGGATCCAATTCATCAAAATCCTGGGAGAAATCGTCTGGAACCCAGAGGTAGAAGCACTGAGAGAGGGAAAGAGAAAATAAGAAAACCTCTTTGGTGCGCGCTTCAGGTCACCTCTTCACACAGGTACACCCTCCACAACTCCGTCATCCACTCTGGTGGCTGCAGCAACCCCCAACCCGACCATCGACCTGACTTCCAGGTTAGGGTAGGCCGTAGGCGCATCAGGCTACCTGCAATGGGGATTCTGTGGTTTTCACCCCAAGTCCCACCCCCACAGAAGTGCCATCATTACCATGATGCAGCCATTACAAGGTGCCATGGGTTTGATTGGGAGGAACAGGATACTACTAAGAAAAACCTTACAGATTTCTTGGAGTTACCTGATGCTTCTCCTATAGTAATACCACCCCTCCTCCCTGCCCTGGAAGATGCCACCTTTGCTGCCTGGCATAGGCTGAATGTAATTCCTGCCATACCGAGAAAGGCAGATTAGATGTATATGGCTCCCTCAGGGAAACCTTTTTTTGCTGGTTATCCTGGGGCATACTCTGTAGTAATCAACGCTGCCCACGATAGATCAAGGGCACCAAAACACCTTAGCTCACTTCCTCCTGATAAGGAGACCAGAAGGTTAGATGTGCTGGGTAAGAGAACTTACTCCTCAGCCTCCCTGGGCCTCAGAATTACAGATTACCAAGCCCATATGGTCAAATGTCAGAATACACTCTGGAGTATAGCTAGGGCAGCTGCCCAAGCTCTCCCAGAAGGTGCACCAAAACAGTAGCTTCTCAGACCTCTAACAGATGGGGCTGATGTAGGAAAACATCTATTACGTACGGCCTGCCACATATCTGATGCTTCAGCCAGAGCAGCTGCCTCAGGGGATATGTCTCAGAGGGTACTCCTCACTCAGGTTGGCAGGTTTTGCGAATGATGTACAGCAGTACATTCTCAGTGCACCCCTTTAGAGGATACAAGTTGTTTGGTGCAGATGTTTAAGATATCCTCTCTAATTTGCAGGCCACAGGCAGAACCCTGAAATCAGTACATACCCTCTATCATACTCAACCAAGGAGTAGACAGAGAGAGCCCTTTTGTCCAGTCGGTATTAGAACACCGTACCACTACCAGACACCAGGGTAAGGGTAAGGGAGCAGAAGCCCTGCCTACCCGAGGAGCCACTCCAGGTGCCCACTCAAAAGCCCCTAGAGGTAGCGTGCAGCAGGAGCAGCCGTAACTGGCTCTCCCTGACCCCTTTTAAACCCTCCAGCCAGCATTGCCTCCTGGGTTGGTTGTTGGGGGTTGTCTCTCCCTCCACCTGGACCAGTGGAAGGCAGTGACCTTGGATGCCTGGGTCTTTGAAATAGTAGCAGAGGGTCATGCTCTGGAATTTCTGTAACTACCTCCAGACCATCCACCATTGCCACTGCCTACACATTATCCTCCAGATCATATTCCTCTGCTCGTGGAGAAGTCAACACCTTGCTCCAGAAAAGGACAACAGAACACATACCGGTGGAATAGAGAAACACAGGGTTCTTTTTTCTGTATTTCCTAGTCCCAAAATGGACGGGAGATCTGAGGCCTCTTTTGGATCTCAGGGCTCTGAACTTTTTTATAGAGTACAGAAAGTTCAGAATGGTCATCATGCAGGGCTTACTCCCAGTACTACAGGTAGGAGATTGGATCTGTTCTCTAGACATGAAGGATGCCTACCTTCATATCAAAATCCAAAAACCTCACAGAAAATATCTGAGGTGCATGTTTCAGGGGGAACACTACCAGATCAGAGTATTACCCTTTGACTTGTCTTCTGCACCGCGGGTCTTTACCAAATGCTTGGCAGTAGTATTAACAGCCCGTCACAGGGAAGCCCTTTATGTATATCCCTACCTGGATGACTGGCTACTGAAAGCTCACGCCAGGGAGCAATTCATGCACACCCTCTCCCAGACTAGACAACTGTTCAATGCCCTCGGGGTTGCTGTCAGTGTACCAACGTCTGTGTTGATCCCTTACAAGTGTCTACAGTATAATGGAGGCAGATCTTACCCAAATTAATCTTCACCATTCATTACTAATGGGTCCTACTAGAGTTCAGGACCCTGCACAGCAATAAAAAAAGAGCACTGTCTCTTTAAAAAATGTTTGTGTGGATGGAGACAGCGTCGGCTTTGTGCCGCCCTCGAGGCCAGCATTCTACGTGGCGCTCGCGGGTTGGCCAGTAACCAACACCGACTCCTCCCAGCACTCCGTTCTGTTTTTTCACCATCAAGGAAGGATCCTGCACGGAAATCTCTACAAGCAACTTGCAGTCGTGTTCAGGCCTTAGTTTCTTGGTGCCGTAGTGCGATCGTGCGAGTGGTTTTTCTTATTTCGGTGCCGGCGTACCTTTTTTCCTTAGTTTATTTGTTTTTAAGCGACAGCAATGATATGTCTGGGTCAGGGCATTGTTCTAAATCAAAGCGGTCTGGAGTCACCCCATGTGTCAGTGCCCATGTGGTAACTCCATTACAGTTTCAGACCCCCACAATTATTGCTTTTGTTGCCTGGGTCCCCGCCATCTGGTGGGCAAGTGTGATGCCTATTTTTTGATGGACTTCTGCACCTTGGTGATTCGAGTGCCGTGCTGGGGTAGGGAACCCCCAACCTTCGGCGGACTCTGGACGTAAGGCAAGAACTTTGGGCTCACCCTTGAGCCCCCGGGGCCTGTATGACCCAGCAGGGTAGGGACCTCCTCTTGCTGGGGCACGGGGTTCCCACGAGGGGTTGGTGGGGAGGTCATCTTTTTTCAGGGAAGCGACTGGTTACTCCTCACAGTCCTACTCCTCGGAGGATCAGACAACCCCCGAGGTGGAGTCAGAGCTATATGCGGGCTCTCCTTGGTAGGTCCCCTCAAGACCATGCTCCTTGCCAACTTCGGCTCTCGGCGCCGCCTTCGGTGATGATGAACGGAGCTGTGGGGCTAGTGTGTCCGAGCCTTCCCCTGATGTCCACTGGGTGATCCAGGGTTTCAAGTGTGGCCAGGTTGGAAGTGACCCTTGTTTCTTCCCCTGTCTCAGGGGACAGTGATGAGAGCGACACTGATTGGGTCCCTGGCTCTTCGGACTCTGCTCGGACGTCTTCAAGGCTGCTGGAGTTCCCGGCACTGGCTTCCCATCCGGAGGGCAGTGCCATCGGCGGTGCTGCTGCCCTGGACCTTTCCAGAACCTTCCCTGGTTCTGGAGGGTGGCGGCGCCGTGTCCGGGCACGATGCCAGGGTTGGAGCCGGGTTGGTGGTCAGTGCCGCCTCTCTTGGCAACGCTGAGGTCAGCATCGCCTCTTCTGGTGATGCCAAGGCCGGCGTCGATTCTTCGTCGGCTACTACCAGGCTCTCCTCCTCTCTTGGCTCTACCTCGTTGGTCAATTCCGGTGTTCCAGCGACCGATGAGGAGGAGCCTTGGGGGTGGGAAGTTCTCTTCCTTCGAGGGAGACAAGCCCAGATTCCTCCAGTGGGTCTTCCAAGAGGGATAGATCTTCTTCCCAGGAGAAGGGGGCTCGTGGACCGGTCTGTAAATGACGACCTGTGCGTCCTAGGGCTACTGGGGGTCGTCGTCAAAGACTGTCCAGTTTGGACGCTCTCCCGGGAGGGAGTGCTGCAGTGGGTGAGGGTAGGGGCTTCCCGAGTGGCACTGCATAACTCCAGCCTCACCTTCCGGGGGATCATCCCCAAGGGCGTTCCCCAGCCCACCCCTTAGGGGTTGGGTGAGCTGGGGTCTCAGGTTTTTACAGTTCTTCTAATCAGGGCACATCTGGACGAACCCAGTGCTCTGTCAGAGGTACTCCCTGGCCTAGCCAGGCTTTCCCTCCTCCTCTATCTCTGCCTCCCCTGACCCCTTTTCTGGGGTTTCTTAGCCCTGAAGAGGCCCCCTGTCTTGGGAACAAATCAGAGCGGTGGCAGCACTGTTTCCCCATTATTTCAGGGCCATTTCTTAGGTCATTTTCAGACTTTCTACTTCAGCGCTGCCAACTCTGAATCGGACTCCCCATCTTCTTTGTCTTCCTCAGTGTAAGAAGAGGACGCTTCACGCCATTTTTCCTCTGTGGGGGACTTTTTCGTCCTACCAGCGTTTCCTGTCGGAGATGATGAGGGAGCTCCATATCTCGTACCCGATTGGATGGAGCCTGGATCGTGCGACGCTGTCAGTATTGGGGAAGTACAGCGCTGACACTTTGGTCATCCCTCCTTGGCCATGGCCATTTCAGGAGGCTTCGCACGCTGTCTGGCTATGACCCTCTGCCCCTTCTCCTCCCTCTAGGAACTGTTTGAGCAGATACTGCACAGCAGTGGGGTCTCCGGGTGCCATGCCTCAACCTTAAGGCCTGGGGTTCCTAGGCACCCCCCTCTGGGCGTCCCCGGCTTAGTCGAGACCGCCCCCCTGACTCGGACTCAGCTGAGCTCGACCAATGGGGGAGGAGAGTGCGTTTTTTCAGCACGTCTCCTTTTGCAAATATTGGCTCATCAGGCACACCAGGTGGCCTATTCAAGGCATATCTGTTCTAGAAGCATGGATTTGTTGTTCATCCACACTCTTTGGCATGTCCCCTTCGCTTTAAATCTCACCGGAAGTCTTCAAGCTGGCTCCTCCCACTCACCCAAGTGGTATATACCTCAGTTCTGCCCCATGACGCCAGATCTTCCTTTCTGCTGGAAGATTCAGGTTGCCTCCCTCGTTCTCACGCATTTCATAGGACTCTGACTTTCAAACCTTCAGTTTTATTGAAAATTCACATTGTTCGCGTTAGCGATCGCAAGTTTGCTGCTTCAATCATGGAAGACAAGTCTTCCTCCAGATTTTATCAGTGCCCTTGTGGCCAGAGGATGTCTCGCACCAATCCCCAGACCGCATGTGTCTATTGCCTCGGTGTCGACCATGACATTTCAAAATGCAACCTGTGTTTTGCTTTTCATCCCAACGTCCTCGACGACCGTCTCATACTCCTGAAACTGGGGAGGCCGGAGAAGAGGAACTCTCCGGTGAAATCCAAGGAGGCTCAGTGGGCGGTTTCTGTGGCTGTGGGATCTGCCAAGCAGTTGGAACGCATGCAAGCGCTCGAGGAGGAAGCAGCTCATACTGCGGATTCCTTTCAGAGCTTCTTCGTTCTGCTCAACCTGGGTTCCACCTTCTCGGGTTAATTCCAAGAGTTGTGCCAGTCCCTCCCGACCAAGGGAGAGGCGCCTGCGGGCTCGCACTCCTCTCGATCCTGTAAGCGGGAGAAGGATCCGGGAGCGTCTTCGTCTCGACAGAGACGTTCTTGGGAGTGGGAGAGATCTCGGTCCCAGGAGAATGAGGTCTCCACTTTGGTCTAGATCTCTTCTTCGGCCGCTGGCTTTTCGGCTTTGCCTTCTGGTCAGTCGACCAAATTATCTGTGTCTGAGGTTGAAATCGTGATCGATCTGATATCGCCGACTCCGGTCGACAATTCCCTCGATCGAACCCATAATCTGGTCTTTCCAGATGACGAAACCCAGCCTGCTGGGACTCCAGTCGAAGATGTGGTCCCTGATCCCGGGAAATCACCGGTCCCGCCGGTGTCTCCCGAGCGAATGAGTCGGGGCCCCTCCGATCTCAATCGAGGTCTCTGACCCCCTTGTCCGACAGGCCGAGGAAGAGCCATAAGCGCTCTAAAAAGAGGTGACACCACCGGTCGTCCTCGTCCTCCTCGGATGAGGAAAGGCTGTGGCGGAAACTCCGGCACTACAAGGCTCTCATGTGGCAGCAGCTCATTTTGACCGGGCACAAGCCCACTCTGGTTTCTACATCAGCCAGTACCTGGCTTTGCCTCCTGAGCCGAAGCCGACTCCTTTGGAGGCGATTTAAATCGGTTCCTCAGCCCACGGAGCCAGCAAAACCACCTGTTCGGCCCAAAACGGACTCTCCACTGATTTGTGGTTGAACCACCGCCCCAACAGCCTGTGGGAGGGGCTCCTTCCAAAGAAGACCGACCAGACACCGGGCTTCCCCAGTGATTGTCGGTCACGGTCACCCCGGACCGCCCTCGGCAAGTCGAAAGTGACCTGGGTGGTAGACCTTTATATCCGGATTCCTCGGGTGTAGACGTCACTGACTTGCATTCACATCCAGGTGATGATGAATTGACTATTTGCCTGGAGATGGAGGAAGGTCCCTCGTCTTTTCAAGGGATACTTCACCTCATCTCTGAATCTACAGGGATGCCCCTGGAGCCAATCCAGAAAAAGGTGGAGTACTCTCTTACGGACATCCTTAAGAGAGGGGATACCCCAATGGAGGCCTTTCCTGTGGCTGAGGCTATTGTTGGCCCGGCCCGAGAACTTTGGCAGCGCCCTGCCTCTTGTCCAGCTCCGTCTGCCCGCATGGCCCGCAAGTATGCGGTGCCCATAGGGTCCCTTACAGGGTTCACAGAGCACCCTTCTGCCGAGAGCCTGGTGACCGCCTCTGTGCTCAGGCGTACTGTCAGTTCTGCCGACACTAACCGACCTCCTGATAGAGTCCCAGCTTTTGGACCATTCAGCCATAAAGGTCTATGCGGCTTTATCCTTGGGCATTCATCAGGAAAGTTCGCCCGTCATCATGGCACACTTCTCTCACGCCCTTCTTGGGTCACTAGATGAAGTCCTCCCACATCTCCCCGCGGACATGCAGACCACGGCTAAGCAGGTCCGGGATCAGGGCTGAGCTGTTGCCAGACAGTAGCTTTAGATGGCCCTGGACATTGGGGATTCTTGTGCCTGCTCGATGGCTGCCGCAGTTGCCTCTCGTAGCAGGGCTTGGCTGAGGCTCTCCTCCTTTCCGGTGGATACCCACCACAAACTAGCTGATGTGCCCTTCCTCTGGACCGACTTGTTCAGCCCCGGAGTGGCTGGTCACGTTCAGCATATTGAGCAGTCCCATGCCACCTTGGACGCTACTACTGCCAAGAGTTCTTCGGGCAAGAACCAGCAGAAGAAAAAGAAACCTTTTCGGCATTCTTCCCCTGCATCTCAGCAGTCCTCCTTTCAAGGTGGACAGAGGCACAAGCATCAGCAGCAGGCTCAAGCTTGGCTCCTCGGCCCAAGCCCGGACCCCAACAGGCCCGAAAAGGAGGCCGAGGCTCAGGTCCTGGAGTCTCCTCCTCCAAGCCTGCTCAGTGACAAATCGGGGGCTGTCAATCCCTCTCCCAATACCTCAGTTCTGGGTCCTTCCATGGGGGGCTGGCTCCGCTACTTCCTTTCTGCCTGGTCCGTTGTCACTTCGAACAGGTGGGTTCTCGAAGTGGTCGGTCAGGGACTGCCTCTGGAATTCGAGCAGTATGCTCCAAGCCGAGCCTGCACCCCTCGGGAGGAAAGGGTATCCACTTAGACCCAGTCGACTCTCCGAAACGACATCGCTCAGCTCC
This sequence comes from Neoceratodus forsteri, assembly GCA_016271365.2. Lineage (NCBI taxonomy): Eukaryota > Metazoa > Chordata > Ceratodontiformes > Ceratodontidae > Neoceratodus > Neoceratodus forsteri. The sequence continues at coordinate 351,285,565 of JADMNL010000024.1, forward strand.
TCCTCAAGGAGGCAGTAGCTCCAGTGGCGGGTTCCTCCAGCAGACCCAGGCTTTGTCTTCAGGTACTTCCTGGTGCCCAAGCGGACGGGAGGCTGGTGCCCCATTCTAGATCTGCATGACCTGAATCAGTATCTCAGGTCACGCACCTTTCGGATGGTCACTCTGTCACAGATCATACCACCCTTGGAGCAAAACATGTGGTTCTGTTCAGTGGACCTGCAGGATGCGTTCTTTCACGTCCCAATCTGTCCGTTCCATCAGCGGTTCTTCACTTCAGAGTCGAAGGGACCCTGTACAAGTTCCGAGCCATGCCGTTCGGCCTATCATCTGCCCCACGGGTCTTCACCAAATGCATTGCAGTGGTGGTGGCCCATTTCAGGTGTCGGATGAGTTCAGGATTTATCTTTATCTCGACGATTGGCTCCTAGCTGGATCCACCCAACAGAAGGTGGAGAGGTCCAAGGACCTGGCCCTCCAGACCTGCTTCCAGCTCGGCCTCCTGATCAATGAGGCCAAGTCGGAATTTGTGCCGTCTCAGGTGATGGGCTTCATCAGGGCAGAGCTCAACTTTTGTCAAGCCAGAGCTTGGCTCCTGGCAGACAGGGCAGAGATTCTTTCCTCCTTTGCCCAGTCATTTCTTGTTGGACAATTGCACCCATCCTGGGACTTTCTGCACCTTCTGAGTTACATGGCGGCGTGCACCTCAGTGGTCCATTGGGCCCGGTTGCACATGTGCCCCCTTCAATGGGAGCTGGCACCCAGTGGGCTCAGCGCTACGGTCATTTCGACCAGCTGGTCACTGTAACCCAGAAGATGTGGGATGCTCTCCAGTGGTGGACTGCCCCAGACCGGTTGCAGAAAGGGATCCCATTTGTCTGTCCTGAGCCGACAGTCGTCCTCACGACTGATGCCTCTCTCTCATGAGCTGGGGAGCCCATATGGGGGATGAAAGGGCCCACGGGCTCTGGACCCCCGAGGAGTCCCAATGCCACATCAACCTGTTGGAGCTCAGGGCAGTCAGACTGGCACTGTCAGCTTTCGCTCCTCAGCTCCAGGGTCAAGTGGTTCAAGTCCAGACGGACAATACCACGACCATGTACTACTTCAACAGACAGGGTGGCACGCACTCTTGTCTGCTGTGCAGGGAGGCGCTCCGCATCTGGACCCTCATGAGTCGATTAGAAGCAGATCTCCTAGCCATCCATGGGACAGCAGCCTCAAACCATCCGGCGGATGCTCTCAGCCGCTTAGGCCATACATCCCACAAGTGGTCTGTCCATCCAGAGGTAACTTAGTTTTTTCTCCCACTGGGGCAAACCGATGGTGGATCTGTTTTGCCTCCAGGGAAAACACCAAGCTGAGGCTGTTTCATGCCCGCCACGCCCCCTCCCCCCACCCCAGCAGGACTCGCTGCAGGGGGATGCCTTCTCGAGGCCGTGGACCCCAGGCCTCCTCTACGCCTTCCCTCCATTTCCCTTGATCCACAAGGTGCTCATCAAGGTGAGGACGGACAAGGCGAAGGTGATCCTGGTAGCCCCAGACTGGCCGCGCCAGTTCTGGTATCCAGATCTCCTCAGCCTCAGCTGCAGGCACCCAGAGCGGCTTCCAGCATGCCAGGTCCTGATATCACTCAATCAGGGGGAAGGTATTCCATTCGGACCTTCAATCCCTGCACCTCATAGCCTGGTACCCGAGCAGCTAGAGTTCCAGGCTTTGGGTCTTTCTGAAGATGTCTACACCATGGTGGAGGCATCCAGGAAGGAATTGACCAGGAAATGTTATGCCTTCAAATGGGAAAGGTTTTCCATTTGGTGTCAGGGCAAAGGCCTGGACCCTCTGTCCTATCCAGTGGCTAACATTCTTGACTACCTTTGGTCTCTCTCCAAAGGGAGTCTGCGGTCATTGACTTTTAGGGTGCACCTGGCAGCCATCTCTGCTTACTGGACGTGGGCCGGTCAGTCGATGGTGGTGCAGGAGACAGTGGTCAGGTGCTTTTTCAAAGGCCTGGATCACATATCCCCTCCAGTGCGTGAACCTCCACCTCCGTGGGATCTACTGCTGGTACTGGTAAAGCTCATGGGCAGGCCATTCGTACCAGTGTACAAGTGTGCCTTGTCACACTTGTCGAAGACGACCTTCCTGGTGGCTATCACGTCTGCCAGAAGGACAGGGGGAACTCCTGGAGCTTTTGGTGGACTCCCCTTATTTGGTCTTCCACAGGGACAAGGTTGACCTACGCCCCCACCTGAAATTCCTTCCGAAGGTGGTGTCAGAGTTTCACCTTAACCAGGTGCTCTGCCGGTATACTACCCTAATTCCACCTTGGAGGCTGAGTACGGGCTCCATACTTTGGATCTGAGATGTGCTTGCTCCTATTACAAGGAGAGTACGACAGAAATTCAGGGAGAGGTTCGCCAGCTGTTTGTCACCTATGCTGAAGCTGCTTCTGGCAGACCTGCAGCCAAATTGACAGTTGCAACATGGACTGTGCTACGAGTTGGGCAAGGAGCCTCCCAGAGGGATAAGAGCTCATTCTACCAGCCATACAGCTGCATTGGTGGCTGCTTCCAGGGACATCCCTATCCAGGAAATCTGTCGGGCTGCTACCTGGAAGTCGGCAGACACCTTCATCACTCACTACCACATCAACTTTGGGTCAAGCCGGGATGCTGGTTTTGGGGCCTCAGTTCTCCTATCTCTGTTTCCTAAGTAGGGGTGTGCGCCTTGCCTTCCGGAGAACTGCTAGGAGTCTGCCAAAGAGTGTGGATGAACAACATATCCATGCTCCTAGAAAAACAGGATCTTATCTGTGTCAATCTTCACCATTCATCACATTTGGGTTCATGGCTGGAGGTCATGACCCCGTAGAAGCTCTTTTAATTTTGGTAGGTGGAGCTGACGCACCATTTGCGCCGCCCTTGAGGCCGATGCACTGTGTAGCGCTCACGGGTAGGCCATTAGGCGCTGTCGACTCCTCCTGCCTGTCAGTTCTTCATCTCCCGCCATCGAGGTCACCTCGTGTGGAAGCTCTGCAGAACTTGAGGCCTACCGCCTACACAGTTTCATCCTCAGCCTTTATTCTTCCATGCCACAGTCCGTCGGCGCATTTCCTGCTGGTTCTAGTTGCTTTACTGGACGTTGCTTGGTAAGATCTTTCCATTTATTTTTATTCTTGGCAACATCAAGTCTGTTTTTGGTGTTTTTTTTTCCTCGTAGCTCATGTCTGGGTCGGAGGGCAAGAAGACTTCGAAGACGGGATGGCCCCCCATGCGACGGTGCCCTTGCGGCCGTAAATTTTCAGGTCACCGACCAGCATGACCGTTGCCCTACGTGTCTTGGCCCACTTCACGACATGGATTAATGCGATGCCTTTTTCTCCATGGACCACCGGGTCATCGAACAACGCACGTGGAAAGTGGGGCGAGCTCCACCGACTTTCGGGGGTCGGGTGCACACTCGGGCCAAGCCATATACTCTCAGCCTTTCTTCCAGGTCCCTTCCCATTTCTACACGGACCGAGGAGGAGAGAGTCTTGGCTTCTAGTGGGCTGGCCGTTGCCAAGGCTCCTTCCGCAGTGCAGGAGGCCCATCGCTCCTTTAGGGGGTAGGCGGGGCGCCGCGCCAGGCAATCGCCCGCCGGTTAAGGCTCCCAGTGTTGGCCACGTGGTTATAAGGCGGGTCGGCGCCATCCTCGATGCAGTCGGTCGGCGCCCGTTGTGGGCCTCGGTGCCGTTCGCGGTTCCATGGGCTCTGACGGAGCCATCCTCAGCACCGGTTTGTCACTTGACGTCGTGGCTGCTGTCGGTGCTGTTCACAGCGCTGATGCTGCTAGCGGTGCTGTGGGAGTCTATATGGCGCCATCTTTGTCTTCTTCTTGCGAGCACGGCACTGTGTCCGCCTTGGGACTCGGCGCCGTGAGGGCATCTGATTCCGCTGTTGGTGCCGTCGGCACTGCCCCTGCCCTCTGCGCTGTTCGCGGTGCTGTGGAGCTGGGCAGCGCTGTCCGTGGCACCGTCAGAGCCATCATCGGCGCCATCCCCGCCCTCGACGCTCGTGGCACCGTGGGGCCAGACGGCGCCATGACTGGTTCTGACTCTGGGGCTGCTGTTCGGGCCGGAGCCGTGTCCTCCGCAGATACTGCTCGCGGTGCTGTGGGGGGCACTGTCACTGGCTCGGATGTGGTCTCGGAATCCGGCACCCCATTTGGCAGGATGGCACCGGGTGCCCTCCTACAGTCTAGCACAGGGCCTCAGCCTCTACCTCTTTGGAGGCAGGCTGTGAGTCAGACGAGCAGTCTGACTCCTTGGGGTTGACTGTTGGTATGGGCAGCCCTATAGTGTCCTCGACAAGGCGGAGTCAGCCCCGTTCTGAGGTGGGGTCGGTGGCTGCCGAGACTGGGGTCAGGGGTGCTGACCAGCGGGAAGTGGTGCAGACCAACTTTGCTCTGCAGCCTGGTCTTGGTGGGTTCACTGACCCCTCAGCAGTGGTACCCCAGCCTGTGGTGTGCCTGGATTGCCCAACTTTGGGGCCGATCAGGTCTTCTATGGGAGGGTATGGTACTGTGCCCTGGATAGCTCCCTCGGGTGCTGGCCAGGGCTGTCAGCTACCTAGGCTGGCCCTCACGAAGAGGAGGGCTCTTTCAGACTCCAAGTGGTCGAGGGGCATGGGGTCTGCTCGGCGACTTTTTTCTGGGGCCCAGCCGGGCTCTGAAAGAAGCCATAGTGCGGATCTCCGCTCTTCCTCCTCGGACTCTTTGAGAGAGCCCCATTCTTTTGAGGTAGGGGACCATCCTTCTGGACCTATACGGCCCCGGTTGCCTCACAGGGTGGATTCTTCTGGGTGCAGCCAAGGCAGTACCGAAATGGTTGTTCAGCTGTCGGCTGTGGAGTCTTCCCATCAGTGTGAATGAGTGGTGGAGACTTCGTCCAAGAAGATCAAGAATTATGGTAGGTACGTAATTTCCATTTCCTGTGGAACTGCCAGTGTGTGGATGTGAACTTAACACTTGTCCTAGAACTACGGTTGGAAGTGAGTAACCTATTTTTCTAATACCAGGGATTTTTCAGTATAATTAACTCTAGCAGTCATCCTCCTGGATTGCACTGCCCCAGAGATGAATGGAACTTTATGCAAATAATGGAACCTTTTGGGTCATGCCACCATTCAGACCTGCAGCCCTCCTAACTGTCGCGTTCTAAAACGCTCAGATTTCAGTGTTCACCTGCCTTGTTGGACGCCTCGTAGACTGCTGCTCAGCGTGACTGAGAAAAACTTTATTTTAAACAAAAATATTAGTATTTATGTTTATTTACTTAATTTCTGCTGCCCTTTGTAGTTTTATTGAAGTTTTAGTTAGTTTACAGTAATCTTCTCATTTCCTCACCGGTTCTTCAGAATCGTTGAGGAACCGATGAGTTAGTTTTATGTAGCGTTAAATTGCTTTATTAGTAATAGTTTTTGTACTTATATTGTGCTCATGTTCTGAGTTTATTCCGGTCCTAATATGTAGTTAAAATCGCGGTTTTCCTCGGTTGAGGAACCGACTGCAAGGATTTTTTTTGTACCGTTTTGCGGTGTTTCTCCGGATTCACCTCGGTTCAGGAACCAAATTAGATTTAAGTTTTGTGTTTAGTAAAAACAGCGGTAATGTCCGAAAAGCCTAAAAATAAAACTGGGCTGACTGGATTTTAAAATTATCTCAAGTGTAAGGACGTTTTTGCAAAAGCAGATAAACACAGTCTGTGTTTATTTTGTCCTGGGGCTGAGCACTTCAAGGCTGACTGCAATATATGCAAAACCTTTCCTGAGAAGACCATCGAAAAACACCTTAAGCGTTTTGAAGAAAAAATGCCTACACCTCCAGTTCCGGATCCGAATAATTCAAATACAGAACTGAAATCAAAGTGTAAGGATGCTGATTCTGATGCCTCTGAAAAAGGTGAGACATCCAGACTGAAGAGACCGGGTGTACCAGTAAAGGATTCAGTTCCTTTAAAGAAACTTGATAAAAAGGAAAATATTGGTTCCCCAGCTAGAAAAGCAACAGGACTCCCAGTATCACAACCAAATATGCCTACAGCTGATCAGGTACAGCGGGCATTACAGATATTAAAAGCCTTGCAAACAGGCCTATCACCGGTTCAGCAGCAACCGACTGTAACTGGTCCATCGGTTTCAGGTCTGGGCTCCTCTGCTCAGAGCTCAGTAATGTTTTATCCCTCCCTAGAGGAATATGGGGAGGAGAATGAGGAGGCAGTTGGACCGGAGATTTCAGCAGAGCATGGATTTGAATCCCCACCAAGGGCTCCGGAGGATTATTCCTCACACTTTACTTATTTGAGACAGATGGTGGAAGCATTAGACATCACACCATATGAACCTGAGCAGGATGAAAAGAAATTACAATTCCTCGAAATTATGGGGTTAACACCCACAAAGAAAACTCTATTACCCATTAATAAATTCTTAAAAAAGCAGGTGGTAAACGTACTGGAAACCCCAAATTCCATAGCATATGTGAATAAGAAGGCTAACAAAAAGTACCAGCTAGATTCCATGGGTGCTGAATTTTTGTTATCTCACCCAGATCCAGCAGGTGTGGTTCAAACAGCTGCTTATGACAAGGCCAAGGTACCTGTAGCCACCCACCCTCCTGAGAAAGATTCCAGAAAGCTGGACAGAATGGCAAAGGAAGAGTACTTGGCAGCTGCCCTGGGCATCAGGGAAGCAAATTACATGGCATACGCAACACAGTGTCAGAAGACCTTGTGGACTTCTGTTATGGCCTTGGCGGACAAGGCTCCTCCAGGGCTTGCAGCTGATCTTCTGGAAACTGCCAGGTGTGGTTTAGAAGCCATAGAATGGCAGTTCCACAAGTTTGTTGATGCAAGTGATAATGCAGCCAGGTGGATGGCCCTAACCATTGCTCTGAGGAGGTTCACCTGACTTAGGACAACCAGCCTCACACAAGACAGTCAAACCAAGGCTATGAACTTCCCTGTGGAGAACCATTCCCTTTTTGGCAGTAAGACAGAGGCGTATATGAAGAAAGTGGATGAATACAAGTCCTCTTACAAGAGTAACACTATGAAAGACAAGGCCTCAACTTCCTATACGCCATATGGAAGGGGAGGTAGAGGTAGGGGTTATGGTAGACCCTTCTATCAAGCACAAACTACTCCTAGTTACCAGCAAAGAGGTTACTACAGGGGCAGAGGCTGCAGGGGCTCCAAAAGAGGGGCTAATCCATTCAAACTGCCACACATGGAAAACCAAACCCCTGATCTGATGGACCAGGTTACCTCCCCGATCCCAGCTGGGGGCAGACTGACCCACTACTTCCAAAATTGGAAAACCATCACCACAGACAAGTGGGTGCTGGATGTAGTGGGTCAGGGATTAGCCCACAGCTTCGAATCCTTCCCCAAGCTGAGGCCAAGGCATTTCAGTTCCCCAAGCCCATCAGAGAGGTCACTACGGATGTCATGCAGATTGTCCAGGGTGCGCACTATACGTGCTGTAGTTTGGATCTAGGAGCAACCTCCCTGGTTTTGGGTTGTATTGATTCCATCAGTCCGGTCCTCGCATGGATAGTTTGGTGCTCCTTGGAAACAGGTGAGTTTCCTAGCTCCCTGAAGGAGGCGGTGGTAACACCCCTCCTAAAGAAAGCTTCTTTGGACCCAAACTGCCATGCAAACTACAGACCAATCTCTAATCTCCCCTTTTTAGGGAAGGTGGTCAAGAAAGTAGTGGCCGTACAATTGGAGAACCATTTGACCGTCCATGACATCTATGAACCTCTCCAGTCCGTTTTTCGAAAGAGGCACAGTACTGAGACGACGCTGGTTCGGGTGCTCAATGATCTCCTGATGGCTAGAGATGGGGAGGACCGTTCCATATTGGTTCTTCTAGATCTCTCATCAGCATTTGACACTGTGGACCATGGGGTTCTGCTCGGTCGCCTGAAGTTCATCTGTGGCTTGTTGGGTGCAGTCCTCAGGAGGTTTACATCTTTTGTCACTGGAAGAACTCAGAGGGTGGTGTCCAGAGCTTATTCCTCGGATCCAATCACTCTGTCATGTAGGGTTCCTCAGGGATCGGTGTTGTCTCCCATGTTGTTCACAGAGTACATGCTGCCCCTCGGAGACATTGTAAGAGGATATGGGCTGAGGTTTCACTGCTATGCTGATGATACCCATCTCTACCTTTCTTTTGCACCTGACCAGGATGGCGTTCTCTCAGTCTTTAACAATGCCTTGCAGAAATCCAGGATTGGATGGATTCGAGCTGGTTGAAGTAAAACTCAGAAAAGACTGAGGTGCTGGTTGTGAACCCCGGGTGCCGGATAGGGAGGTCGGGGGTAGGTTCGCCCTCGGGGCTTTTTCTTGGGGGCCTATCTCTCTCGGCCTCTGAACGGGTGCGAAACCTGTTGGTAATTTTTGATGAAGGGCTAACGCTGCATTTGCAGGTGTCAGCCATCATCAAGACCTCTTTTTACCATCTGAGGAATATCTCTAGGGTTAAGCACCTTGTTCCGTCCAGCGATCTTCCTATGTTGGTCCACACCTTTGTGTCCCCGTGCTTGGATTACTGCAACTCCCTGTACCTAGGGTTACCTGGGGTGGAAATCCACTGCTTGCAGCTAGTGCAGAACGCAGCGGCCCGGCTTTTGACTGGAACCTCTCTGTACTGTCATATTTCTCCAGTGCTAAGCACTAACTGCCAGTACAGTGGCGGATTACCTTTAAAGTCGGTTTTCTGACTTATAAAGCCCTACACGGACAGGGCCCGGACTACCTGAAAGAGCTTCTGGTACCTTACTGCCCTGGGCAGCCGCTCCGCTCAGCTGACGAGGGGTTGCTAGAGATTCCAAGGGTGTGTTTAAAATCTTCTGGGGCCCGGGCATTTATGCATGCAGCCCCATCCCTTTGGAATTCTCTACCCCATCAGTTACGTGAGTGCGCGACCGTGGAGGGATTTAAACAAGCTTTGAAAACACACCTTTGGCACCAAGCATTTGGTGACTGACTTATTTTGAATTCCTTTCGTTGTATTTTCTGTATTTATTTATCTATGCTGCTGTGAAATTTGATATGTTTTTAATTATTTGTTAGGAGCCTTGATTTTGGAAAGGCGCCATAAAATTAAAGTTTTATTATTATTATTACTGGAAAAAGAAGTGTCCACCCTGCTAGCATCAAAGGCAGTAGAACCAGTTCCTTCCTCTCAAAGAGGAAGAGGTTTCCACTCTAGGCACTTCCTAACCTCAAAGAAAAATTGGGAGTGGCAACCCATCCTAGATCTGATGGCTTTAAAGAAGCACCTCATAAAGCCAAAGTTCCTTTTGGTAACCTTGGCAATGATTCTTCCAGTATACAACAAGGAGACTGGCTGGCATCACTGGACTTAAATGATGCCTATTTCCACATTCCCATAAGGGAATCTCACAGAAAGTATCTAAGGTTCAGACTACCCTCAGGTCATTACCAGTTCACAGCTCTGCCTTTTGGCCTAACCTCTGCCCCCCAGGGCATTCACAGAGTACTTGACAGTAGTAATGGTACACCTAAGGAGGCAGGGCATAACGGTGTTTCCATACCTGGATGACTGGCTAATCATGGGGCAATCCCTCAACAGGTAAGAGAATCTCAGAATCATCCAGGAGACACTGGAGTCTTTGGGATTCCTCACAAATGTCCAAAAATCTGTGTTACAGCCTGTTCAAGTCCTGCAATTCATAGGAGCGGGGCTGGATACCCTACAGGGACAAGCTTTCCTCCCTCAGGAAAGGGTGGACAACATCCTTCACATTACAGGATCATTCACCCTAAACAAACCAAGGCCAGCAGGACATTTCCTGCAGTTGCAGGGACACATGGCTGCAGCCACAGGTACAGTGCAAGGCTGCAGATTCCAAATGAGGGACATCCACTTCCACCTAAGGGCACACTGGTACCAGAGAAAGGACTCCCTCTCAAAGATGGTGCTCGTATCAAGGACTTTGCTACAGGCTCTGCAGTGGTGGCAGGACAGAGCCAACTTAAGGGAGGGAAGTCTGTTCAAAAAGGAATCTGCCACCCTAGTGCTTACAAGAGATGCCTCTCTCTCTTCGGGTGGGGAGCACATCCGGAGGAACACACAGTGCATGGCACTTGGTCTCCCACAGAGTCACTAATGCACATAAATCTTCTGGAGCTCAGGGTAGTGCTCTTAGCACTGCAATCTTTCACATCCCTGATAAGAAACAAAGTGGTACAAGTCAGGACAGACAATTCCACCACAATGTATTACATCAACAAGCAGGGAGGGACAAGGTCCAACCTGCTTTGTACAGAAGCAATGAACATTTGGAGTCTGGCATACTCCTTGCAGATATCCCTAGTAGCTATCCACCTTCTAGGAAAAGACAACACCCTGGTAGATGCACTCAGCAGAATCAACCAAAACTACCACGAGTGATCTCTCAACAGACAAGTACTAGAAGTGGTGTTTCGAAGGTGGGGTACACCAGAGATAGATATCTTTGCATCAGAAGAGAATCACCAGTTGCCCAGCTTCTGCTGCAGGCCTCCATCGAGGCAGTCCATGCCAGTGGATGCCATGGTGCTGGACTGGTCAGGGAAAACTCTGTATGCTTTTCCTCCATCCCCTTTGTTGCTCTGGGTTCTGATCAAGCTCAGGTCCCAGCCAGCTACAATGATCGCTCCAGACTGGGCCAGACAGCCTTGGTACTCACTGCTGCTGTCTCTGTCAGTGGCCCAGCCCATACACCTCCCTCAGAGGCACAATCTTCTGACCTCCTGCCAGGGGAGGATTCTGTAACCGAACCTCAGGTCACTCAGGCTCAAAGCATGGCTCTTGAGAACCTAGAGTATGCTGACCTACACTTATCAGAAGGTGCTCTTGTGGAAGAGATTTTCCATATGGTGTGGCACCAGAGATGTTACCATCTGAAGCAGGGGATACCAGTCTTGCTAGACTGCCTGACTGACCTGCATTCAGTGGGACTGCAGCCCACTACTCTTAAGATACATTTGGCATCCGTCTCTGCCTACCTTTCGGCTGGTAAGGGTGTCTGTCTAGAGGCTAACTCTATTTTCAAAAAGTATTTTAAGGGATTGGCCCATCTGCTCCCCCATCACAAGGAACCGGTTCCTTCCTGGAACTTAAATGTCTGCATTGTCAAGCTCATGGAACCCCCCATTCGAGCCCTTGGCCACGGCTCATCTAAAATGTGTTACTTGGAAAGCTATTTTCCTAGTGGCTATCACATCAGCAAGAAGAATAAGTGAGTTACAGGCCCTGTGTGTGGAGCAGGACTACATCTCCTTCCACAGGGACAATGTTGTGCCCAGGACTAATAGGAAATTCCTCCCAAAAGTAGTCTCTGATTTTCACCTTAATTAGTCTATCACTTTGCCAGTCTTTTTCACTGTACACTCTAGTTCAGGGAAACATAGATTACATAGCCTTGATGTAAAGAGAGCTCTCAAATATTGCATTGAACACACCAAGGCACATAGGCAGGAAAAACAGCAGTTGTTGAGACTTATGGTGATGTCGGAAAAGGGAAGCCAGCTTCAAAAAAGGACAGTTGCACAGTAGATAGTGGCATGCATCCAATTCTTTTCCATTGAAAGGGACACGTTTCCTCCTTCACAGCTCCTGCAGTGTTAGAGGGATTCCAGTTTTACAAATTCTTTGGTGATTTTTCAGATATTGTTTGAATATTTTCGACATACTGTGTGTACCTTATCTTCCGTTCAGGACAGGCAGAAAATGTGTGTGACTGATAGCTGCAACACATGTCTCTGCTGCCTCTGGGCTGATAGTGCTGTTGAGCGGTGTCCATGCTGTCACATCAGGCTATGCAACTTTCTTCACTTGCGCGAAGGTAGACTTTCAGAACATCATTAGGTTTCCAGTGCTGCACTGTCAGTGGCCCAGCTAGCAGCCATGGAGGAAGAGGCGTCTGCTGGGTCTTCATCAGCCACATCCTTGGTCCCAGTGGGGCAGGCCTCAGTTACTCCTTTTATGGACTGTCTAGAGTTCAGGGATCTGTACCAGATTCTTAAGACTTTTGATGAGAGCCTACTTATCAAAGGAAACACAGAAAGCACCACCATCATCATCAGTTGTGGGAGAGGGAGCGTCCCCCCCTTTCCTGATGCCTCAGTTCTTCCAAACTGTCAACCTCGGTCAAGCATCCACCTGTCAAGGGCTCTGTCAATGCTTCCATGGTTTCCTTGATTGAGCAGTTGAAGTAGGCTTCTGTTGCTGAACCGGCTGAGATTTTTCTAGCGCCGATCCACAAGGGGTCAGAGGTAGATGAGGCTTCATGTCTCTTCAAGATCCAGGTTCTGACCAGGCCATCCCTGGCTGGGGAGGCTGTTCCACCGGTGACCCCAGTCAAGCCAACTGGCGGTTTCTCTGCAGCTTTCCAAGGTGCCCCTCATCGTGGTTCAGCTACCTCAGTAGGTGATTCATTTGGCACCACAAATGGGCCTTTGTTGACCTTGGAGAAGTCAACCATCAAGACGTAGGTTATGATCTCCTGTTGGTATCACTCTTGTTGATATCGATATCGGCACCAATAAAGTTTGTCCTTGATGGAGGAGGGTTGTTAATGGTGTGTACTGTGGAGGAGGTATGAGGATCTTCCCTGGCAACAGTGGGCCATTGCAGACCAAGGGTGGGGTATGCTATGCAAGCAGTCTCTTCAGAGCCTTCTTGGGTGCCACTGCCCTTTGGGCTTCGACCAGAGGTTCTGCTGCCTGCATTTACCCCAGCTCAACCGATTGTGGTTGAGTCCCCACCCCTGCAGCCCATTAAGGGGCCGCCACAAAGGAAATTTGTTCAGGTTCTGAGTTGCCCAGTATCCTGTTGGTGGTGGTGCTTCATTCTAGACCTGCATTATCTGAACATGTTCTTCTGTATGCAGTGTTTCATAGTGTCGCTTCAACCAGATCACATTGTCTCTAGAATGTGTATGGTTTTGCTCCCTGGATCACTAGGTCTCCTCCTTTTACTTATCAATCCATCCGTACCACCAGCGATCCTTCTAATTCAGTATCTGTGGGGTCCTGTACCAGTTCAAGGTCATGCTCTTCTGCCTGTCCTTGACACCCAAAGTGTTCACCAAGTTCCTTTAAGTCGTAGTGGACTACCTCAGGCACAGAAATGCCAGAGTGTTGTCATACCTGGATGACTGGCTCATAGCCGGTGTCTACAGGGGAGCAGTAGAGAGGTCCAAGGATCTGGCCTTCTAGACCTTCCAGGACTTCAGCCTTCTGATCAATCAGGTGAAGTCAGAACTAGTCCCCGAACAAATGATCCTGTTCAATGGAAAATAGTTGGACTCCCCTCCAAGCCAGGGCTCACTCACCTGCAGAGAGGGAGGAGGAGGATCTTTCCTCCTTTGCCTGATCATTTCAGGTTGAGCACTCATGCCTGGCCATGGAATTCTTCTGGCTGTTGAGGTACATGGTGGCTTCAACCAGTGTGGTCCATTGGTCCCACTATGCGCATGCACCCCCTCCAATGGGAGCTAAGGCGCCAGTGGTCTTACCAACACGGTCACCACAACTAGCGGTTCAAGTGACCCAGCCAATACAGTATGCCATTGAATAGTGGCTATGTTCCCACAACCACATGGATGGAATTCCGTTCGTCCACCCAGAGACAACCCGCACCTTGACCGTGGATGCATCCCTGGTAGGATGGTGGGCTTATCTGTTGGACCACAAAGCCCATGAATTCTGGTTGCCCAATAAGACCGGCCAGGATATCAACCTACTGGTGCTCTTTGCAGTGCACCTGGTATTGGCGGAGTTTGCTCTGCTGATTTGGGGGTCAGGTATTGCAGGTCCAGACCAACAACATGACCACCATGTTCTACTTGAGAAAAACAATGTAGGATGCACTCTTTTCCTCTGTGTCAGGCAGTGCTCCACACCTGGTCCCTGGTATGCAGCCTTCAGGTGGATCTCCTTGTAGTGCGTATCGGAGAGAATGACAGCCAGCTGGCTGACACTCTCAACTGAGGGGCGGAGAGATTGCATGAGTGATCTCCACACCAGGATGTGGTGACCCAGCTATCCCAATCGGGCACACTTCTTGTGGACTTGTTGCCTCCAAGGAGAACAGAAAGCTAAGGCTCTTCTGTGCCTCCCCCACTTAGACAGGAATACTGATAAGGGATACCTTCTATAGGCCTTCTGCACACTTCTCCTTCCTTCCTTCCTTTCTTTTGATCTACAAGTTGGTGCTCAAGGCATGCAGGGCCAAGTTGAGCCTGTTCCTGATAGCTCCAGACTGGCCCAGGCAGTTATATTACCAGGATCTCCTGAACCTCAGCAGTAGCTCCCCATGGCGACTTCCTCTCCCCTGGATCTGTTGGTGAGATAAGGGGGAATGGTCCAGCACTTGGACATTCAGTCCCTGCGCCTCTCAGCTTGGTACCTGAGCAGCTAGAGTTCCAGGCTTTTGGCCTTCCTGAAGATGTTCTACATGTTATGAAGGTGCACCGTAAGGAGTTGACTCATAGAACGTACGGGTTCAAGTAGTGGCACAGATTCTCGAGTACTTCTGGTCCCTGTCTCAATCATGGTTATGAACCACAATTGTTAAAGTGCCCCTTGCCCCATCTCTGTGTACCAGGAATGGGCCATTCCCAGCAGTTGCTCAGGAGAGAGTTATGAATTTCTCCTTTGATGGTGTTTATCTGTTTGGCCCCCAGGTGGAGCAGGCACTGGAGGCCGTTCAGAAAACCTGGCATGTCATTAAAACCACCAGGCCAGGGCCAGCCCACTGGCGCAGAGGCATGGTGGCTGCCGTCTGCGATGCCGACGATCCAGGTTCAGGAACGGATCCTGGAATCAGAGGGCCGGCCAGGGGGAGTAGGATTGAGCATCTACTGGACTGCTCTCCTACTCTGGGGGGAGGTGAAGTTGAGTGTCCAACGCAATGCAGACCCCTAGCGGAGGCCAGGGGTACTGCAGTGATCGTCGCCAGCACATACAGGGGCGGGGCGGAAGTGGGCCGTCATTGCACGTCCCTGCCCCCAAGGGAATCACAGCACCAAAAATTCCAGCCCCTGCTAATGAGCCGGCTCCGGCACTGTCCCCTCTGGCCACCTTGGTCTGCCACTGGCGGCCCCACTTTGGGAGGGGACAAGCCTTGAGTATGAGAGAGAGCAGGTTGTCGGAGCCTGGCAAGCCCATTTGTGGGGCTATTGGGTGCCCAGAAGCAAAAAAAAAAAAAAAAGCCAGGCCAGCTCCTGCCACGCCCTCAGAGGGGTGGGAACCACTGACAGTTTCAGAACAAGCAGTGCTTTCGAGGTAAGGGCCGAGGAGCCTTTAACAGGAACCAAACCCCTTAGCCTCAAAAGAAAATGCAGCAAAAGGTACAGTCCCCGAAAGTGCCCTGTGCCACCCTTTGAAAGCCCGGCTCAGGTCCTACCTCAGCTGCCCGAGATGGATACTGCTACGGCAGTAGGAGGTTGTCTGACTCAGTTTTACAGCCAGTGGAGATCCATTACAATGGACAAATGGATCCTCAGGATTATTCGAAAGGGATACTCTCTCAGTTTTACAGAGATCCCTCCATATCTTCCACCCAAGCGGCAGCCCAGCCTGTCTGCTGCTCAGTCAGACCTTCTCACTTCTGAGATTCAGTGCCTTGTGAAAAACAGGGCAGTAGAAGTGGTTCCGCAGGCGGAACGGAACATGGGGTTCTACTCCCATTACTTCCTAGTTCCAAAGAAAACAGGTGGCATGTGCCCAATTCTCGATCTAAGGAAGTTGAACAAATATCTGTTCAAAGAAAAGTTCAAGATGATCTCTCTGGGAACATTACTGCCGTTAATTCATCAGTATGACTGGTTGGCATCCCTAGACATGCATGACGCCTACCAGCACATTCCAGTGCACCCAAGCCACCGCAAGTACCTCTGCTTTGTGGCTCTGGGTCAACACTACCAATTCAGAGTCCTGCCGTTTGGGCTCTCCTCTGCGCCGCGAGTCTTTACAAAGTGCTTCGCAGTAGTTGTGGCACATCTCAGAAAACTCCGCATTTAAGCGTAGCCGGGAGTGGTAGGTCACCTCCAGCGCATAGAGCAGTCCACTGCCACCTTGGATGCCACTTCTGCAAAGGGTTCTTCGGGCAAGAACCAGCAGAAGCGCAAGAAGTAGCCTTCTCGGCACTCTTCTCCTGCGGTTAGACAGCCCTCCTTCCAGGGAGGTCAGCAGCACCAGCAGGCTTAAGCTTGGCACCCCAGGCCCAAGCATGGTCCCCAACAGCCCCGCAAAGGAGGTCGAGGTGCCGGTCCAGGAGCCTCCTGCTCCTCTAAGCCTGCTCAGTGATGGGTCGGGGGTGGCCACCCCTACACCCGTCACGCCAGTTCTGGGTCCTCCCGTGGGGGGCCGGCTCTGCCACTTTCTTTCCACCTGGTCCGGTATCACTTCGGACAGGTGGGTCCTGAAAGTGGTCGGTCGGGGACTGCCTCTAGAATTCGAGCAGTACCCTCCCTGCCGAGCCCGTGGCCCTCGGGAAGAAAGGATTTCAGTTTGCACTCAGTCGGCCCTTCTGGACGACATTGCTCAGCTCTTCCGCAAGGAGGCGGTTGCTCCAGTGCCGGATCCTCCTACAGACCCAGGCTTCGTGTCCAGGTACTTTTTGGTGCCCAAGCAGATGGTGGGGTTGGCGCCCCATCCTAGATCTCCATGACCTGAATCAATATCTCAGGTCTCGCACCTTCCGGATGGTAACTCTGAATCAGATCATACCATCACTGGAGCAAAACATGTGGTTCTGTTCATTGGATCTACAGGACGTGTTTTTCCACATCCCAGTCCGTCCGTCCGTCCCACCAGCGGTTCCTCCGCTTCAGGGTGGCAGGGACCCTGTACGAGTTCCAAGCCATGCTGTTCGGCCTGTCATCAGCCCCTTGGGTCCTCACCATAGTGCATCGCAGTGGTGGCAGCCCATCTACGGCGTCAAGGGGTTCGGATATACCCCTACCTCGACGATTGGCTCCTGGCGGGTTCCTCCCTGCAGGAGGTGGAGAGGTTCAGGGACCTGGCCCTCCGAACCTGTTCCCAATTAGGCCTCCTGATCAACGAAGCCAAGTCTGAACTTGTGCCCTCTCAGGTGATGGGTTTTATTGGGGCAGAGCTCGACTCTAGTCAAGCCAGAGCTTGGCTCCCGGCGGATAGGGTGGAGGTTCTTTCCTCCTTTGCCCAGTTATTTCTGGTTGGGCACTTGCGCCCTGCCCGTGACTTCCTGCGCCTTCTGGATTACATGGTGGCGTGCACCTCAGTGGTCCATTGGGCCAGATTGCACATGCGCCCCCTCCAGTGGGAGCTGGTCGCTCAGTGGACTCAGCATCAGGGTAATTTCGACCAGCTGGTAACTGTCACCCAGAAGATGTGGGACACTCTCCAATGGTGGACTGTCCCAGGTTGTCTGCAGGAAGGGATCCCGTTTATCCGCCCCGAGCCGACAGTCGTTCTCACGACCGATGCCTCTCTCATGGGCTGGGGACCCCATATGGGGACAACAGAGCCCACAGGTTCTGGACCCCCCGAGGAGTCCTGATGCCACATCAACCTGCTGGAGCTCAGAGCAGTCAGACTGGCACTGTCAGCTTTCGCTCCTCAGCTCTGGGGTCAAGTGGTTTAAGTCCAGACGGACAATACCACGACCATGTACTACCTCAGCAAACAGGGCGACACGCACTCCTGCCTACTATGCAAGGAGGCGCTCCGGATCTGGACCTTCGTCATCCAGTTGGAGATGGATCTCCTTGCCATCCATGTGGCAGGAGTCTCGAACCAGCTGGCAGATGCTCTCAGCCGCATAGGCCAGACATCCCACGAGTGGTCTTTCCATCCAGAGGTAGCTTACAATCTGTTCTCCCATTGGGCAAACTGTTGGTGGACCTGTTTGCCTCCAGGGAGAACACCAAGCTGAGGCTGTACCATGCCCGGCCCCCGTCAGCAAGGCTCGCTTCAGGGGGATGCCTTCTCAAGACTGTGGACCCCAGGCCTCCTCTACGCCTTCCCTCCATTTCCCTTGATCCACAAGGTGTTACTCAAGGTGAGGAGGGACAAGGCAAAGGTGAACCTGGTAGCCCCAGATTGGCCCTGCCAGTTCTGGTATCCACATCTCCTCAACCTCAGCTGCAGGGCCCTGGAGCAGCTTTGTACACGCCCGGACCTGATATAATTGAACCAGGGGAAGGTATTCCATCCGGATCTTCAATCCCTGCACCTCACAGCCTGGTACCTGAGTGGCTCCGAGGATGTCTACACAGTTATACAGGCATCTCATATGGAATCGACCAGGAAACGTTATGCCTTCAAATGGAAAAGGTTTTCCATTTGGTGTCAGGGTAAGAGTCTGGACCCCTTATCCTGCTCTGTGGCTAACATTTTAGACTACCTTTGGTCTCCCTCTCTCAAAGGGGGTCTACGGTCATCAAACCTTAGGGTGCACCTGGCAGCCATTTCCGCTTACCGGGCGTGGGCCGGTCAGTTGACATTGGCACAGGAGACAGTGGTCGGGTGCTTTTTCAAAGGCCTGGATCACATATCCCCTCCGGTGCGTGAACCTCCACCTCCATGGGATCTTTTGCTGGTTTTGGCAAAGCTCATGGGCAAGCCATTCGAACCCATGCACAAGTGTGAGCTCTCACACTTGTCATGGAAGACTGCCTTCCTGGTGGCTATCACGTCAGCCAGAAGGACAGGAGAGCTCCAGGCGCTTTTGGTGGACTCCCCTTATCTGGTCTTTCACAGGGACAAAGTTGCCCTGTGCCCCACCCAAAATTCCTTCCGAAGATGTTGACTCTGCCAGTATAATACCCTAATAACTACACCTCGGACACTGAGTACAAGCTCCATACCCTGGTCCTTAGACGTGCTCTCTCCTACTACAAGGAGAGGATGGTGGAAATTCGGTGAGAGGTTCGCCAGCTGTTTGTCACCTACGCTGAAGCCGCTTCTGGCAGACCTGCAGCAAAACGGACCATTGCAAGATGGATTACATCATGCATAGGTCTGTGCTATGAGTTGGTGGGCAAGGAGCCTCCCAGAAGGATAAGAGCTCGTTCTACCCGCCATACTGCTGCATCAGTGGCTGCTTCCAGGAATATCCCTATCCAGGAAGTCTGTCGGGCTGCTACCTGGAAGTCAGCAAACACCTTCATTACCCATTACCACATCGACCTTGAGTCACGTCAGGATGTTGGTTTTGGGGCCTTGGTTCTCCAATCTCTGTTTCCTAAGTAGGGGGTGTGCGCCTTGCCTCCCTCCTCCCGGAGAACTGCTAGGAGTCTGCCAAAGAGTGTGAATGAACAACATATCCAGGCTCCTAGAAAAACAGGTTACTCACCTTTAACAATATTTCTAGGAGTGGTATACTGTATGTTGTTCATCCACACGCACCCACCTGACCTCCCTGGCTTTAGGTGCATCACCTTGCTTCCAGCAGGCTAAGATCTGGTGTCATGGGGCAGAGCCGAGGTATTTACCACCCGGGTGGATGGGAGGAGCCAGTTTGAAGACTTCCGGCCAGATTTAAAGGGGAAAAGGACATGCCAAAGAGTGTGGATGAACAACATATACCACTCCTAGAACTACTGTTACAGGTGAGTAACCTGTTTTTTTTAGCATCTGCAACAATTATCAAATGTTTTTATACATTTTACTTTTCTGTGTACGGGAAAGGGGTGGGGGGGGGTCTTAGGCTCAGGAACACCAAAATTACAGGGGCTAGAAAAAGAAGAGAGGCAGGTGACCGGCCCGCAAAGAGAAATAAATAGGAGGAAGAAAAACAGAGCGAGACAGAACACACAAGACACTGTTGCAACAGACATATGACTGGGACGAATAAGAGGGAAAAAGACCCTCCAGAGACCCTTGGTATTCCTGATCTTGAACCCTTTCACACATCCCAACCTGCGCTCCCTTCACCTCCACGCCTGACTCTTGAAGAGATAGAGGTAAACAGGTTTAAGGTCTCTTAGGATCTCCGAGATTCTTCCGGCTGCCCGCAAGCCCTCTCTTTACAAGAAGGACTTGCACCACCAATTGAAGAAGGGTCTCAGAATGGTGTGCCAAATCCCGTTTAGACCCATTCCGATGTCCAACTGCCAAGGTTCTAGAATATTTACTTGGCCTTTCGGATGCTGGTTTACAATACTCCTCTGTCAAGATCCATTTGTGTGCTTTTTCAGCATATCATGAGACTGTCCTAAACCTTACTCTGGCTCAAATGCCTCTTTTCATGAGATTCTTAAAGGGTATTTTGCACACCAGGCCCTTAGTGTGTAAGTCTGTCACTGCCTTGGACATTAACCTTGTATTGGACATGCTCACTCGCAATCCGTTTGAACCTCTGGCTACCTGTGATCTCAAATTCCTGACTTGCAAAACTGCATTTTTAATGGCCATCATCTCTGCGGGAAAGATCTCTGAGATGCATGCACTGATCACAGATCCCCTCCCCAATATACTGTCTTCCATAAAGACAAGGTGGTTCTTTGCATGCACCCAAGTTTTTACCAAAGGTGGTCTCTCAGTTCCATCTGAACCAGCTACTAGTGCTACCCACATACTTCTCCAACTTCCAGAATGAAGGAGAGCTCACTCTCCATTCTCTGGACGTTAAATGAGCCCTCAGGTTCTACATTGATAGGACCAGGGACACCTGTCAGTTCAGTCTGCTCTTCATCTCTTTCACCCTTGAACCGGCTGGGCCAGTCATTTACGATCAAATGCATTTCCGCATGGATAGTCGCTTGCCTTTGGCAGTGTTATTTCATGGCACAGATCAAGCTGGAAGGGCAAGTTCATGCCCATTCCACCAGAGCATTTGCTACTTAACATAGAAACATAGAATTTGACGGCAGATAAGGACCGCTTGGCCCACCCAGTCTGCCCATTTCCCTACCTAATGGATAAGCTGCAGATCCTAGTTAACCAGCAGCCTACTTCTTCCTACCCCCACCCCCTAGAATTGCCTTATGACTGTCCCATGCATGCTTGAATTCCACCACTGTTTTTGACTGCACAACCTCCTCCGGAAGGCCATTCCATGCATTCACAACCCTCTCTGTGAAAAAATACTTATTAAATTACCTCTGAGCCACCCCCATCTTCAAATAGTACTTCTTGTTCTTGCACACCTCTTTTTTGAGAAGATGCTACTCTCTTGGACTTTGTTGATTCCCTTGAGGTACTTGAAAGTTTCTATCATGTCCCCCTCTCCTCCTTTCCTCCGAGGCTATACATATTAAGCTCCTTAAGTCTCTCTTCATATGTCTTCGGTGCAGACCCTGCACCATTTTAGTTGCCCTCCTCTGGACAGCTTCCATCCTGTCTATGTCTTTGCGGAGATTGGGTCTCCAGAACTGCACGCAGTACTCCAGATGGGGTCTGACCAGCTGTCTGTACAGAGAGATAATAACTTCCTGTTTTCTACTGGTGATGCCTCTCCCTATGCATACCAGTATCCCCCCAGCCCTCCTCGCTGCCCTCTCACATTGCTTGCCCACCTTTAGGTCATCTGATATGACTTCCCCCAGGTCCCTTTCCATTGTTGTTGTTGTTAGTATCTCACCCCCCATTGTGTACTCTTCCCCTGGGTTTTTGTTTCCCAGGTGCATTACCTTGCATTTCTTAGCATTGAATCTAAGCTGCCATACATTTGACCATTCCTCTAACCTTGCCAAGTCCCTTCTCATCCTTTCCAACCCACCTTGTGCATCAGCTCTGTTGCAGATCTTTGTGTCATCTGCAAAGAGACATACTTTTCCTTCCAGTCCCTCTGCAATGTAAACATAAAGACATTGAAGAGGACCAGTCTAATACTGAACCCTCGGTACCCACTAGTAACCCCCTTTCTTCAGAGTGGACTCCATTTACTATTACTCTGTGTCCTATTCTCCAGCCAGTTCTTTACCCAGGCTGTCATCTTGGGACCCATTCCCAGGCTGGCTAACTTAAATATTAATCTTTTGTGTGGGACTGTGTCAAATGCCTTACTAAAGTCTAGGTAGGCCATGTCCACAGCCCCTTCCTGATCTACTACTTTGGTCACCCAGTCAAAGAAATCTGTCAGATTCGTCTTCTCTGACAGAGATCCGTTCTGCCCCCATCACTGAGATTTGCAGAGCTGCTGCTTGGAGCACAGTGCACACTTTTGTTAAGCACTACACCCTGGATGTCCATCCCAAGCAGCATGCCTCTTTTGACAGGACCATCTTGAATGGACTCTTCTCCTAAGTGAGTTCCGGTTTCTACTGCCCTGCCCAGGGGATTTTATTATCTGAGCTTGGTACTCAACCCGTCAGTGTGAATCAGTGGTGAAGATATAGTCCAGGAAGCTATAAGAATTACATACTCATTGTAATTGTTGATCTTCTTGGACATCTTCACCATTGATTCATATGCCCATCCACCATTCCCCGGGCTCACTCTTCTCTGTTATTGGTCTTCACCCCTCCCTTGTTTGGTTGGGCTGTGAAAACGCCCTTCTTGTTAACTGTTCTTAATGGGTCCCAAGGGCTGTTTTATGCCTTTGTTAGGTTAGGTGTTTACGTAATTAAATTACGCTGCATCTCCATGGTGAAATGACACTGAGGCAGTTGGGGTCCATTGCTGAGGTAGGCAATGCAGCCGCATCACCAGCTCTCACGATTGCCGCGCATGTGCAGCCTACCTCGGCGCCAGCCGTCCTGAAGATTTTTGGCTCCCGCAGGGTCCTGCTGCCTCCGGCTGAGAACCCATCAGTGTGAATCAATAATGAAGATGTCCAAACAACAATAATGGTGAGTACATAATTCTTATTTATTGGCTATTGGGTACGTGCTGCATGTGAGCAGTGTCAATAGCCGACCTCTGCTCCCTCCCCAAAAGAAAAAAGCACCTACGGTGTCCTTGTTTCTCTGCCTCTAAACCCATATGTATGAATCAGTGGTGAAGATATTCGTGAAGATCAGCAATTATAATGAGTACATAATTTTCATTTCTGCTACCACTATTCGGTTTACATTCCCAAACCCGGCTGAGCTCCCCTGGCAAGTGACATATGGATAACTTGCTTCTAGCATGCAAGATCTGACATCAGAAACAGAAAAATACAGAGCCAGAGGACGACACCTCTAGTGGTGGGAGGAGCCAAGCTTAAAGACATCCAGTGTCTGAGCAACGCCCAACTAACTGCTTACATGTGAATGTGAACTGAATATTGGTGATGTTAAATGTCTTTAAGGAGAAAAGAAATTACTTGACTTCAGGTTGGATGTTTAAAAGGTTAACACTAGGGGTGTAGTGACAATTAAAATGTGGGTATGGTGTCCAAAAATGGGGTCTTTACTAGCAGTGCTTTATATTAAGAAACATGCAGAAAGTAAGTATACCGTTGCCTTCAGAAAAGGAGGCCATACTCTGTATGCCCTAGTATGCCCTTCACTACAGCACTTGTTAATAATATGATAGCCTTGAAGCTTGATCTTAGATTTTGTATGTTGGATTAAATCCAACTGATTTTCTAATGGTCCCACCCACTGTCAAAAGCAGCATTGCCAAATCCATGCTTTCAGCATTTAGTTAGTATCAGTACACATTAAGCCAAATTTAAATGTAATTGAAAAGTGGAACAATCAAACTGAATTATTAACAGTCATGACATGCATCAAAACGATTTGAAAACCCTTGCCTGAATAAATGTGGCGTGTTACAGAATAATTATGTTTTCTGCCAAAGCTAAATAGGATCCCAGGCTGTGCTTTCAAAAATACTTGCTGTTTTTTGTCAGAAAGTTTCACAGTGCCTTAAACTGCTGAGCTTTGCTCATTTTGCTGTACTTTATAGATCATTATATCCAGGAAGGGTCTGATTTTCAGAAGGTCTGTGTGCACATGTTTTAAATGTACAAATATGATAGTCTGTTTTCCTAACAACATTTCAAACAACATGAAGTCTTGCTGTATTCTGACTATTGCAGTTAGGTCCTGCTTTTCAACTGCCCCGGAGAACAAAGAGTTAACTTTCCATGGCCAGCATGGAACGTTCAGCGCGAGCTCGGTTGAAGCCCCTGTCTGCTGTTGTTTAAACTCCAACCGTCAGATTCTTTACTCCACCTCACTGAATAGTCGCTCCAGAGATTTCTCCTTTGTTCAGTTCAAAACAGTCGGTTAAAGTGTCGTTTTTCGCTCGGTTGCTACCCAATCTGTCTGTTTAAGTCTCTGTCTGTGGTACTGTGAGTACTAGATAGGTTTTACATTTAGTTTCTGTGTGGAACTTGTAAATTTCAGATCGGTTTGGTTGAACCGATCAGTTTAGTCTTAAAAAGTTTGTGAATTTACTTAGAGTGTGGTAACCGGTCCGTATTGGTTCTAAAAAAAAAAACAGATTTAATTACGTATTTTTCCAAGACCCATAACACGGTCAGGAACCGATAGGGGAGTCTTGCCTTGTGGATTGCCGGAAAAAGGGTAAGTTTTGGTTAGGATTGGCCATGTCTGAGAAACCCAAGAAAAAAAACAGGCCTACTGGGTTTCAACACTGCAGTGTGTGTGTGTGGGGAAGCCTTTGCTAAGGCTGATCCCCACACCACCTGTGTTTATTGTCTGGGGTTTGACCACCTCGATTCAGACTGCCAAATTTGTAGGAGTTTTCTCAAAGCTACCCTGGATAAGAGAGTAAGTAGACTGAGGGAAAAGGAGGCCGAGAAGTCCACTGACCCGGATGGCCAGCCCAACGCAGGTTCGGTTCGACCGAACCAGAAGGAGTGCCCTCTGACCAGGGTGAAACTTCTTCGGGCAAAAGGAGAGCCGATTCTGAGGAGTCAGTTCCGGTTAAAAGGAAGAGAAGAGAAAAATCATCCGGTTCGGATCCACAAATTCATTCTCCGACCGCTAATGAGATAGCCAAAGCGATAAGGATAGTGCAGTTGCTAACTCCGGTTCCGGCCAAACCGGCACCATCTGGCAGGGGCTCAGTTCGGTCAGTTCCCCCGGTTCCGGATTACACTTAAGAAAAATGTTATGAACCGGAGGAGGAGGAGGGAGAGTATGAGGATGATGATGGTGATTATGAAAGTCTGGATGTGCCTATTGACCCGGACATCTCCCCAGACAGACCTTCAGGTGTTTCTCCTCCTAGGCTTTCTGAGTCCCCTTCCCTCTTTATGTTTTACAAAAAAGTGGCTGAAACCCTCCAGCTTCCAATGGAAGAAGCAGTAGAGGATATGAAGGAGCCTGATTTTGTTGAAATGATGGACAGCCCAGGGTCCAGGAGACTTTCTATTCCCCTCAATAAATCTTTTGGGAAACAGACAATTAAAATTCTAAAGACTCCTAACTCCATACCTCCTGTGGACAGACGAATGGACAAGAGGTACACCCTTTCAGGCTCGGACACAGAGTTCCTTTCTCAGCAGTGCAGCCATGTTGGGGTAATGCAGGCTGCTGCCTGTGATAAGGCAAATAATCCTTTGGCATCACAACCCCCAGATAAGGACTCCAGGAGGATTGATACCATGGCAAAGAAGCAGTACATGGCAGCATCTTTGGAACTCAGGCAAGCTAATTATATGGCCTACACAGCTAGATACCAGAAGTCCAGATGGGACACTGTTCTGGCTCTGGCTAAACAAGCCCCTGGCCAGCTTGCCAAGGAGCTGGAGCAGGTGGCTGCGGATGGGATTGAGGCATCCAAGGTGCAATTTCATGCTGCTGTGGACTCCAGTGATGTTTCATCTAGAGTCATGGCTACATCTGTGACCCTTCGGAGGATGGCTTGGCTCAGATGTACTAGCCTATCACAGGGTACCCAGGCTAAGGCCGTGGATTTCCCTGTCATTGATAATTCTCTGTTTGGGGAGCAGACAGAGAACTACATGAAAAACATGGACGAGTACAGGACCACCTACAGCAGTGCTCAGGCCAAAGAAAGGCAAGCCACTCCACAAAGGCAGCAGTCCAGGGGCAGGGGCAGGCCTTTTTACCAAGCCCAGGCCTCCTCCTCTTCTTCCTATGCTCAGAGGGGGTTCTTCAGAGGGAGAGGCAGACGGGGAATGAGCAGGCCTGCTTCCACCCCTCTGCTTAAAGCCCCTGCCAAGCAGACACCCTGATGGGTCTGCCCGGGCCGATTCTCCAATACCTGTAGGGGGCAGGCTGGCTTACTTTGTCCAGGACTGGAAGTCTTTGACATCAGACAAGTGGGTCCTGGAAGTAGTAAGCCAGGGACTGGTTCTCAGCTTCAAAAAGTTTCCCAAGATGAGAACCACATCCTTTCCTCCTGCAAATCCATCAGAGACCCTTGCCCTAGAGGCAGAGGATTCTTCCCTCCTGGCTCTCAGAGCCATAGAAGGGGTTCCTGCCCTACACAAGGGCAAAGTATTGTACTCCAGGTACTCCCAAAAAACAGAAGAATGGCAGCCCATCCTGGATCTAAGATATCTGAACAAGCACCTTTTAAAACCAAAGTTCAAAATGGTGACTCTGGGAATAATTCTGCCTTCTCTAAGGCCAGGGGACTGGCTAGCCTCCCTGGACCTCAAAGATGCCTACTTTCACATTCCCATCAGGTGCTCCCACAGAAAGTACCTCAGGTTCGAGTTGCCCTCAGGCCACTATCAATTCAGAGCAATGCCCTTTGGCCTAACATCAGCCCGAAGGGTGTTCTCAAAGTGCCTGGCAGTAGTGGTTGCTTTCCTAAGGAGAAAAAAGTTCTCCATCTTTCCAGATTTGTACGACTGGCTCATAGTGGGTCAGTCTCCAGACCAAGTCAAGTCACATCTGCAAATAACTCAGCAAGTGCTCACTTCCTTAGGATTCCTCCTCAACCTTCCAAAGTCAGTTCTCGAGCCAGTACAGCTCCTCACCTTCATAGGGGCGGAGCTGGATACAGTAAGGGCAAGAGCCTTCCTTCCCCTGGACAGAGCAAGGACCCTTATTAAACTGGCCTCTTCATTCACCCTACAGGTGTCTCGACCAGCAAGGCATTTCCTTCAGCTTCTGGGCCACATGGCAGCTTCCACAGCAGTGGTCCAGGGAGCAAGATTCCAGATGAGGGACATTCAGTTCCACTTAAGAGCCTTCTGGTCCCAAAGAAAGGATTCCCTTACCAAACTAGTCCCAGTGACTTGAACCCTGATCCAGGCTTTGCAATGGTGGCAGGATCAGGACAATTTGAGACAAGGAGTTCCTTTTGTCACTCCGTCTCATTCAATGATACTCACCACAGATGCCACCGTGCTGATCTGGGGAGCCCACCTGGGGGATCTTACCACCCAAGGGCTTTGGTCACCTCAAGAATCTCTGCTTCACGTCAATCTCTTGGAACTCAGAGCAGTGTTTCTGGCACTGCAAGCCTTTTCCAAATCTGTACAGAACAAGGTGGTCCAGATCAGAACAGACAACACCACCACCATGTGGTACATCAACAAGCAAGGAGGCACTCGGTCTACGGCCTTGTGCACAGAGGCAATGGAGTTGTGGTCCCTGGCCTATTCCCTGCAAACCTCTCTGATAGCAGTTCACCTCCCAGGGAAGGACAATGCCCTAGCAGATGCTCTCAGCAGGATAACCCAGGGCCATCACGAATGGACCCTAGATCCCCTAGTTTTGAAAGTGATTTTCTCGAGATGGGGCACTCCACAGATAGATTTTTTTGCAGCCCCAGACAATCACCAACTTCCTCTCTTTTGTTGCAGACCCCCAGTCTTGGGCTCAGTCCCCCTGGATGCCCTGATCCTGAATTGGGAAGGGAAATTTCTGTATACTTTCCCCCCTTCCCTCTCCTGTTCAAGGTGTTAGTCAAGATAAGGTCACAACAATGCAAAGTGATCCTGATTGTTCCAGACTGCGCCAGACAGCCCTGGTACCCCCAGTTGCTGTCCTTAGCAGTCCACCTTCCCTGTCTCTTCCCAGGAATTACAACCTATTTACATCCTCTCAGGGGAGGATTTGGTACCCGAACCTCAGGTCTCTCAATCTCAAGGCATGGCTCTTGAAGAGTTAGAGCTTGCTGATCTGCATCTTTCCCAAGGGGTTCTGGATATCCTTAAGGCTTCTCGAAAGCCTCCACTAGAAAGACTTACAATTCCAAATGGAAAAGGTTCACTATTTGGTGTTCTAATAAGAATATTTCTCCAGAATCTGCTGGGTTGCCTACGGTTCTGGACTATATGGTCCATCTCAATGGCCTAGGCCTTAGGCCAGCTACACTTAAAGTGCATTTAGCAGCTGTCTCTGCCTTTCTGTCAGTAGGCAAGCCCTCTCCTCTGTCAGCCCATCCTGTGTTTTGTAAGTTCTTCAAGGGATTGCTGCACACCAATCCCCCCTTTAGGGACCCTGCTCCTGCTTGGGACCTTAATGTTTGCATTGCTCAGCTTATGCAGCCTCTCTTTGAGCCTTTGTCCTCTGCAGAGCTAAAGTACTTGACTTTGAAAACTGTGTTTTTGGTAGCCATTACCTCTGCCAGGCATATCAGTGAATTGCAAGCCCTGTCAGTGGAGCCGGATTTCATCTCTTTCCACAGCGATAAAGTGGTCCTAAGAACTAACAGGAAGTTTTTGCCTAAGGTGGTTTCAGATTTCCACCTTAATCAGTCTATGTCTCTCCTGTTTTCTTCACTGACCATTCCTCCTCTGGAGAGAGGAGGCTACTTGTGGATATTAAAAGGGCCCTCAGCTACTACATAAGCGCACCAAAGTCACAGGTTTGAGTCCTCCAGTTGTTCCCACACATATGGCGAGGTCGTGTAAGGGCAAACCTGCCACTAAGAGATCAATTGCCAGGTGGATTGTCCCTTGTATACAGTTCTGCTATGAAAAACTGGTTAGAACCCCAACCTCAGGCCTGAGGGCTCACTCTACTAGAGGTACAGCTGCTTCCCTGGCTGCTGCCAGGGATATTCCTGTCCTAGAAATTTGTCGAGCAGCCACCTGGAAAACAGTCCATACATTCACCAAGCATTACTCTCTGGATATCTAGGCTAGGAGTGATGCTCGGTTTGACACAGCAGTACTTCAGAGCCTGTTCCCAAAGTAGGTTCTGTCCCTCCTCCATGGAGGTACTGCTTGGTAGTCTGCAATAGTCAGAATACAGCAAGAATTCATGTTGTTTGAAGAAAAATTACTCACCTTAGTAATGTTGTTTCTTCTAATGGAGTCTTGCTGTATTCTGACCTCCCCCCTGCCTTCCCTCTCAGAACCTGGTTTTTGGGATGTGTGTTGTGTTTTTTTTGGGGGGGGGGTTCCTGACTTGAGTCTTTGCTTTGAAACCAGAAAACCCTTTTTAATAAATTTAGTTGCCAGTTGGCTAGTGTGAGTTTTACAGTTTCCACACAGAACTTATAGTGAGTATTGCTCGTAAAGATCTGACGGTTGGAGTTTAAACAGCAGCAGACAGGGGCTTCAACCGAGCTCGCGCTGAACGTTCCATGCTGGCCATGGAAAGTTAACTCTTTGTTCTCCAGGGCAGTTGAAAGGCAGGACCTAACTGCAGTAGTCAGAATACAGCAAGACTCCATTAGAAGAAACAACATTACTAAGGTGAGTAATTTTTTCTTCTGTTCATATGTTGCCTTAATTTGTGTTACTAACCCTGCCGAGGAGTTGCTTGCCAGAAAGAAACATGCACTTCTAAGGCGTACATTCAGTTGTCAAGGCTTTGGTGGCAACATATGTTTTGATGGATTATTTTATTAAATATGAGGAAACCATAATAAAGGAATGGATGCAATATTTTTGTATTGATGTTGAAATGGAGAATTTGTCAGCAGAAAAAGGCCCATTGACCCACCATGTTCGCCCATTCCTGCCCAACTAATGTTGAAAGAGAATGCCGTAGAAGCCCTTCACTCTTCCTTCTCCCTTCTCTGTTGGGGTATTAATGTTCTTTTTTTTTTTTTTTTTTTTTTTTTTTTTTTTTATTTATTACTGATAAAGAATTTGTAAGAAAATTATGAAACATGGGCCACTAGCTCTGTAGGAATGATCTCTTGGGGCAATGTAAACATGCTCTAGTTAGTAGAAAGCAGCGCTAGT
Organism: Neoceratodus forsteri; assembly: GCA_016271365.2. Classification (NCBI taxonomy): domain Eukaryota; kingdom Metazoa; phylum Chordata; order Ceratodontiformes; family Ceratodontidae; genus Neoceratodus; species Neoceratodus forsteri. The sequence goes on from JADMNL010000024.1 coordinate 351,315,624, forward strand.
TATATAAGGCCAATGGAGTTGGATAAGTAGATATTAGAAAGTGATGAGATACATGTTCTAACAGAGGTCTTAGAAAACTAATGGCATGGATTGGGTGGTAGTGATGGAGAGGCCCATTAACTCAGAAAATAGAAATATTTAAAAGTTTTAGAACACCCAGAGTATCCATAGCTTTTCATGCATCATGTGATTTCCAGTTGCTTGAAATTGGGATAAATTATCTTCATGTTTTATTTATTTATTTAAAGGTTTTATCAGAAGGCATGCTGAGCAGACCACTGCTCGATTCCAGTTGCGCCCTGGGGGTAGGGGGAGAAGGAGTGCAGAGATAAATACATAATCCAACTCATTTCAAGAATAAACATACAGATAACAGATACACATACAGGGTAGAGTGAATAAAAAATAGGCATTTGTACAAGACCAAGGACTGTTCAAACTCGTATGATAAACAAAAACTCATTTCAAGATAACATATCAGATAAGCAATAACAGGGTAGAATGCAGTTACAATAGGCAGTTGTATATGGCATATGACAAAAGAATAATTACAGGTTCTGTTGGAGTGATAAAATATACTTGTGGCAAGCGAAATTGGGGACAATACGTGGTTGGGGTTAGCCCTATTTCAGATGGTTTTGGACATCTAGTAGTGAGCTCCCATGGGGGCATGTGCAGCTGGGGTTGAAGTGTAATTTGAGAAGAGAGTTAAGGTACCGACTGGAGGAGCCATGCCGGGTATCCGCAGGGAGCGAGTTTGAGTTTAGGCATTCGATACTTGAAAGTTGCCTGGCCTGCCACGGTTGACATGAGTGGAATGGCCAGTTGACGTGAGTTGTTATTCCTTAATGCATAGCTCTGTGGTGTATGGGCTGAGAGAACTGAGGCACAATATGGATGGAGGGAGGGACTGCATCCAGTATTTGACTGTGAGGCAGGCACTGTGGGAGTGACGCCAGTCCTGAAGTGAGGGGAGGTCTAAGTTGCAGTACAGGACACAGTGATGTGTTAGGAGGACAGTCAAGAGCAAAGCAACAGAAGGAATGGAAGAGGGGGTCCAGTCTGGCTAGGGAGAACTTGGGGGCGGCACTGTAGACTACGTCCCCGTAGTCGAATATGGGGAGAATCATCCTCTGCACAATTGCTCATCGAGCCGGCAGTGGGATGCTACCACGATTGCGATACAGAGCACCTAGCTTTGGGCAAAGCTTTTTGTGGATGGCATCAATGTGTGCGGAGAAGGCTTGGTGCTGGTCAAGTCAGACCCCGAGATATCTGCAGGAGGTGCAAGTCTCAAGAGTAGTCCCATCCGGGGTGTGGAAGGTAGCCTTGAAAGTCTCTGCCTCGTGCCAAAGGTCATGGCGATGGTTTTCTTGGCATTGAGAAAAAGCTGATTGGAGCGAAACCAGCGCTGAACTGCGTTGGAAGTCCAGCTGTAGTCTGGTTGCTACATCAGAGGACATGGGGCTGGATGTGTACAGCAATGTATCATCAGCATAGATGTGAATGGATGTGTGTGTGGGCAGACAGAGGGCAGGTCGTTGAGGAAAATAGAGAACAGGAGCGGGCCAAGGACTGAGTCTTGTGGAACACCAGAGGTAACTGAAAGGGAAGCAGAGGTGGCATTGCCAGTTCTGACGGATTGGGATCGGCCTATCAAGTAGGAGTGAAACTAACTGGTGGCCACGCTTGAGAGCCCTGCTTGAGAGAGCTTGTATAGAAGGAGTGAGTGGGAAACTGTGTCAAAGGCTTTAGCCAGGTCGACAAAAATGGCTGAGGTAATATGGCCCCTATCCATACCAGTGAGGATGGGATCCATGAGTCTTAGGAGAGAGGCAGTGGTGGAGTGGGACTTCCTAAATCCAGACTGGTAAGGAGTGAAAAAAGAAGAGGAATCAAGGTAGGAGGAGAGTTATGAGAGGACTTAGGTGTTCCTGGATTTTGGCCAGGATAGGTAGGAGGGAAATCGGACGGTAATTACTGAGAGCAGAGGGGTCACCGCCTTTGGGAAGCAGGATAACTGTGGCATGTTTCCACTCTGTGGGGATAGCGGCTAGGAAGAACGAGAGGTTGTAGAGTGACGCTGGGGGACAGCGATGGCAGGAGCCAACAAGTATAACACTCTGGAGTCCAGGCCAGTTGGGCATTTGTCCTTGACGGGATTTAGGGCAAGCAGAGCTTTGTAGACTTCAGCAGGGGAGGTTAGACTGAAGGCGAACGGGGTGCCAACTATGGGAGTATTTTGGGGTGGGGGTGGTGGCGAGGGGGCTTGGGTGGCCAGATTGAGTAAGTGGAGAGTGGGTGGAGAGGGAGTGTGTGGACCAGGGTTGAGGGAGGCCAGAAGTGACGAGAGGCATTCAGTAAAGAAGGAATCGAAATGGGAGGCCACTTCAAAGGGGTCTGTGATCGTGGAGCCGCCTGCATTTAGGGCAGGGGTGGGGGTTGAGAGGGAAGGGTGAAAAGAGATGTAACCACCTTCCAAAATTTAGATGGCTGGCTTAAGTTGGCCTTGAAGGAGTCACTGAAGTATTTTGCCTTTGCCCTGCGGATCTGCCTAGTACAGGCATTACATAGGGTACATTACCTATGGTGGTGCACCGGAGAGCTGGAGACCTTGAAAGCCTTCCAAGCTGCATCCCTGCCTTTTAGGAGTGTCATAATGTCTGAAGTATTCCATGGCAGACGGGTACCCCTTACTTGTGCATGTTTGAGTGGGGCATGTGAGTTCCAGACAGCGATGAACTGGGCCTTGAAAAACTCCCAGGCGGAATCGATGAAACCAGCCCTGGGGCTGTATGACCAGTCAGTGCTAGACAAGTCATGCAGGAGAGATGCAAGGTCCCAAGACTTTGAAGGATCTAGAAAGGATGGTTGGGGGGTATGCTTTAGGACAATGAATTTTCCAAACTGAGTACATCATATTATGGTAGCTTAGGGAGTCCGGTAGCAGTCCTGAGGCGGTTATACGATGAGGGTGCGAGGTAAGAGACCAGTCCAAGAGAGAGTGGTTAGATGATTTGTGGTTGAGGCTAGTGGGCTCTCTGTTAAGTTGGGTTAGGTTTAAAGCTGCCACCTGGTTCCGCAGCCTGGAGCTGCTACATGAGAGCCAATTTTGGTTGAAATCACCGAGGATGTGTAACTCGCCCCCACAGGCTAGTGTTGTAAGGGTGCTCAGGTGTTCCAAGATGGAGGGAATGGTTGAGTCAGGAGAACAGTAGGATCCCGCAATAAATAGCGGGCAGGTGTGGGCGAGGGAGAGATTGATTAGTATGGCGTCAGTGTTTTGCGTGGGTCTGGGCAGCGTGACCTGGGTAAACTGAAGTGAGGAGTTAATATACATGGCAACGCCACCACCTCTTTTGGTGCCAGTGTGGTGTAGTCAGATCATAGAATAGCCCGGGATTACGAATTCAGCATCCTGATTGTGTGGTTTCAGCCATGTTTCAGAAATGGTTAGTATGTCTGGTCTTAGAAAGAACAGTTGGTTGCAGCAGGCTGATTTTGTTTACAATGCTGCAGGTATTTTAGGTGCACGAGTCTAAGGCCTCGAGGCAGTGAGAGATGGGGTGAGATTTGGACGGCGGGTGAGGGCTTGGGCCGGGGTTGCGTTCGACATTCCTAGATAGTAGGAGCAGCAGGGTTATCAGGAATCTACTTTTTGGCCCATATGAGCTTGTGACACGAATACGATGACTGTACAGGGGCTACAGAGGAGGCTTGGCCATGTACTTTCAGGGCGGCTAAACCGGCATGGAAGGATGAAGGGAGGACAGAAGGACCAGCCAGCAAATATAATTGCAAGGGAACAGGGACAAAGTATACAGTTGAGGTAGGGGAAGGGGGAGATGGGGGGGGGGGCCAGGGTGAGTAGCTGTGGTAGGCAAGGCTGCGCTTATATCAATCAAAATCTTTATTTATTCAGGCGAACATCATTGAGCATAGCTCATTTACAAGATGGACCTGATTGGTCAGAAACAACATAAAGGTATAATTTCACATATATACAAATACAAATTGAGTAAAGAACAGAGACTTTATAAATGAACAGGTACAATAATATACACATATATACAAGGCGGTTAACCAATGATTTTGGGCACCAAAGCAAAAAGAAAAAAGACAGGTTTGACTAACTAAAGGTAGGGTATTGGGATTTTGGAGATAATCTGGTAAGATGTAAGTGGATGAATGCTTAAACAAGTAAAGGTGGGGAATATAAAAGGGGCAGGGGTAAGGGGTATGAAGGGACTAGGCCTTGTGAAGCAATTGCATATCTCTGGGAAGAGACTTATATACAGCTTTTTAAAGGATGCTATAGGAATGAAGGTGTTCAACTTCAGGGTCTTCTGCAGAGAATTCCAGATAAGTGCTAGAAAGTAGTTGATTGCAGCCCTCCCATGCCGGGTACTGGCATTTGGTACCTTCAAAGTGATGAGGCTATTGCTTCTTAGGGCATATGGCCTGGGTGTAACCAGAGTAAAGCAATCTGAGATGTAGGATTGTAGTTTGTTTGTCAGAGCTTTGTAGATCCATAAAGCAGCATTTTTGTTCCTTCTGTGATGTAGGGATGTCCAGCCAACTGCAGTATAGAGAGAACAGTGGTGGGTGCTGAAAGGAAGGTCTGTGATGAATCTTAGAGCTCTATGGTACAAGGTATCCAGTTTATTTAAGTAGGACAGAGAGCTTCTGGGAAGGAGGAGGGAGGTAACAAAGCTAGAGGAGCGAGAAGAAGAATTGCTGCTAGCCGTGCAATCCACATATTGGGCTTAGAGTAGTAGGTGGTGGATTACAGCAGGTTGCTGCCTCTGGTGGTGGATCCTGATAACCAGCAAATTGTAAGGTGGGCTGATAGTTTTTTTTTTGGCTTCACGCGATCACCCCACCCCATAAAGGAAACGGATGACCAAAGGTGGTGGTGGGGAGCCAACACAGAGCGTCGGTGGGGCCTAAAACGGAATATGAATTCCTAGTCCCTTTCGCACCTCACAGCAGCGCCGCATACATGCTCCTTTATTTCTTTGGTGACTTGCAGCTTTGGGGAGGGCCGAGTCCCACCTGGCCCTGGTGACCACATCGAGCTGTGGAGAGCAGAGGAAAAATACTGTGGATTAGAAGAAGGGTACGAGGGAAGGGTTGGAAACTAGAGGGGCAGACAGAAAATTAAGAGGAGGGAGGGGGTCTAGGCAAAGGTGAGAATAAATTTTACAAAGGTGAAATAAGTAACAGTTTGAATTCAGCTGGAGTAAAAGAGAAGGCAGTAAATTCAGCATGTGCCCCAAAATGAGCTGCAGAGTGGAAATATGCTTTAAAATAACAAATAAATTCAGCATGCACAGAGCAGTACAATGTTTTAAAATAACAGAGCTTGGTTTAAAATCAGTCCTATGATTTGAATACCACAGCTGAAACTACTCGCTGCTTAGAAAAACATGGCGAGTTAATTAACAGCACAGGAAACCTTACAGAGCTAGAAACGAATGAACTTTTCTTAGTTGTTCACATCTCCGGGCATGCTTAAGGCACCGACCGAAAACCCTGTGTGCGTGTGGAGAATTAATTAAAGAGCGTAACACAGGGGCATAAAAACAACCATGCAGTGGAGTAATAGGTTGAGAAAAAACTATCTAAACACTCTGCTGACTTAAAGTCTAAACTATCTAGACATAACATGATTGAAAAATGTCCGTTTGTTAGTTAGGGACCGTGGAGGTAGGCAGAGGCAGTTGGAAGCTACACCATAGTCCCTTTTGCACCTCACAGCAGCGCTTCGTACCTACTCCTTTATTTTTTCGGTGGCTTGCAGCTTTGGGGAGGGCAGAGTCCCACCTGGCCCTCGCAACCATGTTGAGCTGCTCCTTTATTTTTTCGGTGGCTTGCAGCTTTGGGGAGCGTAAGAGTGCATGGAGCCAGTTTGAGACCTGTTAGGATCTGGGCCCATTCATTGTAGTCAGCTGCATTATGCTATTTTTAACAGTAATATATAATGTCAAGTTACTGTAAATTTTGCTTTTTATTTACATTCTTTTGCGCTCAATAAAGATGTTGCTGACCTCTGACAGTGATGTCCAACCCGCTGATTCACACTCTGTTTAGAAGCCCGTTACAAGGTCAGCAGTATCTTTATTTCATGGGAAAGATGGAAGTTAAAAGCTAACTTTAAGGTATCTAATGTTGGCTGCTAAGAATAGCACTATTCACGCTGCAATGAATGGATCTGGATTACAGCTTGATCTCAAGAGGTCCTGATCCAACCCTGTTCCTTCCACAGCTGCTTTAAGTAAGGAATAATCCGCAGTCAGGTTTGTAGCTATATTGTAATAACCGAACAACCTGGGGTTTTTTGGGGGTGAGGCCCGAGGTGCAGGAAATAAGGTTCAGACCCCAGGAAATCTTACTGTATTCTGACTTGTGCAGTATGGTCTCAACATTAGACTGCCCCAGAGCCGAAATGGTTAATAGAACCTATGCTAATCATGGAATGTTAGGCTCAAACTCTGTTTTCAAACCACTGTCCCTGGTAAACATTCTACAACTGTCAGATTCTTTACTCCACTTGCCTAGTACAGATGCCTTGCAGTGCCCTCCTTCATCTTTCTTGAAGATTTTATTTTCTCATTTTTTTGAGGTAAATTTTATTTCTGTTCATTTTTAAAGCACTGTCCTTGAGTTTACAGGTAAATTAGTCTACATTTAGTGTTATTCCTGTAAGTTTTTTAGTTTCTTCTCAGTTCATTTACATTTAAAAAGGTAAATTTCTGTGTTTTATTCTTTCCCTGGGCTGGTTGCCTTATTTTGGTATATTTAGAGGGAAACTGGTGTAACTCTTAGTTCTCCCAGCGGTTGCTGAACCGACCGCAAAGTAAAAAATAAATAAATAAAGGTTTAGACCTTATTTATTTGTGTGATTTCTGACTCTCAGAGACCCATTTATTGGGGCTTTCTACTGGTTATGTCAGTACCCAAGAAAATAACTGGCCCAGCGGGTTTTCAGCATTGTACTATGTGTGGGGAACCATTTGCTAAAACAGATCCTGACTCAATTTGTGTTTTTTGTCTAGGGTCTAACCACCTGAAAGCAAATTGTGAAATCTGTAAAAAAAAAAAAAAAAATTATAATTTCTTCAGTCAACGCTTGATAGGCATTTGAACCCACTGAAAGAAAAAAATGTCCAAGAAGGCTGCTGACCCAGCTGCGGACAAATTTTCCTCCTCTCATAAGGAGAAACCGAAGGAACCGATTGAATAACCCTCTAACCAGGGTGATGTTTCCTTGGTTAAGAAAAGAACCGCGGGCACTGCCACTGAACCGGCAAGTTCTGCAAAGAAAAAGAGGAAGGAAAAACACTTGGTTCAGGAACCGCAACCAAAAAAAGTTGGCTCCAACCACAAATGAAATAGTGAGTGCTATAAGAATTCTACAGTCTCTGCAAACCAGTACCGTGTTATCGGTTCAATGGCTTAGTTCACAGACCTCAATTCAGGACCTGGGTTCCTCCTTGGTTCCCGGTTCACTTGAACTCTTTGCTGAGGTTTATGTGGGAGGGAAGGATGAGAATGAGTTTTAAGATTATGAGGATTTTGGAGAACTGGTCGAACCTGATGTATCCCCTGACCCTCAATGTCCTGACTTCCCTGAGAAGATAGCTGAGGATTTTTCCTGCCACTTTGCCTTCATGAAGCAGGTGATGGATTTGCCAACAACAAAAAGACTATTGCCTCCCAATCCACAAGTCTCTTAAGAGACAGGCTTCCAGGTTTTCACAAAAACCCACTCCCATTCCCCCAGTGGACAAGTGGAGGGACAGGAAGTATTGGGTGGCCAAGTCTGGGGCAGAGTTCCTTTTCGGACATCCCAGCCATGAAGGGGTGGTGCAGGCTGTGGCTTGTGATAAAGCATGGATTCCCCTGGCATCACACTCACTGGATAAGGACTCCAGGAAAATGGATTCTGTGGCCAAGGAATCCTATTTGAGTGCCTTTTTGGCCATTAGGCAGGCCACTTACATGTCTCATGTCTCCAGATATCAAAAAAGTCTCTGAAATACAGTTTTGGAGATTGCCAGAGCGTGCCCTGGGCCCATGGCATCAGATTTGGCCAAAGCTGCAAGAAGGGGCACAGAGGCTTCTAAATGCCAGTTCAGAATGGCAGTGGATGCCAGTGATATTGCAGCCAGGCAAATGGCTACCTGAGTGTCTGAGGATATTTGCCTGGCTAAGGGCAACTAATTTGTCTCAGGATATCCAGACAAAGGCGCTGGACTTTCTTTATGAGCCCACATCTCTCTCCTTGGTGAGCAAACAGAGGCTTACATGAAAAAGATGGATGAGTACAAGGTGGTTTATAAGAGTGCTGCTACAAAGGAGAAGGCAGCAACACCCCATAAGTACCAAAGCAAAGGGAGCAGGGATAGAACCCACTACAGACCCTTCTTCCAGGCTCAGGCACTGCCTGCCTATCAACCTCAGAGAGGGTACTTCAGAGGCAGAAGCAGAAGGGGTAGCAGCTATGCTGGCCCCAGCATTCAGCCAAGTGCACAGAGTAAGCAGACCCTCTGAGGGGTCTGCCAGAGCCGCCTCCCCACTTCCAGTAGGAAGTGGGCCAGGGGCTTGCCCTCAGTTTCAAGGTCCTGCCCAAACTGGGAGCAAGGTTTTTCAGACCTATCAGTCTATCAGAAGCAACTCTGTTGGAAGAAGAAGTGACAAAACAAATTCAAGACAAAGCATAAAGCCTGTTCCCTTGGCCCAGAGGGGAGAAGGGGCCTCTACTCGGTACTTCCTCACTCTGAAGAAAGCAGGGAAGTGGTGACCCATACTGGATCTCACACAATTAAACAGCTATTTAACAAAGCCAAAGTTCAAAATAGTCACTCTGGCTACTATTCTCCCTACATTCAGAATGGAGGATTGGCTAGCATCTATGGACTTAAAAGATACTTACTTCCAAATTCGTATCAGGCAGTCCCACAGAAAGTACCTCCGGTTCAGATTGCCATCATGCTGCTACCAGTTCAGGGCCATGCCTTTCGGTCTTACCTTTGCTCCAAGGATATTTACCAAGTGCCTAGCAGTAGTGGTAGCACACCTAAGGAGACAAGGGTTACAGTCTTCCCATACCTGGACTGGCTAGTGGTAGGCCAGTCTCCTCAGCAGGTAAGGGATGAACAGACCACCATTCAGGATACCCTGTGTACACTGAGCTTCCTGGTAAATCCGAAAAAGTCTGTACTGACACCGGTTCAGCAGCTGGAGTTCATAGGGGTGGAACTGGACGCTCTGAGAAGAAGAGCCTTCCTCCCACAGGGAAGGGTGGACAGCTTGGTGCAACTGGCAAGCTCCTTCCAGTTGCGTACTCCCAGACCAGCAAGACATTTTCTACAACTGTTAAGACACATGGCTAACAGTGTCAGGTTCAAGATTCCAGATGGGGGACATTCAGTTTCACCTCAGGTCTCACTGGTCCCAGAAAAGAGATTCCCTGTCAAAGATGGTTCCAGTCACAGGATCCCTACTGCAAGTTCTGCAGTGGTGGCAGGAAACAGACAACCTCAGGGAAGGGGGGGCCTTTCCTCCAGCTGCCACCAGCAGCAGTCTTAACAACAGATGCCTTCCTCCTAGGGTGGGGTGCACACCTAGGGGAACACACTGCACACGGTACCTGGCTCCAGCAGGAGTCTCTGCTTCACATAAACCTGTTGAAACTCAGGGCAGTTTATCTGGGCATTCAGTCCTTTGCTTCAATGCTTCAAGTCAGAACAGACAATACAACCACAATGTACTACATAATGGTTGGTCTGATCACTACACCATGAGGTTCAATTTCTCTACCCCCCTGAGTAGGTCTGCCCCTGTGGAGTTGGTTAGTTACCGCCCTTTGCAGGATGTAGTCCCTGAAGACCTGGTGGCAGTAATTGACCTCTCGATGTTCGGTGAGACCAGCACCGATCCAGAGCACTTAGTAGTGGCCTATAATAAGGCTATTATTTTAGCTCTTGATCGGATTGCTCCAGTCCGTGTTCGTCCCCTTCCGCTTCGCTCTCGGACCCCATGGTTTGATGGGTCACTGAGGGAGATGCGGAAGTTGGGACGCAGGTTAGAACGCCGCTGGTGTAAATCTGCCTTGCATACCGACCATCTTATTTTGTTAGAGCATTATCAACTCTATCAATCAGCGATCTCCTGTAAGAAGGCAGAATTCCTGTCCAGGGAAATCACTGTTGCTGAGAATCGACCGGTTCAACTCTTCCGAACTGTGGACAGGCTGTGCAACCAGCCTATCTGCAGCTCCGTCGAGTTTTATTACAAATTGAGTGTGATGAGATTGCTCGATTCTTCGTGAATAAGGTGGCCAACATCAGGCAGGAGTTTCGTCCATCTCATTCTATGGGAGATATGGTTGGTCAGTGCTCGGTCACCATGGCCCGGTATTTCCTGGAGTACCTTTGACCTTCCGGAGTTCGTTGACATTATGAGGATTGTCCAGGGGATGTGCCCCACGTGCTGTAGTTTGGACCCGGGCCCTACTGCCCTAATTTTGGGTTGTAGTGATGTTATAGGCCCGGTCTTAGTTCAGGTTGTCCGGTGCTGCCTGGAATCGGGTGAGTTTCCTAGCTCCCTGAAGGAGGCGGTGGTGACACCTCTTCCGAAGAAAGCTTCTTTGGACCCGAAGTCTCTGGCGAACTACAGGCCTATCTCGAACCTTCCTTATGTGGGAAAGGTTATCGAGAAAGTGGTGGCAATTCAACTGGAGAACCATCTAACCATCCGTAATTTATACGAACCTCTCCAGTCGGGTTTCCATAAGAGGCATAGTACTGAGACGGCTCTGGTTTGGTTGCTCAGTGATCTCCTGATAGCGCGAGATCGGAGGAACCGTTCTATCTTGGTACTCCTTGATCTCTCTTCAGCTTTCGACACTGTCGACCATGGGGTTCTGCTCGAGCGCCTGAGGTTCATCTGTGGGCTGACAGGTACAGCCCTCAGATAGTTTTCATCTTTCCTCACTGGTTGAACTCAGAGAGTTGTCTCAGGAATATTTTCTTCCGAGTCTTTCTCTCTGCCTTGTGGGGTACCTCAGGGCTCGGTGCTGTCCCCCATGTTATTTGCAGTGTATATGCTGCCCCTCGAAGACATTGTAAGACGGTGTGGGCTGAGGTTTCACTGCTATGCTGATGATACCCAGCTCTACCTGTCTTTCCTGCCCGACCAGGTGTGTGCTCTCTCAGTATTTAACAGCTGCCTCGTGGAAATCCAAAATTGGATGAGTTCCAGCGGGTTAAAGTTGAACACGGGAAAGACTGAGGTTTTGGTGGTGGACCCTGGTCACAGGATAGAGGGGTTGGGGTCTTATTTGCCATCTGGTTTATTTCTGGGGGGTGAGCAGATCCTTACTTCTGAATGGGTGCGTGACCTGGGAGTGATACTTGGCGATGGTCTTACCCTTCGCCATCGGGTGTGTGCAGTCGTCAAGTTAGCCTTTTACCACCTTAGGAACATTGCCAGGATCAAGCACCTTGTTCCGTCCAGCGACTTGCCTGTCTTGGTCCACGCCTTCATGACCTCGCGCCTTGACTACTGTAACTCCCTGTACCTAGGGCTTCCCGGGGTTGATATCCGCCACTTGCAGCTAGTGCAGAATGCGGCTGCACGTTTATTGACTGGGGCTTCAAGGAGATCTCATATAACCCCAGTGCTGTGCGATCTGCACTGGCCGCCAGTTCAGTGGCGGATCACCTTTAAGGTAGGTTTGTTAACCTACAAGGCCCTACACAGACTGGGCCCAGGCTACTTGAAAGAACTTCTGATTCCTTACACCCCTATGCGTCAACTCTGCTCGGCTGATGAGGGGTTGCTGGAGATTCCGAGGGTTAGACTGAAGTCATCCGGGGCACGGGCTTTTATGTTCGCTGCCCCATCCTTCTGGAATTCTCTACCTCGTCAGCTATGGGAGTGCAGGACTGTGGGGAGTTTTAAGCAGGCAATGAAGACCTTTCTATGGGAAAAAGCATTTCCTGATTTTCTTTGATTTTATGCTTATTTATTGTTTAACTGAGTGTGTTTGTATTTGTGAAGCGCTTTGATATTCTGAAAGGCGCTATATTAAATAAAATTATTATTATTATAAACAGGCAAGGGGGCACAAGGTCGTCCCCATCTGTGCACAGAGGCCACGAAAGTATGGAATCTGGCTTTCCCCCCTGGGGATCTCCCTCTCAGCAGTCCATCTTCCAGGGAAGGACAACTTCCTAGCAGTTGCTGTCAGCAGGATCAACCAGAATCACCACAAGTGGTCACTAAATAGGCAGATCCTACAAGTGGTGTTCTGAAGGTGGAGCACCCCAGAGGTGGACCTCTTTGCAGTCCCAGACAGTCACCAGTTGCCGCTGTTCAGTTGCAGGCCTCCTGCACTGGGCACAGTGCCTCTAGATGCACTTCTGTTGAATTGGACAGGGAAATTTCGTATGCCTTCCCCCTGTTTTTCCCTTTCTGTTCAGAGTACTGAACAAGCTCAGGGTTCAGCCAGCAACAATGATCCTCATTGCTCCAGACTGGGACAGACAGCCTTGGTATTCACTGCTACTGACCCTGTTAATCTCCAGACCAATCTCCCTGCCCAGAAGGTACAACCTACTGATCTCCTCCCAGGGCAGAGTTCAGTACCCCAATCTCCAGTCCCTCAGAGTCGGAGCTTGGCTGTTAAGGACTTAGAATACGCTGATCTACACCTCTCAGAGGGAGTGCTAGAGGTCTTCAGGGTATCTAGAAAACCTTCCACCAGAAAGACCTAGTCATCTAAATGGAAGCGGTTTTCAATTTGGTGCGGACAGAGACAGATAGACCACTGCCAGGCTGGCTTACCAGTAGTCTTGGACTATCTGGCACACTTGCATTCCTTAGGCCTTCGGCCCTCCACTCTTAAGGTGCATTTAGCAGCTGTCTCTGCTTACTTCGCTTCTGGAAAAGGGGCATCCCTGGCTGCCAACCAGGTATTCAGGAAGTTTTCAAGGGTCTACTGCACTTGCATCCCCCTCACAGGGAACCCACTCCTGCTTGGGACCCTAATATATGCATTGGCCAGCTAATGCAACCACCATTTGAACCCATGTCCTCAGCAGAGTTTAAGTATGTGACATGAAAAACAGTGTTCCTGATAGCCATCACCTCAGCCAGGAGGATCAGTGAGCTCCAGGCCTTGTCCACCGAGCCAGACTGCATAGCAGTCCACAGGGACAGGGTGGTCCTTAGGACTAACAGGAAGTTTCTCCCTAAGGTGGTTTCAGACTGCCATCAGTCCATGACTTTGCCAGTTTTCTTCACTGATCATACCAGTTCAGGGGAAAACAGACTGCATAGTCTTGATGTCAAGAGCTATAGCTACTACTTGGCTCACACAAAGGGGCACAGGCAGGATAGAACCCAGCTCTTCCTGACCTATGGAGAAGTGGGGAAGGGCAAACCCACCTCAGAGAGGACCATTGCCCACTGGATTGTTGCCTGTATCCAATTTTGCTACAGCAAGGTGGGTAGAGAGCCTCCTGTAGGCCTCAGGACCCACTCTTCAGGTGGTACAGCTGCTTCTATAGCAGCTGCGAGCAATATCCCTTTGTTAAAAATCTGCAAAGCAGCTACATGGAAAACAGTTCACACCTTTACCAAACACTGCAACCTGGATACCCAGACCAGAAGTGATGCCAGGTTTGGCACAGCAGTACTGCAGAGCCTGTTTCCTAAATAGGTTCTCTACCCTCCTCCAAAGATACTGCTTGGGTAGTTTACATAAGTCAGAATACAGTAAGATTTCCTGGGGTTTGAAGAAAAAATTACTTACCATAGTAATCTTGTTTTTTCCAAGGGAATCTTACTGTATTCTGAGTTCACACCCATCCTGCCCTGCTAGAGTCTATAGGCACTGTAACACAGCTGTTCATGTTGTTCAGATCCTGTGGGTCTTTCTTTTTTGGGCGTAGTGACTTGAGTCTTGGCGTGGCCCACAATTTTTCAAAATAAAAGGGGAATGGTTGGTGCTGGGTGTTGTTAAATTCTTAAAGGAAATTTCTGATGTAAGGCAGCCACTCACACACAGTGGTAGTTGCCCTCATCGGCCGTTATTCTAGCCCAGTTTTATTCAATAAAAACAGTCGGTACCTGAATAATTTCACTCGTCACTTTCATAAACACACTGGAAGCCCTCTGTCTTTTCAGTGCCAGGTTCGGCCGCCACGCTCCCTGCGCTCAGGCACGTAATGACATGTGGCCAGGGAGAGCGCGGGGGGTGTGCCCCATTCAGATGAATGGGGCTTGATTTCTCATTCAGTTTTAAGCTTCAAAATGGTCACTTGGCAATTAATGAAGGACACCGCTCAACTAACATGGCCCATGTTAGTCGGAATCTCTCTTTAAGTTATTATTATAGTTTAGATAGCTTGTTATTAGCTTTGCTCCATAAGAATTTGACAGTTGTAGAATGTTTACCAGGGACAGTGGTTTGAAAACCAAGCTCGAGCCTAACATTTCATGATTAGCATAGGTTCTATTAACTATTTCGGCTCCGGGGCAGTCTTATGGTGAGACCATACTGCATAAGTTAGAATATAGTAAGATTCCCGTGGAAGAAACAAGATTACTATGGTAAGTAATTTTTTTCTTCTAACAGCATTGACACAAACCTGGAATTACACTTATAACATTCATTAAATGGTCAAAAGTGATATGAATAGTGTTAAAAATGTTGTATAGTTTATGACTGAGCATGTCAAGTAGCAGCAGTGGTAACATGATTTTTTTTTTCCTTTTCTGTGAGAGTGCAGTCAGCATTTTGTTAAAAAACCATAGATAACCAATTCAGTACTGTAAAATGGTGATGAGTAGATTTGAATTGACTGCTTGCACTGAGGAGAAAAATAGTACTACTTTATTACTTAGTGACACATCTTTTTAAGTAGCAGAAATTAGTAAGGTTTCAAGCACATTCAAAAAAAACAGAGTGGTCTTGGTCTGTTATATTTATTGTAACAATGTGCTAATGACTCCAGTCAACTTCTGTGAAGAAAAACAAATTATTGGAGTTGTCAACCATGATTACTTAAAACAGTGGTTGATTGTACACAAAAACTAGTATGATAACCCTGTTTCTCATGCCTTTTGCATCAAAGTTTTCTTTCATTCATTAAATTATTAGTTCACCTGTGTGGTTTATCTGTTTGTGCACATTTAAATTATCGAGTTATCTTGGGCTTGGCCATGGAACATAGCTGTTTGCAAGTTAAAAAAATAATGAAACTGCCTCTTAAAATGCATCTGATTTGAAAGTTTGAATTTTAAAGTAGATATTCACTTTGATTTACATTAATTTAAAGAGACTGGCCTGATTCATTTAAAAATGAAAGCACAAGTGCTTAATTTAAACCATATGTATCTTGCAGATAGAAACCAAATTACATAAGAACTGCATTGAAGGCAGTGGTGCATGTTAATGTACAGTGAAAATATTGACTTATACTTTTTTTATTCTGTTTTCGAGTGCCTTTGTCCTCCTGTCTTATAAAATACCATTTTTCCAGTTTTGAATCTGCTTCACTATTTATTTTTTCACATTTGAAATAATAAAAACAACTCTCCTTTTAATATGGCTCTCCTGAGTTTTTTTTTGTCATTGTTCCATTCTGTTATTGAGTATTGCCCCATGATGTCCAGGAAGAATATGTTGCCTTCTAGTTTGCCTTAATCACAAGAAAAGGGATGTTAAGCAAAAAGTATTCAAAAACAGTGAAAATAATGGTAAAAAACTTGCTGAAGGCGGATACCAGCTTGTCTGTAACCATGTATCTTTTATGCCCTGTCCAAGCTGTTAATCCGTTGTTCAAAATGTTTTTTTAATATGTTTTAAGTAAACTGAGCTACTGTGTTCTGACTACCTGCAAAGTGTGCTTCAACATGGATTAAGCACACTTGTGTTGTGTGTATACTGCACTTTCATTAGTGATGTTTAAAAACATTTTAAACTTACATTGTTACAAGTTACAGTTGTAACACGGTTTACAATATTATTTAGGCTGCAAGGTAAAAGCATGTTTGGGTTAAGACATTTTTAAAAACAGACAAGACTACCCCTGGACCTGGGCTTGAACACATTTTTTTAAAAAACATTTTAAAACCATGTTTAATGTAAATGCAAAGCATTTTTACTTATTTTAATCCAAACTAAGCTCTGAAAACCATCCTACAGAGCATTATATGGACAGGGCATTATATCCACTGTTTTCTTTACCTTCTTAAGCTCAGTGTCATTGAGGCACAGGTCAGGAAGCATAGGAAAAAACAGGAGCAGTTGTACAATTCGAAAAAAGTGTTTGTTAGTAGTAGTAGTAACATTAAAAAAAATAAACTTGTTCAGAATAACTATTTACAAAGGCAGAATAAACAGAGAAGATCCGTCTGAGTTTTCCTTCAGTCTCTGTGTGACTCTTGCAAGAAATTGCAGCTTTGTTTTTATAAGTCCTTGCAACACCCCTTCTTAACATGCATTCTATTTTTTTTTTCTAAAATGTTCTTGTAAATTTCAGGCAGGTGCAGCTAGAACACAATGTCCCAGAACTGAGACCCCTTTTCCACAGCTTCTGCAAAAGGCTTAAAAACTGCATTTCAGGTTAACCCCATAGCTTTGTGGGCATCTCAAACTATAATTGTATACATTTCAACAGTAACACTATATAATTTCTAAACAAAGGGATGGATCCCAATATCAGTTACATTTCCACGTAATGATTTGCATGTATTTTTATACCAGCAGATATGCAAGGGAGGAAAAGACAGAAACAGCAAGGGAACACTGAGAGACAGTGAGAGGCAAAGAATTGCAAGACTGTCGGGGTGATCAAATCCTTGGTCTCACAGGAAAATGTGGTTGCACAACCAGACAGACAAAATACAGGAAAGGAAAGAACAGAACAGATCCCTGCATTCAAACTCTCCATAACAACTGGGACAGGGTCCTATTCAAATCTGTCACACTCAGGTTATTCTGAATCAATGTAGTTACCCAGTCAACAAATAAATACTAACGCGAGCACTCCTTTCATTTATTTCAAATATTGTAAATGTGCTAAAGCAAACACAGAAAAAGTAGAAAAAATTGTATCTTGTACGACAAGGACACAAGAGCTCTGTAAAAAGGTTTACAATATGTGAAAATGTTTCTCCATAGCATGTTCTGCTGCTTAAAAATACTGGTTTCATACTGGATGTTGTAAGCGGAAGAAGGCTAATTGCCCATTTGTACTGCCTACCCGCATCAGTGGGAACTACCAGACCCTTATTTTATTTCTATTACTGTTTAACAGTTCATGGTCTAGCCTCTTCTTAAAGGCCTCCAGTGTGGTACTATACACTACCTCACTTGGTAGTTGGTTCCAAATTCTACCAGTTCGATGAATGAAAAAATTAAATCTGTTGTTGTTAATGACTGTTATTCAATTTAACCTGAAGCTTATGGCCCCTCAGGTAATTGGGTTTGTCATGTAATTCAGTTCTCATCTCTGACTTCAATTCTGTGTTGCTCAAAAACTTGTACATGTTTGGAAGGTCTCCTCATTCTTCTTTTTTCCAGGGTATAGAGATCCAACTTTCATAATCAGTTCTCGTAGTCCATGTCTTTTAAGGCCGGTATTAATTTAGTAAACTTATGCTGTACGCGTTCCACTCTGTTTATTTCCCCTTTTTGATATGGACTCCACAGTGAGGAGCCATAATCCAAATGACGTCTAATATAGGACCTGTATAGTGGCAACATACAGCTTGCTTATCTCTCGACAGAACTATTCTTAATGTTCCTCATCATATAATTTGATCTCTGTGTGGTCTTTGTACAATGTGTTTTGAAGGTTAGATTTTTGTCAATAAATATACCTAAGTCTTTTTCTGTTTCTACTGTTTTTAGTGGAATTTTGTTTAGGGTATAGATGTGTTGGCAATTGTGCTTTACCCATATGCATTACGGAGTACTTGTTTATGCTAAAGGGCATTTTTTTCTCTTTGGACCATCTCTCAATTTTTTCTAAGTCCCGTTCCAGACTAGTTATGTTTTCTATTGTACCAGCGGGGCCACCCAGCTTCAAATCATCTGCAAACTTAACGATCCAGTTCTCTATTCCATTTTGTAAATCGCTTATGTACAAAGAAAAGAGAACTGGCCCCAATACGGACCCCTGGGGGACCCCACTGGTATCACTTTTCCAATCTGAGCAGGAGCCTCTTATTCTGACACACTGCTTTCTGTCAGTAAGCCAGTTACGTATCCATTTAATTAGACGAAGATCCACTCGTATAGTATAAAGTTTTTTTATTACGTTGGAATGAGGCACTTTATCAAAGGCCTTTTGAAAGTCAAAATAAAAAACATCCATCGGTGTTTTCTCATTCAAACTTTTATTCACTTTGTTGTAGAAGCACAGTTGATTGGTGATACGTGCTCTGTTGTGCTTAAACCCATGTTGCTTAGCATCACTAAAATTGATGTTCTCCAAGTGCCCCTGTAATCTGACTTTCAAAAGGCTCTCTGCAATTTTACACAAAACAGATGTTAGGCTAATTGGCCTGAAGTTAGCGACTATGATATTGTCCCCCTTTTTATGTAAGGGCACCACAGTTGCCAACCTCCAGTCGTGTGGAACCTCGCCAGTTTCAAAGGACTTATTAAACAGTAATGTTAATGGTTTAGATAGTTGGTTGCTTATTTTTCTTAAAAATCTGGGATGCAGATTGTCCGGTCCTGCTGATCTGTTGTCCTGTAGTTTATCTAGCAAATTCTTCACTTCTTTTTCATTGACTACTAAATTCAAACTGTCAGAAGTTTATTCTATTTCCGTGATCTGTGGTGCTGTTATAGGAGCTGTAAACACTGCTAAAACAATTATTGAAGGCGTCTGCAGTTTCTTTGTCAGTTTTTGAAACTTTATCTTCTTGCTTGATAGGTCCAATTTGTATATTTCTTTTATTTTGATTGTTTATATACGCATATAAACCTTTACAGTTATTATTCCTGTGTGCTATATTGAACTCCAGTTTTTTTCTTTCTGAGCTAATAATCTTTTTTAATGTTTTAAGCTGCTTGTACCTATCAACCACCTATTTGGTATTGAGTTTCTTCATGCTGTCAGATGATTTTTTTTTTATTATTACATTGTTTTAATATCCTGTTGGTACACCACACAGGAACTTTACCTCTTTTGTTGTAAATGTTTTTTTTTTGGCACAAATTTTTCTATGATCCATAGAAGTTTGTTTTTTATTATGCACCACATTTCTTCAACATTTTTGTTCTCAACAGTACCTCCCAATTACAGTCTTTTAATTCTACAGAAGTCTGCTTTATTGTAATCTTGTATAGTTGTTATTCCTTTGGAAGGTATTCCTTTAATTTGTAATTTGAATTCTACTGTATTATGATCACAGTTGCTCAGATTGTCTCTTAAACTGATATTTCTAACCGTGTCCTTCATGTCGGTAATCACGAGGTCTAACACATTTTCACCCTTTGTGGGCTTATAACCCAGTTGCTTCAGGTCTACTATTGAGAAGGTTTCCAGAAATCTATTTCTGATTTAGTAACAAATGATTGATTAATCCAATTTATACCTGGGTAATTAAAGTCCCAAGTAGCAATTATGTCTCCCTGAGTTGCCATTTGTTCTAATTCAGAATTAGCTATCAACTATGATATTAGAATCAGGTGGTCTATATAGGACTCCCAAATATATTTTTTTGATGTTTTTGTTTCTATTCTGACCATAACAATTCTATGCTGTTCTCATTTCCGTTTATGTTATGGATAGAGCTACAGTATGTAGAGATTTTTTAATATAAGTGGCCACTCCTCCGCCTTTCTTATTATTTCTGTTTTTTAAGTATAATGTATATCCCTCTATTTTCTTATTCCAAGTGATGTTATTATCCCACCAGGTTTCTGTCACTGTACAAATATCCATGTCTTCTTTAATTAACAAGATCTCTAATTATGATTTTTTTTTTTAAGTTTAAACTTCTAACCTTTAGGGCCCATATTTTCAACTCCTTTTTTTCCTGCATTTTTGATTTTCTTACTTCCCCCTTTTTACCTTGAATATATCTAACTGTATTGTCCTGTACCTGTCGCCTCTTGCCTGTTAGTTTAAACAGTTATTTATAGTTCTTTTTAGTGACTGTCCCAATTTCCAGCTACCCATTTTACTAAGATGTAATCCATCTTTACTAAAGAGCCAAGTCTATGCCTTTCTGAAGTGTCCATTGCCTTAACCAATTATTTAATCTTTTGATTCTTTCCATTCTGTAATGGCTTGCACGAGGTACTGGCAGGATTTCTGAGATGAATAATTTACATTTTAATTCTTCTGCCTCTTGTTTTATCAGTTTGAATTCCTCCTTAATTTCGTTCTCTGACTGCCAGGGAATATTATTAGTCCCTAAGTGTATAATAAAGGCTGCTGAATGATCTGTTTCTCTATGTTTGGCAACATTTGAGGTATGTCTCTTATTTTTGCACCATAGAAATAACTTTCAGTAATGCATTCTTTGTTTCCCTCTTATGTATACCTGTTTGTATATTTCAAAATCGAGTCACCCAAGACATAGACCTGTTTGATGGTATGCTCCTTGTTCATAAGATTTGGTTCTTTTGGTCCCTTGATTCTCTTACTCCTTTCACTAGGATTTTCCCTTGGTACCTGTTCTATTCCCACTGTTGCACCATTGCTCTGTCACTGAGTATTCTCTGATGAGTTTATCTCCTCTGTGCTGTAGGTCGATCCTTCAAAGTCAACTACTGCTTGTACTCTTGCATCTGTCTGATTATTTGAGTTTACTTGGTTTATTTTAGCAGTTACATCATTTTTAACAGTTTCAGTATCCATTAAATCTACTTGTGGCTGGTGGACATGAGCACTCATGTTCTCATTTATTGTGTCTGTTACATTACCCTGAATATCATTGCTAACTAATGTTATTAAAGGCTGGAAGCTGTTGTTCAATGAAATTTGAAAGTCCATGGCTCTCCTTCCTTTTTTTAAATTTCTCCTTGTTTCAATATTCCACATGTTATCATCATCCCCTTCTCTATGTCTTTTCCTTTGGTCTTGGTTAATTATAGGTTTGCCTTGGCTGTTTGGTACAGCTGTTAAACTGTGCTCCTCATTTTTAATTACATTCTGTTGTTCCAGTGTGATTACGTTCATTTCCCACTCTAATAGTTTGGTTTTTAGTTCTCTAATTATTGTACATTTATTGCAGGTATAAATTAGTACCTCATTAATCACCTCGGTACTGATTTTTTTTGTACACAAAAGGCATCTTATTCCTAGGTCTCCACTTTCAAGTTTAACTATATTTGAATCCATATTGCAGCAAGAAAGAATATGTTTCAACACTATATTCAATATTTAAATTTACCAGTTGTCACATACATAAATATATGGCACTGCCAAAGTCTGTAGTTAACATATGTACAGCAGGATTCAATCTGAATTAACTGCTCCACATTAACTAATGTACCCTTCTGTTAGCATATATTATGCCCTACTAAAGATAAATGCCTTTTATTACATTACAGTGCTATGACAAACTTACGGCTGGCTCAGTAAAGTCTGCTAAGTCAATAATTTGTTAAATGCTGTATTATAATAGTGCACAGTACCTGACTTGCTCACCTCGTAACTCTTGGATGACTATAACCCCTGGAATAAGTACACACTTGGCAATTATATTTTATTACACAGTAAGGTGGGACAGATATAATAAGTCCCTAGTGCTGGTAGACTTTACCTTAACTTTGTTCAGTATTTTGGCGTGTTATGACCTCTTTCCCCTCCCAGTTCTAGATATTTCATCAGAAGCATTTTGTCACCACTATAGTCAAAAAGAAAAATAAACACCAGTTTCTGACTGCGGACTTTTATGAATGCAGTATTGCTGTTTGAATGTCGGTTTATTGATTTTGTCAAAAATAATTATGTATGAGAAATGGATATACCATTGAGTCAAAGACTTGCAGTGGTTTCCAGTAGCAGCGGGATTTGGTTACAGTCTGTGTATTGTAGCTTGAATTCAAACACAGATTTTCAGTACAGTTTCAACAATGTGTAACTTTTTGCTTATTACTGATATAGGGAGAGGCACTTAGTACCCAACCTTTACACACACTGCAACAGAGTACAGTTACCTTTCCCGTAAGTCTCACAAGGATAGATGAAACCTCATTATGTTAAGCATATTTATTTATTAGCGTTTGGTAACCGGGTAAGTGCGCTAGGCAACAATCCTGCCTATTTTCAGGCACGACCCAGGAGAGTACAAAATTGAGAATACAGATATGAACAGTTGAACAACGTTCACATAACAATATCAAATACAGAGGGTAAAATCATAATAGTACAGGTTGAGCTACATTAAGGGATTGATAATGCAGGCACATCATACACGCACAAAAATGTGTAAGGTAAAAGGTTTGTTTTGGCAATGGGAGGAGCACGCTCTTTATGATATATGTCAGTACGGTATGTAGTCACCCATGCCATGGGGTCTCTGAGCTTGCACAGGTACAGCAAGGTGTAGGCTGCGATCAGTGCAGAATGTGCCGTCCTCATATTGGGCCAAACTTGGGGGAGGGGCATGAACTGGGCACTGACCAGTAGGCAGGT
Source organism: Neoceratodus forsteri (assembly GCA_016271365.2). Taxonomy (NCBI): domain Eukaryota; kingdom Metazoa; phylum Chordata; order Ceratodontiformes; family Ceratodontidae; genus Neoceratodus; species Neoceratodus forsteri. The sequence goes on from JADMNL010000024.1 coordinate 351,338,306, forward strand.
TGCTATAAGCCAGAGGGAAAGCATTGGAGAAGCAGCCTGAGCTCGCTCTGGTGTTCATATGAGGGACAGTATAATCTTCCAAGACTCAGTCTTTTCCATGTAGTCCCACTTATCAGTCTAAGTTGGAAGGCACAGTTCCCGTGGGAGCCAAAACTTTTTGGAGCTGATGGCTCGGGTATGCCCCACATGCATGCCACCTGCTAGTGCCCACTGGTATATAGTTGTGCCTGCCCCCAGCCACCTCGGTTCCTTTTTTCCCAGTTGTAGAAGCACAACATTTTCCTCGCTGTCCTGGTCGGGACTATAACTTCTTCAGTTTGTGTTCAAATAGCATTCTGTCTAGTTCTTCCTGTTCTTACTTCAAAGTGCAACTAGAGTTTATCTTTTTGTCAGTTTAGTTTACTTTAAAAAAAAAAAGTTTCCTCACAGCTCACCATTTGGACAGCAGTTGATGACATGGCAGGTAGATATCCCAAAGGGGCTAGTTGCTTTGCCTGGCAACAAGGTTTTGTCTGACCACCACTCCTCTCTGGGCAAGTGTTCAGGCTCTGGCAGTCTTGTGCCCTGAAGTAAGGGCAGTCGTTCTGGAGTCGCAAAAAATGGTCCCGACCCCACTCAAGCTCATCGTCCGGTTCCAAGGATTCCAGGCTGTCCTACCTTGGTTGAATACCAGTATACATCCTTCTTAACTGCCAGAATGTTACTCCTCTTGCCCTAAAACCATCAATGCTATTCTTCCTTAAGAAACTATTTAGTCCTGCTTTCAAAGCATGAATTATGCCAGCTACCACTACCTCAATGAGTAAACTGTTCCACATGCTGATTATCCTCCTTTTAAGGGAATGCTTTGTGATGTTTTGTTTCCTGCTGCCCCCCTCCTTCAGTTTTAGTGCATGCTCTCCAGTTTTGTTTTTACTCACCAGCTCAAACAGCATTGATCGCCTTTCAAATTTGGTTTCTTACTACCTGGATTTCTGCCAGATACTTATACTAATGCAGTATCTAAGGAGCATGGACTAATTCCTCAGAAAGTAGTTAGTTGGAACCTTCATCAGCTTAAAGAGATAAAGAACCCCGAAGCTCAAGGGCATTCAGCCTATGCTCTTCGGCCTTTCAGACTTGTTTTTGCAGTGAGCAGTAAATAAATGAATTTGTAGCCACCCTTACTCCAAAGTGATCTCTTGTATGTGCACTGTTCAGGGATGTTTGGGATTGGAGCCATAGCTTGCAACAGCTGCACCCTGACCTTCCCTGAGTATGTTCTCCTTTGTGTGTATTTAAAATCCTTGAGGAATGGGGGCAGCCACCCCAGCATGAAGGTTGGTTTGGTGTCTTGACCCAAAAAAGTATCCTCAATATGGATGACATTCTGGTTTGTCATTGCATCTCCCCCCTATCTGGATCTATGCAGCTGGGAACTTAGTCACTGGCACTTGGGATACTGGGGTTGAGGTCTTGGAGTCCAGGACACTTATGTGCACTCATGGGCTAGTTCCCTTGTGGGTGTTTTTGGATATTGGGCCTGGTGAGGCTGTACTACTTGACCCTGGGGATCCAAGGGTGTTGCTCAAGCCTGTGGCACCATGTGGAGCAAATCTGAATGGCCTGTTTCTATGTAAATACGCAGCGTGAACACTTAATAATAATGTCATGACTTATTCTCTCCACTAAAGCAGACCTTGTAATTACAAATACACTAACAGAGAAGTTACAACTCAGTATTGTCTTATTTTCCATTCTTGATTTACATGTGTTGTATCTGTCTTAGTCATTCTCTTATTATTTGCTCTCTTATATTTTGTTTAGGTTCCTTGGCCACCAGGATACCAGAATAGGTTTGCAGTTGACCCCCGAATCATGACTCACTCAGCCGCCATGGCATATAACATGAACATGCTACAGGCTCATGGACGAGGTTCACCTATACCCTATGGCCTGGGGCAACATTCACCTGTTGGTACGGGGCAGCAACAACAACATCAGGATAAGGAACAACTGGAACAGAGCAAAAATGGTGAGTGAATGTAAATATATCATTGTAAACGCAATGGACCTTCTTGAGAACGTGTCTATTATAATGTGATCAGTTCCACCTAATCAGTTAATATGATGCTGAGGAAAAGTTATAATATTTAAATAATATTAGAGCTTATTGTGTTTTTGTCCCCTGATTTCCACCATATGTCTCCACCTTTTGTCTTGGTATTTTCAGTGTCAGTCTGTCGGCAACCTTACATGTTAAAAAAAAAAAAGGTAGCACTAGGGTTATGATACCAGTGCAGGAAGGCAGCAGAGCTCAGCGGTCAACAAGTAGCAGTAAATGGATCATAAGAGGATGTCAGAAGTCCAGTTATAAATGAAGAGGTAAGGTTTAACCCACCCAGCCCGGGAGCCCATATGCGAGTCAAAAGGTTCTGTGTTTAACCTTATTCAGAATGGCTGGGGTTTTAAAACTGAGGCAGAAGTTTAGAGTTCCAGGGTGGGAAATTGCTCCAGAGGGCATAATGGTGCCATTAGTTGTGTCAGAGTAATTACTTAAATCAAGGGGGACAAGCATGGAAAAAGAGCTGTGCTCACTGGCAAGGAGTAGGGCAGTCTGTATGCTGTGGCTGGACTGAAAACTGGACTGTAATCTTGAAACAAATTGCAGTGCTCCATTCAACAATTGCGAGAAGGCAGTTGTTTTGCGTATTTTGTCTTTGAAGTGAAGATCAGAGACAGAGCAGTAACTGGATAGATTATCAGTGTCAGTGGCTCAGTAGGTAGCACACTCGCCTCTGAGGCCGGGAGATCAGAGGGCTGTGGGTTCAGTTCCTACATCTGGCACTTGGGTTAATATCCCAATACTGACACTGTAGTGCAGCATGAGAGGGGTGCTGCACTTCTGAGGTGCCGTCTTTCGTATGAGACGTTAAACCGAGGTCCCATCTGCCTGGATTGGTGGTTGTTCAGGTGGATGTTAAAGATCCATGGCACTTATCGAAAAGAGTAGGGGTAAATTGCTTCTTTATTGAAATAAAGCATGGAAAAAACACATCAAGAAAACAGCAGCAAAAAGCACAAAAGCTTATACAAATCAACAAAGGTACTGAACAAAAAGCAAGTGATACACAGTTATCTTTTAACAAAAGCATAAAAGAAAAAAAGTAATCCGTTATTTAAATTTTATCATATGCTGAAACCCTTCCACCAGATTTGAACTTTTCTAGTCCCATAAATCTGAGCATCTTTTAGATATACTTTATTTAATTCAAAATAACATAGCGGCTGAAGCCTAAAAAGTTGGCTTTTTGATACAAAACCCACTGGCATCTAACTTGCCATAAACAAAATCTAAGACATGCTAAGAAAATGTGTACAGTTGAAGTATGAAATGTAGCAAGACATGGGGGTAAAGATCCCAATACTAACAATTCATAAGAAATATGTTTCAACCATGGGAAGTGCCAGATAGTTGCCAAATACACCCATAGTTTAGAGGCAAAGAACAATGAATAAAAAAATGTTCCATTGTTTCTTCTTGTGCGTACACTCTAAATAAGGACAAAACCTTTCTTCTTTCATTTATACTTAGCTGTCCCTCTAACTTGTAACCCCATACATTATCAACCATTCGTCTCCCATGTAAGGGGTAACGAGGGGTTATTTAATTGTGCTAACTACCAGATGGGTCATAGTACCTGGGCAGTTTTTAAATGCGGGGAATGAGGATAGATTTGAGAAATAATAGTGGAATATAGTTTTGTTGGAGAATTAATAATTTGTGATTTGGACAATTGCCACATATATAATTTCCGAACAATCGGTTTAAAGAAAGGGAGTAGAAAAGGAAATATTAGGTTTTGGAGCCAATCCAATCCATTTCGATGAATACTTGATAGTAAGAATTTCAACCAGCTAAATTCTGGAATATTGGGGTTAAGTACAGTTCCAAAAGAAAAAAGCAAGAAAAGGGAAGAACAGAAACCACAGGATCTACCATCCCGACCCTCCCTTGACTTTATCCAGGTAAGTATAATACCTTTTAATGGGATTTAACCTATTTCCCAAAAACTGAAAACTAATACTGTACAGTTTCACTTCCAGGTTAGTTGGGACAGGGTACAGAAATGCCAAATATTGTAGGCAAGGTAACAGGAATTGTTTAAAAATCTGAACTCTTCAGTTTTGAGAATTTATAATGTTTCCACCTCTGAACTTTATTATCCATTTTATTTAAAACTGCAAGCCAATTCTGCTCAGGTAAATTTTGGGAACCGAACAGAACCCTAAAATGGAAATAGGTGTTGTAGTGAATGAAATAGTTCTGTGCACAAAGGGGGTTAATGTATCCGCTCCTATTAACAACCCTTTAGATTTTTGAAAATTTATTTTGGCGTTTGACAAGGTCGCATACCTGTGAAATAACTTAAAGAAAACTTCCAGCTGGCCTTTTTGTTTAAAAAATAAACAGATGTCATCCGCAAAAACTTGTACATTTCTAAAGGAGTCAGAAAAGGGAATGTTTGGACCCTCCCAACCAGAAACCAACTGTAAATGTCTAATAAGGGGTTCTAAGGAGCAAATATATAATAAAGGGCTCAGTGGACAGCCCTGCCTGACACCAGCTTTTAGCGTCCAGCCTTTCCAATTTTCCCTTTAATAACTGGACAGATTATTGAATTAGAATATAAATTTTGTAAATTGTAAGAATCTCAGGGGCATTCCAAAAAGGCCAAGGTTTGGAAAAGGAATGAATGACTAACCCTATCAAAGGCTTTTCTAAGTCTAATGATAGTAGAATACCAGTTTGTTTGCTGTGATGTAATATTTCAATAAAATCTCTAATATAACAAAGTACCGAATGTATTCGTCTTTGAGAAACACCACAGAACTGAACTGGAGAAATCACTAGAGTAGCCCAAGATTGAAGTCTGTTATTAAGCAGCATCGCAAAGATTTTATAGTCAGAATTTAACAATGTGATAGGTCTCCAGTTTTTGATCTCACTTCTATCTCCTGTTTTTTTAAAGATATAAACTTGTAACCCTTTTGTGAATGCAGGATAGATCTGTCCTCCAGAAAGAAAGGAATTAAAAACACCAACTAAACAGGGAACCAGCTCATTTGCAAAAGTTTTATAAAAGGCATTAGATAACCCATCTACCCCAGGAGACACATTAAGCTTAAGTTTAGAAATAACATCCACAATTTCTTGTAAAGAAAAGGGTTCAGAAGAACAGCTGCCATTGAGGCATCAATGACAGGGCCTGTAACACCTTTCAGAAAATCCTGAAAGACGTCAGTTTGTAAGTCTATATGAGGACCTAAATTTTGGAAATGTCGGAATATAATATGACTTATATCCGAAGGGTCAGTATAATACTGTGAATTACTGACTAAACAATCTAGTGTAGAATTATCTCGTACAGTTTTACACAAACTATAGGGGTCCCCAATCACTGTTTTGGACGTGTAGTTGTTAATTAAGGCTTGCAGGGATCTGGCTCTATCATATTGAAACTTCCTCATCTGTAATTTAACATGCTTAATTAAAGGAGATAAATCTTCTGAAGAAGTGTTAGCTCTAGTTAATAGAGACTGTAATTTTGAACGTAATGTGAGGTAATGAAGAAAATTATCGTTCTGGGTTTTTTGTCCATAAGTTCTAAACCAATCCATGCAGTCTAGTTTAGTTTCTTCCCACCAGATCCCTAAGTCCGAATATAAACATTGCAACCGATAGGCGGCAGTTAGAATTTGAACTATAGAATGTTTGACAAAGTCATTTTGTAATGATGAGGTATTTAGTCGCCATCTACTTTTGTAGGGCTTATAATTTACTGGGATTTCTATTGCAATTTTAAGTAGGAGATGGTCTGAAAATTCAAAAGGCTGTCTAGAAACTGTGAAATATATATATTTTGGAGGTGAAAAGGTAATCAATACAGGTACCAGTCTTCCTTTACAAAATGTATTTTTAGGGGGTTGATTCTAAAGTATTGCAGACTCTGAGGTCTGCCTCTCTAATAACAGATTGTAAAAGTTAGCATCACAATACATTTTTTTCCACTAGATCTCCTGTCAGTAAGAGAACAGTTGAAATCCCCACCCCACAGTACTGGCCTGGTAGTGAGCAGAAAAGGTTGTATAGTTTTCATACACTTTATTCTGGCTGTTTTACCTGTGGATTATAAATATTAATAAGTCTATATAGGACAGATTCAAGAAAACAGTCCACAATCAAAACCCTCCCTGGAATGCAGTCTATTAATTTATGAAGTTTAAACTGGAAGGTGGAAAAAGAATACCAATGCCGTCAGCTTTATCCTGACCAAATGACCAATATGAAGGGCCCCAAGGCCAATCCTTTGTAAAGGCAGTAACATGTTCTTTAGAGAACATCCAAGTTTCTTGTAAAAAGCAAACAGTAATTCTAGAATTATGCAACATATGAAAAATAGCCTTTCGTTTAGCTCCATTTAAAATGCTATGAACATTCAAAGAAGCCCACAGAAAACCCATATGAGTACCAAAAAAAAAGAAGGAATTTATTTTATTTTTTTCTTCTTTTCTTTTTCTTTTCCTTATAAGAACCTTGGGAGGGTTCCATGGGGTCTTGGGTAGAGATTTGGGAATCCGAATCCACAACATCCATTGCTGTATCCCCAAGAAGAAAGAGAGAAAGGATTAGAAGTTTCCACTGAATCTGTAACTGCATCAGGTACTGATTTCACATTCCTCATGGACCTTCTAGGAGGCAGAGAGAGGGGTTAATTTTGGGGGCTTCTACGCCTGATCTAAAGTCTCAGCAATACCACCCGATTTCACACTTGGGATAAGCAGAGGGTCCTGCAAAGCAGAACTATTAGGCTGTACAGGCCTTGACAATGATGAAGAGGGAGGGGAGAACTAAATTCATTGTCACAGGAGTTACAGGTTTTCTTACATCAAGAGGGGTTCCCCAGGAAAAGTGGGAGGCGAATGAGAGAGTAGGTCTTCCTGTGCTTTCTGTAAAAACTGTTCAGTACAATTCCCTGATACTTTGTTTTTGCAGCCACGGACAGGTGTTGAATGTGTGAGAACTACCCTCGCATAAATCATTTCGTTGAGGTTAGAACATTGAATCAGTGAATGCCCAATTCCAACAATTGTCACATCTAGGACTATCACAAACACTAGACAAATGCGTCCGTGAGCCACATTTTATAGCAGGCCCTTGGCTGACCACTATAAAAACAAACACCTCTATCACGGCCTAGTAAGAAGGAGTTTGGGATATGCATAAAACCATGTTCATTGTGTCGTAATTTGACCTTATATTTCCATCCGCCTGTCCAAAAGCCCTCTGAGTCTAAAATAGGCTCTGGATCCCCTGTACATCACATTTATTGGACAACCAATATGTAATATCATCCACTGACACCCCTTCATTAGGAACATTACTGTAACAAACTTGATGGCTGGTTGAGAGAGGAATAATCACAAACGGGGACCAAAGGAGAGAACTTTACCTGGGAATACCTAATCCAAAATAATTCTAACAAGGCAGCTGATCTAAAACTGACATCATAATTATCCTCTCCTGAAATATTGATGATGGCAAACATCTCTAGGAGAAAAATGCAAGGATTCCTTAATTAAATGTCTCCAACATAGTTTCTATTAGGCCTTTCAGCCATGCCCCTGTATATCTAATGCGACCGCATTCCGCCTGGAAGCGGATTCACGTTTGTTTTTGCAAATAAGTCAGATAATAAAGGTCTTTTATCAGATACAGCATTATGAGACTCTACAGAAACAGGACTAACAGTATCATTAGAGACATTAAGAACCAAATCCTAGAGTCAGGACCCTTTTTTAGCAGATTGAACAGGCTTTTCTGGGTTCCACTTAGGGAATGAGAGTTTATGTCAAATGAAGAATCCCAGGTTAAGTCAGCAGCCCATTCTCCTGAAGGAGTTTGTTTCACCCTGCTGCCATTAAAGCTGAAGCAGGAGTCCAGTCACTCATGTGTAGAAGAGGAAGTCAAAATATCAGAGTTAGGCATAATGGGCTGAGGAACAGAACTTTAACCTGCTGCAAAGATGTAGAAGCATTCCCATATTTCGGTCACCAAAAAGAAAAACAGTTGCTTCCTCCTGTTCATTTGGCTGTTTTTGATAAATAATCTGAGCAGTGGAAGAAGAAAAACAAACCCTGCTTGTTTAGTCAGTGTTGGAGCAGTTCCCACCACATACTTTTCCCTGGTTTCAGTTTCTTTGTTTATCTTGCTGCAGTCCATTTTCCCACTTCCAACAAATCCCCAAACTATTGGAAACAAGTAGCGCTTCAGTGCTGGCAGAGACCCCCAACTGACCTGTTTTTGTGCTGGAGCAGAAAGATTTCGATCTTTGGAACTGCCATTGCTCCTGCAAACAGCAGAAACACCATTCTCCAGCTGAATCCCTTCCATGTTCAGTAGCATGACATCATCCACAGGCAGTGCAGGTCTTAAAGGGCAACACCATCTATAGGTTTTGTACAAGAAAGTAGCTGAACAGACTTTAAAGGCAGCATTTTTACTTTTTCAGGCTCTGTAGGGCTTACAGGAACTTTTGAATCCTCAGAAGATAAGGCATCCAGAAATAATTCTGCATCTTCTAGCTCTGCTGAAGGAAAATTAACCTTTGTAGAATCCTTGTCTATGGTCTCCTTCACATCTGCAGACTGAACTTGCTGTAGCTCCTCTACAGCATCCATCTTGGAAAGCTGACCAGCACTCCTGCTGGCGGCCATGCACCATCAGAGTAGGGGGAATTTCCCCGGTGTCCTGGCCAAATTTCCCTCATTCACTAAAAATACCACCAACAGCTTAATCTGGTTCAAGGTCAGTTGGCATTCATCTGTATCCCCCTCCCCCGGATCGTGCCTGAAAATAGGCAGGATTTGTCTAGTGCACTTACCCGGTCAACAAAAACTAAATAAATAAATAAATATCAGGATTTAGAGTGTGCCCCCCTGGATTGTGGCAGCAATTTCAAAGGAGTCATAGTAGAATACTAGGAAGTGGTTGATCAAGGTTATCATGTGTTTGTGTTTTTTATTTGAACCATATTTTACCAGATGAGCAAAACAGAGTCTAAGAAGGACTTGTTTCCATTTGCGACAGGGTGGGGAGGGGCCATTTGTGATGGTGGGGGGAATACATGAGAGAAGCAGTGAGAGCAATTTACAGTACACAGCAGCTCTGTAAGGAGCAAAGATGGAGACTGAGTTTGTTCTGTTTCTGATGCAAAATGCCTTGTGTGTTTTGTTTTTATTCTGTTTCTGCCTTGACACCTCTGTTGTAGACACTGCAGTCCTTTTAGAGTCTCAGATGTTTCATAAAATATTAATAAAATGTTCAGTATTTGGATCAGATCTGTATAGTACTTTGAATAATTTGCCACTTAATTACTGCTAATTCACTGGTGATCACTCTGCAGTCTCAGTAAGACAGCATTGGTATGTAGTCAGTTATTAGTAACCTGTTTGTACAGTGAATTAACGTTCAACATCACTGAGCCACTGCCTGAGCAGAAACATGGATCTCCTGGACATTAAGGGCTCGATCCACAAAGTGACCCAGGGTATGCGTAATTTGGGCATATTCTAGTTGTATGGCTCTGTGCTCTGATGCCTGTGCAGAGGTTCATGTGGGGGTGGGGAATGTCCTGAGGCAGAGCGGACCCCACGCATCCAGTTAGATGTCCCTGTCTGTTGCATAGTGAATACCCCTGTTCGGCGTGGAGCAGTATGGACCAAGGGATTTTGGGCTACTACAGTTCTCCAGAGACTGCTATATCCCATTTGTAAATTTGAAAACAAATAAAATTAAATCCGCGAAACCTCCATGCTAGCTTGGAGGCCTGGGGGACAGTGTGCTAAGGGAGTGGCAGTCTGGTTTTCTGAGGAGTGCTGGTGACTGAGTTTATTCAGTAATCTGAATTAAACAGAGCTGAGATTTAGACAAATTCTGAGGGTGTGTCCTGTAGTGCATAGAGAAGCTGAAAATCGAGGCTCTTATTGCAAACTGTATATGAACCCAAACTGAAATATTTTGTAGCAAGAGCATAAAATATGAAAATGGTCTCCCACTGTATCACACCCCTCCAGCATTTATTAGATGAATGCCTCCCAAACCAGTAATTTATTTATTTGGTAACTGGGTAGGTGCACTGATCCAAAGGACCGTTTTCAGTCACGACCCGGGCCACACAGTGGCAGAAACAGTACATATACAAACAGTACTAAAAATATACAGCACAAAATACATACTCCACTTGAGGTGGTGGAAAGGTATGCAAGAGATTAACTTGGTATATAAGGACATTGTAAACATAAGCAATGAATACACAATAAAAGCAGATGATACATGTAACAGTAACAGTATACAGTTGCAGAGGTTAATGTTCCATGCAGTAGTACAGCTATACAGGTAACATACAGTAATGGCATCTGATTACAAAGGTTCATGATTTTGAAAGCTGTAGCGGCAACAATCCGTTTTGCGGTATCAAACAGTGTAACATCTGCAGAGGAGACATTTGGTGCAGAAGAAGAGATCAAAGAAGGGGGGTAGGGCTAGGCAACAGGGTGATAAGGGATGGGGCATGTAGGGCAAGGACAATGCCAAGATAGCTTCAGGTAGACCAACACATTCATTACGTGACTTAGAGTAGGGGAGGAGGGTTAGGCTAGGGTGTCTTAACAGGTGTGGGGGAGGGACAGAGGGTAGGGAGAAGTCTTAGGGCTGTGAGGGAAGGGCAGGGGCGAGGAAGGAGGGACTGGCATAAGGAGTGGAGGTAAGTGCTAGTGAGTCAAGGAAGAGCATAGCTGGCAAGAGGGCTTTAGCATCTTTGCGCGGTGCAGAGACCAGTTGCAGCCGTAAGGAACCAGGCTTTCAGGTTTTGTTTAAAAGCATGGTGGGTGGCAGACAAGCGAACAGACAGAGGGAGCTTGTTCCACAGGGATGGAGGCGCAATCGAGAACGCTCGAGTTCCCATGTTAGTGGCAACACGGGGTACTTCAAGCGGGGGGATAGAGGAGGCCCTGAGATTCTTTGAGACCACTCTATCTGCCAGTAGGGGGCGAATATGGGGACCGGTGCTGGTTTCAGAAAGAGTTGTCTACTAGACAGCCCATGGCATAGTTAAAGCCACCTTGTAGCAGGAGCTATCCCAGCGTTTGGTAGAGAGAGCAATGATGGGAGCCGAAAGAAGCTAGAAGGACAAAACGACATATAGAGTTGTAGGTCATGTTTAGCCGAGCGAGCAGGGTAGAGATTGGTGTGAGTAGACTGGGGAGCAGTAGTCATGGAGGGGCAGTAGGTTTCCCTGAGTAATGGCAAGGTGGGCTTCATCAGATAGGTAGAGTTTGTGTTGCTATGCAGAGGCCAACATTTGGTGGATCCTTCGTGTGGTTTGAGTGACATGTTCAGAGAAGGAGAGGTCGAGGGTGACGCCTAAGTATTTAAATAATGATTCATTTTCAAGGGGAGGACCAGCTGGGGTGAGCACCCAGAGGGAGGATTTGGCTTTGGCGGCCTTCATGAGGAAGGGTTCAGAGCCGAAGATCATAGACTGTCTTCTTTTCATTTACTAGTAGTTTGTGGGAGAGGAAGCATTTGTGGGAGGAGCCATAGTTGTGTGTGAGGGCAGAGGAGATGGAGTTAACCAATCTGTCGCTGTGATAGATGACTAGAACGTCGGCATAAAGAAGAGCGATACAGCTAAGGCTGTCCCTGGGGAGTGTGTGAATAAACATGGAGAAGAGCAGAGGCCCAAGTATGGTGCCCTGGGGGACACCAGTGTGTACAGGGAGGGGGGGCATAGGGCGCTTTCCCAGTGATAACTGACAGAGACCTGTTAGATAGGTAGCTGTGGAACCAAGCAGCAGATCCTTGGGAGCAGCCAAAGCGTAGCAGGGTTGATTGGAGGAGGTGGTGGCTAACCAGGTCAAACGCTTTTGATAGATCACGAAGACCACACCTGTGAGTCTGCCCTGTTCCATGTTCTTCAGTACATGATTGGTGAAGATGGCCAGAGCAGATGAGGTGCTATGTTGCTTGAAGAAACCATGTTGGAGGGAACAGAGGAGGTTGTGTTTATCCAGGTGTTCTGACAGCTGAGCATGCACAATCTTTTCAAGTAGGTTGCTTAGGTGGGGGAAGAGGGAGGTGAGCCTGTAATTGTCTGGAGAGAGGGGGTCACCAGCTTTGAAGATTGGCACAACATTGGCATATTTCCAGGAGTCGGGTACAGTAGCTGTTGTGAGGGCAAGATTAAAGATTTAAGTAAGGGGTTTTACAGTTGCAGGCGAGATGAGTCTTAGAAAGGCAGGATATAGTCCATCACTGCCAAGACTTCCTTTAGCCTGTAGGGACTTTAGTAGCTTGATGGTGTCAGTTTGGCTAATGGCCCTGAAATGGAAGGGAGAGGGCAGGGTGGTGGCCGAGCAGGAGAGGAGTTGTTTGGCTGGAGGTTTAGGCAGTGGAGGCCGGGGCTTGCTAAGGTAGGGAGATAGGTCGGTGAATTTACATTCAGAACATTTGCAACTTCAATAGGGTCCGAGATGTGACCAGTGGGGATGCAAGCTGGGCTATCTGCCTACTATTTTTGGGGTTTAGGAGAGATCCGATAGTAGTCCAGAAAGTGCGTGGGTTGCCGCTTTGTTGAGTTGGGTAAAATTGGTTCTTGAGCTTCTTGGCGGTCTGCTTACAGGTGTTTCTCAGTTGCCTGTAGGTATTCCGGAGAAGGGGGGGGAGATGCTTTCTAAGCCTTCTATTTGCTATCCTGGTCTTACATTAAAGCTAGGAGTTCTCTGGATATCCAGCGTGTAGAGCGCCTCTTACCCGTCTGGTCATGAGGGGGAAATAGGTCTCCTGTATGCGAGAGAGGGTGGAGATAAAGAAGGTAACTGCATCGCTGCTGTTACTGTGATGGTAAAAGGCAGACCAGTTTATCGCCCCAGTGTCTCTGAGGACAGGCTGTGGATCCTGGTGGTCAAACCTTCGGAAGGACAGGAGCTTGTGCAGGGGGCAGTTTGACTTGGTGGACAGTATAGCATAGGTTGGGATGTGGTTGCTGATTGAATCAGACATTGTACCTGCTTTGAGGATTAAGTCTGTGCGGTTGGTGGTGACCCAGTCATTGAGGAAGTGGTTTAGGATGTGGGCATTGTGTCTTGTGGGGGTGGAGATAAGTTGTTCGAGGTTATGTTCCTTCAGCAGGTTTGCATAGCCTGGCACAGGGGCATCCAACCAATTGAGGTTGAAATCTTCAACCGTAACCAGATCTCTTGCAGTTGAGAGGTGCCCCACGCCATCCAGGAAGTTGGATAGTCCAGGGATACCCCCTGACGGGGGGAGGGGGGTTCTAGCAGCAGCCTATGTGGAGTTTTTTGGACGCACCCAGGGTTCAGCGATGAGCCACTCACTTGGTGAGGTGGGGGTGGAGTAGCTGATACTGCTGGTGGTGATGTATTCTTGCACATATAATGCAATGCCTTCTCCCCTCTTTCTGCCAGGTATGTCCTGGCGTAGGAGTGAGTATCCCTGTAGCTGGAAATGGGAGTCTAGGTGGTAGGGTTTAAGCCAGGTTTCAGAGAGGCTGGTCACCTGTAGTTTGTACAGGGCTGTCATCAAGGCACAGGTCAGGAAGAATAGGGAAAACCAGGAGCAGTTGTAGAATTCACCAAAAATATTTATTTACAGCAGCAGTAATATAAAAAAATAAACTTGTTCATAATAACTATGTACAGAGGAGAAATTAAATAGTTTTTTCTTTTAGTCTCTGTGTCCCTTTTTCTTCTAAATCTTTCTTGCAGTTGCAGCCTAGCTCTTATTAAGTCCTTTCAACCCCCATCCTTAGCAAGCATCCTGTTTTTGTAAATATCAGGCAGGAGCTACTAGAACACAGTGTGCTTCTTGAGTTGAAGCCCGCTTTTGCAAAAAGCTTAAAAATTGATCTCTGGTAACCTCTAGCTTCCAACAGCTTTTTGCTGTCATCTCAAATTATAATTTTATACATTTCAACAGTAATGCTGTATATTTCCAAACACAAGGGATCCCAATATCAGCTACATTTCCACATATTAATTTGCACTTATTTTTTTATATTAGCTGATATGCAAGGGAGAAAACAGACAGCAAGAGAAAACTGAGAGGCAAAGAACTGCGAGCCTGTCGGGTTGATCAAGTCTGAAGTCTCACAGGAAAATTTGGTTGCATAATAAGACAGAAGAGGACAGGTCCTTGCATTTAAACACTTTCTCCATAACAACTGGGACAGGGTCCTATTCCACCCTGTTACAAGGGCTACCCACGCCTCAGTTTCGGGGAACTTTGATGGGAGGCTGCAGATATTCATGTGAGCAATTTTTAGTCCAGAAGGTTTTGCCCAAGTGGTATCAGTATGGTTGATGTGGGCATTTATGGGGCCGGGGTCAGCTTCTGTGTCTCCAGAGAGGAGAAGAAGAACTAGGAGGCGGCAGGTTGGCGGGTGCCAGTGGGGGGTTGGAGGGTGAAGGAGTGTGTAAATAGGCCAAGTAGTCAGCGTTCATAGTTAGACATTAGGGCCAGAAGAAATTCGCTCGTGAGAGTGATTTCATGCCCACACACGTAAATTGGGTTATCCAAGTTGCCGTATGTGGTGGGTCCTAGCTTTGCTGGTTGACCACCAGAATAGATGTACAAATATCAGTTGCTAGTAGCAAGGAGGTTAGGGAAACCCACACAATTATCGTTGCGTGTCAGTACATGTTTTAGTTAGAGGTGACTGGCCTTGCAGGTTGTGACCAGGGTCAAGGGAGAAAATTCAGGACATATGGTGTAAGATTCACAGAGGAAGAAAAAATAAGGGGGGGTACTAGGGCTGGAAGCTCTTTGCAGACAGTCCAGACTGTGGGTTAGGGAGCGGATTATGAGGTTAGGAAAAGTATTGGGAGAGATGAGACTGCAAGCATAGCATAGTGGTTGGATGTCTGCCTTTGGTGGAGAAGGTGGAGGGTTCGAATCTGGTTGGAGCACTATTGTAGCAGAGGGTGGATAGTGGCGATACTGGAGGATAACTCTAGGGGGGCAGATGGAGGTTTGAGGTAGGTTAGTGTGACACCAGAGCAGAAAATCACTGCGGGGAGGACAGAAAGATGAGGTCTCGCTACTGACTTCTAGTGGCAGGACGTTATAACCTGCTAAAGGAAAATTGGGTACTGGGATATAAAGCATTGAAGTCATGTGACCGATACATAACCGAGGCAACCCAATAAATAAAGGGATATGCCAGGGTGAGAGGGTGGAGGGGTGGGTGGGGCAGTTGACACATAGCGTCGACAGGCTAGCACCCCTGCTGAAAGCAGTCCAGGCTATCTTTTCAGCCTCTCGTACCTGTGCCATTTCAGCAGCTCCCAATGTTGCTTGTGCTCCAGTCAGCTAGTGGAGCCTTGGACTGGGGGTGGGTTCCAGCGTGGAGCTTGTTATTCACCATTCACGGATATGGTTGTACACTGATGATACTGCAATGATAACTGTGGGATGTAACAGTAGGGGTTTATAGGAAAAAATGCAGATGGATTTTGAGAACATGAGGGGGTGGTTCACCAGGTCGGGCCTTGTGATGAACACAAAGAAAACAAAAATATTATATTTTGGGGGGAGTCACGTGGTGCAGGTTTCATGGCGGCTGCCTGATTGTGTTTGCCCTGGCCTCCCGCTCCATTACGAGCCTACTTTACCCAGTCAAGAAGGACTTACACCAACACCAATTCACAATTAGTGAGCCTGAAGATTGTTAGAGCACCTTGTGAGAGTTTCCGGAGCCGATGGATGCAGAGATGAAAAAAACCCCGCCGAAGCACACCCCGCCGGCGTCCCCGGCAAAGGCCTTGCCTAAAAAAGCCAGAACTTCTCTGCAGGCAGGAGGACCAGAAAATGAAAGCGGCAACTTGGATAAGGAGCCCCTGACACTGGCGCACTTTTTAGCTGAGATCAAACCCTCCCGCTCCGAGCTGTGCACAGTGACTGAGGAACTCAAGGCAGTTACTCAGGCGTTGGAGGACCTATCTCGACGAACGGGAGACACGGAAGTTAGGGTCGCCTCGCTAGAAAGACGGATGGAGAAACAAGAGCCCGAGCTAAGTCTACTAAAGCAAAAACTGGACAAAATGGAGATGAAGATAGAGGACCTGGAGGGAAGAAGCAGGCGCAATAACATGATCATTGTCGGTCTCCCTGAAAAGGAAGAGGGCCCCGACGCTATCACGTTTATCCAGAAGTTCCTCCATCGATTGCAGGCCCCACGCTTCGGGGCAACTATAATGACAGAGCGGGCTCATCATGCTTTAAAGGCCATGCTCTCCTGCCGCTCTCCGCCTCGTGATTTTGATTTTCCGCTTAAATTACCAGGAGAGACAGTATGTCCTAACAAAAATCAAAGACCTCAAGGAAGTTCGTGGGAGGGGTCCTTGCTGAGAATTGCCCAGGATCTCCCATTAACTGTACGCAAAGGAGAGCGGAGTATCATCAGGTAGCTACCAAGCTGATAGCCGCAGGCATCCGCCAGAGTGGGGTATCCAGCACGCTTGCAGGTGGTCCTGTCTGGCCAGTGGACCAGCTTCAAAATGCTCATGCTATGGAAAAGGATTACAAGAGGCCCTTCCGGATTTGTTCAAAAAAGTAAATATTATATCAATGTAGTGTTGCAGGCTCGCCATGAAGTGTAAAGAAATGTATTGCAGTAGCGCCAAGTGGAGAGGATGATGCACCACGGGCAGTATGTAGGAATTTGCTGCGAGCTATTGTTGCTAGACCCAAATAGTCAGTTCCATTAGAGAGAGGAGGACTGTTTATGCACCTCAAGGATGTCCCCTTTATGTTGTTTATTTTTGCCTTGAACCTCTGGAACAGTAAATGAAACCCAGATTTGGTTGGTCAGCACCTAAGTTTTCTGGGAGTTGCGATCCTGTGGAAGGTGGCAGTGTATCACGACACACCGGGAAGCTTCACTTAAGCATCGGCGTGACCTGCTGAGATTTGCTTTAAATATCATGGTGACATCTTTCAGCTTGGCAAGCTTACTAGGGGGCTGTTGAAAATTCACTCGGCGGAACGTGTGCCTGTTTTCGCCAGTGGCAATGTCCAGATGACTGGGGGGTCCCGTATACGGAAATTTGTGGACTGAAACTTTTCTGTGGGGTTTTATTGGAAGTTGGTAAGGTCGTCCTGACACGGTAGCCACCAGAGGGAGCTTCAGTATCACGTTCTTCACCGTGAAGCCTCTGCAAGGGAGTTTCGACAGTTTATCAACCCTGCATTCCCTGGTTTCTGCAAGCTACAATCTTAGTGCCTCACTCCCCCTGGATTACACCTCTTCTTCCCCTTCCCTCCCTTTATTGTTGTCCGTTTACTCCCGCTATAGGTACCCGGAGACCACTTGAGGTGCTGTTTCTTATTTGGGGAAACCAGTCTTATTGGGGAGTGTTCAAATCATACCATGTGTGTTTCTTCCCACCAGTTGTTTGTTATCGGACTACACGGACACGAGCTTCTGGACATTTTCCACACGGATTTTCATTATTTAAGTAGTTAGTGTGTTCTGTATTCATAGAGTTGTTTAACTGCCTGGTAAACGGGCTGATAGTTTAGAAGTACAGTAGCAGGGATCAATTGGGTGCATGCAGAGTAGTTGGGGCAGTGTTGTTTTTTTTTTTAATTTTTTTCCCCCAGTTTGCAAGGAGGGACCATCCCTTTTACATTTTACTGTTAACACTTTACCTGGTCAGGGGAAGGTTGGATTGTTAAGTCTCCTATTCGGAAGTGCAGCAGACCTGGTGCAGATTTGCCCCAGGAGGACTTTGTTCTGGGATGCTGGGTGGCTCTTTCTTGGGGGGCCGTTAAGTCTTTTGGGCATGGGAAGGTACAGTTATTGGATTTGTAGTAGAGTAGACTTTTTTCCGTTAGGTAATTGTTCTTTTGGACAGTGGGAGGGGATGCTGGAGGGAATCAGGAGCTTTGGAACTTGACGAACTCATGGGCCGGAGGTTGTTTTATGGGTGGAGGAGGGTAGGCTTTATCAATCTAAGTTAAGGTACTGGTCACTTGACGGGGGGGAGTAGGAGACGGAGGGGGTCATATAGGGATTAGAGAAGGGGAGTGGGAGATCAAGGGATCTGGGTTGCATTAAGACCTGAAGGTAACGGCTTGGGGGATCTGCTCGTGTGGGAAAGCTCTAGATGGAAGGTGGATTTGGAATGCAGCCAAATATGGGTAGACCCAAATAGAGCGTAGGGACAATGGTAGCACCCAGGAGTTCATCACATGGAATATTAAAGGGCTAGGAAGAATTGAAGCGCTACAAGGTTCTGCGACACTTGCAGTTGCAGAAGGCCCAGATAATATGTTTGCAGGAAACGCATTTATTGGAGAGGGAAGCCAAGGCTTTGAGACGTCAATTTGTAGCTCAGGTATACGCTGCAGGCGATAGCACCGCCAGTAAGGGAGTAGCCATTCTAATATCCAGGAATATCCCTTTTGTCTGCGAGGAAAAACTGGCAGATCCTGAGGGTCGGTACATAATAGTAGTTGGGCGCATTAGTCAAACAAGGATGGTGATAGGTAGTATATACGGTCCAAATGGAGACTCTCCCCGGTTTTTCGCTGATTTACTAAATGTTCTGTCCCTTTCTCCATCTCCCAATGTTGTTGGGAGGTGATTGGAACTGTATTCAATACGGAATTGGATAGAGAAGGTAGCGAGACAGGGCTCTCTCCCGCTCAAAAGAGCCCTTAGGAGTTGGCAGACAATTTGGGCCTGTGCGACTCTGTGGAGGGTCTTGTGCCCTCTAGGAGGGAATATACATTCCTGTCTGAGGTCCACAAAACCAGGTCTCGAATCGATTACTTTGTAATGAGTCAGTGCATGCTCCCTGGTCTGATAGATTGTACAATCACGCCGGCGGTCATCTCGGACCACTCCATGATCCGATGTTCCCTAAAACTTGTATTTAATACCCCCAAGCAAACCATCTGGAAGTTAAAAAATCAGCTCCTCAGTGTACCGGAGATTAGAGACAGTATAAGCCAGAGTATAGTACAGTACGAGCAAGAGAACTGCAACACGACGGGTAGGGGCAACATTGAATGGAGTGCACTAAAATGTGTATTAAGGGGGGAGCTTATCAAGTTAGCTGCCACTAGGAAGAAAAGAGAGAGAGTTTGGCCAAGCAATTGCTTACCCAGATCAGGGATATAGAGAATATTCTTTCAAAGACTACACCAATGGCAATAAGAGAAAAGTTGGTTAGGCTCCGACACCAATATGACGACATTCTGAGAGAAAAGGCAGAGTATGCCATTAACAAAACGAAAAGCCCTATATTTAGATCAAGGGGAGAAGATGGGACATCTCCTTGCCATGCGCCTCAAAGCGGCCGAAACATCCAGAATCATTCAAAGTATATCATCCCTCACTGATGGGTCTATCAAAACCACCCCCCATGAAATTGCTAAAGAATTCGAGGACTACTACAGGGATTTATACAGCCCCATGCCCAATAGACCCAGTGATGAGGAAATTAGGGCATATTTGTCTGTGTGTAATTTACCTCAGATAACGGATGAACAGAAAGTAATGCTCACCTTCCCGGTTTCAGACTCTGAAATCCTAAATGCGATTCAGACGCTCCCTGCTGACAAAGCTCCCGGACCGGATGGTTTCTCTCCGAATTTTTATAAATGTTTCAGTAGGCAGTTAAGCCCAGGTTTAAAACGGCTATTTCACAGTATTTTTATCTCCGAAAATATTGATAGTCACCTTTTTGAGTCCCTGATGGTGCTTATCCCCAAAGAAGGGAAAGATCGAGATAAGGTTCCAAATTATAGGCCCATAGCCTTAATTAACTACGATATAAAAATTTTGACAAAGATACTAGCAGCTCGCTTAACGAAGGTCCTCCCCTAGATTAATCCATCTGGATCAGGTGGGATTCATGTCTGGTAGAATGGCATCAGACCATCTCCGCAAACTATCCCACATCTTCTCAGCTTCCAAAGACAGTAAAATCCCATGTGGTCTGTTGTCTGTCGATGCTGAGAAAGCATTTGACAGGGTGGATTGGAGGTTTCTGTCATTGACCATGGAGCAGTTCGGCTTTCCGGCCCATTTTATAGATATGGTGTTTGCGTTATATAGGTCGCTGTCTGCAAAAATATACTGCAATGGAGTTTTTTCCGCAAGCCTGCCTTTGCTATCGGGTACTAAGCAGGGCTGTCCTTTGTCCCCTCTCTTGTTCAATCTTTATTTAGAGCCACTGTTGTGTAGTATTAGACAGGAACCTAAAATTAAAGGGATAAAAATTGGATCATTGGAGTTTAAGGTCTCTGCATTTGCGGATGACATCCTACTTCATATTAGCTATCCCCGAACTTCCATTCCAGTTGTGCTCGACCTTATCGTATCCTATGGCAAACTATCCAACTATAAAATCAACATAGGGAAAACTCAGTTTTTCCCGCTTAATGTTAAGGTTTGCAAGTCAGATATCTCGCAGCTGGGGATTCATTGGACCCCTCTCACCTTGAAATATCTTGGCATCACTTTGGCCACTTCAGAGGCCAAAATGGTGAAACTTAATCTGGATGCCCTTAAGGTAACTATAAAGACCTGGAAAGATGGGGCAAACTTCCGCTCTCTCTCTGGGGAAGGGTCAATATAATAAAGATGAATGTGTTGCCGAGGATTTTTTACCCTTTAAATATGCTTAATGTATGGTTACCCTTAAAGTGGCACAGAGCACTCCATTCAATTATCTCAGATTTCATCTGGGGAAAGAAAACACCCCGCAGAGCCTATCATAAACTCGCCGCTCCCAGGGAGAAGGCCGGTTTAAGGCTCCCTCACTTTGGACTATATCATTGGGCAAGCAACCTCTGTAAATACATGCGCTGGCTCCTGCCCCCCAGGGACCTGGAACTTTTATCGTATGCCCCTTCCTGGGTTAAGTTGGAAACAGAGTTAATAAGGAGGCGGCGTGGACCGAAGGCTCTTCTTTTATCCCACTAAAATCTCTCCCCTCTAGCCTAGCAGCTACCCCAATTAAACTGTCCCTATGTACGCCCATCCAATTGTGTGCCTCTCTTCGCTACTCCCCATGTGCAGATAGTTATCAGCCAATATGCCATAACCCTAATCTGAGGATTGGGGGGAACATGATAAAGGAATCCTGGCTTCCTTTCTTTGAAAGGGTTAAAGGTGGCTGATATCAAGCAAGGTGACAGGTGCCTAACAGTTGCAGAAGTTTTAACAAAGTACAATATAGGGCCTAACCAATCTTTTAAAATATACCAACTTACTCACTTGCTGGGGAATTTCAAGTCCAAATTAAAAGAGAGAAAGATCAATGGGACATGGTTTGAACCCCTGATCCGCTGGGTTTGGGAACCGTAAGCAGTCTCTAAGGTTTACAAAGCACTATTTGAACAAGTTTACACAGATACTGGTAACAAACCGAGGTTTTGGGCGGACCGCTTGGGAGATCAAGACCAGAACTGGGACCTTGTTTGGCGCCATATGTACCAGTATATTACCCAGGACAGATTGCGTATTATGCAATACCATTTTTTAAATAATTTGTGCTGGACGCCTTCCAAGTTATACAAGATTGGGCGTGCCCCAGACGTTCTATGTACCGGTGTCATCAAACGGTGGGTGACCTCAAGCATATTTTTTGGGATTGTTCACCGGTAAAAGAGTTGTGGGACCAAATTAAACACAAAGGCGGATTCCGGTATTGGGCATTGAACATTGCTTCACTGCGAAATTTGTCTAATAGGGATTATACTGGTATTGCTGTTAAGTCCTGAAGATACTATATGGCCTTGATTTCATCTTCGGTCAAGAAAATAGTGTTAAGGCACTGGTTGGATAATACCTCACCCAGTTATGTGGAATGGTTACAAGAACTGCTTTTAACTTAAGCATGGAAAAGTTTGGGGCTGTGAGGAGGGGCAGTCTTCGAGAGTTGACGGGTGTGGGGCCCCTCAGGCCCTTACTTGCTCCATTCATAACTAGCCTTTGTTGGGTTAGTAGACCCTGGTTCGTTCCCTCACGAGCAGATCTGCCTCAGTCTTTGCAATCCTGGGGTGGGTGGGCACGGGAGGTTAGGTGGGTAATTAGGCCGGGGGGAGTTAACAATATGAAATTGTTGTGGTCATTTACCAATGGAACACTGTAAGTGGCACTGTACTATCACGGATCATCTTCTGTAAGGTTTGGTTGTTTTACCTGTGTGCTGACTGTCTGTCAATAAACTTGAATTTAAAAAAAAAAAAAATATTATATTTTGGATCTAAATTGAAAATAAATAAATAAACAACTTTCCATTAAGGTAAGCAATGATTTAAGTTTAGAACAGGTGTCCCACTATACCTATTTGGGAATTACTTTTGATGAAGAAATTACCTTTAAAAAACATATTGGATCTTTAATAGGGTGAATAAAAGAGTGGTAGCCCTACGAAAAACAACAAAATGCTTGACAAAAAGCAACAGGAAAAAAGTTGCTGAACAACTAGTATTTATTTATTTGCTTTTGGTAACCAGGTAGGTGCACTAGGCATAAGAATGCCCATTTTCAGGCACGACCCTGGAGAATACAGTATAAAATACATGAGGAATACATAAGCATTCATGTGACGCAGCACATGATGTATGTAACACAGTAGGAGTGGGATCACATACATTAAACTTAGGGTGGAGAGAAACATTGTTCAGTATAATACAGAATACATGAGCATACATGTGACGCAGCACATGATATAGTTAACACAGGGAGATCACATACATTCAAACTTAGGGTGTAGAGAGACATTGTTCAGTATAATACATTCAAATACATTTTGGACAAATAAAAGCATGATCAGAAAAACAAATGTCAGAGAAATAATATACATAGACAAGTACAATAAGTGCCATTTTGTAGTAAAAAGGACAGGGAGGAGAGGAAAACGGAGGGAGATAGGAAGAAGAGGAAGAGGGTAAAGGATGAAAGAGGAACATGTAGGAGGGTATTAGGAGAAAATGGAAGAGGTGACAAAGAAGTAGATTACCTAGGGAAAAACAGAGGGACCTTGTGTATTGAACTGCTAACAAGACACTTATAAATAAATTGGACATAGTTTATAACAGAGTTGCTAAATATGTTTTACGGTGTGAGCCAAGAACCCATCATTGTAGGTTGCTGACCACACTACAGTGGAAACCGCTTGAAGTTAAATGTGCCATGTCATGGCAAAAATTAATATATAAATTTCACATACATTAAATCCCCTCCAGACTCGCAGCCCCTGATCGGGCGCCAAGCAGCCCTCAGCCAGGCACGGCCACGGTTCAGGAACCAGCCGCTCTGCTGCTCTCCTTCTGCCCGTCCAGGGATCCTCAGAGCCAGACACGCAGCCCCTGATGAGGCGCCAAGCAGCCCTCCGCCAGGCGCGGCTGCGGCTCCGGGAACCAGCCACTCTCCTGCCCGTCCAGGGGTCCTCAGAGCCAGACTCGCAGCCCCTGATTGGGCGCCAAGCAGCCTTCTGCCAGTCGCAGCTGCAGCTCGGAACCACCCGCTACCTTCTGCCTGTCCAGGGATCTTCAGAGCCGGACTCGCAGCCCCTGATAGGGTGCCAAGCAGCCCTCCGCCAGGCGCGGCCTTGGCTCCAGGAACCAGCCACTCTGCCGCTCTCCTGCCCGTCCAGGGATCCTCAGAGCCGGACTCACAGCCCCTGATCGGGCGCCAAGCAGCCTTCTGCCAGGCGCGGCTGTGGCTCCAGAAACCAGCCGCTCTGCCACTCTCCTTCTGCCCATCCAGGGATCCTCAGAGCCGGACTCGCAGCCCCTGATCGGGCGCCAAGCAGCCCTCCACCAGGCGTGGCCGTGGCTCCAGGAAGCAGCCACTCTGCCGCTCTCCTTTTGCCCGTCCAGGGATCCTCAGAGCCGGACTTGCAGCCCCTGATTGGGCGCCAAGCAGCCCTCTGCCAGGCGCGGCCGTGGCTCTAGGAACCAGCTGCTCTCCTTCTGCACATCCAGGGATCCTCAGAGCCGGACTCGCAGCCCCTGATCGGGCACCAAGCAGCCCTCTGCCAGGCATGGCCGCGGCTCTAGGAACCAGCTGCTCTCCTTCTGCCCATCCAGGGACCCTCAGAGCTGGACTCGCAGCCCCTGATCGGGCGCCAAGCAGCCCTCCGCCAGGCACGGCCACGGTTCCAAGAAGCAGCCGCTCTGCTGCTCTTCTTCTGCCTGTCCAGGGATCCTCAGAGCCGGGTAAGGACCCCTGACTGACCGGGGAAGCAGTGAGTTGCCGCTATTGGCCCAGCGCTCCCCGCGGTCAACTCCGATTGGACTGCTGCTCTCCTCGTTTCTACCTGATTGGCTGCTCCACTTTCTACTAAATTTCTTCACTGCTGGGCTGTGCGCCGATAGACTTTAGCTGAAAAGCGGCCAAAATTTTGGCCCGCTTCTCGAACTGTCCCTGCTACCAGCACCTGTCTGATCTGTACCTGTGGTGATTACTTTGTTAGCCGACTCCAATTGTTGATGAATTGTTAAATTATTGCTCAGCTCTGCTTCCACAGTGCTGCCTCTCTAGCTCCACTAGCTGCTTCCGATTTTAACTCTACTGTATTTAATGTCTGCTAGCCAAATCCAAATCTGATTGTACCTGTGTTTGATTCTGCCCAGCCTCTGTCTCTTTCTGTGCCTTCTCCTAAACCCTGACTTCTCTCCTTTGGGCTTGAACGCCCGCCCCCCCCACCACAATCCTGCTTTCTTCAGATTCCCTCTCTCTCCTGCATACTCCCTTTCTGCCTTGCTAAATTCCCTGTTTCTACCCTCCCCGTGGCGCCAGGCATAGCTCCTACCATGCGCTTGTCTCTGGCTGCTGGGCCCTCCCCATGCCTGCATTTCTTTCTCTGTCTGATCTGAGCCCCCCGATTTAGCCACCGCATCACCACCCATTGTCTCTGTCTCTCTCTAACTACCCCTATCTCCTCTCCTTCCTCCTCCTCCCTCCTCCCTCAGACTCACGGCCTCTGATCGGGTGCCAAGCAGCCCCTCCGCCAGGCGTGGCGCGGCTCAGGAATCAGTTGCTCTTCTTCTGCGTCCAGGGATCCTCAGAGCGGTAAGGACTCCTGACTGACCGGGAAAGCAGTGAGTTGCTGCTGTTTTGCGCTTCCCGCGGTCAACTCCTATTGGACCGCTGCTCTCCTCACTGCTACCTGATTGGCTGCTCCGCTTTCTACTAAATTTCTTCACTGCTGGGCTTTGCACCATAGACTTTGGCTGAAGCGGCCAAATTTTACGCCTGCCCCGACCCCCCCCTCCGACCTTAATTAAATAGACCATCACCACGCCCACCTCCATAGGGTCCCTCCCACACTAGCTCCTACTGTTGCAATGCCAAGTTCCCACCTCTCTCTCTCTGTCTCTCTCTCTTCTCCTCCCCCTCTATTTTTCCCTGCCTGCTCTACTCTCTGACCGTCACCTACCTGGGCCCTGCACTTGCTGTCGTTCTCTCTCAGCTTCACTATGCTGTTCCTCCCTCTAACCCCACCTTTTCCTTCTCTCCCTCCTTTTCCCTCTCCTCATCCCCCAGAGCCTCCTTTCCTCCCCTTCCCCAACCTTTGAAATGACCAGAGCATATCATCACTCTGGCACCTCTCTGGATCTCACTTACCCTGCCCACAGGGGACAACCTCCCACAAAAAAGGTATCCCTTACTGACTTTGATCACTGCATTCTCACATCTGCCTACCCTGTAACTCCCATGCTGAACTTCTGCATCCACATTATGGCACGTGCCTGCCAATATAAAAAATGTAAGCTCACCCTCAGGGAACTATGTCTATGCACCCTAAAGCTTCTGCTACTTCTCTTGCTGTTATTGGGTAATATTCATCCAAACCCTGGCCCACAAATCAGCAAAGTCTCCTCCCAGAACAAACCTTCTGGCACTCTCTCAATCCTGTGCCTGAATATCTGCAGTCTACTTCCTAAGCTTGATTCTCTGCAAGCCCTCGCAATCCAACATACTCCTGATGTTCTGGCAGTTGTTGTAACCTTGCTCACCCCAGGTCCCTGACCAGGCAATCACCATCCCAGGCTACAACGTCTTTAGGCTCGATCATAAAACAAAAAGAGGTGGAGGTTGTGCATTATACCTGAAAGACACATTCATGGGCCATCAGTTAGAACTTGCCCCCACGACCTTCCCTGCACAGATTCTCCCCATCAAAATCCTACTAGGTACTCACGATAAGGTGCTTACAGTTGTTACTGTATATATTCCTCCCAAGGAACAAGGTCTAGGTCTCACCGCTGTCCTGGACCTTGTCAGGTAGCAACCATCTGACTCCAAAACCATCCTGCTTGGGGACTTCAATATAAATTGGCTCTCGGCTGAGGCGAGTGCTCTTAAGGACTCCATCCTATTGGCCAACCTAACCCAGATGCTGGACTCCCCTACTAGACAAAACTATAAAACAGGGACCAGCACCCTGCTGGATTGCATTCTGACCAGCCACCCCTCACAGATCTCAAACTCCTCTGTCCTTCCTGACTCTCTCAGTGACCACTCCCCCATCAGCTGTACCTGGTCCAATAAATTCCACAAACCACCTCCTAAAATCATCTATAGCAGAATTCTCCGGCATGGTCAGCTAACCCACCTCAAATCCTACCTCCTCCAACAAGACTGGACTCCAGTCTTCCTGGCGACTGACACAAACTTTGCACTGGATCAATTCATCCACATCTTTAACAAAGCCTGTGACCTATTCGCACCCATCAAGAAGTGCAAAGTTAAAACTCTGTGTAACCCTTGGCTAACAGGTGACCTCCTAAAAAAGCTAAAATCCAGGGACCAGTTATGGGCTTTGGCTAGATCCACGAGGAAACCAGTCGACATCCAAAACTATAAGCAAGCACGTAATAACTGCACTAAAACCATTCGGAAACAGAAATCTGACTATTTCAGAAAAGTTCTCACTGACACCTGGGGAAATGGGAGAGATTTCTGGTACAAACTAAAAGAAATCACTGGGGAAACAACCCAAATCTGCGCTGGCTATGCTCAAGGTTAATGGAAATACCACGCTTGACCCAAAAATCATTGTTGATACTTTCAACACCGCTTTCACAGATCTCAGTAGTGTTCTTCCGCCTAATTTCTTCAGTGATGACGAGGCCTCCGAAACCCTCAACTCCATGTCTCTCACTAGTCACCCTCCTTTCCACTTTAAAGTAGTAAACAGGAATGATGTACGAAAGAGTGTCACTAATGCCATAAGCAAATCAAGATCTAGCAATGACACACTTGACCTCAAGCTTCTGACCCTCACCTTAGAAGAGGTGCTGGGGCCTCTTACCAGGATTTTTAATCTCTCCCTTACACTCAGCCAGTTCCCAGAAAAATTGAAGTTAGCCACTGTTACCCCTATCCACAAAAGTGGTGATAAGACTGCCCATGGGAACTACCGCCCAATCTCAATCCTGCCTCCCCTTTCAAAGGCCCTGGAACACATAGTATCGGACCAGCTCACCGAATATCTGGACAAATATAACATCCTTTGCATGCAACAACATGGCTTCAGGAAAGGCCACAGCACAGTGTCCACACTACTTGAAGTCACCGGAGCAATCCACAGCTCACTGGACAATGGGCAACTCACTGGTGTTATTTATATCGACTTAACCAAAGCCTTCGATACTGTCCACCACCGCCTTCTTCTTGTCCAGCTACATAAAGCTGGGTTCTCCCCAGATTCTATTGCGTGGTTTAAAGTTACCTTGAGAACAGGTCTCTATGTGTAAAAAATCTCAGAAGTGCTCTCTGATGCCAAACCTTTGTGTTCTGGTGTTCCACAGGGATCCATTCTGGGACCACTCCTTTTCAGCCTGTTTCTCAACACCGTACCGGATGCCTGCCCTGAACCAATTATACTGTACGCCGATGATGCGGTAATCCTAGCCGCACACCAGGACCCGTTCCAGCTGCAAGGAAAACTCCAGCGTTGTTTCTCCGCTGTCGAGAACTAGTTCATTCAGCAAAAACTGATCCTTAACCAGAAAAAAACTAAGTCCATGATTTTCAGTAGTTCCCACAATAAACATAAGCACCACCACCTTTCCATTCACACCAGTCACGATGGCCCACTGGAGCAGGTACATACTTTTAAATACCTTGGGATCACACTCGACTCCCACCTCTCATACACTGACCACATTAATAACGTCGCCAAAACTGCCAACTCTAGACTAGGCCTGCTGTTCCGCCACAGGTGACACCTTACCCCTGAAGCCCTGGCAGTTGCCGTCCAGTGCTCCATCATTGCTACCATTGACTATGGCCTCGTCATATACGGCTCTGCTACTGTTGCTGCGCTCAAATGAGTAACCATCTCCCTCACCAAGGCTTGTTGGCTCATGACGGGCACCCAACGCCTTACACACACCTGTGACCTCTACTCCCAAACCAACTGGCTGCAACTTGACAAACGAATAAAATACCAAACCTGCATATTCACAAGGAAAATTCTGATGAGTCTTGCCCCTTCCGGAGTCTCTACTCTCCTACAACAAAATAATTGCTGCAGAACCACTAGGGGGTCCAAATCCTTGAAGCTCCAAATCCCACGTTGTCGCACAACCCAAGGTCAAAGAGCTTTTTCTTACCGGGCCGCCAGCTGGCTGAATGGTCTCCCCAATCTCAACACTCTGCACCTTTAAAACCAGGCTCCGCCACTCACTGACTGCCTCTAGCACCTGTGACTGCTGTCTCTAACTGTACCACCTTTCTCCTGGACTCCCAAGACGATAAACGTATCCTTTGCTCCCTGCTCCATTGGTAGTAGCATTCCTTGAGGGCCACAGCCTCCTAGCACTTACTCCCACTGTCCTGCCCAACCCTGGCACTTCCTGTTCTCTGACAATGCCTCTTGGCTGCAGCCGCTCTCTTCCTCTTCGCCCCCCCTTTGTCCCACCCCTTCTGTCGTCCTTTCCACCTGTCCCCCTCCACCTGCCTCCCTTTACACCCTTCCTCTACCGCCCCTACCCTTCTGCTGCCTATTTCCTCTTCCTCACCTTTATTTCTTCCTCTTTATACCCCCCCAACTTTATAATGCTCCTGCTAGCAATAGTTACTGTACAGCTCTATGTATGTTCCTCCTCATTTGTTTCAAACTGTGAGTATGTACTGTCTTGTTGTAATCCATGATGTGGAACCTTTGTAAAAGAGCCCTGGCTCAAAGGTATTTGTAATCCTAGACCTGAATAAATAAATAAAAAATATCCAGAGCATTACATAAATGAAGGTCTGTTTGGAGGGAGTGATCAATTTTATCAAAGAGCAAAAAAGTCTTGTCAAATAAACAAGATCTTTACTTTTCTTAACAAAAACAAATATGGAGAAAAGACCTTGCAACATCAAGCAGCCATATATTGGAACAATCTGCCCAATTTGGCCCATTCTTTTCCAGCATACAGCCTTTTTTTTACAGGAACTGGCTGTACTAGGTCTTGTTATTTGTCAGTGCTTTGGCTAATGTAAAATATGGACTGAGAGAATCGTGGGGGGGGGGGTTACCTGTCTATATATTATTATTATAATATGATATAAATGGATAGCGTGTGTCCTGTTGAGCGATGTAGGATGAATGGAGTGACTGATTGTTCCAGCATTGTTATGGACGTTAAAACTGTTTTTAATAGTTGTATATTTTAAATGTATAGGCAACAAGTTATAAACAGGACAGTCTTGTAAACTGGGCCTATTGGCCTAAAGATTTGTTTCCCTGTATAAAAATGACATTTTTACTACTACTACTACTAAGGTAAAGAAGGCGGACAGAGGATTAACATTAGAGGCCGGAAGCTGAACAATGAACCAGGGCTTAGTTGAGTCACACATCCGCAGCCAGCCCAAGAATGTGCACGAAGTCCCAGGTAAACTACCAAACACTTAATTCAGATTAAATTTACATCATACTAACAAAATACAGTAGAAATCCCCTTTAAAGCACTCGCTCAAACCATCGCTAAAACGAGCATAAACAGAGTACTGAAAAACAAACAGTTGCTCTCTGCCGAAATTAAATTAAGTGCACAGAGTAGCAGCCTAGAATGCGGCAGAGAGCAGGTAACAAGTAAAATAAAAATTTTAATCCAGTCCCTTCGGGGGGCTAGCACCCCTGCCAAAAGCAACACAGGCTGCCTTTTCAGCCTCTTGTACCTATGCCGTTTCAGCAGCTCCTGATGTTGCTTGTGCTTCGGTCAGCTAGTGGAGCCTTGGACTGGGGGTGGGTTCCAGCGTGGAGCTTGCTGTGCCGTTTCAGCAGCTCCCTATGTTGCTTGTGCTCCGGTCGGCTAGTGGAGCCTTGGACTAGGGGTTGGTTCCAATGTGGAGCTTACTGTGCCGTTTCAGCAGCTCCCGATGTTGCTCGTGCTCCGGTCAGCTAGTGGAGCCTTGACCTGGGGGTGGGTTCCAGCGTGGAGCTTGCTGTGCCATTTCAGCAGCTCGTGATGTTGCTCGTGCTCTGGTCGGCTAGTGGAGCCTTGGACTAGGGGTGGGTTCCAATGTGGAGCTTACTGTGCCGTTTCAGCAGCTCCCGATGTTGCTCGTGCTCCGGTCAGCTAGTGGAGCCTTGAACTGGTGGTAGGTTCCAGCATGGAGCTTGCTATGCCGTTTCAGCAGCTCCTGATGTTGCTTGTGCTCTGGTTGGTTAGTGGAGCCTTGGACAGTAATCTCCCGAGTGTGAAAATATCCAACAAGACTTGCAGTGAAAATCTTGGAGTAACTGCTCCTCTTAGAGTAGCCTGGTTCTCTGCTGTACTGCTGCATTTATCTACTTGTGAATTCGACAATTAAAAACTTTTTGATCAACATTTTGATGCATCCTGGTGAACTCCTGTGGATTACAGTCTTGCATCTGAACAGCCTCTGAGTGCTACATTTCTGTGGTTTTGGCAGAGAAAATCTTTCCAGTCTGGAGAAGCGGTAACCATAGAAGCCAAAGAAAGAGCAAGTGTCCACTGAGTTGGTGGGCATGGGCAGAGTGGACTGCTGGAACCGTTAAGCCAAGCAAGTGGAGAAAGGTGTTGGCAGAGTTACATTAAGCAACACATATAAATTAGCATTAAGCTTGCAATTTAATAATTTTTAAAACAAAACATGCAGAATATATCATCCTTAAAATGGTTATGTTCCCCATAGAGAAAAGAAAGATTGTCCGCTTGTCAAATTAAATACTGCACATGTTAAAATTTGAAAAAAAAATCATGTCTAAATAAAACTTCTCAGCAAAGCAGAGACAACTTTCTGAACCCACCACCTGAATAAAAAAGAGAGGACCTCCCTCAGCCAATTGCCAGAACCCAACATAAGCTACAGTCTGTCAGAACAAATGGCAGCCTACGATATGTGTAATAATCGGCATTTGAACCAAAATCTAGCTAGAAAACAGAGTTTTAAATAGTGGTATAGCGTAGCAAAACACTAAGCCTAACCATTTTCAGAAATGCTTAGCAGACCTTTTTTTGAGCGAGTCCATGACATAGTACACAACATTAATAAAACTATATAATTTTTTAGAATTTTGTTAATCGATCTGTGTCAAGTGCTATGCATTTTCACAACTGATTAGCACTTTTGCACGTCAAACTGCTAATCAGTTTTTTCAGCTTATTTAAAACCCTGAGAAAATGATCTTCTTCTTCAAGGATATCACTTTCATCAGGCCACAGCTGTGGAACCAGGTGAAGCCATAAAGTGCCAGGCACTGCCAGTGACCTGACAGCAGGGTAGGGGCAAGGGTGCAGGAGCCTTGGTGCCCATTCAAAAGCCTCTAGAGGTGGTTGCACAGGTGGAGCCACCACAACCAGCTCCGCCTGATTCCTTGTAAACCCCCCCCCCCCAAAACCATCATTACCTCAAGGGGTGGTTGTAAGGGGTCACCTCTCCCTCCACTCAAACCAGTGGAAAGAGGTGGCAACAGATGCCTGGGTTCTAAAAATCATAGAACATGGCCATGCTCTGGAACGTTTGGACACACCTCCATGTAATCCACCAGTGGTAATCCACTATCCTCCAGAACACCTTCCCCTGCTCCTGGAGCAAATTCAGACTTTACTTCAAAAGAAGACCATAGAGCCTGTGCCCTTCAAACAAAGGCACATGGGGTTTTGCTCTCGGTACTTCCTTGTCACAAAGTGAACAGGAGACCTTCAGCCTAATCTGGATCTCAGAGCGCTGAACTTCTTCACAGAGTACAAAAGTTCAGAATGGTCACCCTGCAAGGCTTGCTCCCACTACTACAGGCAAGGGGTTAGGATCTGTTCCGTAGACATGAAGGATGCTTATCTTCATATCAAAATCTGGAAAACTCACAGAACGAGATTCCTGTTCTAAGGAGAACATTACCAGTTCAGAGTGTTGCCCTTTGGCATGTCTTCCGTGCCACGAGAAATGGCAGTAGTGGCAGCAGCCCTTTGCAGGAAAGGCCTCTATGTTTTCCCTTACCTTGGACGACTGGCTCTTGAAAGCCTACTGTAGGGATCATCTCCTGCACACATTAGCTTGAACCAGGCAGCTGTTCGACGCTCTGGGGGTCACTGTCAACATACCCAAATCGGTCATGGCCCCTTGTCAACAACTACAATATATAGGAGCAGTTTTGGACACCACTCGGGGATCCGCTTTCCTGCCCCTGGACAGAGCCCAATGCCAGATTGCCTGAGCACAACTAGTACATGACAGCCGGTATGTCTCAGCCAGGTCATTCCTACGGCTCCTGAGCCTCACAGCAGCAGCCACTGTCATAGTACCATTGGCTAGGCTGCACATGAGGATACCCCAGTGGACCCTAAGAGTCCAGTGGGATCGGCTCATAGATGACCTAGAACAAAGAGTTCTAGTCACGTCTCATATGCGCAAAGTTGTTAAGTGGTGGATTGAACCCAGCAACCTGTTAAATGGTGTTCCTTCCTTATCCCCTCTCCTCTCTTTATTTATTTCAGTCTAGAATTACAACAATACTTTAGAGCCGAGGCTCTTTTACAAAGGTTCCACGTCAGAGTGTGCGGAATTCATCTTATTAGTTACAGACAAACATGTTTGACTTACAGACAAGTAATAATCAGTACATAGACTAGAGCCATGGGCAAGACAGGGGTAGGAGGGGAGAGGGGAGTGAGGGGGAGGGGTGAAGTTCGGGGAGGAAGAGTGCGGGGAGAGGAGAGTGGGGGTGGGTGGGAGGGCAGGAGGAGATACGGAGGAGAGGTGGCGGGCGGTGACAGTGCAGCCAGGGGCCTTGTCGAGGAAATTTGACAGGTAAGATGCTGGGGGGGCAGAGATTGATTGATTGTAAGTGCTGTGTGCTGGGGCATGTGCAGTTGGAATGGTGATAATGTTATGACGGACAGTTGCAGGAGGCAAGCAGTGAGAGGCACAGCTTGGACTTGAAAAGATCGTGTGTGGGAGCAGTGGCTATATCGCTGCCAAGAGAGTTGAGCCAGCTGGTTGCCCGTTAGGCGAATGATCTTTGTCCTTGGGTTGTGCAACATCATGGGATATGCAGTAGATGAGAATTGGATCTCCTAGTAGTGACGTTCCTATGTCTAGGCTTAAGGAGGGCACAGACTCCAGGTGGACCAAGCCCCTTTATAATTTTCTTGGCCGCGATGCAGGTTTGGTATTTTATGCGACTGTCTAGTTGTAGCCATCCAGATTGGGAATAAAGGTCACATGTGTGGGTATGGCGATGGGAGCCAGTGGTGAGTCGACAGGCCTTATTCAGGGAGGTCGTGATACATTTGAGAGCAGTGGTAGTTGCAGACCCATATATGATAAGTCCATAATCTATAATGCTGACGACGGAGCTTTGGACGGCCACTGATAGTGCTTCTGGGGTTAGGTGTTTCCTGTGTTGGAATAATAGGCCTAACCTTGTATTGGCAGACTTTGCAACATTGCTGATATGGACAGCGTATGAGAGGTGAGGATCATGGGTGATGCCGAGGTACTTGAAAGATTGTGTTTGCTCTAGGGGGCTCCTTGTTTGGTCCGACGCACTGCGTGGCGCTCATGGGTTGGCCGTTAGGCTGCGTCAACTCCACCTGCCTGCCAGTTCTTCGTCTCCGCCGAGAGGTCACCCCTCGTGGACGCTGAGAAGAAAATTTGAGGCTCGTTCAGTTTCGGATCAGAATTCAACTCGGTGTCAAGTCCGACGGTTCCTCCTGCCAGTTCTGTTTTTGCCATACTTGACGTCACCCAGTAAGATCTTTCCATTTTTCTACATTTCTGCGACGTCGAGTCTGTTTT
The DNA here is from genome assembly GCA_016271365.2 of Neoceratodus forsteri. Classification (NCBI taxonomy): domain Eukaryota; kingdom Metazoa; phylum Chordata; order Ceratodontiformes; family Ceratodontidae; genus Neoceratodus; species Neoceratodus forsteri. Next base: position 351,372,655 of record JADMNL010000024.1, read on the forward strand.
TGGTGTTTTTTTTCCCCGTAGGTCATGTCTCAGTCGGAAGGCAAGAAAACTTCCAGGACGGGTCAGCCCCCCCATGCAACGGTGCCCATGCGGCCAAAAATATTCCAGCACAACCGTTGTCTTTCATGTCTTGGCCCGCTTCATGACACGGATTTGTGCAACACCTGTTTCTCCATGGACCGCTGGGTCATCGAGCAACGCGCGTAGAAAGTGGGACGAGCTCCGTCGGGCGCACAGTCATCGGGCCAAGCCACGCTCTCTCGGCCTTTCCTCCGGGTCCCCTCCCGGTTCTGCATGGACCGAGGAGGAGGGAGCTTCAGCTACTAGTAGCCTAGCCGTTGCCGAGGCTCCTTCCGCAGCGCAGGAGGCCCGTTCTGCTCCTTTTGGGGGTCAGCGGGAGGCACCACCATGGCAATCGCCCCTTCGGGGTTGAAGGCTCCCCCGGTGTTGGACCCGCGGTTCACAAGGCTTGGGTCAGTGCCGCTGTCGGTGCCATTGTGTACCTCGGCGATGTTCGCGGCACCATGGGCCCTGACAGAGCCGTCGTCAGTGCCGACTTGTCGCACGGTGCTGTGGCTTCTGTCAAAGCCATTGGCGGTGCCGTGGGGCTGCTCTGGCGCCGTCTTTATCTATATCTGCATACCGGTGCGGGTAGAGCCGCGATTACCGTGTCCTCAGGACTTGGCGCTGTGGGGCCAACGGATTCTGTTGTCGGCGCCGCCTCTGCCTGCAGCGCTGTGTAGCCGGAAGGCGCCGTCCTCGGTGCCAATGGTGCCATCGGCGCTGCCTCTGCCCTCGGAGCCGTTCGTGGAGCTGAGCAATGCCATCCTTGGCACCGATGGTGCCGTCGGGGCCATTGTCGGCACTGTCTTCGTCCTCAGCGCCACTCGAGGTGCCGTGGGGCTGGATGGCGCCGTGGCTGGTCCCGACTCTGGAGCTTCTGTTCGGGCTGGAGCCGTGCCCCCTGTGGATTCTGCTCGCAGTGCTGTAGGGGGCACTGGCACCAGCTTGGGCATGGCTTTGGTCTCTGGCACTCCCTTTGGCAAAGATGGCAGTGGGCGCCTTCCTACGGTCTGGCACAGGGCCTCGGCCTCTACCTCCTCAGAGGCGGAGTCGGGCTCTGAGTCAGACGGACAGTCTGACTCTTTGGGGTTGGCTGTTGGAGTGGGCAGCCCAGTAGTTTCCTCGACAAGCCGGAGACAGCCCCCTTGTGAGGTGGGGTCGGTGGCTACCGAGACTGGGGTCAGGGGTGCTGACCAGCGGGCAGTGGTGCAGGCCACCATTATTCTGCAGCCCGGTCTTGGTGGGTTCACTGACCCCTCAGCAGTGGTACCCCCACCTGTGGTGTGCCTAGATCGCCCAACTTTGGGGCTGATCAGAGCACCTACGGGAGGGGAGGGGAAGGTGCTGTGCCCTGGATAGCTCCTTCGGGTGCTGCCCAGAGCTGTCAGCTACCTAGGCTGGCCCTCTAGAGGAGGAGGGCTCTTTCGGACTCCGAGGGGTCGAGGGGCGTGTGGTCGGCACGTCGGCCTTTTTCAGGGGTCCACCCTGGGCTCTGGGAGAAGCCGTAGTGCGGATCTCCACTCTTCCTTCTCAGTCTTTTTGAGAGAGCCCCATTCTTTTGAGGTAGGGGACCGTCCTTCTGGACCTATATGGCCCCAGTCGCCTTACAGGGGGGATTCTTCCGGGCGCAGCCAAGGCAGTACCAAAATGGTTCTTCAGCTGTCGGCTGTGGGGTCTTCCAGAGCACATTCTTCTGTGGGTGCTCCCGGTCCACTCCTTAGCCTAGGTGGAGGTCAGCCGACATCTCTTCTTGGCTCTGTCCCCATTCCTCTGCCACATTCTCCTGCGCTCCCAGGCATCCTTGGTCCTAGCGGGCCTCTCTGCTGGGAGCAGTTCAGAGCGGTGGCTGCTTGGTTCCCAGCTTGCGTTAGGGTGATGGACAGTCAGGTTTTTCAACCTCCCCCCGAGCAACTGCCATCTGAACAGCCGGTGCTGTCCAGCTCCTCATCCCCCTCTTCTGTGGGAGAGGAACCTTCTGTCCACATATCTCCAGCTGCTGATCTCGCTGAGTATCAGCACTTCCTCGTGAGGATGTTGGAGGACTTGCACCTCACACCTGCCACTATTAGCAATCCAGGGCACTCGGCGCATGCCTTTCTAGGCGATTTTGGCAAGGCAACCCTTCTGGTGCTGCCCTGGCCTGCTCCCTTTCGGGAGGCATCATTGCGTTCCTGGCAGAGGCCCTTTTGTGGAGTTCCTGCCCCTAGGGATCTTAGCCAGAGGTATTGCGCACCCCCGGAGTCTGCAGGTTCCATGCCTCCTCCGCAGTCCGGATTGACGCAGTTGGGTACTCCTGATGGGCTTCGCGCCCTTCACCGTGACCGGCCCCCAGATCAAGACTCCTCGGATTTTGACTTCTTGGGTAGGAGGACTTTCTACTTGGCATGGTTATTGCTTTCCATTTCTGTACATCAGGCCCACTGTGCAGCCTATGACAGCTTCTTGTGGTCCAGGCAGGTCAGCTCCTAGCCTCACTGCCTGCTACGAAGCAAACCAGACAAGCCATTGCACTCTCTGCATGTGGCCTGGAGCTAGCAAGGCACCAAGCGAGGGCATCCTATGATGCCAATGAGGTAGCTACCAGGGTCATAGGGACAGCGATCTGCACTAGGCAGACGGCATGACTGCGCCTTTCCCGGTTGTCACCCTTGGCCCGGTGTAGGGTGATTAACTCCGTTCACCAGAGAACCTATTGCTCCTCCCGTAGAGCGAGACGGTGCTTGTCGGGGCAACTTCCTTCCCCCTACGGGGGGACCCCGTCTCACTCTCCCCACTCTCGGGCCTCTCCAGGCCCTGAAGGTTCTCCCTCTTAGTGTGTCACCCACTGAGAGCTAAGGGACTTTGTCCCTTAGGGTGTAAAAGAAACCCTGGGGGCTCGCACTGCCCAACAGTGATGAATGGTGAAGATTGACACAGATGAGATATGAAAATTGCATCTACCGTGAATTATGATCTTTCTGTGTATCTTCACCATTCATCACGATCCCACCTCCATCCCCTGGGGCCTCAGTCTCGGTCCCCTCCCTCTCTGTGCCCATCCTTTCCCCCTCCCTTTCTTTTCAGGAGTGGGTAAAACAGGGGCACACAGGAAGATAATGTTCTGGGAGAGTGGACAGCGGGGAGGGGGCACTTCTTCTCCAGTGCTTTGGCTCCACCCTGTGGGTGGGAGTTGACAGTTGCTCTCCATTTTCTCCTCCTCCCTGTTTCCGTCCAACTTATTTCTCCTTGTTTATTACAAAAAAACAAAAAAAGTTTCCATTTTTTCACCAATAATCTTTCCTTGAGAGAGGGTGTTAATTCTCTGTACCCTGTCCTTCTTCCAGAATAGCCGACTCTGCTTATCTGGAGTGTTTGCCAGCCATTCTGTGCCTTGAATTCTGGCAGAAAGCCTTTGGCTACTCATTGCAGTTCCTATGTAATCTGGAGACGGACCAGAGTCTGGGATGTTTAACTCCCCCCCCCCCCTTAAATTCTTTACCACCCTACCTCCCTCTTCCATTTCCAGAGATTGGGGCCCCTCCCAATCCCTTTAGTTTCCGACTTTTTCTCCCTTTCTGTCCTCTCAGTCATTATTTTTCCTTTTGGTTTATACATCTTTTCCTTTTTCTGTCCCTTGGACTTCCTTGCCCCACCCTCCACTCCCTTCCTCTTACCTCTCCGGCGAGACTGAACTGGCAGGCAGGCGGAGTCGATGCAGCCTAACGGCCAACCCGCGAGCGCCACACAGTGCGTCGGCCTCTAGGGCGGCGCCGATGGTGCATCCGCTCCACCTACCTAACAAAAAAAAAAAAAAGCTCCCGGGGTCCTGACCTCCGTCCGAGTACCCAACAGTGATGAATGGTGAAGATACACAGAAAGATCATAATTACAAAAGGTACGTAATTTTTATTTTTTGTTGTGGGGGCTGCAGAAGACCATAGACTTTTTTTTTTTTCTGATTGAGAAGCTGTTTATGACTTAGGAACCAGGATTCGATGGAGGAGAAGGCCCACTTAAGTTTATTTTGTAATTGAATTGGGTTGAGGTCCGAGGAGAGGATCACAGCATCGTCTGCGTAGAGAATTATTTGTTCTGGGCAGCAGTCCGGTAATGAGTTTAGGAATAGGCTGAAGAGGAGGGGTCCCAGGATGGAGCTCTGGGGGACTCCTGAGTGGAAAGGGAAGTCCCTGTATGCCTTCCCTCTCATTCAGACGGTGCTCCTCAAGCTCCAGATGGAGTGGGCAGTGCTAATACTCATATCTCCCCTATGGCCTCAACAGATCTGGTTCCCCTTACTACAACGGTTAGCAATGGAACTACCAGTTCCTTTGCCCCAGTGCAAAGGTCTACTTTCACAGGAGCAGGGAACCCTGGTCCATCAAGACCTCAGATCTCTTCATCTCCGTATATGGTACCTGAAAACATAGCCATTGCTTGGTTTGGCGTTTCCCAAAAAATGACTGATATTGTGGTGGCTGCTAGATCCACTTGTTCTGTGAAGTAGAAGCAGTTTGCTCTGTGGGCCACTTCCCACCGCTTGGATCTGTTCACCTGTCTAGTTAATCAGGTTCTGAAGTATCTGCTTTCCTTATCGGTTGCAGGCCTGCAGTATTCCTCGAACAAGGTGGACTTGGCTGCCATTTTAGCTTCCATGTGCCTATTGAGGGTCATATGGTTGCCCAGCTGGAGGTGGCCTATAAGTTACTAACATACTAAAATGCAAGCAGAATAGGCCTAACAGTCTTTTGTGTCTGCTCGTTTGGTCAGCCTCCACCCTGGGTGCTGACCTTGCTGCCCCCCTCGCCTCCTCTGGCTTCTCCCTTCCCAGTTCCGGATATTCTTGCTGCATTGGATTTTGCTTCCAGAACCCTTCCCCTGTACCTGTCCCACCCCCTCTTGAACCCCTCCACTGTCTCTGCCTCCACCAGCCCCCTAGGCAGCGCATTCCATGGCTCCACAACCCTCTTAGTGAAGTAGCACCTCCTCCTTTCTCCCCTGAATCTTCCCTCCTCCAGCTTCCACCCATACCCTCTAGTGGCCCCCTCCTCCTTTCTTCGAAGCACCCCGACTGTTCCTCCCCTATTTACCCTCTTCATGTACCTGAAGACCTCTATCATGTCCCTCCGGTCCCTTCTCTCTTCCAATGTGTACATATTTAGCTCTTCGAGCTACTCCTCATAGGTCCTGTCCCGTAAGCCCCAAATCATTTTGGTTGCCCTCCTCTGGACCCTCTCCAAGAGAGTAATGTCCCTCTTTAAGTGTAGCCTCCAAAACTGCACACAGTACTCAAGGTGCAGCCTCACCAAGCAGTTATACAGAGGGAGTATCACTTCCCTCCTTCTGGAGGTGATCCCCCTAGCGATGCATCCCAGCATCCTGTTGGCCTTGGCTGCTGCCCTCCTACAAGTCTCCAAGTTGTTCATCTTGACATCCACCACCACCCCCAGGTCCCTCTCAGCCATCGAGACTTGTAGCATTCTCCCAGGGTGTACACTTGGCCTGGGTTTCTAGCCCCAGGTGGAGTACCTTGCATTTCCTGCATTGAACCTCAGCTTCCACTTTCTAGACCATCTTTCCAGAGCCTCCAGGTCCCCTGTAGGGCCACCCTCCCCTCCTCCCCATCCACCACCGCCCCCAGTTTTGAGTCATCCATAGAGACTCATCTCACTCCTGATTCCTGTCCTTATGTCAGAGACGAGGCGCTTGAAGAGGAGGGCCCAAGGACTGATCCCCAGCGACCCCACTCAATGACCCTCCTTGGGGATGAGACACTCATCCTGCCAACTATGACCCTCTGGGTCCGGGTCCTGGAGCCAGTTGCTCATCTATCTGATCATCTGGTTCCCACCCCCATTTCTCCCAGCTTATCCAACAGGCCCACGTGAGGAACAGAGTCAAATGCCTTGCTGAAGTCTAGAAAGAGGACGTCCACTGGTCTACCCAGGTCCAAGGCATACATCACCCAGTCATAGAACTCCACAAGGTTTGTCTGACCGCGTTCCCGGAACGAATCCATGCTGTCTATCGTCCAAGCACCCTGACTTTTCCAGGTCCCCCAGCCTCTCCTTGACAATGCCCTCCATCACCTTGCCCACCACCGATGTCAGGCTGACAGGCCTGTAGTTCCCTGCCCCCTTCCTTGATCCCCCCTTGTGGATGGGCACTATATTCGCCACCTTCCAGTCCTGGGGCACCCACCCTGTCCTCAGAGAGATGGTGAAAAGCTACGCCAGGGGTTTTGCCAGGACATCCGTTCTTGAGAGGAATTCTGCATCTAAAACCTCCCATTCATAATCCAGTCCCAGCCTGGCACCTGAATTTTGTTTTGGAAAAGCTTACTTTGTTTTTTTTTTTTGAGCCAGCCACAACTTGTGGCTTACGCCTGCTTTCTTGGAAAGCATTGATCTTCCTGGACTTTGTCTTCACCATTTATTTATGCTGCTGGGTTACAGTCCGGAAGCGCTAGGACCCTGCAGGAGCCATAAATCTTCAGGAGGGCTGGCACCAAGGCAGGACCGCGCATTTGCAGCATCGCAAGACAGGCTCACGCCTGTGTAGGCCATCTCAGCATCGACTCTCCAACCGCCTCAGTTACATAGATACATAGACAGTGTCGGCAGATAAGGGCCTATGGCCCACCCAGTCTGCCCATTTAAGTTTGTAAGTTCAGTTTATGTTTTCCAGGAAGTCTGTTGCCCCTTACCCCTGACCTCCAGAATTCCTTTATGTCTATCCCATGCATTCTTAAATTCCGTGATTGTTTCAGCCCCCACCACTTCCTCTGGCAGGGTGTTCCACTTGTCCACCACCCGTTCTGTGAAGAAATTCTTCCTCACGTTTCCTCTGAATCGTCCTCCCTCCAACTTCATCCCATGCCCTCTAGTCCTGGAACATCTTTTTCGCTTAAAAATAGTGCATTCCTGCACCCTGTTCCTCCCTGTAAGATACTTGTATGTCTCTATCATATCCCCTCTCTCCCTCCTCTCCTCCAGGGAGTACATGTTCAGTGCCTTCACCCTGTCCTCATAGGACTTGTGATGCAATCCATGCACCATCTTTGTTGCCCTCCTCTGGACCTTCTTTACCCTGTCTATGTCCTTACGTAGGTAAGGTCTCCAGAACTGCACAGTGTACTCCAGGTGCGGCCTCACTAGTGTCTTGTATAGTGGAATTATGACCTCCCTTTTCCTGCTGGTGATGCCCCTGCCTATGCATCCCAGCATCATATTTGCTTTACCTGCTGCCTTATCACACTGTTTCCTGCCTTGAGGTCATCAGAGATGATAACTCCAAGATCCCTTTCCTGCTTGGTGCATGCTATATCCTCACCCCAACTGATATATTGTGCCAGGGTTTTTGTGCCCATATGCATTATCTTGCACTTCCTTGCATTGAATTTCAACTGCCAAACCCCTGACCATTCTTCAAGTTTCTGCAGGTCCCTTCTCATTCTGTCTACATCCTCTGGTGTGTCTACTCTGTTACAGAGCTTTGTGTCATCAGCGAACAGTGAAATTCTGCCTTCTAGGTCCTGCGCAATGTCACTGATGAAGATATCCAGTTCCTTTTTTCCCCACCGTCGAGTGCGCTTACGTGATGACGTCGTTCATCCACCGGGAGTCGGTTCTTCACATCTATATGACAACAGCATCTAGTCTTTCAGTTTTTAGTCTGATTTATTATTTTCCGTAATAAAAAAAAAGACATCTTTTATTATTTATACTCCAGATGTACATAGAATGCTCAGGCACTATATACACCGCATGAAGAACTGCAGAAAGTCCTCACAGCTTTTTGTTTTGTTTACCCCTGGGAAAGAGGGCACCCCAGTTTCTAAACAGTGTGTCCAAATGGCTAGAAAATGTGTCACTTTCTGTTACAGTAAGTGTGGTAAAAAAAACTTCCTGGGGTGGTGGTGGGGTCATTCCACAAGAGGCATGGCCACCTCTGTTGCTTGTTTCAAAAAATATATTTGCTGCAGACATCTGCACAGCTGCCACCTGGAGTACAGTCCACACTTTCAGTGAATACTACAGTCTGGACAGTGTCTCTCAAAAAAGGGCTTGTTTTGGCCCAGCTGTACTTTAAGGCCTACTTTCTTTGACCTGTAGACTTCAGCCACCAAGACTACCCATAGGCACTACTGCTTGGTACTCGTTCCATAGGTGTGGCCTGATGAAAGCGATATCCTCGAAGAAGATAGAGCAGTTATGTAGTTACCATAACAGTAGATATTCAAGAGAATGTCTTTCTCTTTCCCACCTTCCTTCCCCCTGAGGGGCCTAAGACTACAGCTTGTGCTATCTGCATCTCCATGATGGGCTACCTATAGCTCTCTGCCTCACCTGGGTTCAGAGAATACTAGGCTGTCTCCTGGTTCCCTTTAGAGAGGTCCTCCAAGCATGATATCCAGCGAGGAACTAAGAAGGGCCACCCACATTTATATGGGATGGCTGACATCTGATATTGTTGTGGGTAGCCCTTGGCGACTACTTGCAAAAGTTTCCCTGTGGTCCTAGCGACTGGCGGCTTATAGTTCCATAGGTGTGGCCTGATGAGAGATTCTCTCAAAGATCTACTGTTACGGTAAGTACGTAACTGTTCTTAGTGTCCTGGGATTAGTAACAGAAGATCTTCTTCAAGGATATCTCCTCCATTAGGCCACACTTACAGAACTATAAGTCATCAGTGTTAGGACCACATGGAAACTTTTGCTAGCTGAGGGCCACCCACGATGATGCTTCATCTACATGTATGTAAATGTGGGCTTTGCCCCATCACTCCTCATATCTTTCAGGAATCAGTCTTCATCATTGATTCACACTGATGGGTCTGACCTGGAGGCACTAGGACCATGGAGGAGCCAGAACATTTTACGGGAGTGTGGTACCAAGGCAAGCTGTGCACATTTATAGCACTGCAAGACTGGCTAGTGCTGCATAACTTACCTCGGCACCAGCCCTCAGATGCCTCAGTTTCTTTTCTCCTGCTGTTGAGTATGCTTCATTGACGACATCGTTCCCCACTGGGAGTCAGAACTTCACTTCTGTATGACAACAACGTTCAGTTCTTCACAGTTTTTAGTGTTTAAAGTTAGAGTTTGTTATTTTTGTGTCACTATAGTGATTGTACAAAAATATTTCTCTGTCTCCCATAGCCCTACCAAGTCAGCTGTTGATGATCATGGATGACGGTAGGGAGCCTGCTCAGGCAAGCTGCTTTGGTAACAGAGCTGTGTCCGGTCAACTTCCTCCTTCAAGGGAGGCTCCTGGTGATGGGCAATCCTATACCCAGGAGGAAGGAAAGTCTTCCTGGAAGCACAAAAAGAAGCGGGCCCATGCTGGCCTGGTGGCTCTGAGGATTGAGGTGCTGGATGCCACACTTCGCACCACGCCAGTGAACCGGGATCATGAGCAAGCTCAAGTTGCTGGGGGTCGGCCAGTGAGGAGAGAGTTGAGCATCTGTAGGACTGCTGTCCTTGGGAGGGGTGGGCTGTGGATCCCCAGTATCAGTGACTCCCAGTGAAATCTGGGAATGCTACAGCCAGGGAACAGTTGAGGAAGGGGTTGAGGTGATGGCTGACGTCTGCGGGATGGGTGCGAGAGTGCACCCACCTCGCGCTGTACGTCATTGCACATCCGCGCCTCTGGGGGGTCACATTCACAAACAAGGAAACACCCCGGCACCTGGGAGGATGATGACAAGCTCAAGGCAGCCCCATGACCATTACCAGATCTTCTTGGACATAAAGGCTCCACCACTCATTCACACTAATGGGATCTATGCCGGAGGCACTAGGACCCAGTGGGAGCAAACTTTTTTGCAGGAGGGCCGGCACCAGAGATGATGCCGCGAGGAGCAGCACCACGAGGCTCTGCTCGTGCGGCAAAGACTATCTCGGTGTCGACCCTCCAACTGCCTCAGTTCGCTCACCGCCGAGTGCGCACTTCAGTGACAACGTTGTCGCCCGCTGAGTCGAATCAAACTAGCAGCATAGTTTTCAGTTTATTATTTTGTAGTATTTTTCGAATTAAGTTCCGCTTACGATAATTTATTCTTATCAGAGAAAGACGTCTCAGCCTACATTGACAGAGTCGACCATGAGCGGGTCAGGTGATGGTAGGGAGACTTCGTATGTAAGCTGTTCAGTCAGCCAGGCTGGGTCTGGTCCGCCGCCTTCTCGAGGGGTCTGACAGCAGACGGTCAGTGCCTGAGGGATGGGTGGTCCTCCGGAGCATAAAGTAAGCGGTCGCATTCTCTGCACCGTTTGGCCTCGACTCTTCTTGGCCCGTGGGTCAAAAAAAAGAAGGCATCACTCGAGGTCGCCCTCTGATATGTCTGCGCGTTGACGGTCGGTCATTGGGGTCACTTGCCAGTCTCCTCCTCCTTCGGAGTCGCCAGTTTCTGGTTCTGGTCACCGACCTCTTCGAAATCAGAGCCCTTTCCCGCCTTGTGGTATGGCTTCCGATGAGCAGTTACATCAGTGGGCCACTCTGATGGAGCAATGGGCTCGGAGGCTGGTCCAGCTGCCTGGCCCGGTCACTCTGGGGCCCTCGGGCTCTTCGGGGGATTGGGCAGGGCGATTGGGCCTCCCTTATAATGTGGCGCCCTCTTCGGTGCCATCAACTCTGCACTCAGGTGTTTTCCCCCCTCACATGGCTGCAGCACAGGAGGCCACACCGATGGCTTTATCTCCTGGTATTCTTCCTTCTTTTCCCTCAAATCCTAATTTTTGGGGCCCTGGGTTGGTTTCTGTGCTGTCGGCATCGGTGGGTCACTCGGCGCCGTTTTCAGCGCCGATGCACCTGCCGGCACCATCCTTGGCACCGTTGAGTTTCTTGGCACCATGCAGCCTTTCGACACCATGTTCTTCTTCGGCGCCATCTGCTTTGTCGACGCCGTGCTCTTCCTCGGCGCTGAGGCCTGACTTTTCATCTGCCAATTTTCAGATTTTCTCCTCTCCGAATTCTTTTCCTTCCTCTTTTCCTGCTGATTTTCATTCCTTTCCTGTCCATGCAGTCCCTCCTGGACGGTCAGGAGATGATATTGAGCCTGACCCAAATCTTAGACTGGGTGATGATGTGGAAGGAGCAGGACCTAATCCTGTTGCAGAGCCTGTGGTCGAGGACCTGTCATTTAAGTCTCTGCTGAAAAATTTGAATTCCACTTTCTCTCCAGACTATGGACATCGATCCTGGGAAGCTTTTAAGACTCCAGTACCTTCATATTCCGGACATCCCTATGGATTTAACTCCCCCGGTACAACCCTCCTTTGAGACGCTTTCTCAAATGGTATGGAATAATCCTGCCCTCTTTCCTTCTGTGGCTAAGTCCATAGATAGGTTGATCCTTGGGAGCAGCATACTTCCTATTTTGTCCTCCCAAGCCTTTGCGGATCCTATTGTAGTCTTGGCAGAGAATGATAAGGTCGTCCTTCCTCAGACTTCTACAGCTCGACCTATAAACAAAGAATCTCGTAAGATAGATACTTTAGGTAAGAGAGTCTTTGCTGCATCCATCCTGGGTATGCGTATTGCCAGCTACCAGGGCTATTTCTCTCAATATGAGTATATTCCTTGGCATTCGCTCAAACTAATGGTTGAAGCTCTACCGGAGTCTGATACTAATTCAGAGCTTCTTCAAACCATAACCAGGGTTATCGAGTCCACCAACCAGCTGGTTAAAGCAGCTATGGACGCCTTTGATACTGCCTCCCGAGCGGCGGCAGGCATTTGTACCCACCGCCATTCCTGGCTGCACACTTCAGGTTTCACGAGTGATGCCCAGCAACAGGTCATGGTGTTACCCTTTGATGGTGTATATCTCTTCAGCCCTCAAGTAGAACAGGCTCTAGAGGCCACACAAAAGACTAGGTCAGCCATTAAATTGTCTCGACCCCCTCCTGCCCCTCTCAGGGGCGGAGTGTTAACAAGCGCCAGTTTCATAACCGTCAGTCCTTTCGAGGCAAAGGCAGGGGAGGTTTTACTAAAAACCAAGCCCCTCAGCCTCAAAAGAAAATGCAACAGAAGGCGCAAGGACCCAAAGCGCCCAGTGCCACCTTCTGAGTTTCTGGCCCAAGTCCCACCTCAGCTGCCCAAGGGGTACTCTTTAGCAGTGGGAGGTCATCTGACTCAATTCTACAACCAGTGGAAGTCCATAACTTCGGACAAATGGGTCCTCCGGATAATCCGCGAGGGATAGTCCCTCAATTTTTCAGAGAACCTTCCGGATTGTCCCCCCAAACGGCAGCCAAAACTGTCAATACTTCAGTCAGAACTTCTCGCTTCCAAGATACAAGGCCTTCTGAACAACATGGCAGTAGAAGTAGTTCCACTGGATCAACGGAACATAGGGTTCTACTCCCATTACTTTCTAGTTCCAGAGAAAACCAGGGGCATGTGCCCCATTTTGGACCTCAGAAAATTAAACAAATTTTTTCCCAAAGAGAAATTCAAAATATCATCACTAGGAACCCTCTTACCTTTGCTTCATCAACACGACTGGTTAGCCTCCCTGGACATGCAGGATGCTTACCAACATATTCCTATTCACCCAAGGCATCACACATACCTAAGGTTTGTGGCTTTGGGCCAACATTATCATTTCAGAGTCCTGCCCCTTGGGCTATCCTCGGCGCCACGAGTTTTTACAAAGTGTTCTGTAATCCTCGCAGCGCATCTCAGAAAAATCTGAATACAAGTGTTCCCATATCTGGATGACTGGCTCCTAGCAAGCCCTTCCAGGCAAGGAACTCTCGACGCCGTTGCCATGGTCTCAGACTTTCTCACATCCATGGGAGTCCTGCTAAATCTCAAGAAATCGCAGCTGCAGCCCTCCCAGAGGCTCCTTTTCATAGGAGCTCTTCTGGACACCTCCTGTGCGAAAGTTTTTCTACCAGAGGACAGAAGGAGCGATATCCTACAGATGGCCCGATACATCAGAGAGAACAGCTCGGTTCGAGCTATCTCAGTGCATGGGATACTAGGTCTAATGGCATCCTCGGTGTGCACTGTATCCCTAGCACACCTTCACATGAGAACCTCTCAATGGATGCTCAGTACTCAGTGGTCCCCAACCACTCACCCTCAGTCCTTTCTCATTAAGGTGACAGAACCTCTGATGAAGTCACTCACCTGGTGGTCGTAAGAGGACAATCTTCTGGAAGGGTATCCCTTTGATCCTCTCGATGATCAGATTTCCATTACCACGGACACGTCCCTGATGGGGTGGGGAGCTCACTGTCAGGCTCTCCACACTCAAGGTACGTGGACTCAGGACGAGTCCCAGCTTCACATGAATGTCTTAGAAATGAGAGCCGTGATTTATGCAGTCCAGGCTTTGAAGGACGTTCTCTGCCACAAGAACATTCTCCTTCAAACAGACAACAAAGCAGTGCTGTATTACATCAACAAGCAGGGCGGTGCTCACTCTTACCCCTTATGCAAGGAAGCAATGAGAGTGTGGGAATGGTTCTTGGAGCACAGGGCTCTAATTCAAGTGGTCTACCTGCCGGGAGTGCAGAACGAACTGGCAGACCGTCTCAGCAGAACAGAGACAGATCCTCACGAATGGTCTCTTGACTCAACCGTAGTTCAGTCACTATTCGCAGAGTGGGGAACTCCAGACCTGGACCTTTTTGCATCCCCACTCCACAAAACTGCCTCTCTTCTGCTCCAGAAATCAGGGCCTGGCATTTTCTGTCAGGATGCGTTCAGGCTGCAGTGGACGAAACGCTTTCTATACGCCTTTCCGCCTCTTCCTCTAATTCAGAGGGTACTTCTCCATTTCTAGTCCCAGGGGGACAAAATGATCTTCATTGCTCCCTTCTGGCCTCGACAAATATGGTTTCTGTTACTCAACAGTAAGTCGGAAACCCCTTCGAAAACATTTCCCCTTCAGATGAACCTTCTGACTCAGGGGCCTATGGTCCATCCCAATCTGAGATCGCTTCACCTTCACGCTTTGCTCCTGAAAGATAGAAGTGAACAGGTTCAATGTCTCTCGCAGAGTTTCAGATATTCTTCTTTCTGCGCGCAAGCCAGCCACTAGGAAAACTTACACAGCCAAATGGAAGCATTTTTCTCTCTGGTTTGCAGAATCCTCTTTGAATCCTTTTTCCTTCCCACCAAATAAAGTTCTAGAGTATCTTTTAGACCTCTCAAATTCAGGTCTGCAATACTCTACAGTCAAGGTTCACCTTTGTGCCATTTCAGCTTATCATGAGCCAGTACTTTCCTTGTCACTGGCTCAGTTACCTGTGGTTAAGAGGTTTCTTAAGGGAATTCTGCATACCAGACCTCCTATTAGACGTCCAGTCACAGCCTGGGACATTAATCTTGTGCTAGACATGCTCGCTCAAAAACCTTTCCAGCCTCTACCTACCTGTGAGTTGAAATTTCTCACTTGGAAAACGGCCTTCCTGGTGGCCATTACCTTGTCCCGCAGGGTCTCTGAGATGCATGCCTTGGTCACAGACCCTCCGTATACTGTGTTTCATAAAGACAAAGTAGTTCTTAGGACCCATCCTAAGTTTCTCCCTAAGGTTGTTTCAGAATTCCATCTAAACCAACCTTTGGTCCTTCCTACTTACTTTGCGAACTTCCAAAATGAAGGGGAGCGTTCTCTTCATTCTTTGGACGTCAAAAGAGCTTGCGTTTCTATTTAGATAGAACAAAAGAATTTCGCAAAGCTCAACAACTGTTTGTTTCCTTTAGCGAGAACCGGCTGGATCATCCTGTCGCTATCAGATGCATTTCAGCATAGCTGGTGGCATGCCTTCGCCACTGTTATTCCATGACGCAGGTTAAGCTGGAAGGCAGAGTGTACGCTCACTCTACTAGAGCGGTCGAGGCATCCCTGGCGGAAATCCGCATCGTGCCCATTGCGGATATTTGCAATGCAGCCACCTGGAGCCAAGTGCATACTTTCATCAAACACTATGCCCTGGATGTCCATGCCAGACAACATATTTTGTTTGGCAGAACCATCCTTAATGGACTTCTGTCCTAAATTTGTGAGTTCTTGGTCTCTCCTGCCACCCTCTCGGGGGGATTATTAGTTCGGTACTCTCCCATTAGTGTGAATGAGTGGTGGAGACTTTATCTCCAGGAAGATATGGAAATTACGTACTTACTGTAATTCTTGATCTTCTTGGACAAAGTCTCCACCACTCATTCACACGCCCACCCACCATCCCCCAAGCTCACCTCTGTTGTTGGTCTTCACTCCCTCGATCTTTAGGCTGTGAAGACTTCTTTCTTGACCCTTGTTATACGGGTCTTCCGGACTATCTTATGTCCGGTTTTTGGTTAGGCTATCCTTCTAGGTTAGTGACGCTGCACCTCCTCGGAAAAAAAAGGTACTGAGGCGGTTGGAGGGTCGACGCCGAGATAGTCGTTGCCACACAAGCAGAGGCTTGTGGCGCCGCTCCTCGCTGCTCCATCTCTGGCGCTGGCCCTCCTGCAAAAAAGTTTGCTCCCGCTGGGTCCTAGCACCTCCAGCATAGGTCCCATTAGTGTGAGTGAGTGGTGGAGACTTCGTCCCAGAAGATCAAGAATTACGGTAGGTACGTAATTTCCATATCCTGCCCATCCAGGTCCCCAATATCCTCCAGCCTTACTCCACCTGCCAACTGGATTCAAGGAGCGCCAAGATATGTGGATGGTGGCCCTGCCTCGGGGGGGGGGGTAGAAGACTGGGGATCTGTAGCAGGATAGGAGTGCTGGATGGAGTTCCTGGGGGGATCTGGGGCTGGGAGGGAGAAGCTGCCTGTGGGGACTACGTCCAAGGGAGTTCCCAGTGGCTGGTGACCCAAGCAAAAAATAGTTTTTTTCTGTCACAGGAGCAGGGAACCCTGGTCCATCCAGACCTCGGATCGCTTTATCTACATGTATGGCTCCTGAAAACAAAGCCATTGCTAGGTTTGGAGTCTCCCAAAAAGTGGCTGATGTCTTGGTAACTGCTAGAAAGCCTTCTACCAGGGCCACTTACTCCATGAACTGGAAGCAGTTTACTTTTTGGGCTGCTTCTCACTACTTTTTGGACCCTTTTCCTGTCCAATAAATCCAGTTCTAGAGTATCTATTGTCATTGTCAGATGCAGGCCTGTAGTACTCCTGTATTAAAGTACACTTGGCTGCTGTCTCATCTTTCCATGTACAGTACCTTTTGAAGGACATTCGGTGGCCCAGCTGGAGGTGGCCTGTACATTTTTAAGAGGCATTTTGCATTTAGAGCCTCCGATCCATAATCCATGCCCAGCTTCAGACCTGAAATTTGTGTTGTAAAAACTTGCTTTGGCTTCATTTGAGCCACGTGCGACTTGTGACCTATGCTTGCTTTCTTGGATAAGTGTTGTTTGTAGTTGCCATTACTTCTGCTCGAAGGATTGCAGAGCTGCAGGCTCTAATGTGTGAGCCTCCCTACTTGATTTTCCACAAAGTCAGGGTGTCTCTACGTACTAATCCTAAGTTTTTACCAAAGGTGGTGTCTGAGTTTACTTCAACCATCCACCTGCCAGGTTAATTTTTTGAGCATGTCAATCCAGGGGAAGCATTGCTTCATACTGTAGATGTACATAGAATACTCGGTACTACATACACCACATGAAAGACTGTAAAAATTGCTCACAGGTTTTTATTTCCTTCGCCCCTAGGAAAGAGGGCACTCCAGTTTCCAAACAATGCCTGTACAAATGGTTGGAAAACTGTTACTTTTTGTTACAGGCAGTACGGTAAGGAACTTCCTGGGGTTGTTCATGGTCATTCCACTAGAGACATGGATACATCTGTTGCATGTTTTAAAAATGTTTTTGCTGCTGAAATTTGTGCAGCTGGTACCTGGAGTACTGTCCACACATTTACCAAACATTACAGTCTGGATATAATTTCAAGAAAGAGGGTTGGCTTCAGCCTAGTTGTGCACCAAGGCCTACTTTCTTAGACTGTCAGCTCCTGCCACTCAGACTGTGTATGGTTAGTACTGCTTTGTGCTCGTTCCATAGGTGTGGCCTGATGAGAGAGATCCTCGAAGACGACAGAACAGTTATGTGCTTACATAACAGTAAATCTTTGAGAGAATCTCTTTCATCAGGTCATGCCGTCCCATCCTCCAACTCCCTCTTGGATCCTGAGAATCTGAGGAATGCTTTCTCCTACTCTATGAGGGTCTGTCTGCTGCTGTCTGTCTTGCCTGGTCCATAGAGTTCTAGGTTCTCTCCTGGTTCCCTACAGGAAGGTCCTTTGAGCATGATCTCTGGCAGGGAACTGAGGAGGGAAGGGGCTGCCCTTGTTTATATGGGGGAGCCAGTGTCTGATGTCATGGGCGTCCCCTGGTGGACTGCTTGCAGAAAGTTTCCTTGTGGTCCTAGCACCTGGTGGCTGTAGTTCCATAGGTGTGGCCTGATGATAGAGATTCTCTCGAAGATCTACTGTTATGGTTAAGTGCGTAACTGTTCTTTAGGTTATGCTGCACCTCCTTAGTCAAAAAAAAAACAGACGGTTGAGAGCTAGTGCTGTGGTAAGCCGTGCAGTACAAGCCAGTTTTGTGGTGCTGCAAATGCACTCAGCGTACCTTGGCACCAGCCCTCCTGAAACATTCTAGCTTCCACAGGGTCCCAGCACCTCCAACTAAGACCCACTAGTTCGAATAAATAATCAAGATATTCCTAGAATATCAGGAATTACGTTGAGTATATTATTTTCATTTCAGGTTAAGCGACAGCTGCATTGTAGGATAAACAAACCAAATTCGTTAGAAATTGTTCATCTGTGAAAGGTACCTGCCAAGATCCAAATATTAGACTGCTGGACAATCAAGGCAGATCTGGGTTATAACAGTGTATGTAGATTAAGTTTGGAAAAACGATGCCAGATTGGAAAGGGTCAGGTTTACCAAGGGACTACTGTATCCTCCGGTATTAGGCATCTGGTTTATCTGGATTCTGCATTTTAAGCATAGAGTGAGAACATTACTAGATGCAAGTTGTGAAACTGGGTACTGATCAGCTGCTCTGTCATGGACTTTTTTCTAGATCAATCTGTGTTGTTTTCAGCTTATTCTGTGGGCTCGGTGCATTTATTTATTTATTTATTTTTTGTCCCCCCTCTCAGTTTCTATAAAGTCCGTCACTCTCTAGCTGGCACTGTAGCACTGTACTTTTCCAAAGTCACAGAGCAGTTCATACAGTTCTTGGACTTGTTTTCCTGTACATTTCCTCTCTTATTTTTCTGGGTCAATCCTTTAAAACATGATTGGAGACAGGTGTAAGATTGTGTGTTAGGTTCATTACATTAGAACCGCTACGTCAAGTACCGAGTGATGAATATAGTACCTTTCATTCGCATTTCATCCCTAAGCAGATTTCAGGTCATGAGCAGTTGCATCAGTCATGAGACGAGAACAGGTAAGATAGGTGACAGAAAGCACAGGGATGTTGAGCACTGTGGTTGGGGGGGGGGCAGAGAGGTGATTAAAGCAGCAGTGCAATGAGAAAAGTTTTTCCAAAAAAGCTAGTGTCAGCTACATTTAATAAAAATGTTAGCATACATGCCGCATCTACTTTTCTGGGTACCTCCTATGTTGTGCACCATAGTAGGTTTTTTTTGTTTGTTTGTTTACTTTGTGTTTAATTTTCTTGATCTTGGCCCTTACCATATTTACAACGGTATTTCTAAGCAAACTGTAGTGGCCATCATTTCCTTTTTTTTTTTTGGCACCATTTCTCCTTGGCCCCTGGTTGGTTGGATCTACTGGGCAACCTTTATTTCTGGACGCCGTTTGTCCCTCCACCTCCACAGTATGGATCATCGCTGCTTACCCCCCGTGGTGTGGAGCCCCTCATTTTCCCTGCCAGGACCGGATCCAGTATCTGTGGCGATGTCCTCAGAGGTGCGCAGTCGACGAATGGCCGTCAAGCCACACAACCAGCGCCACTCTTTTTTCCCTGATTTTCTCCCCTCGGAGAGGAGGCATGCAGGATGGCAAAGTGCGCCTCCAGGCGTCTGCCCCTCTGCGGCCCCTTATCTGCAGCATCGGTGCACTGCCCCCCAGCCACCGCCAGGGGCCAATCCTGTGCAGAGTACTGGCAACCCCCTCCCCGGAGAAGGAGAGCAGTCCCTTGGATGCGTGATCCTTCTCCCCTGCTGACCCCCGGCAACCCATGCTCGTTCCCGAACATGGGTCACCAGCGTGGTGTGAGGTAAGGCGTCCAGTGCCTCAGCACTCAGCGCCACAGGGCTGGTATGGCCATCTTTTCTTGTTGAGAAAAAAAACTAAATTAAAACATTTATAAAATACTATAATTTTGGTGGAACTACAGAATTTTGTCACCAATTAAAACTGGAAGGTGCCTGTAATCTTTTATAGTAAATAAAAGGCAGGGTCAACTTTTTATCCCAGTTTTGTTGCACTGCTGCTTTAAGGTGTCACAGTAAATGTCAGTGTTCAACCAGTTACGTATGATACTTTTATAAAGCACTACTAAACAGCTGATTTGTTTATAACAGTTAATGTTAGGCTCTTCGTAGACATTTATTAACAGACTAAATATGCATTTTTATCATTTTAATTACCAGGTAAAGGTGACGGTAATGCAGTACCTGAACAAAAGATTCAGACACCAGAGAAGAAGCCTCCAGAATTAAAACAGGTTTGCAATCAGTTTTCACTTCATTAACCAACTTCACTGAGAAATTACTTCATATGACTTGTGTATGTACGAGGTGCTGACAGTTTAATGACAGAAACATTTATAAAGAGCAGGGGCACACCTGGCCTGCTGACACAGTGATAGAGCTACCGCTCGCAGTGCTGGTGACTCACATTCAGGAATGAGTCCAAGCTATTGGAGGGTCGGCCAGGTGGAGGTAGGATCAGGCGTCCCAAAAGACACTCTTTCAGGGAGGGAGGTATTACGACCCACTGCACTACCGCCACCTGGGTGACCATGTGTGGTGGTGCAGGGGGTTCGGAACTAACAGAGAGGGACCCATGGACCGAGCGCACGAATTGGCCATGCTGCTTCTGCCAGCAACCAGTCTCATTGCATGAGATGTGGGTGGGACAAAAGAAAACTGCAAAACGAGGTGCAGAATGGGGAGGATGAAGCCTCAGCCTGTCCACCACCGCAGCCGAGCCACCTTCTGCCTGGGATACTGCCGGTCTTCACCTCTGCCATGGTTCGTCAGATGGACTGTGGGGAAGAAATGCTGAGGAGCAGAAGTTGTACCCAGCCCTGGGGGGGTAAGCCAGGAGGGAGCAGCACAGTTGTGTGTTGTGGGTGGGATGGTGGTCCTGACTGGATAGATGGCTGGTTCTCAGATAGACGGTACACGGGCAGGCTGGGTGGGGTGGAAGGAGGTCCCTGCCTAGCCCGGAGAGGTGGAAAAAAATGTTAAAAAAATTAAATAAAGAGCAGGAGCAGGAATCTCAGTCACAAGGGACAGTCACCAAGTGGTTGTAATGACCACCTAGGCGCATTATTACAATGCCACGAGCTATGCTCAAAGGGGATTGGAACCGATCCTTGTGCATTTGCTTATTATTTTTTTTTACTGTTGTGTATTTTCCTGCCATTGTCTCTGTCATATTAGCAATACTGTTTACATCACAGAACATTGTGTAGATTTTTCCTTGTATGGTTGATTACCTCTGAACTATACCTGTTATTTGTTTTGTCTGCCAATTTTGTATTGTAACCTCCCTGGTCATGTTTGAAAATAGTCATATTTTGTGGCTACGACACCTTACCCAGTAAACAAAAACTAAATAAATAAATTTTCACAGTAATTTGTAAATGTGCATGGAAGGGGCAGGGTTGCCATAACATGGTGATCCTCACAGGTTTGGTCTCAGAGTTTTGCAACAACCCCTGCCGTTATATCAGTCTTGATATTTGAGGAGCAGGTGGCGGACAGAGATTGCTTTTTGGACCCATGGCGGCAGCATGAAGAAATGGGGTAGTCGAGGATTCCACTACACCAGAGAGTGGAGGGTGACCAGGGTGTGGGTGGTTGGGTGGCCACTGAATCATCAGTGGAAGATGTTAGTAGATTAACTTGGCCCCACAAGCGGGCCCATTTGTATGAAGCAAGTGGGTGGGGTAAACACTTCTAGCAGCAGTACCAACACCTAGTGGGTCTGTGCATGGCATAACACTGTGCAACTGGAGCTTCACCATGCGCAGACCTGCTTGATGCTAGCTAGCATGTTACTGGGGGCAAACCCATTTGTGCCCACTAACCTCTGGTGGCCTCATTTGTATTGTGATTTAGTCCCATTAGGAACTCATCTCGCCTGCAACTAAGACATCCTTTTGTGTTTAGCCCCAAATGTGAGGATATAATGAGGCAACTGTTTGCACCCCATTTCCTGCCTCCATACTTTGCAACTGCTAAAAATATTGGGCTCCATGTATCTATGAAAGTAAAACATTTAAAACAGTTAATGGAACACAGTCTACCCCCTCGTGTCCCTTTTAAACTGAATGGGAGGGCTGACTGTGTATCTATATTTCAAACATTTAAATAATTTTTAGTTACAGCACAGTAGCACTACAGTGTGGTAGCATCCAGAAGCACACAAAATATGAAATACTAAACACAGCAGTGTTGTAATGTAACCACACCAGAATGCCCCCACACACATTATATTTTTCCATTTAAAACAATAACAGATTGCTTTTTTATTTACAGTTTAGGATTAGCTTCTGTGTTTCAGACACTCCCACTCCGTCCTTTCCTCATTCAGTTCATGATGGATAGAATCAGCCAGTGGGTAGTTGACAGTATCCCTTTAATGTTTGCTAAGTTTTTGGTTTTATACCGATCTTTCAAGAATCAGTGTTCTCCATAGAGCCCCACAATTTATTCTTTGGGTTGGAGGCACTAGAACCCCACAGGAGTTAAAACCTTTGCTCCGCATGCACCATGCGCACTGCATGACTCTTGAGTATGGTTCTGCATGCACTGACAGCATAAATGATGGTCCTGGCCCCAACTGCCTCAGTTCCTTGTTTCCGGCCACTGCGAGCAGACTCATTGGAGGCCCAACAAAACTTCTCGATCTTACTTCAAGAGGGTTCCTGCAGTAGGTCATAACATGTAGGACTGCGCCCCCTGGCGTTAGGACCGCAGTGCCTGGCGGAGGACCGCCCACCAGACGTCACGTGATGGACGTCAGCGTGACCCTGTATAGTGGGCGGTCTTCACACTTGCCCTCCAGTTCTTTTCTGCTGTTGTCCTGCGCATAGTACCTCGCGGTTACACTTGCTCAGCTGATGGCCATTTCCACCCGTTTTTTTGCCAGTTATTCGTTTGCTTGTAGTTTCTTTTATGTCTTCTCCACCACCTAATGCAAAGTCGAAGAAGTGTGAGAAGTGCGGTGCCCAGATCCCTCGTAAGGACGGCCACCTTCGATACCTGTTTTACGTGGGCCCAGACCACAACATCACAGCCTGCCTGGACTGTCAGCCCTTCAATCAAGCCACTCATAAAAGGAGACAGCAGGCCCTGGAAGCCCTTCTTTTGAAGTCCAGAATGGCTTCACTCGAGAAAGAGATGCCAAAGTTGAGGGACACCACATTTTCCCATTCTTCTGAGATGAAGAAGAAAAAAGAAAAACATCGGGAGAAGGAGTGCCCAGAGGATCGGGATCGAGGGGACTCCCAACAGACCCTCGACCAGCAAGGCCGTTGCCTCGCCGCCTGCCCTTGTGGTTCTCCAGGCTGCGCCGGGACTTCTCCAAGTACTTCTGCTACCTTTCTCCTGATCTCTACCAGTAAGTCTTCCGCCGGCTGCTCTGGCAAATGCCTGGCTGTAACCGATAAGTCGGCCCCTGGCTCCTTCGGGGCCCGCTCAGTGACCATTAAGCCGAGTCCCAAGGATTCAGTTGGGACTCACCAGCTCCTCACTAATAAGTCGGTCGAGGGTTCCTCCTCCGCCCCAGTAATTCTTGTCCTATCAGCTGGCTACCTCTGACATCCGCCCGGACCGTGCTCACCTGTCAGGGCTCACGCCGTCTCACCCGGCGTCTGGTCAAGCACCTCTTTGGCTGCCAGCCATCAATCCCCCAGACTTCTGGGTGGGAACCTTCCCTCCCACCTCCCCAGGTGGTTCCTCCGGCCCCAGTGGTTACTTCAGGTACGGAGGAGGTAACGGGATCCCTGAAGGTGGTTCTCCCTTCGCCCTCCCCAGTGTCGATTTCCCAAATATCTCTAGAAGGCTCCAGGCCAAAGGCTCCAATGCCAACTCACCCCAGTCTCTATCCTGCTCTCTGGGCCGTCTGACCCTGCATCAGGCCTTCTTCAGTCGGCTCCACGTCACCCATCGTCAGAGGCTCTGATGTGCATTTGGTCGGCTCTTCTGTTGGGGCCCTCGCATCCGATCCTGACGCCATTTGTAACTTTGTGGGGCCAGACACCTTTCACTTACACAACAGCTAACCTAACTATGATCTCTCTGATGTCAGATACCCTTACAGGTGGGTTCATGCCGGGACCCTTCTGTCCACAGGTTCCAGGCTCCTTTCCGCATGGGCTGACGTCGACTTATCCTCCGTCAGGCCCTTTGTCAGACTATCTACCCCATACTGTTTTTTCAGGGTACCAGTACCCGGGGTATCCCTATTATCGGGATTATCCCCATCAGCATCATTTTCATGGGCAGGGTGCACTTGGTTACTACTATCCACCCGCCCATGTTCCACCTCCTCCCCCTGCAGCAGGATTTTCAAACTATGATCCAATCCTGGTAGAAGGAGACTAGGTCTGAGCTAGTGTCTGACCTGGAAAAATGCCTGCCTGCTCCAGTGGTTACCTGTCCCCCTAGTTCTTTGTCACCCGTCATCTCAGTTCGTTCGATGCATATTTCGGGGTCCACTCCCAAGGATGTCACTCTCCCTGATTTTGAGCCTCCTGACAATCATGAATCCTCTTTTGATGGGGAAGGTTCCTCGGAGGATTTTTCAGATGACCATTCTTCACGGCTAGGGAAGGAGTCTCAAGTCCCGAGGATCCTTTGTTCACAGAGTTATTGCGTATTATCCAGCATTCTGTCGGATGGAATACAGAGGAACTGGATAGAGGAAGCATCTCACTGAGCATTTAGATCTTGAGATGGCTTCCCCTGTCCCGGACAGCCACTCACGAAGACCTCACTGGTACCATCTGGCAGCTGCCACATTCCATTCCGGCCATCCCTAAGAAGGCAGACCAGATTTACCACACTCCGGAGGGGGTTTCCTTCTTGGACTCCCATCCCAAAGCCGATTCCATTGTTATTGCTGCTGCCCATGATCGCTCAGCCACCCCAAAGCACATGAGCACCTCCCCCCAGGCAAGGAATCTCGGCAGTTGGATCAGTATAGCAGGAAAGTTTTTTCTTTTGCTACATGCGCCCTTCGCTCCCTCAGTTATGTAGCACATATGGTCTCGTTCCAGAAAGCGACCATGGCCAAGCTTAAGTCCCATTTCCAGGCCATGGAATCTTCGGTGCTCAAGGATCTGCGCCTGTCTAAACTTTTGTCGACACGCGCTAAGGGCTACATATGATTCTGTGGATGCGGTAGCCCGCTCCTCCGCTACAGCAGTGTCTCTTAGACGACACACTTGGCTTCGCATTTCTGGACTCTCGAGTGATGTCCAGGCTGCAATTCAGGATGCCCCTTTCAGGGGTTCGGTCCTTTTTGGAGGGGACACC
Organism: Neoceratodus forsteri; assembly: GCA_016271365.2. Taxonomy (NCBI): domain Eukaryota; kingdom Metazoa; phylum Chordata; order Ceratodontiformes; family Ceratodontidae; genus Neoceratodus; species Neoceratodus forsteri. The sequence goes on from JADMNL010000024.1 coordinate 351,397,391, forward strand.
AAAGATATTATCACGGGCCTTCAGGACAGTGGCCAGGCCCTGATGTCCGTGAGGTCTATGTACCGATCGGGATTTCAGAGAAAACAGCCCATTCGGAGACAGACCAAACGGTAGGGTAAACAGCCCTTCACTAAACAACAGGGCAAAAGAAAGTCCACAGGTCCCACCTTCTCATCCCCACCTGCCTCTAAATCTCAGAGAGGGTCCGGGGGACCCTTTCCCCCTCGACTCTCTGCTTCCTGACTGGCTACTTCCTCCACCTCCTCTGCCTGCAGGCAAGGACATGCAGGAGTTGAGGGACGTGACCTCAGATGCATGGGTCTGGCAGCCCATATCAAAAGGGCACACCTTGAAGTTTCTGAAGTTCCCTCCAGATTCCCCTCCAAGTCACTTGTGTTATTCTGCACACCAGATTCCTCTGGTTGAGGAGGAAATTCGGTCTCTTAAGTCAGAAGGTGGTCATAGAGCCCATCCCTCTGCACCAGCGAGGGAAGGGATTTTACTCCCACTTTTTCCTGGTCCCGAAAAAGACGGGCGACCTCAGGCCCATCTTAGATCTCAGCAGACTAAACCTTTATGTGGAGTACAAAAGGTTTTGCATGCTAACACTACAGGGCCTTCTGCCTCTTCTGCAGAAGGAGCCTTTGGCTTTAGCACTGGATGTGCAGGATGCTTGCCTACATCTTCCGATATTCCTAGCCTCCGCCGCTTCCTGCATTTCTGCTTCCGGGGCACTTCCAGTTTACAGCCCTCGCCTTTGGTCTTTCCTCGGCACCACAGGTTTTTACCAAGTGCCTGGTGGTGGCAGTGGCCTTGCGCCATCAGGGGATAGCAGTAGTCCCTTACCTGGACGATTGGCTTTTGACGGCCCCGTCCAGGGACTGTCTTCTGGAGGCTCTCTCGTGCACGTTGGACCTATTTTCTCACCTGGGTATCACAGTCAACTTCCCCAAGTCGACTCTTACCCCTTCTCAGAACTTACAGTTCATTGGGGCGATCTTAGACACGGTCCAGTGCAAAGCCTTCTTCCCCCCGGACAGGGCGGAGACCATTCGAGAGTAGGTCACCTTAGTGACCTCTTCCAGATACTTTCCAGACAGAGCGTGGCTACGCCTCTTGGGCCTGATGGCGGCCTCCATCTCCACGGTCCCATTTGCCAGGTTGCATACGAGAATCACCCAGTTGGCCTTGCATGCCCGATGGGATCAGCGCTTGGACAACTTGGGCCATCCGGTTCTAGTCTCCAGTGCGGTCAAGAGGGATCTTCTCTGGTGGCTAGAGCCTTTGAATCTTTCCCAGGGCCTTCCATTCAGAAGCTCCCCACCACTTTGGACCCTCACCACAGACTCTTCCTGTCTGGGTTGGGGGGATCACCTGGGAGACCACCGGACTCTGGTTTCGTGGTCCCAGCTGGAGATGGCGCTCCACATTAATACTCTGGAGATGAGGGCAGTTTTTTTATGCCCTCCAGGCTTTTCAACCCATCCTGTCAAACAGAACGCTGCTGATCCAGACGGACAATATATCAGTAGTCTGGTACATCAACGTGCAGTGAGGCGATGCGGGTGTGGAACTGAGCAATTCAGCACGATCTGTTCCTCACTGCCATGCACATTCCAGGAGTTCAAAACGTCCTGGCAGACAGCCTCAGTCGGACCTCGTCCCTTGCTCATGAATTGGAACTCAGTCAGGAAGTAGCAGACCCTCTCTTTCAGAGTTGGGGGTCGCCCAGACCTAGATCTGTTCACCTCCCCAGTCAGCGCAAAGCTTCCCAGCTTTTGCTCATTCATTCCAGAGCCTGGTGCTTTCAGGCACGACGCGTTGTTACTTTGTTGGACAGGGAGGTTCTTGTACACCTTCCCTCCTCTTTCCCATTCTGCAGAGTGTGCTTCTAAAGCTCTAGGCAGAGGCAGCCCAGATGATCCTGGTAGCTCCCCTTTGGCCGAGGCAAATCTGATTTCCATTCCTGCAGCAGCTTTCAGCGGAGAACCCCCAGTTCCTCTTCCTCTCAGACACGACCTGTTGACCCAGAATCAAGGAAGGCTGGTGCATCCCGGGCTCAGGACCCTGCACCTTCATGTGTGGCTCCTGCAGACATACTAAGGTTCATACTAAGGTTGACTGAAGGAGCCAGTAGGCCAAGGCCCATAACGCTCCTATACTAAGCCATAGAATAAAATGATAAATCATACCCAGACAAGATTAAAGTATCAAGGCGATGTTTGAAAATCTCTTTCGTATTACTAGTAACTACATCAGATGGAAGACGATTCCACGGCCCAATAATTCTTACAGAGAAGAAATACGATTGTTATGTCTGAAAGATTTACCAGTTAACTGAAGGATATGACCTCTATACCTAATAAAGTCTCGTTTCGGGGTCTCTCACAGAGTCACTCAAGTCCTGGTAAAGGCCAGACAACCCACTACCAGATTGACCTGTGCTATGAAATTGAAGCGTTTTTCCATTTGGGTGGCGACTAAAGGTTGGGACCCTATTACGTGCTCGGCTCCACAGATTAGGAGTATCTGTTGCACCTGTCTGATTCGGGTTTATCTTACTCCTTCCTCAGGGTTCACTTGTCGGCCATTTCTGCCTATCATGAGTTTGGGGGGGGGGGGGCATGGCACAGTTGGAGATCTTGAAAACCTTTCTGAAAGGGATTCTCCACCTGAAACCCACTATCTGTAACCCCTCCCCACCTTGGGATTTGAATTTTGTGTTAGAGAAGCTTATGCTTCCTCCTTTTAAACCAGCGATGAGCTGTGATATGCACTACCTCTCTTGGAAGACACTGTTTTTGGTTGCCATTAGTTCTGCTTGTAGAATTTCCGAGCTTCAGGCCCTGGTGTCTAAGGAGCCTTATTTGATTTTTCATAAGGACCGGACGGTCTTACGCACAGATCCTAAGTTTCTTCCCAAGTTCACCCTTAATCAGACAGTTGAACTCCCAGTTTACTATCCTAACCACTCGAACAAAGGTGAGGTTCTCCTTCATACGCTGGACGTAAATAGAATTCTGAGATGCTATGTCCACCGGACCAAAGGCTCCAGAAAGTCTGATCAGCTTTTTGTCTCCTTTGCCCCTAGGTCCTCGGGTTCAGCTGTTTCTAAGCAGTGCCTGTCCAAATGGCTCACTAACTGCATTCGCTTCTGTTATCAGAAGTATGACAAACCTCAGCCGGGGGAGGTCAGAGGTCATTCTACCAGAGGTATGGCTGCGTCCACAGCCTTTTTGAGAAATATTTCTGTAGCGGATATTTGTGCAGCAGCTACCTGGAGTTCAGTCCACACCTTCATGAAACATTACAGTCTAGACATTGCCTCTAGGCGTAGGGCCGGGTTTGGCCTCGCCGTTCTGCAGGGCCTACTGTCCTAAGGCTGGTCCTGTTCTGTCCTTTCAGTTGCTCCTCCTCCCATGACTCTCTCGGTCTCTGTGTGAGTGACTGCTTGGGATTCAGACCTACATGTTATGGCCTACTGCAGGAACCCTCTCAAAGTAAGATAGTACGGTTACTTAAGAAATTACCTTAACAGTAGATCTTCGAGAGAGGTTCCTGGAGTAGGTCACATTTTCCCTCCTTCCCCCAATTTTTACATTTCTTTCAGCCTTTCCTGTACTGGGCTACAGGATTTCATCCTTTCTCCTATCTCATCCTACTTGGATTTCAGTGGGAGAACTGGAGGCGGGCATGGGGACTACCCACTATATATGGTCACGCTGATGTCCGTCATGTGACATCTGGTGGGCAGTCCTCCGCCAGGTATTGCTGGAAAAGTTTGCTGTGCAGTCCTGATGCCAGGGAACGCAGTCCTACATGTTATGACCTACTGCAGGAACCACTCTCGATCCGCTGTTACGGTAAGTTCTTACGTAACTGTACTTTTCCCTGCATAGGCCTCTTAGTTTCTAGTTTATTTCTTTGCTTTTCTGTTTTGTTAACTTATATTTTATTGGTTTATAAGAACTTGTACATTTGATCTACAATGTCAAGGCAGAAACATCAGTCACAAAATACATTACAATAGGAAATAGATTCGCATTACATTCAGGCAGTTACGTCATAGAAGGCAACCTTCCGATTTGATCGGCTTATAGAACTCTGTAATAGAGTTCTAACTGTGTTCGCTTTAGGAAGCCATAATGCACCAGAAGCTGCAGACCAGGTTATAAACACTTACTTTGCAAATTATTTGTGAATGAGCTTCTAGGCTACTATTGGTCAGTATGCAGCATTTAGCAAAACCTTCACTAAGTTTTGTTCGTGTGCACCTCCAGCTCGAGCTTATGAAACAGATTTTTAAAGGGGATGAAAGAAGCACAAAATTTAAATTATTTTTACTGCCCAGTGATCAGTATACATAATCCACCCCCAGCATTTCCTGAGAGCTGAGAAAACATAAAATAACCCGCACTCACATCAGAAAAATGAAAGATTCTTCCAATTTATTAAGTACAGCCACAGGTGTCAAATAGCAAATCAGCCCCTCTACCAATGTCTCAGCGTTTCACAAGAATTGCTTTGTGAAGAGACATGGGCACCTTCTGATGCCCACAGTTTATGCATTCAGTTCTTAAAGGCATATTCATCGAGCCCCCCCCCCCCCAAATTGGTAAGTGCAACCAAAGTTAAACATTGTTTAAAATACAGAGTGTGCAAAAATTTAGATACTAGTAATAGCAAAAAAAAACTTCATTTGTATCTAACACCCCTTTTATCTCCTTATTCACAGCTGCTGATTACAAAATCACAATCGATGAACAATCAGCATGTACCAACACTAGTACTACAATAGTGCCAACTCAAACCTGTCATTAAGTCCCCTCCCACTGGTGGCCCCAGTTTAAAAACAGCCCTCCTTCGCCTGCGCTGAGGTGCTGGCACCTTACCTCATGCTTCCGCGTACCCATGTTCGGGGAGCGAGCACGGCCGGGGGTTGGCAGGAGGAGAAGGATTGAGCATCCGATGGACTGCTCTTCCGGGGTTCCTGTGGTCGGCGCTGTTCCCCCGGGCGGAGGCTGGTGGACGGCGCCTACTACAAACTTGGGAGGAGTCTGGCCAGACGCCTGGAGGGAGCACATGCACGCTCCCCTCCACTGGCATCAATGCACTTTCCCGACTCCTGGGGAGAACAAGGAGGAAAAGGCAGCACTGCTGTGCATAATGGCAGAGGGCACCTCGCAGGCTCCACTCCTGGCTGGCCCACTAAATCCGGTCTTCGGTGGGTGATTGGGGAACCCCGCCAACCCCACCAGGGGGGCAAGCCCTGGGGTTTGGTCAGCGTCGGCTGGTAGACGCTGGGGGACAGGGTTGGGGGCGCCTTCCTGAGGACAAGCCGGCAGTGCAGGAGAAAAAAAAAAAAAAAAAAAACTCCTTCTGCAGGAGGAACTTCAGACGATCACCATTTCTGGGGCCCAACTGAACCTTTTCGATATCCTGAAACTGCCATTTATGATTATCTGGCTCCTTGGCTCTTACTGTATGTGGCGCAGTAGCACACTCTAAATTCTGATGAAAAATCGCATGCACATGGTCCCAACCCTCTCTTTGAGTTTCCTTTTAGTACTCCCTACATAAAAACTGGAGCCTGATCAAATTGCCAAATAAGCCGCAAACGTGGGATCACAATTGACAAACTTTTTGATGTTAAAAATCTCCCTCAGTTTTTGGATGCTCAAATGTTTTAGACTGTATGATGTATTCTCAAAATTTACATCTACCGCTGGCCCGGTGGTGCTGAGGGTTGAGGTGCTGGATGCCACACCTCGTGCCACGCCGGCGACCCAGGTTCAGGAACGAGCCCGGGCCGTTGGGGGTCGGCAGCGGAGGGAGAGGATTGAGCGTCCGAAGGACAGTTCTCCTCTCCCGGGAGGGAGGGGGTACACGCTCGGTGCCTGACTGGCCTCTGTTGGAAGCTGGAGGCATAGCAAGCACTTGAGCGTAAAGAGATGGTTGGGAGTGGAGGACATCGGTGGAAACGCCTTGACGTGGGGCACGCGCCACTCCCATAGAAAGTGAGGAAAAAAGACCCCGCAGCGCTCCCGGCAGATGGAGCACCAGGCCCCGATCCCCAGTGCCTCTGCCTGACCCGGTACCAGCATCCCGACGAGAACAGGAAGGACTTCGGGAGTGCCCCTACCCCGTGCCCACCTGGGGGACATAGCCACAGCTACATGAGGGATGGACTGCCCCGGGCTCCAGGTAAGAGGGCGAGGACTGCAAGGCCATAGGTGTCTCCCAAAGAGTGGGAGCACTGCGGGCAGGGGGAGTATAAAGAGCAAGTAAGAAAAAAAAAAAAAATTTACATCTACTACGCTTAAAACATCCTGCAGGTAATGTAGGTAACCATGTTGTAGTTTGGGGACCAGCAGGAGGCTTCGAACCACCCTATCAGCAAAATTTAAGGGCAACTAAATACCATTCTCAGTGGTTTTCAGCCCACTCCTGAAGTTTGGGTTCTGTGGAGAGGATATGCCCAAGAATCTGTTCCATGTCCCATGACTGAGTACTATAGATGGTAATGAAATTTACTCTCTTAGGCTATACCCTCCTTCCTCTGGCCCCTGAATTCAGAGTTTCCTGTCTAGGAGTGTTCTTAGCCTGGGAGTAGGCCCTCTGTATGGCAGATTCAGAGCACCCTCTGTCCCTAAACCTATCCATCATTTGAGTTGCATGAAGTTCAAAATCTGCCTCCTTGCTGTAGGTCCTGCAGATACATAGGAACTGACTGATGGGGATATTATTGATGGCGTGGCGAGGGTGGCAGGAGCTAGCAGGCAAAAGGGTGATCTGATTTCGGGGGGTGTCCACACCTGTGGAAAAACTATAGTCACCAGGTGCTAGGACCAGGCGGAAACTTTTCTAGCTAGCAGTCTAACAGGGCCACCCACTTCGATGTCATACACTGACGTCACCCTATTTTGTAAGAGTAGGCGGCCCCCATATCCTCCTCAGTTCTTTTTCTGCCATCGACCTTTGCACATTGGATCTGCGGTTCTCCGTGGCTTCAGTCTACCCCCTTTTTAGTCATTGTATTCTTTATTTTCCTAGTTCTTAGTTTTAGTTTTAATCCTAGCTAAAAATAAATAAAATTACCTTGCGGAGGGGTGAGTCTTTCCGGGTTGGATACTGTCCGTTCATCAGACCGGGACTGGTATCTTCTTTCTGGAAAGTGCAAAAAGAATCTTCCCATATGGATCTTCAAACTGAAGAGTGCAGCCCCCATTTGGGCGAGGACCTGGTGTCTCGCTTCAGCTGTCCTCTCTCCCTTTGTGGATTGCTACCTCATGATTCTCCCTGGTCCGCTGTTGCAAGTGAAAGCTTTCTTATGTCTCTGTTTTCCAGTCAGCCCTGGCTGACCAAGGTCCCCAGTGGTGGTACCCCATTCCTATCCCACCGGCTCAGCTGTGGGGCTGGTGACGCAGTTGCCTCGCCCTCCCCACTTTTCGACAGGGCTGTAGCAGGCTTCTGCTATGGCTCCCAAGTCCTCTTGAGCAGGTCTTGTCTGTCGCCGGTGGCACCCTGTGTCTCCCCCGGCATTGGAGCGCTTCCTCTCCCTAGATCAGGGGTCCGAGGATAGCTAAGGGGCTGTGGCATTTATTGACCTCCCCACCCACCCTCCCCATCATTTCTGCTGGGCAGCCTGGCCTTCTTCTACTGCTCGGTGGCACCTCCATGCCTTCCCTGTCAGGTTAGTTGGGTTTCCATCCCCCCCTTCCCGCTCACCGTATAGTTTTTCCCAATATCTGGGCGGGGGGAGCCTACTGCTTCCCTGCCGCACACAGCACTGTCTCTGCGGCACTGGGATTTTGGTGATACTCTTCCAGAGTCTTGTAGAAGGCCCTGCTGGGGGTTCTACATTCCTGAGCCCTGCTTGGCGGTTGAGGGTGCTGGCTTATGGTAGACTGGGCTCTTTTCTGGCCTTTTTGGCAGGTCTCGCCTGGGCCTGCAGAGACCTTCGGCCAAGCTGACCGTTGCATTTCTCTGTGATGGAGTGGCTTACGTGGAGCCAGCTTCTCTCTGGCAGGCAGGGAGCCTTCCCATCATAGCCGGTCCCGGATTCCTAGAGCCACAGATTTTGGTCATCCCCAGGGACAAGCGGAGGTCCAGGGAGTTCTTTCTGGGAGTATGGGTGACGGCATCCTACAGAAGTCTCCCATCCACTGAGTTCTTCTCTTGTATCTGCTCACAGTGGGAGGCTCCAGTTGTGTACCCCCTTCTTAAGCACGGCGTTGGGTGGGCCGGTCGTCTGCTAATTTAGGAGTGGCTCACGGGCTTTGCGTCTGACTCCTGCCCCCGATGGGCCATGTATTTTTATCGGTCCTGGGCTCTCCTCTGTCCTCCTACTCAGGAGTTTAACCCAGGTAATAAAAACAAACAGAAGAACGGTCTCGGTCCTTCCAGTGAGCATCACCCTGGATTTGACCTTGTTCCTTATCTCTGAGTCAGGGAAGAGCCTAGAGATGAGGGGAACGAACTGTGAATGTGCTTGGTGTATTCAGTGAATCTGGGTTGCAGTTCCTCTGCCTCATAGATACATAGATACATAGACAGTGTCGGCAGATAAGGGCCTATGGCCCACCCAGTCTGCCCATTTGAGCTTGTAAGTTCAGTTTGTTTTCCTAGAAGTCTGTTGCCCCTTACCCCTGACCTCCAGAATTCCTTTATGTCTATCCCATGCATTCTTAAATCCCGTGATTGTTTCAGCCCCCACCACTTCCCCTGGCGGGGTGTTCCACTTGTCCACACCCGCTCTGTGAAGAAATTCTTTCTCATGTTTCCTCTGAATCGTCCTCCTCCAACTTCATCCCATGCCCTCAGTCCTGGAACATCTTTTTCGCTTAAAAATAGTGTTTTCCTGCACCCTGTTCCTCCCTGTAAGATACTTGTATGTCTCTTATCATATCCCCTCTCTCCCTCCTCTCCTCCAGGGAGTACATGTTCAGTTCCTTCAACCTGTCTTCATAGGACTTGTGATGCAATCCATGCACCATCTTTGTTGCCCTCCTCTGAACCTTCTCTACCCTGTCTATGTCCTTACATAGGTATGGTCTCCAGAACTGTGCACTGTACTCCAGGTGGGGCCTCACTAGTGTCTTGTATAGCTGAATTATGACCTCCCTTTTCCTGCTGCTGATGCCCCTACCTATACATCCCAGCATCCTATTTGCTTTACCTGCTGCCTTGTCACACTGCTTCCCTACCTTGAGGTCATCAGAGATGATAACCCCAAGATCCCTTTCCTGCTTGGTGCATGCTATATCCACTTGCCTCCACTTGCTTACTGTGGCTGTGAGCAAACCCCTAACCTCCCCAGTGCTCCCGGATTGGCTCTTACAGCGGATAAGCATACTCACAGTTACCCAGGAATTATGACCTTGGTAAACATTAGGGTCAGTGCCCCTTTCCTGGCGTTGATTTGCCTCCGCCCCCACCCACCCTGACTCAGTTGTCTAGGGACCAAGCTCAGGCCAGGTGGCCTTAGCCTGGCGGGATCAGTGATTGTCCCCTTTGTTGGGTTGCCTTTAGAGTGCTTCCATGCTCCTGGCCTCAGCTTGGGGAGGGGCTCATTGCTGGTGCCCCAGGATGAGAGAGGGTGGCGGGATCCTTCTCCCTACACTGGGGAACTTAGTGGTGGGGGATTTCTATGACCGTTGCGGCATTGTGGCCCGTGAAACACAGTATAGGTAGTATAGTGCAGTGGTTTAAGGCTCTGAGCTGCAAACCTGGAGACCTGGGTTTGAATCCCACAGCCCCAACTTGCATACTGTGTGACCCTTTGCAAGTCACTTAACTTCCTTGTGCTCCCAGCTCACACATGTAAACAAGCTTTCAGCTTAGAGCGTCTCTCCTGGTTAAAAAAAAAAAAAAAATAGCTGCACTCAAGGATCCGAGATTCTCGGGTTCTCTTCTCGTACCCTACTCCCTGTGCCCTAGTGCTTTGGGGAAGGAGTTTCACATGTTATTGTCCAAGAGAACCTTAGACCTGGCCCCACACTTTAGCAGGGTTGGGGCTTCTATTTCCATGCCTGCCTAGTCTTCACTATTTAGGAGGTCTCGGGCTCTTTTTGCTCTGCAGAGAGCACAACTTTGGCACGGGGGGGGGGACTGGTTATACCCCCGGGATCTGCCATATTATACTCCCGTATATCAGAGCAGGCCCCTGCCGCTTGGCTTGTCCTTAGCCCCTTGGGGGGGGCTTCCCTTCTCCCTGGTGGTAAGAGCAGATTTGTGTCTTTTTCTCCCTGGTTTCCTGGTCTCTAATTACCCAACCCAGGGAGCACCCGTTATGGACTGTGGAATGTGCTGTGTCTCTGTTCCTGGTCCTGGGGATCTCCATTAACCTGCCTAGTTCAGTCTGGTCCCTGGTCGACGCTTCCGATACATGGGAGTGGTCCTGGTCAAGACGCCAGGCATGGCCTTCTCACCTACAGACGGGGCGGCTGTCTAATGGCTTACACCTGCTTGCTGTATTTTGGCTGCGAGGTCTTATATCTATCCTAACTGAATACTGGGCCTGCTGTTGAGGGTATAGCTTTTCTGCTCCAGGATGCAGTCGATCGCCTCAGGGCTCCGGCCCACCTGTTCTACAACAGCAGATCTGTCTCAGCCTGAACTTATTTATTTTATTGAATTTTGTTGACCAGGTAGGCCCACTGGACTAGAATTCCCTTTTTCAGGGGTGACCCGAGGGAGGGGGGATACAGATGGTAACTAACTGAAATTGAACCAGATCAAGCTGTTGGTGGTATTTTTAGTGAATGGGGGAAATTTGGCCAGGACACCAGGTAAATTCCCCTACTCTTGCACCAGGGGGCTCCTCTTCTTCCTGTAAACAGGGATGAAGGAGCCCAGTTTGGAGCCGGACAGAGGAGGAGGAGGTGAATGCAGCGAGTTGGCAAAAAATCAGGGCTTGGCTGCAGACCCCAACCTTCTTATTCCATGAGACCGAAGAATTTTTTGACACTACAGGAGCTTTAGAAGACAGAGAACAAAGAATTTCATACGGATACAACCATTTCTATGGGCAATAACCAGATATCCACAATGGTTTCTTTAAATTCATCAGACAAAAAGGTAAATGAGTTACAGGAACGCCTGCAAGCTGAACGATTGAAATATCAAGCAACCCAAAGACAATTACCGGAGGCTCTGGAAAAATTACATCATAAAGAAACCACCAGCACAACTCCGGCTTCGGACCTCAAGGATGAACAGGAAACTATTCAAACTCAGGCACAGCAAAATATGATTATTTTCCAAACAAAACCAAACAATCAAAGTAAAGTGACTGCCTTCCAGTTTAGCACTAATAAAAAACAAAATGTCTTTGAGCACCACAATGTAAATACCAAACTGAACCCGGTGTACATTTTCCATCACAAACCTGGATTTTTGCGTCTTCTAACCCTCCTGTTCCCCACAATAAAGAAATACCTTGTATTGCTGAAACTTTGTTAAGCAGTCCTGTTGCACATAGGGCACGGCCAACATCAAACATGCTGCACAAACAATCATTGGAGCTTGCAGTTGACAGTTCTTGCACTGAAGAGCAGAGCAAATACGACCTTGACAGCTACAAATATTGGGATGCAGTCCGGAATGGCATTTCCAGGAGATGCATCTCCTGGCCTAAGACTCCCCCAAACAATCAAAACAGTAAACAGTAAACCATCTTCCCTGTCCCCGGATGGAATGGATGACAGGCTGGAACATGAATTGGTCAATTTCTCTTACAGCTTTGGGTCCCACCGTGGATAACGTGAGAGATATCATGAGTAATACAGGGAATCGGTCTGGAATGGCACTTACAGGGAACTCAAACTCTGGCCTAAGACCCTCCCTGAGTTTTACAAATGATACTACTGGAATGAATAAGATGTCGGTGCAAGCCCCAGAGGGGACAACTGATATACTGGACACTGAGTTACACAGTAAAGAACTAGCTTTGATTAAATTAATGGCAGGAGATGAGACCCAAAATAAAAAGAAAAGAGACGATTTAAGAAGGAAAAGAGACACTGTAACATTGTCCAACAGGAATATTACCTCTGAACTAATAACTAGGATGGACAGTAAAAAAGAAGCAGCAAATATACAGTGGCGTGAAAAAGTATTTGCCCCCTTCCTGATTTTCTCTATTATTGCATATTTGTCACACTGGATGTTTTCAGGTCTTTATAGACAAAATGTAATATTAGATAAAGGGAACCTGAGTGAACAAATAACACTTGTTTTTTTTTTTTACTTATTTCATTTATTTAATTAAAACAGTTAACCAACACCAACTGGCACTGTGTGAAAAAGTAATTGCCCCCTTACACTTAATAACTGGTTACGCCACCTTTAGCTGCAATGACTGCAACCAAACGCCTTTAATTCAATATCAGTCTTTCACATCGCTGTGGAGGAATTTAGCCCACTCTTCCTCGCAGAACATTTTTAATTCAGTAACATTGGTAGGTTTTCGAGCATGAACTGCTCGTTTCAGGTCCTCCCACAGCATTTCTATTGGGTTTAGGCCTGGACTTTGACTAGGCCACTCCAAAACTTTAATTTTACTTCTTTTCAGCCATTCTGATGTGGACTTGCTTTTGTGTTTTGGATCATTGTCTTGCTGCATGACCCAACTATGCTTCAGGTTCAGCTGATGGACGGATGACCGGACATTCTCTTTAAGAATTTTCTGGTACAGAGCAGAATTCATGGTTCCTTCAATTATGGCAAGTCGTCCAGGTCCTGAGGCAGCAAAGCATCCCCACACCATCACACTACCACCACCATGTTTGACTGTTGGTATGATGTTCTTACTGTGGAATGATGTGTTTGCTTTATGCCAGACATAATGGGATCCATGTTGTCCAAAAAGTTCCACTTTGGACTCATCTGTCCATAGAACATTTTCCCAAAAGGCTTGTGGATCATCCAGGTGCTTCTTGGCAAATGAGAGACGAGCATTTATGTTCTTCTTGGTTAGCAGTGGTTTCCGCCTTGCTACTCTCCCATGAAGCCCATTTTTGCCCAGTCTCTTTCTGATTGTGGAGTCATGAACACTGACCTTAGCTGAGGCAAGAGAAGCCTGCAGTTCTTTGGATGTTGTTTTAGGATCCTTTGAGACATCCTGGATGATTTTACGCTGCGCCCTTGGAGTAATTTTGACAGGCCGCCCACTCCTGGGAAGAATCACTACTGTTCCAGGTGTTCTCCATTTGGAGATTATGGCTCTCACTGTGGTTCGATGGAGTCCCAGAGCCTTAGAAATAGCTTTGTAACCCTTTCCAGACTGATAGATAGCAACAACTTTTTTCCTGATCTTTTCAGGAACTTCCTTTGATCGTGGCATAATGTGCTTGTTGAATCTTTGTGCTGACAACGTGACTCTGATGGTAAGGGTCAAAATAAGTGAGGTTTATATTGAGCAGGGCTGGCTGTGTTCAGTCAGCTAACTCTAATTATCCCTTTAATTGGGTTGATTTAACTAGGGGGCAATTACTTTATCACACAGTGCCAGTTGGTGTTGGTTAACTTTTTTCATTAAATACATGAAACAAGTAAAAAAAAAAACAAGTGTTATTTGTTCACTCAGGTTCCCTTTATCTAATATTACATTTTGTCTAAAGACCTGAAAACATCCAGTGTGACAAATATGCAATAATAGAGAAAATGAGGAAGGGGGCAAATACTTTTTCACGCCACTGTATCTAACAATGAGCAGGGCATACAACACTCTGCTGCATCTGCAGTACAAACTGCCTTTGGCATTTCAGCACCTTCCTCCTCAGCATCTACCTGGTCACCTGAAAAGGCTTTAAAATCTGCAGGATGGTATCAAACTGAGGATGGCCACTGGTTACCTGACCCAGCATGGGATCCTGGCAGTATATTGCAACCATCTTCATCTCCGGAATGGCAACCAGTGGAGGGGCCCATGCATTCCTCCCCTCTCTATGGAACACAATAAACAAAAAAAAATCTACAATCATCTCAACCTGCTGGTATTATAGAAACCCCTTAAGACTCTCCGCCAGTACTGAACATTGCACCTCTTGATGATTTAAACAAAACTGATCCCAAAATACAACCCACTGCAGGCACTTCACAAGAAGGGCAGGATCCTACAGTGCACACTGCTGAGACCACACCACAACCTAAAAGAGATGAAACATCTGCTCTACCCAGACCACTACTTTCAGAACTGTTTAAAGCCAATAAAACTGATCCCTTACCAAGAAGGCACGCAGTTTGCCTCAAACGCAAAGGGGGCCTGGACCCACGACCTGACCACCAATATGTAGGCAGAAAATTGATAAAAGATTCTCTTCACTTCTCTCCCGTGAATGTCTTTGCATTCATTCACATATCAGGAGAAGACACATTTGACTTCAGCTTCAGATCATCACAGTTACTGGAAACCTTTTGGTATAAATACAGCCAGCTCAAGTTCTCCCCCCTTTGGACTCCGTTTGTAGCAATCCCCCTAATGAAACCTCTCATTAAGATGGTAACCATAATGTTCCGGAACGAAAGTGTACCCGTTGGAGTCCTCGACCATTGGTTGCAGCAAAAATGTGACTTATCAAGTGCACCCAAAGCCATTTTAGATGGCGAACAATTTTCGACTGGAGGTTTAAGGTCAAGCTCAGAGAATCCAATGACGGTATCTGTCACATACCCAGTTGCTTCTTCCTTGGTCTTGACCATGGCGTTTGCTTCTATGCCAGGCAACCCAAAGCATGTTACCAGTGCAGGGCCCGCACCCATTTATCAAGCGTTTGCGATAAACTACATTGCAGCCTATGCAATGACGTGGGTCACATCAGTTCACAATGTATGAACCATACTAAATGTAGTCTGTGTGAAGAGAGTGGACACATGTATAAAGATTGCCCATGAGCACATGCCAATAAACCCCATGACCTCATCCCAGATGACCTAAACAACAAGGCCCAAGCAAACATGGAAACACCATTTTCTGATACACAGCCATCTACATCAAAGCCTCAGGAGACTCAGGATGACATCACTGTAATCCATGATGAAACCGGGGGGGGTGGGGCCCACCCTTGACACACCAAACCCAGCTATTACACAAGAGCTCCTACAACCTGTTTGTTATACTGAAACCCAGGGGCAAAACCAAATGGATGAACAACAGCCGACACCAGTGCCGACATACAGATTTAGTCTTTGCCGTATTGGTCCTTGTAAGAACAGATCCAGAAGCAAATGATTTGATACCTAAGTTGGTAACCATACCAAATATGAGATCTACAAGGCGGTCAAAAAAAGAATCCCACCAACAGGACTTTAACTCAGAAAACCCTTTTGAGGTTCTGGCAGGATCCAACTGGGGAGACTCCAAGATGTAAATAGAGGAAGAAAACGCTGAACTACCTGTCACAGATCCAGGTCCTTCACAGATAATAGATAAACCTTATTCAGGGAAAAAGGAAAGAAGGGAAAAACATTAGGACACCACCAACTGATGCATAATACCAACATAGCATCAATCAACTGCATAGCATATTAAATAACCAACA
Organism: Neoceratodus forsteri; assembly: GCA_016271365.2. Classification (NCBI taxonomy): domain Eukaryota; kingdom Metazoa; phylum Chordata; order Ceratodontiformes; family Ceratodontidae; genus Neoceratodus; species Neoceratodus forsteri. The sequence continues at coordinate 351,412,933 of JADMNL010000024.1, forward strand.
ATGCCATACTGTTTTCTAGCTTGCAAGTGACATGTCTTTAGACATTCTTTTCATCCAAGAGACTTGGATGGGAACATCTTCCCAACTATCTCTTTTTAGGTCAGAGTGGCTCTGGAAATCCTCTTTTTGGTGATTTGGAGACAGTAAGGCTGATGGAGTAGGCATACTGTTTTTAGGTGAAAGATGTTCCCTTTTTCCCCTTATTGATTTAATTCCTGGGAGAGATCTTAGCCTAGATGGCTATTGGGACAGTGAACCATGTAGATTTGTGTGTGTGTATGCCCCTCAGGGGAAATCAGATACTGTAGGTATCATTATTTGAAAGCTTACAACCCTTTTCTGCCACAGCTAAACTCCTTTGGGGTGGCGATTTCAGTTGCAGCCTACAGCTCCCTAGAGGCCAGAATGAATTTAAGAAAATATATTGTGGTTCCTCAGCCTTTAAAAAATGCATTTCTTTAGCAGAACTTAAAAATTGTATGAATAACATAAATAAGGGACCATCTTATACATATAGAAGAGCGCTGTTCACTTCAGCAGTTGATTTTATTTTTGTCTCAAAATGTCTAACAGTTAATACCACCACTATAGTCCCAGTGGAATTTTCAGACCACTTAATGTTTTTTTTTTTCCAAATTAGGACGTGATCCACAACGACCACAGTTTAACTCTAGATGGAAACTAAATACCACCTTACTTTCTGACCCTAACACCCAACATTACATAATATAGCTTTTTTAGTATCAGAGCAACAGTATGTGACCTACAGTATATGACAATAAGGATGAGTGGTGGAAGGATACCAAAACTGATATTCATTTATACTTTCAGGCCTTGGGAAAACTCAAATCTAGACAGCAATTTTTTACTTACTTAAAACTACGTTCCTAGCTCCAAAACCTTCTGTCTAGTCCTCCCTCCCAAAATACAGATGTTGCAACTCAAATAAACAACATAAAAACTGAAATTAGATCTGTTCAACGTGATAGGGCTGCCACAGTCAGAGCAGAATTAACTTATGGTACTCAAACTTTTGTGATCCATGTGAGGCCTGTAAAACCAGAAGACTCAATACCACCTTTACATCTTTGTTAAATGACGCTGGGAAGAAGCATCATCCCCAGAAAAATTAACTAGAATGGCAGCACACTCCCTGCAAGTAACCTAGAGACTGACATTAACCAATTTTTCTCAGACCTTCCCTCACACCACCTCCCACAGGATGAGTTAAACTGCCTTTTGAACCCAATATCACAAATAAAAATTATTGAAGTCGTTAAATCTAGGAAGCTGGGAGCCTCCCCAGGCTATGATGGCCTTCCTTATGAGTTTTATGAAACATTTCTTAATGAAACAGCTGTATGCTTACAAAAAGGTTTTTTCCTTTTTTCTCTCACAAAAATCTATCCCTGAATTCTTTTCCAAAAGTCTGGTTATTTATTATTATTATTTATTTTATTTTTTTTTTACTCTCTCCTGGCCCCTTCTTTTCGGCCGGGGGCCTATCATAGCATGGACACCAGCGTCATTATGCGTGGGACTGGGAGATTTTTTGCCTTTTGGGTTTTCTCCCAGTCCCCAAACCCCTGAGGACACAGGCACGCAGGACTTTTGTTGAGACAGACGGCGTGCAGATGTCTTCAGCGTCCTCCCCAACCCGACGAGCCGCCTGTGCACCGAATGACCATGCTTCCACCAGCATCGGTGCATCAGGTGCCATTAAGCACCCCAGGAGGAGAGCATCCGCTGGGACTCTCGATCCTCCTTCCTCCAACCCCACTGCCGGTGGTCTGAGCCTGCCTCAACTCCGGATCACCGGGCGATGCAAGGTGTTATGCGCCAGCTCCTCAACCCTCAGCACCACCGGTGGTTATTTTTTATTTAAATCGGGTAACAGACAACATATTCATAACAGGAGACCAATCAGCCTTTTCAACACTGATTTTAAAATTCTCACACAAATATTGCATTTACGACTCAGGAAAATAGCAGCCCATATAATACATCCAACACAATTCTGCAGACTACCTGATAGAACTATTTACAAACCATTAATAATCATTAGAGAAATTTTGGAATACCTCACAAAATCACAACATAATGGGTGGATCGTCTCATTAGACCAAAAAAAAGCATATGATAGTCATCCACCACTTTACACTATGGCATTCCTCCCACCTTTGTATCTTGGATACAATCACTTTATGAAAATGCATTTTTTAGTCCCATTATTTTAGGACAAATAGGACCAGACTTTAAAGTAAAAACTGGGGTTCGACAAGGATGTCCCCTGAGTTCTTTGTTGTTTGTTTTTGCCCTTAACCCTTTGTCAGAAAAAAATTCTATCAATCCTCTTATACAAGGTGTTTCTGATAGTAGTCCCAGTGATAACCTTAAAATCATTGCATATGCAGATGCTACATGCCTCTTAGTAAAGGATGAGAATAATGTGCATAGTGCACAATTAACCCTTAAAACCTATTCTAAAATATTCAACGCTCAGCTAAATATGGGTAAATGTAAAGCAATCCCTGTTGGTTCATGGGGCGATCTCCCCCTCCATATTGCAGAATTTCATGTGGCTAGGAACCCAGTCAAAATATTAGGTCTCACTTTTGGAACCGACAATGTAGCACATTCAAATTGGGATTCTGCCTTGCGAAATCGTGAAAACAAGGTGTCCATATGGAAGGACTGGAAGCTATCCAAACTCAAAACGCATTCACATTATTAAACAATACTTAATTCCATGCCTCTTATACGTTGGAGCCATATTCCCACTCCCCCCTAGCATTAGAAACCCGAATCTATAGCTTGTTTTTTCGCATGTTATGGGTCAGTTGCCTTAACCCCGTTAAATGGGGTTTCACTTATTTACCCAAAAATAAGGGTGGTCTAGGAATGATTGACCCTATAGTGCTCTTTCACACCTTGTTTATATCACAATCCATCAAACCCATTTTAGACACCACTGATTCCCTAATGCACAATTGGGTTTTAAATAACTGGCAAGGTCTTCTTGGAAAATGGACAGATAAACCCCCAAAATTTTAAAAATATCTACACACACCAGAATTCCTCAGATCAGTAATCTGAAAATTATGCAAATGGGACATTCCCAAACACAGTATAACAACCTTCAGCAGAAAGCAGCTGCATTTACATATCTTAGAAAAACAGGTCCAAGCGAGCCAGAATTTAAGAACTGTTCACCCCTAAAACACAACAAGTTAGTAACCATGCTAAATGACAAAAGAACCCCCCCAAAAAAAAATGTGGGAAGTAGTCTGGTTAAGTGCATATGGAAGGTTAAATGTACGAGGTAATAGCAAACATAAAATCCTGCAGGAAAGATTATGCCCTTATCCTGATTGTATTAATACAGTAGAAACCATAGAACACTTTTCCATAGAATGCTCCTACTCTAGAAACCTATGGATTTTTGTAGCTTCACCATGGAACCTAGGGTGGTTAAAAAATGTTACTTATGAGAACTTGATGTTAGGTGATCATAGCAATAGATTGACAAAACTCCATACAGGAACATTAACATTGTTTTTGCTATACTGAATTCTTATCTATGGCAGGCTAGGGTTCAGTGGATGCTCCGACAACAAAGGATGCCATTTCCTGTTTTTAAATTATTATGTGAAAAAGGATTACGGGATATGTATACTATAGATTTATCTAAGCACCCCTACCATACAGTACAAATGTGGTGGAAAGGCTTAACCTTTTTCATAAAGTATAAATAATGACCAATTATAGTGGATGACACAATGTTTAATGTGATCATTTTTAGGCACTTGTGTTCTCTCATGCATGTATCAAATATACAGTACATAATGTTTGTGTCAATCTATGTTAATATAATAGATTGTATCTGACATTTTATTTTCTGTTACATACATTATGTAATTTATGTTTATGACACCTTCAATAAAAAAATTCCCTACTCTTTTCGAGAAGTGCCGTGGGATCTTTAACGTACACCTGAACAACCACCAGAACAGGCAGATGGGACCTTGGTTTAATGTCTCATCCATAAGACAGAACTTTCCTAAGGCTCTTCGGCCGGACAGCTGCAGCTCCTGCCACGGTTCCTCTTGCCAGACCACACATGAGGATCCCCTGGTGGTCACTGAGGGTCCAGTGAGATTAGTGCACCGACACTCTAGAACAGCAAGTTCTAGTCCCTTCTCCTGTTAGGAAAAAAAAAAGTGGGGGGATGCTGCATTGGTGGAGGGAACCCAGCAACCGGGTGCTAGGGATTCCTTTCCCCTTTCCTTCCTCTCAGCACATCCTCGCGTCGGGGTTGGGTTGGGACGGGGGACTCATTTAGGTGTCCACCAAACACATGGGCTCTACATCAACATCCTGGAGATGCAGGAAGTCCTGTATGCTCTACCAACCTTCCAGTCCCAGCTGTGCCTGAATCCTCTGCTGCTGCAGATGGACCACATCAGTGTAATCCACACATCAAAAAACAGAGGGGTTCTCATTCGTACCCTTCCTGCTGAGCAGTCTGGAGAGTCTGGTATTGGGCTCACACAGACGGTCTAGAAAACTGTTAGCCGTCCATGTTCCAGGCATCAAAAATATCATGGCAGACAGCCTAGGCCATTGCCGTCAAGGACACTTGTGTGGGATTGATGATCTCCATAGTGGAAGACCTGTTCGATAAATGGGGTCATCCAGAGTTTGCCCTTTTTGCATCCCCACTCAGCGCAAAACTGTACCACTTTTCTGCTCGCTCGATCCAGGGCCTGGAGTTTTCTGGTGAGATGTGTTGTTCCTTTCTTGGATCAGGAGGCGTCTGTTTGCATTTCCTCTCTTCCCCCTGCTTCAGAGGGTTCTGGTCAGGTTCCAGCTGGAAAGGGCCACAGTGATTCTCATCACCCCCTTTTGACCTCCTCAGATCTGGTTCCCTTTTCTGCAGCAGTTAGCAGTGGAACCTCCAGTGCCCCTGCCTCTGTGCACTGGCTTGCTGTCCCAGAACCGGGGCACCCTGGTCATCCAGACCTTAAGTCCCTGCAACTTCATGCCTGGCTCCTGAGGACATAGCCATGGCTCGGTTCAGGGTGTCACCCAAAATGATTGATATTCAAGTGGCGGCTAGGAAGCCTTCCACTGGGGCTATGTATTCCATGAAATTGAAACACTTTGTGTTGTGGGCTGCTGCCTGTCAGCTACATCTCTTCACTTGTACAGTGAACCAGATTGTGGAGTACTTTCTGTCCCTCTGACTCTGGTCTGAAGTACTCCTCCCCTTAGAGTGCACATGTCTGCCCGCTTTGCCTTCCAGTTGCCTGTTGAGGGCCATATGGTGGCCCAGCTGGAGGTGTCCCATACTTTTCTGAGAGGAATTCCTCACCTGAAGCCTCCTGTATGCAATCCAGTTCCACCTTGGGAGCTGAATTTTGTTTGGGGAAAGAATAAATAACTTACCTTGGCTCCTTTTGAGCCGGTCGCGACATGTGAGCTACTCTTTCTGTTGTGGAAAGAGTTGTTTTTAGTTGCAATTCCTTCCGCTCGAATTTCAGAGCTTCGGATGCTTATGTGTGAGCAGCCTTATTTGATTTTCCACAAAGACAAGGGTGTCTTTGCGTGTAACCGTAAGTTTCATCCTAAGATGGTGTCTCAGTTTACTTTGAATCAGTCCATCCACCTGCCTGTTTATTACCCAGAGCATGCCAATCCAGGGGAAGCATTGCTCCAGTGTTTAGCTATACATAGAATTCTGCGTTATTACACGCATCGTATGAAGGACTGTAGGATTTCCTCTCAGTTATTTGTTTTGTTTGCCCCGGGGAAAAAGGGTGTCCTTGTGTCAAAACAGTGCTCATCCAGATGATTGGCTAACTGTATTACTTGTTGCTACAGGAGGTATGGCAAAGTCCTTCCTGCCGCTGTTTGTGGCCATTCCACCAGGGGGCGTGGCCACTTCTGTTACCTGTTTCAGGAATGTGTCAGCTGCAGAGCTCTGTTCTGCTGCTACTTGGTGTACTGTCCACACCTTTATCAAGCACTAAAGTCTTTGTCTCTAGGTGTAGGGCCCACTTTGCCTTAGCTGTCCTCCAATGCCTCCTTTCTTAGGCTTGAGGCTGCCTCCACCCAGGCTGTCCTGGCTGCTGATGGAACTGTTTGGGACTCATTCCATAGGTGCGGCCTGCTGCAAGAGATACCCCCAAAATCAGATAGTACAGTTATGTAAGAACTTACCATAACAGTAGATCTGTGAGGGGATCTCTTGCAGCAGGCCGTGCTATGCCTCCCTCCTTCCCCTGATGGGAGACACTTCTGTGTCTGTACCTTCTTTTTCATCTTTTCTTTGTTGAGCACCTTTAGTTCCTCCTCGATTCCCTCAGCTGGTGCTTATGGTCTCCAGTGGGAGAACTGAGGAGGTTATGGGGGCGGCCCACTCTTATAAGATAGGGCGACGTCAGCGTATGATGTCAGAGTGGGCAGCCCTGCTAGACTGCTAGCTAGAAAGGTTTATGTATGGTCCTAGCACCTGGTGGCTGTAGTTCCAAGGTGTGGCGTACTGCAAGAGATCTCCTCACAGATCTGTTACGATAAGTTCTTGCATAACTGTACTTTCCTGTCCGTAGGTTTGCAGTATAAATTAGTGTCCACACCTTCATCCTCAGTTTTTTTTTTTAAATAAGTGTTCAGAAGTGGGACCTTTCCTTACTAGCTGTAACCACAAGTTCCTAAGATTGTCAGAGAGACAGGTTAAATTATTAAACTCTTAAAGAGTAGAGTAGAGTATGCCAGCCCGGTGGCGCTGAGGGTTGAGGTGCTGGATGCCTCATCTCGCACCACGCCGGCGACCCAGGTTCCGTAGCGAGCTCAGGTTCCCATGGGCTGCTGAAGGGTTTAGAGTTGGATTGAGCTGCCGACAGGCAGCTCTCCTCTCCCAAGGAAGGATCTGGAGTCTCCTGGGCTCTTGGCTGCTACCGAGTGGAGGCTTAGTGGTAGTGCCAAGCCCAGTGGGAGACTCTCGGTTAGGCCGGGTGGAGGGAAGGGGCCATCACCAGAGTCATGGGGTGCGTGCTCGCCTCCACGGGCATGCACTACTGTGTTCTTTGGCCCCAGTTATAGAAGGGGGAACCCAGAAAAAATGCTACATCCCCCTGTTGCCAGAGCAGGTGGGAGGCGGCAGTGAGGAGCAAAAAGCTCTATAGAAAAAAACAATAGAACATATCTAATGTCACTAACGTAACTGGTAAATGTCAGAACAGTTCAGCGCAAGACCAGGACTCCTTCTGTGCCATGCAGCCACAGCTAGTGCCTCCTCAGTTGTACTTGGGAGAATTTGTGCTACAGTGACGCTACCTGGCACTTCTCTAGAGTAAACAGGGGGTAGGGGAGGTGCTATCCATGAGGACTGCACTATACTGTGTCTAACTAGGGTACACTAAGTCCAGTCAGTAGTATGACATAGTAAAGTTCAGCACTGCGATATAACAAGGGTACCCTATGTCACAAACCCACTCAGCAGGTCAGCCCTCTACTCCCAAAGTGCCAGCCTCTGAGCGTGGTCTTGTGAACAGTTAACAGAAACAGGGTAACCCTCCTGTCTGTTTTTGTGGGTTTGAATCAACCTTTGGTCTCAGTTCTGGAAGGATTCAAACTGAGAACCTCTTGCTAGCGTACCCAATGCACAGGCTCAGATAATTCTGTCTTCGGGAGGCCAGATATCTTTGCTTACGGGCACCTAACCAGGTGTACAGAAATGAACCCTTAAAAACTCTAATACAAGACCTTAGATTAAAACTCTTATCTTTTTCCAGTTTGGTATCACCATTCAAGCTTATGCACAGTGTCTGCTTTAACCACATATATTTCACTTGTTAAAGGAAGAAATTCAAAGACAGACCAGGTAGGCTCTAAAAATAGAGTTTTACTAAAATAGATAAAATATGTAAAACATAAAATACAGACCCATACATCACAAAACATACAAATCTTCTAAAAGAACAAGGTTTTAACAGTGCAATTCGTACTACAGTACTTAGATTTTGTCTCTGTCTACCTGTATACTTGCTTAAAGTGCTCAAAGATGTTTCTTTGTCAGAGTGTAGATAAAAGTCTCTGAAGGAAAACAGAATTCTGTTTAAAAGCTGGCTTTGCCCACCTCTTTGCATGAGGTCATCTAGCTCCTCCTCTGTTTGTGAAAAATCATACACCCAGGATATTTTATCATATTAGAAGGTAAGATAATTAAGGATACATCAGCAAGAAACTCCTTTCCCCATGTGGCTTCCCCAATCAAGTCTGTAAATTTCCTTTCATCTATAAGCAGTATCCTCTCTAACACAGACATCAAAGCATTTATGATTTCGCACCAGGGTGCCATATAACCTGCACCTTTCCCCTAAACGCTATAAAAGTTTAAGATTTTCCTCTTAGCAGTTAAAGCTATATTTAACTTAGTTAAAGTCTGTAATTAGCTTCTGGCCTTCCAGGTAACACCTTGTATCTAAAACCTGTGTGTGTGTGATACTCACATGCTGTTTCAGCATTTCTCATGAGAGACAGTCCATAACACATTTTTTATATTACAAAAAATCATACAGCACTCAGAACTGGCTGTCCACGTCACACCCTAGATGTTAGAAAAAAACATGAAAATTTAAACTTACCCATAGCGCCAAGCTCAGAGTCCCTCTTTCCCCAGTCCTGGTTCCTGATGTCACAAACCACCCGGTTTAGCTTCAGCCATTGTGAGATTTCAACCAGTTTTACTCCACCCCTGCAGATTCTTCCTGTGACAAGGTTAAAGAAGACCCTGTCCCAGCTGTTATGCAGAAAGAGTTTAAATGCAAGGGCCTGTTATGTCGGTTGCGTAACCAAATTTTCTTGTGATACCTAGGAACTGATCACTCCAACGGTTTCAGCCATTCTCCACCTCTCGCTATCTCTCTGCCTTCACTTGCTATTTCTGTCTTTTTGCTCCCCCTTGCATATCTGTAGTTATAAAAAATACATGTGAAACTTTATGTGGAAATGTCACTGATATTGGGATCCCTTTGTTTAAAACTGTATATAGTTATACTGTTGAAATGATTACAAAAAGCTATTTGGCACTCAAGGGGTTAACCTGAGATGCAGTTTTTAATTCTTTTGCAGAACTGTAAACAAGAGGTCAGTTCTGGGTCACTATGTTTTTGTTTCACTTGCAAGGAATGAAACTGACAAGAACATTCTGTGGGAAGCAGGCTCTTTTAACGAGTTCACAAAGACTTACAAAAAAGAGCAGCAGTACTTTTGCTAGAGAGACAAGGAGAGTGAGAGACTGAAACTTAGAATTGAGAGACTCTCAGAAGAAGGACTTTTCTGTTTGTACTGCCTCTGTAAATAGTTATATTGAATAATTTTTATTTTGCTGTTATTGAGAAAAATAAAACGCTATTTGCTAATTTTGAAACTGCTCCTGGTTCTCCTATGCTTCCTGGCCTGTGCCTCGATGACAGACGGTGTCAGCCTAAGTGGGATTTGCATAATAAGTCAGGAGTTTTGTGCGTGGGTACTAGACCTGGTATCAGGGAAGCATAGAAGAAAGGGATGGCTTCTGCAGCAGCAAGTCCAGGAGTGATTACCAGAAGAATGGCAGCCAGACTAGCAAAGACAGTAGTCCAGGCTGAGACTGTACAGCCAGCACCAGCAATGGAAAAAGAGATTCAATGTTTAGAGGCACAGAAAAAAGAAGAAATGCAATAACTCGAGAAGCAGAGAAATGAAGAAAAGAAGAGGTGCAGTGACAGGAGCAACAAAAAAAAGAAGAGATGCAGCGACAGAAGCAGCAAAGAAAAGAGATATAGTGATGGATGGATGCCTTGCAAGTTATCAAAGCTGGAGGATCTGGCAGTGGTCCAGCAGAGCAACAAGACACAAACAACTTGAAATAAATTAAACTTACAAAGTTGTGTCCCTCGGATGATATCGAAGCATACGTGACAACTTTTGAAAGGGTTGCCACAGCCTGCCAGTGGCCAAAGCAGCAGTGGGCAATCGCACTGGTACCTTACCTGACAGGTAAATCCCAACTTGCTTTCAACAATATGGACACTGCACAGTCAGAAAACTATGACTGATGAAAAGCGAAATCCAAAAATGGTAATCACATCTCAGGAGAGACCTACAGGCAGATATTTCGGTCTCTGAAGTACAACTTAGTCGACAATCCTCTAGAAGCCTTCACTTAACTCAGAGAGCTCCTTATGAAATGGCTCCAACCAGAGGGCAAAACACTCCCACAGACTATCGAAACATTTGAAATGGAGCAGTTCATCAATAGCCTACCCACAGATGTACAGCTTTGGGTAAAGGAACACCGACCAGAAAGTGGGGAAAAGGCTGTTTCTTTGGCTGAAGGCTACCAACTGGCCAGACAAATGCCATAGCAGCGAGATAACAGTCATGCACCGGTAAGACACTCTTTTTTTTTTTCCCGATTTTAAACTCCAGGTCTGATATGAACTCTGGTGGGAGTAACAAATCTGCACCCAAAGACTTTATTTGCTGTAACTGTAATAAGCCAGCTCATATTGCAAGAAACAGCCGTAGTAAGAAGAGTGTCACTAGAGCAGATTTGTCCTTAGCAAATTGGGGCAAGTACTTAACAAATGTGAAGGTGAGAGATAAGACTGTGAAGGGACTTATGGATTCGGGAAGCAGACAGACCCTAGTACACATTGAAGTGCTGGGAAAACAGTGTCCAAAAGGACCCAGGTACTGCTGTCATCTGTATCCACAGGGACATGAGATAATATCCCACCAGCCAAGTGACTCTGGCTATTAATGTGGTGTTGCACCAAACGAAAGTGGGGGTAGTACCTAAGTTACTTATACATGTGATTATTGGAAATGACTTTCCAGGATTTACTGAGTTAATCAAAGAGGGAGTAAATCCTGATGTTTCAGCAGCTGTAATGACAAGAGCTCAGGTAAAAAAAATCTCAGATGGTGGGGACTGTTTTCCTTTTGCTGATTTTGATTCAGACTTGTTTGAGCACAGCTCCAAGATTCGGAAGTCCAGGAAAGAAAGATGACTTCTGAAGAAACAGTGGCAACAAAAGACTGATGGACATAAGGGATTAACATATGAAAATGCTGAAACTAAACTGATCACTGATTGTGATTTTCTTTCAGAGCAAGCTAACGATGTTTCTCTCCAGGGTTATTTTAAGCAGCTAGGGGTGAAAACAAAACAGGGTGAACCCATGTTTAAAAATGTAATGGGCTACTGTACAGAGTTTGGGTTAAATCTCAGACACTGGACCAGATAGAACAATTGGTTATACCACAAAAGTATAGATCTGATTTGTTACAGATAGCACATGATAGTCCTGTGGCTGATCACTGATGAGTGTAAGTTATATCTTGAGTGCCTTTCATCTTCTGCGATATAACTTCCGTTATTTTCTGCTCAGTCTCGTGTACACGGCTTTCACCGAGACCTTTGGAGACTGGCAGTTTTTTTCCAGTTGTCCACTAATTGGGCCAGGTTAGGGATGACAACACAGACAGTTGGAAGAGTGACCTCTGTGTAATGGTCTATACCACCAGACAATTATCTCATGTGACACTTGACTGACCAGGACTATGTGATCTCAGGCCAGGAAGGCTGCTGTGTTCATTAAAATCTAAAGTTTATTTAAGGGCATGTTTACTTGTCAGTGGACAATGAGTCCTTTCTAGTTCTATGTATATCATTTTATTTATTTTAAAACCATCTGTTTGTGCCTGGGATAGTCATATATCTTATACCAGTGTCTTTTAATAGCATTATTGATACACCAACCCAACTATTTTTGTAGTAATTTTGGGCATAAGAAATTTGTACATTTACTTATATGAATATAGTATGGAACTGTTATCTTAAAACTACTGATTTACTTCTTAGGTTATCATTTTCCAAACGAAATGTTCTAAGTTTCATAATATTAAATTAAGAACCATTACTCAAGTCAGGATTCATGATTAAAAGTATTTACTTTTGATTTTGTTGTTTTGAAAAGTTCACAAAGTGGTTTTGACAAGAAAATGAATAAACAGTCATGACTTTAAAATTCCTGTCACAATTCTGAACTGTTTTATCAGTATAATATTTATAAGGCAGCTTTTTGGCATTGCATATATAGTCAAACACATTTTTCAAATTTCAAAACTCTTTAAATGCAATTACAGTTATTCTGAACAGCAGTACAAACAGAAATTAATAATATTTCCTGTATTGACTAAGGTAGTCATGGACAGGAATAAAATAGAAGCCAGGTTTGTCAGTCCTAGTTCCAATGCCTAGGATTCAGGTAACTGGACTCACCAGACCAGCAACAAATGTTCCCATAGAAACATAGACTTTGACGGCAGATAAGGACTGCTTGGCCCACCTAGTCTGCCCATTTCCCTACCTAAGGATAAGCTGCAGATCCTAGTTAACCAACAGCCTATTTCTTCTTGCCCCCCACAAGAATTGCCTTATGTCTGTTCCATGTATTCTTGAATTCTCCCACAGTTTTAGATCCCACAACCTCCTCAGGAAGGCTGTTCCATGCATCCACCACCTTCTCTGTGAAAAAATACTTCCTCACATTGCCCCTGAACCACCCCCCCATCTTTAAATTGTGTCACCTTGTTCTTGCACATCTCTTTTTCTGAAAGATGCTACCCTCTTGGACTTTGTTGATTCCACTGAGATACTTAAAAGTTTCTATTATGTCCCCCTCCCTCCTTTCCTCAAGGGTATACATATTAAGCTCCCTTAGTCTCTCCTCGTATGGCTTCTCTTGCAGACCCTGCACCATTTTAGTTGCCCTCCTCTGGACTGCCTCTGTCCTGTCTACGTCCTTGCGGAGATGGGGTCTCTAGAACTGGACACAGTACTCCAGATGGGGTCTCGCTAGCTGTCTGTACAGAGGGATAACAACTTCCTGTTTTCTGCTGGTGGTGCCTCTCCCTATACATCCCAGAACACCCCAGCCCTCCCTACTGCCTTCTCACATTGCTTGCTAACCTTAAGGTCATCTGATATGATTACTCACAGGTCCCTTTCCAGTTTTTTTTTTTTGTTACTACCTCCCCGCAATTGGGTAATCTTCCCCTGGGTTTTTGTTTCCCAGGTACATTATTTGCACTTCTTTGCATTGAATCCTAGCTGCCTATACTTCTGACCATTCCTCCAACCTTGCCAAGTCCCTTCTCATCCTTTCCACGCCTCCTTGTGTATCAACCCTGTTGCAGATCTTTGTGTCATCTGCAAAGAGGCATACTTTTCCTTCCAGTCCCTCTGCAATGTCACTTATAAAGACATTAAAAAGGACTGTACCCAGTACTGAACCCTGTGGTACCCCACTAGTAACCCCTCTTTCTTCAGAGTGGACTCCATTTACAATTACCTTCTGTGTCCTGTTGTCCAGCCAATATTTTACCCAGGCTACCACCCTGGGACCCACTCCCAGGCTGGTTAATTTGACTATTAATCTTCTGTGTGGGACTGTGTCAAATGCCTTGCTAAAGTCTAGGTAGGCCATGTCCACAGCCCCTCCCTGGTCTACTACTTTGATCACCCAGTCAAAGAAATCAATTAGATTCATCTGACATGACCTTCCCGCTGTGAACTCATGCTGCCTTGGGTCCTGTGCCCCGATGGCCTCTAGGTACTAACAGTTCTTTCCTTCAGAAGTGATTCCATCACTTTCCCTACCACAGAGGTCAAACTGACAGGTCTGTAGTTTCCTGCCTCTGTCTTGGTCCCACTTTTGTGAAGGGGAATCACATCCGCTTTCTTCCAGTCCTCAGGTACCGCACCATCCTCCCATAATTTGTTAAAAAGGGTAGTCTGTGGTTTCACTAGTTCTCCCCTTAATTCTTTTAGAATTCTGGGGTGAATTCCATCAGGCCCCATTTCTTTGTCCACCTTCAGTTTTAGGAGTTCTTTCAGAACCCTTTCTTCTGTGAAAGGACTGGGATTGACCCCCCTATCAAGAGTGCTTCTGTTAATTGGATTAGGCACCCCTTCCTCCTCTTTTGTGAATACTGAGCAGAAATATTCATTCAGTATCCCTGCTTTTTCAGTGTCCTCTCCGCCACCCACCGTCCATTCTATTCAGCCTCACTATCCCTCCCTTTGTCTTTCTATGCTCCCTGATGTGCCTATAAAAGGTTTTATCCCCCTTCTTAACTGAGTTGGCTATCTTTTCCTCAGTTTGGGCCTTTGCTATTCTGATTTCCCTCCCTGCCCCCTTCTGCCGTAACTGGTACAGCTCTCTGTCTTTCTCCTTCCGTGTTTCCTTATACTTCCTGAGTGCTATCTTTTTCTCCCTGACTTTCCCCACCACCTCTTTTGAGAACCATAGTGGCTTTTTCTTTCGTTTTGATTTGTTTATTTGCTTCACACAAAGTCTTGTTGCCTCTGTGATGGCAGTTTTGATGTTTCCCCATTGTTGCTCCACCCCTCCTCCTAGCCTGTTTGCTAGTGCTTTTCTGAGGCACTCTCCCATCTTGCCAAAGTCAGCCCTCCTGAAGTCCAGTACCCTCACTTTTGTATGGCTTGATTCTGTAGCTGAGTTTATCATGAATCACACTGTTTGATGGTCAGTTGTTCCCAGATGGTAACCCACTTCTAGATCTGAGATCCTCTCACTGTCTCCATTTGAGAGTACAGGGTCTAAGATTGCTCCCTCACGAGTGGGTTCCGAAACTAGCTGTCTGAGGCATGCCACCTGTAGGGCATCAAGAATGGCCCTGCTCTTGGATGTGGCTACAGCAAATGTGGTCCAGTTAACATCTGGCATATTCAGGTCTCCCATCAACAGTATCTCCCCTTTCTCTGCCATCCTGAGAATGCCTTCTATCATATCCTTGTCCATTCCCTCCCCCTGACATGGTGGTCTGTGTACAACCCCCTGTGCAGATTGTGGTGCCATTTCCAGTCTCTGAGGTGTCCCACAGTGCCTCCTCTCCTCCCTGTTTACTCTTTTGTTCAGTTGCTTTTAACCCTTCCTTTACATAGAGAGCTACTCCTCCCCCTCTTCTCCCCTTCCTGTCTCTCCTGTAGGTTATGTACCCTGGCATGTTAACATCCCAGTCATGGTTCTCTGTGTAACATGTTTCTGTGACTGCTACGGCATCCCTCTTCCATCAAGGCCACCAGTTCAGGAAGCTTGTTGCCTAGAAACTACGGGCATTGGTTCTCATTACCCTCCATTTCCTGATAGCCTTACTCTTTTTTGCCCCACCTCTGTCTTTATTGCCTTTGTCACTTTCTCCATTTACCTCTGCCCTTCTCCCTGTCGACATCTCTATCTTGGTGTTTACCTCACTTACTACCCTGACTTTTTTGGAGGGGCTAGAATTTCCCTTCTTCTTTCCAGCGCCTTCCCTCTGGGCTAGTTTAATGCTTGCCAATGAAGCATTTAAACCTATCACCTAGGATCCTGGTTCCCCTCCTGGACAGATGCAGCCCATCATGCCAGTATAGGCCTGCAACACTCCAGGTGGACCCCCAGTCCCCATTGAAGAAGCCAAATCCCTGAGCGCTGCACCAGTTTTTTACCCACTGATTGAATCCCATGGTGTGGAGCACCCTAGCCTCACCTATACCATAGACAGGCAGCACCTCCGAGAAGGTTACCATGCGTGCTACTCGTCTAAGGCCCCTCCCCAACTCCACAAACTCTTCCTACACTGCTCTGATCCCTTTCTTAGCCAGGTCATTTGTCCCTAGGTGGACAGGGACATCCAGCTCTCTCCCCTTGTGCAGCTGCTCTGGCAATCCTGAGGTTTCACTCCCTGTCCCTCCAAGCCATGGTGCCAGGCAGGCACCTTACCTCCCTCTCCCCTTTCTCCCCCAGTTCTACCTTCCTAACAATGGAGTCCCCCACCAGGAGTTGTTTCCTTCCCCTGTGGGGTCCCATGCCACCCTCCTGTGGGTTTCCCTTATGAAGGTTCCCAGCATCCTCCTTGGTCTCCACTGTGGGTGCCTCCTTAGAGGAATCACACTTTGCCAGAACGGCATAGGAATTGTGGAGAGGTACAGCTCGAAGGATGCGCCTCTGTTCCACCACCCTCACCCTCCCTGAGTCCACTGTGGTCCAACCGCTCCTCTTTCTTGGCAACCTCTGAGGCAACAGCAGTGGCCCTGGTGGTGCCTGGATGGAAGAGGAGGTCCCACAAATCCTGGCCAACTCAGCCTGGAGATGAGCAACCTCCTCCCTCAGCCCAGAGAGGTGCCTGCAGATGGGACACCACCACATTCTGCAGAACGTCTCCCGGAAGACTGCTGCTCCACAGCCACTGCACTGCACCATTCCCATCATGTCTTATTTCTGGCCCCTTCACTGTTGTTTGGAATCCTTTTTTTTTTTTCCTCTCCCTACTTACTTACTGCCTCTGTGCCCTTTAAGCTCCTGATTGTCCTGTTCTGAGACAAGAAGATCCTATATTTCTCAGAAGACCCCTTACTTGCTCAGAGGCAGACCTCCAGCAGCTAAGGGGGGGGCCGGAGAGCTACTCTTGCCCTTCTAGGATGGTGAGTCTTTGGTGGCTGTGTGATCACTCACTTCCTGCTCCCAAACAGGAAGTTCCTGTTGTCAGTCAAATCCTGTGCCTATAAAAGTAGAACTAGCTTTGGGTGGGAGGGAAGGAGGGCAATACAGTCCCAGTAGAGAAGTCCAGTCACACAGCACTCCTTCCTCCTGGTGTTCTCTGCCAAGTCTCTGGCAGAATCTATCTAGGGCAGTGTTTAAATCTAGCTTCCTTCTAGCTAAGCCACTCCCCCTACTTAACAGATCTTTCTACATGTAACTAAATTTCACAGATAACAATCCCCTTCAGCCACCTGAGATTTACACCTAGATTACCGCTTCAGATAATCATTCACTTCAGCTAACTCAGACAAACACACTAACTTTTTTTTTTGTTTGTGTTTTTTTTACCCTAAGGTCCATGAGGTCCTAAGAGTAGAGGTGGCCTTGCTTCTCTCTCTAGTGCTTTTACCTTGGCTGGGGCTGTTGAGGACTTAAATACTTTTTGCCAAGGCAAAAAATATGAGGGCCAGATGCTTTGATAGTTTTAGGTGTTAGCAGCTTTTACAAGCCAGCTGGTCACTAATCGATGATCAGATGCTAAGAGTTGTTAATAACCCAGGTGGCCAGGGGACTTTCCCAGGGGTTAAAAGTAAGACTGTGAGATGGCTCACACCTTTGTCAGAGGTGTGAACAGCTGATCTCTCATTGTGGTTGAGGTGCGAACAGCCGGCCCTCATTGTGGTTGAGGTGCGAACAGCTGATCTTTCATTGTGGTTAGTTATTTACTTGGTAGGACACGGCTGGCTGCTCATATGGCCAATTATTCGTCTAATGGGACAGGATTTACTAGTCGTGGTTGCTCATGTGGTTACTAGTGGAAAGTCCCCAACAAATGTCAGGAGTTCAAGAAGTTATGCTCAGCGCACATGAGGCTGCAGCATGTCTGGAAAATTACAAGTCTATTTTTCACACTTAAATCTGCCTGAAGTTATAAGAAGAAAAGAGAAAAAATAAGTACCTAGATTTTTAAAGCACATAGGAATAATCTTTCAGACTATAAATTTCTAATCAATTAGTACAGGATCAATACACACAAAAAACTGTTAGTAAGTAACAGATCATAAATGTTAATTAACTACTGCAATCTATTATCAGTTATAAAAAAATTAGCAAGCTAATGCCCCAGCCTTACTGGCTTGACTTGTATTTTTAGCTTTAACTTCAGTGTCTGTTGGAAACGTCTGCAGCAGTCCATCTGGTCACTATCCCTTTGGACTCCGGGTCCATTTCTTCAGTTATTGGTGGTAAAGGGGCAGGTGGAGACCATAGATTAAGTAGTACGAGCAATGGAACAGGGAGAGTCAGTAATGAGGCAAACAGTCCCTGCCAAGGGGCATGAAAGTTCAGTGGTGTAGGTAAGTTTGGTGGCACAAGTAAATTTAATGGGGCAGGCAGGGCCAGGTGACAGAGGCAGACCTGGTGGGGTCTGCGAGATGGGATTGCATGCAGAGCATTTCTCAGGGAGGAATCACACCCTTGCCACATTGATGTGCAGATTTTACTGGTCTGGAATTCATGAAGATATTGCTACCTGTTGCATTTCTTGTGCGGAGTGTCAGAAGGTAGCTCCAGTGACTAAAAAAGACAAGGTGCTCTACCCTTGATAGATGTGCCTTTTGAGAGAATGGCAATGAATGTAGTTGGCCCCTTAGACAAAAGTAAAAAGGGTAATCGATTCATTTGGGTAGTATGTGACTATGCTATTCGATACATAGTGGCAGTTACAATGCGTACTGTCACAGCCCCAAAAGTGGCAGCATAGGTTGCCAAAATTTTCAGCAGGGTTGGCATACCTAAAGAGATTATTACTGATCAGGGTAGTAATTTTGGTGCTGCATTGCTTAAGAAGTTGTACTGACTTCTAGGTATCACTGCCAAAAGAACCTTCCCACTCACCCTCAGATAGACGGTCTTGGTGAGTGTTTTAATCAAACCCTAAAACGTGTGTTAAAAAGGTTTGTGAAAAGGGACGGGAAAGATTGTGACCAATACTTACCTTACCTGCTTTTTGCTTACAGAGAAGTGCCACTGGCATCAATATACAGGTTTATCACCATTTGAAATGCTGTATGGTAGACAACGTAGAGGGCCACTAGGTGTAATAAAAGAAACATAGGAAGATAACCCCCAGCAGAAACAATGTTCAAACCCCAGGAAATCTTACTGTATTCTGATATATGCAGTATTGTCCTCCCGTTGTACTGCCCCAGAGCTGAAATGGTTATTAGAACCTATGCTAATGATAGAATGCTAGGCTCATGCTCGGTTTTCAAACCACTTCCCTTGTAAACATTCTACAGTTGTCAGATTCTTTACTCTGCTTGAACAGTACAGACGCCTCGGAGAGCTTACCTTCATCTTTCTTGAAGATTTTATTTTCTTGTTTTTTTGAAGTAAAGTTTATTGCTGTTTGTTTTTAAAGCATTGTCCTTGGGTGTACAGGTAAACTAGTTTAGGTTTACTATTATTCCGGTAAAGTTTTTTCATTTTCTTTTTGGTTCATTTAACCGGGAGAGAACCAAACTTTTATTTAAAAATTTACAAGTAAATTTCTGTATTCTTTCCCTGGGCCGGTTGCTTAATTTATTTATTTGAGGGAAAACTGGGTAACTCTTGGTTCTCTCAGCAGTTGTTGAACTGACCGTGAAGAAAATAAATAAAGTAAAATAATATAGGTTCAAGCCTTATTCATTAGTATGGATTTCTGATTCTCAGAGAACCATTTCTTTGAGTTTTTACTGGTTTTTGTCACTAACTCAAGAAAAGAACCGGCCCAGTGGTTTTTCAACTTTGTAGGGTGAAGGCAGATTGTAAAATCTGTAAAAGCAAAATGTTTTTTCCTCAGTTGGAGCTTACCAGGCATTTGAACTGACTGTAGGAAACATGTTCAAGAAGGCTGCTAACCCAGCTGTGAACATAACTTCCTTTCTCATTTAATTTGTGTTTATTTGCCTAGAGTTTAACCACCTGAGGGCAGATTGTGAAATCTATAAAAGCAAAATGTTTTTTTCCTCAGTCAGAGCTTAACAGCATTTGAACCAACTGTAGGAAACGTGTTCAAGAAGGCTGCTAACCGAACTGTGGACATAGCTTCCTCCCCTCATAAGTAGAAACTGAAGGAACCGGATGTACAACCCTCTAACCAGGGTGATGGTTCCCTGAAGAAAGAAAAGAACCGCAGACACTACCACTGAACCGGTAACTTCTGCTAACAAAAAGAGGAAGGGAAAAAATCACTCGGTTCAGGAACTGCAACCTACAGAACTGTACCGCAGATAAATAGCAAACGCTATAAAAATTTTACAGGCACTGCAACCGGTACTGCAGTTCTGGCTCAGCGTCCCGGTTGACAGACCTCGGTTCCCAGTTCATTTGAATGGTTTGCTGAGGTGTTCACAGACATTGGACCCTCTCCACCCAGGAATCCACAGAGGAGGAGGAGGAGCCAGACTATAGGAACAGGTATGCTGCTTAAATCTACCATCTGATAACTCAGTTTTACTACATCTGCTGTTTGTTCTGCTGAACTGTGAGACTGGGAACTGAGAACGTCTGTTGTTGCCTGCAAGAGGATTTGAACTGTGTGTCAGACATTTGTTGCAACTGTGAGCTTGATTTCAACACAATGCCTTTTGTTAGTTTCTGTGCCATTGCTCCCCTTTGACCCAGCATACCTGTGCTCTAGTGAGAGGGGCCAGGTGTAACGGAGCACACATCATCAAAGGAGGAGGGGCAGTACACTATAAAAGAACTGTGCTGCCTAAAAACCCAGTACAGGTACGCTGCTTAAATCTACCATCTGATAGCTCAATTTTACTACATCTGCTGTTTGTTCTGCTGAATTTTGAGACTGGGAACTGAGAAAGTCTGTTGTTGCCTGCAAGAGGATTCGAACTGTGTGTCAGACATTTGTTGCAACTGTGAGCTTGATTTCAACACAACACCTTTTGTTAGTTTCTGTGCCATTGCTCCCCTTTGACCCAGCATACCTGTGCTCTAGTGAGAGGGGCCAGGTGTAACGGAGCACACATCATCAAAGGAGGAGGGGCAGTACACTATAAAAGAACCACGCTGCCTGCAGCGCGAGCGCCGCTCGGCATTAGAAAATTTATTAACAAAAGGAGGGAAACTGAGTAACACTCCTGTAGAGATTTATTACTTAGAAGTTCGGAGTCAAATAAGCTGGAAGTTGTTTGCTGCCCTATGTGGGTTTGGGCAGGTTATTTGCTTCAATTTATTGTTCAAATATCTAAGGGGTAAGTTGAATTTATACACGGATGTTCATTATATGAAATTTTATGTATTGCTTATGTGCCTTACTTAAAGAATAATTTGGTTAGGTAGGCTACATGAGCAAGTTTTATTAGTTTTACCATAATATTTTTGATAAGTAGACTGATGGGAATTGCCTCTATTAGAGGATTATTCCTGACATATTGAGGTAGTCGCTTAATATGTTATTTGAATTAAAGTTGTCTGATTAACAAGGAGGTTTAAATCTGTAATAATGTTGATGATATGGTGGGGCATTGTTTTAGTAGGGTGCCAGTTCCTAGTATGTGAAAATCCTATTCAGAAGGAAAAAGATACTGTAGAATGTCCATATCTGGTAATGGAATATAAGGGTACTATGAAGGGAGAGAGAATAGTTGTAATTGGGTGGCAAGGAGACATTCAGGCTTCCTTGTTGAATATCCACACTGAGACTATTTTGATTAAATGGGTGTACATATGTAGTGAACTTTTAAGTGGCTGGGGACATAATGTCATTCCTGAAAGTTCCAAATTTAGAGATTATTTAACAAAGGGGAAACAAATAAACTTTAAATTATATAGATTGGGTAAATGGATTGTAATTATGGGGTTAATGTTAAGTGGGGATGTTCAGTTAAACCCTGGGCCTGTAGTTGACTTGAATAATGATTATACATTAGAAATGTTGAATGAAAAAGGGTTCAAAATTGTGCATATTAACATTTGTAGTTTGCTTAAGAAAGTTGAGTATCTGAGAGAGTGGGTGGTGTGTTATAAACCTGATATTTTAATAATTACTGAGTCATTGTTACATATAAAAATCCAAGATAATGACATAGCCCTGGAAAATTTTTTATATGTGGAGAAGAGATAGATCTAAAAGAGGGGGTGGAGTAATAATTTATGCTAAAAACTGGATTGATATTAAGGAATTGCAAAATTTGTATAAATGGACCGATTCAGAATTATTGTTATTAGAATTAAAGTTACCTTATTCCAAACCTATGTTGCTGATTGGCATTTACTGCCCACCTAAAAGTAGTTTAGTAGTTTTTTTCTGAAATGCAAAATGTACTGAAGAATTACCAAAATTCACATGAACTTTTGATAATTGGGGATTTAAATGTTGATTGGGGAAAAAATAGATGCTCATCATAGCTTAATTGATATGGCTACAACACTGAATTTGGTGCAACTGATAAAAGATGTAACTAGGTTAAATGCAGCAAATCCTGGTAACTCAACTATTTTAGATCTTATATTTACTTCAAACCCAGAAAAGTTTATAAAGAGTGGGGTGTTACCAGACTTAATGTCAGATCATCAGATAATTTTTTGTATTAGAAATCAGAAACTTAGAAAGGCTCCCAAGAACATTGTACAAACTAGAGTATTTAAACATTTTGACTACATTCAATTTATGCAAGAACTAGAAAGTTATGATTGGGAGACATTAGAATTAATTCCCAGTGTGGGGGATGCATGGGATATGTTTTAAAAAGATTTAATACAAATTTGTAATAAACATGCTCCTATAAAAACTAGGTTGATAAAATCAAATGATGCACCATGGTATGATTCTGGTTTGTTTAAAATTAAAAGAGCTAGAGATAAGGCATGGAAACAAGCTAAATTAGCAAAGGGAGACCAGGAATGGGATAAGTATAAGCAGCTAAGAAGAAATTTATATACTAAAGAAATTAGAAAGGCTAGACAGGCCTATTGTAATAAAAAAATGTCTAAAGAAATGATGGAAAATCCAAGGGCATTCTGGAACACAATAAATAAGTTACATAAGGGTCCAAATATGGGTTATCCCAGTTATTTCCTAATTAATGGTAATAAACTGGATTTAGGAAATAAGGTAGTTAATGAGTTTAACACCTTTTTTACAAATATGGGTACTAATGCAATAAAATTGGGAGGAGGAAATGTTAATCGGGTCTTACAGAGTAATCCTCAGATAAATGGTACAGATAGAACTTATGCGTAAATTGGTACACAAGTTGAGTTCAAATTTACCCCTATTACTAGAGGAGATGTTAGGGACTTGTTATTTAAAATTAATATCAATAAAGCAGAAGGTATGGATGGTATTCCCAACATCTTATTAAAGTATGCAGCTCCCGTTATTGATCAACCTTTAGCAAATTTATTTAATTTGTCTCTTCTTTCTGCAGAACTACCCCAAGTTTGGAAGACCGCCAAGATTGTGCCAATCTGTAAGACAGGATCTAGGATGCTATTAGAAAACTATAGGCCAATTTCCCTTTTACTAACTATCTCTAAAATTTTGGAGAAAATTGTTGCTAAACAATTACAGGCATTTTTGAAAGAAAATGAAATCCTTAGTGGTTACCAGTCAGGCTTCAGACCAGAGCATGGAACTAATACTGCCCTAATAAAGGTCACAGGAGATATTGTAGAGGGTATGGACAGGGGGATGCCAGTGGGAGCAATTTTTGTTGATCTCTCAAAGGCATTTGATACTCTGGACCATGGCATCCTCCTGTCCAGACTAAAAACCTGTGGTATGTCTGAACCGGTGGTAAATTGGTTTTGAAATTACCTTGATTCAAGACTACAGCAAGTGACCATCAGAGAGTGGTCATCTGACCTGAAATTGATTGTTTCAGGAGTTCCACAAGGATCCATTTTGGGTCCCATACTATATAATTTATACATGAATGATTTGAGGTTTGAACAACCGGGGGTACAATATCATCTTTATGCTGATTATACAATTGTATACTTTGATGATTTTTCAGTGAAATCCATTCAATTAGCATTACAACAGGCTTTTGATCATCTGCAGGATTTTCTGTTTAGATCTAAGTTGGTCTTAAATGAAAAAAAATCTCAGGTAATGGTATTTCATAGGGGTTATGGGCCTAAAGTAGATTAAGATGGATTACAAATTAAAACATTTTCTGGAGGTAATTTGCAACAAGTTGTTAAATATAAATATTTGGGGGTGTATTTAGATACAAAACTTAAATGGGATAGTCATACAGATAGCACCTTGACAAAAGTTGGAAAGTGCTTGGGTTCATTATATAGAGTAAGAAACAGTATGCCTTTGGAAATTAGAAAATTAGTTGTAGCTGTTGTGGTATTACCTATATTGGAGTATGGGAATTTGATTTATATGGGTGCCTCAAAAGAGTAGCTATATAAGCTTGATGTTATGTACAATAAATTAGCCAGATTTGTACTGGGTGCAACAAAGATGACACATGGAGTAAATATGTATAAAGAACTGGACTGGTATACCTTATCTCAAAGGCGGGTTTTTAGTGCAATTATATTAATGCTAAAATGTATCTCAGGAAAAGTCCCTAAATACTTGGCTGAGAGTATTAATATAAAAAGTTCTGTTGAGGGTTTGTGTTCTGCAACTAGCCTGGAATGTTTGGTTCCAAGCTGCAGAACGATCTGGGGGCATAAGCATTTCCTAAATATCGGACCTTCCTTATGGAATAATTTGCCTGGAAAGCTCAGACCCCTTAAGAAGGATTTTCAGTTGCACCAAATTAATCAATGGTTTATTGAGAATACCATCTATGATGGGGATTAGTCTGGAAAAATAAGGATAATGGAATGGTAGATTGTAAATTGTATTAAATGTTTACTGTGGATTATTTTGTTGCTATGTAGTATGTCTCTGGTTTACTTAATTGTGGATTTTTTGGAAATGTGTCATATTTATTGATGTATAAATGTGTTGTATTTATTGTTTTGTTATATATTGTAATATTATAAGAGTAACTGGAACTGATACCCTGGACCTCACTGTAAAGGAGCTTTGGCTCAGTGGAGATATCCATATTCATTTTTGTATGAATAAAAATCTTTTACTACTACTACTACATATGGAGGATGGATATGCCAGTGGCAAAAAGACTGGTGCAGCCCATCCAAAAGTCTCTTGTCGAGACAAGCTTCTAGAATTTTTATAAGACCCTTAGGTGCCTCTTTGTCCATTAGACAGGCCACTCACATGATCTGTCTCTAGATATTTAAAAAAACAAGTCTCTGGAATGCTTTTCTGAGATTGATAAGGGCATAGAAGCCTCTAAATGCCAGTTCAGAATGGCAGTGGATGCCAATGATATTGCAGCCAGGCAGATGGTGGCTTTGGTGTCTCTGAGGAGATTGGCCTGGCTGAGGACAACTAAATTTGCCCAGTCTGGACAAAGGCATTGAACACATCCCTTTTTGGTGAACAAACAGAGGTTTACATGGAAAAGATGGATGGGTACAAGGTAGCTTGTAAGAGTGCTGCTGCAAAGAAGAAAGCAGCATCAAGACAGAGGGAGCACTGATAGAACCCATTACAGACTCTTCTTTCAGGCATTGCATACCGATCAACCTCAGAGAGTGTACATCAGAGGCAGAGGCAGAATGAGCAGCAGCCATACAGCCCCAGCACTCAGCCAAGTGCACAGACTAAGCAGACCCCTGAGAAGTCTGCCAGAGGCACCTTCCCACTTCCAGTAGAGGGCAGGCTTCCCCACTACTACCATGCTTGGGAATCCATAACTACAGACAGATGGTTCCCGGAGGTAGTGGGTCAGGCTTGCCCTTGGGTTCAAGATCCTGCTCAAACTGAGGGCAAGGTTTTTTCAGACCTGCCAGTCTATCAGAAGTAACTCTGTTGGAAAGTAGAAAAACTAATTCAAGACAAAGCAGTAGAGCCTGTTCCCTTGGCCCGCAGGGAAGGGGCCTGTGCTCAGGATTTTTCCTCACTTTAAAAAAAAAAAAAAAAATTGGAGTGGCGACCCATATGGGATCTCAGACATTTAAACAGGCATTTAACAAAGCCAAAGTTAAAAATGGTCACTCTGGATACCATTCTCCGTACACTCAGGAAGGGGGATTTTATTTTTATTTAGTTTTTGTTTACCGGGTAGGTGCGCTAGCCAGAAAGACTATTTTCAGGCACAACCCGGGAGAGTACAGAGACAAACTACAATTCAATAAGGACATCATGATACATAGCACACAGTGCAGGAACATTGTGATACATGGCACAAATTACATAACAGTAGCAGTGTGACAAAGAGATTGAGGTAGATTTAACAAAGTAAGCTTTTAAGTTAACCTAAGACAAAATACACTCTGGTCACAATGGGAAATATGAGGGAGTGAGATCAAAGTACAGTAATATTTATACAAGACTATACAAAAAATTATGCAACCAGAAACTGTACAAGTAATTAAGGGAAGAACGTGCTGAGAGAGCAGTAGCCTCCAGACAAAGACTGATAAAGAAGGAGCATTGGGAGAAAGTTGGGAGAAGGCATAACCGAGGGGAGAGAAGGAAGTGGGGTAATAAAATGAAAGTGAATGCGTGAGTGAAAGGTGGAAAGTAGGAATTTCACAGAAGGGGTAGGCCCAAGGTTCCTAGAAAGAAGACAGTCAAAGGGTAGGGTTGGAGAGTAAGAGCTAGGGTGGTTTGAAGCAGGAGCATATGTAGGAGGAGAGGAGATGATGTCGGGAGTTCTTTCTTAAAGGAGTTGTGGGATTCAGATTGTCGCAAGGTTATAGGCAGTGAGTTCCAGTAGTGAGGTGCATGACAAGCAAAGGCATGACTAACCTTTGTTCTCGGCATGAGGACAGGGATGTTTGCCACAGTGCGCAGTGCATAGCTGGTTTTCCAGTATCTCTGGACTTAAAGGACACACAGTTCAGAGCCATTCCTTTTGGCCTTACCTCTGCTCCAGGGGTGTTTACCAAGTGCCTAGCAGTGGTGGTAGCACACCTAAGGAGGCAAGGGGTTATAGTCTTCCCATACCTGGATGACTGGTTGGTGATAGGCCAGTCTCCTTAGTGGGCAAAGATGCACTGATCACTGTCCAGGATACCCTTTGTACACTGGGTCTCCTGGTAAATCAGAAAAAAGTAAATGCTAACACCAGTTCAGCGCCTGGAGTCCACAGGGGAAAAAACAGGACACTCTGAGAGGAAGGGCCTTCTTCCCGCAGGGAATGATAGACAGCTTGGTGCAGCTGGCAGCCTCATTCCAGCTGCACACCCCCAGACCAGTGAGGCATTTTCTACAGCTGTTAGGGCACATGGCTGCAGCAGCGGTGTCAGGATCAAGATTCCAGATGAGAGACTTTTAGTTCACCTCAGGCCTCACTGTTCCCAAATAGAGATTCCCTGTCAAAGATGGTCTCAGTCACATGATCGCTGTTGCAAGCTCTGCAATGGTGACAGGAAAAAGACAACCTCAGGGAAGGGCGTGCTTTTTCTCCAGCTGCCACCTGCACCAGTCTTAACAACAGATACCTCCCTCCTAGGGTGGGGAGCACATCTACAGGAACACACTGCACATGGTACCTGGCTCCATCAGGAGTTCCTGCTTTACATAAAGCCTGCTGGAGCTCAGGGCAGCTTATCTCAGCATTCAGTCCTTCGCTCCAGTGCTATAAGGCACACAGTGTACTACATAAACAAGCAAGGGGGCACAAAGTTGTCTCTACTGTGCACAGAGGCTACGAAAGTGTGGAGTGTAGCTCACTCCTGGAATCTCCCTCTCTGCAGTCCACCTCCCAAGGAAAGGTAGTGTCCTTGCAGATACTCTCAGCAGGATCAACCAGAACCACCATGAGTACAGGCGGTGATCAGAAGGTGGGGTACCGCAGAGGTGGACCTCTTTGCAACCGCAGACAATCACTAGCTACTACAATTCTGTTGCAGGCCTACTGTAGTGGGCACAGTCCCTCTGGATGAGCTGCTGTTGCATTAGACAGGTATTCTGTATGCCTTTCCTCCATTTCCCCTGTTGCTCAGAGTGCTGAACAAGCTCAGGGTTTGATCAACAACAATGATCCTCATTGCTCCAGATTGAGGCAGATGGCCATGGTATTTTCTACTGCTGACCTTGTCAATTTCCAGACCAATCTCTCTACCCAGGAGGCACAACCTATTGACCTCCTCGCAGGACAGAGTCCTTTACCCCAGTCTCTCAGGCTCAGGGCTTGGCTGTTGAGGATTTAGGGTATTCAGACTTGCACCTTTCTAAAGGGGTGCTGGAGGTTCTTTGGGTTTCTAGAAAACCCTTCTACCAAAAAGACTTACATGTCTAAATGGAAGAGATTTTTTTTCCATTTGGTGCCAGAAAAAAGGGAGAGACTGCTGTCAGACTGACTTGTCAGTCATCCTAGATTATAAGGCACACCTTCATTCTCTCGGCCTTAGGCCTTCCATCCTCAGACTGTACTTACCAGCTGTCTCTGTTTACCTCTCAGCTCATAAAGGGTCATCTCTGGCAGTTAATCTAGTGTTTAGGAAGTTCTTCAAGGGTCTCATGCATTTGCATTTCCCTCACAGGGAACACACCCCAGCATGGGACCTTAATATATACATTGGCTAGCTAGTGAAACCACCATATGAGCCCATGTCTTCAGCAGAGCTTAAGTATGCGACATGAAAGACAGTTTTCCTGGTAGCCATCACCTCAGCTAGGAGGATCAGTGAGCTACAGGCCTTGTCCAGTGAGTCAAATTACATATCGATCCATAGGGACAAGGTAGTCCTCAAGACTAACAGAATCTTTCTACCCAAGGTGGTTTCAGACTTCTGCCTAAATCAGTCCATTACTTTGCCAGTCTTTTTCACTGACCACTCTAGTTCAGGGGAATGTGGACTGCACAGCCTAGATGCCAAGTGAGTAAGCTACTGCTTGGGTGACACAAAGAGTCGCAGGCAGGTTAGCACTCAGCTCTTCCTGACCTATGGAGATGTGGGAAAGGGCAAGTCTGCCTCAAAAGGTCTATTGCCCGCTGGATTGTTGCTTGTATTCAGCCCTGCTACAGCGAAGTAGGTAAGGAACCCCTGCAGGCCTTAGGGTTTACTCTATAAGGGGTACAGCTGCCTCAATAGCAGCTGCAGGAGATATTCCTTTGTTGGAAATTGGGAAAGCAGCTACCTGGAAAACAGTTCACACCTTTACCAAACACTGCAGCCTGGATACCCAGGCCAGAGGTGATACCATACCTCTCAACCTTTTGTCCCCCAAATGTGGAACATTGCCTCTCAAAATGTGGAACAAATGAGCAAAATGTGGAACACTTTATCAAATCTTTAGCTAAGAAGCTCAGAACACTGTTGAAATGTTTGCATTTATATTCAGAAAGTCTGTTATTAATTGAATAATACATTTTTTGCATCATTTACTGTAGATTTTTGCTTTAAAATGTTAACATTGTACGTGGGACAAATCCTCACAGTGTGGAACAGGGAGCTTTTGTGAAGTAAAATGAGGAACGTTCCTTGTAATGTGGTGCAGTTGAGAGGTATGGGTGATACCAGGATTGGCACAGCAGTACTGCAGATCCTGTTTCCTACAGAGGTTCTCAACCCTCCTCCAAAGGTACTGCTTGGGTAGTCTGCATATGTCAGAATACAGTAAGATTTCCTGGGGTTTGAAGGAAAAATTACTTACCATAGTAATCTTGTTTCTTCCAAGGGAATCTTACTGTATTCTGAGCTCCCACCCTACCTCCCCTGCTAGAACCTAAGGGGCACTGCAGCACAGCTGTCCATGCTGTTGTAAACCCATGAGTGGTTCTGTTGTTGGGCTTAGTGACTTGAGTCTGTGTTTCCCACATTTTTAAACAAAGGGGATTGTTGGTTGTTATTTATTTATTTAATTGTTAAAGTTAGTATAGATAGTGTGTTAGTATTCACGCTCCGTAAGAATCTGACTGTTTACCAGGGATAGTGGTTTGAAAACCGAGCATGAGCCTAGCATTCCATCATTAGCATAGGTTCTATTAACCATTTCAGCTCCGGGGTAGTACGATGGGAGGACAGTACTGCATATGTCAGAATACAGTAAGATTCCCTTGGAAGAAACAAGATTACTATGGTAAGTAATTTTTTGTTACATCTTATGTGTATGCCCTGAGAAAGAAGCTGGCAAAATATATTGAAATTGTCCATAGTGATCAGGAAGAGGCCCAAAACCAGCAGAAGGTGTATTATGACCATGGGGTAAACGAAAAAGCTTTTGAGCCTGGTGAAAAGGTCTTGCTACTGTTACCCACTACAGAAAGTAAACAGTTAATGAAGCAGCAAGGGCCTTATAAAGTGCTTAGATGTACTGGCACAGTTAACTATGAGATTGAGACCCCTGATAGGAAAAACCCTACTAAGATATTCCATGCTAACTTGCTCAAGAAATGGGTTGAAAAAAAACACCAAACACAGTTTTGCTGGTTTTACCAGAAACTGATGAAGTATTGAGCTAGCTTATGATAGACTGGAACAAACTGTAACTGCTGATGCTGTAAAGGTGAATGTTTTCTTAACCTCCAAACAAACCGCAGAAATTCGTAACTTGCTAAAGACATGTAATAATATTTTTACCACAGTACCAGGCCGAGCAAAAGGGGTCGAGTACGTAATAGTGACAAGGAATGCTCGCCCTATTAGACAAAAGACATACAGATTACCAGAGCGGTTACGAATAGATGTGGTTAAGGAAATACAAAAAGTGAAAGAATTGGGTATCATAGAAGAGTTGAGAAGTGCTTGGTCATCACCAATGGTGAAGGTAAGCAAAAAAGAAGGGGGTGTAAGAATCTACCTTGATTTTAGGAAACTTAGTCAAGTGTCAGAATTTGACAGTTATACTGTGCCCAGAAAAGATGATTGGTGGACAGACTGGGGAGTGCCAAGCATATCAGTACCCTCAATCTCACCAAGGGTTACTAGCAAATCCTCCTAGCCAAAGTATCCAGAGACAAAACTGCATTTGCTACTCCTGTAGTATTCTGTCAGTTCACCACCATGACGTTTGGTTTGCATGGCGCAACCGGTACATTACAGCGGTACATGGATGTGATTTTATCCCCTCACACTGGTTATTGTGCTGCGTACCTTGATGGTGTCGTGGTGTATAGTCCAGACTGGAAAAGCCACCTGGAACACCTACGAGCAGTTATCCAGTCGATCAAAAAGGCAGGTCTGACAATGAATTCTAGCAAGTGTGCATTAGGCATGCAGGAAGACAGATATTTGGGCTATGTTTTGGAAAATGGAGAAGTCAAGCCAGAGGTTTCCAAGATAGAAGCTGTAGCTAGCTGCCCTGTCCCCAAAACCAAG
Organism: Neoceratodus forsteri; assembly: GCA_016271365.2. Classification (NCBI taxonomy): domain Eukaryota; kingdom Metazoa; phylum Chordata; order Ceratodontiformes; family Ceratodontidae; genus Neoceratodus; species Neoceratodus forsteri. The sequence goes on from JADMNL010000024.1 coordinate 351,443,898, forward strand.
AATCATGTCAGGTCATTTTCAGGGCTGGCTGGTTATTACCAGAGATTTGTTTCCAGCTTTGCCGAGTTAACCACTCCCCTCACTGAACCCACAAAGAAACTGTTCCAAATAATGTGAAATGGACCCCAGAGTGTGACAAGGCTTTTCGGGCCATTAAGGCTGCATTATGTTCAGCCCCTGTTTAAGAAGCCCAGACTTTGAGAAACAGTCTGTGTTACAGATGCATCAGAGGTAAGCCTAGGTGCAGTCTTGAGTCAAACAATAGATGGGACAGAATATCCTATTATATACATAAGTAGGAAGTTGCACAACAGAGAGAAAAGGTACTCCACCATTGAAAAGGAATGCCTTGCGACAAAGTGGGCCTTGGAGTCCCTTAAGTTTTACTTACTAGGAGCTGAGTTTGTACTTGTAACATATCACAGTCCTCTCTGTTGGCTTAACCAAAAGAAGGATAACGATTCTAGAATCACACGGTGGTACCTGGCACTAGAGCCATTTAAATTTAAAGTGATGCACAAATCTGGGAAGGAGAATGTCAATGCTAACTTTCTGTCAAGATATGGATCAGGCATTGAGAATTCCGAAGGCTGAAAAAATGTGAGTTGAAACTGCTCTATTTGCTGTGCTGCACATGCACTGAACTGTAAAGGTTATAAGATAATGTTAGATGGGAATTTAATAGAACGTTTTGGAAACCTGCTTTTGTAAAACGGGTTCCCTCTTAAAGAGGGGGGTAATGCGACAGGGTTGAATAAGTCCCTGTCCCAGCTGTTCTGCAGAAAGAGTTTAAATGCAAGGGTCTGATCTTATCTGTGTCAGCCTTCACCATTCATTATCATTGGGTACATGGCCGGGGGTCATGACCCCGCGAGAGCCTTTTTTTTTTTTTTAGGTAGGTGGAGCTGACGCACCGCTTGCGGGTTGGCTGTTAGGCGCTGTCGACTCCGCCTGCCTGCCAGTTCTTTGTCTCCCGCCGTAGAGGTCACCTCGTGGGAATCCAGATCCGATTTGAGGCCTACGCAGTTCGTTCTCCAGCTATTCTCCAACTATTTCTCATGCCGCAGCCCGTCGGTGCCATGTCCTGCCGGTTCTAGTTGCCTTACTCGACGTCACTGGTAAGATCTTTCCATATATTTTATTCTTGGCGGCATCGAGTCTGTTTTTGTTGTTTTTTTCTTCGTAGGTCGTGTCTGGGTCGGCAGGCAAGAAGACTTTGAAGGAGGACCGACCCACCATACACGGTGCCCTTGTGGTCAAGAATTTTCCCGTCACCCACCAGCACGCATCACCCGCTGCTCATGGTCTTGGCCTGTTTCACGACATGGATTAGTGCGACGCCTGTTTCTGCATGGACCGCCAGGTCATCGAACGACACGCGTGGAAAGTGGGGCGCGCTCCGCCGACTTTCCGGGGTCGGGTGCGCACTCATCAGGCCAAGCCACGTACACTCGGCCTTTCCTCCGGGTCCCCTCCCAGTTCTACAAGGACCAAGGAGGAGGGAGCCTCGGCTACTAGTAGCCTGGTCATTGCCGATGCTCCTTCCACAGTACAGGAGGCCCGTCCCACTCCTTTCGGATGGCGGGCGGGGAGGCTCCGCCATGGCAATCGCCCCTTCGGGGTGAAGGCTCCCCCGGTGTTGGACCCGTGGTTCGCAAGGCCCGGGTCGGCGCCGTCCTGGACGCCGTTGATCGGTGCCATTGCAGGCCTCGGCGCCGTTTGCGGTTCCATGGGCCCTGATGGAGCCGTCATCTGCGCCAGTTTGTCGCTCAGCGCCGTGGCTGCTGTCTGCGCTGTTCACGGCGCCGATACTGCTAGCAGTGCCATGGGAGTTTCTACGGCGCTGTCTTTGTCTGCATCTCAACTCGGCGCTGTCCGCGGTGCCGAGGTTGAGCACGGCACTGTGTCCTCAGGACTCGGTGCCGTGGGGGCGCCGGATTCCTCTGTCGGTATGTCGGCGGCGCCGCCTCTGCCCTCGGCGCCGTTTGTAGCACCGTGGAGCCGGGTGGCGCCGTCCTCGGCACTGATGGTACTGTTGGGGCCATCATCGGCACCGTCTCTGCCCTCAGCGCCGCTCGCAGCACCATGGGGCCAGATGGCGCTGTGGTCGTCCCAACTCTGGAGCTGTGGTTCGGGCTGGGGCCATGCCCTCTGTGGATTCTGCTCGCGGTTCTGTAGGGGGCACTGGCTCGGGCATGGTTTCAGTTCCTGGCACCCTCTTTGGCAGGCATGTCACCGGGCGCCCCTCCTACGGTCTGGCACAGGGCCTCGGCCTCTACCTCTTTGTAGGCGGAGTCGGGCTCTGAGTCAGATGAACAGTCTGACTCCTTGGGGTTGACTGTTGGGGTGGGCAGCCCTGTAGTATCCTCGACAAGCTGGAGTCAGCCCCCTTCTGAGGTGGGGTCGGTGGCTGCCGAGACGGGGGTCAAGGGTGTTGACCAGCGGGCAGTGGTGCAGGCCACCATTGCTCTGCAGCCTGGTCTTAATGGGTTCACTGACACCTCAGCAGTGGTACCCCCACCTGTGGTGTGCCTGAATCGCCCAACTTTGGGGCCGATCAAGAGCACCTATGGGAGGAGGGTGCATGCCTGGATAGCTCCTTGGTGCTGGCCAGGGCTGTCAACTAGGCTGGCCCTCTCGAGGAGGAGGAGGAGGGCTCTTTCGGACTCCGAGGGGTCGAGGGGCATGGGGTCTGCACGGCAACCTTTTTCTGGGGCCCACCCGGGCTCTGGAAGAAGCCGTAGCACGGATCTCCGCTCTTCCTCCTCGGTCTCTTTGAGGGAGCCCCATTCTTTTGAGGTAGGGGACTGTCCTTCTGTACCTATACAGCCCCGGTCGCCTCACGGGGGGATTCTTCCAGGTACAGCCAAGGCAGTACCGAAAATGGTTGTTCAGCTGTCGGCTGTGGAGTCTTCTTATTTGGTGCTCTTGGTCCGCTCCTTAGCCCAGGCGGAGGTCAGCCGACATCTCTTCTCGGCTCTGTCCCCATTCCTCTGCCACATTCTCCTGTGCTCCCAGGCATCGTTGGTCCTAGCGGGCCTCTCTCCTGGGAGCAGTTCAGGGCTGTGGCTGCTCGGTTCCCAGCTTACGTTACGGCAATGGACAGACAGGTTTTTCAACCTCCCCCCGAGCAGCCGTCCTCTGAGCAGTTGGTGCCCTCCAACCCTTCTTCCCCCTCTTCTGGGGGAGAGGAGCTTTCTGTCCACATCTCTTCATCCGCTGAGCTCGGTGAGTGTCAGCGTTTCTTCGCGAGGATGTTGGAGGACTTGCACCTCACCCCTGCCACTATAAGCAATCCGGAGCACTTGGCGCACGCCTTTCTAGGCGAGTTCAGCAAGACCACCCTTGTGGTGCCTCCCTGGTCTGCTCCCTTTCGGGAGGCGTCGTTGCGCTTCTGGCAGAGACCCTTCTCCGGAGTTCCTGCCTCTAGGGATCTCTGCCAGCGGTATTGCGCCCCCCCCCGGAGTCTCCAGGTTCCACGCCTCCTCCGCAGTCCGGATTGACGCAGTTGGACACTCCTGATGGGCTTTGCGCCCTTCACCGTGACCGGCCCCCAGATCAAGATTCCTCGAATTTTGACTTCTGGGGTAGGAGGTCTTTCTTCTCAGCACGGTTGTTGCTTTCCATTTCTGCACATCAGGCCCACTATGTAGGTTATGACAGGTTCTTGTGGTCCAAGCTAGGTCAACTCCTAGCCTTGTTGCCTGACACGGAGCAAACCAGACGAGCCATTGCACTCTCTGCGCGTGGCCTGGCTCTAGCAAGGCACCAACGATGGCATCCTACGATGCCAACGAGGTAGCTACCAGGGTCGTAGGGACAGCGATCTGCACTAGGCAGACGGCATGGCTGCGTCTTTCCCGGTTGTCACCCTTGGCCTGGCGTAGGGTGATTAACTCCGCTAATACCAGAGAACCAATCTCTTCTCCCCGTGAGAGCGAGACAGTGTTTGTCGGGCAACCTCCTTCTCCTCCGGGGGGGCCCTCGTCTAACTCTCCCCACTCTCGGGCCTCTCCAGGCCCTGAAGGTTCTCCCTCTTAGTGTGTCACCCACTGAGAGCTAAGGGACTATGTCCATTAGGGTGTAAAAGAAAACCCCCTTCGGGGGTGGGGGGGCTCAGCACTCACCCAATGGGAATGAATGATGAAGATTGACACAGATAAATATGAAAATTACGTACCTACCGTAATTCTGATCTTTCTGTGTAATTTCACCATTCATCACAACCCCACCCTCCATCCCCCTGGGGCCTCAGTCTCTGGGTCCACCTCCCTCTCTGTGCCTATCCTCGCCCCCCTCCTTTCTTGTTAGGCGTGGGGTAAACAGGGGCACATAGGGGGACTATGTTCTGGCTAGAGTGGTCAGCATGGGGGGGCACTCCTTCTCTAGTGCGTTTGCTCCACCCCCGTGGGGTGGGAGTTGGTAGTTGCCCTCCATTCTCTCCTCCTCCTCCTCATCCCGTCCATCTTATTTTTCTTCGTCCTTAGGACTGTCCTTTATTACAAAAAAGAAAACTCCTTTTTCACCAAAATCTTTCCTTGAGAAGGTGTTAATTTTCTGTACCCTGTCCTTCTTTCAGAATAGCCGATTCTGCTCAGATGGAGTTTTTGCCAGCCATTCTGTGCCTTGAATTCTGGCAAGAAGTCTCTGGCTACTCTTTGCAGTTCCTATACAATCTGGAGACGGACCAGGGCCTTGGATGTGTTAACCTTCTCCCCTCTCTTCCTACCTTCTAAATTCTTTGTCCCACCCTGCCTCCCTCCTCTATTTCCAGAGATTTGGGCCCCTCCCAATCCCTTTAGTTTTATATCTTTTCCTTTTTTCTGTCCCATGGACTTCCTTGTCCCACCCTCCACTCCCTTCCTCTTACCTCTCCAGCGACTCAGAACTGGCAAGCAGGTAGAGTCGACAGTGCCTAACGGCCAACCCGCGAGCGCCACGCAATGCGTCAGCCTCGAGGGCGGCACCGATGGTCCGTCAGCTCCACCTCCACCTACCTAAAATAAAAAAGCTCCCGTGGGGTCATGACCTCTGGCCATATACCCAGTGGTGATGAATGGTGAAGATACACAGAAAGATCAGAATTATGGTAGGTACGTAATTTTCATTTCTGTCCTCTCCTTTTCTGTTTCTTGTCTGTCTGGTTGTGTAGCCATATTTTCTTGTGAGACCCAGGAAGTGATCACTCCGACAGTCTCGCGATTCTCTGCCTCTCGCTATCTCCCTGCTTTCACTTGCTATTTCTGTCTTGTCTTCCCCCTTGCATATCTGTAGTTATAAAAAATATATGTGAATCTTAATGTGGAAATGTCACTGATACTGGGATCCCTTTGTTTAAAACTGTATATAGTAATACTGTTGAAATGATTGCAAAAAGCTATTTGGAACTCAAGAGGTTAACCTGAGATGCAGATTTTAAGCCTTTTGCAGAACTGTAAACAAGAGGTCATTTCTGGGTCACAGTGTTCTGTTTGTTGCACCAGCAAGGAATGAAACATCTTACTTCGAGAGGGCTCTTGAAGTAGGTAATTACATATAGGACTGACGCCGGGCCAGGCGCAGGACCCACGGAAGATTTCCCTAGCTAGCAGTCCTCGGCGAGGGACCACCCCACGCCAGGGTGACCGGGCGCCAGATGACGTCTGTATAAAGGGCGGTCCGGACGCCCTTCAGTTCTTTCCACCGTTAGCTCGTGCAGCTATCCGTGGTAAAATTGCGTGTAGTCAGCTTGCTTTTTCGTCGGTTTTACCGAAAATTAAAAGTATTTATTCCTTCTGTCGTCAGGTCATCGTCGGTGTATGTCGTCCCGTACACCCTCCGAGCACAAAAACAAGTGCGACTCGTGCGGCGCCCAACTGCCACACAAGGACGGCCATTCCCTCTGCCTCTTCTGCCTAGGCCCCGACCACCCGGTCGACAAGTGCCCGCATTGCCTTCACTTCAACGCGGCTACCCGCAGACGACACCAACAGTCCCTGGAAGCCCATCTTCTCAAGAAAAAGATGTCTTCGATGGAAAAAGAATTGAAGAAGCTCAGGCAGGCGTCTACTTCTCCGGAAGGACATCGCAAAAAGCGGGACAAGGAGAGGCACCGGGAGAAGGCCTCCTCGTCCGCGATTCCGGCCGGAGTCGCAGCCCAGGTAACATCCCCTCAGGGGGACTGTCCGACGGCAGCCTCCAAGGGTTTGGAGGAGGTGTCGGCCCGCCCGTCTGGCTTGCGCTCGGGCCTTGCGGGTGCCTCCGGGCCAAAGGATGCCTCCGCCCCCCCGGTTCAACCGCAGGCTTGCGGCCTACTGGTGTGGGCGACTCCCATAAGTCGGACGTTGGCTCCTCCGACGTCTGCTGGGAGAAGGTCGATAAGACGCCCGACCCTTCGGGGCGGCGCACGACCTCGTCCCCCTCGGACCAGGCCGCTCCTCCTCGGCCCGCCTCCGATGAGGGACCCCATAAGACGGACGCCGCCCCTCCGGCGCCCGCCGAACTAGCCCTTAAGCCGCACGTCGGCTCCCCGACGTGGCGCCGGGCAATAGCGGAACCTACGACGGACCCATCACCCGCGCATTCCAGTTCCCCGCAGCCGTTGCTGCCGCCTGGGAGCCCGAGTCACCCCAGCCTGACCCCGGGAATTTCCCCCCCATCCCCGGGCGATGCAGGGGGTGTTCCACCTCCATCAGACCCTCCTCCTATGGAACCGGATCTGACGCCGGCCCCACTGACGCCGCAGGGGATTTTCCCCTTCCGTCGGGCCCTGCTCCCCCCGGGCCTCTCAATATTGACCCGCCCATGGGGCCACCTTCCAGGCCGTCTGCTCCAGCAGCTCCTCCGGCACCCGGTACCTGCCGTCTTATCCGGCGCCGTCGTACTCGGGGCCACAGTTTCCAGCGCCGCAGTACCTGACGCCAGTCCCTCCGACGCCGCAGTACCCAACGCCACAATACCCAGCGCTGGTTTTCCTGCAGCCGGGTTTCGGATACTCGCCTTACAGATGCAATCTGTATTCCTTTCCCCCTCGGCTGCCGGTGGATCTGCAGGAGACTCTGGCTTCCTGGTGGGCTGAGGCCAAGGCTCAGCTCACCAAGGAAGTAGAGAGCCGCCTTACCGCGATGGTGTCTCCCCAGGCTCCCGTACGCCCAAGACGGCACACTCCTTCACCGCCTCCGGACTCCAGGGCCCTTCCCTCTGGATCCCGAGAGGGGCAGGACACGCGTCCAGAGATCCCCCCCAAGGAACCCGTTCCTGCCCCTAGCCATGTTAGGGAGTCTTATTCTGCTTCCGATTCTTCTTCTTCCCTCTCGGATTCCTCAGATTCTTCCGACAGATGCTCTGAGAGAGATGACGAGCCTCGCTCTCCATCCAAGCCCCGGCCGAGGACCCCTCCGAAGTCTTCTCCGGAGGATCCTTCCTTTACGGAGTTGCTCAGAAAAATCCAGGAAGTACATCAGTGGCGCTCCTTGGAACCAGATCCTCAGCGGGTTAAACTCGCCGAACATCTGGACCTGCCCCTCACAGCTCCAGCTGTAGTGCCACCCTGGATCGAGCCTCACACCCACCTTGTTTCCACTATTTGGAAACAACCATCGTGTTAGCCCGCTTCCTAGGAAGTCTAACAGACTATACCAGGCTCCAGAGGGTGTAGACTATTTGGACTCCCACCCTCGTGCAGATTCGGTCGTGATTAGCGCTGCTCACGGCCGGTCAGCGTATCCCAAACATCTAAGCTCGTCTCCTCCGGATAAGGAATCTCGCCTCCTGGACCAGTATGGAAGAAAAATTTACGCCTCTTCCACACTGGGAATTCAGGCCCTGAATTATGTTGCTCATATGGGGGATTACCAGAAGGCCATCCTTACCCAGGCAGAATCTAAGATTGGCTCCTTATCTGACTCTCAAGTCAAGCAGGAGTTGGCCGATTTAGTCCGTTCTGCTCATTCGGCCATTCGCCACATTCTGCGGATGACATACGATGCAGTGGACACTGCAGGGCGGAGCTCCGCTTTCGCCGTGAGTCTTCGGCGTCGTGCTTGGCTCTACGTGTCAGGTTTGGTCCCGGAGGTGCAATCCACGATCCAGGAAGCACCTTTCAGGGGTTCGGTGCTTTTTGGTGGTGATGTCAAGGACATCATCACCGACTTGCAGGAGAAGGGGACGGCTCTGAAATCCGTGGATTCCATGTACCGTCCCCATCACCCGCGCGCCTTTTCGCAGGACGCAGTCGCCACAAGCTAAACCCCGGAAGGCGGGTTACTAAACGGGCCCCCGCAGCTGCCAGGGCCCCCCCCACCCAAAAAAGCAGCAGGTGCCCTAGCTGCGGCGCTGCCCCACACCACCTGACTCCTCCCCTCTCCCACCACCTCCGGACACATCGGAGGAACTGGTAGGAGGGAGGTTCTCCCTCCACCTTCCGGGTTGGGAGAGGATAACGGATTCACGGGTGCTCCAGATCATAGCGGAAGGGCACTCTACAGAGTTTCTACAGAAACCACCCCGCCACCCACCTCTGAAGTTGTCCTACGCAAGGGACCATCTTTCTTTGGTCCAGGAAGAAATCTCTGCTCTCCTTGCGAAGCAGGCCATAGAACCCGTTCCACTTCACCTTCAAGGGACGGGTTACTATTCACATTTCTTCCTGGTCCCAAAGAAGACGGGAGATCTCAGACCCATTCTCGATCTCAGCTCCTTGAACCTTTACGTGGAATACAAAAGGTTCAGGATGCTCTCCCTACAGACCCTTCTGCCCCTCCTTCAGCCGGGTCAATGGCTTTGTGCGCTGGATATGCAGGTTGCATATCTGCACATCCCCATTCGCCCTTCTCACTGCAAGTATCTTCGGTTTGCTTTTCAGGGGGACCATTACCAATTCTGGGTGCTCCCATTTGGTCTTTCCTCGGCACCCCGATTATTTACCAAATGCCTGGCTGTGGTAGCGCCCCACCTGCGTATGATGGGAGTTCAGGTGTTCCCTTATCTGGACGACTGGCTCCTGGCAGCCTCGTCCAGGGAGGAGCTCCTGCATTTTCTCTCCCTCACCCAGCAGGTTTTTACTTGCCTGGGTATTACCATCAACCATTCCAAGTCTCATCTAGATCTCTCCCAGAGACTACAGTTCATCGGGGCTATCCTCAGTACAATGGTGAGCAAGGCCTTCCTGACTCCGGACAGGGCAGCCTCTCTTCAGTCACAGATTTCCCTGCTATTAGAATGCAGGAGGGTTCCAGCGAGGTCGGTTCTCCGTCTCCTGGGGCTCATGGCGGCTGCTATTCCGACAGTTCCCCGGGCTCGGCTCCACATGAGGATCTCTCAGTGGACTCTTCGCTCCCAGTGGGATCAACTTGTAGAAGACCTAGATCACCTAGTTCTGATCTCCTCGCCGATGGCACGAGACTTGCAATGGCGGATGGTTCGAGAGAACCTGTTTCGGGGGGTTCCCTTCTGTCATCCTCCCCCCTCCCAGACTCTGACCACAGACGCATCAGGCGAAGGTTGGGGAGCCCATCTGGGTCCTCACCGAACCCAGGGATTATGGTCCAGATTGGAACTAGCTCTCCACATCAATGTGCTCGAGCTTCGAGCAGTACTATATGCTCTCCATGCCCTTCACCAGTACATTCTTCCCGTTCACCTAGCCGTCCAGACGGACAACATGTGCGTGGTGTGGTACATCAGCAAGCAGGGAGGGACTCGATCCTACCCTCTATGCAGGGAAGCAATGAGGGTTTGGGACTGGGCAACTCAACACAACCTTCATCTCACTGCGATTCATGTTCCAGGAGTCGACAATACCCTGGCAGACAAGCTAAGCCGCTCCTCTGCCCTGCCACACGAGTGGGAATTGGACCAAAAGGTGCTGGACGATGTCTTTCAGCTTTGGGGACTCCGCAAGAGGTAGACCTGTTCGCCTTCCCAAAAATGCAAAACTTCCCACCTTTTGCTCGCTCGTTCCAGAGCGAGGTGCTTTCTGGAGCGACGCTCTGTCTCTAGACTGGAAGGGCAGATTCGTCTATGCTTTTCCCCCAATTCCTCTGGTCCCTCGTGTATTGCAGAAACTAACCACAGAAGGAGCGAGAATGATTCTGATCGCTTCTTTCTGTCCCAGGCAAATCTGGTTCTCTGTTCTACAACAATACTAAGAGTTTCCTCCTCTTCCTCTTCCTTTATCTCGAGGTTTGCTGACCCAGGATCAGGGGACCCTGGTCCATCCAGGCTTCAGTTCCCTGCAACTTCATGCATGGCTCCTGCAGACCTAGCTCAATCTCGTTTGGTGTTTCTCCAAAAGTGGTGGAGATTCTGGTGGAGGCTAGAAAACCCTCCACTAGGTCCACTTATGCCATGAAATGGAAGAGATTTTCTATTTGGGCTGCCTCTCGGAACGTGGAGCCTTTCTCCTGTTCACTGGCTGTTCTGCTGGAATATTTACGTCATCTCTTCGACCTGGGTCTCAGTCATTCCTCCTTGAAAGTGCACATGGCTGCTATTTCAGCCTGCCATGCTCCTTTCGCAGATAAAGCATTTGCCCAATTAGAGGTCTCTAAGACCTTTCTTAGAGGGGTCCTTCATCTGAGGCTCCCCATCCGAACTCCTGCTCCCCCTTGGGACTTGAACTTTGTTCTCGAGAAACTTACCCTTCCTCCCTTCCAACCTGCAGCAACCGCAGATCTGAAGTTTCTTTCGTGGAAGACGCTCTTCTTGGTGGCCATTACTTCCGCTCAAAGAATTTCCGAGCTCCAGGCCCTTATGTGTAAAATCCCCTATTTGGTTTTTCACAAAGAACGAGTGGCTCTTCGCACGAATCCTAAGTTTCTACCTAAAGTGGTAGCAGAGTCTACCTTAAATCAGTCCATAGAGTTACCTGCCTTTTTCACGCAGTACTCCAACCAAGGGGAATATTTACTCCATACCATGGATGTTCACCGGATTCTGAGATACTACACCAACAGGACAAAGGATCTCAGAAAGACTGATCAGTTGTTCGTCTCTTTTGCTCACAAAAGGGAAGGCAATGCTGTTTCCAAGCAATGCCTGTTGAAGTGGTTGGCTCATTGCATCACCTTCTGTTATGACAAGTACAACAAGACCCTTCCAGGTCAAGTCAGAGGTCACTCCACTCGTGGAGTAGCGGCCTCTGCGGCTTGTTTCAAGAATGTGTCTGTGGCAGACATCCATGCTGCTGCCACCTGGACTTCCGTCCATACCTTTACGAAACACTACAGTTTGATATTACCTCTCGCCGTAGAGCAGGCTTTGGGCTAGCTGTTTTGCAAGGCCTCCTGTCTTGAGGATTGCAAGGCTTCTGCTACTTTCTGGAGTAGTTTCCTCCTCCTGGTGCCTTTTAGTTGTTCCAGACTGCTTGGGATTCAGTCCTATATGTAATTACCTACTGCAAGAGCCCTCTCGAAGTAAGATAGTACAGTTACGTAAGAACTTGCCGTAACAGTGGATCTTCGAGAGAGACTCTTGCAGTAGGTAATACCTTCCCGCCCTCCATCCCCCTAGGCTTTTTCAGCTCTTTTTCCAGGAATGGAAACATCTGCTTCTCTCTTGCCCAGGCTTTCCGGGCCTGTGGCGGGAAAGAACTGGAAGGTGGGCGTCCGGGGCCGCCCCTTTATACCGATGTCGTCTGACGCTGGTCACCTGACGTGGGGGCAGTCCCTCGTCAGGGACTGCTAGCTAGACATTTTTCCGTGGGGTCCTGCCGCCAGCCGGCGTCAGTCCTATATGTAATTACCTACTGCAAGAGCCTCTCTCAAAGATCTGCTGTTACGGTAAGTTCTTACATAACTGTACTTTACAAGAACATTCTGTGAGAAGCAGGCTTTGTTAGCAAGTTCCCAGACAAAGATGTATAAAAAGAGCAGCAATGCTTTTGCTGTAGAGACAAGGAGAGTGAGAGACTGAAACTTGGAATTGAGATACTCTCAGAAGAAGGACTTAGTTTTCTCTGTTTGTATTGCCCTTGTAAATAGTTATACTGAATAATTTTTATTTTTTAGTTTGCTGTTATTGAGAAAAATGAAACTGCTCCTGGTTTTCCTGTGCTTTCTGACCTGTGTCTTGACAACACTTCCCTGGTGCCAAAGTCTTTTTTAAGCTTTTCGAGGAAGTTCCCTGCTTCTCTGGCATCACTAAAAATGTATGTTCAAACAACATGAAGTCTTGCTGTATTCTGACTATATGCAGTTAGCGCCAGCACTTGAACTGCTCTGGAATGGAAAGGGTTAACTCTATGCAGGAGCATAGAATGTTGAGCTCAAGCTCGGTTTTCAAACCTCTGTCCCTGGTACATTCCTATGTAACTGTTAGATTCTTTACTCAGCCTGACTGTGAAGATGCACCGGAGATTTCTCCTTCACTGCTTCAGTTCGGTACCAGTAAATCGGTCGGTTTTAATCAACTGTTTAATTTCTTTCGGTCCTCAAATCTCTGTCTATGGTACAGGTAGTGTAAGTGGGTAGATAGTGATTACATAGTGTTAGAAATTGGTTTTCTTCGGTTTCCCATCGGTCGGTCCGGTTGAGAACCAAAAATATTCTAGTTTGTTTTAATTTTCTTACCTTCAAACAACATGAAGTCTTGCTGTATTCTGACAATTTGCAGTTAGCTCCAGCCTTTGAACTGCCCCGGAGTGTAGAGGGTTAATTTTCTATGCAATGCATAGAACGTTGAGCTCGAGCTCGGTTGAGGTCTCTGTCTGCAACACTTTGAAACCCAACTGCCAGATTCTTTACTTCGCCTCACTGAACAGTCGATCCGGAGATTTCTCCTTCTGCTCGGTTCAAGTCGGTTAAAGTGTCGGTTTTTCCGCTTAACTCCCGTAGTATTACGGTTCAGGGCTCTGTCTGCGGTACAGTAAGTACTTTAGGTAGTAGTTCTGGGTTATTTGTGGAAATTGTAAACAACTTTTCTCGATCGGTTCAGCTGAACTGATCCAACTTATTTGAATTCTGTGTGTTTTTCTTTAGTGTGTGGTTACCGGTACTTATCGGTTTTAAAAAGAGCGTGTTTTAACGGTTTTTTCCAATACCCGTAACACGGTTAGAAACGATAAAGAGTCTTGCCTGGCGGTTGCCAAAAAAGTACGATTTAGTTAGGTTGGCCATGTCTGAGAACCCAAGAAAAAAACGGCCCACTGGTTTCAACATTGTAGTGAGTGGGGAGATCTTGCTAAGGCCGATCCCCACACCACCTGTGTTATTGTCTTGGGTTTGACCACCTCAATACAGACTGCCAAATATGCAAAAACTTTCCTAAGTCTACCCTGGAAAAGAGATTAGGTAGACTTAAGGAAAAGGAGGCCGAGAAGTCCGCTGACCTGGATGGCCAGCCCGGCTCGGTTCTGACCAAACCAGAAGGAGTGCCCTCTGACCAGGGCGATACTTCTTCGGGCAAGAGGAGAGCCGATCCTGAGGGATCAGCTCCTACAAAGAGGAAACGTAAAGAAAAATCATCCAGTTCGGATCCGGAGTTTCATGTTCCGACCGCTGATGAGATTGCCCAAGCGATTCGGATTGTTCAATCGCTTCGCCCGTTTCCGTCTGATCCGGCTCCGTTAGCTAGGGGTTCGGTTCGATCGGTTCCTCTGGTTCAGGATTATTCCCCTGAAGATTTTTATGAACCGGAATTTGAGGAGGAGGGGGATTTTGAGCAAGATGATGAGTGTGATGGAGCAGAAGGTCTGGATGTGCCCATTGAACCAGACATCTCCCCAGACAGACCTTCTGGTGTTTTCCCTCCTAGGCTCTCTGAGTCCCCTTCCCACTATCTGTTCTACAGAAAAGTGGCTGAGACCCTCCAGCTTCCTATGGAGGAGGCTACAGAGGATCAAGAGGAGCCTGATTTTGTTGAAATGATGGACATCCCAGAGTCCAGGAGGCTATCTATTCCCCTACACATATCTTTTGCGAAACAGACACAAAAAATGTTAGTCTCCAAATTCTGTACCTCCTGTTGATAAAAGAATGGACAAGAGGTATACCTCATCAGTCTCAGACACAGAGTTTTTATATCAACAATGCAGCCATGTTGGGGTCGTGCAGGCTACAGCCTGTGACAGGGCTAGTATTCCCTTGGCTTCACACCCCCCATATAAAGACTCCAGGAGGATGGATGCCTTGGCAAAGAAACAGTACATGGCATCCTCTTTGGGACTCAGACAGGCTAATTATATGGCCTATACAGCCAGGTACCAGAAGTCCAGGTGGGACACTGTACTGGCACTGGCAAAACAGCCCCCCCCCCCAGCTGGCCAAGGAGCTGAATAAGGTGGCTGCTGATGGGATTGAGGCATCTAAAGTACAATTTCATGCTGCAGTGGACTCCAATGATGTGTCATCAAGAGTCATGGCTACATCTGTGGCTCTTCGGAGGATGGCTTGGCTCAGATGTACTAACCTCTCACAGGACACCCAGGTTAAGGCCGTGGATTTCCCTTTGGAAGGTAATTCTCTGTTTGAGGAGCAGACAGAGAATTACATGAAAAAGATGGAGGAATATTGGACCACTTATAGGAGTGCACAGGCCAAGAAGAGGCAGGCAACTCCTCAAAGGCAGCAATCTAGGGGCAGGCCTTTTCATAGGCCTTTCTACCTAGCACAGGCCTCTTCTCCCTTTTCACAGAGGGGGTTCTTCAGAGGGAGAGGCAGAAGGAGGATGAGCAGGGCTGCATCCACTCCTCAGCCTAAGGCCCCTGCCAAGCAGACACCCTGATGGGTCTGCCCGGGTCGACTCTCCTGTCCCTGTAGGGGGCAGGCTGGCTTACTTTGTCCCGGACTGGATGTCTGTTACTTCAGGCACGTGGGTCCTGGAAGTAGTAAGCCAGGGACTGGTTCTCAGCTTTAAAAAATTTCCAAAGATGAGAGCCAGATCTTTTCCACCTGCAAGTCTCTCCGAAACCCTTGCCCTAGAGGCAGAGGTTTTATCTTTTCTAGCCTTAAGAGCCATAGAGAGAGTTCCTACCCTAGACCGGGGCAATGGTCTGTACTCCAGGTACTTCCTTACCCCAAAAAAGACAGGGGAGTGGCGAACCATCCTAGATCTAAGATACCTGAACAGACATCTTTTAAAATCAAGGTTCAAGATGGTGACTCTGGGAATAATTCTTCCCTCCCTAAGGCCAGGGGACTGGCTAGCCTCCCTGGACCTCAAAGATGCCTACTTTCACATTCCCATCAGGTGCTCCCACAGAAAGTACCTCAGGTTCAAGTTGCCCTCAGGCCATTACCAGTTTAAAGCAATGCCCTTTGGTCTAACATCAGCTACAAGGGTTTTCACAAAGTGCCTGGCAGTAGCGGTTGCCTTTCTAAGAAGGCAAAAGATTTCCATTTTTCCATATCTGGATGACTGGCTCATAGTGGGTCAGTCTCTAGAACAAGTCAAGTCAGACCTGCAAGTGACTCAGCAAGTGCTCACTTCCCTGGGATTTCTTCTCAGCCTTCCCAAGTCAATTCTCGAACCGGTGCCGCTTCTTACCTTTATAGGGGCAGAGCTAGACACTCTCAAAGCAAGAGCCTTTCTTCCCCTTGAAAGGGCAAGATTTCTTATAGAACTGGCTTCTTCCTTCAGTCTTCGGGTGTCCCGACCAGCAAGGCACTTCCTTCAGTTCTTGGGCCACATGGCAGCTTCTACAGCGGTGGTCCAAGGGGCAAGATTCCAGATGAGGGACATTCAGTTCCATCTGAGGGCCTTTCGGTCCCAAAGGAAGGATCCTCTTACCAAACTCATTCCAGTGACTCGGACACTGATCCAAGCTGTTCATTGGTAGCAGGATCAGGACAATTTAAGGCAAGGGGTCCCATTTGTCGCTCAGCCCCATTCGGTGGTCCTTACCACGGATGCTTCCCTTTTGGGATGGTGAGCCCATCTGGGTGCTCTCACAGCCCAAGGACTGTGGTCCCCTCAGGAATCTCTTCTTCATATCAATCTACTGGAACTCAAGGCAGTTTTTCTGGTCCTGCAGGCTTTCTCTCAGTCAGTGCATAACAAGATGATTCAGGTCAGAACAGACAACACCACCACCATGTGGTACATCAACAAGCAGGGAGGCACTCTGTCCACGGCCTTGTGCACAGAAGCCATGAAATTGTAGTCCCTGGCTATTCTCTGCAGACATCTCTGATAGCAGTCCACCTTCCAGGGAAGGACAGTGTGCTAGCAGATGCACTGAGCAGGATCTCCCAGGGCCATCACAAATGGTCCCTGGACCCTCTGGTGTTGAAAGTGATTTTTTCAAGATGGGGCACTCCAGAGATAGATCTCTTTGCAGCCCCAGGCAATCACCAACCTCCTCTGTTTTGTTGCAGACCCCCAGTCTTGGGCTCAGTCCCTCTGGATGCTCTGGCGTTGAACTGGGAAGGGAAGTTTCTCTATGCCTTCCCTCCCTTTCCTCTGCTGTTCAAGGTTCTGGTCAAGGTAAGGTCACAACTGTGCAAAGTGATTCTGATTGCTCCAGATTGGTCCAGGCAACCCTGGTACCCCCTCTTACTGTCCCTAGCAGTCCATCTTCCCCTGTCTCTTCCCAGGAATTACAATCTGCAAACATCCTTTCCATTCCAGTAGGAGGCAGGCTGGCTTACTTTGTCCAGGACTAGATGTCTGTTACCTCAAACAAGTGGGTCCTGGAGGTTGTAAGCCAGGGGCTGGTTCTCAACTTCAAAAGTTTTCTGAAATTGAGATCCAGATCCTTTCCACCTGCAAATACTTCAGAAACCCTTGCCTAGAGGCAGAGGTTTTGTCTCAGCTGGCTTTAAAGGCCAGGGAGAGAGTTCCTACTCCATACAGGGGCAAAGGTCTGTACTCCAGGTACTTCCTTGCACCAAAAAAGACAGGGGAGTGGCGACCCACCCTAGATCTAAGATACCTAATAAAGCCAAAATTCAAAATGGTAACTTTGGGAACAATTCTTCCCTCTCTGAAGCCAGGAGACTGGCTAGCCTCCCTGGACCTCAAGGATGCCTATTTTCACATTCCCATCAGGTGCTCCCACAGAAAGTACCTTAGGTTCGAATTGCCCTCAGGCCATTATCAGTTCACAGCAATGCCCTTCGGTCTAACCTCAGCTCCTAGGGTGTTTACAAGGTGCCTAGCAGTAGTGGTGGCCTTTTTAAGAAGGAAAAGGATTTCTATTTTTCCATATCTGGACAATTGGCTTCTGGTGGGCCAGTCTCCAGACCAAGTCAAGTCAGATCTCAGGTCACCCAGCAAGTTCTCACTTCCCTGGGGTTCCTTCTCAATCTTCCCAAGTCAGTTCTCGAACCAGTACAGCTCCTCATTTTTATAGGAGCAGAGCTGGACACCCTCAAGGCGAGAGCCTTCCTTCCTTTGGAAAGGGCAAAAGCCATCTCTCAGCTGGCCTCTTCCTTTCTCCCTCTGGTTTCCAGACCAGCAAGGCATTTTCTGCAGCTTCTGGGCCACATGGCATCTTCCACAGCAGTGGTCCAAGGGGCCAGGTTTCAGATGAGGGACATTCAGTTCCATCTGAAAATCTTTTGGTCCCAAAGGAAAGATTCTCTTACCAAGCTAGTTCCTGTTACTCAGACCTTAATTCAGGCCCTTCAGTGGTGGCAGGACCTGGACAATCTGAGGCAAGGTGTTCCATTTGTCTCTCAGACTCACTCTGTGGTTCTTACCACAGATGCGTCCCTTTTGCGGAGGGGAGCCCATCTGGGGGCTCTCGCTGCCCAGGGACTGTGGTCCCCTCAGGAATCCCTTCTTCACATCAACCTTCTGGAGCTCAGAGCAGTGCTTCTTGCCCTACAAGCTTTCTCTCAGTCAGTACAGAACAAGGTGTTTCAGGTCAGGACAGACAACACTACCACCATGTGGTATATCAACAAGCAGGGAGGCACTCGGTCCATGGCCATGAAAGTGTGGTCCCTGGCTTATTCCCTGCAGACCTCTCTAGTAGCGGTCCATCTCCCACGAAAGGACAATGTGATAGTAGATGCATTGAGCAGGATTTCCTAGGGCCATCACAAATGGTCTCTGGATCCTTTGGTGTTGAAGGTGATCTTCTCAAGGTGGGGCACTCCGGAGACAGGTCTCTTTGCAGCCCCAGACAATCACCAACTTCCTCTGTTTTGTTGCAGACCCCTAGTCTTGGGTTCAGCCCCTCTGGATGCTCTGATTTTGAACTGGGAAGGGAAGTTTCTTTATGCCTTCCCTCCTTTTCCTCTATTGTTCAAGGTTCTAGTCAAGGTAAGGTCACAACCATGCAAAGTGATTCTGATTGCTCCAGACTGGGCCAGGCAGCCTTGGTACCCCCTGTTGCTGTCCTTAGCAGTCTATCTTCCCCTGTCTCTTCCCAGGAATTACAATCTGCTAACATCCTCTCAGGGGAGGATTTGTTACCCCAGTCTCCAGTCACTCAATCTCAAGGCATGGCTCTTGAAGACTTAGCGTATGCAGATTTACATCTATCCCAAGGGGTTCTGGATATCCTCAAGGCTTCTCGAAAGCCTGCCACAAGAAAAACCTACAACTCCAAATGGAAAAGGTTCGGTATTTGGTGTTCCAAAAAGCACATTTCCCTAAACACTGCTGACTTTTCTACAGTTCTGGATTACATGGTTTACCTTAATGGCCTAGGCCTCAAACCAGCTACTCTCAAAGTTCATTTGTCAGCTGTTTCTGCTTTCCTGTCAGTGGGGAAATCTTCCTCTCTGTCATCTCGCCCTGTATTCTGTAAATTTTACTAAGGATTGCTTCATACCAGTCCCCCTTTTAGGGGTCCTGCTCCTGCCTGGGATTTGAATATTTGTATTGCTCAGCTGATGCAACCCCCCTCGAACCTATGTCCTCAGCAGAGCTCAAGTACTTGACTTGGAAAACTATGTTTTTGGTTGCTGTTGCTTCTGCCAGACATATCGGTGAACTACAAGCCCCGTCAGTGGAGCCTGACTTCATTTCTTTCCATGGAGATAAGGTGGTCCTTAGAGCCAATAGAAGGTTCCTACCTAAAGTGGTTTCTGATTTCCACTTAAACCAGTCTATGTCTCTTCCTGTATTCTTCACTGATCATACCTCCTCAGGGGAACGGAGGCTACACAGTTTGGATGTTAAAAGGGCCCTTAGTTACTACATAGAACGTACAAAGGGTCACAGGTTTGACTCCATCCAGTTGTTCCTCACTTATGGGGAAGTAGGTAAGGAAAAACCTGCCACCAAGAGAACCACTGCCAGGTGGATTGTGTCCTGTATTCAATTCTGCTATGAAAAACTGCACCCTCAGGCCTGAGGGCTCATTCCACTAGAGGTACAGCTGCATCTCTGGCTGCAGCTAGGGATATCCCCTTGTTAGAAATCTGTCAAGCAGCCACTTGGAAAACAGCTCATACCTTCACCAAGCATTACTCTCTGGATATCCAGGCTAGGAGTGATGCTAGGTTTGGCACAGCAGTACTTTATAGCCTATTCCCAAAGTAGGTTCTGTCCCTCCTCCTTGGAGGTACTGCTTGGTAGTCTGCAAATTGTCAGAATACAGCAAGACTTCATGTTGTTTGAAGAAAAAATTACTCACTTTAGTAATTGTGTTTCTTCTAATGGAATCTTGCCGTATTGTGACCTTCCTCCCCTCTCAGAACCTGTTTTGGGAAGTGGGTGGGCAGGTGCAGTGTTGCACCCCAGGGGTGTCTTTAGCCCAGTCCTGTTTTGTTGGGTGCTTTGGATTTGTTTAATTAAGAGTTTTTAGTTCTTATTACCTGGGTTTGGTTCTTTGGGTTTCCTGACTTGAGTCTTTTAGGGAATCCAAAGTCTTTGTTGCCAGTTGGCTACTAGGAGTTTTTACAATTTCTACATTTTATAGTCAGTGAGATTTAGCTCGTAAGAATCTGACGGTTTGGTTTCAAAAGGACACAGACAGAGTTTTCAACAGAGCTCGAGCCCAACATTCTATGCCTGGCATAGAATTTAACCCTTCACTCTCCAGGGCAGTTCAAGAGCTGGAGCTAACTGCAAATTGTCAGAATATAGCAAGACTCCATTAGAAGAAACATAATTACTAAGGTGAATCATTTTTTCTTCAGGTCTGCCCGGATCTCTGCCCACAGCTTACCAGAATTAAGTTTAAATAGAGTTGCCCTTTGAGGTGATATTTTGACCCCTAAGTATCTTACGGTGTTAGCTGTGGCCCACTTAAAAGGGAAGTCCTACATCGTCTTGCGAGGTAAAGCTCCCCCAGATTTATTGGCTTCCGACTTTTCCACATTAATCTTGTAGTCTGAGACCCCAGCTTCATTTTCATGCACTTTGTGGGGGTTTTTTTCACACCATGCACATCTTACTTACCTGCAGTATCTTGCATGATTTTCATACATCTATTTTTCATACTAGCCAGCTTTTTCAGGCAATTTGTGATTTTCTGTAAATTATTTTTTAAAACGTATTTTCCTGTTTGCAGTGATACAGGAATATAAAAGTGTATTCAGAATGTCAAATCATACTGCCTTGCATGATTGCTACCCTCCCACACACAGTATTATTAAATAAAAACATGTGAATTTAGAGGGTTTAAAATAACCTACTTTACCCCATACTTAACCCCAGCTGCTGAAAACTCACCCCCAGTAAACTCCAGTACCTTACAGTAGTAAATGTATGTGAACAGTAGTGTGATACTTCGTAGTTGAGAGGAGTCTCCATAACTGGAAACTGGTGAGACAACTGCTTAACTCACACTGTAGTTATGTGCAAGTGCCACTAACGTCCAGCAGCACTCATGTAGAACTGTAGTTTATGTAACACTGGTGGCTCAACAATTTTAAGTTACAGAGTCTTGTTTTAACTGTGAAGTGTGTAGCAAACTACTGCAAACATCAAATTCACTGTTTTAATGTATTAGGATGTACAGGGAGTTGGATTTCAACAGCAGGGTTGTAAGGGGGTTACGTTATTTGAAAGGCAACATGGTTTAAGTGTGTGTGTGTGTGTGTGTGTGTGTGTGTTGGGGTAGTGATGAAAGAGGTAGTAGCTGAGGTGGGATAGTTAAGTAGATTTGGAATGCATTTAAATAATACTTGGGTGGATGTAAAATAGTGACCATATTGGTTATAACAGGCTTTTTGTTTGTTTGTGGAGGTGTATGGATTTGTATTGGTGATGTGGTCCTGAATGCCTAATGGAGTGTAGCTTTTTTGTTTACGATTACTTAATTACATGGGTTAGAATACTTATTAGCCAATCAGGATACAGGGATTTTCTTATCCGTTTTCTAGGATTATTCATAAAATGTATGAGAATATAAAAATAAACACAATTAATGTTTGTGTTATCACCAACATGAAGATAACATGTCTATTTCCATTTTAGATAGGTCATCATCAACATTTATGTCCACTTTGGATAAGTCACAAAGGAATACTTGTGGGAGTGCAGCTTGTACAACCTGCCTGATGGCACCACATTTACTTCTGCTGCACTCAAAATAGAGTAATGAAATCAAACATTAATGGTTAAACCTTCATTAAAAAAAAGAACCAATTGAAAAGGTTTGCAGTTTAAAATAAATTGTATAAATAGGGCACACAGTGGACTGACTGACATTATGCCATTTTTCATCAGTTGGAAGGGGACAGGAATTTCATAGCTCGTTGTGGCTTCACATCTCATGATTTATGTTTCCACCCCTTTACTCACAAAGATGAATAAAATTTTTTGACTCTGACTGTAGGGTATACCACATTTATTCACTTATGAGAGATATCTACATAACTGATCTTATCTGTGTCAATCTTCACCATTCATCACTATTGGGTATAGCTCACAAGAGCTAGGACCCCGCGGGAGACTTTTTTTTTTTTTTAATAGGAGGAGTCGCAGTCAGGCTTGCGCCGTCCTCGAGACCAATGTTCTGCGTGGCGCTCGAGGGTTGGCAGTTAGCCGTTGTCGACTCCTCCCCAGCCCCAGTTCTTTCTCTCCCACTGTCGATTGAGGATCCTAAATTTGCGGCCTAAGTCCGTCGTGTGTATATTGCCTCGGTTCTGACTGTCTGCTCGACGTCACTTCTTCGACTCCAGTAAGATCTTTCCTTTTTCTTAAAAGTGGCGTCGAATACTGTCTTCTGTTTAATTTTTCGTCCAGTCATGTCTCGTCCAGGGGGCAAGAAGGCGTTGAAGGTGGGGCGGTCCCCCATGCGTCGGTGCCCCTGTGGCCGCCTTTACTCCGGTGCGGACCAGCATGACCGTTGACTCTCCTGCCTCGGCCCTGGACACGATATGGATAACTGCGATAGCTGCTTCTCCATTGACGGCCGTGTCATTGAGATTCGCGTGTGGAAAGTCGGTCATGCGCCGCCAACTTTTGGAGGACGGATTCGCAGTTGTCAAGCCAAGGTCAGGACTTTTGGCCCT
The DNA here is from genome assembly GCA_016271365.2 of Neoceratodus forsteri. Lineage (NCBI taxonomy): Eukaryota > Metazoa > Chordata > Ceratodontiformes > Ceratodontidae > Neoceratodus > Neoceratodus forsteri. The sequence continues at coordinate 351,466,232 of JADMNL010000024.1, forward strand.
TCCTCCGGGTCCCTCCCGGTCCTATCTGGCCCACGGAGGAGGGAACCCCTGCCTCATATAGCCTTGCCACAGCAGGGGTTTCTTCCACGGTGCAGGAGGACCAGACTGGCCCTCTTGGGGGTCAGTCGGGAGGCATCATCTTGGCAGTCGCTACTTCGGTAGTGAAGGCTCCCTCTGTGTCACGTTCTGGGTCCCTCGGGACCGGACCGGCACCATCCTTGGTGCCGTCACCCGTGTCGCTCGTCCCGGTGCCGTTCACGGCGCCATCAGCTTGGAGAGCAACGCCGCGGTCGGCATCGGGCCTGTCCTTGGTGCCGTCATCGTCCCTGATTCTGCTCGCAGTGTCAGGACTTCTGGCAGTGTCGCGGTTGGTGGTTCGGAGCTTTCTGAGTCTGGTTCTAGTCTTGGCGTTGCTGGTGACACAGAGACGGGAGCCGGCGCCGGGTCTGCCTTCGGTGTCGATTGCGGCGCCGGGGTGGTTGTTGGCACCGGGCACAATACCGCTTCAGATTTGGCTCGCACTCGCCAGAGACTGGTGGAGCTGGGCCGGGTCGTGCCTGACTCCGGCGCCGTTCACGGTACCGTACTGTCCTCTGCTGCTGTTGGGGGTTTTGAGTCTCAGGGTGCCCAGCCTCTGGGCCTGGGAACTGGAGGGGCCCGTGGGGTGGTCTGGCATTGGACCTCGGAGTCTACTTCTTCGGAGACGGATTCTGGGCCTGATCCGGACTGGCTTCCGGATTCCTCAGGGTCTTCGGATCCTTTTGTCTCCAGTACCTCGGCCCCTACTCTTCCCCCCTCCTGCAGTTCAGCTTTCACCGGTAGACCTCAGGGTCAGGGGTTCTGACCAGCCAGCGGTGGTCCCGGTGGCCACCGCTGGGCAGCCTGAGATCTCTGGAGAGGCTGCTGCTTCAGTTGAGGTTCCCCCCTCCTTGACATGTTTGGACAGTCCAAGTTTGGGGCAGCCTAGGGCACGTCAGGAGGGGGAGGGTACGGTTCCTTGGGTGGTCTCCTCGGAGCCTACTCGGGGATGCCAGCTGCCTCGGTTAGTGGTGAAGAGGACGAGGTCCCTCTCTAACTCTGAAGGGTTGAGAGGTAGAGGGGTAGCGCAGCGAGCTCTTTCTGGGTTCAGGCCGGGTCCTGGAAGGAGCCGTAGTGCAGGCCCTCGCCTTTCCCTTATGGAGTCCGGGAGGAGGACTTCTACTTCTGAGGTCAGGGGCCATCCTTCTGGACTCGCCAGGTCCCGGTCACCTCATGGGGGTTTTCTTCCTTGGGGCACAGCTCTGACCGTTCCAATCTGGTTGAACGGCTGTTAGCTGCAGCGGCTTTGGGTTCCCCCTCCCTTCGAAGGGTTTCCTGTTGGCCTCCCTGCCCCGACAGAGACCGTTCTCCTGTTGCCAGGAGCCTGCCCTCCGAGCCTGTGTCTCCACCCCCGGTAGTCCCAGGTATTTCGGGCCCTCGAGGTCCTCTTACTTGGGAGCAATTCAGAGGATCTGCTGCATTCTTTCCCACCTACCTCCATGCCCTGGACCAGCAGGTGTTCCACCATGCCCCTGTGCAGCTGACCCCTGAACCTGGGAGCTCGTCTTCTTCCTCTTCTCCCTCTACCGAGGGAGAGGAACCATCGGTCCACATAATCCCCTCTGTCTGATCTGTCATCTTATCAACGCTTCCTGGTGAGGATGTTGGATGAGCTCCACCTGACCCCCGTACCTATAAGCAATCCCGAGCATGTGACGCGTGCCTTTTTGGGCGAGTTCAGTGTGGCCCACTTGGTGGCTCCCGCCTGGCCGATTCCTTTTCAGGAAGCATCGGCTCTGGCTTCATCCCTTCTCCACTGTTCCAGCCCTAAGGGACTAAGCCAGCGGTATTGTGCTCCCCCGGGGTCTCCAGGTTCTCTGCCTCACCCCCCCCTTCGGGGTTGACCTCCCTGAATACTCCTTCAGGGCCTCGCACCCCCTACCGTGACCGCTCTCCGGATTCAGACTCTATGGACTTCAATTTCTGGGGAGACGAGTATTTTACTCGGCATGGATCTCCCTTTCAGTTGCTGTACATCAGGCCCACTTTGCATCCCATGACAGGTTCTTGTAGTCCAGGCTAGGACAGCTCCTAGTTTCAATGCCTGATTCAGAGGAAACCAGGCAGGCCATCGCCATCTCTGCGCTGGGCCTGGAGCTAGCAGGGCACCAAGCAAGGGCATCTTATGATGCCAGTGAGGTAGCTTCCAAGGTAGTAGGGACAGCGATCTGCCTTCGGTGGACGGCATGGCTTCTCCTATCCCGGTTGTCACCCCTGGCCCGGCGTAGGGTGATTTACTCTGCCTACCGGAGAACCCATCTGTTCTCCCGCCGAGTGAGACAGCGACTTTCAGGGCGCCTTCCTTCCCCCACGAGGGGATCCCGGACCAGTCTCAGGCCTCCCCAGGCCTGTGAGCGTTCTCCCCTTCAGTGTTTCACCCGCTGGAGGCTAAGGGACCTGGTCCCTTAGGGTGTTCTGGGTACCCCCCTTTTTTCGGGGGGGGGGGCCCGGTACTCACCCAATAGTGATCAATGGTGAAGATTTTTTTTTTTTTTTTTGTCTTTATCCTCCTTTCCTACCCCCGGTGCCCCCTCCTTCCATCCGCTCATGTCCCCCGCTACCTACCTTAGGGATCTTCCCCTAGAGTGCCCTTCCTCCTCTCCCTGGCACATTGGGGTCTGTCCTGTAGGTGGTCAGGTGAGACTTAGGCGGACTTCATCTAGGGCAGCGGAGGGTTTTCAGTTTTTCTCCCTTCGCCCACATCCCTGGGCGCCTTGCTCTTAGGGACATACGTCCCGAGTGGCGATGCTGGCCTTACATAGCCCTCATCTTGCAACGTCCCCCCTCCCCAGCTCTCGCGCGAAGCCGCCTCCATCCCTTCCCCTGCGGTGCTTCCACCAGCTTTGGAAGGGATGCGGAACGCCAGGCGTTCTAAGTCACCACCCCTGAGGGAGAGCATCCATTGGGGCGCTCGATCCTCCCTCCCATGACCCGGCCGCCCAAGTCCGTTTCGAACCGGGCTGCCGGCGTAGCGCGAGGTGTAGCGTCCAGCGCCTCAGCGCCACCGGGCCGGCAATGGTGAAGATTGACATAGATAAGATATGAAAATTACGTACCTACTGTAATTATTGATCTTTCTGTGTATCTTCACCATTCATCACTAAATCCCACCCTCCTTCCCCTGGGGCCTCAGTCTCTGAACTTGTCCCCTCTCCCCCGTGTGTCTTTTCCCTCCATCTCCTCTCCTGATATGTAGACGGGAGGGCGTTGAGAGGACACACGAGGATAATCCTCTGTCTTTCTGAGTTTGAAAAGAACCTTCCATACTTTTCCCCTCCAGACATGTTGTGGAGTGTGAAGAGGGTCATTTTTCCCCCTCTTATATTTTTAAGAGTTTTTCTTTAGTGACCTCAATTTGAGCCACCTATATTTTTTCTTTTGTGAAACCTCTAGTTGTTTAAAAAAAAAAATACATTCAATTTGGTGGGGGGCAGGTTGGGACACAGCCTCAGCCTGCACTTCTCCGCGTGGTCTTCCAATCCTCGCTGGGTTTTGTCTTGCAGCCGGCTTCTTGTCCAGGTCTAGACCTTATGCCTAAAACGGAGACAGTATAACGCAGTGGTTTAAAGCTCTGAGCTGCAAATATGGTGACTTCCAGCAGACCAGACTTGGGTTTGAATCCCACTGCTTCCACTTTTATACTGTGTGACCCTGAGCAAGTCACTTAACTCCCTGTGCTCCAGGTCGTGCCTGTGTAAAAAAAAAAATATACGTGGAGCACCTCCATTCTGAGGTTGTGTTACTCATCCTTCCCCCTTTTCCCTCACTTCTTTTCCCTCGCTTCTCTTTTCCTTCTTCTCCTTCCAGAGATTGGTGCCCCTCTTCTTCTCCCCAATTTCCTTTCTAAAGTTTCCTCCTCTGTAGTCTCAGTCGTTTATTTCTCCTTTTAGTTCATTCTTCATTTTCCTTTTATCTATCCCTTAGGCTCTCTTGCCTCATCCCTCCCTCCCTTCCATACACTCTCCAGCATGTCAGAACTGGGGCTGGGGTGGAGTCGACAATGGCTAACTGCAACCCTCAAGCGCCACATAGAACGCTAATCTCGAGGGTGGCACCAGCCCGACGTCGACTCCTATTTAAAAAAAAAAAAAAAAATCTCCCACGGGGTCCTAGCTCCAGTGAGTTAAACCCAGTAGTGATGAATGGTTAAGATACACAGAAAGATCAATAATTACGGTAGGTACGCAATTTTCATATGCATTGTTTTGCCATTCGTGAGTTGTTTTGCTGCATTTTGAAATAGTCTCTGTCTTGTGTTTATTTTGAAAGCTGTCTTACTATTAGTTTAATTTCTTTACTTTTATGTAAAGCCTAAAGGCATTATTCAGCCCCTAATTTGTTTTAACTGTTTTCTTTTACCTTGTAGGCTGATCCTGAAGTTAGCAGTCAGAATAGAAGTCCAGAATCACGTTCAAATGTAGGTTTTCCCAATTCCAAATTCCATCGCAAAGACAATCTTAACCAGAGGCAGCTAAATTTTCCTCTCACCCCTCCCCATCCCCAGTACCCGCTCCCAAATCGGCCATACCATCACCAGTCCCATGTACCACGTCAACTGTACCCAGTACAGCAGCAACAGAACCAGTTTGCTCAGCAGAACAGTTTACCCCAACCACATAATCAAATACCCCAGCAAACCCAGTTACCCCATCAGCACGGCCATTTGAATCCAGCCTCGCAGCAGCCATCTTCACAGCTGTCTCCTGCCTATCAGCCAGGCCTCAACCACTCCTTCTTGAACAGCTCTCTTACTCCTCGAGCACCACCTTCTCCTGCTGCGGATGCAGGAGTCTCAGAACAGCCTCCTCCTGGTATGCCACAGGAAGAAAACCCTCTAAGATCTGTTGCACAACTCAACCCTCTTCTGGCTTCCCATATGAATAATTTTGTTGAGAACACAACAGGACCAGGCTTGAGTGAGGGTATAGGTAAGTATCATCTGTTTCTGTAGTCCTGAATGTTTCATTAATTTATTCATATAACATCTCTAGAAATAAAATGTGCCAATATAAATGTGATATTTATGATGCCTCTACTGTGAGAATATAATGGTATTCTCGGTGTAGGTACATCATCATCCCTAAGTCCAGTCAGTAACAGTGGAATAGTTAACCAATGGAAGAACAGTGGCTGATTAAACCACAGTGTCCCTGCACAGTGCTCAGCAGGTATTGAACTGAATCAGAAGCTGTTCATCTTCATGAAAAGAACTAATTTGTGTTAACATGTGATATGTGAAGTAAGTGTTATATAAACTGAATACAGAAGGACCTGACAGAAGAAAGATGTCATTTATCACTATAAGGGGCGGAATTATTATATACCACTTGTGTCATTGCCACTTGTGACATACAGCTCAACCCCATACGTACTCTTGTAAACATGTTGTATGTTTTCAGATTATTGCATATCCCCTATGTATATACAAATAACACATGACAGAGTGTGCATCTGCTGTTATGCTGTAATAATCACAAGCCCTGGGTGTGTCTTATGGGACTTGGGGCAGCAGAGTGCCTGCAACCAACATGAAGTGCAGTTTTTTGAACAGTAACAATATAGTGGTTGGGGATTACATGGTAGTAATCAAACCAGGAGGTTTATTTACCTACTGGTCCAGTTATTACCAAGTAAAGTCCCCAACCACTGTATCAGTTATCGTTATTATGCAAAAACATTCAAAGATTTAAATATATGAAAGTGTTGTTAAAGTCTGAGTTATGATAAACCGTACGGTGTGGTTTTACACCAGCATGGGGAAAGAAGCAGCCAATACCAAAACGAAAGTGGTGATCTTCAAGAAGGCGGACTTCGGTAGAATGAGTTAACATACTAGAGGGGCACTTGGCAAAGCTCCGACTGGAGATGGATGCAGATTAGATATGGTCTGTCATTAAGATGGGGTTAATTGAGGCCACAGACACTTGAGCAAGGCCTTGTAAGAACAACTCCAGGACCAAGAGACCTAACTGATTTAGCAGCAAGGTGGCAGAGAAAGTGAAGGAAAAGCGGTCTGCCTTCCTGAGGTACAAGCATACGTTGAGGGAGAAGGACAGAGTGGTGTACGCAGAGAAAATTAAAGAGACAGGGAGAGAGGTCCGGGCAGCCAAGGCTGCGAAAGAATTAAAACTGGCTCAGGGGATTAAGGAAAGGGAAAAGGATTTCTTCCAGTAACATTAAGGAGAGAAGAACCAGAAGGGAGGGGATTGTGAGGATAAAGAGGGAAGGAAGATGGACAGAAAATGGTGAAGATCAAGTGGAGGCATTAAATTAGTACTTTTCCTCTGTATTCACTAGGGAACAGGACGGGTTGATGCCACAGGGGATGTTTGAGTTGAGCCTTGGGGGAGGGAAATATGATGGAGAGATTGGGGTAGACAGGGTCTTAAGGGGACTGAGGGACCTGCAGATGGACAAGGCACCAGGCCCAGATGGAGTATGCCCGAGGGTCCTGAGGGAGCTGGTGGAGGTACTAGCAGCCCCCCTGATGGACCTGTTTAACACCTCGCTAGAGAAGTGGTCCGTGCTGCAGGCATGGAGAACAGCACATGTGTTACCACTCCACAAGAGCAGTCCCAGGGATGAGCCAGGTAACTACAGGCCGGTCAGCCTAACCTCCATAGTGGGAAAGTTCATGGAGACCATTCTCAAGGAAAGACTGGCATCCTTCCTTGAGGTAAATAGTCTCCAGGATGACAGGCAGCATAGGTTTGTCAGGGGGAGATCCTTTCAAACAAACATGATAGAGTTCTTCGACTGGGTTACAGGGTCACTGGACAGGGGGCAGCATACCTCTCAGCTGTCACACATTACGAGGTTCGTCACTCATTTTAACCCTCAGAAATCCTTTATCCCACATCAAGGTAGTGATATTCCACATTTCTCACAGAGGTTTTAAGGCAGAAATTCATAATTATCTATTGTGCTCAATTATCAGCAAACATTGTTAACATTAGTGCACTGACAGCAATAGTGTTCTGAGCTTGCAGTGCCATGTTTGATGATATGTCACACATTTTGCTTATTTGTTACACATCTTCTCACACATTTTGGTGAAGAAAGATTGAGAGGTATGAGGGCAGGCAGTGGACGTGTTGTACCTGGACTTCAGCAAGGCATTCAGTTCAAGTGCCACATGGCAGACTGAGCGGCAAACTGAGGGACTTGGGAATAGGGGAAGACTGCTGGTATGGGTCAAGAGCTGGCTGTGGGATAGGAACCAGAGAGTGGTTGTAGTGGGGAAACTATCCAAACCTAGACCTGTAACCAGCGGGGTCCCACAGGGCTCAGTACTCGGACCTGTGCTGTTCAACATCTTTATTGCTAACATAGCAGAGGGGGTCAAAAGTAAGGTCTGCCTTTTTGCAGATGATACTAAGCTCTGTGGGAGGGTGGAGACAGTGGAGGGGAGACCAGAATTAAAGGAAGATCTGGCTAGGCTAGAGAAATGGTCGGGCACCTGAGATTTGGGATTCAACACCAAGAAATGCAAGGTCATGCACCTGGGAACCAAGAATCCAGGGGCCAGCTACTGGTTGGGGGTAGTACAGGTGACCATCTCAGAGGAGGAAAAGGACCTTGGAGTGTTGGTCAGGGATGACATGAAGCACTCCTCGCAGTGCCATAAGGCAGCAGCCAAAGCAAATAAAATTTTGGGCTGCATCGCCAGAAGAATCAACTCTAGGTGGGAAGGAAGTTATTCTGCCACTGTACAGGTCACTGGTGAGACCACACCTGGAATACTGTGTTCAGTTCTGGTGCCCTTATCTGAAGAAGGATATCAGACTGCTGGAGGGGGTCCAGCGGAGAACAACCAAGATGATCCAGGGCATGGGGGACAAAACATATAAGGAGAGGCTGAGGGAGCTCAGCATGTACTCCCTGGAGAACAGACGGGGTGGGCAGGATAGAATAGAAACCTTCAAATATCTTAAAGGCATAAACAGGGTTGGAGCAGAGGGCATCTTCAGTTTAAGACAGGAGGGTACAACAAGGGGGCATAGCGTGAAACTGGTGAGAGGTAGATTTTAGAAGGAAATAATGAGGCACTTTTTCACCGAAAGGGTGGTGATGGGGTGGAACGAATTGCCGGAGGAGGCAGTTGTGACAAATACAGTGGCCAGTTTCAAGGGGATGGGACCGAGTGAAAAAGAAAATTAGAACGGGAGGAATAAGCACTGGGAAGGGGGAGCGTAATGGGGTGGAGGTAGATGACTCCAAGAGGATGGGGGCGGTTGGGTGCAGCTCCCGGGAACTAAACTGAGCTGCACACTCAAACGGTTTTTTTTTTTTTTTTTCTCCCCAAGCAGACTTGATAGACCATTATGGCCAGTTTCTGCTGGCAATATCGTATGTGTGTATGTTCGAAGCCGCTAATGCTGATCTGTTTTGGTTTCAGGAATGAACTAATTAAATAGGCGGGCAAATTTAGTGGCTGACGTGCATAAGAATTTATAGAATGTTTTTTTTCAGCATTAAACATTTTGTAAAGATAAGGAACTTTAAGGAAACATACATTTCCTTTTTTTTTTTTTTTTTAATGAATTATCGAGCTATTTAACTGTAGTAACATTTTCGTCACTGTGGTCAGTTATGACAGCTTAAGGAGAGGTTCCTGCTTGTTAAGTTAGTGTGACAAATAAAATAATACATGGGCGTTCATGCACAAGCTTAGGATTCCATCGAGGGCTTCCTGATGAAATTGATGACCATGAGGGTGCAGCTTGAGTGGTCTCCAGTTTCATCAGGAGCCCAAGATGGAATCCGGAGCTTGTTGTGCATGAACAGCCATCTACTGTTTTTTGTATAGTACTGTATATAGTAAGCGTCTGTTCCCCCACACATTAAAAAAAAAAGAAGCAAATGGGTATTTATAATTAGTAGAGAGTCGGGAAGGTGTCGAGCATCGGGCAGCAAGATCACAAGCATTTTTAAATTGGACGCTGTTTTCTTAATGGCCCATTTGTTTTCTTGCTCGGCTATAAATTCAGCACAATCACTACAGGTATCGCCGCTATTGAGAGAAACTATTTCATCATTTTGACAGTTGCAGTTGTTAGGGTTTAAACGCTGACAGCCAAACTGTTTTTTTTTTTTTTGTTTGTTTGTTTTAAAGACTGTGGGATGCACAGCTGGTGACGTCTTGCTGTTGTACCATTGATCTGATGTCAAATCGATACAACAGCAGTACGATGACAGATCAATGGTACAGCAACATTTCAGCAGTCACTGAATTCCATATAGAACAGACGCTCACTACATACTATAAAATATTTACAGTTAGAAGCAGCTTCTGTGTACTAGCCAGTCAGAATGCAGGGATTGGCATACAGTCCCATTATTTAGTCTGTTGCCTGCTTATGGCAGAATAACGGGATATTAGCTCTCTGTACTGATTGGACAACGGTGATGTTTGACAGTATAATGCAACATAACTACATGCGCTGATGTGCGTTACTACACTTACAAAAAAGCTGGTTGTATTACTTTATTCCACCAATCACAGTACAGGATTTTGATTTCCTGTTTCATGAAAAAAAATAAAGATATGCTGATTTGTGAACATACTTATTTTTCCCTTCCTTATATTCCTCCATTAAGCAGTAACCAGTTGCAGTTTAAAGAACTCAACCTCGTTCTTCCATCTTTCATCCTCTGATCAGCAGGATCACTGTGTATCCAAGCCAAAGATTTCAAGCCCCAAAGAAGTGAGAATTTTTTGACTGCCTAGATTCAGTTCACTACCCACACTCAAGCAGTTCCACAGAGAATGCTCAGCGTCTCATGAATGAATTCTGTGCTGACTACCACTCTCGTGTCCTCGAGTCTTAGCCCCTACCTCTCCAGCTCGTTTTTTTTTTTTTCTTTCACTGAAAGATTGAGGCCTCCATCACAGATCTTCCTGGACATAAAGTCTCCACCACTCATTCACACTGATGGGAACTACGCTGGAGGCGCTAGGACCCAGCGGTAGCAAACTTTTTTGTAGGAGGGCCGGCGCCGCCAGCCTCGGCTCATGCGGCAATGACTATCTCGGCGTCGACCCTCCAACCGCCTCAGTTCCTTTTTTCCCGCCGAGTGCACTTCAGTGACTACGTCGCTCGCCCGCTGGGAGTCAAACTTTAAACTAGCAGCATAGTTTTCAGTTTTTTTATTTTGTAGTATATCTCGAATAAGTACCACTTACGATAATTTATTCTTATTAAAGAACGAAGTCTCAGCATACATTGACGGAGTCGACCATGAGTGAGTCAGGTGACGGTAGGGAGACTTCGTATGAAAGCTGTTCAGTCAGCCGGGCTGGGTCCAGTCCACCGCCCTCTCTGGAAGGGGGGGGTCTGACAACGGACGGTCCAATGCCCAGGAGAGGGTCGGTCCCCCCGGAAGCATAAAAGAAGACGGTCGCATTCTTGGCACTGTTCAGCCTCGAGGTCTTCCTCGGCCCGCAGGTCAAGAAAGAGAAGGCATCACTTGGGATCGCTCTCTGGTATGTCTGCGCGTCAACGGTCGGTCATTGGGGTCAGTTGCCGGTCTCCTCCTTCGGAGTCGCCGGTTTCTGGTCCTGGTCACCGCCCTCTTTGACATCGGAGCCCTTCCCTGCCTTCTGGAAGGACTTCAGATGAGCAGTTTCATCAGAGGGCCGCTCTGATGGAGCAGTGGGCTCGGAGGTTAGTCTAGCCGCCTGGTTCAGTCACTCCGGGGTCCTCTGGCTCTTCGAGGGGTCGGGTAGGGCGGTGGGACCTCCCTTGTCGTGTGGCGCCTTCCTCGGTGCCGTCGACTCCACACTCAGGTGTTTTCCCCCCCTCTCATGGCTGTGGCACAGGGGGCCACACCGATGCTTCTATCTCCTGGTATTCTTCCTTCTTTCTCCTCAAATCCTAGTTTTTGGAGCTCTGTGTTGGTTTCGGCGCCATCGGGCGTCGATGGTCGTTGATGCCATCCTTGGCGTCGATATGCCTATGCTCGGCAGCCTGCTGACTTTGGCGCCGTTAGAGATTGTCTGCGTCGTCCTTAGTGCCCGCATGATGGTCAAGCGGCGCTATGTTCTTCTTAGGCGCCGATGTTTGGTTTTATGTCTGCCAGTCTTCAGGGCTTCTCCTGTCCGAATCCTTTTCCTTCCTCATTTCCTCCTGATTCTCTCTCTTCTTTCCTGTCCATACAGTCCCACCTGGGCTGTCAGAAGATGATGTTGAGCCTGACCCAGACCTTCGACTGGGTGATGATGTGGAAGGACCAGGACCTAATCCTGTTGCAGAGCCTGTGGTCAAGGACCTGTCATATAAGTCTCTGCTGAAAAATTTGAATTTTACTCTTTCTCTCCAGACTACTGATATCGATCCAGTGTCGCAGCAAATTCTCAGAGGGCCTGGGTGCAAGGGTGTGGTTATAGGGCCCCCCCCCCAGGTTTGAATAAACATCAAAATTATGATTTGGGCCCCTCAAACCTCGTGGGCCCTGGTGCGACTGCACCCTTGTAGCTACGCCCTGTATCGATCCTGGGAAGCTTTTAAGGCTGCAATACCTTCATGTCCCAGAGATTCCCATGGATTTAACTCCTCCGGTACAGCCCTCCTTTGAGACGCTTTCTCAGATGGTATGGAATAATCCCGCTCTCATTCCTTCTGTGGCTTACTCCATAGATAGAAAGTACGCTGCTCCCAAGGATCGACCCATTTTGGCCTCCCAAGCCTTTGCAGACCCTATTGTAGTCCTGGCAGAGAATGATAAGGTTGTCCTCCCTCAGGCTACTACAGCCCGACCTATAAATAAAGAATCCCGTAAGATAGATACTTTAAGTAAGAGAGTCTTTGCTGTATCCACCCTTGGTATGCGTATTGCCAGCTACCAGGGTTATTTCTCTCAATATAAGTATGTTCTTTGGCATTCGCTCAAACAATTGGTAGAAGCTCTATCAGAGTTGGATACTACTTCAGAGCTTCTTCAGACCATAACCAGGGGTATCGAGTCCAACAACCAACAGGTTAAAGCAGCTATGGATGCTTTTGATACTGCGTCCCGAGCAGTGGCGGCGGGTATTTGTACCCGCCGTCACTCCTGGCTGCGCACTTCAGGCTTCACGAATGATGCCCAGCAGCAGGTCATGGCACTACCCTTCGGTGTGTATCTCTTTGGTCCTCAAGCGGAGCAAGCTGTAGAGGCCACTCAGAAGACTAGGTCTGCCATGAAATTGGCCCGGCCTCCTCCCGCCCCTTCTGGGAAGCATAAGCACCAATTTCACAACCGTCAGTCCTTTTGAGGCAAGGGCAGGGGAGGTTTTATTAAAAATCAAGCCCCCAGCCTCAAAAGAAAACGTAATAGAACTCACAAGGGCCCAAAGCATCCAGTGCCGCCTTCTGAGTTTCTGGCCCAACTCCCACCTCAGCTGCCGAGGGACTCTTTCTCGGCGGAGGGAGGTCATCTGATTCAGTTCTACGACAGGTGGAAGTCCATAACTTCGGACAGATGGGTCCTACGGATAATCCGCGAGAGGTATTCACTCAATTTTTCAGAGACCCCTCCAGATTGTCCCCCCAAAACACGAGCCCAGGCTGTCAGTACTTCAGTCAGAGCTTCTCGCTTCCGAGATACAAGGCCTTCTGAACAACAGGGCAGTATAAATAGTTCCGTTGGATCAGCGTAACACAGGGTTCTACTCCCATTACTTTCTAGTCCCAAAGAAGACTGGGGGCATGCGTCCCATTTTGGACCTCAGACAATTGAATAAATTTCTTCCCAAAGAAAAGTTCAAAATGATTTTGCTAGGAACCCTGTTACCTTTGCATCATCAACGCGACTGGCTAGCCTGCTTGGCCATGCAGGATGCTTACCAACATATTCCTATTCACCAAAAGCATCACAAATACCTAAGGTTTGTGGCTTTGGGCCAGCATTATCAATTAAGAGTCCTGCCCTTTGGGCTATCCTTGGCGCTGCGAGTTTTTACAAAGTGTGCAAATCTTGCAGCGCATCTCAGAAAGATCGGGATTCAAGTGTTCCCATATCTGGACGACTGGCTTCTGGCAAGCCCTTCCAGGCAAGGAACTCTTGACGCCATAGCCACAGCCTCAGACTTTCTCACATCCATGGGAGTCCTGCTAAATCTCAAGAAATCACAGTTGCAGCCCTCCCAGAAGCTCCTTTTCATAGGAACTCTTCTGGACACCTCCTGTGCGAAAGGTTTTCTACAAGAGAATAGAAGGAGCGATATCCTACAGATGGCCCGATTCATCAGAGAAAACAGCTAGGTTTGCGTTATCTCGATGCAACGGATGCTCGGTCTCATGGCATCCTCGGTGTTCACTGAGCCCCTAGCTCGTCTCCACATGAGAATCTCTCAATGGATGCTCAGTACTCAGTGGTCCCCAACCACTCACCCTCAATCCTTTCTCATCAAGGTGACAGAACCTCTGAAGAGGTCTCACCTGGTGGACGCAAGAGGACAGTCTTCTACAGGGATATCCCTTTGCTCCCCTGTATCATCAGATTTTCATTACCACGGACATGTCCCTGATGGGGTGGGGAGCTCACTGTCAGAATCTCCACACCCAAGGTATGTGGACTCGGGACGAGTCCCAGCTTCACATAAATGTCCTAGAAATGAGAGCCTTCCTTTATGCAGTCCGGGCTTTGAAGGACATTCTCTGTCACAAGAACATTCTCCTTCAAATGGACAACAAAGCAGTGATGTATTACATCAACAAGCAGGGCAGCGCACATTCTTACCCTTTATGCAGGGAAGCGGTAAGAGTGTGGGAATGGTGCCTGGAGCACAAGGCTCTAATTCAGGCGGTCTACCTGCCGGGAGTGCAGAACGAACTGGCAGGCCATCTCAGCAGAACAGAGACAGATCCTCACGAGTGGTCTCTAGACTCAACCGTAGTTCAGTCACTATTTGCAGAGTGGGGAACTCCAGACCTGGACCTTTTTGCATCCTCACTCAACACAAAACTGCCTCTCTTCTGCTCCAGAAATCCAGGGCCTGGCATTTTCTGTCAGGATGCGTTCAGGCTGCAGTGGACAAGACGATTTCTATACGCCTTTCCTCCTCTTCCACTAATTCAGAGGGTACTTCTCAAATTCGAGTCCCAGGGCACAAAATGATCCTCATTTGCGCCCTTCTGGCCTCGACAGATATGGTTTCCGTTACTCAACAGTACGTCGGTAACCTCTCTGAAAACGCTTCCCCTTCAGACGAATCTTCTGACCCAGGGGCCTGTGGTCCATTCCAATCTGAAGTCGCTTCACCTTCATGCCTGGCTCCTGAAGAGATAGAAGTGAAACAGGTTCAGCGCTTCTTGGAGAGTTTCGGATATTCTCTTGGCTGCGCCAAAGCCAGCCAATAGAAAAACTTACACAGCCAAATGGAAGCGTTTTTTCTCTCTGGTGTGTAAATTCCTCTTTAAATCCTTTTTTCTGTCCCCCAAATAAAGTTCTAGAGTACCTTTTAGACCTCTCAAATTCAGGTCTGCAATACTCTACAGTCAAAGTTCACCTTTGCGCCATTTCAGCTTACCATGAGCCAGTACTCTCCTTATTGCTGGCTCAGTTACCAGTAGTTAAGAGGTTTCTTAAGGGTATTCTGCATACCAGACCCTCTATCAGACGTCCAGTCGCAGCATTGGACATTAACCTTGTGCTAGACATGCTCACTCGAAAGCCTTTCAAGCCTCTAGCAACCTGTGAGCTGAAATTTCTCACTTGGAAAATAGCCTTCGTGGTGGCCATTACCTCGGCTCGCAGGGTTTCTGAAATACATGCCTTGGTCACAGACCCTCCATATACTGTGTTTCATAAGGACAAAGTAGTTCTTAGGACCCATCCTAAGTTTCTTCCTAAGGTTGTTTCAGAATTCCATCTAAACCAACCTTTAGTCCTACCTACTTACTTTGCGAACTTCCAGAATGCAGGAGAGCGTACCCTTCATTCTTTGGATGTCAAAAGAGCTCTGCGTTTCTATTTAGATAGAACAAAAAAAAAAATTCGAAAAGCTCAACAACTGTTCGCTTCCTTCAGCAAGACCTGGCTGGGTCAGCCTGTCGCTATCAGATTCATTTCAGCATGGCTGGTGGCATGCCGTTGCCACTGTTATTCCATGGCGCAGGTTAAGCTAGAGGGCAGAGTGTACGCTCACTCTACTAGAGCAGTCACGGCATCCCTGGCGGAAATCCGCAACATGTCCATTTCAGACATTTGCAGTGCGGCTACCTGAAACTCAGCGCATACTTTCGTCAAGCACTATGCCCTGGATGTCCATGCCAGGTGACCTCTCTCATTTGGCAGAACCAATCTGAATGGACTTCTGTCCTAAGATTGTGAGCTCTTGGTCTCTCCTGCCGCCCTCTCAAGGGATTATTAGCTCGGTACTCTTCCATCAGTGTGAATGAGTGGTGGAGACTTTGTCCAAGAAGATCAAGAATTACGGTAGGTACGTAATTTTCATTTCCTGCTGCTGCTGCAAAATTGAATTTCTTTGATTTAAAAGTGCTTTTGCAGTATTTTGCAGTGTTCTCTTTTGACTCCTCTTAACACTTGCTGACTTGTGTTTCATACTTCTTACTCCTGGATCAGACCATGGATCATTACAAGGCAGGCTTCAAGAGGTGTGTGGCATATGACATCGCCATGACCATCACAGATGGGCACTTCTTGTGCATGCACTGTCTAGGGGTGAACCACAACTTCAACACATATGTTCTAGGGACATGGATGTGGTTCACATCCACACATAGTCTGTCTCCCTTTAAAAGCTGTTCATTCCGGACAGTCTTCAAGCTAAGCTTCTCCCACCAGCCGGGTGGTATATCCCTTGGCTCCGCTCATGGCATCAGATCTTCCTTTCCGCTGGAAGAGACGGGTCTCCTCCTTTGCAGCTTTGCAGACGGTGTAGACCCAAATAACTTCTTTCTTCAAACTCAACAAAGTATATCCTCTGTTCCATCTCTGTCCCTGATGTCGACATCATGGCTCGTGGGGATTCTAAGCCAGTTCCAGGTTTTAACTCACCCACTCCACAGCAGCTCTCTTGAGAGTTCCACACCTTCTGCCCTCTATACCTTTAACACTGCATCCTGTGCCTTTCTAAGGAAAAATGAAGCCATATACTCCGTACCGTACACAAAAGCGAATACCTTATGAACTGTGCTACACACAAAGTACGAGTGGCAGAGTTGTTCAGCATAAAATTACCTTTCTAATGGTGGTATGCAATCAGTTCTAAGCAATTTTTTTGTACTAGCCAAAACGCCCCCAAAACTTTTTTTTTTTTAAATAAAAAAGCAACATAAACCATTTTTTTTGTGGAAACAAGTAACATATCTATACCAAATTATGTATCTGTACATGATAAGCAGGTAGTAAAGTAATTATGTACTAAAAGGCAATCTTTCTAATACAAATCATGTATTTTTATCCTTTTTATTCAGGGTGCTTTTGCAAGGCTTGATGGACAAAAGTCAACCATATCATAAACAAATGCGAATACCTCATGAACCGTAACTGCTACACACAAAGTACAAGCGGCAGAGTTGTTCAGCACAAAATTACCTTCCAAATGGTGGTATGCAATCAATTCTAAGCAGTTGTTATTTTTTTGTACTAGTCGAAATACCCCCAAAACTGATAAAAAAAAAAAAAAAAAAAATCAAAACCATACACACCATGCAGTACCATAAACAAATGCGAATACCTCATGAATCCTAAG
Organism: Neoceratodus forsteri; assembly: GCA_016271365.2. Taxonomy (NCBI): domain Eukaryota; kingdom Metazoa; phylum Chordata; order Ceratodontiformes; family Ceratodontidae; genus Neoceratodus; species Neoceratodus forsteri. Next base: position 351,483,009 of record JADMNL010000024.1, read on the forward strand.
TGCTACACAAAAATGCGAGTGGCAAAGATGTTCAGCACAAAATTACCTTTCTAACAGTGGTATGCAATCAGTTCTAAGCAATTCATTTTTATTTTTTTATGCTAGTCGAAATACCCAAAAGAACGAATTCAAAAAAACCCCAACAAAAACCCTTTTTTTGTGGAAAACATGTAACATCAACACTACATTATGTATCCATACATGATAAGCAGATAGTGAAGTACCCCTAGAAATACTTAAATAAGCCCAAAGTTGATTGGCTGGCTAAATATATACATCCAAGCTGGAGACGTCCACAGACGTTTCCCCGAGGGACCGTGAGTGATTTGCCGCCAACTACAGACGTTTACTGGAGTGAAGGTGGCTGTTTTCTGCTGCCACCTACAGATGGTTACCGGAGTGAATGAGTTAACGATGCGTCCAGTGCAGCCAGAACTTGTCTGGGATGGATCCGCACATGTCGTGCATCTACTGCCTTGACGAACAGCATGATGTCGCTGCCTGGGCCTGTGTTAGGCTGTGGTTCTCTCCTCCCTTGAAGATATGCTATGCCTGTCCTCTTCTTGGTCAGCTGGATGAACAGGACCCTCCAGTAAAATCAGAGCAGGCATGTAAGTAGGCCCTTGTGGCTGCCTGGTCCGTGGCCCATCTGGCAGCCATGGAAGAGTCGGTGGCTAAGGCCGCAGCAGATACCTTGTCAGTCAGCCGTGCTGCTCCCGTTGGAGGCCAGCATGGGTCCAGTTGTCACCGGTATCTTCAAAGAGATGTGCAAAACCCTCCAGACCTTCGTAGAGAGCCCTGCCCACCATAGTAAGAGTAAAACATCCAAAAAGTCCTGCCTTTGGTCATGGGATCAGGAAAGGTCACGCACTTTTCGCTCCCTCAACTCCCCCGACTGCTTGACAGCTGTCGAGCATTTGGCTTCGGCTGAACCTTTGGTTGAGGGCAAGGCCGCTAGCTCCATGATGCCCCGTCAAGCTGGTTGATCACAACATGGGTTGAGCAGGCAGTCGAGATTTTTCTTGACCCTGTCAACTTATTGTCAGAGAGGGTCAATGATGTCAGAAGGGATCAGTCTTCAGGACCCTGGTCCTATTGAGCCTCTGCCAAGAGGTCTAGAAGCAGTTAGCACACCCGGCTGTCTCTTCTTAGGAGTTGCCTCCCTCCAGGGTCGAACAGTCAAACCCTGTGCAGGCAGTCTGTACTGCCTCTTCAGCGATAGCTCCTCAGTGTTGTTGTTGATCCAGTCGATGCTTAAGGTCGAGAGATTCCTTGCGCTCTTAATCTTGCTCGACTGGGAGGTGCCACTGTGCACTATTTCTGTTCATCCTCAGATGACAAGAGGCTCTGTAGCTGTAAGCCACAGCGCTGTTAGGAGCTCATCTGGTAGCAGTGAGCCTTGCTTGGATAGGGCTTTACCCTCGACCTCTGCAATCACCTGACAACTGCCAGCTCAGCCCATACTGGTCTTATGCGAGTCTTACCACTGATACAAGTGGAACCACCTCCACAACAGCCCATGCAGGAAGCCCCCTCCAAGGACTCCTGTCCAGCTACCTGTTTGCCAGGCAGGTGGAGATCACACACTTGAAAGAGCCGTAAGTGATGCATTGCAGCAAATGGCCGATGGACATATTCGAGGATTCCTCGTTTGACTCCGAAGAGTCCTTGATGCAATCTTCAAGGGTTCATGCCTTTGACAGCAGTTGGTCAAAGAACTGACTACCAACCACGGGACGGTGTCTTTCAGGGCTCTTCTCAGACTTGTGCCTGAGTCCATGAAGTTTCCCTTGGAGCCTGCCCAAAAAAGGACTAAGTATCCCTTCACAAAGATACTGGACCGGGACGAATCCCCTGGGGTTGCCTTCCCAGTGGCCAAGGCCATCTTGGGTCCACGTTGGAGCTTTGGCAGCATCCAGCTTCCTGCCCAGCACCCTCTGCTTGTATGGTCCGCAAGTATGCAGTCCCTTCCAGCACCTTGTCCAGATTTTTGGACCACACCTCAGCCAAGGGTCTGGTTGCTGATGCGATCATCTGCAGATCCGGTAATACTGGGGATGAGGACAAGCCTCCCGATAAGGAGTCCAAAAAGCTTAACCACACAGCTGGCCTATGCTGCATCCTCCCTTGCTCTCCGTCATGCAAGCTACACTCTGATTATGGCCCAGTTTGGTCACTCCCTGATGGAAGTCCTAGACTATATGTATCCTTCCTTACCTCCCTGCTAACAAGCAGATGGTGGTGAAAGTGGTCCGAAACCAAAGTTAAGTACTGGCTAAACACCAGCCTCAAACGGCCTTGGATGTGGGCAGTTCTTTCACCCATGCCATGGCTGCGGCCATTGCGACGTGTCGCAGGGCCTGGCTGAGGATTTCCTCTTTTATGGTGGACACCCAACACAAGTTGGCTGATGTCCCCTTCTTGGGCACCAACCTCTTTGGCCCTGGGGTGGAGGGCCACCTCATCAGGATTGAGAAGTCCAGTGCCACCCTATATTCTGTGACCTTCTAACAGAAGGAACAGATAGGGTAGAGGCCGAAGAAAAAGGCTTTTTTTTTTTTTTGAGTTTTGGCCCTTTCTATCACAACAGCCTAGGCAGCAGGAGCTTTTGCAGGATTGGCACCCCAAGACCAAGTTTCCCGGTCAGGGCCCCAAAATAGGCAGAGGTAGGGGTAGTGATACCCCTCTGGCAGCAGGTGCCGGTGCCTCCTCCAAAGCTCCCTGCTGACAGGTTGGGGGATCCTGACCTCCAGTCCGCCCAGTTCCTGCCCCAGTTCCCATTTGTGAGGTCGACTGCGCCACTTCTGGCATGCTTGGTTCGTAATTATCTTGGACAGATGTGTCCTATAGGTGGTAGGCAGAGGGTTGCTTCTTGATTTCGAGGCTCTTCTGCCTTACTGAACCCATGCACTAAGGGAGCCCTTGGTGTTGCAGGACATGCTGTTTGCCCTCAGGAAGGACATTGCTCAGCTTCTAGAGAAAGGAGCCGTAGCCTGTGTCTCTGACTCTATGGCAGGTCTGGGCTTCATGTCCAGGTACTTCCCTGGTCCCGAAATGGACGGGCGGCGCTCCATACTAGATCTTCATGATGTGAATAAGTACCTCCAGAAGCACAAGTTCAGGATGGTCACGCTGAACCAGATAATACCATCTCTGGAGCAGGGCATATTGTTCTGCTCTCTGTACCTCCAGGACACGTTCTTCCACATTCCAGTCCATCCCATTGGTGATACCTTCGGTTCCGCACAGAAGTTTTTTTATTTTTAACCAGTTCCAGGTCATGCCTTTCGGCTTCTCCTTGGCACCCAGGGTCTTCACCAAGGTCATGGCAGTGGTGGCAACCTTCCTGCCACACCAGGGGGTCAGGGTATACCCCTTCCTGGATGACTAGCTGATAGCCAGACCATCCAAGGGAGCAGTGGAGTGGTCCAGGGACCTGGCTCTCTAGACCTGCAGGGACTTGGGCCTTTTGGTTAGTCTTGCCAAGTGTGAACTCAACCCCCTAGCAGGTGATTCACTTCATTGGGGCAGAGCTACTTTCCCTCTGGGCCAAGGCCCAACTCCCTGCGGACCGGACACTGGATCTTATTTCCTTTGCCCGATCATTTCATGTTGTGTGTTCGCGCCCTGCCGAGGACTTCCTGTGGCTGCTGTGGTCTAGTGGTCCTGCTGGCAGATGTGTTGCCCTCAGAGGGAGCTGGGTTGTGTGTGATTTCAGCGCCTGGGTCACTTCACCCAGCCAGTGTCGGATGCCATCCAGTGGTGGCTTGTCCTAGAACATTTGAAGGAAGGAATCCCATTTGTCTGCCCAGAGCCGTCAGTCACTCTAACTGTAGACCCATCTCTGATGGGGTGGGGAGCCCACCTGGGGAACCACAGAGCTCACGGTCTCTGGACACCCAGGGAGTCCCGTCACCACATCAGCCTGCTGGAGCTCCATGCAGCGTGCTTGGTTCTGATGGAGTTTGCTCCTTTTGTCCAGGGTCAGGTTGTGCAAGTCCAGATGGACAACACAACGAACATGTTCTACCTGAATAAGCAGGGCAGGACCCACTCCCCTCCCTTGTCAGGAGGCCCTCTGCACGTAGATCCTTATGTGCAGCTTGGGTGCGGATCTTCTGGCAGTTCATGTCACAGGAGCTGACAGCCAGCTGGTGGACACCCTCAGCTAGGTGGGTGAGATGTCTCTGTATCAAGAGGTGGTAAACCACCTGTTCTCCCTGTGAGGCACTCCTTTGGTGGACCTCTTTGCCTGCAGGGAGAATATAAAACTGAGGCTGTTGCGTGCTCAAACCCCTCATTCTGGGACACTGTTGGGGGATGCCTTCATGAGTCCCTGGACCCCAGGCCTCCTGTACGCCTTCCCTCACTTTCCCTCGATCCACATGGTGGTGGTCAAGGTGTGGAGGGACAAGGCGCAGATGATCCTGATAGCAGCGGCCTGGCCCCGCCAGTTTTGGTACCCTGTTTTCCTCAGCCTCAGCAGCAGACCTCCATGGCAGTGGCCCCTGCGCCTGGAACGGCTGTCCTGTCATCAGGGAAAGATCCTGCACCTCAAGCCTGGTTCCTGAGTGGCTAGAGTTCCAGGCTTTGGGACTTTAAGACAGTGTGCTCCTCGTTGTGGAGGCATCTCAAAAGGTGTCAACTCGTTGATGCTATGCCTTAAATGGAAACAATTTTCCATTTGATGCTAGGGCAAGGAGTTTGATCCCCTTGCCTGCCCGATGGCTAGCATCCTGGACTATCTATGGTCCCTCTCCCAGCTAGGGCTGAGATCAGCAACCCTCAGGGTGCACCTGGCAGTCATCTCTGTATACTGGGCATGGGCTGGTATGCCAACGGTGATGCAGGAGAAGGTGGTTGGTGCTTCTTTAAGGGTCTTGACTACTTAAACCCGCCAGTGCTTGAATCACCACCAGCTTGGGATATGTTGCTGGTTTTGGCAGTGCTTATGGGCAAGCCTTTCAAGCCCGTTCATAGGTGTGAAATATCACACTTCTGTCAGAAGGATCAGTGAACTCCAGGTGCTCTCGGTAGAGTCTCCATACTTGGTTTTCCACAAGGACAAGGTCATCCTTTGCCCCCACTTGAAGTTCCTCCCGAAGGTTGTATCAAAGTTTCACCTTAACCAGGTGAATAACTCACTGGTATACTTTACCTACCCATCTTTGGAGGCCAGCCATAAGCTCCATACCATGGATCTGCAGCGAGCACTGACTTATTATAAAGCGTGTGTATGACTAGAGTTCTAGTGAGGCTTACCAGTTCTTTGTCAAATATGCTGAAGCCACACCTGGCAGACCGGCAGCTGAGCAGACAGTTAGCAGGTGGATTGTCTCCTGCATCGACCTCTGCTATAGGTTGGATGATAGGGAGCCTCCCATAGGGCTTAGGGCTCATTCCACCAGCCATACTGCTGCCTTTGGTGGCTGCTTTTTCAGGGACATCCCCATACAGATCTGTAGGACGGCTACCTGGAAGTCAGCACTCACCTTCATCTCCCATTAGATCTACCTTGAGTCCTGGCTGGATGTTGCTTCTGGGACTTTGGTTCTCCAATCTTTGTTTGCCAAATAGGAGTGTATGTCCTGCTCCCTCCTCCCGGGGAAGTTCTGGAAGTCTGCCTTTGTGTGGATAAGTGAGCCATATACCCATCCCTAGAAAAACAGGCTACTCACCTGTAGCCATAGTTCTAGGAGTAGTATATGGTTCACATTCTCACCACCCACTCGGCCTCCCCTGGCAAGTGACACACAGATCCCTGCTTGCAGTGTGTAAGAGCTGACGTCATGGGGTAGAGCCGAGGGATATACCACCTGGGTGGTGGGAGCAGATTAACTTGAAGACTGTCCTGCAAGAACATCTGTTAAAGGGAGACTGCCTATGTGTGGACATAAACCATGCATCACTGCTAGAACTATGGATCTTCCTGGACATAAAGTCTCCACCATTCATTCACACTGATGGGATCTACGCCGGAGGTGCTAGGACCCAGTGGGAGCAAACTTTTTTGCAAGAGGGCCGGCACCAGAGATGGAGCTGCAAGGAGTGGCACCGCGAGCCTCGACTTGTGCGGCAGTGACTATCTGGACGTCGACCCTCCAACCGCCTCAGTTCCTTTTTTCCCCGCCGTCGAGTGCGCTTAAGTGACGACGTCGCTTGCCTGCCAGGAGTCAGACTTCAAACTAGCTGCATAGTTTTCAGTTTATTTTTTTAATCTATCTCGCAATAAGTACCGCGTACTTTTAACTTACTTGTTAAGAAAAGTAAGTCTTCAGCCCTCCACTGATGGAGTCGACCATGAGCGGGTCAGGTGACTGTTGGGAGACTTCGTATGAAAGCTGTTCAGTCAGCCGGGCTGGGTCCGGTCTGCTGCCCTCTCCGGAGGGGTGGTCTGACAGCAGATGGTCCGATGCTCGGGGGGATGGGCGGTTCCCCCAGAAGCATAAAAGAAAACGGTTGCATTCTCGGCACTGTTCAGCCTCGAGCTCTTCTTCAGTCCATAGGTCAAAAAAGAGAAAGCATCACTCGAGGTCACCTTCTGGTATGTCTGTGTGTTGACGGTCGGTCATTGGGGCCAGGTGCCAGTCTCCTCCCCCAGAGTCGCCAGTTTCTGTCTCCTGTGATCGACATCGGAGCCCTTCCCCGCCTTTTGGAAGGGCTTCCAATGAACAGTTTCATCAGTGGGCCGCTCTTATGGAGCAGTGAGCCGGAGGTTGGTCCAGCTGCCTGGCCCAGTCACTCCAAGGCCCTTGTGCCTTTTGAGGGAGCAGGTAGGGCGGTTGGACCTTCCTAGTCATGCGGCACCCTCTTCAGTGCCGTCGGCTCCGCGCTCAGGTGTGTTTTCCCCCATCACATGGCTGCGGCACAGGGGGCCACATTGATGCCTCTATCTCCTGGTATTCCTGCTCCTTCTTTTTCTTCAAATTGCAGTTTTCAGGGCGCTGGATTGCTTTCGGCACCGTCGAGGATGCTCTTGGCGTCGATGGGTCTCTCGGCGCCATCCTCAGCAACACTGAGATCGGCGCCATCCTCTGCGCTGTTGGGGTTGTCAGCGCCATCATCGGCACTGGGCGGTCTCTTGGCGCCATCCTCGGCACCATGGGCTCTGTCGGCGCTGTGTACTGGGCTGTTTCAGACGGCGCTGGCTCTCTTGCCTTCGGCGCCATGTTCCTCTTCGGCACCGAGGCTTGGTGCGGTGCCGTCCAGCCTTCAGGGGTTCTCAACTCCGATTCCTTTCTCTTCTTCTTTTCCTGCTGATTTTCACTCCTTTCCTGTCCATATAGTCCCTCCTGGGCTGTCAGGAGATGATATTGAGCCTGACCCAGATCTTCGACTGGGTGATGATGTTGAAGGAGCAGGGATCAATCCTGCCACAGAGCCTGTGGTTGAAGACCTGTCATTTAAGTCTCTGCTAAAAAATTTGAATTCTACTCTTTCTCTCCAGACTACAGATATCGATCCTGGAAAGCTTTTAAGACTCCAGTACCTACATGTCCCGGAGATCCCTATGGATTTAACTCCGGTACAACCATTCTTTGAGACACTCTCTCAGATGGTATGGAATAATCCCGCTCTCATCCCTTCTGTGGCTAAGTCCATAGACAGGAAGTATGCTTCTCCCAAGGATCGACCCATTTTGGCCTCCCAGGCCTTTGCTGACCCCATTGTAGTCTTGGCAGAGAATGATAAGGTCATTCTCCTCAGGCATCTACAGCCCGACCTATAAACAAAGAATCTTGCAAGATAGACACCTTAGGTAAGAGAGTCTTTGCTGCCTCCACCCAGGGTATACATATTGCCAGCTACCAGGGCTATTTCTTTCAATATGAGTATCTTCTTTGGCATTCGCTCAAACAGATGGTGGGAGCTCTGCCCGAGTCGGACATTAGTTTGAGCTACTTCGGACCATAACCAGGGGTATCAAGTCCAACAACCAGCAGGTTAAAGCAGCCATAGGCGCTTTCGATACTGCCTCCTGAGCAGTGGCGGGCATTTGCACCTGTCACCACTCCTGGCTACGTACTTCGGGCTTCATGAATGATGCCCAACAGCAGGTCATGGCGTTACCCTTTGACGGTATGCATCTGTTTAGACCTCATGTAGAGCAAGCTCTGGAGGCCACACAGATGACTAGGTCTGCCATTAAAATGGATCGACCCGCTCACACCCCTTTTGGGGGTGTCAACAAGCGTCAAGTTTCACAACCGTCAGTCCTTTCGGGGCAAGGGTAGGGGAAGTTTTAACAAAAACAAAAAAACCCAGCCTCAAAAGAAAACACAACAGAAGGCACAAGGGCCTAAAGTGCCCAGTGCCACCTTCGGAGTTTCTGGCCCAGGTCCCACCTCAACTCTCCGAGGGGGACTCTTCCTAAGCAGTGAAAGAACGTCTGACTCAGTTCTACAACCTGTGGAAATCCATAACATCAGACAAATGGGTCTTCCGGATAATCTGCGAGGGGTACTCCCTCAACCTTTCAGAAGCCCCTCCGGATCATCCCCCCAAACGACAGCCCAGGCTGTCAACAATACAGTCAGACCTTCTTGCCTCCGAGGTACAAGGTCTTCTGATCAACAGGACAGTAGAAATAGTTCCGCTGGATCAACGAAACACAGGTTTCTACTCCCATTACTTCCTGGTCCCAAAGAAAATGGGTGGCATGCGCCCCATTCTGGACCTCAGAAAGTGAAACAAGTTTCTTCTCAAGGAAAGGTTCAAGATGATATTGCTAGGGACCCTGTTACCCTTGCTTCATCAACACGATTGGCTAGCTTCCCTGGACATGCAGGATGCCTACCAACATATTCCTATACATCCGAAGCACCACAGATACCTAAGGTTTGTGGTGCTGGGTCAACATTATCAGTTCAGAGTCCTGCCCTTTGGGCTGTCGGCACCACAAGTTTTTACAAAGTGTTGTGCAATTCTCGCAGCGCATCTCAGAAAAATCGGAATACAAGTGTTCTTATATCTAGACGACTGGCTCCTAGCAAGTCCCTCCAGACAAGGAACTCTGGATGCCGTAGCAACGGCTTCAGACTTTCTCACGTCCATGGGAGTCCTGCTAAATCTCAAGAAATCACAGTTGCAGCCCTCCCAGAAGCTCCTCTTTATAGGAACTCTTCTGGACACCTCCTGTGCGAAAGCTTTTCTTCCAGAGGACAGAAGGAGCGATATCGTAGAGATGGCTTAGTGCATCAGAGAGAACACCTCAATTCAGGCTATCTCAATGCAACGGATGGTGGGTCTCATGGCATCCTCGGTGTTCACTGTACCCCTAGCATGCCTCCACATGAGAACCTCTCAATGGATGCTCAGTGGTCCCCAACCACTAACCCTCAATCCTTTCTCATCAAGGTGACAGAACCTCTGAAGAGGTCACTCACCTGGTGGTCACAGGAGGACAACCTTCTGGGAGGGTATCCCTTTGCTCCTCTGGATCATCAGATTTCTAGTACCACGGACACGTCCCTGATGGGGTGGGGAGCTCACTGTCAGAATCTCCACACCCAAGGTACGTGGACTTAGGTCGAGTCCCAACTTCACATAAACGTCTTGGAAATGAGAGCCGTCCTCTGTGCAGTCCGGGCTTTGAAGGACATTCTCTGTCACATGAATATTCTCCTTCAAACTGACAACAAAGCAGTGATGTAGTACATCAATAAGCAGGGAGTTGCACACTCTTACCATTTATGCAGGGAAGCAATGAGAGTGTGGGAATGGTGCCTAGAGCGCAAGGCTCTAATTCAGGTGGTTTACCTACCAGGAGTGCAGAACGAACTGGCAGACCGTCTCAGCAGAACGGAGACAGATCCACATGAGTGATCTCTTGACTCAGCCCTAGTTCAGTCACTGTTCGCAGAGTGGGGAACTCCAGACCTGGACATTTTTGCATCCCCACTCAACACAAAACTGTCTCTCTTCTGCTCCAGAAATCCAGGGCCTGACATTTTCTGTCAGGCTGCAGTGGACAAAACGCTTTCTATATGCCTTTCCTCCTCTTCCGCTAATTCAGAGGGTACTTCTCAAATTCAAGTCTCGGGGACAAAATGATCCTCACTGCTCCCTTCTGGCCTCGACAGATATGGTTTCCACTACTCAACAGTATGTCGGAAGCTCCTCTGAAACCACTTCCCCTTCAGACGAACCTTCTGACTCAGGGGCCTGTGGTCCATCCCAACCTGAGGTCGTTTCACCTTCATGCTTGGCTCCTGAAGAGATAGAAGTGAACAGGTTCAGTGTCTCTCACAGGATTTCAGATATCCTCCTGGCTGCGTGCAAGCCAGCCACTAGGAAAACTTACACTGCCAAATGGAAACATTTTTCGCTCTGGTGTGCAAAATCCTGTTTGAATCCTTTTTCCTGCCCACCAGATAAAGTTTTAGAGTACCTCTTAGACCTCTCAAATTCAGGTCTGCAATACTCTACAGTTAAGGTTCATCTTTGTGCCATCTCAGCTTATCATGAGCCAGTACTTTCCTTGTCACTGGCTCAGTTACCTGTGGTTAAGAGGTTTCTTAAGAGAATTCTGCATACCAGACCTCCAATAAGGCGTCCAGTCGCAGCCTGGGACATTAATCTTGTGCTAGATATGCTCACTCGAAAACCTTTCGAGCCTCTAGCTACCTGTGAGTTAAAATTTCTCACTTGGAAAACGGCCTTCCTAGTGACCATTACCTCAGCCGCGGGGTCTCTGAGATACATACCCTAGTCACAGACCCCCCATATACTGTGTTTCATAAAGACAAAGTAGTTCTTAGGACCCATCCTAAGTTTCTTCCTAAGGTTGTTTCAGAATTCCACCTAAACCAACTTTCGGTCCTTCCTACTTACTTTGCGAACTTCCAAAATAAAGGAGAGCGTTCTCTTCATTCCTTGGATGTTAAGAGAGCTTTGCGTTTCTATCTAGATAGAACAAAAGACTTCCAAAAGCTCAACAGCTGTTTGTTTCCTTCAGCGAGACCCAGCTGGGTCAACCTGTCTCTATCAGATGTATTTCAGCATGGCTGGTGGCATGCCTTCGCCACTGTTATTCCATGGCGCAGGTTAAGCTGGAGGGCAGAGTGTACGCTCACTCTACTAGAGCAGTCGCGGCATCTCTAGCGGAAATCCATAACGTGCCCATTGCAGATATTTGCAATGCGGCTGCCTGGAGCTCAGTGCATACTTTCGTCAAATACTATGCCCTGGATGTCCATGCCAGACGACATCTTTCTTTTGGCAGAACCATCCTTAATGGACTCCTGTCCTAAAACTGTGAGCTCTTGGTCTCCTGCCGCCCTCTTGGGGGATTATTAGCTCGGTACTCTCCCATTAGTGTGAATGAGTGGTGGAGACTTTATGTCCAGGAAGATATGGAAATTATGTACCTACTGTAATTCTTGATCTTCTTGGACGAGTCTCCACCACTCATTCACACGCCCACAGTCCATCCCCCGAGCTCACCTCTGTTGTTGGTCTTCACTCCATCAATCTTTAGGCTGTGAAGACTTCTGTGTTGACTCTTCTTATACAGATCGTCTGGACTGTCTTGTGCCCAGTTTTTTGGTTAGGCTATCCTTCTAGGTTAGGTTACGCTGCACCTCCTCGGAAAAAAAGGTACTGAGGTGGTTGGAGGGTCGACGCCGAGATAGTCATTACTGCACAAGCTGAGGCTCGCGGTGCCACTCCTCGCAGCTCCATCTCTGACGCCGACCCTCTAGCAAAAAAGTTTGCTCCCGCTGGGTCCTAGTGCCTCTAGCGCAGATCCCATTAGTGTGAATGAGTGGTGGAGACTCGTCCAAGAAGATCAAGAATTACGGTAGATACGTAATTTCCATTTTCTGCAGAAACCACACCGAAGACACCCCCTCCCCCGGTTGTCTTACTCCCCGTAACATTTTCCTCTGGTCCTAGAGGAAATCATCTCCCTTCTCTCGAAGGCGGCGATAGAGCCAGTTGCCATGCGCTCTGGATATGCAGGATGCCTACCTGCATATTCCCATGTGCCCTTCCCACCACAGATTCCTTCATTTCTGTTCTGGAGGTGCTTGTAGGCAGGACAAAAGAAACAGTTAGGTAGTCTGGGTGGGGAAGACCAGCGGATAATGGGCAAAATGAGAAAGGGACAGAGTGGAGATTATCGCACTCCCTTTCCCTTACCCTGCAGGTTTTCATCAGCCTGGGTATCGCCATCAACTAGGCCAAGTCCCATTTGGTCCCTTGCCAGTGCCTCCAGTTTATAGGGGCGATTCTGGACACGACCACTGGCAAAGCCTTTTTGCCTCCAGACAGGGTAGACACCCTTCAGACTCAGGCCCGTCTTCTCTCCGGTCTCAGGAGGGTCGGAGCCAGGTCAGTCCTCCGCCTCCTCGGGCTAATGACGGCTGCCATTCTGACAGTCCCACTCGCTCGGCTCCATATGAGGATCTCTCAGTGGACACTTTGATCGCAGTGGGACCAGACCATGGACAGTCTAGACCAAGAGGTACTAGTTTCCGATCCCATGATCAGGGACTTGCAGTGGTGGATGGTTCAGGAGAACCTATGCCTGGGAGTTCACTTCTGCATCGAACCCCCCTCCCAGACATTGACGACAGATTCATCAGGAGAAGGCTGGGGTGCCCATCTTGGGTCTCACAGGACTTAGGGCAGCTGGTCCAAGTTCGAACAAAATCTGCACGTAAATGTGCTCAAACTGAGGGCAGTCCTTTATTCCCTTCAGGCTCTACATTCCTTCATCCTCTCTGGTCATCTCCTCATACACTCAGACAACATGTGTGTAGTCTGGTATCTCAACAAGCAGGGAGGAGCACGTTCCTACCCTCTGTACCAGGAAGCGATGAGAGTCTGGTATCGGGCAACCCAGCATCACCTTCACTTGACTGTGATTCACGTTCTGGGAGTGGAAAACACACTGGCAGACAAACTCAGTCAGTCCTCAGCCAGGTCCCACGAATGGGAGTTATATCAACAAGTCGTAAACGACATCTTTCAGCGATGGGGGACACCTTAGATAGACCTTTTAGCCTCTCCCCAAAACACAAAACTTCTCGCCTTCTGCTTGCTCACTCCAGGGTGAGACATTTTTTGGTGGGACGCTCTGTCTCTCGGTTGGAGGGACAGATTAGTTTATGCCTTTCCTCCCATTCTTTAATTCCGAAGGTCCTAAACAAACTCAGATCATAGGGAGCTCGAATGATTCTCATTGCTCCCTTCTGGTCCAGGCCAGTTTGGTTCTCTCTTCTGCAGCAGTTTTCAGAGGAACCTCCTCTTCCTTGTCCTCTGTCGCAACAATTGTTGACTCAGGATCAGGGGACCCTTGTTCATCCAGGTCTCGTAGCGGACATCTTGGTAGAGGCCAGAATGCCTTCCACCAGGTCCTCCTATGCTATGAAGTGGAAACGATTTTCTGTTTGGGCTAATTCCAAAGACTTCGAACCTTTCTCATGCCCAGCCAGTAAAGTCCTGGACTACATGCGTCACCTCTTCGATCTGGATCTCAGCCATTCCTCATTAAAGGTCCACATGGCCGCTGTTTCAGCCTACCATATTCCCTTTGGAGACAGGACTTTAGCTCAGTTGGAGTCTCCAAGACCTTCCTCAGAGGTGTTCTCCATTTGAGACCCCCCCAATCGCATTCCTGCCCCTCCTTGGGAATTGAATTTCATTCTGGAGAAGCTTACCCTGCCTCCCTTCGAGCCGGCAGCTACAGCCAATTTAAAGTTCCTTTCTTGGAAGACACTGTTCTTAGTGGCCATTACTTCTGCAGCCCTTCACCCAGATAATCTCCACTCTGTCCCTATCTCATTTTGCCCATTATGCTCTGGTCTTCCCCACCCAGACTACCTAATCGTTTCTTTTGTCCTGCCTACAAGCACCTCCACCCACCGCTGACTATCTGCCACCAGCTTCCTGCCCTGAACTCCTTCTCAGCCTACCTATTTATCCTGCCTTTCTCCTCCTTTCCCTAGGGTCTTGCACCAGAACGGCGCTCCAGAAGCAAGGTGGCCAGCACCAGCCATCTCCACGGCCGCTGCCCAACCCCTCACAGCAGCCCTAGCCGGAATTCTGTTCGTCCAACCCAGATCCTTCTACAGGTATGGCCGCTGAATTTTCTGTGGAGCCAGCACGAATGGCTGATCCCTGATTGGTGCGGCGTGCTAGCAGGCGTACACATTGACTCAGACAGCAATTTAGTGCCTTTGGGCTCTGAACTGTTACTATATTTTTCTCCCGCCCCCCAGGCCACCATTAAATACAACTTTGCTCCCCTTCCTGGTTCCCCTGCTTCCTTAGTCGTGATACTGGCCTGTTACCCAGCAGATACTGATAGGGGAGCTGAGCACAGATACTGATAGGGGAGCTGAGCAAAACAACTTGTGCTGCGTGGTACAGCGTTATAGTGCTCAGCCTGTTATTTTCTCTGCTCTCCTCTCCCCTCGCCCACAGCTTTTATTACTCCCTTGTTGAGTCCTGAGGGTGCCTGCTTGTGTCCGTGTTTCATACTCGGCAGCAACATCCATTCCCTAATAAGACCTGGTCCCCATCCTCCTGGAAGTATGGCATTCTTTATTGTTATTCTCGTGATCCTCGAACACAGTGTACCCTATATTACACTACAGCATGAAGTACCTCGACCTAATCTAGTCTTGGACCCCCAAATTACATCTTATCTTGCCCCTGCTCAATGCACCTCCCAATTCTTGTTAACCCACCCTCATCGCGCCCAGACCCTTCATTCTGCCCCCTTCTCCCGCCTGCTGTCTTCACCTCTGGCTATGAGAGTACTCTCCCTTATCACATTAAATTGTTAATTTAGCATTACCACCTGCGGCTTCGAAAGCACGCCATTGGTAAGGTCCCATGGGCGGTCCCAGAGGAAAAAAGCGGTCTCCCTTTTGATCAGATCCTTAAAGAAAATGAACTGTTGCTCCTCTTCTGTTCAGGTAATGTTGAGCTAAATCCTGGCCCGCCTGTGCAACTCTCCTCCCCATCAGAGTTTGCAGCTGCCCCGGACTTAAAATGATGTTAGTCAGTATACTGAGCTTGACCAAAAAAATTTGTCCAACTGCAAGCATGGGCTGCGCATACAAATCCGGATCTTACCATTATTACAGAATCCTGGCTTAAAAAGGCTAACTCTGACCAACAAATTACCCTTCCGGGCTATAAACTATTCAGAGCAGACAGGGAATCTTGGGGTGGGGGTGTAGTAATATATTCTAAACTCAAGTACACAGTCTCAGATATCAGCTGCAAATTGTTATCAAAGGAATTTGAGCTTGCATCGATGAAGCTTCATCTTCCCTCCTCTGAATGCGTCAATATTATTGGGGGCTATAGGCCTCCGTCTGCTGGTTCAAAAATCTTAAATACACTTAGATCCTTAATCTCCACTACTAATACAGAAACAGTATTCATAGGAGATCTCAGTATGGATTGGCTTACATCAAAATCTCACTGCCTTAAATCTCTCTGTGATGAGCTTGGCTTTGTGCAATTAGTGAATTGGCAAGGATCAATACCATTAATTCAGGCAATAGCTCCCACTTAGACGTCATATTATCCACTCATCCTCATAAAATTTCTCACTCATCAGTTTTCCACAATGATATGAGTGACCATGGGGTTGTTGTATGCATAAGAGCTCAAACTAAGACCCATCAGCTGCCCACATTTATAACTAAACGGTCCTTTCGAAAATTCAATGCAGCTAATTTCCTCTAGGACTTAGGTGAGGTCAGGTGGCAGGATCTGTACCTTGCCAAAAATGTCAGTGAGGCTGTTTCTGTCCTCAGTGGCAACCTTGCTATTCTGACAAATAAACATACCCCCCTTATCAAAGTCAGGGTGCGTAAAAACTCTCACCCCTGGTTCACCCCAGATCTTAAGGCAGCTCTTACTAACCGGGACAAGCTGTGGGCCCAAGCTAGGCAATCCAAGAGCCCTGCAGATTGGCAGGCATTTAGAACTGCAAGGAATGCCTGTGTAAAAAGCGTTCGCACTGTCAAAGCCTACTTCTACATCTCTTCCCTTGAACAGACAAACTGGGACTCCCGCAAAATTTGGAGGACGCTCAAATCTATTGAAGGGCGGCCCACTGCCCCCTTTGCTCCTACCAAGATAGTGGAAAGTAATTCCCAAATTCTCGAAGAACTCAACTCCCATTTTGTTACAGACGGTCTAGCGTTTGACTCCTCACCCTATGCTAGCTATGCGAAGGGTCAGCCTAGCTCCTCCCCGTCAACCTGCACCTCATTCTGCCCCTTTCAGTTGTGCTTGTTTAACTATAAAGAAGTAGAAGACTCACTTCTTAAACTTGATACCAGAAAGAGCACAGGGGATGACGGTCTTGAACCTTTCTTTCCAAGACTAGGCTATGTCCACCTCACAGCCCCCATTCTCCATATCTTCAGCCTCTCTATCACTTCTGCTTTAGTTCCGACCTGTTGGAAATCTGTCCACATCCTTCCCCTATTTAAATCAGGGGACCCATGCGATCTGAACAACTGTAGGCCCATCTCCATCTTGCCCATCCTCTCTAACGTCTTCGAAAAATTGGTCTATAACCAACTAAAACTCCACATCAAAACCTTTTTACTTGTTAACCCAGCTCAGTCCGGTTTCTGGGCGGATCACAGCATTACCACAGCTTTGGTGAAAGTAACAAATGACTGGATCTCTGCCGTCGATACCAAGATGATTACTGGTGCAGTCTTTTTGGACCTTACAAAGCATTTGACACTGTTGATCACAACCTTTTAGTCTCTTGCCTGTCCAATTTAGGTGCAGCTCCGTCCACCACTCAAGTGGCTCACTAGTTACCTATCAGGGAGAACACAGAAAGTCAAAGTGGATGGCCTATTCTCTGCCGGTTGTCAGAGGAGTCCCCCAAGGCTCCATTCTAGGCCTGATCCTGTTCTCTCTGTACATAAACGATCTTGACTCCCACATAACTAGCTCCAACCTGCACTTCTTTGCGGACGATACTGTTCTGTATACCTCTGGATCAACGGTATCGGAGGTCAGGGATGTATTACAAGCTGACTTCGCTCAGCTCAAAAATAATCTGATAAAAGTCAAGCTTCTTCTTAATGCTAAGAAAACGAAAGCAATGATTTTCTGTCATATTAACTCCTCTGGTCCCTCCCCTGTCCTACCAAATGACTTTATTATTACTTCACTAGGTGAACCTTTGGAAGTCGTTCCTAAATTCAAATACCTGGGTATTTTGTTGAATAATAAGCTCTCTTTTAATGACCACGTTGTTGAACTATCCAGGAGGCTCAAAGCAAGACTAGGATTTTTTTTTTTAGAAATAGGTCTCTGTTCCCCTTTGAGACACGTACCAGGCTTGTCCAGGCCACATTCCTTCCTCTACTTGATTACGGTGATTTAATTTATACTACAGCTACAGCCTCAAGCCTAAGCAAGCTGGACGTCCTTTATCATGAGCGTTACGATTCATTACCAATTCCCCCTACCATACTTACCATTGTGATATGTATGCAGCTGTTGGTTGGACATCTTTCACCACTGGATGCCTGTTCCACGCTGGTCTTTGGACCCTTAAGTTGCTCTTGCAGAAATTACCACGTTACCTAATATCTTTAATCTGCATTTCCCTGCAGTGCATATTCCCTCAGGAAAACGGACTTTATCACGCTCGATGTACCAAGGACTTGTACCTCCTTTGGCAAACATGCTATCTCGTATGCCCTTCCCTCTATATGGAACCAACTCCAATCTGTACTAAAACTAACTAGCATTGTCTCAGTTAATTTCTTCAGAGTGCTAATTGGATCTAAAATAAAAGATACTTGTAACTGCCACTAAGCCCCCTCTATCCTTATGTGTGCTTCTTGACTATTGTCTCCATTGGTCCTTGCCTCACTGAGATCTTAAACCTTCAAGCTTGCAAAATGTATTCCATGGCTAACTAACCTCAGGGTTTTAAATAATCTTGGAAAATTGATTAGCAGTTTTGCACGTGAAAGTGCTAATCAACTGCAAAAATGCATAGCACATGCCTCAATTTAATTAGCAGAATTAAAAATGCGCAAATGCGTGTGTATATATTTTAAATATTGTATGTAACCTAAATAAAATCTCTTGTTAAAAAAAATAAAATCTCATTGAAATGAATTCTGTCTTTGCTTCATCTGTTTTGATACCTCCCAACACACACACGTGCGTGCGCCCACACACCACCTTTGTCCCCTGTGCCAGAAGAGGGTACCTTCCAAAACCCCCACCCATCTCAGCCTCCCCAACCATGCCTCTTTTGCCACAATAAGAAGGGACCTTAAACCCCCAAGCCATGTCCCCTTTGCCAGAATTGGGTATGTGCCAAAGCCCCCACCCATCTAAGCTTCCACAGCCATGTCCCATTTGGTAGAATAGAGACCTGCCAAAACCACCACCCATCTCAGCCTCCACAGCCATGTCCCCTTTGGCAGAATAACGGGGGACCTGCCAAAACCACCACCCATCTCAGCCTCCATAGCCATGTCCCCTGTGACAGAATAATGGGGGATCTGCCAAAACCACCACCCATCTCAGTCTCCACAGCCATGTCCGCTGTGACAGAATATGAAAATTACGTACCTACCATAATTCTTGATCTTCTCTTGTATCTTCACCATTCATTACTGCTTGGGGTTAAGCCGGAGGCGCGCACCCGCTACGGGAGTTTTTTTTTTTTTGGGTTGGCTCTAATGGCGCCGTCCTCGGCGCTTCGTCATCTTCAGCGAGGGACGGCCGTTAGGAGTCATGGACTCATCCTCCATCTCAGTTCTGTAGCCGGAGAGGCAAAATAAAGTGTGAAAAAAGAAAGTGAGGCAAGAGAGCCAAGGGATAGAAAAAGGAAAGGAAATAAACTGAAAAAGGAATAAGCCGATGGAGAATAGACAGAGGAGAGAGAATTCCTACCCTAAGGGACCGCAGGGTCTCCTTTCCGGGGAGGCTCTAGGGGAGGAACCGAGAGAGAGAGGGTAAGGAGAAAGAGAGGAATGAAGGAAGAAGAAAGAAAGAGTGGCATGTTGAGAAGGAGAACAGTGCCCATCGAGCATTGTTGGTTGAGAGGCTTATAGGCTCGAAATTAATGAGGGAGCAAGAATCCCCGTTGGTAGGACTGAGGAGAGGTTCCACCAGACCTGCTAAACAGACCAAGAGAGGGCAGAGTCTCTGGACTCTCAACATGCCAAGTCTCTTCATCCCAGTTGAGGGCTCCTGGACTGACTGAGCAGAACCTGTTCCGGAAGGCGCCCATCCAGGAAGGGACTAAGTTCCTAGCACCTTGATAAGTGCTACCATAGAAGAGTATGGGAAAAACTAAGCCTTCTCAAAGGCAGTTTGTAAGAAAAATGAGAGGGACTCAATCAGACTTGCTATGACAAGGCAGACAGAGGCTTGAAGCTGACAAGGTCAGCCAGCAGCTGTAAGCTTTTGAAAAATAATGCCTGCAAGGGATCCTAAGTTGAAGGTGCGAGACAGGGCATGGCCACCAGGCTGTGGAACAACATGACCTGAGGAGGCAAGGAATTGCACCGTAAGACAGTCAGAAAGAGTTCCTCAGAATTAAAGAAATTTGTAACCATTGCTGTTCCTCTTTACCTTGAGGAAAAAGGGGTCCAGGGTTTTAATAATTGATTAGCAGTTTTTTTTTTCTTGGGACTATACTAACTGTACAGACAGTATTTACACAGAGTCCCTAGAAGTGCAGCGCCTACCAAACACGGCGAGGCAAGAGCCATGCATCTCCCCAACGACTCACCACTTTTATGAGCAAAACGCCATTCAATCTTAGAGTGAAGTAAATCCCTGGGATCCATTCACCAAGAATGGGAAAACCAGAAAAGTTTTTTTTTTTTTTTTTGGCATAAAGGCCAAGGGAGTAAGAGGAACAAGGCGGGAGGGGGAGACGTCACAGTAGGAGGCCACTGAGGGGAAGGTGGGTGGGTATCAGTAATGAATGGTGAAGATACAAGAGAAGATCAAGAATTACGGTAGGTACGTAATTTTCATATCTTCCCTTGTCAGTCTTCACCATTCATTACTGCTTGGAGAGCAGAGCCCCTCCCCTTAAAAAGGGGAGGGGTAGAACCCTGAGGGAACAAGACCCCCAGCCTCCTGTTGGTGAGAAACAGAAGGAAGACCCTGGCTAGTACAGAGAGAAGCCTATGTGGGAGAAGAGCTAGGAGGTGCCTCCCGAGGACGGGGAGATGGAGGAAGCCCCTGCAAAAGTCTCCTAGCTCTGGAGGAAAAAAGGCGGGTCCCCCGGAAAGCGGAGTGCATCACCCTACGCCGGGCCAGGGATGACAACCTTGATAGACGAAGCCATGCCGTCCACCTAATGCAGATCGCTGTCCCCGCAAGCCTGGAAGCCACCTCATTGGCGTCGTAAGATGCCCTTGCTTGGTGTCTTGCCAGCTCCAGGCCTATAGCGGAGAGGGCAATAGCTTGTCTGGTTTGCTCCGTATCAGGCATTGATGCTAGGAGCTGGGAGAGCATCAACCACAGATGCCAATTGTAGGCAGCGTGGTGAGCCTGATATGATGCAATACAAGCCACCATGCGAGAAGAAGAACACTCTTGCGCCCCCACGGTCAAGACTATAGAGAATCCGAATCTGGTGGGCGATGCATTAAGCCGAGCAATGGCGCCGGAAGGTGTCTCTAGGTACACCAAGCCCGAGGCGGGTTGGGAAGAGTACCCAGGGATTCGAGGGCACAATACCTCGACGGCAGTCAGCCAGGGCTGGAGAAAGGCGGCTGGCGACTGCCAGGAACGGATAGACGCCTCCTGGAAGGGATAGGCCAGGAAGGTACCACTCAGGTGCTGGGCACTGAATTCTCCAAGGAATTCACGCGGCCTCCGTTCGGTATTGTCTCTCCTTACATAAGAGATTCGAAGGTCCCTCACCATCCTCGAGAGGAATCGCTGCTATTCAGTGAAATCAGTGTCGGAAGAAAGATGAGCAAGGGGTTCCTCTCCCTCAGAGGAGGAAGACGAGGATGATGGAGAGCTCGAATGTCCAGAGGATTCCTGCAGCGGTGGGGAGAGTCGAAAGACCTGCTCATGCATACATCTAACATATGAGGGGAAGGCCGCCGCAGAACCCCTGAACTGCTTCCAGGATAACGGACCCGTAGGACCGACATGGCCTGGAAGCTGGGGTGGATGCAGAGGTACTGGAGAAGGGCACCTACGAAGAGGCAGCTGACCTCTGCCAGGACTCTGAACTGGGGAACGGAGCCCGAGCTGGCGGGATCCCGGACAACAAACCAGGCCGCAAGATGGAACCCTGAGAAAGCGATGCCTGGAAGAGCCCAGGGAGAACCTCCCCTGTGACGAACCCGGGACTGCATGGTTCCAGAAGGGCAGTCCACAGCAACGCCACCCGGAGGGCACCCTAGAGCCCAGGAGGGAAGGGCGGGGTCGGCGCTACGGCTCCTAGCCACCCCACCAGAGGCGGCCGACAGAAACCGGGCCCCTGTCCCTGCCCTCAACCCCGGACCTCGAAGCCCTCCTCCTCGACTGCAGCGTCCCCGCACCCCCAGAGGAGGCAACAGCACCCGGGAGGGCAGCTGTCACAGGTCCCCTAGGAGGGGGCCTCCTCCTCAGTCCCCACCACATCACCCCCCTAGGACCCAGGGCCACCCCAGCTCAAGAGCCCTCAGGGGAGGACGGGAGAGGGGACAGTGGAAGGGACCGCTGCGCCGCCTGGCACCCTGTGCCACCGGGACCCTGACTCGAAGAGTCAGGGTGCCAGAGATAGGTCCACATCCGAGATATCGGCCTCCGAAGAAGGAGACCAGCAGAACCTCAATGCTGGCAACTCCGGATCCCAGGCAGCGGCACCGTGAGCGGTGCGGTGCCAGGTGGCGCCGGGCGACCCCCCCAGCCAGGCCCAGCCCCTACCTCCCTGCGGTACCAGCCAGGCCACAGCGCCCGCTCGGCGTCGGGAACCTGACCCGGCACCGCCCGAGAACGACCGGCCCACGGCACCATGCAGCTGCACCGGAGCCAGGGCGGCGCGCTCACGGTGCCATCTCGATAAGCGGCGCGGGATCCGAACGGGCGCGGAGGAGGCGGCGAGGGTCCACCGGTGCCTGGCTCAGAAATCATGGGCCTCGACACTGGGGAGCCTGCACCTCCCAGGAGGTGACTGCCGAGGCGGTGTCACCGCCACGGCGGGGACCACGTCCCCCTCTAACACGAAGAGAAGCTTCCTCTTCGGCAAGAGAAGAGGAGGAAGCTCCCTCCTCATGGATCGTGATAGGCCCGGGAGGGGACCGGGGAAGGGCCAGAGACCCTACCTGGGAATCCCTGAGCGACGCCGCCCCGAAGGTCGGCGGGGTCTGCCGAGCTTGAACGCTGGACTTCGAGGACACGACGGTCCATGGAGAAACAAGCGTCGCGCGCGTCCCATGTCGTGGTTGGGTCCCAGGCAACGGAGACAGACATCATGCCGGTCCGAGATGGAAAATGCCGCCACAGGAGCACCGACGATAGCGGGTTCGCCTTCACTTACGCCTTTGCTCCAGAACCGGACATGATGCGAACTAACTGAGGAAAAAAAGTAGGAAAACACTCGGCGCTGTAGATAGAAATAAAAAGGAACGGTCTTACCGGTATACGGCGTCGAGTGGATGTCTGAGAACACGAGATGAGGAGTCGGGACGAATCCGAAGAACGAACACTGTACGCTACCGCGCAGCAGGTGCAGCCTCGACGGCGGGAGAAACAGAACTGAGATGGAGGAGGAGTCCGCGGCTCCTAACGGCCGTCCCTCGCCAAGATGACGCAGTGCAAGGCCGCCTCGAGGACGGCGCCTGCTAGAGCCAACTCAAAAAAAAAAAAATTCCCCAGCAGGTGCGCGCCTCCGGCTTAACCCCAAGCAGTAATGAATGGTGAAGATTGACAAGGGAAGATAATGGGGGATCTGCCAAAACCACCACCCATCTCAGACTCCACAGTTTTGTCCCCTTTGTCCAGAACAAAAGGTCTGAACCACCTACCACAACCCTCCCCCCAGCCTTTATGCACTGAAATAAGGGACATGGACACTCAAAATGAGGGACAGTGGCTGGGACACACCAACATGCAGATACTATGGAATCCACTTTTTACTTGGACTATTACACTTTAAATTTTGAATTTGCAGGACGTGTGGGTTATATCTTTTTCATTAGGGAGAGACTGAGATGGTTGGAATGCCCAACACAAAACTGCAAGGGCTGCACGAAGCAGTGGTGGTGCTACCCCCCCCCCCCCAACGCTTGTCCTCTTAGGCGGACTCACCAACTCACTGCAGGGTGCGCTGCTAACACTCTCACCACCGTGGGTCTGAATAGTGGCACTCGCTCACTGGTTGAACTGCTCAGGAACTGACAGCAACTTAGTTCCGCCACCTCTCCCATGTACAAGATAGCACTGCAGGTTGCTGCCAATATTAGTCGAATACTTTCACCGCTGTGGGCCCGAATGCCAGCAGTCGCTCCCATACATGATATTGCAAAGCATTACTGGGAGTGACTGCTGGCATTGTGGCACGCAGCAGTGAAGGTGTTAGCATATCGGCGGCACGCTAATCTTTAAAGTGACAGGAGTGGGGAGGGTGCCACGATGATGGGGGGCTCACACAAGTTGGATTGCATTTTTTGCGATCCATAAGTAAAAATGCATCGCATGAGCAGCCGCTTCACATCGCAAAATGCGATGCGATACCGGCTTTTTAAAACCCTGAATCTGTTGGATTTTTTCTATCTGCTCCTATACCCCTTCCTTCCTTAGGCCCTCTATCTACATATTACCCTTTGCTATACCCTTTCCTACCCTAGGCCTCCTACTTATACATTACCCTCTGCTAACTTACCCCCTTCCCCAACCCTGTTCACCCTAATTATCTTATCCTTCTTTTCATTTGTTCACCACATTATGCTTATGTATTGCATCATACAGTGATAAAGTTTTAAACCTTA
Organism: Neoceratodus forsteri; assembly: GCA_016271365.2. NCBI lineage: Eukaryota > Metazoa > Chordata > Ceratodontiformes > Ceratodontidae > Neoceratodus > Neoceratodus forsteri. Next base: position 351,506,975 of record JADMNL010000024.1, read on the forward strand.
CCTTGTGTTGACTGTACACTTTTTGCAAAATGTCCCTTAACTGTACATATATTTACAACAATGTACCTTGCTATGTAATACCTGATTTGAGCCTTGTGTGCACTTTGTATATTTGATTACCAAGGCGCCTTACTATATAATGTGTTTTTGTATGTGTATAACCATCAGCACCTCCTTGTGAATGAGCTTGCTCAGTGGAGTCTTCCTGCAATAAACTTGAACTTGAACTGCTTGGCGCATTTCCGAGCTTCAGGCCTTGATGTGCAAAATCCCGTACTTGATTTTTCACAAGGAACGTGTGGCTCTACGCACCAACCCTAAGTTTCTCCCTAAGGTGGTGACTGAATGTACGCTGAATCAATCCACTGAGCTACCCGCTTTCTTTACGCAACACTCCAATCAAGGGGAATACCTCTTGTATACTTTGATTTTTCAAAGAATACTGAGATACTACACCACTCGGACTAAAGATCTCAGGAAAACTGATCAACTTTTTGTCTCTTGCGTACAAAAGGGAAGGCAATGCTGTCTCTAAGCAATGCCCATCAAAATGGTTGGCTCATTGTATCACTTTCTGTTACGACAAGTACAAGACCCTGCCCGGTCAGGTCAGTGGTCACTCCACCAGAGGAGTAGCTGCCTCTGCGGCTTGTTTTAAGAATGTGTCAGCGGCAGACATCTGTGCAGCCGGAACTTGGACTTCTGTCCATACCTTCACAAAACACTACAGTTTGGACATTGCCTCTCACCGTAGAGCAGGCTTCGGGTTGGCTGTTTTACAAGGTCTCCTTTCATGAGACCCGTTCAGCCTGAGGTTCCATGCTGTGGATGACAATCCTCCTCCCAAGTACTTTTTCTTGTTCCAGACTGCTTGGAACTCAGTCCTATATGTGAATACCTACTGCAAGAGCCCTCTCAAAGTAAGATAATATAGTTACATAAGAACTTACCGTAACAGTAGATCTTCGAGAGAGGCTCTTGCAGTAGGTATTGCCTTCCCGCCCTCTGTTTCCCTAAGCTTTTTTGCCTCCATTTCCATGGGGAGAAATATCCTCTTCCCTCTCATCTTGCCTCTTTTGGCCTTTGGCGGGAAAGAACTGGAAGGCCGGCGTGTGGGACCGCCCCTTTATACTGCCATCATATGACACCGGTCACCTGACATGGGGGCGGTCCCCCGCCAGAGACTGATAGCTAGAAGTTTTTCTGTGGGGTCCTGATGCCTGGCGAGTCAGTCCTATATGTGAATACCTACTGCAAGAGCCTCTCTCGAAGATCTACTTTTATGGTAAGTTCTTACGTAACTGTACTTTCTCTGGAGTTCTGGACACTTCCCGGACTCAGCAGAAGGTCCTTTCCATTTCCCATCTCGGGACGACACATCCATGGCACTGCCTCTCCCTCTGTCAGTACCACCCTCTGTGCCGTGGAGGCCTTTAACGCTGTTACCGGTGCCATTTCGGAGAGTGGCGCCACTTGCCGCGCTGCTTTTGGTGACAGTGCTGCAGTCGGTGTGGCCTCTGAGATCAGTGCCGCGGTTGGCTCCACCTCTGAGTTCGGCGCCACGTTTGAGGTCGGTGCCACGTCTGGCACTGCTTTTGATGTTGGTGGCGCCATGATCAGTTCCATGGCTGATGGCAGTGCCGCTTCAGGTGACTGTGCCACCTCCAGTGCCATTTCCATTGCTAGTACCATCTTTGGCACCGTGTCGGTAGTCTGCGCCAACCTGGAGTCCAAGGGGCAATTGGAAGCTGACCCAGGTGCCGTTTTTTTCTCTTTCCCCTTCCTTGCGAGCAGTAGCCAAGGTGGGGTCTCTCACTGAGGCAGGTCCCAGTCCCCTGTTTCGGTGGGGGGGCCCTGACTGCGTCCCATTCCATCGGCCTGACCACCCCGGGCAAACAGGAGCACTGATGCAGGCTCCCTCTCAGCTAGGGGCCAGAGCCCTGCTGTGGGTGGGGACAAGAGTGGCCCATCGGGGCCTGTACGGGGCTTGTCTGCTCACCAGGGTCCCCCCCCCAGGGGCACCCTCCTCTTGGCTCAGAGTGTGTTGAGCAACAGTCAGTGGCTGGGCAGCACAGTCCCCTCCCTCAGGAGTGGTCCCCTGCTTGCTCCCACAGCCCTGGAAGAGGGGCTTCGGTCTCTCGGGACCATTCTGCTCCCCCTCCTTCTTCTCTGCCTCCTCCTTCTCTTCTCCAAGGGCTCTCTGGTCCCTTGAGGTCCCTCACCTGCGAACAGTAAAGGGCGATGGGGAGTGCATTCCCCATTTCTTTTAGGGCCATCGACAAGGTGTTTTTTCCACCTCCCACCCTGGCACCGTCGCATCCTGTACAGAGTCCTTCCACATCGTCTGTTTCCTCCTCTGAGGAAAAGGACTCTCCCTCTCATATTTCCTCATATGCTGACTTCATGGAGCATCAGTGTTTCTTCACGATGATGTTGGAGGAACTCCATCTTCCCCCATCTCAAGACCACAATCCTTCATGTGCGACACTGGCATTCCTTGGGGAATACCATCAGGAATCTTTGGTGAGCCCTCCATGGACCCACCCTTTCATGGAGGAGTCGCACAGCACCTGGCAGCTTCCCACTTCCTCTTCTCCAGCTCATCGGGACTGCCAGCACAGGTATTGCACTCCCTCCGGTTTTCCCGGAGCTATGCCCCATACTGAGTTTAGATTGGAGTGGCTGGATATCCCTTCAGGGCGTCTATGCCTTTCAAGAGCCCGCCCCCCAGAGGCTGACTCCGCGGAGTTTGATCTCTGGGGCAGAAGAATCTTCTCTTTAATGCGGCTCTGTGCACATCAGGCACACATGGTAGTCTTAAGGCACATGTGGGCTACCCTGGGTCAGATCCTGGTGGCCATGCCTGATAGCGAGCCAACCAAGCGAGTCACCATTTCTGCCCGCGACTTGGAGCTGGTGAGACACCATGCGAGGGCATCTTATGACGCCAACACAGTAGCCTCCAGGCTTGTAGAAACCACAGTCTGCATTAGGCAGACGGCATGGCTCTGCCTATCCCGGTTGTCACACTTGGCCTGGCGTAGGGTGATTGCCTCACCTTTCCAGGGGGCCCAGTTCTTCTCCCGCAGGGTCAGGTGAGAACTATCTGGGCACCTTCTCCTGCGAGCCGGGAGCTCGACCTGACCATAACCAGTAGTGGGTCTGGCCAGATCAGTGATGGGCTCCCTTCTATTTTGAGGCCCCCACAAGAGGCTGAGGGAAAGTTTCCCCTCAGGGAGGTCCAGCACCACAATCGTGGTACTTGGTACTCATCCACCAATGATGATTGGTGAAGATTGATACAGGTAAGATATGAAAATGATGTACCTACCGTAATTCTTGATCTTCCTGTATATCTTCACCATTCATCAATGCTTCCTGCCCACCATCCCCTCTTGGGCCTCAGCTTCCTGGGCAGTGCCTCCTCCCTGCTTGCCTTCCCTCCAGTTGAGACCAGTTGCAAACCTAGTCCTGCTGGCACCTCCGGGTCTACTGATCCTTCTCTGAAGCAACAGGGGCCCACCTCTGGGGGGGGGGCAAGCAGAAGCTCTTGCCGTCTTTGGCCAGGGTCTCCTTGGAGCTCCGTATGACCTGGTGGGGTCTTTCCTGGGGCAGCATTCTGTACCCGAGTCCCTTGTCCTGGGACCCCTCCTTTTTGTGTGGGACACTTCTTGCCTCCATTGGGTCCTTGGCCAGGTCGGTGGGGCTCCAAGGAACCCTACCTTCTTCTTCTTCTTCCTCTGCTCTGGGGCCACACATGGTCTCTGTGCGCTCATATGAGCGTCCAGTCGCTATCCATGGTGCAAGGTCCTTCTGATCCCTTACCTCTTGCAGAGGTAAACCCTATCTCCTCCTGCTGGGGTAGATCTAGGTGCAGATAGCTCTCAACTAGATCTCAAGAAGGACTCATTTAGAAGGTGACCCCTTCCCTTGTGCCGGAGGGACCTCACCCCTATGGGGCGAGCCAGAGAGAGAGAGAGGCAGGAAGAGAGAGAGGAAATAGATCGCATTCCCCTTTGGAGATTGAGAGATCTGACTTTTCTACTCTAGAGGGCATTCTTTGCCCCACTTTGTAGGCTCTCATGTCAAATTCTTGGACCCTTTAAGTTTCATACAAAGACGAGAGCAGCTGAGTCTGTCTTCCCTTAAGCCTCAGGCAGTGGAGGAATCCCTGCAGTTTTATCCATAGGGGTCTTCCCTCCTCTATTTTTTTTTTGTCTCTCTCTCACCATCCATCTTTTTCACTCTCCCTTCCACCTCCTCCTTTGCTCACTGTCTCTTTCCTTTCTTACCCTTTCTCTCCCTCCCATCCTCTCAACCCCTTCTGGCCTGCCCAGTGGTTGGGGTTCCCCCTTCCACAAACGTAGGGCCTATCCCCTCCTCTGGTCAGCTTATACCTCCTTTAAGTTTACATCCTTTCCTTTTTCTGTTCCTTGGGCTCCCTTTCCCCACCTTCCACCCTTTCTCTGTCTCTTATTTTCCACTCCGGTGAGAGGTGGTGGTGGGGCCGGCGTCCATTACTGGCCAAGCCGCGAGCACCACTTTGGACATCGGCCTTGAGATCGGCACCATCCTGGTCGTCACCCCCTCCTCTAGATAGAAAGAAAGCTTTTAGCTTAAAACCTTTCTGCGGTGTCCTAGCGCCTCTGGCTGGTACCCACCAGTGATGAATGGTGAACATATACAGGAAGATCAAGAATTACGGTAGGTACATAATCTTCATTTTCTACTCCCATTACTTTCTGGTTCCAAAGAAAACAGGGAGGGGGTACGCACCCCATTCTCGACCTCAGGAAGCTCAACAATTTTTTGTACCAGGAGAAGTTCAAGATGATCCCCTTGGGGATGCTTCTACCACTTCTCCAATAACACGACTGGTTGGCATCCTAGGGCATACAAGATGCCTACCAGCACGTTCCAGTACACTCAAACCACCACAAATTCCTGCGCTTTGGGGCCTTGGGTCAACCCTACCAATTCAGAGTCCTGCCCTTTGGGCTGTCCTCGGCGCCTCAAGTCTTTACAAAGTGCTTCGCAGTCCTTGCTGCGCGCATTCGAAAACTCAATGTTAAAGTCTTTCCCTACCTAGACAACTGGCTCTTGGCATGCCTGTCAAGGCAGGTGACAGAGAAAGCGTTATCCACTGCATCTCAGTACTTCAACTCCATGGGGGTCCTGCTGAACCTAAAGAAGTCAAAGCTTCAACCCTCTCAGCAGCTTCTCTTCATAGGGGCCCTCCTAAACACTACAAAACCAAGGGCATTTCTCCCAGAGAACAGGAGGAGTGACATTCTCGAGATGATTTGCTTCATCAGGGAGAACATCTGTGTACAAGCTCACTCCATGCAACAGATGTTAGGCCTCATGGCCGCTTCCATTTTCACAGTGCATTTGACTCGACTGCTCATGAGGACCACTCGGGGCATGCTCAGCACACTGGTCACTGACTACACATCCTCTGTCTTACCCCATCAAAGTGAAAGAGCCCCTGCGTTGGTCACTTGCTTGGTGGATGTATTGACGACCTTCTACAAGGTCTTCCTTTTGCCCCGCCAGAATCTGAGATCACCATCACTACAGATGCATCTCTCCTTGGCTGGGGGCTCACTGCCAGGGCCATCACACACACACAGTTTGGACCCAGGCAGAGTTTTGTCTTCACATCAGTGTTCTGGAGGTGAGGGCAGTCCTGTACGCCCTCTGAGTCCTAGAAGAGGTTGTCAGTCACAAAGTAATCCTCCTTCAGATGGACAACAAGGCTGTGCTGTATTACATCATCAAGCAAGGCGGGGGGCACTCCTACCCTCTCTGCAGAAATGTCATGAGGGTATGGGAGTGGTGCCTTGACCACGATGTCCTGATTCAGGCAGTTTATCTGCCATGGGCTCAGAACGATCTGGCAGACCACCTCAGCAGGACAAAAGCAGATCCTCACGAGTGGTCACTAGCACCAGACATTGTGCAGTTGCTTTTCGACGAGTGGGGCAATCCAGACCTGGACCTTTTTGCATCCCCACACAATGTAAAACTGCCTCTATTCTGCTTCGAAAATCCAGAACCTGGTGATTTTTGTCAGGATGCATTCAGACTGCGGTGGACAAGAAGCTTTCTGTACACATTGCCTCCTCTTCCATTAGTTCAGAGGATGCTGCTCAGACTGGAGGCGCAACAGGGCAGCATGATTCTCATTGCACTGTACTGGCCTCAACAGATTTGGTTTCCTTTAATCAAGAAGTTGTCAGAGGTTCCTCTGAGGCAACTGCCTCTACAAATGGACCTTCTAAAGCAGGGATCCCTGGTCCATCCCACTCTCCTCTCCCTTCATCTCCACGCCTGGCTCCTGAAGAGATATAAGTGAGCAGGTTTAAAGTTTCTCAGAGAATCTCGAAGATCCTCGTGGCCGTTCATAAGCCTTCCACCAGGAAGACTTATACAGCTAAATGGAAGCATTTTTCAGAATGGTGTGCTAAGGTCTACATAGACCCATTTCATTGTCCTCCAGACATGTTGTAGTACCTACTAGACCTTTCAGACACAGGACTGCAATACTCATCTGTAAAGGTGCACCTCTGTGCACTTTCTGCCTACCATGAGCCAATCCAGCACATGTCCCTGGCTCAATTACCTCTGTTCAAAAGATTCCTCAAGGGCATTCTACACGCAAGGCCATCACTCCCTGGGATATTAATCTTGTGTTGGACATGCTCACTCGTAAACCCTTTGAGCCTCTAGCCATGTGTGATCTAAAGTTTCTGACCTGGAAGGCCGCCTTTCTGGTGGCCATCACTTCTGTTCACAGGGTCTCTGAAATACATGCTTTGGTCACAGACCCTCCATATACCTTCTTTCACAAAGACAGGGTGGTCCTCCATACTCGCCCTAAGTTTTTTCCCAAAGAGGTTTCAGAATCCCACCTCAACCAGCCTTTGGTTCTGCCCACTTATTTCTTCAGCTTCCAGAATGAAGGGGGAGTGCACCCTTCATTCCCTGGACGTTAAAAGAGCCCTACAGGGGCACTGCTGAGCAGCTTCTAGGAAGCAGCAACTTTCCTGAGCTCCCGGGATTTTTTGATTAAAATCTGAATTAAACTTAAGTTTCCTGAACATACGGAGCAAGAAGAGGTGTGTGATGTGTGTAAGAATGGCAACATGGGGAAAAATCGAGGAGCTGCCTCCTCATCTACAGATTTCTTTGCCCCTAAGAAATCACAGCAACAACGAGAGGAGTGGCCTGTACTTGCTGGTGAAGCAGCGGCTTTGGGTGGCCCGTCCACGGAGGGAGCATCCCTATTCTCCATTCAGGCTACATTAAACCAGTTGGTGAAAACGGTCCAGGACATTGACAAGAAACTGGATTCCTTAACGCCCACAGTTTCGGCTCTGGAAACCAGGATGGACCATTGTGAACAGATAGTCCAGAGATCGGAAACCTCTGCAATCAAGGCTTGTGACGTGACCACCAAATTGATAAAGGAAAATACATTGCTACATCAACATCTGGAAGTGGTCGAAAACCAAGCCAGGGAGCGTAATGTAAAAGTGGTGGGACTCACTGAATCTGTGGAGGGGGAGTATTGTCTCAGTTTTGTCCGCTCATTTTTGCCAACCATCCTGGGCCTATCTGAGGATGATCCCCCTTTCTTGATCGAGAAATTTCATCACCCCGAGGCGGGCTGCATGGAATCCAGTGGCTCCTAGAACTCTGATGATTGTGTGCACTAGAGTGGGTGACCAGGATCAAGTGCTTGCTATGGTCAGATAACGATGGGCTCTTAAGTATGGAGAGGACACTCTGCAGCTATTCCTGGACCTGTGTATGGGACTTTTACTGGACTGTAAGTCTAGCAATGGGGCCTGGGGCTAGGGTATATGATTTGGCAATGTAATTAAAGTTACTGCTCCTCTTTATTTACCAGGGGAACTGGGAACTCTTTAGTTGAACGAATATAATTGGACTATGTTGGGGAAATCTGTCTGACCAGCTCATATAATGGTCATTTACTTTTATATATGTGTATAATAACTTGGATGTTTGATTCTTCTTTGTCCTTCCTTAGCTGCCTGCTATGGGATTGTGTATTGTTATTTTTGGGTTTTTCCTCTATGCTGTAACTCTAAGGGAGGTGTCCTACATGGTTCCTTTATACAGGAATGTTCTACATTTTGTTATCCTCCTGTACATATATTGTTTTTTTAAGTTTTGGCTTGCAAAATTGATAAATAAATACAAAAAAAAAAAAAGAGCCGTACAGATCTCACTTCGAGGGGGAGCTCCTGCAGCAGGCTACACCATAAGGACTGACGCCAGCAGGCACCAGGACCCCACAGAAAACTTCTAGCTAGCAGTCTGTAGCGGGGGACTGCCCCCTGACATTAGCCCATCTCCAACGTCGGCCAGTGGTATAAAAGGGGTGATCCCCCAGCCCAACCTCAGTTCTTTTCCTTCCATCAACCTGCACACATCGTCTCCATGGATGCCTTCTGACTTAGTCGACTGCCATTTTTTCACCATTACCCTTCCAGGTCTGCTAGCCCTCCTTCATCAGGGGGATTGACTGTGCTCTGTGGATATGCAGGACACTAATCTCCACATTTTGGTTTTTCAACCCCACATGATGTTCTTCCACTTCCAAGGCAGCCACTGCCAATTCTGCACCCTGCCATTTGGCCTGTCCTTGGCTCCATGAGTCTTATGAAGTGCTTAGCAGTGGTGGCTGCGGCCCTTCAGAGGAAAGGTCTCTATGTCTTCCCCTACCTGGACGATTGGCTCTTGGCTGCTCCCTCTAAGGACCAGTTGATGAGCACCATGGAAGACACCTTTACTTTGTTCTGAGATCTAGGGATCACTCTCAACCTCCCAGAGTCCTTTCCATGGCCCAGCCAAAGACTGCAGTACATCAGAGCAGTTCTGGACACCACCAAAGGAAAAACATTCCTGCCCCTGGACAGGGAGGAACGCCTTCAGAACCACACGTGACTGGTCTCCTTATCGCACCATATCCTAGCCAGAGTATTCCTAAGGCTGCTAGGGCACATGGCAGTGGTCATTGCAACTGTGTCTCTCTCTTGCATGCCTGCACATGAGGATTCTCCAGTGGCCCTTCAAGTCCAATTGGACCAACGCATGGATGATTTGGAGCAGCTGGTGATGGTTTCCACTCCGGTGCACCAAACTGTGACTTGATTGAACCCCTCCAATCTTTCCACAGGGGTCCACTTTTGGCAGGAGTCTCCTCTTCAGATTCTGACTGTGGGCACGTCTAGCCTGAGCTGGAGTGCCCATTTGGCAGACCATCAGACCCAGGGAGCTTGGTCTCTCCAAGAGCAACATCTCCATATCAATATATTGGAGACGCGGACAATACTCTGTGCCCTACAGGCATTCCAGACAAATCTGCTCCCAGGCCATCTTCTAATTCAGACAGACAATATGTTAGTGGTCTTCTACATAAACGAGCAAGGGGGGGACTCACTCTTACCCCCTCTCTAGGGAGGCCATGAGAGTCTGGTATTGGGCCATCAAATATCATCTAGAACTCACTGCCGTACATGTCCCAGGCATACAAAATTCCTTGGCCAACAATTGAAGCTGGTATCGGTCCAAGGCACATGAATGGGAACTTCTTTAATATGTGGCCAAAGAGCTATTCAACAGGTGGGACTGACCTGATTTGGACCTTTTCACGTCCCCACTCAATGCCAGACTGACCAGTTTTTGCTCGCTAGATCCAGGGCCTGGTATTTTTGGTGAGACGCAGTGTCCCTCTCTTGGACAGGGAGGTTTCTGTATGCCTTCCCCTTCCTTTCCATTACTGCAGAGAGGGTTCTTCTCAAATTGCAGTCAGAGGGAGCCGGGATGATCTTAATCGCTCCCTACTGGCCACATCAGATTTGGTTCCCACTACTTCAGTAGCTGGCAGTGGAACCACCAGTCTCCCTGCGCCTGAGCTCAGGCTTGCTCTCCCAGGAGTAGGGCATCCTGGTCCATCTGGACCTCAAGTCACTGCACCTGCATGCATGGCTCCTGCACACCTAGCAGTTGCTCGGTTTGAGGTTTTCCACATAGTGACATATGTCCTGGTGGCCGCTAGGAAGCCTTCCACCAAGGCCACTTATGCGATGAAGTAGAAGCAGTTCTGCATTTGGACCTCCGCTAGCCGCCTTGATCTCTTCATCTGTCCATTGAATTCTGTCTTGGAGCACCTCCTTTCTCTTTCAGACTTGGGGCTGAGCTACTCCTCCGTTAGGGTGCATTTATTGGCCATCTCTGCATATCATGCACCCGGAGAGGGCAAAACTCTTGCCCAGCTGGATCTTTCCTGCACTTTCTTGTGGGATATTCTTCACCTCAAACATCCCATCAGGGACCCTGTTCCCCAATGGGACCTTTTATTTATTTTGGAAAACCGTACATTGCCTCCCTTCGAACCAACCGCGAGTTGGGAGCTACGCTTTCTGTCGTGGAAAGCATTATTTTTAGTTGCTATTACTTTTGTTCGAAGGATTTCTGAGCTTCAGATTCTGATGTGCAAAGAGCCTTATTTAGTTTTCCACAAGGACAGGGTATCCTAAGTTTTTGCCTAAAGTGGTGTCCGAGTTTACACTGAATCAGGACATCCACCTACCAGTTCACTACCCAGAGTATTCTAACAGAGGGGAGGCTCTACTTCGTACTCTGGATGTTTACCGTGTGCTTCATTATTACTTAGATTGCACCCACGCTGACCGAAAGTCTGACCAGTCGTTTGTTTCCTTCGCCTCGAGGACAGAAGGGGCTCCTGTTTCTAAGCAGACTTTGTCTAAATGGTTAGCCAGCTGTATTGTTTAATGCTACCGCAAATATAACAAGCCTTTACCGGGACTGGTCAAAGGTCATTTTACCAGGGGTATGGCTGCTTCTTTTGCCTCCATTAAAAATATGTCTGCAGCTGATACCTGCGCAGCTGCCACTTGGACTTCTGTACACACCTTCATTCATCATTACAGTTTGGACATTGCCTCTCTGTCCTACAAGGCCTACAGTCACGAGTAATTTCAACTGATCTTTTTACGTCCTCCCAGCTGATGGGGGTTAGTCCTTCCACTGCTTGGGACTCTGTCCTTATGGTGTAGCCTGCTGCAAGAGCTCCCCCTCGAAGTGAGATAGTACAGTTATGTAAGAACATACCGTAACAGATCTTCGAGAGGAGATCTTGCAGCAGGCGCTGCTTTCCCTCCCACCTTCACCCTGGTGTCTGTTTCTTCATCGACTGTTTTTAATTCCTCGTTTCAGAGGAACATCCTTGGTTCTCCATTTCTGAGTCTGCCGGGGTCTCCGGCAGGAGAACTGAGGTTGGGCTGGGGGACCGCCTCTTTTATACCATTGGCCGAAGTCGGGGGTGGTCCCCCACTAGATTGCTAGCTAGAAGTTTTTCATGGGGTCCTGGCACCAGCCGGCTTCAGTCCTTATGGTGTACCCTGTTGCAAGAGCTCCTCCAAAGATCTACTATTGCAGTAAGTTCTTACATGACTGTACTTTCTACATAGATAGAACCAGGGACATACGGCAGGCCAAGCAGCGCTTTGTCTCCTTCAGCGCCACCCAGCTGGGTCAACCAGTATCCATTAAATGCATCTCTGCTTGGATAGTGGCATGCCTTTGACACTGTTGCTCTATGGCATAGGTCAAGTTGGAAGGCCAGGTGCGCGTTCCCACTCTATCAGAGCGGTTGCTGCATCTCTAGTGGAGATCCGCTCTGTTCCCATTGATGACATTTGTAAAGTGGCTACTTGGAGCTCAGTGCATACTTTGTTAAAGCACTGTGCTCTGGATGTAATGCCAAACAGTATGCTTCCTTTGGCAGGACAATCCTTAACAGACTTCTGTTCTGAGTGAGCTTAGTCTCCTACCGCCCTGTTCAGGGGATTGTGTCTTGGCTTGGTACTCTAACCCAGCAGTATGAATAAACGGTGAAGACTTAAGTCCAGGAAGATATGGAAATTACATGTGCACCGTAATTCTTGATGATCTTGGACAAGTCTTCACCATGCATTCATACGCCCACCCACCATGCCCCAAGCTCACTTAATCTGTTCCAGGTCTTCACTCCCTTATTTGGTTTGAGCTGTGAAGACATTGTTTGAATTGACCCTTCTTATACAGATCAAAAGGGCTATCTTATGCCCTTGTTAGGTTAGTTGTTTCTTAGGTTAAATATGCTGCACCTCCTCGGTAAATAAGGTACTGAGGCGGTTGGTGGAGTCGACACTGGGATAGTCCACGTGAAGCGAGGCCAGCCTGCGCCAGTCATGACACATGCTGATGTCTACTGGCCAGCTCTCCTGAAGATTTTGGCTCCCTAGCGTCCAAGCGCCTCCGGCTTGTAACCCAGCAGTATGAATAAATGTTGAAGACTTGTCCAAGAAGATCAAGAATTCTGATGAGTGTGTAATTTTCATTTTCTGTATTTGCAGTTTTTGTTTACTGGGTAAGTGCACTAGACAAAAACTTTGCCTATTTTCAGACACGACCCAGGAGAGTTAGAAGCAGAGGAACAACATTATAGGTGACAATACAGTACATTTCATAGAAAGGGTAACAAAACTTGAGTATTACAATTGTTACAGCAGTGCAAGACATCTAAGCAGTGAGGAGAATTAAATAGTATATTGGAGATCAATTTGTATGACAAACAATAAATAAGTGCTACAAATTATATAGGAGGGATATGTTAAGAGGGTAAGCTAACGTCAGTACATGTGCATTTGTCAGAGCCCATGAAGAAGGAACGAAGCTCCTTCTTAAAAGCCTGCTCTGACTGGGAGTGTCTAACAGATAATGGCAGGGAGTTCCAGAGCTTGGGAGCAGATGCCATGAAAGCATGATCACCCATTTTCATAGAGCATCTAGGTATGCTTAGAAGAGACCTTCAAGCAGACCTCAGAGGTTAGGCATGCGTGGAATGACTTAACATGCCGGCCAGTGACTCTGGTGCACCTGTTCTGATGATGTTGTGTACTATACATCCAGCGGTATATTGATGATAGGAAGCTGGGGAGAGCCAACCTAGGCTCGAATAGAGTATACAGCGATGTGTGAGTTTGGGTACCGATAGGCAAAACGGCAAATGCTGTTGTAATAATTGTTCCATTTTTGCAGTACTCCTTTGTTGACATCCAGGTATGCCAGCCCATGGGATAGGCTAGATCTAAGAACCTCTTGGGCTATGGCCAGTCTGGCGGCAGTGGTGAGAGAAGATCTGATTTTGTAGGCCAGCCCTAGCTTTACATATAGTTGATATGTGTTGATTAAAATCCAGTGAGGGATCTAGGGTAATTCCTAGATACTTGAAAGATTCAGCCACATTCAGTAGAGAGCTGTCCAGGCCTGGGATAGTAATAGCAAAGGGACTGGCTTTGATCCTGGGTGCTGAGCCAAAAAGTATGACAGCTGTCTTATTGGTGTTCAGTAAGAACTTGTTATGTTTTAGCCATGCTTGTAGATAGTCAAAGTCCATCGTTAGGTTAGAATTGATGGTGGTAATGTCCTTGGCACTGGTGTACAGAACCTTGTCTTCCGCTTATAGAATGGTTGAGGAGGAATCGGGCATATTTGGCATCCTGTTGATAAACAGAGAAAGAAGCATTGGACTGAGAATGAATCCTTGAGGGACCCTGACATTGGTGTCTGAGAGATCCGATTTGAAGTTATCTATTTGAACAAATTGTTTTCATATGGTGAGGTAGCTGTCAAACCAGGAAGTAGAATTCTGAGAGAAACCAAGCAACAGCAGCTTTGATAGTAGCAAGGGGTGGTCCACCAGATCAGACACCTTTGCTATGTCGACAATGACTGCCCTGTACACAGGCCTTTGTCCATAGCCACCTTTACATCATTGGTGAGTTGGATGAGTGCCATAGTTGTACTATGATCTTTCTGGAACCCATTTTGTGCCGGGGATAGCAAGTTATTTTGTTGTATATATTCCATTATCTGTGAGACCACAGTTTTTTCAAGTAATTTGTTCAGTATGGATAGAATGGCTATCGGGTCATTATTTATTCATGCTTTTGGTATCACCTTTTTAATGTATGGGCACTCTACCCATGTAGTTTTCCAGAGCGTAGGGACTGTCATTTTTCTCAGTGAAAGTTTGAAGATCCTAGTGACCGGTGCAGCAAGGGTCTGGGACAGCAGTTTTGATTAACCTAGGTATTAGCCCATCGGACCCAGCCGATCCATAGTCTGAGATAATTTTCAAAAGACTCAGCACTTCCGCTGTGGTGACTGAGCTTAGGCTAAATGAGTTGGAGGTAGGTTCCTCATCACAGGATGTTGGAGTTGGGGGGTTGACCAGTTTGCATCGTGTAGTCTAAGAAATCCGAAAAAATTAGAGTTTAGGGCATTTGTTATTGTATGAATATTGTTGCAGTTTGCTCCATCCAGCGACATATCTGTTATCATAGGGTTGCAACCCTGCCCCATGAAAGATTTTATGTGGTTCCAGAAGCCTTGCGTATCACTTACAGATGTCTTTGCACTTAACAAGTTATGAAAAATAGCAGTGTCTTCTGAATAAGGTGTCAAATACAGTGCCTTCAGAAAGTATTCACCCCCCCTTGGATTTTGTCACATTTTGTGATGTTGCAAACTCAAATTAAAATACATTTATATGGGATTTTTTTGTCACTTATCTACACAAATTACTCTATAATGTCAAAGTGGAATGAAACTTCTGGAATTTTTTGTACATGTAATTTAAAATTAAAACCTGAAATGTCTTGATTTGATAAGTATTCACCCCCTTTGCTATGACACTCCAAATTGAGCTCAGGTGCATCCAATTTCCTTGTGAGATCACTCTAAAACTTGAATGGAGTCCACCCGTGGTCAGTTCAAATGGTTGACATGATTTCAGAGGAAATACACCAGTCTATATAAGGTCCCACTGTTGACAGTGCATGTCAGAGCAGAAACTCTACCATGAAGACCAAGGAGCTGTCCGTAGAACTCCGTGATAGAATTGTGAGGAGGCATAGATCTGGGGAGGGTATAAAAACATTTCTAGAGTGTTGAAATTTCCCAGGAGCACAGTCAAGTCCATCATTAGGAAATGGAAAGATTACAGAACCACCCAGACTCTTCCTAGAGCAGGCCGTCCTCTCAAGCTGAGCAACCAGGCAAGAAGGACCTTGGTCAGGAAAGTGACCAAGAACCCAGTGACCACCCTAACAGAACTACAGAGTTCCATGGCTGAGATGGGAGAACCTGTCCAGAGGACAACAATCTCTGCAGCACTTCACAGATGTAGCCTCTATGGGAGAGTGGCTAGATGGAAGCCACTCCTGAGAAAACCACATAATAGCATGCCTGGAGTTTGCAAGAAGGCACGTGGCAGACTCGAGATCATGTGGCAAAGATTCTCTGGCCTGATGAAACAAAAATTGAACTCTTTGGCCTGAATGCAAAGCGCTATGCCTGGCGCAAACCGAACACAGCTCATCACCCATGTAACACCATCCCTACCGTGAAGCATGGTGGTGGCAGCATCATGTTATGGGGATGCTTTTCAGCGGCAGGGACTGGGGCACTTGTCAGGATAGAGGGAACAATGAATGGAGCCAAATACAGGCACATCCTTGAGGAGAACCTGCATCAGTCTGCAGTAGACCTTGGACTGGGGCGAAATTTACGTTCCAACAGGACAACGACCCCAAGCATACAGCCAAAGCAACACTGGAGTGGCTTCAGAACAAGAAGATGAATGTCCTTGAGTGGCCCAGCCAAAGCCAGACTTGAATCCCATTGAGAATCTGTGGAAAGACTTAAAGATTGTGGTTCACCGACACTCCCCATCCAACTTGACAGAGCTTGAGCAAATCTGCAAGGAAGAATGGCGAAAATCCCCAAATCCAGATGTGCAAAGCTGATACAGACATACCTAAGAAGACTCAAAGCTGTAATTGCTGCCAAGAGCTTCTACAAAGTATTGACTCAGGGGTGAATATAAGTAAACAAGATATTTCAGTTTTAATGTTTCATAATTTTTGTTACACAATATAAATATTTTGCCCCTTTAAATTGTTGAGTATGCTGTGTGAATCAAGGGTCATTTCAATACATTAAAAATTCTGGTAGTAACACAACAAAATGTGACAAAATCCAAGGGGGGGGGTGAATACTTTCTGAAGGCACTGTATAACAGAACTGTTTTCTTGCTGCTGTTACTGCTACCTGTTTAAACCTTCTAACCACATTGTCACTTCATCTGTTTTTGCACTTTTGCATGTTTTGTTCTATGCATTCAATGTAAATGGGCACTATAATATGTATGAGCTGCACTATTTAAACATGTGCAACACTGATATCTCCACCCCCGGACAAAGCCCATTATGTAGGGCAATACACAGGGAAAACTGTGCTGTTCAGCATCAGTTTAACTCATATGCAATAAATTTAAGTTTATACTGGTCTGGTCAATACACCGTCTTTTTTGGTTTCTTACTTGTGTAATCCTTAATCTACAGCACTAGTTCCTGCGAGGTGTGCCCGACTCCGTTCTCTTCCCAGAAAGCCTGTGGCTCCCTGGGATCTCAGCCTTGTGAATATTCTCATTTACAAGCCCTTGGAGCCTATTGAGACTTGTGACATGAAGTTTCTAACTTGGAAAGCAGCATTTCTGGTAGCTGTCATCTTGCACACAGAGTGTCTAAAATCCATGTTTTGCTCACTGATCCTTCATATACTATTTTCCATAAAGATAAGGTAGTTCCCCGTACATACGCTAAGTTTCTACTTAAGGTGGTGACAGACTTCCATCTTAATCAAGCTATAATCCTGCCTGCCTAAATACTTTACCAGCTTCCACAATGAGGGATAAAGGATTCTTAACACGGTGGATTTAAGAGGGTCCTTAGGTTTTACCTGGACAGGACAAAGGATTAAAGACAGTCAGAACAACTGTTTGTCTCTTTTGACCCTAATGGAAAGGAGCAACCTGTCACATTCAAGTGCATTTTAGGCTGTATTGTAAATTGTCTTTGCCACTGCTGTGCATATGCTATGGATAGAGCTGAATTGGATGCCTCCTATAATAACCCAACCAGGCTCTGGGGAACTATAAAGGGTATCTTGGGTCAAAACTCTACTCCTGCCTTAACCTGCAAACTGCTACTAAATAACACAGAAATTACGGACAAACAAGAAGTCCTAAATACCTTCAATGACCACTTCACCACAGCTGGACTAGCATTTGACTCTTCACCTGCAAATCTCCGAGATCTTCCTTGAACCTTCAATCCACCGTGGGTCAAAAGGCTACATCAACCTTCTCCTTCAACCCAATATCCTTGAAAGAGGTGGAAGATCTCCTCTCCAATTTAGATACTTCAAAAAGTGCAGGTACAGACTCCCTGGACCCCTACTTCCTCAAGATTGCATCTCAAGTCTTATCTGCCCCCCTCACTCATCTCTTCAATCTTTCCCTCACCACTGGATCCATTCCCTCCACTTGGAAAACAGCTCAAGTAGTTCCTTTACTCAAATCTGGTGATCCCATGGCCCTCAATAATTACAGGCCCATTTCCATCCTATCAGTTCTATCCAAGATGCTCAAAAAGTTAGTAAACTCACAATTAAGGGACTACCTGGATAACAATAACCTCCTAAATACAGCACAATCAGGATTTAGATCAAGGCATAGCACCATTTCGGCCCTAGCCAAAGTAACCAATGACTGGCAGATTGCTGTGGATAAGAAGAACAGTACCTGTGCTGTGTTCCTGGATTTGAGCAAAGCATTTGACACAGTGGATCATGAATCATTAATCACCTCCCTTGGCTCACTAGGGCTGGATTCCCCTTCACTAAATTGGTTCAAGTGCTATCAGATAGGTGACAACTGGTAAAAAATGGAAACTACCTATCCACCTTAAAACCACTGTTAAGAGGTGTACCGCAAGGCTCTATTCTTGGCCCCATCCTCTTTGCCATCTGTATTAATAATATTGATGTTAACCTCACTCAATCCAACATCCATCTGTTTGCTGATGATACTGTATTATATGTTAGCAATCCTTCATTATCTAAAGCCTGTGAACTGCTACAATCTGAATTTTCCATCCTACAACACAACCTACTGGATAAAAACTACTTCTAAATGCCAAAAAACAAAAGCTATGTTCTTTACCTCAAAGAGTTGCTCTGCCACTACCCCACCATCCACCACCCTACAACTAACCACCTTACTTGAGAGAAGCTGGAATTGCATGATAACTTCAAATACCTTGGAGTCTGGATTGATAACAACCTTGACTATTCTGTCCATATTGAGGAGCTACTAAAGAAACTGAGACAAAGGCTTGGTTTATTTTTAGAATAAAGCACTACCTCAACAGAGACTCCAAAAAAGATTAATCCAGGCTTCATTCCTATCCTCATTGACTATGCTGACTTTCTGTCGGACATTGTTCCTCCCCTCTTAAATAAACTGGACACCCTATACCACAGGTCCATCAGATTCATTACTGACCTTCCCTTCAGCACCTATCATTGCTCCCTTTATAAGGCAGTTAACTGGACATCATTACAACACAGAAGAAATAGGAATGCTGCAATTTGGATATTCAAAGCCTTATCAGGCAAGCTACCTACCTATATCTCAGACTGTTTTACTCAAATTACTTCTAGGCCATACAACCTAAGGATCAGCAAAATTATCATTCTTAAGGTCCCCAATGTCTGCACCCAGTTTGGGAGGGCTGCTATCAGCTACTCACTAGCAATTGTTTGGAATTCACTCCAAAAACCATGAAGCTAAATAACCTCCTACCCTTAATATCCTTCAAAGATTATTCACCACCCTATTCCCAGAACTCTGCAACTGCTTCTACAGGCTAAACCCGGCCTACTACCCCCGTTTTGTGCCATTGCCTTCTGTCTCACAGATTAAAAGTTTTAATGTGCCTTGTACATATGTATATTGTTATATATTAGCACTTATGTCATTGTATTACTGTTTATGTTACCCCTGTCATTGTATTACTGTTTATGCTACCCTTGTCAATGTAATAACACTTGCACTTCTTGACCACTCAGGTCCATCTTGTAAATGAGCTATGCTCAATGATGTTCGCCTGATTAAATAAAGATTTTGATTGATTGATTGATTGATAAACTAGTGGGCAGGGTACGTACCCACTCCACCAGAGCAGTTGCCGCTTATGTGACAGAAATGTGCTCTGTGCCTACTGGAGAAATTTGTAGAGCTGCATTTTGAAGCGCAGTGCATGCTTTTACCAAAGCACTATGTCCTGGACATCCATGCCAGGCAGTGTGCCTCCTTTGGCAGGAGAGTTCTGAACAGATTATTTTGAGTGCGCTTTGAGATCCAGCCTCCCTAGTCCAGGGGACCTTCTCTGAGTTTGGTACTCAAACCCATTAATGGGATTTTATGGAGAGAAGATTGAGTACTGGAAGATATGAAAGTTACATGCTTACTGTAACTTTTGATGTACCTGAGTATCTTCTACATAGATTATCACACCTGCTCACCATCCCCCAGACTCACTCCAGTATTGTGTTAGTCTTCACCCCTTTATATGTGGTTTGGGTTGTGAAGACATTGTGTTACTGGGTCTGGTGGCCCTTCTTACATGGGGTACCAGGGCTATCTTATACCCTTAGGTTAAGCGCATAGATTACTTGTTAGCTTCATGCTGCTCACCTCCTCAGTAAAAAAAAAAAGTCCTGAGGTAATTGTGAGCTGCCACTGCTGTATACCAGTGGGAGCATGTGGGTACATATGTGCAGTACCTACTACCGGCACCAGCCCTCCAGAAAAGTTCCATCTTCCATGGGGTCTTACCCTCTTCAGTAGAGACCCATTAGTGGTAATCTGTGGAGAAGATATTTAAGAAGCTCAGCATTATAAGAACCACCCGCCATTTCCCCAGCATCCAACAGAAAAACCTCGACCACAGAGGGTAGTTGGTCCAGGAGGTTGGCAGGTGGTTAGGAGGGGCAAATCGGGTGCCCCATCACTCTCTGCTCTCCAACATGTTACCACCAAAAACCATATAAACACTACAAACAGGTATCTGCCTCTATTTCTGAAATCAAACAAAGAGGCAGAAGACACTGCAGAGCAGGACACTGCAGCACAGGAGTTAGCACAACAAAACTCACCCAAATCAGGAACCAAAACAAAAAAAGCAAACAGGAAATCCAAAAAACTTCTGATCATAGGAGACTCCATGATTCGGGGAGTTGATACCCATCTCCAGCCAGGGGTAATGGTCAGATGTCTCCCAGGTACATCAGCATGGAGAGACACTGACTGCATTGCAAAATTGTTCACAAGCAGGAGAAAACATTGATGTCCTAGTACACATAGGGACTAATAGTCTAGCCAGCCCGGTCAGTTGTGGAGACCAAGAACACCTGACCAGGCTGGGTGACAAACTATCATCCATTTCGTCGGCATCTCCTTCTCTGAGATCCTGCCAGTCTGGGAGAGGGAGCAGATGGACGGAAGGTCAGAAAAGGGAGATGGGGAGCTAAACACGTGGCTCAAGGGCTGGTGCCAGGAAAAGGACACAGATTTGTGGGAACTGGCAACAGTTCTGGGAGCGAAAGTTCTTTAAATTTGATGGACTGCATCTGACTAAGGAGGAGTCAGTGCATTGGGGCAGAAGTTTGGCGTCTTTGCAGAATATTTAAACTAGCAAGTGGGGAGGGGTGCAGCACCCCATCGTCAATGGAAGAACACCCTCCCCTCAGCTAGTGGTCAAACAGGGATTCAGCATGTTTGCAGTTAATTTGCATCACCAGGTAAGAAAAAAGGTTTGTCTCCCCACACACGTGACAGGGGTAAATGCCAAACCTCACCCAACAACTAAACACACCGAATCTGGCCAATGGAAAATCATGTACACAAATGCTCACAGCCTGGGAAATAAGATCCCAGACCTGCAGGCAATAATGTCAGAGGCTAAACTGGACATAGTAGCAATTAGTGAGGCGTGGTTTACCAGTAACCACACTTGGAGACTTCAGTACCTGGCTATGTATTGTTCAGAAGAGACAGAGTTGCAAAAAGGGGGAGGGCCTGTGTGTCAATGAAAATATCAAATCTACAGAAATTCAGAATACACATAAGGAGCCAGAAGAACTGTGGGTCACCCTGGAAACAGGAAATGGGACAGCCATAAGAACTGGGGTTGTCTACAGGCCCCAGACCAGGGGAGGACATAGACACATTACTGTTAGAAGATATACAAACATGACAGCTAAAGGGAGGTTCTGATAATGGGAGACTTCAACATGCCGGATACAGATTGGTCAATACCAGCAGGAACATCTGCCAGAACTAGACACATAGTGGATTCCCTGCAGGGGAGGGCCTCAAACAACTGGTACAACAACCCACAAGAGACAGGGCTATCCTAGATCGAGTACTGACTAACAGGGAAGGGATCACAGATCTCCAGGTAGAAGGTCACCTGGGGGCCAGTGACCATCACATGGTATGGTTCAGTTTGGCTACTACATCTAAATCATCCCATTCCAAGGCGAAAATATGGGACTTCAGAGGAGCTGACTTTGATAAGATGGCCAACAGAGTTAAGCTAGCCCTGGCAAAAAGAAACACAGGTGAGGGGGTACAGGCAAACTGGGCAAGGATGCAATATTGAAGCAACATCCCATTGTGTTAGACAGAAAAGGAAGTGCAAAAGAAGAAGGAAACCACTTTGGTTCTCAAATACAGTAGCAGAAAAGGTCAGAGCCAAAAGGCTGGCCTTCAGGAAATACAAGGGAACACAGCGGGATGAAGATTGGGAGGCATACCAAACTGCCCTAAGGGAAGCAGGGAAGGCAGTAAGGCAGGCAAAGTCCCAAACTGAGGAAACACTAGCAACGAACAGTAAAAGAAGGTGACAAGACTTTCTATAGATACATTAGTGAAAGGAGAAAGTCCAGAGGGTATTGCTAAGCTTAATGGAGAAAGGGAGCATGTGAGGAGGAGGACCCTGTAAGGCATCTATCCTAAATAGATACTTTTGCTCAGTATTTACTGAAGAGAAGGTAGGGCAGGGCCCACAGCTCAGCATCATGGACACAGGGGAGAGGGAGGTGAGCACTACTCCCTTCCCAAAAGAAAGGGTCCTACAAGAGCTTGCTAAGCTCAGGGTAGATAAGGCAATGGAACTTGATGGCATACATCCCAGGGTACTTAAGGAGCTAAAGGTGGAACTAGCAGAGCCATTAGCAGAACTGTTTAGTGAGTCTCTGAGCACAGGAGAGGTCCCAGAAGACTGGAGAAGGGTTCATGTGATCCCGCTTCACAAGAGTGGTAGCAGGGAGGAGGCAGGGAACTACAGACCAATCAGTCTTACCTCAGTAGTGGGCAAGATTATGGAGGCACTCCTTAAGGAAAGGATAGTGCAACACCTGGAATCCATAGGGGCACAGGATCCAAGACAGCATGGGTTTACAAAAGGAAGGTCCTGTCAAACTAATCTCATAGATTTCTTTGACTGGGTAACCAGAGTGGTGGACCAAGGGGGAGCAGTTGATGTCGCCTACCTTGACTTCAGTAAAGCTTTTGACACTGTTCTACATAGAAGATTGATAAATAAGCTGGGTAGGCTCGGAGTAGGTCAGAAGTTGGTCAGCTGGGTGGCAAACTGGTTGACGGGCAGAAAACAGAGAGTGGTGGTAAATGGTATACAGTCAGAAGAGATGCAGGTCACAAGTGAGGTACCTCAGGGATCAGTTCTGGGGCCAGTCCTCTTCAACATCTTCATTAGTGACCTTGCAGATGGACTAGAGGGTAAGGCTTGTCTGTTTGCAGATGACACCAAGATCTGCAACAGAGTAGATGATCCAGATGGGGTGGGCAGAATGAGAAGAGATCTGGATAAACTAGCAAAATGGTCAGAAGAGTGGCAACTGGGATTTAATGCAAAGAAGTGCAAGATCATGCACATAGGAAGAGAAACCCTGAAGCCACCTATAGGCTGGGAGGAGTTGCTAGCAGTCACAAAGGAAGAAAGAGACTTGGGCATCATCATCACTGATGACCTGAAATCATCAAACAGACCTCTAAAGCAGTAGAGTGAAGCTAGAGGGGTGTTAGGGTGTTTAGTAGAAGTATCACAGAATCGTAAGAGGAGTAAAAATCCTCTTTACAAGACACTGGTTAGGTCCATCTGGAGTACTGCGTGCAGTATTGGAGGCCACACCTTCACAAGGACATTAACCAAATTGAGGCAGTCCAGAAGGGCAACCAAAATGGTGCAGGGACTGCATCAGAAGACATATGAGGACAGATTAACAGAGCTCAATATGTATACCCTTGAGCAAAGGAGGGAGAGAGGATATATGATCGAGGCATTCAAACACCTTAAGGGCATTAACAAGGTGAAAGAGTCTAACGTTTAAATATAAGAAAAATAGCAGGACAAGAGGACACAGCATGAGATTAGAGGGGCCAATTAAGGAATGTGAGGAAATTCTTTTTCACAGAAAGGGTAGTGGATGCATGGATACTTACCTCAAGAAGTGGTGGCTATGAATATAGTGCAGGGCTTCAAACAGGCATGGGATAGGCATAAGGGAGCAATACAAATGAGTATGAATAGATAGGCCACTGACAGAGCAAAGGCCGATGGCACATTTATAAGGTAGAAAAAGAAATGGGCAGACTGGATGGGCCTTGCGGTCCTTATCTGCCGTCAGCTTCTATGTTTCTAAGTTACTGTAAGTACATATCTTAAATTTTATGTCTCCTATCATCCTGCCAGACAAGTGAGCAAAGCAACGTGAGGCACTATCTCTGGAGTCACCTTATCTGGTTTTCCACAATTTATTTATTTATTGAAAATGTCAGAGATTACCCTTGAGTACAGGTGCTCATTTACAAAGGTTCCACGTCACATACATGGTCACAAAAACATTACAGGTACAATAAGCAGTTCCAGAGGAAATGCAGTTGAGTCAGGCCCAAAGCACTTCTAACAGATCAGTTACATACAGTTTTGAAAAAATCCCTACAGATCATTGTATAAAAAGTAGCAGGATATGTACAGAGAGAAACCAGATAAAACGGTTTAACAGTTACACAGAGATCTCAGACTGATTAATCTTGGGGAGATTTAGCAGAGAATTAGGTAGTTTATGTAACCAGTTAGCAGCTCTGACCACTTGCCCAGCTGAGTATGCAAGAAAGGAGACTTAAAGGCATTCCTGGCTATATTTCTGATGATGTATTGGTTGGAGATGGTACAGAAGCAGTTTGTTAAAGCATGGGGTGTTAGGCCAGGAGCGCCTTTTTGGCTAGCAAAAAACACTCTGGAGCTTTGCTCTACAGGGTAAAGGTATCCACTTAGTGCATAAAGGGTACAAATATGAGTGTGGTTATCTGCACCAAATACAAAGCGGCATACCTTATTACAGATCCACTTTATTCCATTTAGCATCGTGACACAGGCAGCTGCATAGACAGGGAGGCCTTAATCTATGAGTGATAGAATGGAGCTGTAACAAGTAAGGTGTCTAGTATTGCCAGTTGAGATTGTTCCTGTTATGATACAGGGCACCCAGTCTTCTGTTAACTATGGCCACATGAGGGGCAAAAGATAAGGTGTCATCCAGAGTTACTTCAGGGTATTTGAAGGTCTCCACTTGTTCAAGGTTTTGTCCCTGGCCATTTCAGATGACAAAGGGTGGAACTTTCCTCTTCCTGGGAGGCTAGAGAAGAGCATGTTCTTTGTTTTTTGTAATTGAGCAATTTTTTTATTGGAGAACCAGTTTTCTAATGACCAGAACTTACTTTGGAGAGCAGCAGTGAGGCTGTTATGGTCAGGGTTTTTGGAACAGATGATGGCATCAGCATGGAGGAGTACATTGGCTGTCTGACAGGCATTAGGCAGTTGATTTTTGAAGAGGCCAAATAGGAATGAGCCCAAGATGGAGCCCTGCGAGACACCACTAGATACTCCCCTAGTGTCAGACAAGATGCATCGAGCTTCACACTCTGGGAGGGGTTGGTCAGATAGATGTAAAGCCAATCAGCTGTTTTCTGTGACAAACCCAGGCCAAGGAGTTTAAGTAGGAGCTTATGGTTGGCTAGGTCGAAGGCCTTAGTAAGGTGGATATAAATAGCTCAGACGAGGTCACCATTGTCAAGGGCCTCATGAACATAGTTGATGTATTCCAACAGCGCCATGTTGGTGCAGTGTAACTTCCAGAAGCCATGCTGCAATAATAAGGTTATCCAGCACCACCATGCAAAATTCTTAATACAGTTTCTCCGAAATCAGACATTCGTCCTGCTGACCTTCGTCTTGAAGTGTCATACATCAGAGGCAGAGCGAACACTTTACATGCTCGATGTTCACAGGGCCTTGCTCTTGTACTGGGAGCACATGGAAGCATGTCATGGTGAGGCTCACCAGTTATTTATCTCATATGCTGAAGCTGCTGTAGGCTGACTAGCTGCCAAGCAGACAGTTACCTGCCTGGATATCATTCTGTGTTACAGTTTCGATGGGGAGGAGCCACCTGTGGCGTTGAAGGCTCACTCCACCAGACATACTGCTGTCTCTGCTGCTTCCTGGTACATCCCCAATTTTGAATATGTATGGCTGCCACCTGGTCCAGTGTGGACACATTCATAAATCATTACCGCATTGACATGCTTAGTTGCCATGATGCTGCATTTGGACCCTTCAACCTTCCATCTGTGCTCACCTGATTTGGAGTGCATACCTTGCCCCATTCTCCTGAGGACTGCTAAGAGCCTTCCTAAGTATGGATGGTGAACTGAATTTAGTTAGAAACAGAGGTTGCTTACGTGTAACCATGGCTGTACTACTAGAATTCAGTTCCCATCCTCATGACCCCTCCTGGCAAGGCACGCTTTAAATTGATATCCTGATGTACAGATCTGAGTGTAGTGGGGACGTTGCTGGAGGACCACATAGTAGGGTAGTATGAGGAGTCAAGCTTGAAGTTTATTCCCATGACTGAGCTGAAGACTGCCTTAGTGTGAATGTGTACGGAATACTAGTAGCAGAACTGTGGTTACAAGTAAG
Organism: Neoceratodus forsteri; assembly: GCA_016271365.2. Classification (NCBI taxonomy): domain Eukaryota; kingdom Metazoa; phylum Chordata; order Ceratodontiformes; family Ceratodontidae; genus Neoceratodus; species Neoceratodus forsteri. Next base: position 351,533,050 of record JADMNL010000024.1, read on the forward strand.
TAACCTCTATTTCCTTTGTTATGGCTACACCAGTGTCAGTGCTTGAACCCTGTCATCTGTCTCTAGGTTGGGCTCAACATGAGCAGTTTATCAAGAATTATTATCTCAAAATCCTCAACACCAGTCAAAGATGTTGAAAAAGAAAAATTGCTGATGCTACCACTCTAAATCAGAACCACAAGCAATCTCTGAGAACTTTGGTTGCCAGATTCACAAAAAGCTACTCCTGTTAACAAATCCCAGTGGAAGTCCAATGATAACTCTGTCAGGACAGCCACAGTACCCTTTGCTTTTGTGATTTCAGTCCTCTAAAAATGTTTGCATAAGGGGTAAGCTCAGCACCATCCCCATGAAGGACTGCTGTAGTCTGTGACTGTGTTTGATAGTGCAATGAACTCAGGCAGTTAAAAGAAGAGGTTACTTACGTGTAACTGCAATTTTTTGGCTGGTATTCATTTCTCATCAACACTAACAACCCCACCTTTCCTACCTATGCTTCTCTTCTTCATCTGGTTTCAGTGTCCAGATTTCGAGAGCTAGGTGGTGGAGAGAGACTCTAGGATATGAAGGTATGTGATAGAAGTCAGCTTTGAATTCTTCCTGAGGCACTGAGCATGTTTAGTGAGCCATATTGTGGATGTGGACTGAATAACAAGTAAAATTATGGTTTCAAGTAACCTCTTTTTATCCTGCGTGTGGGTGCACTGTCCTCATCAATGTGAAATTGACATCACTCCCAGTGCAGCTTATATCTGAACACTTGTTGCATCCAACTGTCTCTCAGTTCTGATGCTGGGAATGCTTTGGTTTGTGATTAACCCCCCAGTCCTTGAAAATTGAATGCTCATTTTTAAGATTTCATATAGTTTTCTGTTGGTTTCTAAACTGGTAGCTATTGATATACTAGCTATATTGTTTGATATATGTACATTTATATCTTTACTTCTTGCCACCCGAAAACCTTATATCAAAAATAATTTCCAAGGTTTTTTAATGCAGTCAAATAGGTGGTTCCTAGGTCCTTGACAGTAAGTGAATCGAGGAATTATTCATTGAATAGTTAAAATTGTATTAATATGAACACTCTTTTTGCAGTCCCAATGCACGGTAATATAGCATTAGAAACCTTAAGACAGCAGACAAGATTACACCATTGGAATGAACCAAACACCTACCTAAATCAGGGCAACTTATCATATCCTCACCAACATCAGCAGCTACCCCATCCACCACAGCAACCAATTGGATTCTCCCAGCAACCACTGAGGGCAAACTGGAAGCTTGGCAATAATACTGAAGAGGAAACAGGGGCAGCATATTCAAGGTACACCTCCATTAAGACCAACTGAAGTTGTGTAGGTTTTCCAGAAACCACCACTTGAAACAGTCACTGAAAGGGATACATTTGTATCTGTGATTAAAAGTATTTTTTTCAGGCCATCTGACATTTAATCGTCAACATTTATAACAATGAGTTATATTTACCATTACTGTATTTATAACACCAAGTAATTGAACTAAGCTTAGGCTTTCTCATAATGAAAGGATAAAAGCCACAGTACTGTAGGCCATTCTCTCTGTTGGCAATGCAGGTTCGGGAATGTGCTCGGAATGTCAGATGACTGGTCAGGTGAGGATAATTGAGCATCTCAGAGGATGGGTAGGAGAACTGAGCATCTCTCCAGGGAAGGAGGACTGCAGAGCCCATGGTGCTACCGCCGCCTGGGTGACCACTGGTGGTAGTGCAGCTGTAAGTGGGAGGGTGGTTGTCAGCTGACTCCAGTATGTGCTGTCATGCCTCAGTGTGTGGGTGCTCTGTTGAGCCCTTGTCATCAGCGTCCTCGGTGGGAAAGGGAGAACACAAGGACAAACCCTGCAGGAATGCAAGATGAAGCAGGTACTTTACGTTCCTGAAGAACAGACTGTCCACTGCCCCCCAGAACTGTGCTAATTGGTGGGCTCTTGCAACCTGATCCCTACATACCCAGCCACGGGGTTATGTCTGGTTTTAGAGGAGGTGAGTAAGCCACAGAAAAGTGGAGGGTGGGGCTGAGGGGTTGCCTAGCAGAAGAAGGTCACTATAGTGAACAAGATAGGAGAAACAAAGATTAAAAAAAGACTACTATATTTTTTGGCAACTCAGTATTTTTGTATACAGTTGCACTTAAACTAATACTGAAATTCCTAATTAGTACTAGAGTTGCAAAGTGTGACTATGTATAGTATAGATTTGTACTTTATGAAATCAAGTAATAGAGTAGTAATAGAGAGTGTATTACAGTTGTAAAGTGTGACTTCAAACACTATTGCTTGCACTTTATGAAGCTAATATGGTTAGGGCAACCTTGTACACTGTGATATTACACATTATAAAATCTACACACAGAAAATCTTACTTTGAAGGTATCTCTTGCAGTAGGCCACACCCGGTAGGACTTCACCCCCCATGCACTAGGACCACACCGAAACTTTCTAACTAGCAGTCTACCAGAGGGGGCTGCCCACCACCGACATCACCCTCTGACATTGGCCTATCTTATAAGAGTGGGTGGCCCCCATAGCCTCTCAGTTCTTTTCCCACCATCAACCAATGCATGTCAGACCTTTGGAAAGCGCCGCAGCTTCAGTCGACCGCCAGTTTCATGCGCTTTCAGCAGTTTTCTTTCTAATTTTTCTCCGTAGTTATTTTTCATCGTCCCGCCCCCCCTTTTTTTATGTCTTCTAAACCATCTTCGACCTCAGATTGCTCCAAAACCGAGTGTGCCTGAGGAAAACAAATTCCGTGGAAGGATGGTCATTCTGCTTGTGTCTGCTGCCTTGGCCCAGACCACGACATCCCAAGCCTGCGAGGTCAGCCAGGGATTCAACCAGGCCACCAGGCGATGCCACCAGCAGACCTTATAGAATTTTCTCCTGCAGCAGAAGGTCGCCTCCATGGAACGGGAGCTGCAAGCCTGGAGCTCCTCAGTCTCCCCCGCCCGATCTTCAGGCTGTCAGTCTTCAAAGTCCAGGGACAAAGTCAGTGGGAAATATAAACACCGGGACAAGGACCAGGACAGGCACCCATCCTTCTCCTCACGAGTCTTTGGCCATGAAAACGACTTCCGCCTCCAGGTGGTCTGCTTTGCCTGCCACACATGCCATCTCACCCACAAGGCTACCGACTGAACTTCTTCCTGCCACTGTTACAGTTTCAGGTGGAGGTTTGCTCCCTGACCCTCAGCCCTTGGCTGCTTAGGCCCTTGCTCACTTCGGGGCACACAGCACGGTGACTCAGCCAGCATGTCTTCAGCCAGCGTAGGTTTTGTGGATTCTGGGCTCTCTTTGAATGCCTGCCTGTCACCTGCAAACCAGGCGTCGGTCTCCCTTTCAGGGTCCGCCACCTGTCCTCCAGCCTCAAGGCTGGTACTGCAGAATACTGACGTCTCCCCCCGGACCGAGTCCTTCCCCACTTTTGCCTGACAGGTCTTCTCCCTCCCCGGCGCCCGTGGAACCTTCACCAGCCTTGCTGCAACTAGTGCCGTTGGGCCTTGGCCAGTCTTGCCTCAGTCGGGCCTGTGCCCATTCTTCCTCAGCCAGTGCCTGTTGGACTTGTGCCAGGCTACTCGCAACCAGCGCCTGTCGGGCCTGCACCAGTCTACCCGCAGCCTGCGCCCATAGAGCTTGTGCTGGTTTACCCTCAGCTGGCACCCACAGGACCAAAACCGGTCTACCCTTACCCGGCGCCTGCTGGACCAATGCCTGTTACTCTTGATTTTCAAGGCCTACTTTTGTTTCTTTAAGGCTTTATGTGATCGCAGGTTCCTCCTCCTCCTGCTCAGGGTCTGGCATCTCCCGCTTCCCAGGGACCTTCTCTGGGGCCATCCACTTCGGTGCCCCCGCAACCTTCCCCTCCTTCTAGGTTGACTCTCACCCCTCAACAGCCCACAGACAAGGGGGATGAGTATCACCCAGACCTGCGCCTGTCTGATGAGGAGGATCAGGATGAAGACGAGGGGGACAAAGGTGACATCAGTGTCTCGTCCACCCCCTCTACAGGCTCCTCTGAAGGGGAAGACACCCCTGGGTATGTCCCCAAATCCCCACCGGATAACCCCTCCTTTACAGCCATCATGAGACATATCTAGGAGGCCATGGGGTTCAAGACAGAGGAGCAGGACCCGGAGAGGTGCCAGGTTGCTACCTATTTTTGCCAGACAGAGAGTCCTCCGTTGATGTTTCCTTCCCTCATATATACTTATGAGGATGCCACCATGGTCGCCTGGTGTCTGCCCAGTCTGGTACTGACCATCTCCAGAAAGACTGACCACCTATATCATGCCCCAGCGGGTAAACCCTTTCTCAGGGAGCAGGCACAAGTGGACTCCACAGTGATAAGTGCCACTCATGACCGTACCGAATGGCCTAAGCACTTGAGTTCCCTGCCACCATATAAAGAGTCATATTGGTTGGAACTGCTCAGCAAGCAGGTGTTTGCCTCAGCCACCCTGGCGATCTGCACCCTCAATTGCCTGGTGCACATGCTCCAGTACCAAAGTACCCTGTGGGACCAGATCAGGGACACTGTCCAGTCCCTGCCAAGCAGCAAGCCTTGGGTACTCTCAAATCAGCCTCAGACGTCAGTACCTATTCGCTTCCAAGCAGCTCACAACGCAGTAGATTGGCCCAGGTGGCAGTGGCTGGCATATGCATGCACTGGCACTCTTGGCTTCAAGTGTCCAGGTTTGCCCATGACATCCAGTTGTCCATCATGAACGCTACTTTTAGAGGGTACAAATTGTTTGGAGAATATGTCGAAGCTATCCTCTTCCAACTACAGTTGTCGGGATGTACTCTGAGGTCTGTCCATTCCATGTATCACACACAGTTCAAGTCTGGGCAGCGGATGCCTTTTCATCAGGCTGCCCACAAGCAAATCTGAGCACCTGCCAAACTTCAAGAAAAATGGTCCCGCAACCTTGGCTGAGGCTGCCCCCTCCTTTCTGTCTCTTTGCCGGACACCCTTCCTCCAGGCACTCAGGAGGTGGCATAGGGGTCGCGTCTCCCTCCATCTGGACAGGTGGTGGGAGATAACCTCAGACAATTGGGTGCTGCAGTTCATACAGTATGGACACTCCCTAGAACTTCTGGAGTGGCCTCAAGACAAATCTTGAGTTCCGTCCTCCTATCCTCCCAGTCACGTCCCTCTGATCTGGGAAGAGAGCCATGCCCTGCTTTTTAAAAGGGCCATAGAACCTGTTCTGCAGTCCCAGCAAGGAAAAGGGTTTTACTACCACTTCTTCCTGGTTCCCAAATACACGGGGGAATCTCTGGCCCATTCTGGACCTCAGCGAGCTAAACCAGTTCATTCAGTACAAACGGTTCAGGATGGTCACCCTTCAGAGTCTGCTGCCCCTGTTACACCAAGGGGACTGGATTTGCTCCCTGGATATGCAGGATGCCTATCTGCACATCAGGGTTTGTGCCATCCAGAGGCTGTTCCCCAAGTTTCACTTTCAGGGAGGCCATTTCTAGTTAAGGGCTCTGCCGTGTGGCTTATCTTCAGCCCCCCGCCCCCCCGGGTGTTCATCAAGTGCCTGGCAGTGGTTGCAGCTGCCCTCAGATGGCAGGGGTTCCATGTGTTCCCTTACCTGGACAACTGGCTGCTAGCAGCCCCATCCAGGGAGCGTCTGCTCCAAACCCTGATTCATACCTGCCATCTGTTTCAGGATTTGGAGATCACCATAAATCTGCCCAAGTCATTTCTAACCCCCCTGCCAACAACTTCAGTACACTGGAGTGGTGCTGGATACCGCTCAAGGGATGGCCTTCGTACCCTAAGACAGAGCAGAGCACCTGATGGATCAAGACTGCCTGTTCTACTCCAGCTGTCACATCCCAGCACAGGTCTTTCTGTGTCTCCTGGGTCTCATGGCTGCAGCTATTGTTACGGTTCCCCTAGCCAGGCTGCATATGAGGAGCCCTCAGTGGACGCTGTGGGTCCAGTGGGATCAGCTTACGGACAACCTGGAGTAGCCAGTCCTGGTCTCACAGCCAGTCAAGAAGGTGCTGTTGTGGTGGCTAGAGCCAAGCAACCTCCTGAGAAGGTCTCGGCTGAGGGGGCTCACCTGGGTGCCTGCCAGACTCAAGGGACGTGGTCCACGGTGGAGGCAGAACTTCACACAAACGTCTTGGAGAAGTGAGCAGTTCTGTATGCTTTGCAGGCTTTCCAGACCCAGCTCTCCCTGGGCTCACTGCTGATTCAGATGGATAACACCAGTGTGGTTCATTACATCAACAAACAGGGAGGGACTCATTCATACCCTCTGTGTCAGGAAGCGATGAGGGTCTGGTATTGGGCAACAGATCACGGCCTGGAGCCATCAGCTGTCCTTGTTCCGCAACCAGAATGTCTTGGCAGACAGTCTAAGCCGGTCTCAGTCATGGGCTCACAAGTTGGAACTCCTGAGCTCTGTGGTAGAAGGTCTGTTCGACTGATGGGGTCATCTAGAGTTGGATCTTTCTGCATCCCCACTCAACGCAAAACTGCCACTTTTCTGCTCGCTTGCTCCGGGGTCTGGAGTTTCGGGAAGATGCGGTGTCCTTCTCTTGAAAAGGAGATTCCTGTATGCTTTTCCCACTCCTTGAGAGTTCTGATCAAACTTCAGATGAAAGGAGCAACTGTGATCCTAATTGCCCCCTTCTGGCCTTGTCAGAACTGGTACCCCTTGCTTCAGCAGCTAGCAGTGGAGCCTCCAGTGCCCCTGCCCCTATGCACAGGCTTACTTTCCCAGAAGTAGGGCATCCTGGTCCATCCGGACCTCAAGTCTCTCCATCTTCATGCTTGGCTCCTGAGGACATAGCCAAAGCAAGGTTTGGGATGTCCTCTAGGGTGGCAGACATGTTGGTGGCAGCTAGGAAACCATCCACCAGGGCCATCTAGTCCATGAAGTGGAAGTGTTTTGCTTTGTGGGCTGCATCGCTCCAATTGGACCCCTTCACCTGTTCGGTGTACCAAATCCTGGAGTACTCGCTCTCCCTCTCAGACTCCGGGCTGAAGTACTCCTCCGTCAAGGTACATCTCTTAGCCACCTCTGCTTACCATGTTCCTGTCGATGGCCCCACTGTGGCTCAACTTGACGTATCTCACACATTTTTTATTTATTTTTTTTATTTTTTATTTATAGCTTTTAATAGAGCATACAAAATACATATTTCCTGAGTAGGTATACAGATGTGGAGTTTTCCAGAATTACATTACATAGGATGGTGACTATCTAATCAGTCGGTACAGCATTAGGGGTTAATCTCAGTTTATATTAATACCATGTTCTTAAACTAAAGTTAGGAGCCACAGTGCAGCCAATGCTCAGTTATAAAGGAGCAGAATTAAAAAAAAAATAAATAACATTTCTGAGGACTGACCTACTTAAGGTCCTAATTAACTTTAACAGATTATGTTATAACCAGATAACGCCAATCTGGAGCCCCCTTGAAAGGCTAAATTAAAATATCCATACGTACCCCTGTTTCTTCACAGGTTTAGAAGTATCAGATTACCACATTCAGAAAATGTACTGGTAAAAATCAAAATTTGAGTCTTATATGATTTATATTACTTTAACAGGGATTGTTTAACAGAAACATAAACTAAATGTCCCAACAGATTTATTTAAACCAAATGAGATTCTGGACCTGAGATGGAGTCTTCATTTTCATCTCCAATATACCGAAACTGGCTATTTGCTAAGAGGAAAGTCCTCCCTAAACAGATTTCTGAGTCTTTAATCTCCTTCCAAATCCTCCTCATCAGACGAGCACTTCTCCTGTTGTCGCTTGGTTAAAATTTTGTCCAGGTATTCTCCAGCCTCTTTCGGGTCAGTAAATCTAAATTGCCAACGGCCTACTGTGAAACAGAGACGTGCTGGAAAGGCAAGGGAATAGATAATCCCTAAGTCTCTAAGTTTCCCTTTCACACCATCAAATGCTTTCCTCCTCATTCGTGTGGCATATGAAAGATCGGGAAAGAACATTATTCGCGATTCATCGACGTAAATTGGCCCATGATTTCTTATGGACCCCAGCAGCATATCCCGCTCTCCTGCTGTGCGGAGGGTAAACATGACGGTCCTTGGGTTATCTTGGTTACTCATTGGCCTTCTGGGGGTGATCCTGTAGGCTTTGATCACTTTGAAGTCTGGCAGAGAGGTTAATTCTTGCAGCCAAGATTGCAAGTATAGCATCAAATTATCGCCCTCCGATGCCTCCGGAAGCCCTATGATGTGGACATTAGCTGCCCGGACCGCATTTTCCAACTGCTCCACTCGGCTTCGGAGAGTGGCCTGCTCCTTTAAAGACGTAGCCGTAGCTGCCATAGCCCCTCCTGTTGTCGCCTCTGCCGACTTTGTTATCTCTCCCATTGCATCCAACCTATGTTCTGTTGTTAGGAATTTCTCCGTGAAGCCATCTAGTTTCTGATCCATTCTCTGGACTGTCTTCGTTAATGCGTTTACCGCTATTTGCAGAGTAGACAGGGTGGCTGCATTCGAGTCTATGCTTGCAGGCTGTGACAGGCCTGGTGCTTCATCCGGAGGTTTGTTACCAGAGGATCGCGGCTGGAAAAAGTCTGCTTTTGCCAATTTTGTTCGACCCATCTTCATACTCAAATACAAAGCCCTTAGTTTTGCCTCAGTTAGTTGATGAAATAAAACTGTTTCTCACAAAAAACAAAGTATTAATTTATATAAATTCAGCCTTATCGAGGGGCTCCAGAATTGTGCTGCTGCTGCTAGCTGGGCTGTGGCTCCTTCCCACCCCCACGTATCTCACACATTTTGAGAGGCATCCTGCATTTGAAGCCTCCTATCTGCAATCCTGTCCCAGATTGGGACTTACATTTTGTGTTAGAAAAACTCAGCCTGCCTCCTTTTGAAGCAGTTGTGAGTTGCGAGCTACGCTGTCGTAGAAAGCGTTATTTTTAGTTGCTATGACTTCTGCTCGGATTTCCAAGCTTCAGATGCTCATGTGTGAGCAGCCGTACGTGATTTTCCAGAAAGACTTTGCATACTAACCCTAAGTTCTTTCCTAAGGTGGTGTTCGCGTTCACTCTGAATCTATCCATCCACCTGCCTGTTTACTTTCCAGAGCATGCCAGTCCAGGGGAAGCATTGCTCCAGAGGCTTGGCAGAGGACACCAGAAGGAAGGAGTGCTGTGTGACTGGACTTCTCTACTGGGACTAAAGAAGTAGAACTCTTCTACTCTTTACACTCTTCTGAAAAACTATATTGCCCACCTTTCCTCCCCTCCACCCTCCCACGCAAAGCTAGTTCTACTTTTATAGGCACCAGAGTTGACTGACAACAGGAACTTCCCGTTTGGGAGCAGGAAGTGAGTGATCACAGAGCCACCAAAGACGCACCATCCTAGAAGGGCAAGAGTAGCTCTCCTGACCCCTCTAGCTGCTGGAGGTCTGCCTCTAAGCAAGTAAGGGGTCTACTGAGAAATATAAGATCTTCTTGTCTCAGAACAGGACAGTCAGGAGCTTAAAAGGGCACAGAGGCAGTAAGTTAGTAGAGAGAGAGAAGGAAAAAAAAAACCAGAGGAAAGAGTAAGGATTCCAAACAATAGTGAAGGAGCCAGAAATAAGACATGATGGGAGTGGTGCAGTGCAGTGGCTGTGGAGCAGCAGTCTCCCGGGAGACGTTCTGGAGGATGCAGTGTTGTCCCATGTGCAGGCACCTCTCTGGGCTGAGGGGGGAGGTTGCTCATCTCCAGGCTGAGTTGGCCAGGATTTGTGGGACTTCCTCTTCCATCCAGGGACCACCAGGGCCACTGTCGTTGCCTCAGAGGTTGCTAAGAAAGAGGAGCAGTTGGACCACAGTGGGCTCAAGGGGGGTGAGAGTGGTGGAACGGAGGTGCATCCTTCCAGTTGTACCTCTCCACAATTCCTATGCCATTCTGGCAAAGTGTGGTTCGTCTATGGAGGCACCACAGTGGAGACCAAGGAGGATGCTGGGAACCTCCACAAAGGAGACCCACAGGAGGGTGGCTTGGGACCCCACAGAGGAAGGAAACAACTCCTGTTAGAGGACTCCATTGTTAGGAAGGTAGAACTGGGGGAGGAAGGGGAGAGGGAGGTCAGGTGCCTGCCTGGCGCCATGGCTTGGAGGGACAGGGAACGAATCCTTAGGATTGCCAGAGCAGCTGCACAGGGGAGGGAGCTGGATGTCATTGTCCACCTAGGGACAAATGACCTGGCTAAGAAAGGGATCAGAGCAGTGCAGGAAGAGTTGGTGGAATTGGGGAGGGGCCTCAGACAAGTAGCACACATGGTAACCTTCTCAGAGGTGCTGCCCATCTATGGCGTACGAGAGGCTAGGGTGCTCCACACCATGGGATTCAATCAGTGGTTGAAAAACTGGTGCAGAGCTCAGGGATTTGGCTTCATTGGGGACTGGGGGTCCACCTGGAGTGATGCAAGCCTATACTGGCATGATGGGCTGCATCTGTCCAGGAGGGGAACCAGGATCCTAGGTGATAGGTTTAAATGCTTCATTGGCAAGTATTTAAACTAGCCAAGGGGGGAGGCACTGGAGAGGAGCAGGGAAATTCTAGCCCCCCCCAAAAAAAGTCATGGTAGTAAGTGCAGTAAACACCAACATAGAGATGTCGATAGGGAGAAGGGCAGGGGTAAATGGAGAAAGTGACAAAGGCAAGAAGGACAGGGATGTGGCAGAAAGGAGTAAGGCCTTCAGGAAATGGATGATAATGAGTACAAATGCCCATAGCCTGGGCAATAAGCTCCCTGAACTGGTGGCCTTGATGGAAGAGGGATGCCTGGATATCGTAGCAGTCACGGAAACATGGTACACAGAGAACCATGACTGGGATGTTAACATACCAGTGTATGTAACCTACAGGAGAGACAGGGAGGGGAGAAGAGGGGGAGGAGTAGCTCTCTCTGTAAAGGAAGGGATAAAAGCAGCTGAACAAAAGAGTAAACAGGGAGGAGAGGAGGCACTGTGGGTCACCTTGGAGACTGGAAGTGGCACCACAGTCCGCACAGGGGTTGTATACAGACCCCCAGGTCAGGGGGAGGGAATGGACAAGGATATGATAGAAGGCATTCTTAGGATGGTAGAGAAAGGGGAGATACTGTTGATGGGAGACCTGAATATGCCATATGTTAACTGGAGCGCACTTGCTGCAGCCACATCCAAGAGCAGGGCCATTCTTGATGCCCTACAGGTGGCATGCCTCAGACAGCTAGTTTCGGAACCCACTCGTGAGGGAGCAATCTTAGATCTTGTACTTTCAAATGGGGACAGTGAGAGGATCTCGGATCTAGAAGTGGGTTGCCATCTGGGAACAAGTGACCATCAAACAGTGTGATTCACGTTAAACTCAGCTACAGAGTATAGCCATACAAAAGTGAGGGTATTGGACTTCAGAAGGGCTGACTTTGGCAAGATGGGAGAGTGCCTTAGAAAAGCACTAGTAAACAGGCTAGAAGGAGGGGTGGAGCAACAATGGGGAATCATCCGAACTGCCATGACAGAGGCAACAAGCCTTTGTGTGAAGCAAATAAACAAATCAAAACGAAAGAAAAAGCCAATATGGTTCTCAAAAGAGGTGGCGGGGAAAGTCAGGGAGAAAAAGATAGCATTCAGGAAGTATAAGGAAAGACAGAAGGAGCAGGACAGGGAGCTGTACCAGTTAAAGCAGAAGGAAGCAGGGAGGGAAGTCAGAATAGCAAAGGCCCAAACTGAGGAAAGGATAGCCAACTTGGTTAAGAAGGGGATAAAATCTTTTATAGGTACATCAGGGAGCGTAGAAAGACAAAGGGAGGGATAGTGAGGCTGAATAGAATGAACGCTGGTGGGCAGAGGGGATAGTGAAAAGCGGGATACTGAAATCTAATATTTCTGCTCAGTATTCACAAAAGAGGGAGGTGTCTAATCCAGTTAACAGAAGCACTCTGGATGGGGGTCGATCCCAGTCCTTTCACAGAAGAAAGGGTTCTGAAAGAACTCCTAAAACTGAAGGTGGACAAAGAAATGGGGCCTGATGGAATTCACCTCAGAATTCTAAAAGAATTAAGGGAAGAACTAGTGAAACCACTGACTACCCTTTTTAACAAATCATGGGAGGATGGTGTGGTACCCAAGGACTGGAGGAAGGCAGATGTGATTCCCCTTCACAAAAGTGGGACCAAGACAGAGGCAGGAAACTACAGACCTGTCAGTGTGACCCTGTGGTAGGGAAAGTGATGGAATCACTTCTGAAGGAAATAATTGTTGAGTATCTAGAGGCCAGTGGGGCACAGGACCCAAGGCAGCATGGGTTCACAGCAGGAAGGTCATGTCAGACGAATCTAATTGATTTCTTTGACTGGGTGAACAAAGCAGTAGACCAGGGAGGGGCTGTGGACATGTCCTACCTAGACTGTAGCAAGGCATTTGACACAGTCCCACACAAAAGATTAATAGTCTTAAACTAACCAGCCTGGGAGTGGGTCCCAGGGTGGTAGCCTGGGTAAAACATTGGCTGGACAACAGGACACAGAAGGTAATTGTAAATGGAGTCCACTCTGAAGAAAGAGGGGTTACTAGTGGGGTACTGCAGGGTTCAGTACTGGGTCCAGTCCTTTTAATGTCTTTATAAGTGACATTGCAGAGGGACTGGAAAGAAAAGTATGCCTCTTTGCAGATGACACAAAGATCTGCAACACGTTGATAACACAAGGAGGCGTGGAAAGGATGAGAAGGGACTTGGCAAGGTTTGAGGAATGGTCGGAAGTATGGCAGCTAAGATTCAATGCAAAGAAGTGCAAATAATGCACCTGGGAAACAAAACCCAGGGAAGATTACACAATATGGGGGTAGCAGCAAAAACAAAAAGGAAAGGGACCTGGGAGTAATCATATCAGAGGACCTTAAGGTTAGCAAGCAATGTGAGAAAGCAGTAGGGAGAGCTGGGGGTATACTGGGATGCATAGGGAGAGGCATCACCAGCAGAAAACAGGAAGTTGTTATCCCTCTGTACAGACAGTTGGTGAGACCCCATCTGGAGCACTGCGTCCAGTTCTGGAGACCCCATCTCTGCAAGGACATAGACAGGATAGAGGCAGTCCAGAGGAGGGCAGCTAGAATGGTGCAGGGTCTGCAAGAGAAGCCATACGAGGAGAGACTAAAAGAGCTTACTATGTATACCCTTGAGGAAAGGAGGGAGAAGGGGACTTGATAGAAACATTTAAGTACCTCAGTGGAATCAACAAAGTCCAAGAGGGTAGCATCTTTCAGAAAAAGAGACATGCAAGAACAAGGGGACACAATTTAAAGATGGGGTGGGGGGTTCAGGGGCAATGTGAGGAAGTATTTTTTCACAGAGAGGGTAGTGGATGCATGGAACAGCCTTCATGAGGAAGTTGTGACGTCTAAAACTGGGAGAATTCAAGAATACTTTGGACAGACATAAGGCAGTTCTTGTGGGGGGGGTAGGAAGAAATAGGCTGTTGGTTAACTAGGATCTGCGGCTTATCTTGTAGGTAGGGAAATGAGCAAACTAGGTGGGCCAAGCGGTCCTTATCTACCGTCAAAGTCCATGTTTCTATGTTTCTCCATACCTTGGATGTGCACAGAATTTTGAGATACTATACACACTGGACAAAGGACTATAGGACGTCCTCCCATTTGTTTATTTCCTTCGCCCCCTGGGAAACAGGGCGTCCCAGTGTCTAAACAGTGTTTGTCCAAATGGTTAGCTAATTGCATAATTTTCTGTTACAGGCAGTATGGTACGGAACTTCCTGCTGTGGTTTGTGGCCATTCCACCAGAGGCATGGCCACCTCCGCAGCCTGTTTCTGTAACATTTCCGCTACAGAGATCTGTGCAGCTGCCACTTGGAGCACTGTCCATACCTTTACTAAACACTACAGTCTGGACATCGCCTCTAGGCATAGGGCCAATTTCGGCCTTGCTGTTCTTCAAGGCCTGTTTTCTTAGGTCCTTATAGCCAACCACCCCACCCCCCATAGTGTCTTGTCAGTTGTTGCCAGAACTGCTTGGGATTCACCCTACCAGTATGGCCTGCTGCAAGAAATACCCTTGAAGTAAGATAGTACAGTTGCGTAAGAACTTACCATAATAGTAGATCTCGAGAGGGTATCTTGCAGCAGGCCATGCTTTCCCTCTCTCCTTCTCCCCTTTTTCTCTCTCCTTCCAGGGCCTTCTGCCTAACTCTCCCTTTCCATGGAGGAGAACCTTCTTCATTTTTTTGGCTTTTCTATGGTTACCTCGGATGCCTTCTCAGTTCCCCTATCAGGCACTTGCTTTTGGTCTCCAGCAGGAGAACTGAGGAGGCTATGGGGGGCCGCCCACTCTTATAGGATAGGCCAACGTCAGAAAGCGACATCGGTGGTGGGCGGCCCCCTCTGGTAGACTGCTAGCTAGAAAGTTTCCATGTGGTCCTAGTTCCTGGTGGCGAAGTCCTACCAGTGCCGCCTGCTGCAAGAGACCCTCTCAAAGATTTACTGTTGAGGTAAGTTCTTACATAACTGTACTTTAATATTCATAATTTGAGTTGAAAAGTGGGATTTTGTACACTGTTGAGTTGCTCTATGTGAAACCAAATAAGATTAACATGCAGAGCTAGCCCAGTGGCGCAGCAGCATGGTGTCCACTTGCGGCTTCGACATCCCAAGTTCGGAGATGGACTCTGGAGTCGGAGGGCCAACTGGGGGGAGAGGGATTGAGCATCCCAGGGACTGCTCTCCTTCTCCAGGAAGAGGGAGGAGAATGTCCGGTGCTCTGTGGACCTCTGGCGGAGGCTGGGGTATGGTCACAACCAGCGCCTCACGTATGGGGGTGGGGTGGACGCTGGCCATCATTGCACGTCCCCAGCCCCAGGGATCTCCACAGCAGCTACAAAAATCTGTCCCACATCCTTGACGCCCTGCCTGCCGCCACTACCACTGTGATCCGTGTCCACCGAGGGGGGTTCCGTTCTTGTGGTCCCGCCCTTGGGGGTAAGCCAGGGCATGAGACTGTTGTCTGTGGGGAGGGGTGCCCACCTGGCAGCCCCGTCCGGGGGGGTGGGGTAAGTCTGGGCATGTGGGAGTGGCATGCAGGACAGGGGCCGATCCCCTAAGGGGGAAGGGCTGGGACCAAAAAAATTAATGGGAAAAAAAAAAAAGATTAACTTTCCGTATATGAGATCTTACTTCAAGGAAGGCTCTTGCAGCAGGCCAACACCAGTAGAACTTAGCCGCCAGTCACCAGAACCACACGGAAAACTTTCTAGCTAGCAGTCTACCACGAGGGACCGATGTCAGCCTATCCTATATAGGCTAGCGGTCCCCCACACTCTCCTCAGTTCTTTTACTGCCATCGACCCACGCACGTCAGACCTTAGTGGACATCACAGGTACAGACACCACCATTACTCATGCTTGCTGCACTTTTTTTTATTTTCCTGTCTTTTCAGTAGTCAGCATCAAATTTTCGATGTTTCAACCATCAAGTTTATGTCTTCTCCACCCGCCTTATCTTCCAACCACTCCACAAAGTGTGCCTGTGGCTAACAAATACCTGAAAAAGATGGCCACTCTGCTTGCATCCTTTGCCTAGGCCCCAGCCATGACACCAGAGCTAGCCAGATTTGCCAGAAATTCAACCAGGCCACTCGGAGACGACGTCTTAAGATTCTGGAGAGCCATCTCATCAAGCAGAAGTTGGTCAGGTGGAGAAGGAACTGCAGGCCAAGAGCTCTTCAACCTCACTGGCACAGTCCTCTAGTGCTTCCTCGTCCTTTCTATCCCCGGTGAAATCTGGTGGGAAGCGTAAGCACCGGGACCAGGACCGGTCTGCCTTCTGTTCGCGGTCACCTCACAAGTCCGCGACCGCATTGGGGTCAGCCTCTGCAGCCCTGCCAGCTCTTTCCTTTACCGGGCTACCAGTGACTCAGCTACCTGCCCTCATTGCCATTATGGGTGGAGGCTCTTCAAGCAGGAGACTTAGTCTCCTGCCCCTCAGTCCCTGATGCCCAGGCACATTTCTTCCATGGGCTCTCAGCCAGGAGGCTCGGCCGGTGTTGGGGTTTTGGGTGTCGGTTTCTCCATCGGTGCCCCCCTGCCAAGGCGCTGCCTACATCAGTCTTCTCAGTAGGACCCCAACACCAGTCCTTCTAGGCAGTGCCCGCAGCAGGCTATTGCCACTTCTCCTGGTCCGGCATTGTCTCTGCCTTTGCCTGGGCGGTCTCCTTCCCACTAGGCGCGTGCTTCTTCAGCGCCGGCGGATCCTTCTCTGGGCACTCTCTGCTGACACCTGCAGGACCGCCACCAGTTCTGCCGTTGCCCCAGCCTGCGGGCCTGGCTCTGGCATTGCCTTTCCCACAGTTCGTGCCTTTGCCGGCTCCTGCAGGCCCGGTGCCGGGCCCCCAGCCAGTGCCAGGTGACCCCTTGCTGGGGTAACCAACACCAGCCCCACAGCTGTCATACCTTCCTCCTCACCAGGGGACTCTTCAGAGAGTGAAGAACCCTCTAAGGCGGTTCCCAAGTCCCCTCCTGATGATTCATCTTTCATGGACGTCACGTGCCACATCCAGTCCATTATCGGCTGGGAGACAGAGGAGCAGGATCTGGAGAGGCAGCGGGATGCCCTACCAGTGGTAGTGCCTCCTCTGATTGATTCCTATGAGGATGTCACCAGGGCGGCTTGGAATCATCCTCCTTTGCCTAAAAAGGCAGACAGGGTATACCATGCCCCTGCTGGTAAGCCTTTCTTAGGCGGCCACCCAAAGGCTGACTCGCTGGTCATCAATGCGGCACATGACTGTACCAAAAAGTCCAATCACCTTTGTGCTCTTCCTCCAGATAAGGAGTCCAGACAGCTGGACCACTTGGGTAAACGCATCTTTGAGTCCACTACCCAAGCTATTTGGACCATTAATTACCTGTCCCATATGGTCCCAATATCAGAACGCCCTCTGGGACCCAGCCAGGGACCTGGTAAAGGCATTGCCTGAAGACCCTACTAAGACGCAGCTCACCCAGCTCCTTAAGTTGGGCTCCAGCATTGGCAACCACGTCCTCTGGGCTGCCTACAGTGCTGTGGATGCCTCAGGCAGGGGAGCGGTTGTTGGTGTCTGCCACCAACACCATTCGTGGCTCCAGGTGTCTGGCTTCGCCTTGGATGTGCAGTCCAGAATCTTGGACGCCCCCTTTCGGGGCTCCATCCTCTTTGGTGGAGATGTCCAGGACATAATTTCCAACCTCCAGGAGTCGGGCTGAGCCCTTTGGTCTGTTCATTTACTGTACCGCACCCAACCTAGAGTGGGTTGTCACCCTTCCTTTCGCCGCTCCTCCTGCAAACCCTCTCGTCCACCTGCCAAAGGTCAGGGTAAGCGCAAGGCGGCGGCCATCCCCACTACCACTAGAGCCCCTCAAGCACCCAGCTGCTCTCCCAGCACCCACCCTACCTCCTGAATCCTTAGCCACCCCCCCCACCCGTAAGGGGCTCTGGGGAGGCTGTCGGGGGTTGGTTCTCTTCCACCTTGACGGGTGGTGGGATATAACCACGGACAACTGAGTAGTACAGATCATAGAGCACAGTCACACTCTCGAATTCCTAAAGTGGCCTCCAGAAAATCTTCCACTAAACTCCTGTTAACCCCCCAGCCCACTTGCCCCTCTTCTGGGAGGAAATTCAGGCTGTTCTGGAAAAAAGAGTCATAGAGCACATCTCTCCAGCTCAGTGTGGAAGGAGATTCTACTCCCTCTTCTTCCTTGTCCCCAAGAAGACCAGGGATCTTTGGCCCATCCTGTATCTGAGTCATCTGAACCTGTACATAGAGGGCAAGCATTTCAGGAAGATCACGCTTCAAGGGTTGTTACTATTGGCTCTGCTCTCTGGACATGCAGGATGCCTACCTGTATATCCAGATTTTTCCTGCCTATCGTCACTTCCTCCACTTTCAGGGGGCCCATTTTCCATTCTAGGCCCTCCCTTTTGGCCTTTGTTTGGCCCGCAAGGTCTTTACCAAGTGCCTTACAGTGGTGGCGGCTACTCTGAGGAGGCAGGGCTTCTACGTGTTTCCCTGCCTGGATGATTGGCTGCTATCAGCCTCCTCCAAGGACCGTCTGGTCCAAACCTGGAATACACCTTCCATCTGTTTCAGTCCTAGGGGATCACCATCAGTCTACTGAAGTCCTGCCACTCTCCTTGCCAGCACCTTCTTTACAAAGGGGCAGTTCTGGATACCAAGCAGGGCATGGCCTTTTTGCCCATGGACCGGGCGGAACGACTGATGGAGCAGGCCTGTCTGGTTTCCTCATGTCACCAGGTCCCCGACAGGGTATTCCTGCACCTCCTGGGCCATATGACAGCAGCCATTGCCACGGTTCCCCTCGCCCACGTGCATATGCGGGTTCCTTAGTGGACCTTAAGGGTCCAGTGTGACCAACGCATAGATGACCTGGACCAGTCGGTCATGGTCTCAGACCCAGTCAGGAGAGTCATGTCATGGTGGGTGAAACCGGCCAACCTCCTTCGGGGGGACTTCTTTCAGCTCTCAACCCCTCCCCGCCAGATTCTCATGACAGATGCATTCAGCCTGGAATGGGGTGCTCATCTGCCCCATCACCAGACTCTGGACACCTGGATGGAATTGGAACAGGGTCTCCATATCAACATCCTGGAGATGCAAGCGGTCCTTACAGGCCTTTCAGACTCGTATCCTCCCTGGTCCATTGCTGGTGTAGACAGACAACATCTGTGTGGTGTATTGCGTCAACAAGCATGGGGGGGGACTCACTCTTACCCCCTGTGTCTGGAGGCGATGAGAGTTTGGTATTGGGCCATCAAGCATGGTCTGGAGCTCTCAGCCGTACATGTTCTAGGCATCCAAAACGTCCTGGCAGAAAGTCTCAGCTGCTTCCAGTTGCAGGCTTACGAGTGGGAGCTTCTGACTCGAGTGGTTGAAGATTTCTCTGGCAGGTGGGGTCATCCAGAATTGGACCTTTTTGTGTCCCCACTCAACACTAAAACTGCTGCTTCTAGAATCATGGACATGTTCTATCCACACTGTTTGGCATGTCCCTTTCCCTTTAAATCTTACTAGGTGGTCTAAAAGGTGGCTCCTTCCACCCACCCGGGTGGTATATCCCTCGGCTCTGCCCCTTGACACCATATCTTCCTTTCCACTGGAAGATTCAGGTTCCCTCCTTACCGCTCCCGCGTTGAGTAGGCCCTGGCACTTAATCCTTCAGACAAATTACGAGAATTAATTAAGAGTTTCTCCGCATAAATTTGCGATAGCGACTGCGATGGAGGGTAAGTTCTCACCCAGGTTCCGACGGTGTCCTTGTGGGCAGAAGATGTCCCATACCGACCCACGTGCCATGTGTGTTTACTTCCTGGGCCATGACGATGATACTCAGGCCTGTGACTTTTGTCCATGCGCTCCTTCTGGCAGTTTTGGACGCATCACCTCAAGACATTTATAGCTCGGACGCATCGAAAACAACACCCACCGTCAGATCCAAAGACGCCCATCGTGTGGTCTCCGTGGTCTCCACAGCCGCGGGATCCGCTGTCCAAGTGGAGCAAATGAAGGCCTTTGAGGAGGAGGAGGCTCGCGCCGCCGAGCAATCCTCTTCGGTTTCGGTCTTCGTCCCAATCAAACTGGGCTCTTCCTTCTCCAGATCCTTCAAGGAGTTGTGCCAGTCTCTCCTGACAAAAGGGGAGGGCCCATCCAGTTCTTACATCTCCCGTGCCAGTAAAAAGGCTAAAGGGTCGAGAGAGGATTTGTCATGTTGACATCGCTCTTGGGACAGAGAAAGATCTCAGTCCCAGGAGTCTCATATTTCAACTTCACTCGAAATTGTGACCTTGGCTGCTCGCTTCACGGTGCCCCCATCAGGCCAGCCGGCTAAGACGCGTGACGATGACCCGGTCGACATTTACCTCAACCCGTTGTTGACTGATTAGGCCAACAATTCTTTGTTCAGGACTCCAGTCCTGCCGGGACCTACGGAGGAGGAGGAGACCCAGCCTGCTGTGACTCCACCCGTGTTCTCTGTCCCTGACCTGGAGGAGCCGCAGTTCTCCCCGGCGCCTTCTGAACACCCCCATGGCCCCCCCCCCCTGATGGTTGAGGTCTCTGAAAGCCTCGACTGACAGGCCAAGGAAGTATCAAAATCAGCGCTCCAAGATGTGGCAACGCCACTATTCGTCCTCATCCTCCTTGGATGAGGAGAGACTTCGGCGCAAGCTGCATCTACGTTACAAGGACCTTATGTGGCAACAGCTAATGCTGACCGGTCCATAGTCAACCCCAGCTTCTACTCCAGCCATCACATGGCTGTCACCCTCTAGGCCGACGCCGACTTCTCTGGAGCCGGTTGACACCTCCGCCCGTGGAGCAAGTGAAGACCCTCCTGGCTTGGCCGAAGCTGCCCTCCTAAACAGCCTCCCGCAGGGGCTCCTGCCAAGGAGTTTCGGCCCATTAAGGGCCTCCCGCACAGGCTGTCCATCACCCTCACTCCTGACCGTCCGCAGCAGGTCGGAAGTGACTCTGGTGTCAGCCACTCTATCCGGAATCTGAGGACTCTGACTTGAATTTGCATCCATGTGATGATTCAATGAGTCTCTCGACCTCCGGACAAAGAGTCCCAAGAAATTGGACCATTCGGCCAGAAAGGTCTATGCTGCCTCCTCACTTGTTCTCCGACAGACGAGTTCGGACGTCATTATGGCACACTTCTCCCATGCCCTTTTGGGTATTTTGGATGAGGTGCTTCCTCATCTCCCTATGGACCTTCAGACCACGGTCAAGCAGGTCCGGGACTAGGGTTGGGCTGTTAACTCCAAATGGCTCTGACTGTTGGGGATTCTTGTGCCCGTTCTGTGGCAGCCGCAGTTGCCATGCACCACAGGGCCTGGCTGAGAGTCTCAACTTTTACAGCAGACACCCAGCAGAAACTGGTGGACATTCCTTTCCTGTGTACAGACCTGTGCAGTCCAGGAGTTGAAGGTCCCCTCCAGCATATTAAGAAGTCCAGTGCCACCTTGGACTCCATTACTTCTGCCCAACAAGAACCTCAAGGTTCTAAAAAGCAGAAGAGAAAGCCCTTTCGTCCTTCTGCCTCTGCGGCCAAGCAGCCCCAGTACCATCCTGGGCAGCAGCAGCAGGCTCAGTCTTGGTGCCCTCGGCCCAAGTCAGGGGCTCAGGCAGCCCGGAAGCCCGGATGGAGGGGCTCCGGCTGTCCTCCCGCTGGATCCTCCTCATCCAAGCCTGCACAGTGACGAAATGGGGTTGCCAACTCTGGGTCCTCTCGTGGGGGACCCGCTCTGCCACTTCCTTTCTGCCTAGTCCGCTGTCACAACGGACAGGTGGGTCTTGAAATTGGTCAGCCAGAGTCTGCTTCTGGGATTCAAGCAGTAACCACTAAGCCACGCCCCACGGGAGGAGAAGGTATCCGCCCACACTCAGTCGGCTTTCAGAGACAACATCACCCAACTCCTCCACAAGGAGGGTAGTGGTCAGAATTGCGTAGCCCCCTGTCAACCCAGGGTTTGTTTCCAGGTACTTCCTGGTCTTGAAACAGACAAGGGGCTGGCACCCCATTCTAGATCTGCATGACCTGACTCAATTTCTCAGGTCTTCCACCTTCAGGATGGTAACCATCTCTTGAGCTGAACATATGGTTCTGCTGCCTGGATCTGCAGGATGCATTCTTTCACGTCCCGATCTGTCCATCTCACCGAAGGTTCCTCTGCTTCAGGGTGGAGGGAACCCTCTACGAGTTCCAAGGCATGCCATTCGGCCTGTCATCAGCCCCCAGGGTCTTCACCAACTGCATAGCAGTGGTGGCGGCCCATCTTCGGCATCGAGGGGTCAGAGTTTACCCCTGTCTTGATGATTGTCTCATAACGGGTCCCTCCATTCTAGAGGTAGAAAAGTCCAAAGATCTGACCCTCCAAACCTGCCTCAGCCTTGGCCTCCTGATCAGCAAGGCCAAGTCAGAATTTGTGCCCTCACAGGCGATATGCTTCATCAGGGCAGAGCTTGATTCTTGCCGAGCCAGAGCCAGGCTGCCAGGGCGAAAGTTCTCTCCTCCTTTGCCCAATCATTTCTGGTTGGGCAATTGCACCCTACATGGGACTTCCTACGACTTCGGGGTTACATGGCAGCCTGCTCCTCCGTGGTCCGATGAACCCAGTGGCATATGCGCCACCTTCAGTGGGAGCTGGCCAGCCAGTGGACTTAGCGACTAGGTCATTACAACCAGCTGGTCACTGTGACCCAGATGAGGTGGGACGCTCTTCAGTAGTGGACCATCCTAGAGCTTCTACAGGAAGGGACCCCATGTGTCCACCCCGAGCCGACTGACTGTCATCTTGATGACCGACACCTCTCTCACGGGCTGGGGTGCCCACATGGTGGACCACAGAGTCCACGGGCTCTAGACCCCCAAGCAGTCCTGATGCCACATCAACCTGCTGGAGCACCGAGCAGTTCGGCTTGCGCTGACTGCATTCACTCCATTCCTTCGGGGTCATGTGGTTCAGGTCTAGATGGACAACACCACGACCATGTACTATCTCAACAAACAGGGTGGCATGCACTCCCAGCCTCTGTGCATGTAAGCTCTCCGCATCTGGACCCTCGTGAGCTGACTGGAGGTGGATTTCCTAGCCATTCATGTGGCAGGAGCCTCAAATCAGCTGGCGGACGCCCTCAGCCATGTGAGCGAGACGTCCCACCAGTGGTCTTTCCATCCAGAGGTAGTGCACAGTCTGTTCTCCCAGTGGGGCACCCCTCAGGTGGACCTGTTCACCTCCAGGGAGAATGCAAAGCATGAGGCTGTTCCGTGCCCACCCCCCTCAGCAGGGCTAGCTGCAGGGGGATGCCTTCTCGAGGCCATGGACCCCAGGCCTCTTCTGTGCCTTCCTTCAGTCCACAAGGTGCTCCTCAGGGTCAGGAGGGACAAGGCACAGGTGATCCTGGTCGCCTCAGACTGGCCCCACCAGTTCTGGTATCCAGATCTCCTCAGCATCAGGCTCCCGAGGCATCTCCCAGCATGCCTGGATCTGCTCTCCATCAATCAGGGGAAGGTATTCCACCCAGACCTTCAATCCCTGCACCTGATAGCCTGGTTCCTGAGCAGCTAGAGTTTCTAGGCTTTGGGTCTCTCCGACGACGTACTCAGTGTAGTTGAGGCATCTAGGAAGGAGTCGACCAAGCGGTGCTATGCCTTCAAATGGAAGAGATTCTCCATTTGGTGTCAGGGCACGGGCCTGGACCCTTCTTCCTGTCCGGTGGCTAGCATCCTCGACTATCTTTGGTCTGCTTCCAAAGGGGGTCTTCAGTCTACAACCCTTAAGATGCACCTGGCAGCCATCTCTGCTTATCTGGCACAGGCCAGTCAGCAGACCATGGCACAGGAGAAGGTGGTCTGGCATTTCTTTAAAGGCCTCAACCATATTTCGCATCTGGTATGTGAACCACCACCACTGTGGGATCTACTGCTGGTACTGGCAAAGCTCATGAGCAAGCCATTCGAACCAATGCACAAGTGTGAGATGTCACACCTGTCATGGAAGACCACCTTCTTGGTGGCTGTCACAGCAGCCAGGAGGATTGGGGAGCTGCAGCCACTCTGTCAAGTCTCCCTATCTGGACTTCCACAGGGACAAGGGTGTCCTGCGCCCCAACCGGAAGTTCCTTCTGAAGGTGGTGTCGGAGTTTCACCTGAACCAGGTGATGACTGCCCATGTACTACCCCAGTTACACCTCAGAGGCCGAGTACAGGCTCCATACTTTAGACCTGAGACGAATGCTGTCTTATTACAAGGAGCGTACAGCTGAAGTTCGGGGAGAGGTTCGCCAGCTGTTTGTCACCTACGCTGAAGCCGCACCTGGCAGACCTGCAGCGAAGTGGACAGTTGGCAAATGGATGACATCGTGCATCAATCTCCACTATAGGTTGGTGGGTAGGGAGCCTCCCGTAGGGCTAAGAGCTTATTTCACCCACCATACCGCTGCGTTGGTGGCTGCTTCTAGGGACATCCCTATCCAGGATATCTGCAGGGCTGCTACCTGGAAGTCAGCAAACACCTTCATTTCCCATTACCACATCAACCTAGAGTCACGCCGGGATGCTGGTTTTGGGGCCTCAGTTCTCCATTCTCTGTTCCCTAAGTAGGGGGTGTGCGCCTTGCCTCTCTTCTCCCAGAGAACTGCTAGAAGTCTGCCAAACAGTGTGGATAGAACAACATATCCACGATTCTAGAAAAATAGGTTACTCACCTGTAACAGCAGATCTTCCACAGAGTGGTCTCTTGCAGTAGGTAAATACTTTTGGGAGTTTCCAGCAGAGGTCGCTGTGGCACGGCAGCTCTTCTAGCAGTTTTTCACCAGGGACCGCCCACACATGATATCAGCTTCCTGTTTCCTATATAAGTGTGTGTGGTCCCTGGTACCCTTCTGGAGGGGTTGTGGGATAACAGATGGACCAGACACTGAACTTCAGGTTCAACACGAAATCTCTGTGTGATGTTTATTCAAAATGCAGGAAATAAGCTTCAGCAATGTCATATTCCTTCTTCAGTACATCAGTTGGCAGCAGCAGACTGTGTATGTCCTTTCTCTGCACTTAGCCAGCACCTACTGACACTGAGCTCTGATCTGAACATTTTTAGTGAAAAAACCCTTCGTCCCTGTGTGGACCTTGTTTGCTTGGGTAGTGGGGGCTTAAAAAGAAAAAAACACAAAACAAGCTATAAACAAAGAACCTCAATGCAGAATCACTGAAAAAAAGATTACCCCAAAGGGCATTGGCAACAAGTCAAGTTTCAAAGAAATACATCATCATCATGCATACTTCCGTAATGTAAATCATCATGGGATTTATACAAATCACCATGAAGTTGCAGACTTGTTCAACTTACATCAATGTACATGCATTTTAAGTAGCACAACTAACTTAATTTCTATAATAGTCACCTAGTACTTTTTCGTTATCAAAAACACCTAGTGCCATGGTATTTTCAACATTTACAGGTTTCATAAACATAGGGTATATACATCAAGACATTTTATGACATTGTGCTATTACATGCTAAATCCAACAACGATAAACACAGCCTGTTTTACATACGCTTGGAGGTCACCACAATAACCTCCCTGTATGAGGACCTGAGAGAGAAAAGGAAAATTAAAGAGGACACTATAGCATAGTCAAAAAAGGGAAGGGGATGCCCATAGGTGGCCAACCTTATGGACTAGTAATTGTAAAGGATAGGTTAGGCTAAGAAATAGAAGAACTGTTGCAACCGATTTAAGAAAAGGCCAGTCCTCAAGAGTGACAGGACCGCCCTGTCACAATCCTCAGTTATTTTCCCACCACCTTCAGCTCGCGCAGCAGCTAGAACAACTTCTGAAAACAGCAGTCATTGACGAGAAACAACATTGAAGATTCTACGAACAAGGGGGCTCGCCCAACAAGAGCTCCCCCATCTATTGACCTACATTTCTGAACACATAGAGCAGGAGTATCCCTCCTCACCCTCTATGTTTCTCTTACTCATCAGCAGCCACCAAACCGTCGTCGATGCATCTATAATTTCATTGATGGCCCATAGCCGTCAACATCCCCATCGACGGCTGCCACAGTCGACAATGCATCGACATTCACATTGACGGCCCTAACCGTCACTGTTCTCATTGATGGCTACCACTGTTGACGATGCATCTATATTTTCTCTGATGGCCATACTCGTCAATATCCTCATTGACGGCTACCACCGTCGATGATGCATCTATAATATCATTGACGGCCCAAAACCGTCAAACGTCCTCATCGACGGCTACCACCATCGACGATGCATCTCTGTTATCATTGACAGCCACCACCGTCAACGATGCATCTATATTCTCATTGACGGCCATACCCATCGACGAGGCATCCATATTCTCATTGACTGGCATCCCCATCAGTGATGCATCCCTATTTCTCATCGATGGCTGTCCCCCATCGACAGTGCATCATTATTCTGCCTACTCATTGATGGGACGTTTTTTCACTTCCTCTTCAACAATACTTCCAGCACTATAAAAAGGCAATACATAAATAACCCTTTCTAAGTGCCATTAGAGTCACAGAGCGGGAGAGGTCCTCCTCAGCCTCGGTACTTCACACCTCATCGATGGCCACCACTCCAGGTGTCCTTCCGTCAACAGCACACCCTCATATTTTTTCTTAGTAAATGGGGCTTCATAAAAAAACAATGGCTTATGCCATGTTTCTACCCCCCCAACCCTCTTAGGTGGACAGTCACAGGGGTCAGGCGGACAGAGATCACAGCCCTGGACTTTACCACCCGGGGCAAGACCTGCTCAGGCTACACGTCCTCTCCCCTCCATCACCTCCTTTGTGTCTCAAACGCACTCTCTCTCCCCCCCCAGAAAGAGCTGGACATCTCCACTGTAGTATGGCACGTCTTGCATGCCATACAGCACTCCCAGACCTCCAATCCAAGGGGGCAGGGCGACCCTCCACGATCTCCTACTCTTCCGCCTAAGAATTTTCATGATGACCAGGATCCATTCCCACCCTGGTCACTTCCTCCTTATAGGGAAGACTATTTTTCAGGTGAACAAGTGCTCCCGGTGGACTTCATTGGTGACCTTGAACACAATTTCCAGGAGCTGAATTTCTTCCTCAGTCTCCCTTTTTCGGAAAACTTTTCTTTGGATGAGGGCCTGCCTGGAATCTGCAGCACCTCCTCCTGATGACCCTTCATTCCATGAAATGATGATACAACTATAGAAAGTCAGGGGATTCTCTACCACAAAGATATGGCAGAATACCTTGCTCTGCCAGAGGAGCCCATCTTGGTAGTTTCCCCACTAATTCAAACATACCAGAATAGCATGCTGGCTGCTTGACAGCAGCCTCCAGCTATTTCAGCTGTTCCCTGTAAGGTGGATCATATATATCAAGCTCCTTTGGTTCATCCGTTCCTTCAAGCTATCCTGGATGTGGACTCTGTTCTGCTACTCATGATCACATGAGCTCCTTACCACCTGATAAAGAATCCCAAAGACTTGCCTTTCTGGACAAACGGGTCTTTTTCTCCAGTACCATGAATATCAGAATTCTAAATTATAGGTGAACATGACAAAATAAGGATATGGCAGAATACCTTGCTCTGCCAGAGGAGCCCATCTTGATGGTTTCCCCACTAATTCAAACATACCAATAAAGGGTTACATGATTAAATACCAACATACCCTTGGGTCATCTGCCATTGAGACTATCAGTCACCTCCCTCCTTCACCAGAACGGGAGCGATCATTGGCTACTATGCCAACTAGCAATGCTATTTCCCGTCACCTACCCAGGTCGGGATATGATGCCATAGATACCTCGGCCCAACTGTCAGCTGTTGGCATTTATTTGCGACGCCACACCTGGCTCCGCTTTTCAGGCTTTACTCATGATGTGCAACATAAAGTAGCTAATGCCCTTTTTAATGGGTCCAAGTCATTCCGGGCCAGGTACTCAGACATTACTGGATAACTTACAGGCATCAGGCAGAACTCTACGTACAGTTCATGGCATGTACCATACGCTGCATACAACCTATCATACTTGATCGTCTTCCTACTCTGAAAGAGGTGGAGAATACAGAGATACCAATACAGGCGGCTATAGAGGTCGTAATCAACCTACAAGAGGCAACACCTCCGCCTCCCTTGGAGGCTGTGGGTGGTCATTTTGCCCTCCATTTAGAGGCTGGGCGAACAATCACTTTAAACGAATAGGTACTCCAGATTATACAGAGGGGTCATATTCTGGAATTTATCTCCAGGCCCCTTCCCCCATCCTCCCTGACATATTCATTATCCATCAGATCATTTACCTATCCTTCAAGAGGACTTGAGGGCTCTACTGGTGACACAGGCCGTTCCTCCAGCACCCCCCTCACAACATCAAAAGGAATTCCACACCCACTTCTTTCAGGCACCCAAACGAACTGAAGACCTCGGTCTGATACTGGACCTCAGAAAACTGAACCTTTCCATTCAGTGCAAACGGTTTCGCATGATAACCGTGACTTCTATCATGCCAATACTGAAACAGGGAGATTGACTTTGTGCCCTAGATATGAAGGATGCCTACCTGCATCCATCCTGCTCATCGCAGGTTTCTTCGTTTCTACCTGCTAGGTTAACACTACCAGTTTCAAGCACTGGTAGTGCCTCCTCTGCCCTGAGTGTTTTCACCAAATACCTAGAGGTAGTTGCAGCAGCTTTAAGAAGAAAAGGGCACTTTATCTTCCCATATCTAAATAGCTGGCCAATCAAAGCACAACAGCTTTGCTTTCTTACCTAGAGGCTACCCTGCAGATATTTTCACACTCTAGGGATCACAGTCAGTTGACCAAAGTTCAACCTGACCCTGACTCAGTCTCCAATACATAGGAGCCATCCTAGATACAGTCTCAGCCAGAACTTACCATCCGGCCGGCCACACCCTTGTCTCTGGCATCATGCATACAGACTTAGAAAGCAGTCACAGCTAGACAGCTGCTATGCCTTCTGGGTCACATGGTTGCTGCTATCCCTACAGTAGCACTCGCCCATCTTTATATGAGTCCTATTCATTGAACCCTCCAGAATCAATGGTCTCAAAGAACAAGAACAATTTGAAGGCCAGATTAGTCACTCCCTCTCTGACATTAGTTCTGACTCGATGGTCAGTCGAAACCAATTTATGACAAGGAATGCCTTTTCAGTCCCTACCTCCCATGTAGACATTCACCATGGATGCTTCCCTGGCAGGATGGAGCGCACCTGTTACACTCCAACCTGAAGGCTCTACACCTTCACGCTTGGCTCCTGAGGATGCTTTCATGGCCAGATTACAAGTATCCTCTCCTCTTGCCAATATTTTCTTGGCCTCACGTAAGCCAGCAACCAAAGAATCATGTATCTCCAGATGGAAATGCTTTTCCATGTGGGCTGCTTCTCGATCATTGGATCCCTATTCGTGCCCACTGACAAAAGTTCTAGACCTCCAGGCCTCGCTGTCCGAGACCGGTTTGAGTTGTTCCTCCATCAGAGTCCCTTCGGCCGCTATTCTCGCCCTTCCGTGGACTGCTAGATGACAGATTACTGTACCAACATCATCTAGGCAAAGAAAATATATAGTGTATCTGTTTCTTCCTGGTCCCCACCAGTTGGCATTCCTTCTCAGCCACCCCCCAGCTCCGCACCTGAGATCAGGCCGCTGTCCCCAACATCTCCCACAGCTTCCCCTCTGTGGCAGGGCGGTAAGGAGACCCAAACTCTGCTCACCTCGAATAGGATCTAGATTATCGGGGAGCGCCATTCGAGTCAGGGTGTGCGGAGGGTGGCTGCTCATCCGGCGCAACCTGGGACCTTTTTGCTTTCTTCTCTCTTCCCTCGAGAGTGGGGTGTGCAGTGACGCCAGTGGAGGGGGGCGCACATGCATCTGCATGCGCATCTCCTGGTGCCTGCCCCACTCAGTCCTTTCTTGCAGCATCGGTGTTCTGTCCCCCAGCCGCTGCCAGGGGCAGAAGTGCACCGACTACTGAAATCCCCTTCCCACGTAGAGGGAGAGCAGTCCTTCGAACGCTCAGTCCCCTTCCACCCTTGCCAGCCCCTGGCTGCCCATGCTTGTGCCTGAACACGGGTCACCAGTGTAGCACAAGATAAGGCAACCAGCGCCTCAGTGCCACCGGGCCGGCCAAGCCAAAATATTTTTGAAAGGAATGTTACATATCGAACCACCTATTAGACGACCCACTCCTCCGTGGGATCTCAATTTCTAGTAGAGAAATTAACTCTTGAGCCTTTGTACTGATGGCCACTTGTGCCCTCCATTTCCTTTCACAGAAAACCTCATTTCTAGTTGCTGTGACCTCAGCTCGCCGTATTTCTGAGCTTCATGCCCTCATGTGTAGGGAACCTTACTTAATTTTTCACAAGGACAGGGTGGCACTCCATACCAGCCCTTCCTTCCTAAAGTAGTCTCTGAACACATTTTAAATCAATCCCTGGAGTTACTGGTATACTATCCTGAATACTCCAGTCAAGGTAAACATCTACTACATACTTTAGATGTCCATCGTATATTACGCTACTACTGTATACTAATCAAACAAAATCGATTAGAAAACACTTCTCAAATTGTTCTTCACTTTTTGCCTCGGGCCGAGAAGGGCTCCCAGTTAGTAAAAGAACCCTTTCTACCTGGTTGGCAAATTGTATTACATTTTGTTCCACAAAATACAACAAACCTTTACCAGGACCTGTCCAAGCCCATTCTACTAGAGCTATGGCCACTTCTGCGGCTAACTTTAATGGAGCCTCCATTTCAGATATCTGCAGTGTGGCTACCTGGTCCACAATCCATACATTCACAAGGCATTACAATCTGGATATTGCCTCTCGACGTAGGACGGCCTTTGGCCATGTAGTCCTACAAGGTCTTCCATCATAACTGTCCTTCCACAAGGATAGAACTGCTTGGGATTCAACCCAAAAGTATTTACCCACTGCAAGACACCACTCCGTGGAAGATAGTACAGTTACGTAAGAACTTACCATAACAGTAGATCTTTGAGGAGTGTCTCTTGCAGTAGGTCTGTTCCCACCCGCCATCCCCCTCCTTCTCTAAGAGAGCAAATTCTAGTCCAGTGACTTTGTGTTTGGACTCCTTTGGTACCTCAGGTTCCCCTTGGTCCTTGCTTTGCGAGTTGAATCTGGCAGGGGAACTGAGGATACCAGGAACCACCCACACTTATATAGGAAACAGGAAGCTGCTGTCATATATGGGCGGTCCCTGGTGAAAAACTGCTAGAAGAGCTGCCATGCCACAGCGACCTCTGCCAGAAACTCCCAAAAGTATTTACCTACTGCAAGAGACACTCCTCGAAGATGTACTGTTACGGTAAGTTCTTAGTAACTGTACTTTCTAGGAGTGGTATATCTTGTTCATCCACACAAACCCACCCAAACTCCCCAGCTTGGACGCACAACCCTCTGCTTCCAGCGGGCAAGATCTGGCATCAAGGGGTGGAGCCAAGGGATATACCACCTGGGTGAGTGGAAGGAGCCAGCTTTTAGACTATCCAGCAAGATTTAAAGGGAATCAGACATGCCAAACAGTGTGGATGAGCAACATATACCACTCCTAGAACTACTGTTACAGGTGAGTAACCTGTTTTTTTTTTTTGTTTTTTTTTGTTTTTTTTTTTGTTTTTTTTTTGTGCTCCCTCGCTCTTGGGCCTGGAGTTTTCTGATGAGGCGCGTTGTCCCTCTCCTGGAAGGGAAGGTTTCTGTATGCCTTTCCTCCCTTCCCGCTTCTACAGAGGGTCCTGCTCAAGCTCCAGTTGGAAAGGGCGGAGATGATTCTCATTGCTCCCTTCTGACCATGTCAGATTTGGTTCCCCTTGCTGCAAAAGCTGGCGGTGGACCTGCCAGTGCCCTTACCTCTGTGTACCGGCTTGCTCTCCCAGGACCAGGGCACCCTGGACCATCCATATCTAAAATCCCTGCACCTCTGTGTGTGGCTCCTGCGGACCCAGCTGTCACCCAATTTGGGGCGTCCTCTAGGGTCGCAGATATCCTGGTAGCTGCTAGAAAACCCTCCACCAGGGCCACTTACACCATGGAATGGAAACATGTCACCCTTTGGGCTGCTTCGTGCCAGCTGGATCCCTTCACCTGCCCAGTGAATCAGGTGCCGAAGTATCTTCTCTCCCTCTCAGACTCGAGTTTGGAGTACTCTTCCCTCAAGGTCCATCTTTCTGCCATCTCTGTGTACCATGCGCGCCTGTCGAGGGTAGGGCTGTGGGATAGCTTGAGGTGTCCCATGCCTTCCTGTGGGGCATTTTGCATCTGAGACTTCCCATTCGGGATCCGGTCCTTCCATGGCACCTTAATTCTATATTGGAGAAACACATGCTACCTCCCTTTTAACCAGCCATGAGTTTCGAGCTGCGCGTTCTGTCATGGTAAGCTTTCTTTTTAGTTGCTGTTACTTCTGCTCGAAGGATTTCCGAGCTTCAGGCTCTTATGTACAAGGAGCCTCATTTGGTTTTTCACAAAGACATGTACGTCTTTCTGTACTAATCCTAAATTTCTTCCCAAGGTGGTGTCGGAGTTTACTTTAAACCAATCCATCCAACTTGCAGTTTATTTTCCTCTGTATTCTATTAGGGGAAGCTTTGCTCCATACTATGGATGTACATAGAATCTTGCGGTACTATACACACTAGACCAAGGCTTTAAGGAATTCTGACCAGTTGTTTGTTTCGTTCGCCCCAAAGAGAGAGGGCGTACCTGTTTCTAAACAGTGTATAAGTGGTTAGCCAGTTGCATTGTTTATTGTTACCATAAGTGCACCAAAGACCTTCCGGGAGTGGTTAAGGGCCATTCCACCAAGGGTATGGCTGCTTCCACAGCCTGTTTCAAAAATGTCTGCTGCGGACATTTGCACAGCTGCCACCTGGAGTTTTGCCCACACCTTCAGTAAGCATTACAGTCTGGACATCGCTTCTCTGCACAGAGCCAGTTTCGGCCTTGCAGTTCTTCTGGGCCTTGGCTATTGGACTGTCCTCCTCCCATCGCTCTTTTCCTGGTCCTGCCTGGAACTGCTTGGGACTCAGTCCTACTGGTGTTGGCCTGCTGCAGGAGCCTTCCTCGAAGTAAGATAGTTCAGTTACGTAAGAAATTACCATAACAGTAGATCTTCGAGAACAGCTCTTGCAGCAGGCCCTGCTTTCCCTCCCTTCTTCCCCCTGCTGCTCCTTGTTCCTTTTGCACTACTTCTGTTTTCCTTTCTTTGACTCTTAGGAACCTCCTCTGTTCTCCATTCACTGCCTGCTTGGATGTGTGGAGGAAGAACTGAGGGGGCTGTGGGGGACCGCCCACCTGTATAGGATAGGCTGACATCAGAGGTTGATGTCAGCGGTGGGAGGCCCCTGTGGACGACTGCTAGCTAGAAAGTTTTCCGTGTGGTCCTGGTGCCTGGTGGCTAAGTCCTACTGGTGTTGGCCTGCTGCAAGAGCTTCTCTCGAAGATCTATTGTTAAGGTAACTTCTTATGTAACTACTTTTTTGTTGTTTCATGCACTCAGGAGTTGTTTAGTATGAAACCTACTGTATAGTCTGAGATTAGTGTTAAGTATATGAGCGATAATGTGTAACTTCCTGCAGTATTGAGTCATAGCAATGCCGTTGACGATATTATATGCCAGTATTTTCAGGACCAAATTCTGAGTCCAGGATCTGGGCATCCCTAAAATTAGCAAGTATTGCTTTTAACAAATGCGGAACAACTTGGGATATTGAGATGTGACCCAAAGGGACATTATTTCCCCGCCACACAAATTAAAAAAGTACTACAGTATGTAAGCAAAGGAGCTGACAGACTTGACTAGCTGGTTTGTAAAAGATGACTGCAGCATTCTTAAGTTGTCTTAGGAAGATTGTTGGGGCAGTTGTATTTTTATGCAGCAGTTTCAACCTTGTGACTATTTTTTGATCGAATACTAATCTTATGCTCATGAAGAATTTATTGCAGTCTCTAAGGTGCTCAGTATTTTGGGGGATATGTTGGTACAGTCCCTTACAGTACTGTGGCCCAAGTCTAACGTGAATTAAGAAACCCTATAGTTTTTAAAAATCAGATTACATTTATTTGAAAGATTTAGAAGGTATTCATTCTGAAAAGAGATCTACAACATATTTTGTTTGTTTAGATTCCAGGGCTTGATTAGAGAACTGCCACACCACGGTCAGACTGAAACCAGAGAACTGACTGAGATGCCACCACCCCAGTCACGACTTTTGCAATACAGGCAGGTGCAATCTAGGAGCCCACCAGCACTTGCTTCCCCATCAGCCAGCAGTAATCACAGTGGTCATTTTCCTGGATTCAGTGAAAACAGCAGGGACATGGAACTGGTGAATAACCCAGCATTTCAACAACATCAACCACAGATGTACAATCCACCTTTCCCAATACCATCTGGACATACACCATCTTCCATGAAGTATCTGCAGCCTGATGGTTCATGGACATATGCCAGCTTGCAGCAGAACCATTTGTTGGGGCATGGTTTCCATTATAGTATGTCTGCTTTGCCCCATAGACCACAGCAAAACCCTTTTATACATCTGCAGACTCAGTCACAGGCTGGTCAGGAGTCATTTCACCCGCTCTCATCGCGAACCGTTCCTGTTTCTGCACACCACAGCTTAGAAGAGGTATTTATTTTTAAACATGTAATTTGTGATTTTATATAACTGCACTTGTTCCCCCTCAACCAACCATCTCGTCATCGCAGAGGACCATGAAGTGAAAGCTACATGTGCCAGGGCCCAGTGAAAAGACTAGAAGCTCTCAAAATTGTATTTGCAAATATAATATACTTGAGTACACTATATATGCTTTCTTGATATACAGTAGTGAACCTTGCTATAAGGAATATTTCTTATAGTGAACACTTATAATACTCCCCAGTGTTGGTTATTCAGGCATATTAAATACCTGACTGTAGTGAACCACAGATATAGCAAACAAATCCACTGACTTCAGAGGAGTTCTTTCTAAAAAGGAACCACAAATCCACTGACTTCAGAAGAATTCTTTCTGAAGAGGAACCACTGTAGTTAACCACCAGTGTAAGCATTTTCCTGTATACTGTAAAACGTTACGTGCTAGGGCCTAGTGATAAGAATAAAGGCTTCAGGACTGTATTTTCAGGCCGACCCGGTGGCCTAGTGGTAGCACTGTGTGCTGCTCTGCAGAGGAGCTGGGTTTTGGACTGAACTTGGAATGCTGCATTGAGAGGCAGGCCAGACAGAGGCAGCTGTCACTTGGCAGCATCCCTTAGTGAGGGAAGGTTGGTGGTGGGCTCCAGCTCCACAGTTGTCCCTGTGGCAGGCCAAGTAGTTTGTACTGCCACAGGGTGTGGGCTGTGTGCATGCATGCATGCTCGCCTTCAAGCTGTATACCCACACTGGGGAGGAGCGAGGTATGGAAGAAAATGGGGAGTAAAATGCTGGCCTCCATCACAAGGATGGCTTCCCACACCATGCAGCCCCCACCATCTGCTTACCAGATCCTGTGCTTGGAAAGGGAGAGAAAGACCCTCCCTTGGAACCCCCTGCAGTGAAGGGAAAGCCATGGGGGAACTGCACCAGCTGCACAGCAGTCTTGGTGGCCGATTGGGCTTGGTGGTTACCGGTCACAGCCTAAGGAATTGACGGAGTTAAAAGGGGACAAAAATCTTTAAAGGAAAAAAAAAATAGTATTTTCATAGACAGTATACATGAGTACACTGTAATAAGCTACCAAAGCAATTATTTTATTTCATTAATGATATTGTTTTCATCTTGTTCAGTCTGCTACAAATTGTTGACATCTGTTGTTATTCTTCCACTGATAGAAACTTAGACAGTGACATCAGAATAAGGCCTCACAGCCCATACAGTCTGCTGAATCCTACCCATTATATGTTACAAATACCCTATTCATCACTTACACTTCTATTCCTTGTGCTCTCCTCCACACCTGCTTGTACTGTTGCCATATGTCTGTCCCACTGGTGCTTAAATCCCAATCCTGTTTTGGCAGACCACTTCCCTTGGAGCCTGTTTCATTTCTCTGCCAACCTCTCTGTAAAGAAATACTTTCGGACATCTTTATTGATCTTTCCTCCCATCAGTTACAGAGTTCACCCTTGTACCCATTTGTGCACTCATTATGAGTGAATGCATTCATGTGGTTCACCCTGTTAATAACCATATAAAAATGTGTAGGTCTCTTACAATGTACACTCTTTTTCAGTTCTGGCCTCTTGCATGTACATGTCCATGTTCTTAGCCTTTCCTTAAAAGGCTTCCCATGCTGATCTTGTATAATCTTGTTGGCCCTCCTTTGCAGTGCCTCCACCCCTATCCTTTTCCTTTCTCAAGTACAGATTTCAGAACTGTACATAGTACTCCAAATGGCTGTACCAGCGATCTGTACAAGAGCAATATCACCTCCCACCTCTTGCAGCTTGTACCCCTGCCAGTGCATCTCAGAATTCTGTTTGCCTTCCATATTCCTCTATCACACTGTGTTGATTGCTTCAGGGTGCCCATCAGTTTTCTTCTAATGTTACACATCTCATCACGTACTATGGTCTCATGATTCTTTGTCTCTATATGGATGACTGAGCACTTTTTGCATTAAAGTTCGGCTGCTAGTCCCTGGATCATTTCTCTAGCTTTCCCAGATTATCCCTTAAGTGACCTTGCACCCTCCTCACTGTTCACCCTGCCCCAGAGTTTGGTATCATCCGCAAAGAGGCATACTTTTTCATGACTCCCCTTCCCATGTCCCATAGATTGGGCTGAGGGGGGGCATGGCTAGCAGCCCAGGCATTCAGACGCATTTAAGCACAGCTTCTGCAAAAATTATGTTTCAAAAGTTATTTTCAGGTGTATTTGATTTAATTTAATTTACAGATTTGGTAGGATATTGCTTTCTGCACCAGTCGGGTGCTTTCAATGATAATTCCAATATGTGAAAGCCAAGAAATATAGCAGGGAGCTTCCAAGACTTATTCAAACCTTAGCTGCTATCAGAGGAGTAAGGGAAGGCGGCTGAGGCCAATACTGGAGCAGAGTCAGAAGTGACCCTCACCTCTCTCAACCATGCTAAAGATGAGCAAAGCAATAAAAGTTCTAACAAGTTTGACTTGCACAGCACCTACAGACTGTCGAGTAGCAGCTGGAAGCTCGCACGTTGGATGTTGCGGAGGAGACAAGCAGTGCAGGCAAAACCCTTACTGTGCCATCGGTTCTCGTGAAAGAAAATGCGCTGATCCACTTCTGTCTGGAGCATGTAGAAAGTCTGCTGTGCGAAAATAATGTGAGGATAAATGGCACTGAGTGATTTGGGAGGATTCACCCATTTCTACGGTCAGTGCATGGCTCATAATATCAGCATTTCTGCTTTGCACATAGACAAATGCTACAGAATCACTCCCCGAAGAAGAGTTGATTCTCTCCCTAGAACCCTTCTGTTAAAAATGGGTTCTGTGACTCAAAGAGATCTAGTTCTCAAAGCTGCAAAGCAGGTGAATGACTCTGAGGTAGACAGGCAGAAAATCCTGATGTTCCCTGATCTCTGCTTTTCAGTCCATTAAAAGACAAAAGAGCTTTGAATGTGGCAAGAGAAAGTAGAGGGGAGTACAGTATCGCATTTAAAACAGTATGCCCAGCAAAACTCCGAGTTCAGTACGCCAGCCACACATATGTTTTCATTGACCCCAAGGACTTAGATACATTTTTGGGGCCACATTCAGAAGGAGACTGCACAAGATATGGCAGGTGAAACTGATTCAGAGACTGAGTCTTGAATGGTCAGTCATATTTTGAATATTGAGAAACTGAGAACTGGAGACCATTTACAGGCCAGGGTTGTATCTCATTGCAGCTAAGTCCCCAAAATTAACTAGTTAAATGTTAGTCTCAATATTTTTATTATTGAATGGGACCTACAGTGGACTTTAATAGTGACATTTATTTTGTCTAATAATGCAACACTCATCTAAGATGGTGCCTGTTCAACAGCCCGGAGCTTGGAGCGCCATTTACCGTGGAACCATATTTTGAAGTGTCAGCCCTTTAGTGACTCTGATTGCCGGGCTGACCCATGTACTCCTCTATAAGTCTCCATAGTTAATCAGTTTACTTTTATACATTCATGATGTTTAAAGTTTTACCATTTAAGAATGCCTTTTCCTCAAGGTCTGTAAGGCTGCATGGGATCTGAGTACTCTGATTTGGCTTGATCCTGCTTAAAATCTTTATGGGATCATGCAGATCATTGTTAGGTGTTCTGCTGGAGCTGTGCATGTCATTCTATAGCGTTGTAACTTATAATACCAGATAAAATGGCGGGTCCTGCATAGCAGATTTGAAGCTGCATTGTGTTGTAATTTTCATACTATTACTCTTATAAGACAGATCCCAGCCCATTAGCTGTTTACATCAAGTTTTGCACTTCTCCAAATGTTAAGTAGACTGAGGGCACTTCCCCTTAATATTTTGTTTCCCCCATAGATGACACAACCAGAATGTGATCAAATGCCTTAATGTAACTGTTCGTTATCTAACCTGTATTGCTTTGTTGTAATATTTATGTACTGCTCAGTGCAAAAGTATAAATAAAAAGTTAAAAAATAAGACTGGGCTTAGGGCTGGGCCGGTGGAGTGCTGAGGCGCTGGACTCCCCTGCCTCTGCCGTGCCAGTGACCTGGGTTCGAGAATGGACCTGGGTTGCTTGGGGTGCAGGTCAGGGATGGAGGATTGAACATAAGTAGAACAGCTTTCCTCCTTTGGAGAGGGGAGACTTCCCAGTCCTCAGCTTGCCTGCCACCTTGAGTAATCTAGGTGGAAGCACATTGGGATGGCCAGGGAGTGAGACCCCACATTCAGATGCCAAGGGCATCTTCACTGAGGCAGACCGCACTCAATGCACCATTGGACGCACGTGAGCCATACTGGGGAGAAAATTGGAGAGAAAACCCTCCTACCATGGCGCAGTGATGGCCTGGTCTCTCATAGGCCTTGCACTGATGACTGGGCTCCTCCAACCATGGTCTTGTGGCAGGACGCACTGGAGAAGGTAAGTCCCTAAGAAGTCGAGTGACCTGACCGGGGAGACTGGTCCAAATGGCAGTCGGAGAAGCTGAGCAGATAAACAGCTTCTTTGGGGGACGAAGAGACGCGACCTAGGACCCGATCCCTGGTAACCCCCACTTGAGACCACCTTCCTCACCTCACCTCTGAGAATTTTCCATTCAAGATGATCTTCTTCCACTCAGTCAACTTCTGATCAATTCCATAACTCTTTCTCACACTAGCAGGTTTCTCAGTTTGTTTACCAACCTTTTATAGAGGTCTGAGTCAAAATCTTTACTAAAATCCAGGTATCCATTATCTGGCCTTTATCAGCCACCTTTGTAATGCAGTTGAAGAACTCTATCTGATTTCTTTGACATGACCTTCCCCTGGTGAAAACTATATTGTCTTTCATTCTGAAGTTCATTTCACTTCAGGAAATCCACTAATCTTCCTTTATGATGGTCTTCAGCATCTTACATGCAGTGCACTTCAGGCTTACTGGCCTATAGTTGCTTAACTCATGCCTTCTCCCACTGTTATGCAGTGGGAACGTTTGTCAGGCTTACTGGCCTGTAGTTTCCTAGCTTATGTCTTCTGCCATTCATGTGATAGTATGATATTTGTCAGACTTACTGGCCCATAGTTCCTTAGCTCATACCTTCTCCCACTCTTGTGCAGTGGAATGACATTTGCCATCCTCCAGTCCACTGGCACTACGCCAGATTCCAGTGAACAGTTCTGCCAACTCCCTCATTTTTTTAGTACTCTAGGATATAGCCTGTTCAGGCCCATTGATTTATCTACTTTTAGATTTGTTAGACCCTTCAGCACCCTATTTTCATTTATTAACTCAAGTCTATAATTAGGTAGTGGACCCTTGTCCTCTACTCTTAAGTACTGAGCAGAAATACTCCTTGAGTATGTCCACTGCTGCCTTCTCCCCCTCATCTCATCCTTCTCCCATCTTACACTCCCTTCCCTAGATTTGCATTTTTATTTGCTGTAGCATAAAAATGCCTTGTCCCTTTTTCACTCCCTTCGCTTTCCTCAGCTGTGTCCGACTTTGCCTGTCTCACCTCCTTGTTAGCCTCCTTCATACTAACCTGGTATATGTCCCTGTACCCTCTTGCATTGTAGTTTCTGAATACGCTGTCTCTCCCCTCAGTGCCTCCAATCTTCTTGTATTACCACAACAGCCTTCTGTTCTTCCTATTTATCTCCATTGTCCTGATATAGAGACTTATTGCCTCTAATAATCCTTGTTTAACATAGTTTGCTGTGTACTCATACTAGCGTTTCTATAAGTGTCTCCAGCATCTTGGTAAAATCAGCCCTTCTGAAGTCTAATACATTTATTAGAAATACAAAATCACACATACCCCCATAATGCAAAGCATCATGGGCTGTATATGCAAATCACCATGACATTTTAGGCTGGTTCAGCTTTAAGCAGAAATGCATGGTGCCAAAGGGCCTCTCACACAATCTGCAAAGGGTTTATTAATGACCTTTTTCTTTAACCCCCCAGCCTTATTTTATTTATTTGAAAATTAGTAACGGGGAGAGGCAAACTAAGCCAAGGCTTGTTTCCAGGTTTGACTAAGTCACATTACTCGGTACAAAACAAAGTGCAGTCAGAGTACAATAATGAACACAGTTGCAAGTGCAGAATAAAGCAGCTAGGCACAGAGAGTAGTAATAATGCATCAACAGTGAGACCTGTTTGGGAGAAGAATGGTAGTGCAGGTGTGCCGCTCACACAGCGAAACCCTTTCAGTGACGGCAGTATTGGCACTGCAACCCGATCGACAGTCATTCCGTCGATCGGGATTTTGCAGCACCTACTGTCTTGCTGCCCCAGGGATGTTGTGCTCTTTCCCCACTACACCTCTGACCTGGAGGTGATTATCTTATTGTCCATGGGGTGCGGGGGGCTTTGATCCCTCGCAAACAGCCAAAATGTGCCCCAGTGCTTTGCCCACAATGTCGGTCGGATGGCACAATTGCCGGGCAACATGGTCTCCATCTGCTTTGTGCTGTCGATGTAGTGTCGGCCAGAAATATCTATCAAACCAACATGGTGGAACCGGTAGTGCAAAGGAAGAGCATACTGGAGTCTGGATACAAGTTAGGGGGAACCCAGACGGAGGCCAAGCATGTGGACAGTAGGGGATCCAAGCAGGGGAGGCATCATGGAGTGGGTGACAGGTGCATGTGATGGAGGTGAAGAGTTTCAGCTGGTGCTCGAGGGAGTCTGGGGAGGTAGAAAGGCGAAGGGAGGAGGGGAGCAGGTTCCAGAGTGTTGAAAGGCAATAGGAAAAGGCTGATTGCCCAGCAGAGGAGTGGGGATGTGGAATGGAGAAAAGTGTAAAGATTTTTAAAGATAAAAAAAAAAAGAAAAACAAATAATGAGGAAAACAGGTAATTGGACCTCTTTTTTTCGTGCAGAGCCTTCTTGGGCTCAAGCCCCTTCTCTACCCAGATTGTTCAAGGCTTTGTCCTCAAGCTTGCTACCCTAGGCCCTCCTTCCATCTCTTTAATTTTGTAGTCATGTTTTATTCTTATATTTTTTCCTATCACTTTGGGCTCTTCTAGCTCCTCTCTCTTTTTCGCTCCCACTTTTTTCCTTTCCTGGCTAACAGAACTGAGGAAGGCAGGCAGCCAACATTGGGTACTGGCCAGTCTGTGAGCAGCATGTCATACATGTGTCTCGTGGACAGTGCCATCACAGACTTTGGCCCCTTAGCTGTAGGCTAATAAAGACTTTGTTCCTGCAGGGTCTTAGTGCCTCCAGCATAGACCCATAAATGGTAATAAGTGGTGAAGATATTCTGGAAGATCAAGAATTATGGTGAGTATAGAATTTTCACTTATTGAAAATGACTTTCCAGGATTTGCTAACTTAATCATAGAGGGAGTAAACCCTGCTGTTTCATCAACTGTGATAAGAGCACAGGCAAAGAAAATCTTAGATGTTGGGGACTCTCTTCCTTTTGGGGACTTTGATTCGGATTTGTTTGAGCCCACCTCCAGGATCCGGACGTCAGGAAAGAAAGACAACAATGTGAAAAAACAGTGGCAATAAAATACTATAGGACATAAGGGATTATATATGAAAATGCTGAAACTAAACTGATAACTGATTGTGATTTTGTTTCTGAGCAAACTAACAGTGTTTTTCTCTAAGGTTATCTCAGGCAGCTGGGGGTGAAACAAAAACAGGCTGAACCAATGTTTAAAAAATGTAATGGGCTACTGTACAGAGTTTGGGTTAATCCTCAGATGCAGAAGCAGATTGAACAGTTGGTCATACCAAAGAAGTGTAGAACTGAGTTGTTACAGATAGCACATGATAGTCCTATGGCTGGTCATGCAGGAAGGGACTGCACCCTTGCCAGGTTGTTGTACATATTTTACTGGCCTGGGATTCATGAGGATGTTACTACCTCTTGCAGTTCTTATGCTGAATGTCAGAAAGTAGCCCCAGTGACTAAAAAAGACAAGGTGCCCCTGTTGCCCCTACCCTTTATAGATGTGCCGTTTGAGAGAATTGTAATGGATGTGGTTGGCCCTTTAGACAAAAGTGAGAACGGCAAGTGATTCATTTTAGTAGTATGTGACTTTGCTACTCAATACCCAGAGGCAGTTCTAATGCGTACTGTCACAGCCCCAAAAGCGGCAGCAGAGCTTGCCAACATTTTCAGCAGGGTGGCCCTACCTAAAGAGATTATTACTGATCAGGGTACTAATTTTGGTGCTGCATTGCTGAAGGAACCTTACCAGCTATTAGATATCACTGCCATAAGACCCTCCCCTTGTCACTCTCAGACAGACAGTTGCGTTGAGGGTTTTAATCAAAACCTAAAATGCTAGCTAAAATGTTTGTGAAGATGAAGGGAAAGATTAGGGCCAATACTTACCTTACCAGCTTTTTGCTTAGAGAAGTGCCACAAGCATCAACAGGTTTTTAACCCTTTGTAATGTTGCATGGTAGACAACCTAGAGGGCCACTAGATGTAATAAAAAAACATGAGAAGATAACCCTGTTCAGTAAGAATCTGTTACATCTTAAATGTGTACACTGAGAAAG
Organism: Neoceratodus forsteri; assembly: GCA_016271365.2. Lineage (NCBI taxonomy): Eukaryota > Metazoa > Chordata > Ceratodontiformes > Ceratodontidae > Neoceratodus > Neoceratodus forsteri. The sequence goes on from JADMNL010000024.1 coordinate 351,575,841, forward strand.
AAACTAGCAGAATATACTGAAATTGCCCACAGTAATCAGGAAGAAGCCCAAAAACGGCAGAAGGTGTATTATGACCGTGGGGTAAAAGAAAACATGTTTTGAACCAGGTGAAAAGGTCTTCTTGTTGTTACTCACTGAAGAAAACAAACTGTTAAAGAGGACAGGAAATGATTTCTAATCTGCAGCTGTTTATGGCGTTCTCAGTTGTAGAAATTATATCCATACGCCAAAATGATCTATATGTAACTGTACCTACATAAAAAGTGATGCGAATAGCTACATTTTGCATTGTTTTGTTTTTATGGGCAGCATTCTGTTACAGTTCTCTTCATGGAACCAGTGATCTGGAATTTTGACTATGTCACGGTTTGAGCACAGAACTGTAAACATGGTTCTGATAGGACAATAGCTCATGTTTGGCATTCTATACTCAACCTATGACATAGTAAAAACTCCAAATTATTGGTTCTGTAAAGGGAACTGTGCAGAATGTTGTCCATATAAAGGAAACAACTGAAAACACAATTTTTCACATCAGTGATTATTCAGGTACAGTTCAGTATAGCTCATTTGGAGGCAGGTCTTTCATTTCTTTTAGTAGTAACATTATTAACAACTGCTAATTAGCACTGATTTCCTGTCCCCTTTTAGTGACAAAGGGTTTATAAAGTGGCTAGATGTACAGTTAACTATGAGATTGAGACCCCTGATAGGAAAAATCCTACCAAGATATGCCATGCCAACCTCCTGAAGAAATGGGTTGAACAAACACAAAAGGTTGCCTTGTTATCATTACCAAAAACTGCTAAAGAAGATATTGATATAGCTTATGACAGACTGGAACAAACTGTAACTTGTAAAGGTGAATGGTTCCTTATCCGCAGAACAAACTGTAGAAATGTGTAACTTGGTAAAGACATTTAAAAGTATTTTTACCACAGTGCCAGGCTGAGCAAAAGGGGTCAAGCACTTAATAGTGACAGGGAATGCTCTCCCTATTATATAAAAGACATACAGATTACCAGAGCCGTTAAGAGCAGACACAGTTAAGGAAATAAAAAAAATGTAAAGAGTTGGGGTTATCATTGAAGAATCGAGAAGTGCTTGGTCATCACCAGTGGTGATCGTAAATAACCAAAAAATAGATGGAGGTGTAAGAATCTTCCTTGATTTTAGGAAACTTAATCAAGTGTCTGCATTTAACAGCTGTCCTATGCCCAGGATTGATGATTTGGTAGACAGACTGGGAAGTGCCAAGCATATTAGTACAGATTGAGGGTCACTGGTAAATTCACTGTGATCTAGCTAAAGAATCCAGAGACAAAACTGCATTTTCCGCTCCAGTTGGATTCTATCAGTTCACCATCATGCCATTTGGTTTACATGGAGCACCTGCTAAATTCCAGTGGTACATGAATGTAATTTTAGCCCCTCACATGGGTTATTCTGTTGCTTGCCTGGATGATGTTATGGTGTACAGTCCACACTGGAAAAGCCACCTGGAACACCTACAAGCAGTTATCCAGTCTCTCAGAAATGCAAGGATGACTATTAAGCCTACCAAGTGCACATTAGGCATGCAGGAAACCAGATATTTGGGTTATATTTTGGGAAATGAAAAAAGTAAAACCTGAGATTTCCAAGATATAAGCTGTAGCTAACAGTCCTGACCCTAAAACAAAGAAATATGTCAGATCATTTTTAAGTCCGGCTGGTTACTACCAGAGATTTGTTCTTAACTTTGCCTAGTTAGCTACTTCCCTCACTGAACTCATAAAAAAAAAAAACGGTACCTGAATAATGTGAAATTGTCCCCAAAATGTGATGAGGCTTTCAGGCCATCAAGGTTGCATTATGTTCTGCCTCTGTTGTGAGAAGTCCAGATTTTAAGAAACAATTTTTGTTATAGACAGATGTACCAGAGGTAGACCTAGGTGCATTCCTGAGTCAGAATATAGATGGGAAGGAACATCCCATTCTGTATATCAGTAGGAAACTGCATGACGGAGAGAGAAAGTACTCTCACTACTGAAAAGAATGCCTTTCTGCAAAATGGGCAATGGAGTCCCTTACATTTTATCTGCTAGGAGTTGACTTTGTACTTACAACAGATCACAACCCTCGCTGTTGGCTTAATCAAATGAAGGCTCAAAATCCCAGAATTATAAGTGGGTACCCGACACCACAGCGATTTAAATTCAAAGTGATGCACAAATCTGGAAAAGAGAATGTCAGTGCTAGTTTTCTGTCGAAATATGGTTCGGGAATTGAGAATTCAGATGGTTGAAAAAATGTATGTGCTTAACTGATATGTTTGCTTTAAAAGGTGTTATGAAAAAGAGGCACTGCAAATAATTGTACATGTATTAAAGTAATGTTACAATTTAAAGAGCGCCGGCCCGGTGGTGCTGAGGGCTGAGGTGTTGGATGTCACACCTCGTGCTATGCTGGTGACCTGGGTTCGGGAACAGACTGTGGCGCTGGTGGGTTCGCAAGGGCGAGTTGAGGAATGAGCGCCCTCGTGGTGCTCTCCTCCCCGGGTGAATGGGTTGGGTCAGCTCGGAATGCCGGTGACCCCTGGTGGAGACCAGGGGGTCATTGCAGCAAGCCGGGCAGCACGAGAGCAGCGTGGTTGACGCAAGCAGGGTTGCCATGTGCCAGAGCATCGGGGCGTCCCCACACAGGGGTGGGGAACTAGTGCAGAACAAGGACAAGACCGGCTTCGCGGGGCAGGCGTCAGCACCAGTCCCCCATGCCCTCCATGGGGTTCTCCTCGGCTGGCCTTCCAGTTCCTTCCTCCGGGCCCACCTGCAGTCAGAGTCTGACTAGTAAGAGAGACCAACGAGGTAAGGCTACCCTCCCTTGGTGGGTGAAACCGGGGGTACTGACTGAAGAGGGGAGGGAGGGGAGGTGCAGACTGAGGGATCCACAGGCGGGCAGGACAAGGATTGGATGCCCAAGAGAAGGTCCCATGAGCCATGTCCGGAGGAAATAGACTTTGGGGGGGGGGGTTTAAAGGTTTTGGAAACTTGTGTTTTTGGTTTTTTTTTTCAAGAAAAAAGGTTCCTTCTTAAAGAGTGGGGTATGAGTGACAGAGTTGGGTAAGACCCTGTCTCATTTGTAATGAAGTGTGTTAAAAGCAAGGATCTGTTTTGTCCTGTCCTAGTCTGCCCCTTGTCTGTCCATTGCCTGTCTGTGCAATCAAATTTTCTTGTGGCATGTAGGAATTGGCCACTCCGATGGTCCCAGAGTTTCCCCCTGCCATCTCCATTCCTTCACTAGCTGTTTCTATGCTTTCTCCCATGGCTTCTCTGTGGTTAAAAAAATATGTGTGAATCTTTATATGAAATTAGGATCTTTTGGTTTGCAAATGTGTATAATTATATTGTTGAAATGACTGCAGAAAGCAGTTTGGGTTTATTAGGAAAGATAATCTGGAACACGGAGTTAACCTTGAGATACATTTTAACCTCACAAGCTAGTTCATATGGTTGTCAGCAGGAAACCAGCTCAGGGACAGTTAGGACTAAATGTACTTCTCAGGCTGGCCTCAGGAAATAAATTAATAATGAGGTCACCCTTTGGTACCCAGATACACAGAAGGTGATAGCAGGTAAGGACTGTGTGGCCCACCTAGTCTGCCCCTTTTCCCTATCTAATGCATTACCCTAGTTGATCTGTTGCCTACCCAGTGGTCCCAGAGTGCTGCTGCCTCAACTGTCGGGCAGAAGACAGGAGCATCAGGATGCCATATAGTATTTCTAGTTATACAGCTACATGACGTATTTTCACACAGAAACCCTCAAAGAACTGAATTGTCTGAGTTCATACAGTACATGTTCCTGAAATACCAGAGTGTGGCAGATACTTGTTTGTCAATCTGACATAAGAATATTGTTCTCACATGAACCTATTTATGGAGGCTACATCAAAGACACACTACTTATTTGAGTTAACAAAATTTTGATTTATTTTATATCCATTAAACGACCCTGTGTTATATAGCCAGAAAACAATACAGAGTTTTGATGTAAAAGAATTGACAGCTATGATACAGACAAGGTGATTTCTCACAAACATTCATTCATACCACTTCACTTCAGCACTGAAACTCAAATATTCAACTTTTTACGAGAACAGAATGATACATTTTAAGCTAATCTATCTAAACACAAACCAGATGGGTTAGTAACAAACTTGGAATGCAAACAATTAGCTCTGCAACCTGCTCTGACTGGGAAGTGCAACAGCTTCTTCAGCCATTCATGGTCTTAATTGCTGAACCAGCAGTCTAGACCAAAATGATGTCATTGCTCTGCAGGCCTCACTGAGGGGACAGAAAAATCTTCACTGTTTTCAGTTACTGCAGAGCACATGAACAGATGCTGATTTAAAGAAAACCCACAAAACCAAACAGCATGATATTTTCAGAAAACAATAATCATGGCACAAGGACTTGAATTCATGTGAATTCAAGCTTTGAACAGAATGGTTCATTTGATCTTTAAGTCCAGGAAAATATGAAAAGTACATACTCACTGTAATTCTTGATCTTCTCACCCCAGTAATGCTCAGACTTATTCATAACTTTGTGCAGTCAGCCTGGTGGGTTGGACTGCCCAGAGAGTTGGAACACATGCAAATGATGGAATTCTTTGCACGTGAGCATCTTTCAAATACTGCCTCTACCAACTGTAGTGTTCTAAGCCCTTCAGATTTTTCTCTCCGCCTGAAAGTCTGGTCGCTCGGAGTCTCTTTCGCGTGAAGAAGAAAGAAAAAATCAAAAACCATAAGTATATTTAGTTTCTTTTACTGCCTCTATTAATTGTTAGTTTACATTTAGTTTATTATTGTTTAAATTGTTGTTTTCTCGGTTCCTCGCAATTCGGCATAACCATGAGGGGTCCGAGTTAGTTTTAACTTTATTTCGGTTCTCTTAACTAAAGAACCTGTTCATTATCGCTAAATTTTGGTCCTTAAAAACTTTTACTTGTAACCGCTTTTTATCGGTTACAGAACCGATGAACCGGTTCATATTTCATCTCCTCTCTCGGTTCCCTATTGGTTCCGGAACCGACCTCAAAAAAAAAAAAGGGAAAACCCTTTTTAAGCTGTTTAAATAACCACAGTAGCATTTAGCGGTTGGGGTTTTTCAATTTATCTTTCACCATGACTGAGAAACCTAAGAAGAGAACCGGGGAGCCTGGTTTTAAAAACTGTTTAAAGTGTGGAGATGTGTTTGCCAAGGCAGACAAGCACACTTTTTTATGTGTAGCTTGTCTGGGTTTTGAACATTTGGACCAGGAATGTGAGATATGTAAAACATTCCCAGAAAAAGCTGTTGAAAAGCGCCTTGAAAGGCTTAATAAAAAGTTTCCTGGGGTCCCTCAGGCTCTGACCAGCTGATACCCCAGTCTGTTGTGTTTGAATTAACTAGTGCTTCCACCCCTGCCCCGATACGGGCGAAAAAGGGGCAAAAAAGAGGGAAAGAACCGTCTGACTCTCCGGTTCCCTTAAAGAAATTAAAGAAGCTCAAGTGTGCAGAACCCTCTCCTGCTAAACCAGGGACTTCTGCGCAGCAGCCCGTAATGCCTTCAGCTCAGGACATTGCTCAGGCATTTAAAATTATTCAGGCTCTGCAGAGCATCATCCCTCAGCCTCCTGCCCCTTCCCAGGGCCCCCAGGTTGCTGCTACTGTGTTGCCCCCTGCTCCGGAGCAACACTATTTCGAAGAGGATGAGCCTTATGAGGAGGACGAACCTACCCCCCCAGAGGTGTCCCCTGAGAAGGAATTTGGCTCGCCTCCCAGAGTGTCTGAGGATTTTTCCTCCCATTTTTCTTTCGTAAGGAAAATGGCAGATGCTCTGGATATTGCCACAACAGAACAAGTGGAAGATGAGGAGGAGATTGAGTACCTCAATATGATGGGTTTAACACCAACAAAGGCCCTCCTCCTCCCAGTATATAAATTCTTCAAGAAGGATGCTATGAAGCTCCTGCAGACCCCAAATTCTATTCCTCCAATTGACAAGCGAATAGATAAAAAATACCAGCTGGACAGGGAGGGAGCTGACTTCCTCTTCTCCCATCCCGATCATCAAGGGGTAATACAGCAAGCTGCCTGTGATAAAGCTAAAGTCCCTCTGTCCTCACACCCACCAGACAAGGACTCCAGAAAATTGGACAGTATGGCCAAAAAGGGCTATTTGTCAGCTTCATTGGCCATGAGACAGGCTACTTTTCAAGCTTATGCTGCCCAGTATCAGAAATCCCTGTGGCAGTCGGTACTGGCAATGTCCATGAAGGCCACCTCACCCTTGTCAGATGACCTGGCGGAAACTGCCAGATTTGGGCTAGAGGCGGCCAAGTACCAGTTCCAAATGGCTGCTGATCTAAATGACACTGCAGCCAGATGGATGGCTAATACAGTGGCTCAGAGGAGGCTTGCTTGGCTTAGGGCCACAAACCTCACTCAGGATACCTAGTCAAAGGCCCTGGATTTCCCATTAGAAGGAAATGCGCTTTTTGGGGAGTCCACAGTGGCCTATATGAAAAAGGTGGATGAATATAAGGCTACTTATAGAAGTAACTCTGCTAGAGACAGAGCTTCTTCATCCTCCAGGCCCTATGGAAGGGGGGCTAGGGGTTGTTCCTTCTTATCAAGACCCTTTTTCCAGCCAGTAGCCATGCCCCAATACCAGCAGTACCCCCCACAGGGCTACTCAAGGGGTAGGGGTAGAAGGGGCTGTAGGCGAGGGGCTCAGCCACAACCTCAACCCCAGCCTAAACAACCCCTGAGATGCAGGCCGCCTCCTCCCTACCTGTTGGAGGCAGACTGTCCCATTTCCTCCCTGTCTGGTCAACCATCACCACAGACAAGTGGGTGTTGGAGGTAGTGGGCAAAGGTCTGTCTCTGCAGTTCAAATTTCTTCCTCGAAAAACCCCAGGATTTCCACCTCCCCACCCCTAGCACAACCTGCTAGAGGCAGAGGTTCAGAAGCTGCTTCAGCTCAAAGCAGTGGAACTAGTCCCTGCAACCCTGAGAGGAAGAGGTTTTTACTCCAGATACTTCCTAACAACAAAGAAAAATGGGGAGTGGCGGCCAATTTTGGATCTCGGAGCTTTAAACAAGCACCTGAAAAAGCCAAAGTTCAAAATGGTCACTTTGGCTCGGATTCTGCCAACAATCCAAAAAGGGGACTGGCTGGCATCTCTGGACTTACAGGACGCTTATTTCCGCATCCCCATAAAAGAATCTTACAGGAAATATCTCAGATTCAGACTCCCATCAGGTCATTATCAGTTTGCAACCCTGCCCTTCGGCCTTTCCTCGGCACCAAGGGTGTTTGCAAAATGCCTAACAGCTGTGGTGGCATTTCTTCCAAGATAGGGAGTGACTGTCTTCCCATACCTGGACGACTGGCTGGTGGTGGGCATATCACCAGAACAGGTCACAACCTCTCTTAAGCTCACACAGGATCTTTTGGAATCCTTGGGTTTCATAGTAAACCAGAAAAAATCTGTCTTCACCCCTACACAGACTTTACAGTTCATAGGGGCAGAGATCAGGACCCTACAGGCCAGGGCATTTTTACCACTAGACAGGGTGCAAAGCCTTCAGGTCATAGCAAACTCCTTCAAGTTGCACGGTCAAAAAACAGCCAGGCAATTTCTGCAGCTCTTGGGCCATATGGCTGCATCCACAGGCACAGTGCAGGGTTCCAGGTTTCACATGAGAGACATCCAGTTTCACCTCAGGAATCATTGGAGTCAGAAAAAAGATCCCTTTTCAAAACTCATTCTAATGACAAGGCCTCTGTTACAAGCCCTCTTGTGGAAAAAGGAATCCAACCTAAGGCAGGGAGTCCCCTTCCAGAAGGAGGATCCTGCACTAGTCCTCACAACAGATGCATCCCTTCTGGGCTGGGGTGCCCATCTAGGGGAGCACATATCTCAGGGTACCTGGTCGGGGCAGAGTCCCTCCAGCATATAAATTTGCTGGAACTCAGAGCAGTGCAGCTAGCACTAAAAGTTTTCTCTACACTGGTAATGGGCAAAGTGGTACAAGTCAGAATGGACAATACCACCACTGTGTATTACATAAACAAGCAGGGTGGCACCAGATCAGGTCCCCTATTCACAGAAGCCATGAGAATTTGGACTCTGGCATATTCTCTAAAGGTGTCCCTGCAAGTCATCCATCTGCCAGGAAAGGACAATATCTTGGCAGACACACTGAGTCTGATCAATCAGTCCCGTCACGAATGAACACTGAACAAGCAGGTGGTGCAAGTAATTTTTAGCAGGTGGGGCGTTCCAGAGATAGACTTGTTCGCATCCCACCAGAACCACCAGTTGCCTCAGTATTGTTGCAGGCCACCAGCCCAAGGCACAATCCCCTCTGGATGCCCTGGTACTGGATTGGTCAGGCAAGTTTCTTTATGCCTTTCCCCCTTTTCCTCTAGTTTTCAGGGTACTGCTGAAGCTCAGGTCCCTCTCAGTTTCTCTGATATTGATAGCTCCAGATTGGCTCAGGCAGCCATGGTACTCTCTTCTGCTCTCCATGTCAGTGAGCAAGCCAATAAGCTTGCCTCTCAGGCACAATCTTCTAACCTCCGATCAGGGAACATTGCTGTTCCCAAATCTCAAGTCCCTCCACCTCAAGGCATGGCTCTTGAGGAATTAGAGTATGCAGGCTTGAACCTTTCTGAGGCTGCATTAAATATCTTGAAAGGTTATAGGAAGCCTTCCACTAAGAAAAGTTATTCTGCCAAGTGGAAAAGATTGTCTTGCTGGTGCTCTGGTAGAAACTTCACCCCAAATGATGCAGGGGTCTCAGTGGTGTTGGATTATCTGACTCACTTACATTCACAAGGTCTGCAACCCAGTTCTTTAAGAGTTCACCTTGCAGCAGTATCTGCATACCTTTCTGCTAGGACAAAGGTGTCTGTAGCATCAGATCCCATTTTCAAAAGATTTTTTTAAAGGCCTGATGCATTTGCACCCTCCTCACAGGGCACCAGTGCCCACTTGGGATCTTAATGAATGTATAGCCAGATTGATGCGGGCTCCTTTTGAGCCCATGGCTACAGCCCATTTAAGGTATGTTACCTGGAAAACAGTTTTCCTGGTAGCAATTACCTCTGCAAGAAGAATCAGTGAGCTTCAGGCTCTCTGTGTTGAGCAGGACTACATTTCCTTCCACAGGGATAAGGTAGTCCTCAGAACAAACAGTTCCTTCCCAAAGTTGTTTCAGATTTCCATCTGAACCAATCACTCTGCCTGTCTTCTTCACAGACCATTACAAGCTCTGGTGAAAGAAGGCTTCACAGTCTGGATGTGAAAAGAGCTCTTAGCTACTACATGACAGCTACTAAAGGCCATAGGCAAGACAAGAAACAACTTTTCCTTACATATGGGGATGTTGGAATGGGCAAACCAGCCTCAAAAAGATCCATTTCTCGATGGATTGTCCAGTGTATTCAATTTTGCTACACTAAAGCAGGTAGAGAGTCCCCAGCTGGACTGAGAGCTCATTCAACAAGAGGAACAGCTGCCACTATTGCAGCTGCTAGGGACGTGCCATTATTGGACATTTGTAAAGCAGCTACTTGAAAATCAGTACACACCTTTACAAAGCATTATAATTTGGATATTTTGTCCAGAAGTGATGCCAAGTTTGGCACAGCAGTCCTGCAAAGTCTGTTTCCAAAATAAGTTCTGTGCCCATCACCGGGGGGTACTGCTTGGTAGTCTGCACAAAGTTATGAATAGTCTGAGCATTACTGGGGTTAGAAGAAAAAATTACTTACCATAGTAATCTTCTTTCTTCCCAGTGATGCTCAGACATTCATAACTCCCTCCCATCCTCCCCTTCCAGAACTTCAGCCTCTGCATTCTGCATGCTAGTCCCACATAGCCATACCCTTCTGGGTACGCTTCTCTATGCTAGACAGATTTTAACAGAGTTTTCTGTCTCTTAATAGTTTTTCTCACTGTATGGTGAACACCATTATTATATATAGATATAGTCCCTCCCTTGGAGGTTTTTTGAAGTAAGTTGTTTTACTAGGCTAATCCTAAAAAATGTTTCAATTAATTAGTTGTCGGATTTTTTCATGTTGCTTGACTTCCAGGCTTCCTACAAATCTGAAGGGCTTAGAACACTACAGTTGGTAGAGGCAGTATTTGAAAGATGCTCACGTGCAAAGAATTCCATCATTTGCATGTATTCCATCTCTCCGGGCAGTCCAACCCACCAGGCTGACTGCACAAAGTTATGAATGTCTGAGCATCACTGGGAAGAAAGAAGATTACTATGGTAAGTAATTTTTTCTTCTTGGACAGGTCTTCACCATTTATTCATACACCCACCCACCCACCATCCCCCAAGCTCACTGAATCTGTTCCTGGTCTTCACTCCTTTGTTTCTATTTGGGCTGTGAAGATATTGTTCTTAGCTGACCCTTCTTACATAGGTCAGAAGGGCTGTCTTATGCCCTTGTTAGGTTAGGTGTTCTCTAGTTAGCATATGCTGCACCTCCTCAGTAAAAAAGGTACTGAGGCGGTTGGAGGGTCGATGCCAAGATAGCCTATATGGTGCAAGCCAGTCTCGTGGTGCTGTGCATGCACGGTCCTATCTCAGCTGCAGCCTTCCTGAAAATCTTTGGCTCCCGCAGGGTCCTAGCGTTCTCCAGCTTGAACCCAGCAGTAGGAATAAATGGTGAAGACCTGTCCAAGAAGATCAAGAATTACGGTGAGTACATAGTTTTCATTTCTAGGAGTGATGTACAGTTCACGTCCACACAGCCCACCCAGCCTCCCTTGGCAAGTGGTACATGGATCCTTGCTTCCAGCATGCAGTGATCTGACATCATGGGGCGGAGCCGCAGGATATACCATCCAGGTGGTGGGGAAGAGCGTAGCTTAAAGGTGTCCGACGAATTATACCATTCCAGTTGAACTGCCAGATTGTGAATGTGAACTGTATACCACTTACAGAACTATGGTTGCAGTTAAGTCAGCTGTATGTTTCTGCCTCATCCTGTTGGCAAGGGGTGAAGTTGCAAACCAACTGACTTTGAACCAGGTTACTCTGTTGGTGGATTAGTTAATGTTGTAGAAAACCAGACTTGAACATCTTGAAACTTGGTAAAGAAAACTGAACGTCAGGATAAATGGAATGACTGAGGTTTTTGAGAGTGCTATGGTGGCAGAAACTGCACTGGCTTGGGTGGTGGAAGACTTGGGACTAAAGTTGTAGAAAATCAGCTTTACTGTTCTGCATATCTACAGAATAACCCATAAGAAGCACAAGGCAGTATACCATGTACACTACTTTTAAAGGGGAACAGTCGTCACCAAGGGCCCCACTCTCAATTGTGGGGCTGGTCCCAATGTGCACTTTCTGTGCAAAAACATTTTACTTTACTTAGTGCTTACTGTAGTATAGCAGATTGTAAATGTGCACTTGTTGTGCAAAAAACGTTTTAGTTTACTTACTGCTTACTATAGTGTAGTAGATTGTTTCATTGACATGATGCTGGCACCAGAACAGTAGACGAGGCTCTGTTTTGCACAGAGGTGTGATACTAAAGACACCACAGATGGTCTGGTCATCAGTATGGACAGAGATAAAATACAACTGTACCCAGATCTGAGCTTATCAGAAAGGATGAGGACAAAAAGCTTGCATCACGCAACAATGCCAGTGTCTTGAGGAAGGAGAACAAGGTAAAACTCTGGCTAGAGGAGGCTATGGCCTGCCAGCTGGGCTGCCACCTCCACGGTGGAGTCGGTCACCAGCTAGGGTTTGGACCAGCCTTGACACACTCACCATGAGGATGAATGGATGGACGATAAGTCCTGGAGAAGGTAGGTGAAGGAGATTGGGGAGCATGGCAGAAGGTGACTGTTAGCTGATTGGAGTATAAACAGTAATTAAAATAAAAGTAATCCATATAGTTGTAACTACTTACAGTATATATTGTGGTGGTCTTCCAGGAACAGCACATCCTTTTAAGAGCTTTATTGCCTACTGTCAATATTACAGAAATTAAAAGGATTCAGGCCAAGCTCATGAACATCCTATCACCTTGCTAAGCAAAACCGTGAAACTCTGTCATCTCACTTACTACATTTTTAAAGTAATATGCATTGCACTGAGCTGCATAGGATGCCCATCCTGATCCAACAAAATTTGTGAACTGTGATAAGTCCATTCACTGAGATTTTGTAGCCTTCATAGTGAACTAAAGGAGACCTCCTTGCAGTTCATTCTCAGGTATGTAAGCTGTTAGTGCTGGTCAGCCTTTGGATCAATAAATTACAGAGTCCCAAGTAAAGAGAATGCCGGTCTTACTGCAGCTGTCAAGGCTGTGTTGCAATCTTGCACCTGTTTCTGCATTTACTGTGTAGGAGTCACTCTGAAACTAGTGAAACCACATAGCTTTCAAAACCCAGGAATCCTTCACTTAAGTTTAACAAGTGCAGTCATTCCCCTGGAATGAGCAGCCCTGGAGCCTTTAGAATTTTATGCAAATTATGGAATTTAGAACGAAATTGAAACTCTGCTATATGGTCACACTCACATTATCCATGCACTGTAACATCAGATTTATTTCTCTGTCTGAAGAGAGGTCGCCTCAAAGTCTTTTCTACACTTCTGGCTGATTTACGGTTTATTATTTTAGTTTTTTTTAGTAATTTTAGTTAACTTTTCGATGCTTTGCGTTAGTTAGGATGTTACTTGTATTTAATTGTGTTAGTGGCATATTTTCTTCAAGGGACGTTATTCCAGCTACTTCCTGACCCACAAGAAAAATGGTGAGTGATAATCCATTTTAGACCTGATATATCTGAACAAACATTTAAATAAAGAAAAGTTCAAGATGGTAACACTGGGTTTAGTGATTCCATCACTGCAAATAGGAGACTGGCTAGGATCGCTGGATCTGTAAGACGACTCCTTTTACATACCAGCCAGGCCAAGTCACAGAAAATACCTCCGATTTAGGTTGGAGAACTGCCATTACCAGTTCATAGCCCTTCCCTTTAGCTGCACCTCAGCTCCAAGAGTATTCACAAAGTGCATATCTGTGGTGGTAGCACGTTTGAGAAGGAAAGGGGTGGTGGGTTTTCCCTATGTGGACAACTGGTTGGTCTCAAGAAAAACACAGCAGAAAGCAGAGTCATCCATACTACTGATACAGGACTGTGGAAGATTTCGGCTACCTCATAAGTCTTCAAAGTCACAAACAGAATGTGTTCAAGTTCTGGACTTTTATCGGTGCAGAGCTAGATAACCCACAAGGGAAGGCATTCCTCCCTCAAGCAAGGGAAGCAGATCTAATGAATCCTTCAAGGCAGGTCAGCCAAGGCCACTGAGGGACCTTCTAAGGGGAAGGAATATCACTTGATAGGGGTACAGTTGGGGAGCTCCAAAGAGGAGAAGGACCTAGGAGTGCTCATTACAGGGAGCATGAACTACTCTGATCAGTTGCAGGAAGGCGGCAGCAAAAGCCGACAAAATGCTGGAGTGTATTGCAAGAAGGATCTTCTCCAGAAAGAGGGAGAGTATCCTGCCCCTGTATAGGTCATTGGTCAGGCCCCATCTGGAGTGCTGCGTGCAGTACTGGCGCCCATTCCTGAAGAAGGATATCAGATTGTTGGGAGGGGGTGCAGCGAAGAGCCACAAAGATGATCCAGGGAGTGGAGAGTAGGCCCTGCGAGTACAGGCTGGGAGAGTTGAATATGTATTCATTGGAGAGGAGGAGGGATAGGGAGGATATGATCGAGACCTTTAAGTATCTGAAGGGGATAAACAAGACCAACACTGAAGGGATTTTTCAGATGTGGGGGGACATGAGGGCATGGACTGAGATTGGAAGGGGGAAATTCAAGAGGGAGATGAGTCATTTTTTCATGGAAAGAGTGGTGGACAAATGGAACACCTTACCAGATGAGATAGTGTCCTGTAAGATGGTGTGCAGTTTCAAGAGGGGTTGGGACAGTGTAAGGGAGGGATACTGGGGGAGGCGGAGGGCAGCTTCATGATGAGGGGCTAGCTGCACACTCGAGCAGACTCGATGGACCATGAGGCCTGTTTCTGCTGGAAATTCCATATGTTTGTAAGATTACTGGGTCACATGGCTTCAGCCACTGCAGTGGTGCCAGGATCATTCAAATTAGGGACATTCGGTGTCCCAGCTGGTGCCTGTTAACAAAAAATTTGTTAAGGGCACTGGAATGGTAGAAGGAGGAAGACCTCAGAGAGGGCATTCCTTTACTTCAGCAATCCCCTACAGTCATACTCACAGCAGATGCCTCCGTTCTAGCATGGGGCGCCAACCTAGTGGACCTTACTGTGGTTGGCATCTGGAGCATACAGGAGACTTTAGATTACACAAAGGTCCTGGAACTCAGGGCAGTTTACCTGGCAATGCAGGCTTTCTCCTTCCATATTCAGGGTCAGGCTGTTCAAATCAAAACAGGCAACACCACAACAATATATTACATAAGCAGGGAGGAACAAGATTTTAAAACTGCACAGAAGCTATGAAGATCTGGAACCTGGCCTACTCCCTGGAAGTCAACCTTCTGCACTGTATCTACCAGGGAAAGACAGTGTGCTGGCAGACTCCTTGAGCGGGATCAGCCAGGGCAATCACAAATGGACCCTGAACCATCAGGTGCTAGAATCAGTGTTCAGATGGTGGGGTACTCCAGAAATAGACCTGTTTGCCTCCTGGGAGAACAATTAGCTCCTACTTTTTTGTTGCAGACCCCTGCTGTAGGCTCAGTCCCAGAGGATGCTGTAGTCCTCAGCTGGTCAGTGAAGTTTTTCTGTGCCTTCCCTCCATTCCCACATCTACTGAGTGTTCTGATAAAACTTTGAAGGGAGTCCACAACAATGATTCTCATAGCCCTTCTCCTGTCCCCCTTCAACAAACCTCCAATCAACCTGCCCCTGAGATACAATCTTTTGACACTGTCCTGGGGCAGGATAACATTCCCAGATCTGAGAACTATATGCCCCAGAGCATGGTTCTTAGAGCACTAGAGTTCTGTGGGCTAAATCTTTCTGAAAAAGTAATGGAAGTGCTGCAAGTTTATAGGAAACCAGCAACAAGCAGAACTTAATGCTTCAGAGTGGAAAAGATTCTCCTTCTGGTGTTCTAGACAACTCAGTCCCCTGTCTACAATCCTGCATTACCTAGTCCACCTCCAGTCCTTGGATCTAAGGCCTTCAACCCTGAAGGTCCATTTGGCAGCACTATCAGCTTCCACATTAGCTGGCAGAGAAAGATCAGTTGGCCTCACAACCCAT
This sequence comes from Neoceratodus forsteri, assembly GCA_016271365.2. NCBI lineage: Eukaryota > Metazoa > Chordata > Ceratodontiformes > Ceratodontidae > Neoceratodus > Neoceratodus forsteri. Next base: position 351,591,169 of record JADMNL010000024.1, read on the forward strand.
TTTGAAAAATTTTCCAAGGGCCTTAATCCCCTGTACCCTCCAGTGAGGGACCCTGTCCTCCTGGGGATCTAAATGTGTGCATTGCCCAGCTGATGGAGGCCCCTTTCAAGCCCATGGCCACTGCTGCACTGAAGTTTGTTACCTGGAAAACAGTTTTCCTAGTGGCAGTGACATCTGCCAGGAGGGTGAGCAAGCTACAAGCCCTCTGCACTGATCCCAGCAACATAACTTTCCTTAGGGACATGGTAGTCCTAAGGGTAAACAGGAAATTCCTCCCAAAAGTGGTGTCTGAATTCCATCTGAATCAGTCACTTGCCCTTCCAGTTTTCTTCACAGAAAAATCCAGTTCAGGTGAGCAAATGCTCAACAGTCTGGATGTGAAAGGGGCACTGTGTTACTGCTTGGACCACACGAAGGATGTAAGGTCCACCAGCACTTAGTTATTTAGCTTCTGGTGAAGCGGGGAAAGGCAAACCAACATCCAAGAGGACCATTTCTTACTGGATGTTCTCCTGCATACAGTTCTAGCAAAGCTGGTAGGCTGCCACCCAGAGGGCCTAGGGCACACTGTACAAGAGGTACCTCTGCTTCTGTGGTATAATCAAGGATAACCTCCTTCAAGAGATTTGTAAAGCAGCTACCTGGAAAACAGTGCACATTTTCACAAAACACTACTGCCTGGACGTACAGTCCAGAAGAGATGCCAGTTCTGACATTGCTGTCTTGCAGAACCTTTTCCCTTAAAAGGTTCTGTACCCAGCCTCACAGGGTATTGCTATGGAGTCTGCATTTGTTAAACTTAAGTGAGGGATACCTGGGGTTTGCTCACTGTAGTAATATTGTTTCTTCCTGAGGAATCCCTCACTAAGTTTAACAATCCCTAATGTTTACCTCCCCTTACAGAACTTGGAAAAAGATTCAGCCAAGAATCCGTTTATTTCCCACTTGCTTGAACATTTGTTACAGTGCCTTTACAATTGTTGCTAAGTGGTCTTGACTTTTAATTTTTCATAAATTTATTTGTTCTGCCTTGTTCTAACAATTCTTTTAAAATTTTTTATTACCATTTTGCTAGTTTTAGTGGTCACAGGGCACCCTAGCTTTAGATATAAATCAAACGTTAGAGTGCATGGGGTGAGCATAACCACACAGCAGAGTTTTGATTTCATTCCAAATTACATAATTTGGATAAAATTCTAAAAGCTCCGGAGGCAGCTCATTCCAGGGGAATGATTGCACTTGTTAAACTTAGGGATGCTTTGGAAGAAACAGCATTATTATGGTGAGTATTTTTTCTTGTGGAATTCAGCTTACACAGCAGTCTGTTAGTTTTAACCAGTTAGGTCATGTATTCCAGGCAGTTTTGAAGGAGGACTGAGAACGTGGTATCCAAAGCAAATGGTAACATAAAACACAAGACAACTTGGCAAAGATTTGGTATGCTTTTACAAGTAATGTCAAGACAGTTTCTGTCTCACTGAAGCAGGTGTTCATCAAATTACTGAACCTACTGTATCTGTGGTTTCAGAGTGAATTTGAGAATAGTGCAGTGCATCTAGAGACTTGGAGCAAGCTTTAATAGAGTACTGTGTTGTAGTACAACTTGTATTGAGAAAGAAATATTAACTGGGAAATTAATCTGTGCCCCTTAATTGCATCCCAGTGCTCTGTCAGCTGCGCAAAACAGCCATCTGTTAACTTGCTCTTCTCATGGCCATCTTTTTATATTACAGATCCTGCAGCTACAGTGGGAGCATTATATTTGAAAAAGAGTTGTTAGTACAGTAGTCAGCACTAGTCATTGGTAACACAAATGGTAATGAGCAAGGAATAATTTATTCAAACAACATGAAGTCTTGCTGTTTTCTGACTAGTGCAGTTAGCCCCAGCCTTTAAACTGCCCCGGAGAACAATGGGTTAACTTTTCTATGCATGGCATAGAATGTTCATCTCGAGCTCGGTTGATGTCTCTGCCTGTTGTAATTCGAACTGCAACTGTCAGATTCTTTACTCCGCCTCACTGAACAGTCGCTCCGGAGATTTCTGCTGCTGCTCGGTTCAAAGTCGGTTGAAGTGTCAGTTTTCGGTCAGTTTTCTACCAAAATTTTGTTTCCGCATAGTCGGTTCAAGTCTCTGTCTATGGTACCGTGAGTACTAGATAGGTTTTGTGCTGTTTTCTGTGTGGAACTTGTAAAAAGTGTGGATCGGTTCGGCTGAACCGATCATTCAGGTAAATTTTGTATTTTTCCTTTAGTGTGTGGTTTCCGGTCCATAACGGTTCTAAAAAAATCGAGTTTTGTACGTTTTTTTCCAAGACCCGTGACACGGTCAGGAACCGATAGGGGAGTCTTGCCTGGCGGTTGCCGGAAAAAGGGTAAGTTTGGTTAGGTTGACCATGTCTGAGAAACCCAAGAAAAAAACTGGGTCCACTGGGTTTCAACACTGCAGTGTGTGTGGGGAGGTCTTTGCTAAGGCCAATCCCCACACCACCTGTGTTTATTGTCTGGGTTTGACCACCTTGATTCAGACTGCCAAATTTGTAAAGATTTTCCAACTCTACCCTGAAAAGAGATTAGGCAGACTGAGGGAAAGGAGGCGAAAGTCCGCTGACCTGGATGGCCAGCCGGTTCGGTTCAACCAAACCAGAAGAGTGCCCTCTGGCCAGGCGATACTTCTGGCAAGGAGAGCCAATTCAAGGAATCGGTTCGACAAAAGAAAACGCAAGGACAAATTGACCGGTTCGGATCCAGAATCTCATACTCCGACCGCAGAAGAAATAGCCAAAGCGATTCATATTGTGGAATTGCTTCACCTGGTTCCGACTGATCCGGCACCTTTTGGCAGGGGCTCGGTTCGGTCGGTTCCCCCGGTTCAAGATTATACCCTGGAAGAATTTTATGAACCGGAGTTTGAGGAGGAAGGAGAGTTGGAAGATGATTATGGTGATGTTGAAAGTCTGGATGTGCCTATTGACCCGGACATCTCCCCAGACAGACCTTCAGGTGTTTCTCCTCCTAGGCTTTCTGAGTCCCCTTCACACTTCATGTTTTACAGAAAGGTGGCTGATACCCTCCAGCTTCCTGTGGAAGAGGCAGTGGAGGATCAGGAGGAACCTGACTATATAGAGATGATGGACATCCCAGAGTCCAGGAGACTGTCTGTTCCCCTCCACAAATCTTTTGGGAAACAGACACAAAAAATTCTTAAGTCTCCCAATTTCATACCTCCTGTGGATAGAAGAATGGACAAGAGGTATACTCTTTCAGGCTCAGATACGGAGTTCCTTTATCAGCAATACAGCCATGTTTGGGTTGTACAGGCTGCTGCCTGTGATAAGGCAAGCATTCCCTTGGCATCACACCCCCCAGACAAGGACTCCAGGAAGATTGATGCCATGGCAAAGAAGCTGTACATGGCATCTTCCTTGGGACTCAGGCAGGCGAATTATGTGGCCTATGCAGCCAGGTACCAGAAGTCCAGGTGTGACACTGTACTGGCACTGGCTAAACAGGCTTCCCCCCAGCTTGCCAAGGAGCTGGAGGAGGTGGCTGCAGATGGGATTGAGGCATCAAAAGTTCATTTTCATGCTGCTGTGGACTCCACTGATGTATCATCAGGAGTCATGGCTACATCTGTGGCTCTTCGGAGAATGGCTTGGCTCAGATGTACTAGCCTCTCACAGGATACCCAGGCTAAGGCCATGGATTTTCCTTTAGTGGGTAATTCTCTGTTTGGGGAGCAGACAGAGAATTACATGAAGAAAATGGACGAATACAGGACCACTTACAGGGGTGCTCAGGCCAAGGAAAGGCAGGCAACTCCTCAAAGGCAGCAGTCCAGGGGCAGAGGCAGGCCTTTTCAGAGGCCTTTTTACCAAGCACAGGCCTCTTCTTCCTTTTCACAGTGGGGGTTCTTCAGAGGGAGAGGCAGAAGGGGGATGAGCAGGCCTGCATCCACCCCACAGCCTAAAGCCCCTGCCAAGCAGACACCCTGATGGGTCTGCCCAGGTCAATTCTCCTCTCCCAGTAGGGGGCAGGCTGGCTTACTTTGTCCAGGACTGGATGTCTGTTACATCAGACAAGTGGGTCCTGGAAGTAGTAAGCCAGGGACTGGTTCTCAGCTTCAAAAAATTTCCCAAGATGAGAGCCAGATCTTTTCCACCTGCAAATCTCTCAGAGACCCTTGCCCTAGAGGTAGAGGTTTCTTCTCTCCTAGCTTTAAGAGCAATAGAGAGAGTACCTACCGTACACTGGGGCAAAGGACTGTACTCCAGGTACTTCCTAACCCCCAAAAAGACAGGAGAGTGGCGACCCATCCTGGATTTAAGATACCTGAACAAACATCTTTTAAAGCGAAAGTTCAAGATGATAACTCTGGGAATTATCCTTCCCTCTCTAAGGCCAGGGGACTGGCTAGCCTCCCTGGACCGCAAAGATGCCTACTTTCACATTCCCATCAGGTGCTCCCACAGAAAGTACCTCAGGTTCGAGTTGCCCTCAGGCCACTATCAGTTCAAAGCAATGCCCTTTGGCTAACCTCAGCCCAAGGGTCTTCACAAAGTGCCTGGCAGTAGTTGTTGCCTTCCTAAGAAGACAAAAGATTTCCATTTTTCCATATTTGGACGACTGGCTCATAGTGGGCCAGTCCCCAGACCAAGTCAAGTCATACCTGCAAGTGACCCAGCAAGTGCTCACTTCTTTAGGATTTCTTCTCAACCTACCAAAGTCAGTTCTCGAACCAGTGCAGCTCCCTTCATAGGGGCAGAGCTGGATGCGGTAAAAGCAAGAGCCTTCCTTACCCTGGAAAGGGCAAGAGCTCTCATGGAGCTGGCCTCTTCATTCAGCCTTCAGGTGTCTCGACCAGCAAGGCATTTCCTTCAGCTCTTGGGCCACATGGCAGCTTCTACAGCAGTGGTCCAAGGCGCAAGATTCCAGATGAGGGACATTCAGTTCCACTTAAGAGCTTTTTGGTCCCAAAGAAAGGATTCCCTTACCAAACTAATCCCAGTGACTCAAACTCTGATCCAAGCCCTGCAATGGTGGCAGGATCAGGACAATTTGAGGCAAGGGGTTCCATTTGCCACTAAGTCTCATTCAGTGGTCCTTACCACAGGTGCTTCCCTGCTGGGCTGGGGAGCCCATTTGGGGGACCTCACCACCCAGGGACTGTGGTCGCCTCTGGAATCTCTTCTACACATCAGTCTCTTGGAATTCAGGGCAGTGTTTCTGGCACTGCAAGCTTTTTCTAAATCAGTACAGAACAAGGTGGTTCAGGTCAGAACAGACACCACCACCACCACGTGGTACATCAGCAAGCAAGGAGGCACTCGGTCTATGGCCTTGTGCACAGAAGCAATGAAGTTGTGGTCCCTGGCTTATTCCCTGCAAACCTCTCTGATAGCAGTTCACCTCCCAGGGAAGGACAATGTCCTAGCAGATGCACTGAGCAGAATATCTCAGGGCCATCATGAATGGACCCTGGATCCTCTGGCATTGAAAGTGATTTTTTCAAGATGGGGCACTCCAAAGATAGATCTTTTTGCAGCCCCAGACAATCACCAACTTCCTCTCTTTTGTTGCAGACCCCCAGTCTTGGGCTCAGTCCCCTTGGATGCTCTGATTCTGAACTGGGAAGGGAAATTTCTGTATGCTTCCCCCCGCCATCTCCTGTTTAAAGTGTTAGCCAAGATAAGGTCACAACCTTGCAAAGTGATTCTGGTTGCTCCAGACTGGGCCAGGCAGCCATGGTATCCCTTGTTGCTGTCCCTAGCAGTCCATCTTCCCCTGTCTCTTCCCAGGAATTACAACCTGTTAACATCCTCTCAGGCGAGGATTTGGTACCCCAATCTTCAGTCTCTCAATCTCAAGGCTTGGCTGTTGAAGAGTTAGAGTTTGCAGATCTGCATCTTTCTCAAGGGGTTCTGGATATCCTCAAGGCTTCCCGAAAGCCCTCCACCAGAAAGACTTACAACTCCAAATGGAAAAGATTCAGCATTTGGTGTTCTAAGAAGAATATTTCTCCAGACACTGCTGAATTGCCTATGGTTCTGGATTATATGGTCCATCTCAATCGCCTAGGCCTCAGACCAGCTACTCTCAAGGTACACTTGTCAGCTGTTTCTGCCTTCCTGTCAGTGGGCAAGTCTTCCTCACTGTCATCCCACCCTGTATTCTGTAAGTTTTTCAAGGGATTGCTTCACACCAATCCCCCCTTTAGGGATCCTGCTCCTGCTTGGGATCTTAATGTTTGCATTGCTTAGCTTATGCAACCCCCTTTTGAACCTCTGTCCTCAGCAGAGCTTAAGTACTTGACTTGGAAAACTGTGTTTTTGGTAGCCATTACTTCTGCTAGACGTATCAGTGAATTGCAAGCCCTGTCAGTGGAACCTGATTTCATCTCTTTTCACAGAGATAGAGTGGTCCTTAGAACTAACAGAAAGTTCTTGCCTAAAGTGGTTTCAGATTTCCACCTGAATCAGTCTATATCTCTCCCTTTTTTCTTCACTGATCATTCTTCCTTGAGAGAGAGGAGGCTACACAGTTTGGATGTTAAAAGAGCCCTTAGCTGCTACATAGAGCGTACCAAGGGTCACAGGTTTGACTCCCTCCAGTTGTTCCTCACTTATGGAGAAGTTGGGAAGGGCAAACCTGCCACCAAGAGATCTGTTGCCAGGTGGATTGTGTCTTGTATACAGTTCTGCTATGAAAAACTGGGTAAAACTCCACCCTCAGGCCTGAGGGCTCATTCCACATGAGGTACAGCTGCTTCCTTGGCTGCTGCCAGGGATATCCCTCTTTTAGAAATTTGTCAAGCAGCCACCTGGAAAACGGTCCATACTTTTACCAAGCATTACTCTGGATATCCAGGCTAGGAGTGATGCTCGGTTTGGCACAGCAGTACTACAGAGCCTATTCCCAAAGTAGGTTCTGCCCCTCCTCCATGGAGGTACTCCTTGGTAGTCTGCACTAGTCAGAATACAGCAAGACTTTATGTTGTTTGAAGAAAAAATTACTCACCTTAGTAATTATGTTTCTTCTAGTGGAGTCTTGCCGTATTCTGATCTCCCCCCTACCTCCCCTCTCAGAACCTAGATTTTTTGGGATGTGGGTGGGCAGGCGCAGTGTTGGCACCTTAGGGGTGCCCCCTTTACACCCTCTGTTTCTCATGGGGTGAGATATTATTTCATTTTATTGTTTTTTTATGTTTGGGTTTCCTGACTTGTGTCTTCCTTTGAGAACCCAAAACATTTTTCTGCCTATTGGCTAGTAGAAATTTTACAGTTTCCACACAGAACACCTAGTGAGTCTTGCTCGTAAAGATCTGATGGTTGCAGTTTGAATTACAACAGGCAGAGACATCAACTGAGCTCGAGATGAACATTCTATGCCATGCATAGAAAAGTTAACCCATTGTTCTCCGGGGCAGTTTAAAGGCTGGGGCTAACTGAACTAGTCAGAATACAGCAAGACTCCACTAGAAGAAACATAATTACTAAGGTGAGTAATTTTTTCCTTTTGGCTTTCGGCACCATACCAAGAACTTCTTTCATCTCAAATGGTGCAGAATGCAGCCATTCCGTGTGGTCTGTGGCTATAATGCAGTTTATCCACTAGTGTACTATGTAAAACCTTGTGACTGACAGCAGGCCTTAGAAAACTGTGTAGCTCATTTAAATGCATAGGGTAACAAATAAAAGCAATACAGAAGAACTACTCTTTGCCAGATTTTGTAAATTGGGTGCTTCAAGTGGCAATGAAGACATACAGTAGAATAAATTAACGTTAGAACTGTAGGGACTAAAATAATACAGGCAGGCATAAATGTCATTTGCTGCTGCTGAAGAATACCCCACTGTGCAATAACTGCTTTCCACTAACTACAACTTCTGTTTTTTTGCTAAACATAGAAGAGATTTATTGATACTATTTTATCATTGTGGTTGTCTAAACCAGAGACATTAATGTCATTATGTTAATAAGTTATAAACTGTTGGTAGCTCATAAAAATACAAAGGGAAATTTTAACTGCTTTCTGTAGGCCTAGGTATTTATTGGATATGAGAAAACAACTCCCCAGTCTCTTACCAATAATACACTTTGTGTGATTGGGAAATGGCTGGGACGTGTAGCAGTAATGGACCAGATTATAATTTTACTGCACAACTTTGTAACATCATGATTGTTGTACCAGTCTGTAAAGAATGTTTCCATACACAAAATCTTTTATTTGTGAAGTGTATAAAAATGTTATGAAATTCAGTAAAATGTTATATGAGATGAATTAGTGTGTGTGTGCGCACGTGTGCCAGCGTCAGAAGGAAGAAGGATCTGATGGCTGTTTAGTGACCTTCATTCAGTCCTCTTGCCAGTGGACAGATATTAATTTTGCAGTACCACTATCATAGCTGACACCCTGTTTGGTAGTCTGATATAATGGACCAAGGACCGGAAGGGCATAGAATCTGGACTACCCTCTCATCCACTAGAGCTGCTTCCTACATGACAGGGTTGAGGCACAGTGAGAAAAGATTACACAGTATCTACCCACGTTATAACTGTCGTATGTATAAATAGAGGACTTCAGACTCCAGTGTTAGTTCTGATGCATTTCATGAGCAGCAATATCCATTGAAAATATCAGTAGAATATTTTAGCCTTCCTAAAACAGAGTGCATTGTTGTTTGTTCATTTGTTCTAGTAACAGAGAGCTAGGTTTTCATTGGTCCCCAGCTGCAGGCAAAATAATTGCACGAGCTATGGATAGTTAGTGCCCACATGCAAACCATGTATTTTACAGCAGTTTGACTTGGCTTTACTGAACATTGCATACTGTTAAGAAATAATTCAAAATTTAGCAAATGAGCCTGCCCTTTAGCTGGTGGTAGAAGTACTGCTTGCGAGTCTGGACTGGCTGGGGAGGAGACTGAAAATCCCAGAGGATGTGCTTAACCTGGGGGGACACGCTGACTCCATTAGAGTTCTGTCATCTTGTCCACAGGTGGTACCACAGTGAAAGCAGAGTGGATGTCAGCCAGTATCTTGGCCAGCTCATCCGCACATTCAGCCCTATGCGTGGTGACATCCAAAGGGATAGGGGAGCCTCAGAAAAATGCCCCCCAGCACAACTGCAAGGGGCCCTTTTACAACAGCCAGCAGTACTTCCCTACACCACATAGTAGACTGGGGTAATCCCCCTACTTCCATCCCCCACCCGGGGTGGGAGGTAGAGCCAAGGCTGAATGGAGGATGTTGTTGGCAGGTAGGAGTGTCTGGAGTTGTGTGAGCCTTAGGTGCTCCCAACAGGTGCAAGTGCTGGAGATCTAAAGGGGGCATACATAGAATGTACAAAAAATGGCATGTACATGAACTACTGTACATTTACTATATGTAGAAGGAAACAAAGTTCATTTTTATAATTAGTGCTGTCCAGAAGAAATTTTCGCACAACCGTCTTGAATATCAGTCTGAAGGATTCTATAGTGGCATAGGGTTTATTGGCTAATTAGATGACTAACAGTTAAAAAATGAACTGATCTTCCTGGACATAGTCTCCACCACTCATTCACACTGATGGGAGTACACCAGAGGCGCTAGGACCCAGTGGGAGCAAACCTTTTCAGGTGGACCGGCACCATGAGCATGGCACGTTCAGTAAAGACTATCACGGCGTCGACCCTCCAACCGCCTCAGTTCCATTTTTCCCGCCATCGAGTGCGCTTCAGTGACGACGACGCTCGCCCGCCAGGAGTCAAACTTCAAACTAGCAGCTTAGTTTTCAGTTTTATTATTTTGTATTTTATCAACGATAAGTACCGATTATATTTTAATAAATGTCTTACCTGTAAAAGAAAGAAGTCTTCAGCCCTCCATTGACGGAGTCGACCATGAGTGGGGCAGGTGACAGTAGGGAGACTTCTTATGAAAGCTGCTCAGTTAGCCGGGCCGGGTCTGGTCCACCTCCCTCGGGGAGGGGGGGGTCTGACAACGGACGATCCAGTGCGTGGGGCGGGGGATGGGCGGTCCCCTCAAGAGCATAAAAAGAAATGGTCCCATTTACGGCACTGTTCCACCTTGAGTTCTTCTTCAGCCCACCGGTCGAAGAAGAAACGGCATCACTCGAGGTCGCCCTCTGGTACGTCTGCACATAGATAGTCAGTTGTTAGGGTCCGTAGCTGGTCTCTGCTTCTTTCGGAGTCACCAGTTTCTGTCTCTGGTAGCCGGCCTCTTCAACACCGGAGCTCCTTGACGACTATTGGAAGGGCTTCCGATGAGCAGTTTCACCATTGGGCCACTCTTATGGAGCACCGGGTTCGGAGGTTATCCCGATGGCCCTAACCTGCCAGTCTATCACCGGGACCTTCAGGCCTGTCAGTTTCAGAGTGGCAGGCAGGGCAGTTAGGACTTCTGGTCATGCGGCGCCTTCTTCGGTGCCATCGTCTCCACGCTCCGGTGTCTACCCCCCTCACATGGCTGCAGCTCAGGGGTCCACACCGATGCCTTTATCTCCTGCCATTTTTCATCCTTTACCTTCAAATTGCAGTTCTCAGACTTCTGCGACGCTGTGGTCGAATGTTATGCCGACTTCTCCAGCGCCCTTTGCAGCACCACAGGTGGCGTTTGCACCGTCTGCAGCGCCACATACCCTGTTGGTGCTGGGGTTAGCGTTGGTGCTGTGTGTGGTGCCGCGCTACCCATCAGCACCTTCTTCGGCACTGGGGGTGCAGTCGGCACCATGTGCGGTGTCGCGCTCCCTGTCGGCGCCATGCGTGACGCCATTTTCTATGTCAGCACCGTCTCTATTCTTGGCTGCACCAAGGATGTGTACGGCGCCATCTAGTTTTCTGAGGTTTTCAACTCCAATTCTTTCTCCTTCTCTTCTTCGTCCTCCTAGTTTTCATCCCATTCCTGCCTATACAGTCCCCCCTGGACTGTCAGATGATTTTGAGCCCGTTCCGGATCTTCGGCTGGGTGATGATGTTGATGCCGATTCTGCCCTGGGGGCAGGAATCAGTCCTCCTGCAGAGCCTGTTGTTGAAGATCTTTCCTTTAAGTCTCTGCTCAAGAATTTAAATTCTGCTCTTTCTCTGCAGTCCTCGGAAATCGATCCTGGGAAGCTTCTGCGTCTCCAGTATCTACATGTTCTGGAAATCCCTATGGATTTAACCCCTCCGGTACAGCCCTCTTTCGAGACTCTGGTGTGGAAGAATCTGGCGCTTATTCCTTCTCTGTCCAAGTTCATAGATATGAAATATTCCCCTCACAAGGATCACCCCATATTGGCCTCACAAGCCTTTGCTGATGCCATTGTGGTCCTGGCAGCGAATGATAAGGCTGTCCTCCCTCAGGAATTTACAGCCTGTCCTATAAACAAAGAATCTCGCAAGATAGACACCTTGGGAAAGAGAGTCTTTGCTGCCTCAACCCTGCGTATGCGCATTGCCAGCTACCAGGGCTATTTTTGTCAATATGAGTATGTTCTTTGGCATTCACTCAAAGCAATGATAGAAGCTCTGCCCGAGTTGGAGGTTAACTCAGAGCTACTACGGACCATAACTAAAGGTATCGAGTCCAGTAACCAAAAAAGTAAAGCTGCAATGGACGCTTTCGATACTGCTTCCCGGGTGGCGGTGGCTGGCATTTGCACCCATCGCCACTCCTGGCTGCGTACTTATGGCTTCACGAATGATGCCCAACAGAAAGTCATGGCCTTACCTTTTGACACTATGTATCTGTTTGGGCCTCAGGTGGAACAAGCAGTAGAGGCCACACAGAAGACTAGGTCTGCCATTAAGATAGCTAGACCTCCGCCTGCTCCCTCTTGAGGAGGTGGGAACAAGCGTCAGTTTCACAACAGTCAGTCCTTTCGAGGCAAAGGCAGAGGAGGTTTTAGCAGAAACCAAACCCCTCAGCCGCAAAAGAGAACGCAGCAGAAGGCACAAGTCCCAAAAGCGCCCAGTGCCACCTTCCGAGTTACCGGCCAAGGTCCCACCTCAGCTGCCTAAGGGGGACTCTTCCTTGACACTGGGAGGACATCTGACTCAGTTCTACGACCAGTGGAAATGTATAACATCAGACAAATGGGTCCTCAGGATAATCTGCGAGGGGTACTCTCTCAATCTGTCAGAAACCCCTCTGGATCATCCTCCCAAGCGACAGCCCAGGCTGTCTGCGGCACAGTCAGACCTTATTGCTTCCGAGGTATAAGGCCTTCTGAACAACAGGGCAGTAGAAGTAGTTCTGCTGGATCAACGAGAAACAGGTTTCTACTCCCATTACTTTCTGGTTCCAAAGAAAACTGGCGGCATGCACCCTATTCTGGATCTCAGAAAGTTAAACAAATTCCTGCACAAGGAAAAGTTCAAGATGATATCACTCGGTACCCTGCTGCCTTTGATCCATCAACATGATTGGCTAGCCTCCCTGAACATGCGGGACGCCTACCAGCACATTCTCATACACCCAGATTACCACAAATACTTAAGGTTTGTGACGTTGGGTCAGCACTATCAATTCAGAGTTCTGCCTTTTGGGCTATCCTCGGCATCTCAAGTTTTTACAAAAGTGTTGTGCAGTTCTCACAGCACATCTAAGGAAAATCGGAATCCAAGTGTTCCCATATCTGGACGACTGGCTTAAAGCACGCCCCTCCAGGCAAGAGACTCTGGAGGCCATGGCCACGGCTTCAGACTTCTTCACGTTCATGGGAGTCCTGCTGAACCTCAAAAAGTCACAGTTGCAGCCCTCCCAGAAGCTCCTTTTCATAGGAACCCTTCTGGACACTTCCTGTGCGAAAGCTTTTTTTCCAGAGGACAGAAGGAGCGATATCTTACAGATGACCCACTTCATCAGAGAACACATCTCCATGCGAGTTCTCTCGATCCAACGAATGCTGGGTCTCAAGGCATCCTTGGTGTTCATTGTACCTTTGTCTCGTCTCCACATGAGAACTTCTTAGTGGATGCTCAGTACTCGGTGGTCCCCAACCACTCACCCTCAGTCCTTTCTCATCAAGGTAACGGAACCTCTGAAGAGGTCACTCACCTGGTGGCCTCAGGAAGACAACCTTCTGGAAGGATATCCCTTCACCCCTCTGGATCATCAGATCTCCATTACCATGGATACATCCCTGATGGGTTGGGGAGCTGACTGCCAGGATCTCCACACCCAGGGTACGTGGACTCAAAGATAAGTATCAACTTCACATAAACATCCTGGAAATGAGAGCTGTCCTCTATGCAGTCCAAGCTTTGAAGGACATACTCTGTCACAAGAACATTCTCTTTCAAATGGACAACAAGGCAGTGATGTATTACATCAACAAACAGGGCGGTGCACACTCTTGCCCATTATGCAGGGAAGCAATGAGAGTGTGGGAATGGTGTCTGGAGCACAAGACTCTGATTCAAGGCATTTACCTGCCAGGAGTACAAAACGGCTCATTTTGTACTCCTGGCAGGTAAATGGCCTGAATCAGAGACCGTCTCAGTAGAACGGAGTTAGATCCTCACGAGTGGTCTCTCGACTTAACCGTTGTTCAGTCACTCTTCAAAGAGTGGGGAACTCCGGACCTAGACCTTTTTGCGTCCCCACTCAATGCAAAACTGTCTCTCTTCTGCTCCAGAAATCTAGGACCTGACATTTTTTATCAGGATGCATTCAGGCTGCAGTGGACAAAATGCTTTCTATTCACATTTCCTCCTCTTCCCGTAGTTCAGAGGGTGCTGCTCAAAGTGGAGGCATGGGGACAGAATGATTCTCATTGTCATGTTCTGGCCTTGTCAGATCTGGTTTGCCCTGAACAACTGACTATCGGAAACCTCTCCAAAACCGCTTCCCCTTCAGACGAACCTTCTGACCCAGGGCCCTGTAGTCCATCCCAGTCTGAGGTCCCTTCACCTCCACGCTTGGCTCCTGAAGAGATAGAGGTGAGTAGGTTTAATGTTTCTCGTAGGGTTTCTGATATCCTTTTGGCTGCACGCAAGCCAGCCACCAGAAAGACCTACACAGCTAAATGGAAGCGTTTCTCTATCTGGTGTGCAAACTCCTCTTGGAATCCTTTTTCCTGCCCACCGAATAAAGTGTTGGAGTATGTCTTAGACCTCTCAAACACAGGTCTGCAATACTCCACAATCAAAGTTCATTTCTGTGCAGTTTCGGCATATCATGAACCAGTACTCTTAATGTCACTGGCTCAGCTGCCTGTAGTTAAGAGGTTTCTTAAAGGGATTCTGCATACCAAACCTATTAGATGTCCAGTTGCAGCCTGGGACATTAACCTTGTGCAAGACATGCTCACTCGTAAACCTTTCGATCCTCTAGCTACTTGCGAGTTGAAATTCCTCACTTGGAAGACGGCCTTCCTGGTGGCCATTACTTCTGCTCGTAGGGTATCTGAAATACACGCCTTAGTCGCAGACCCCCCGTATACTGTATTTCACAAGGACAAAGTAGTTCTTAAGACTTATCCTAAGTTCCCGCCTAAGATTGTCTCAGAATTGCATCTAAATCAACCTTTATTCCTTCCTACCTACTTTGCAAACTTCCAGAATGAAGGAGAGCGTACCCTTCATTCTCTAGATGTAAAAAGAGCATTGCGGTTCTATCTGGATAGAACAAAGGAAATTCGGCAAGCTCAACATCTGTTTGTTTCCTTCAGCACGACCCGGCTGGGTTAATCTGTTGCTATCAGGCGCATTTCAGCGTGGCTGGTGGCATGCCTTTGCCATTGCTATTCCATGGCACAGGTCAAGCTGGAAGGCAGAGTGTGAGCTCAGTCTGCCAGAGCAGTCGCGACATCTCTGGCAGAAATTCGTAATGTCTCCATTGCAGATATTTGCAGTGCGGCTACCTGGAGCTCCTTGCATACGTTTGTAAAGCACTATGCTTTGGATGTCCATGCCAGACGACATCAGTCATTTGGCAGGACAATCCTTAATGGACTTATGTCCTAAAATGTGAGCTTCTCTCTCTCCTGCCGCCCGTTTTGGGGGATTATTTAGCTCAGTACTTTCCCATCAGTGTGAATGAGTGGTGGAGACTTAATGTCCAGGAAGATATGGAAATTACGTACCTACCGTAATTCTTGATCTTCTTGGATGAAGTCTCCACCGCTCATTCACATGCCCACCCACCATCCCCGGAGCTCACATCTCTGTTTCTGGTCTTCACTCCCTCAGTGGCTGGGCTGTGAAGACTTTGTTGTTGACCCTTCTTACACGGGTCATTCAGACTACCTTATGTCCAGTTTTTAGGTTAATCCTTTCTAGGTTAGTTACACTGCGCCTCCTTGGGGAAAAAAGGTACTGAGGTGGTTGGAGGGTCAACGCTGAGATAGTCTTTACCACATGTGCCAGGCTCACGGTGCCGCTTCCGCTGGCTCCTAGCACCTCCGGCGTACTCCCATCGGTGTGAATGAGTGGTGGAGACTTCATCCAAGAAGATCAAGAGTTACAGTAGGTACGTAATTTCCATTTATTGTTACCTGCTGCACATGTTATTTTTTGTATACTGTCTGCCATCCAGTGTTGACTACTTGATTACCAACAGTCTCTAATTGTTATGTCTCTTATATGGCTGCATAGGATCTATATGTTGCTTATATATTTGTACTGTACCTACCTTGTTTAATGGTACATGCTGACATATGTTTGTTTCCAATTGTTCTGTATTAACGTTGTGCTCTCCCGGGTCATGCCTGAAAATAGTAAATTCTTGGCTAGTGCACTTACCCAGTTAACAAAAACTAAATAAATAAACATAATATGCACCCATTTATAAGTCCACTGGAAACCAAGCACATTTTGAGAGGCAACCCAGGAGAAATAAGACTGTTTACAGACATTTCAGTCACAAGGTACACGTACAGTACAACAACAGAGAAATATTCCACAGAAGAACAGTTCACGTTTTCATAACAAGGTTCTATTTTGTTGTGGGGAAAAAAAATCTTTTCTCATTTTTTCTTTATTACTAGTTTTAATATGCCTTAGACATTGCTGTTAAACAGCATCTTCACTAACATGAATAACAGAGGATGTAGTACACATTAGTGGGTCAAGAGCATTTTTGACTTGATGTTCCTCGTAAAATGTTGCTATCTGGAGTTTGTTGTAAGGTTCTAGTGTTTTCTAAAATTATTTATTGTTGCTTCTCTGTTTGTGTTCATTATATGTTAAGCTAGCTTAAGTACACAGTAGAATGATCCGTCTGCAGGCACATAAGACTGAGAGCTTTCCTAGATAATATTTTAAGTTAGCATATCACTGGAGATGGGGGACGGGGGGACTGCATCATTGGTTGCCTGGGTGTGTATGACTTATGCCAGTCTTAGCTGCCTGTGCATCTATGTGTTGTCTTGGTTCAGATACATGTTTTAATAAAGGAACCTTTATTTTTTTATGTAGTGTGAACCAAGAGGGCCAGGCAGGCCACTGTACCAAAGAAGAATCTCTGCTAGTTCTGCACATGCCTATCCTGAAGACTCAGGCACTCTCCAAGGTCACCTTGGTCAATGTAAAGAGCGTCAGGACCATAGTAACCATTCTTCTTTCAACTACCCGGCACCTGAGATGTGGACAAATGTCAACTCATCTGTCCAGTTCCACAACATTCCATGCAATGGATCCAACAGAGTGGTACCATCCAGGGACCTTTTAGGTAAGATGATCTCAAAGGGGAAAAAAATGAAAGCAATAACCATAAATGTTGATGAATGGGGTTGATTTTTGGCCTACAGTATATTTTAGGGGCCTGATTATCATGTAACCACTGTCTCCACACCCCTTACCCAGTTCTGTACTGGTAATGGTTGTCTGGATCCTGGGATCAGTCTCCTTTCTAGACCTACAGTGTTAGGGATTTGTATCCTAGTGAAAGTGAGCATGCGAACTATAGGCTAGTCTCAAACCTTCCCTTTGTAGGGAAGGTGATTGAGAAAGTAGTGGCTGTACAGCTGGAGAACCACTGGACCATCCATGACATCTATGAACCTCTCCAGCCTGGTTTTCAAAAGGGGTACAGTACTGAGACGGCGCTGGTTCAGGTGCTCAATGATCTCCTGATGGCAAGAGATCGGAAAAAACGCTCCATCTTGTTTCTTCTTGATCTCTCATCAGCATTCGACACTGTGGACCATGGGGTTCTCCTCGGTCGACTGAGGTTCATCTGTGGCCTGTCTGGTACAGTCCTCAGGTGGTTTACATCTTTCCTTACCAGAAGAACTCAGAGGGTGGTGTCAGGGATTTATTCCTCTGACCCAGTTCCTCTGTCATGTGGAGTGCCTCAGGAATCGGTGTTGTTCCCCATGTTGTTTGCAGTGTATATGCTACCCCTCGCAGACATTGTAAGAAGGTATGGGTTGAGGTTTCACTGCTATGCTGATGATACCCAGCTCTATCTTTCTTTTGCACCCGACCAGGATAGAGCTCTCTCGGTATTTAATAAGTGCCTCACTGAAATCCAGGACTGGATGAATTCGAGTTGGTTGAGGACAAGGTTGAACTCGGAAAAGTCTGAGGTGCTGGTTGTGGACACGGGGCGCCGGATATGGGGGTTGGGGGTAGGTTCGCCCTCAGGACTTTTTCTTGGGGGCTTATCACTCCCGACCTCTGAACAGGTGCGAAACCTGGGGGTAATTTTTGATGAAGGCCTGACACTTCGTTCACAGGTGTCGGCAGTTGTCAAATCCTCATTTTACCATCTGAGGAATATCTCCAGGGTTAAGCATCTTGTTCCGTCTGACGATCTCCCTACATTGGTCCATGCCTTTGTGTCCTTGTGCCTGGATTACTGCAATTCCTTTTACCTAGGGCTACCTGAGGTAGACATCCACCGCTTGCAGCTGGTGCAAAACGCAGTAGCCCAGTTATTGACGGGAACCTCTCGGTCCTGTCATATTTCCCCGGTGCTGCACAAACTGAACTGGCTGCCAGTACAGTGGCAGATCACCTTTAAAGTCGGACTTGAGACTTACAGAGCCCTACATGGACAGGGCCCGGACTACCTGAAAGAGCTTCTGGTCCCTTATTGCCCTGGGCGATCGCTCCGCTCAGCTGACGAGGGGTTACTAGAGATTCTGAGGGTTTGTATAAAAATCTTCTGGGGCTCGGGCATTTATGCATGCGGCCCCTACCCTCTGGAATTCTCTACCCCGTCAGCTACGGGAGTACGCGACCATGGAGGGATTCAAACAGGCTCTCAAAACCTATTTGTGGAGGGACGCTTTTGGTGACCGACTCATACTGGTTTTATCTGTATTATTTGTTTTAAGTATTTCTGAGTGATTTTATGATTTATTCTGTTTTAAGTGTGAGGTGCCTTGGTTATGGAAAGGCGCCATATAAATAAAGATGTATTATTATTATTATGATGCTTACAGCCAAAGAAATAAACGTGGACGTGGTGCAGTGTGTATAGTACCCCCACTGGAATTCAGTGCTTACCCGTCTCTACACTTCTGGACCACTTTATGAGCCACAGATTTTACACATTCAGTGCTTTTCACTAGTTATTGCCTCCCTCCTGCCGGTGATAAATGGCACACCACACAGTAAATGCAAGTGCAGATTATAACGTTTGTTAATGCTGTACTTCAAAACAGTGCTGTGAGAAGAAGGCCTCAGATTTAGTGTAACATACAGTTAACAGTTACCACTGGTCGACACACCACCTTCCCTTGAGGACCACAGCTTGTGTGTACTGTCAGGCTCCTTTACCACTTGTTATTCCCTCGCTGAGACTATAGATATTAGGCAGGGCACCTCACCTGCTACAGCGTTGACTGAGTACCATGGTTGAATTGTGGCAAGCCCAAGGACTGTACTTCAGAGGATATTGCTTTGGTGCACTGAAATATGACTGAATCAGTTCCACTTCCCAGTGACTTATGATATAACAAAATAACAGAATTAGTTAACACAGTGTGCCAGACACTTCTCAGCCCTAAAATGAAAGTGGGGTGGTTATGACAAGAGGCAAAAGAGGGAGTGCAGACATCTGAAACAGTTCACTAAATCAGTCACTCATATTAGATGTGTGTGAGGAAAGAAAGGTGTTCTGTCAGTCATTCTTAATCATTTTAGTGGCAAGTTAGGAAGAGAAAATTGAGTGCATGCAGAGCAGGTAACCTAACTCTGTTGCATGTACAGTAACATTGTGCTCTACATGCACAGCGGTCCAAGTACTAAAAACGAACAAAAAAAAACTGATTTCTAGGATCGTGGCTATGTTGTTCATCCACACTTAATGGCAGAGTCCCACTCCCTTTAAATCAGCCGGAAAGTCTTCAGTCTGGCTCCTCCCACCCACCCAGATGGTATAATCCTCTGCTCTGCCCCATGACGCCAGATCTTCCTTTCCGCTGGAAGATTCAAGTTGCCTCCTTCATACTCTTGCATTTTGTAGACCCTGGCTTCAGAGCCTTCGTTATTCCGAAAATTCGCCTTGTGTGCGTTACCGATTGCAATTATTTTCTTCGATCATGGAAGACAACTCTTCCCCGGATTTCCCGGTGTTCATGCAGCCAGAAGATGTCACGTTGCTTGTTTGGGTGTCAGCCATGACACTATTTACATGCAGTTTTGGCTCGTGATTCCAACTCCAACGTCCTCGACGACCGTCTCGCATGCCTTAAGCTGGGGAGGCCTGAAAAACAGATACCACCAGTGAAATCCAAGGAGGCCCGGTTGGCGGTTTCCACGGCCACGGGATCCAACAGGCAATTGAAGCGCATGCAAGCCTTCGAGGAGGAAGTGGCTTATGCCCCGGAATCTTCCTCTCGGAGCTTCTTCATTCTGCTCAACCTGGGCTCCACCTTCTCGAATGCCTTCCGAGAGTTGTGCCAATCTCTCCCCCGACTAAGGGTGAGAGTCCTGTGAGCATACATGCCTCTCAGTCCTGTAAGCAGAGAAGGACCCGGGATCGTCTTTGTCTTGACGGAGATGCTCCTGGGATCGTGAGAGATCTCGGTCACGGGAACCGCCCATTTCGACCTCAGTCAAAATCACCTCTTCGGCTGCTGGCTTCTCGGCCTTGTCGTCTCGCTAGTCCACCGAAGTGTCGATTGATGATGTTGAGATAATTCTCGACCCGGTCGACTACTCTCTTGCTCGGACTCCAGTCCTTGTTTTCCCCAACGAGGAGACCCAGCCTGCTGGAAATCCCATCGAGGAAGTGGTCCCCGACCCCTGGAAGTCACCGGTGTCTCCCGAGGGATCGAGTCAGCCTGATCGATCTCGATCGAGGTCTTGGACTCCTTCGACTGATAGGCCGAGGAAGGACCATAAGCGCGCTAAAAAGAGGCAACGCCATCGGTCGTCCTTGTCCTCCTCGGATGAGGAGAGGCTCCGGCGGAAGCTCCTCCGGCGCTACGAGGACCTCATGTGGTTACAGCTGATTTTGACCAGGCACAAGCCTTCCCCCTGCTCCTATCCCAGCCATTACTTGGCTTTCGCCTCCCAGGCCGAAGCCGACTCCTCTGGAGCCGATTAAGTAGATTTCTCCGCCCGCAGAGCCGGTGAAACCTCCAGTTCGGCCTAAACCGGTCTCTCTACCGATTTTGGTGGAACCACTGCCCAAGCAGCCTGTGGGAGGGTCTCCTTTTAAGGAAACTAGACCGGACACTGGGCTTCCCTGGCATGTCTCGGTCACTGTCACCCCTGACCGCCCCCTCGTCCCCAGCGGGTTGAGGGTGATGTGGGCGGTCGACCGCGGTATCCGGATTCCTCAGATTCGGGTGAAACTGCCCTCCATTCTCATCCAGGGGGTGATGAATCAGCTAGTGGGATAGAGATGGAGGAAGGTCCTTCGTCCTTTCAGGGCATTCTTCGTCTCATCTCTTGAGTCCACAGGGATGCCCCTGGAGCCTTTCCAGAAAAAGACAGAGTATCCTCTCACTGACTTCCTCAAGAGAGGGGATACCCCAACGGAATCCTTTCCTGTGGCCGAGACTATTGTTGTCCCGGCCTTAGAACTTTGGCAGCACCCTGCCTCCTGTCCAGCTCTGTCTGCCCATGTGGCCCCCAAGTATGTGGTGTCCTTGGGGTCCCTTGCGGGGTTCACAGAGCACCTTTCGGCCGAGAGCCTTGTGACCGCCTTTGTGTTCAGGCGTACTGGTAGTTCTACCGACACTGACAGACCTCATGAGAAGGAATCCAAATATTTGGGTCACTCTGCCCAGAAGGTCTATGCGGCCTCTTCTTTAGGCCTCCATCAGGCAAGCTTGGCCATTATCATGGCACACTTCTCCCATGCTCAAATTCCAGAGGCAGTCCCTGGCCGGCCACTTTTATGACCCACCTGTCTGTGGCGACAGCGGATCAGGCGGAAAGAAAGTGGCGGAGCCGGCCCCCCACAGGAGGACCTAGAGCTGGTGTGATGGGAGTAGGGGTGGCAGCCCCCACCCCGACACTGGACAGGCTTGGAGCCAGAGGATCCAAGGCCTGAACCACGGCCTCCCTTACGGCCCATGGGAGGGTCTGGGCTTGGGCCGGGTTGCCAGACTTGAGCCTGCTGCTGCTGCCCGGTGCTTGTACGAAGTCCTCCTATATCTCCCCGTGGACTTGCAGACCACAGTCAAGCAGGTCCGGGACCAAGGCCGGGCTGTTGCCAAACAACAGCTCCAGATGGCTCTGGATATTTGGGACTCATGTGCCCGCTCATTGGCAGCCGCAGTTGTCTCTCGCCGCAGGGCTTGGCTGAGGCTCTCCACCTTTCTGGTGGATACTCCGCACAAACTAGCTGATGTGCCTTTCCTGGGCACCGATTTCTTCGGCTCAGGTGTGGCTGGTCACCTTCAGCGCATTGAGCAGTCCAGTGCCACCTTGGACACCACTTCTGCTAAGGGTTCTTCTGGTTCTAAGAAGAAGCAGTAAAAGAAGAAGAAGCCTTTTCAGCACTCTTCCCCTGTGGCCCAGCAGTCCTGCTTTCAGGGAGGGCAGCAGCAGCAGCAGGCTCAAGCTTGGCGCCCCCAGCCCAAGCCAGGACCCTCCCATGGCCCATAAGGGAGGCCGTGGTTCAGGTCTTGGATCCTCTGCCTCCAAGCCTGCCCAGTGTCAGGGTGGGGGCTGCCACCCCTACTCCCATCACGCCAGCTCTGGGTCCTCCTGTGGTGGGGAGGTGGGGCCAGCTCCACCACTTTCTTTCCGCCTGGTCTTCTGTCGCCACAGACAGGTGGGTCATAAAAGCGGCCGGCCAAGGACTGCCTCTGGAATTCAAGCAGTACCCTCCAAGCCGAGCCCATGCCCCACGAGAAGAGAGGGCATCTGCCCACACTCAGTCGGCTGTCTGAGACGACATTGCTTAGCTTCTCCTCAAGGAGGCATTAGCTCCAGTGGCGGATCCTCCAGCAGACCCAGGCTTCGTTTCCAGGTACTTCCTGGTTCCCAAGTGGACAGGGGGCTGGTTTTCCATTCTAGATCTGCACAACCTGAATCAGTATCTCAGGTCACGCACCTTCCGGATGGTGTCACTGTCTCAGATCATACCATCCCTGGAGCAAAACATGTGGTTCTGCTCACTGGATCTCCTGGACGCATTTTTTCACGTCCCAATCCGTCCGTCCCACCAGCAGTTCCTCCACTTCAGAGCCAAAGGAACCCTATACAAGTTCCGAGCCAAGCCATTTGGCCTGTCATTGGCCCCATAGGTCTTCACCAAATGCATTGCAGTGGTGGCAGCCCACCTCAGGCGTCGGGGGGGATTTACCTCTACCTCGACGATTGGCTCTTAGCAGGTTCCACCCAGCAGGAGGTGGAGAGGCCCAGGGACCTGGCCTCCAGACCTGCTCCCAACTCGGCCTCCTGATCAACGAGGCCAAGTCGGAGCTTGTGCCTTCTCAGGTGATGTGCTTCATCAGGGCAGAGCTTGTCTCTCATCAAGCCAGAGCTCGGCTCCCGGCGGACAGGGTGGAGGTTCTCTCCTCCTTTGCACAATCATTTCTGATTGGGCAATTGCGCCCTGACCGGGACTTTCTACGCCTTCTGGTTTACATGGCGGCATGCACCTCCATGGTCCATTGGGTTCGGTGGCACATGCGGCCCCTCCAATGGGAGCTGGCCGTCTGGTGGATTCAGCGCCACGGTCATTTCGACCAGCTGATCACTGTTGCCCAGAAGATGTGGGAGGCTCTCCAGTGGTGGACTGTCCCAGGCCGGTTGCAGGAAGGGATCCAGTTTGTCTGCCCCGAGCCGACGACCGTCCTTACGACCAGTGCCTCTCTCATGGGCTAGGGAGCCCACATGGGGACAACAGGGCCCACGAGTTCTGAACCCCCGAGGAGTCCTGTTATCACATCTACCTGTTGGAGCTCAGAGCAGTCAGACTGGCACTGTCAGCTTTCGCTCCTCAGCTCCAGGGTCAAGTGGTTCAGGTCCAGACGAACAATACCACAATCATGTGCTACCTCAACAAACAGGGTGGCACGCATTCCTGTCTGCTGTGCAGGGAAGTGCTCTGCATCTGGACACTCATGAGCTGTCTGGAGGCAGATTTTCTAGCCATCTACATGGCAGGAGCCTTAAATCAACTGGTGGATACTCTCAGCCACATAGGCGAGACATCCCATGAGTGATCGCTCCATCCAGAGATAGCATACAGTCTGTTCTCCCACTGGGGCAACCCTTTGGTCGACCTGTTTGTCTCCAGGGGAAAACACCAAGCTGAGGCTGTTTCATGCCCACCCCCCTCAGCAGGGCTCACTAGTGGGATGCCTTCTCGAGGCCGTGGACCCCAGGCCTCTTCTATGCCTTCCCTCCATTTCCTTTGATCCACAGGGTGCTCCTCAAGGTGAGGCGGGACAAGGCGCAGGTGATTCTGGTAGCCCCAGACTGGCCACGCCAATTCTGGTACCCAAATTTCCTCAGCCTCAGCAACAGGCCCCCGGAGCGGCTTCCAGCATGCCCAGACCTGATCTCAGTCAACCAAGGGAAGGTATTCCATCCACACCTTCAATCCTTGCACGTCACAGCCTGGTACCTGAGTGGCTAGAGCTCCAGGCTTTGGGTCTTTCCGAGGATATCCTCACAGTGGTGGAGGCATCCAGAAAGGAATCGACCAGGAAATGTTATGTCTTCAAACGGAAAAGGTTTTCCATTTGGTGTCAAGGCAAGGGCCTGGACCCTCTGTCCTGTCCAGTGGCTAACATTCAAACAATGTGAAGTCTTGCTGTATTCTGACTAATGCAGTTAGCCCCAGCACTTGAACTGCCCCGGAGAGTAGAGGGTTAAATTCTGTGCAGAGCATAGAACGTTGAGTTCGAGCTCGGTTCAGACCTCTCTCTGCTGCACTTTGAAGCGTAACCGTCAGATTCTTTACTCCGCCTAACTGAACGGTCGCTCCGGAGATTTCTCCTCTGCTACGCGGTTCAACAGTCGGTTTAAGTCATCGGTTTTATCGATTATTTTCGTCTGATTTCGGTTCAGATCTCTGTGTGTGGTACAGTAAGTACTAGGTAATGAACTAGTCATAGTAAAAACTTGTGGAAATTGTAAAGTGATATTTTGACCGGTTCAGCTGAACCGGTCGTTCTAGTGTGTTTTGTTTCCTGTACTTTAGAGTGTGGTTACCGGTCCTTATCGGTTTAAAAAAAAATATATTTCTTGGGGTTTTTTTCCAACACCCGTGACAC
Organism: Neoceratodus forsteri; assembly: GCA_016271365.2. Taxonomy (NCBI): domain Eukaryota; kingdom Metazoa; phylum Chordata; order Ceratodontiformes; family Ceratodontidae; genus Neoceratodus; species Neoceratodus forsteri. Next base: position 351,615,790 of record JADMNL010000024.1, read on the forward strand.
GGTTAGAAACCAGTAAGGGAGTCTTGCCTGGCTGTTTGCCGTAGAAAGGGCAAGTTTGTTGGTTAGGATGGCTTTGTCTGGGAAACCCAAAAGAAAAACCGGGCTCACTGGGTTTAAACACTGCAGTGTGTTTGGGGAAGTATTTGCTAAGGCTGATCCCCACGCCACCTGTGTTTATTGTCTGGGGTTTGACCACCTCGATTCAGACTGCAAAATTTGTAAAAACTTCCCTAAGTCTACCCTGGAAATAAGGTTAGGTAGGCTTAGGGATAAGGAGCCCGAGAAGTCCGCTGATCCGGATGGTCAGCCCGGTTTGGTTCCGACCGAACCAGGAGGAGTGCCCTCTGACCAGGGCGATACTTCTTCGGGCAAGAGGAGAACCGATTCCGAGGGATCGGTTCTGTCTAAAAGGAAACAAAAGGATAAATCGGTCAGTTCGGATCCAGAGACCCACGTTCCGACCGCCGAGGAGATTGCCCGAGAGATTAGGATTGTGGAATCGCTTCGTCCGGTTCCATCTGATCCGGCGCCTTCTGGCAGGCGTTCAGTTCGGTCGGTTCCCCTGGTTCAGGATTACGCCCCTGAAGATTTTTATGAACCGGATTTGGAGGGGGAAACGAGGATTACGAAGGTGGTGGTGGTGATGATGATGATGGTATGGAAGGTCTGGACGAGCCCATTGAACCGGACATCTCCCAAGACAGGCCTTCTGGTGTTTCCCCTCCTAGGCTTTCTGAATCCCCTTCCCACTACATGTTTTACAGAAGAGTGGCAGAAACCCTCCAGCTCCCTGTGGAAAAAGCTGTGGAGGAACAGGAGGAGCCTGATTATGTGGAGATGATGGACATCCCAGAGTCCAAGAGGCTGTTTATTCCCCTTCATAAGTCCTTTGGGAAACAGACACAAAAACTGTTAAAGACTCCAAATTCTATACCTCCTGTTGACAGAAGGATGGACAAGAGGTACACATTATCAGGCTCAGGTACGGAGTATTTGTACCAACAATGCAGCCATGTTGGGGTTGTGCAGACTGCAGCCTGTGATAAGGCTAACATACCCTTGGCTTCACCACCACCCCCCCCCCCGATAAAGACTCCAGGAAGCTGGATGCCATGGCAAAGAAACAGTACATGGCATCCTCCTTGGGACTCAGTCAGGCAAATTACATGGCCTGTACAGCCAGGTACCAGAAGTCCAGGTGGGACACTGTACTGGCACTGGCTAAGCAGGCTTCCCCACAGCTTGCCAAGGAGCTGGAGGAGGTGGACGCTGATGGGATTGAGGCATCAAAGGTACAATTTCATGCTGCTGTGGACTCCAATGATGTATCATCACGAGTCATGGCTACATCTGTGGCTCTGCGGATGATGGTTTGGCTCAGATGTACTAGCCTTTCACAGGACACTCAGGCCAAGGCCATGGATTTCCCTGTGGTGGATAATTCTCTGTTTGGGGAGCAGACAGACAATTACATGAAAAAGATGGATAAATATAGGAGTGCACAGGCCAAGGAAAGGCAGGCAACTCCTCAAAGGCAGCAGGCTAGGGGCAGGCCTTTTCACAGGCCTTTCTACCAAGCACAGGCCTCCTCTCCTTTTTCTCAGAGGGGGTTCTTCAAAGGGAGAGGCAGAAGGGGGATGAGCAGGGCTGCATCCACCCCTCCGCCTAAGGCTCCTGCCAAGCAGACACCCTGATGTGTCAGCCCAGGTCGATTCCCCCATCCCTGTAGGAGGCAGGCTGGCTTACTACTTCCAGGACTGGAAGTCTGTTACCTCAGACAAGTGGGTCCTGGAGGAATTAAGCCAGGGACTGGTTCTCAGCTTCAAAAAATTCCCAAAGCCGAGAGACCGATCCTTTCCACCTGCAAGCATCTCCAAAACCATTGCCCTAGAGGCAGAGGTTTCATCTCTACTGGCCTTAAGGGCCATAGAGAGGGTTCCTACAATACACAGGGGCAAAGGTCTGTACTCCAGGTACTTCCTTACCCCGAGAAAAACAGGGGAGTGGTGACCCATCCTAGACGTAAGATACCTGAACAAACATTTTAAAACCAAAATTCAAAATGGTGACTCTGGGAATAATCCTTTTCTCTCTAAGGCCAGGAGACTGGCTAGCCTCCCTGGACCTAAAAGATGCCTACTTTCACATTCCCATCAGGTGCTCCCACAGAAAGTACCTCAGGTTCGAATTGCCTTCAGGCCATTGCCAGTTCAAAGCAATGCCCTTCGGCCTAACATCAGCTCCAAGGGTGTTTACAAAATGCCTAGCAGTAGTAGTGGCCTTTCTAAAAAGGAAAAATATTTCCATATTCCCATACATGGACGACTGGCTCATTGTGGGTCAGTCTCCAGACCAAGTCAAGTCAGATCTGCAAGTGACCCAGCAGGTGCTCACTTCTCTAGGATTTCTTCTCAGTCTTCCCAAGTCAGTTCTTGAGCCTGTACAGCTTCTCCCTTTCATGGGGGTAGAGCTGGATACGGTCAAAGCAAGAGCTTTTCTTCCCATGGAAAGAGTAAGGGCTATTATAGAGCTGGCTTCCTCCTTCCACCTTCTGGTTTCTCGACCAGCAAGGCACTTCCTTCAGCTTCTGGGCCACATGGCAACCTCCACTGCAGTGGTCCAAGGGGCCAGATTTCAGTTGAGGGACATTCAGTTTAATCTTAGGGCTTTTTGGTCTCAGAATAAAGATCCTCTAACCTAACTAATTCCAGTGACTCAGACCCTGATCTAGTCTCTCCACTGGTGGCAGGATCAGGACAACCTCAGGCAAGGAGTCCCATTCATCACTCAGTCTCATTTTGTGGTTCTTACCACAGATGCTTCTCTCCTAGGGTGGGGAGCCCACTTGGGACTCTCACAGCCCAGGGAGTGTGGTCCTTACATGAGTTTCTTCTACACATCAACCTCCTGGAGCTCAGGGCAGTTTATCTGGCCCTGCAAGCCTTCTCTCAGTCAGCACAGAACAAGGTGGTTCAGGTCAGGACAGACAACACCACCACCATGTGGTATATCAACAAGCAGGGAAGCACTCGGTCTATGGCCTTGTGCACAGAAGCCATGAGATTATGGTCCCTGGCTTACTCTCTACAGATCTCTCTGGTAGCAGTCCACCTTCCGGGGAAGGACAATGTGCTAGCAGATGCATTAAGCAGGATCTCCCAGGGCCATCACGAATGGGCCCTGGATCCTCTGGTGTTAAAGGTGATTTTTTTCAAGGTGGGGCACTCCAGAGATAGATCTCTTTGCAGCCCCAGACAACCACCAGCTTCCTCTATTTTGTTGCAGACCTCCAGTCTTGGGCTCAGTCCCTCTGGATACTCTGATTCTGAATTGGGAAGAAACATTTCTATATGCCTTCCCTCCTTTTCCCCTACTGTTCAAGGTCCTGGTCAAGATAAGGTCACAATCCTGCAAAGTGATCTTAATTGCTCCAGACTAGGCCAGGCAGCCTTGGTATCCTCTGTTGCTGTCCCTATCAGTCCATCTTCACCTGTCTCTTCCCAGGAATTACAACCTGTTAACCTCCTCTCAGGTGAGGATTTGGTATCCCAACCTTCGATCTCTCAATCTCAAGGCATGGCTCTTGAAGAGTTAGAGTGTGCAAGTTTGCATCTGTCTCAAGGGGTTCTGGATATTCTCAAAGCTTCTCGAAAACCTGCCACCTGAAAAACTTAAAACTCCAAATGGAAAAGATTCAGTATTTGGTGTTCCAAGAAGCTTATATCCCCAGACACTGCTGAATTGTCTACAATTCTGGATTACATGGTTCACCTCAATGGCCTAGGCCTTAGACCAGCTACTCTTAAGGTACACTTGTCAGCTGTTTCTGCTTTTTTGTCGGTGGGAAGGCCTTCCTCACTGGCATCTCATCCTGTTTTCTGTAAATGTTTCAAGGGCTTGCTTCATACCAGTCCCCCCTTTAGGGATCCTACTCCTGCTTTTGACCTTAATGTCTGCATTGCTCAGCTTATGCAACCACCCTTTGAGCCTTTGTCTTCAGCAGAGCTTAAGTACCTGACTTGGAAAACTGTGTTCCTGGTAGCTATTACCTCTGCCAGATGTATCAGTGAATTACAGGCTCTGTCAGTAGAGCCTGAGTTTATCTCTTTCCATAGAGACAAGGTGGTCCTTAGAACCAATAGGAGGTTCTTACCTAAAGTTGTTTCAGACTTTCATTTGAACCAGTGCATGTCTCTCCCTGTGTTCTTCACTGATCATTCTTCTTCAGGAGAGAGAAGATTACACAGTTTGGATGTAAAAAGAGCCCTTAGCTACTACATTGAGCATACTAAGGCACACAGGTTTGACTCCCCCCAGTTGTTTCTCACTTATGGAGAGGTGGGAAAGGGCAAACTTGCCATTAAGAGAACTATAGCCAGGTGGATTGTCTCTAGTATACAATTTTGTTATGAGAAGCTGGGCAAAATATCACCCTCAGGCCTGAGGGCTCATTCGACTAAGAGGTACAGCTGCTTCCCTGGCTGCTGTCAGGGATGTTCCTTTACTAGAAATATGCAAAGCAGCCACCTGGAAAACAGTCCATACATTCACCAAGCATTACTCCCTGGATACGCAGGCTAGGAGTGATGCCGGTTTGATGCAGCAGTACTGCAGAGCCTATTCCCAAAGTAGGTTTGAATCCCTCCTCCATGGAGGTACTGCTTGGTAGTCTGCATTAGTCAGAATACAGCAAGACTTCATGTTGTTTGAAGAAAAAAATTACTCATCTTAGTAATTATGTTTCTTCTAATGGAGTCTTGCTGTATTCTGACCTCCCTCCTTGCCTTCCCTCTCAGAACCTGTTTTTTGGAAGTGGGCTGGCAGGTGCAGTGTTGCACCCCAGGGGTGCATTTGGGCACTTCCTCTTTTTACAGAAGAGGAGTGGGTTATGTGTGTTAATTTAATAATCTTGAGTTGTTCGCTACCTGGCTTTAGGTTTTGGATTTCTTGACTTGAGTCTTTTGGGGGATCCAAAATATTTGGTTGCCATTTTGTCTAGGAAAAAATTTACAATTTCCACATAGTAGTTAGTATTAGCTCATTAGAATCTTACGGTTACGCTTCAAAGTGCAGCAGACAGAGGTTTGAACCAAACTCGACATTCTATTCTCTGCATAGAAGTTAACCCTCTACTCTCCAGGCAATTCAAGTGCTGGGGCTAACTGCATTAGTCAGAATACAGCAAGACTCCATTAGAAGAAACATAATTACTAAGGTGAGTAGTTTTTTCTTCTTGACTACCTTTGGTCTCTGTCCGAAGGGGGTCTTCGATCGAACCTTATGGTGCACCTGGCAGCCATCTCTGCTTACCGGGCACGGGCCCATCAGCGGACGGTGCAGGAGACAGTGGCCGGGCGCTTTTTCAAAGGCTAGATCACATATCCCCTCTGCTGCGTGAACCTCAACCTCCGTTGGATCTACTGCTGGTACTGGCAAAGCTCATGGGCAAGCCATTCGAACCAATGCACAAGTGTGAGCTGTCACAGTTGTCGTGGAAGACAGTCTTCCTGGTGGCTATCACGTCTGCCAGAAGGACAGGGGAGCTTCAGGCACTCTCGGCGGACTCCCCTTATCTGGTCTTCCACAGGGACAAGGTTGTCCTGCGCCCCCACCCAAAATTCCTTCCAAAGGTGGTGTCAGAGTTTCACCTTAGTCAGGTGTTGACTCTGCCGGTGTACTACCCCAGTTACACCTCGGAGGTCGAGTACAGGCTCCATACTTTGGACCGGAGACGAGCTCTGTTCTATTATAAGGAGAGGAGAGGACGGCGGAGATTCGAGGAGAGGTTCGCCAGCTGTTTGTCACCTACGCTGAAGCCGCTTCTGGCAGACCTGCAGCACAGCGGACGATTGCCCGATGGATAACATCTTGCATTAGTCTGCTACGAGTTGGCAGGCAAGGAGTCTCCTAAACGGATAAGAGCTCATTCTACCTGCCATACCGCTGCATGGGTAGCTGCTTCCAGGGACATCCATATCCAGAAAATCTGTCGGGCTGCTACCTGGAAGACAGCAAACACCTTCATTACCCACTACCACATTGACCTTGAGTCGCACTAGGATGCAGGTTTTGGGGCCTCAGTTCTCCAGTCTCTGTTTCCCACGTAGCGGGTGTGCGCCTTTTCTCCCTCCTCCCAGAGAACTGCTAGGAGTCTGCCAATAAGTGTGGATGAACAACATATCCACGATCCTAGAAAAACAGGTAACTATACTGTAACAGTAGTTCTAGGAGTGGTATATGTTCATCCACATGGACCCACCCGACCTCCCCGGCTGTGGACACGCAAACCTGGCTTCCAGCGGGCTAAGATCTGGCGTCATGGGGCGGAGCCGAGGGTTATACCACCCGGGTGGGTGGGAGGAGCCAGCTTGAAGACTTTCTGGCTGATTTAAAGGGAAAGGGACTCTACCAATGAATGTGGATGAACAACATATACCACTCTTAGAACTACTGTTACAGGTGAGTAACCTGTTTTTCTTTCCCTGGCTGACATTAATTTCCCCAGAAACTGTCAAATCACTATAGAAATCAGGTGTAAAAGTGGCATCCACTTCTGTTATTTGATTGGGTACACCAGGTTTGTTTTGCATTCTAATGTCATGCACTTACCAATAGCCAGTTAAAGGAAAGCAGTTATAATCCTACGCTCCCCAGTACCTTACCCACATGCCTTAGCCGATTAGGGTTTCCAAAGAAAACACCTTTTTCAGGTATTTTATCTTTATTTTATTGTCTTAAAGTCCGGGCTTCCGCAAAATGATGCCACGCAGTGCGGATTTCCATTCAAGACAAGTGCAGCGCCCATCACTCGCTTTGAAGCGGTGCGGGCGCGCACTTTGACTTGAAAATGGAACAGCATAGCGATGCACCATTTTGCATAAGCCTGGAGTTTTAAACAATAAAATAAGTTAAAACACCTGAAAAAAAGGTGTTTTCTTTGCAAAACTCCTAATCGGGGGGGTAAGGTTTTGGGGGTGGGGAGCGTAGTTTTATGACTGCTTTCCTTTAAGGAAAAAAGTGTTCCTACAGAAAGACCAGATTGAGGTGTGAAACTTTGTTGCATAAATGTTGCACTTTTTGACCCCATGATGATATGCCATTACATTTAAACTATTGTATGTATGTTGTGTAATACTTTAGTACCTCAAGGTACAAGTTAATTTGGTTACTTCAAACAACATGACGTCTTGCTCTATTCGAACTATATGCAGTTAGCCCCATCACTTGAACTGCTCCGTAGAGGAAAGGATTAACTCTATGCCAAGGCATAGAACGTTGAGCTCGGTTTTCAAACCTCTGCCTCTGGTACTCCTCAGTGTAACCGTCAGATTCTTTACTCCGTCTAACTCTGAAGTCGCTCCGGAGACTTTCTCCTTCTCTTCGGTTCGGTTTTGGTAAAAATCGGTCGGTTTCAACAACCATTTCTTTATTTTTCTGTTCCAGATCTCTGACTCAGGTACAGTAAGTGTAATAAGTAGATAGTTTAGAGTTTGGTGGGTAGAAATTGTTTTTTGTTCAGTTTCTTCCCGTTTGGTCCAGTTGGGAACCGAAGCAAATACCTGTATTTGTGTTTTCTTGTATTTTCTACCTTTAACATTGTGGTTTCCAGTACCTGTCAAATCCTAAAAAAAACTAGATTTCTCCATTTTTTATAACCGACCCGTGACACGGTTGGAGCTGATAGGTTTTTAGTTACCTGGCGTAAAAGCTGGTAAGGGTAACTTGTTACTAAATAGGCATGTCTGAGAAACCTAAAAGCAAAACCTGTCCCACTGGGTTTCAGCACTGAACCGAGTGTGGGGAGGCCTTTACCAAGGCTGATCCCCACCTCGTCTGTGTTTATTGTCTGGGGTTTGACCACCTCAAGGAAGACTGCCAAATATGCAAGAACTTTCCCAAAGCCACTTTAGATAACTGTTTAAGTAAGCTGAAGGAAAGAGAGGCCAAGAAGTCCGCTGACCCGGACAGCCAGCCCGGTCCGGTTCAGACCAAACCTGAGGGGGTGCCTGCTGACCTGGGCGATACCTCCTTGGGCAAAAGGAGAGCTGATTCTGTGGAGTCTGTTCCGACTAAGAAAAAGTGCAAGTCAGCCGTTTGGATCTCAGTCCCCATGTTCCAACCGCTGAAGAAATTGCTAAAGCAATCTCTATTGTACAATCGCTTTGCCCAGTTCTGACTGAACCAACGCAAAGACAATTGATTCGGTCAAAAGTTTCTGCTTCTGAATATGATCCTGAAGCTTTTTATGAGGGAGATTGGGAATTAGAAGAAGACTATGAAGAAGAGGATTATGAAGGCCTAGATAAGCCAGTAGAGCCTGACATCTCCCCAGACAGGCCTTCCAATGTGTCTCTTTCCAGGCTTTCTGAGTCCTCCTCCCATTTCTTATTTTACAAGAAAGTGACTGATACTCTTCAGCTTCCAGTGGAAGAGGTTGAACAGGATCAGGAGGAACCTGACTGTGTGGAGATGATGGATGTCCCAGAGTCCAAAAGGGTGTCTGTCCCTCTGCACAAATCCCTGGGGAAACAAGACACAAAAAAGTCTTCAATTTCCAACATCTATACCCCCTATGGATAATAAAATGGACAGGAGGTATACCTTGTCAGGTCCTGAGATGGAATTCCTTACAAATCATTGCTGCCACTGTTCTCAAATGGACCTATGCATCAAACCTGTATACTGTGTCTACTATTGTTGCTTGCATCAAATCTGTTTCATGTGTATTACTGTTACCTTGTACTCTAGTGTCACCCTGCGCCATGTGTTATGGCCCGGGTCGTGCCTGAAAACGGTCCCTGGGATCAGTGCACTCACCCAGTTATCAAAGTCGTAAATAAATAAGCTGCAGCCTGTGACAAGGCTAACATCCCCTTGGCATCTTAACTCCCAGATAAGGATTTCAGGAAAGTGGATGCCATGGCAAAGAAACAGTACTTGGCATCCTCTTTGCGGTTCAGGCAGGCTACTTATATGGCATATATAGCCAGTTACAGAAATCAGTGTGGGATATGGTTCTGGAGCTGGCTAAGAATGCCCCTTCCCCAGTTGGTCAAGGAACTGGAGCAGGTGGCTGTGGATGGTATTGAGGCATCAAAAGTCCAGTTTTATGGTGCTGTTGACTCGAATGATGTACATTCTAGGGTAATGGCTACATCTGTCTCCCAAAGGAGATTTGCTTGACTGAGGTGTACCAGTCTGTCACACGATACCCAGACTAAGGCCATGGATTTTCCTGTCACGGTAATTCTCTGTTTGGGGAGCAAACAGAGGCTTACGTGAAAAAGATGGATGAGTACAGGACCACCTACAGGAGTGCTGCAGCCAAGGAAAAGCAGGTCACTCCTCAAAAGCAGCAATCTAGTTCTGGCAGGGGCAGGCCTTTTCATAGGCCTTTTTACCAAGCCCAGGCCTCCTCTTCTTTTCAACAGAGGGGGTTCTTTAGGGGAAGAGGCAGAAGAGCGATGACCAGAACTCCGTCCTCCACTCAGTCTAAGCCCCCTGCCAAACAGACACCCTGATGTGTCAGTCAGGGTCGCCTCCTCAGTTCCAGTAAGGGGCAGGCTGGCTCACTATTTCCAGGCGTGGAAGTCTAATACTTCAGACAAATGGTTCCTGGAAGTAGTGAGCCAGGGACTTGCTCTCAGTTTCAAAAGGTTCCCAAAAATGAGAGCAAAGTCTTTCAATCCTCCCTCTCCCTTGGAGACAAAGGCCTTAGAGGCAGAAGGCTCCTCTCTACTGCTCCTGCAAACAGGCCACATGGCAGCCTCCACTGCAGTAGTGCAAGGGGCAAGATTTCAAATGAGAGACATTGTTTCATCTAAAATCTTTTTGCTCTCAGAAAAAAGACCCCCTCTCCAAGTTAGTTCCAGTGTCTGATTCTAGTTCATGCTCTCCAGTGGTGGCTGGAGGAGGAGGAGGACAATCTAGGACAAGGTGTCCCTTTCCTCAGTCAGGTCCCTACAGTGATTCTCACTACGGATGCTTCCCTGCTGGGATGGGGAGCCCATCTGGACCAGCTCACTGCGCATGGAACTTGGTCTCAGCAGGAGTCTCTCCTACACATAAATCTTCTCGAACTCAGGGCTGTTTTTCTGGCACTTCAGACATTCTTGAACACAATTCAGGGGAAAGTGGTGCAGATCAGGACAGACAACACCATAACCATGTGGTCCTCGGCCTTGTGCACCGAAGCCATGAAAATATGGTCACTAGCTTATTGCCTTCAAGTTTCCCTGATAGCTGTGCATCTCCCAGAGAAGGACAGTGTACTGGCAGGTGCACTCAGCAGGATTTCTCAAGGTCACCACGAATGGACCCTGAATCCTCTGATTCTTCAAGTCATTTTCAAGAGATGGGGCGCTCCAGAAATAGACCTCTTTGCAGACCAGCTTCCTCTATTCTGCTGCAGACACCCTCTTTTGGGGTCTGTTCCTCAAGATGCTCTCCTGTTGGATTGGACAAGCAGGTTTCTCTATGCTTTTCCTCCCTTTCCTCCGATATTCAGAGTCCTGGTCAAGATCAGATCTCAGCCTTGCACAGTGATTCTGGTGGCTCCAGACTGGGCCAGGCAGCCTTGGTACCCCCTGCTGTTGTCAATGTCAGTGACAGTTCCCCTTTGTCTTCCCAGGCAGTACAATCTCCTCACCTCTTCTCAGGGGAGGATACTGTATCCAAGCCTTCAGACTCAAAGCTTGGCTCTTGAGGAGCTAGAATATGCAAGTCTGCACCTTTCCCAATCAGTCTCGGAGATTCTTAAGGTCAGTAGAAAACCTTCTACTAGAAAAACTTACAATTCCCAAATGGAAGCGATTTGATTTCTGGTGTCCCCAGAGGCATATTCAGCCAGATTCAGCTGACATTGCCACTGCTTCGGACTACATGGTGCATCTTAACAGTTTAGGCCTCAGGCCTGCCACTCTCAAAGTGCATCTGGCAGCTATCTCTGCCTTCCTTTCAGTTGGGAAGAGCTCATCTTATCTGTGTCAGTCTTCATCATTTGTCACAGATGGGTATCTGCCGGAGGTCAGGACCCTGCAGGAGCTTTTTTTTCCTTCTTTTTTAAGGGTAGGCAGAGCCGACACATCATCGGCGCCGCCCTTGGGGCCGACGCACCGCATGGCGCTTGCGGGTTGGCCGTTAGGCTGTGTCGACTCCGCCTGCCTGCCAGTTCTTCGTCTCCCACCGTAGAGGTCACCTCGTGTGGAAACTGAAGAAACTTGAGGCCTGCTTCGCAGTTACTCTTTCTACGTTGTTATCGTGCCGAAGTCCATCGGTTACACCTGTCGGTTCTGTGTTGCTTTACTCGACGTCGCCCGGTAAGATCTTTCCATTATTATATTTTTCTGCGACGTCGAGTCTGTTTTTGGTGTTTTTTTTCCCGTAGGTCATGTCTCAGTCGGAGGGCAAGAAATCTTCCAAGACTGGTCGGCCCCCCATGCGACGGTGCTCATGCGGCCGAAACTTTTCCATCACCGACCAGCACGACCGGTGTCTTTCGCGTCTTGGCCTGCTTCACTACATGGATTCGTGCGATGCCCATTTCTCCATGGACCGCTGGGTCATCGAGCAACGCGCGTGGAAAGTGGGCAGCTCCGCCAACTTCGGGGTCAGGGCAGACTCATCGGGCCGCCACGCCTCAGCCTTTCCTCCGGTCCCTCCCGGTTCTATACGGACCGAGGAGAAGGGAGCCTCAGCTACTTGTAGCCCAGCCGTTGCTGAGGCTTCTTCCACAGCGCAGGAGGCCCGTCCGCCTTCCGGGGTCAGGCAGGAGGCGCTGCCATGGCAGTCGCCTTCGGGGTGAAGGCTCCCGCGGGGTCGCAAGGCCCGGTCAGCCGGCGTTTTCGACAGCCGGTTACAACTGCTGAGGCCCTCTGTGCCAAGGCAATCAGAGGGCTCCTGACGGGCCGGGCCATCGGCACGGCTACGTCACACGCGCTGTGATTCTGTCGGAGCTGTCAAGGGCACTGACACTGCTAGCGGTGCCATGAGAGAACTACTACGGTGCCGTCCTTTTCCATGTCTCGCCTCAGCGCCAAGGTTGAGCACAGTGCCGTGTCATCGAGGCTCGGCACTGTGAGGCCTTCGGTTTCCTCTGTCGGCGCCGTCCTCGGCACCGCCCCTGCCCTCAGCGCCACTCGCGGCACTGGGGAGCCAGGAGGCGCCGTGTCCACCTTCGGAGCCGTCCTCAGAGCCACCTCTGTCCTCGGCGCCATTTGCGGCGCCGGGGAGCCGGGCCGCGCAGTCCGGTGGCACCAATGGTGCCACCAGGGCTGTCGCCTGCCGCTCGCTCCTTGCTCGCGGCACCATGGGACAGATGGCACCGTGACTGGTCCCGGCTCTGGATCTCTTGTTCGGGCTGGGGCTGCTCCTCAGATTCCACTCGCGGGGCTGCGGGAGGCGCTGGCACCTACTCGGGCTCAGCGTTGGTCTCTGGGCCTGTTGGCAAGGATGACACTTCCCACCCTCCCATGGATTTGCACAGGGCCTCTGACTCTACTTCCTCGGAGACGGAGTCGAGCTTTGAGTCAGACGTGCAGTCTGACCCTTTGGGGTTGGCTGTTGAGGTGGGTAGCATGGTAGTCTCTTCGACAAGTCAGAGTCAGCCCCCGGTGGCTACCGAGACTAGGGTCAGGGGTGCTGACCAGCAGGCAGTGGTGCAGGCCACCATAGCTCTGCAGCCTGGTCTTGGCGGTTTCACTGACCCCTCAGTTGTGGTACCCCCTCCAGTGGTGTGCCTCGATCGCCCAACTTTGGGGCCGATCGGAGTACCTGCAGGGGGGGAGGGTACTGCACCCTGGATAAACCCTTCAGGGGCTGCCCAGAGATGCCAGCTACCTAGGCTGGCCCTCTCGAGGAGGAGGGCTCTTTCAGATTCAGAGGGGTGTGGGGTCGGCACGTCGGCCTTTTTCTGGGGTCCACCCGGGCCCTGGGAGAAGCCGTAGTGTGGATCTCCGCTCTTCCTTCTCGGTCTCTTTGAAAGACACACGTTCTTTTTAGGTAGGGGACCGTCCTTCTGGACCTACACAGCCCCGGTCGCCTCACGGGGGGATTCTTCCGGGGGCAGCCAAGGCAGTACCGATTTGGTTGTTCAGCTGTCGGTTGTGGGGTCTTCCGGGGCACCTTCTTCCGTGGGTGCCCACGGTCTGCTCCTTAGCCCAGGCGGAGGTCAGCTGACATCTCTTCTCGGCTCTGTCCCCATCCCTCTGCCACACTCTCCTGCGCTCCCAGGCATCCTCGGTCCTAGCGGGCCTCTCACCTGGGAGCAGTTCAGAGCAGTGGCTGCTCAGTTCCCTGCTTACGTTAGGGCAATGGACAGCCAGGTTTTTCAACCTCCCCCCCCAATGCAGCCACCCATTGAACAGACGGTGACCTCCAGCTCCTCATCCCCCTCTTCGGGGAGAGAGGAAACCTCTGTCCACATCTCTCCGGCTGCTGATCTGTCTGAGTATCAGCGATTCCTCGTGAGGATGTTGGAGGATTTGCACCTTACTCCTTCCACTACCAGCAATCCTGAACACTCGGCGCACGCCTTTCTAGGCGATTTTGGCGAGGCCACCCTTGTGGTGCCGCCCTGGCCGGCTCCGTTTTGGGAGGCGTCGTTGCGTTCCTGGCAGAGGCCCTTCTCCGGAATTCCTGCCCCAAGGGATCTCAGCCAGAGGTATTGCGCACCCCTGGAGTCTCCAGGTTCCATGCCTCATCCACAGTCTGGATTGACGCAGTTGGATACTCCTGATGGGCATCGCGCCCTTCACCGTGACCGGTCACCAGATCAAGACTCCTTGGATTTTGATTTCTGGGGTAGGAGGACTTTCTACTCAGCACGGTTACTTCTTTCTATCTCTGCACATCAGGCCCACTATGCAGCCTATGACAGGTTCTTGTGGTCCAGGCTAGGTCAACTTCTAGCCTCATTGCCTGACATGGAGCAAACCAGACAAGCCATTGCACTCTCTGCACGTGGCCTGGAGCTAGCAAGGCACCAAGCGAGGGCATCCTGTGATGCCAACGAGGTAGCTACCAGGGTTGTAGGGACAGCGATCTGCACTAGGCGGACGGCATGGCTGCGTCTTTCCCGGTTGTCACCCTAGGCCCGGCGTAGGGTGATTAACTCCGCCCACCAGGGAACCTATCTCTTCTCCCGCAGAGTGAGGCCGGCGCTTGTCGGGGCAACTTCCCCTCCGGGGACTCCGCCTCTCTCTCCCCCACTGGCCCCCAGGCCCCGAAGGTTCCCCCTAGTGTGTCACCCACTGAGGGCTAAGGGACTTTGTCCCTTAGGATGTAAAGAAAAACCCTTCGGGGCTCGGTAATCACCCTATTCAGATGAATGGTGAAGATTGACACAGATAAGATATGAAAATTACGCATCACCGTAATTATGATCTTTCTGTGTATCTTCACCATTCATCATAACCCCACCCTCCATCCCCCTGGGCCTCCCTCTCTGGGTCCCTCCTCTGTGCCTCCCTCTCTCCTTAGGAGTGGGGTAAAATAGGGACACACAGGGAGTAATTTTCCAGGAGAGTGGATAGCTCAGGCGGCACTCCTTCTCCGTATTTCTTTGGCTCCACCCTGTGGGTGGAGCTGGCAGTTGCCTCCTTCTCTCCTCCTCCCTGTTTCCGTCCAATCTATTTCTCCAAAAAAAATTAAAATCCCTTTTTCACCAAACATTTTCCCTTGAGAAGGTGCTGAATCCCTGTACCCTGTCCTTCTTCCAGAATCGCCGACTCTGCCTATCTGGAGTGTTTGCCAGCTATTCCGTGCCTTGAATTCTGGCAGAAAGTATTGCTACTCCTTGCAGTTCCTATACAGTCTGGAGACGGACCAGGGTCTGGGATGTCTTATCCTTCTTTCTTCTCTTCCTAAATTCTTTACCCACCCTCCCCCACTCTTCCTTTTCCAGAGATTGGGGCCCCTCCCAATCCCCTTTAGTTTCTAACTTCTCTCTTTCTGTCCTCTCAGTCGTTATTTCTCCTTTTAGTTCATACATCTTTTCCTTTTTCTGTCCCTTGGACTTCTTTGTCCCACCCTCCACTCCCTTCCTCTTACCTCTCTGGCGACTCCAGGGCAGGCAGGCAGAGTCGACACAGCCTAGCGGCCAACCTGCGAGCGCCATGCGGTGCGTCAGCCCCGAGGGCAGCGTCGATGGTGTGTCGGCTCAGCCTACCCTTAAAAAAAAAAAAAGCTCCCGCGGGGTCCAGACCTCCAGCAGATACCTATCTGTGATGAATGGTGAAGATACACAGAAAGATCATGATTACGGTAGGTACGTAATTTTCATTTCCCTAGCCTCCCATCCAGTTTTCAAGAAATTTTTCAAAGGTCTGGTTTATATCAATCCTCCTTTTAGGGACCCTACTCCTGTTTGGGACCTGAATATCTGTATTGCACAGCTTATTCAGCCCCCCTTTGAATAATTATCTTCAACTGAGCTGAAATACTTGACTTGGAAAACTGTGTTCCTCAGTGGTAGTTATTATTTCTGCCAGGAGAATCAGTGAATTGCAGGCTTTATCATTGGAACCTGACTTAATTTCATTTCATAGAGACAAGGTGGTCCTTCGAACGAACAGTAAGTTCCTTCCCAAGGTGGTATCAGATTTTCATTTGAATCCGCCTATGTCACTGCCTGTATTTTTCACTTGCCATTCTTCCTCTGGGGAGAGAAGACTACACAGTCTTGACGTAGAGAGGGCCCTTAGGTATTATATGGAACACACTGAGGCCCATAGAAATAACTGTTCACAGCTGTTTCTCATTTATGGAGAAGTATGAAAAGGTAAACCTGCCAATAAAAGAACTGTTGCTAGGTGGATTGTCTCCTGTATCCAATTCTGCTATTCAAAATTGGAAAAAGACCCTTCCTCAGGCCTGAGGGCTCACTCCACCAGAGGTGCAGCAGCTAGAGACATACCCTTAGTGGAAATCTGTAAAGCAGCCACCTGGAAAACTGTTCACACATTTACCAAGCATTATTATCGTGACATCCAGTCAAGAAGTGATGCTAGGTTTGGCACAGCAGTGCTGCAGAACTTGTACCCAAAATAGGTTCTGTAACTCCGTCATCCAAGGGGGTACTGCTTGGTAGTCTGCATATAGTCAGAATACAGCAAGACTTCATGTTGTTTGAAGAAAAAATTACTCACCATAGTAATGTTGTTTCTTCTAATGGAGTCTTGCTGTATTCTGACCTCCCTTCCTGTCTCCCATCTTGGAACCTAGTTGTTTTGGGATGTGGGTTGGCAGGTACAGTGCTGCAACCCAGAGGTGTACCTGGGTCACCTCTTCTTTTTAGGATGGGGTTTTCTTTGTTGTTCTCATTTTAAATATATATTATTGTTCCTACTATCTACTTGGATTCTCTTTGGGGTTCTCGACTTGAGTCTTTTGGGACCCAAAAAACTTGTTTATTGCCTTTTGGCTAAAATTTTAAAAACAATTTCTATTTTAATAGTTAGGATAGTGCTCGTAAGAATCTGATGGTTACATTGAGGAGTACCAGAGGCAGAGGTTTGAAAACCAAGCTCGAGCTCAACATTCTATGCCTTGTCATAGAGTTAACCCTTTCCTCTCCGGGGCAGTTCAAGTGCTTGGGGCTAACTGCATATAGTCAAAATACAGCAAGACTCCATTAGAAGAAACAGCATTACTATGGTGAGTAATTTTTTCTTCCCTGTTTATGGAACTCGCTGTCTCTTCTTCATTCTGTAATATCTGCTTGTTTCATGTTTCAGAAAAAATGCAAAGAACATTATTACAAGATGGAATGCAATTTGTCTTTAAATATCCCATTAGCTAATGTGTAACTATACATGCAGCTGTTGTATTTCGGACTGTATATGTTGCTATGAGCAGGATACCCCAGTAAATGAGATGTCCCATTTCAGTGGGAAAATCTTGTGTAAACAAAAAAATTGAATAAATACAAAACTTTACACATCATAGTAAAACAATGGATGAGAGTGTAAAACTAGTTCTACGGTATTTGGCAAACAGCTAAAGTGCTATGCAAAAACATGTAATACAGAAATGTGTTTCTATCTGGATTCCTTCCATGTACAGTATTCACTTTAATTCAGTATCCACTGAGCATGGGCAAAGTTCCCAGAATGCATTGGTAGGAATTCTACACTATTGCCTATCGTTAAGGATGGACCCCTCCATACTGTAGCCCATATTTTTTCTTTATATTGAAAAAAGAGAGCTTTCCTTCAGAAATGTGCTCTTATGGTGATCAATCTTGATGATTTTTCAAACATTTTACCAGTTATGGCAGATCAGACTTTCCAGGTGAGCATTTATAATATGGCCACCAGCTTCTGCCTGAACAGGGAATTGGGAAGGTTACATTATTCCGAACTGTTTTAAAGCTCTGGCAACATGGAATTTTGTATAGACTGTCATTACTCTGTTACTTGCCACACATGTGGTGGAAGATGACAGCAATTTGGCAGACATCCTCAGATACCTAGGAGAGCTATACTATGGTATCTTTACCATATGGATGCATCTGTTTTCATTTTAGGAACATAATTGCTACTGTTCTGCATACATTATCCTTCAGAAAGTACAGTCCCAGTAGAGGCCCTTGGCCTATGGTAGAGTGGCAAGTTCCTTTATACCATGCCAGTCTTGCACAGAAGGTCATTCTGAGGACCCAGCATGAGTGGTCTCAGTTGGTGCTTATTGCTTCAGCTTGGCCTCATGCATGTAGTGTGTGTATTCGGCTTCTTTTCCTGATCGCAATTACATTAGCCAGGAAGGTACAATTGTAGCCATCAGTTTGTCCAGATAATTTTGCTATATTTCTTAATAAAGAAAAAAAAATTCTTCTAACCCCAGGAATCACTCATTATGATTAAACTGATGCAGTCAGCCTCCTGTGTTGAACTGCCTGGAGAGATGGAATT
Organism: Neoceratodus forsteri; assembly: GCA_016271365.2. NCBI lineage: Eukaryota > Metazoa > Chordata > Ceratodontiformes > Ceratodontidae > Neoceratodus > Neoceratodus forsteri. The sequence continues at coordinate 351,633,699 of JADMNL010000024.1, forward strand.
ATATGCAAATGATGGAACTCTCAGTTGGCTCATGCCAATTTCAAACTGCTGCACTCTGAGTGCTTCAGATTCTTTACTCCACCTGTCTAGTAAGGACGTCCCGGAGAACTCTCTTTGAACTGTCTTCAGAATAAATTATCTGTATAGATAAGTACTCATTTTAAGTGTTATTTTAAATTGCTGCCTTAAAAGTTTAGTTTTTTGATAATTGTAGTAGTTTTTTGTGTTATTTGTGGTTCCCTCATGGTTCCTTGGAACCTAGGGTTCTGCGTCTTTTGGCGAGGTTTACCTCAGCGTTATTACCTAAAGTTTGTATTGGCGGTTACTTACTTTGACCATTTTATTTTTATCTAAATTTAAAGTAATTTTCGGTTCCTTTTCTTTTAGGGAACCGAGTAGCGCTCAGTTCCAGGAACTATTAGCGGTTGTTTAAATTTAAAACCTCCAGTTCCGAGGTATTATTAAAAGTTTTGCGATTGCCTTTTACTGTCTTACTCGATGTCAGGGGTCCATTTAGACAATCCTAAAAAAGGCACAGGACAGGACCCACCAGTTTTAAATATTGTGAGTCTTGTGGGCAGATTATAGCAAAAGCAGACAGACATTCACTTTGTATTTCCTGTTTGGGTACCAGTCATATTTTTGCTAATTGTGAGATTTGCCAGGCTTTTTGTCCTAAAACTTTAAGAAAAAGGGCAAAAAAGTTATAGGAGATGGCTTCTGCTTCTGCTACTCAGACAACGGCACAGCCTGCACAGAACCTCTGATGGGCTGGTACAGGTTGCATCCCCTACTGTAGAACCACCAGTGGGTGGCAGACTGGCTCACTACCTCCAGGCTTGGCATACCATCACCACAGACAGGTGGGTCCTGGAGGTAGTGAGCCAGGGTCTGGCACTCAGCTTCAGATCATTACCCAAGCTGAGAACAAGAACCTTTACACCAGTTACATTTGCAGACAGAATCTTACTGGATGCACAGGTAAAACATCTTCTGGCGATCAAAGCAGTGGAGCCAGTGCCCCTAAACCAAAGGGGCAAAGGCTTTTACTCCAGATACATAGATACATAGACAGTGTCGGCAGATAAGGGCCTATGGCCCACCCAGTCTGCCCATTTAAGTTTGTAAGTTCAGTTTATGTTTTCCAGGAAGTCTGTTGCCCCTTACCCCTGACCTCCAGAATTCCTTTATGTCTATCCCATACATTCTTAAATCCTGTGATTGTTTCAGCCCCACCACTTCCTGGCAGGGTGTTCCACTTGTCCACCACCTTTCTGTGAAGAAATTCTTCCTCACGCTTCCTCTGAATCGTCCTCCCTCCAACTTCATCCCATGCCCTCTAGTCCTGGAACATCTTTTTCGCTTAAAAATAGTGCATTCCTGCACCCTGTTCCTCCCTGTAAGATACTTGTATGTCTCTATCATATCCCCTCTCTCCCTCCTCTCCTCCAGGGAGTACATGTTAAGTGCCTTCAACCTGTCCTCATAGGACTTGTGATGCAATCCATGCACCATCTTTGTTGCCCTCCTCTGAACCTTCTCTACCCTGTCTATGTCCTTACGTAGGTAAGGTCTCCAGAACTGCACAGTGTACTCCAGGTGCGGCCTCACTACTGTCTTGTATAGTGGAATTATGACTCCTTTTCCTGCTGGTGATGCCCCTGCCTATGCATCCCAGCATCCTATTTGCTTTACCTGCTGCCTTGTCACACCGTTTCCCTGCCTTGAGGTCATCAGAGATAACTCCAAGACCCCTTTCCTGCTTGGTGCATGCTATATCCTCACCCCCCAACTGATATATTGTGTTAGGGTTTTTGTGCCCCATATGCATTATCTTGCACTTCCTTGCATTGAATTTCAACTGCCAAACCCCTGACCATTCTTCAAGTTTCTGCAGGTCCTTCTCATTCTGTCTACACCCTCTGGTGTGTCTACTCTGTTACAGAGCTTTGTGTCATCAGCTTAACAGTGAAATTCTGCCTTCTAGGTCCTGCGCAATGTTACTGATGAAGATATTGAATAATACCGGTCCCAACACTGATCCCTGTGGTACTCCACTGGTCACTCTTCCCTCTGTGGAGTGACAGCCATTTACCACCACCCTCTGTGTCCTGCTGCCCAGCCAGTTACCTACCCACCGCACTACTGTCCTGCCCACACCCATATTCCCCAGTTTGTGCAATAGTCTTCTGTGTGGCACAGTGTCAAAGGCCTTGCTGAAGTCCAGATAGGCCATGTCCACTGCCCTCCCCTGATCCACCTCCCTAGTCACCCAGTCAAAAAATTCAATGAGGTTGGTCTGACATGACCTTCCCTTGGTGAAACCATGCTGCCTTGGGTCCTGTAGTCCATTGACAACCAGATGTTCCACCAATCTCTCCTTCAGTAGTGCTTCCATGATCTTCCCCACTACCGAGGTTCCTCACAAGGAAGAAAAATGGGGATTGGCAACCTATTCTGGATCTAAGAATGATGAACAGACCCATTTTGAAGCCAAAATTCAAAGTGGTCACTCTGTCAATAATCATTCTCACATTGCAAAAGGGAGACTGGCTAGCCTCCCTAGACCTAAGGGATGCTTACTTTCACATCCCTATCAAACCATCTCACAGAAAGTACTTGAGATTCAGACTGGCCTCAGGCCACTATCAGTTCGCAGCACTTCTATTTGACCTAACTTCTGCACCAAGGGCCTTCACAAAGTGTCTGGTCATAGTGGTAGTTTTTGAGAAAACGGGGTAACCGTCTTTCCCTGTCTGGATGACTGGTTAGTAGTGAGGCAATCTCTGCAGCATGCAAAGCACTCCCTAATACTAGCAAAATCTACTCTGGAATCCCTGGGTTTTCTAACAAACAAGCAGAAGTCTCAGCAAATACCAGTCCAAGTACTGGAGTTCATTTGAACAGAACTGGATACCAGCCTAGGCAGAGCTTTTCTGCCACAGGACAGAGTAAACAGCATTCTGCAGATTGCAAAATCATCTGTGCCAGGAAAACCCAAACCAGCCAGAGAATTCCTCAAGCTGCTGGGTCACATGGCAGCTGCAACCACAGTGGTGCTAGGTTCCAGATTTCAAATGAGAGACATCCAGTTTCACCTGCTGGTCACAAAGGATAGACTCACTGTCCAAACTGTTCCAGTCGCACACAGCCTATTGCAGGCACTGCAGTGGTGGCTGGGCGAGCACACAACCTTTGGGTAGGTGTACCTTTTCTAAAGGAACAGCCTTCCTTAATTCTCACAACAGATGCCTCCCTTTTAGGGTGGGGAGCACACATGTTGGACCACACAGCAAGTGGCACATGGTCTCCCCAAGAGTCTCTGTTGCACATAACTGCCCTGAGCTCCAGAAGACTTTTCTTAGCTCTACAGGCATTTGCCCCACATCTTCAAAACAAGGTGGTGCAGGTCAAAACAGACAACACCACAACTATGTACTACATCAACAAACAGGGAGGAACCAGGTCCGCTCCACTGTGCACAGAAGCATACTCCATGAAAGTATCCTTATCAGCCATACACCTTCCAGGGTGGGACAATGTACTGGCAGATTCCCTCAGCAGGATAAGTCAGGACCACCACGGAGTGGTGCCTGAATCCCCAGATACTCAGTACAATTTTCAGGAGGTGGGGCACTCCAGAGGTGTATCTTTTTGCCTCTGTAGAGAATCACCAGTTACCAATGTACTGTTGCAGGCCCCCTCTCAGGGGCACAGTTCATCTAGATGTGATGACCCTGGACTGGACAGGGAAGTTTCTATATGCCTTCCCTCCTTTTCCATTGATATTCAGGACCCTGCTGAAATTGAGGTCCCAACCAGCAACAATGATACTGGTGGCACCAGATTGGGCGAGACAACACTGGTACTCGCTTCTGCTGATTCTGTCAGTAGTTCCCCCAATTCACTTACCCAGGAGGCACAACCTGCTGACCTCCTCTCAGGGCAGGATCCTGTACCCCAGCCTCAAATCACTGAGGCCCAAGGCCTGGCTCGTGAGGACTTAGAATTTGCTAACCTTAAACTGTCAGAACACATGCTGACAGTGCTTAGGGGTACCAGGAAACCTTCCACTAAGAAAACATATTCTTCTAGAAGAGGTTCTCTATGTGGTGTGTAGGTAAGGGTACTGACCCCTCCAGGACTGACTCGACTATTCTTCTGGATTACCTGGTACACCTTCATTCCTTAGGCCTGAAGCCTTCAACCCTCAAGGTTCACTTGGCTTTAGTTTCAGCTTACTTGTCAGCTGGTAAAGAGAGATCCATGGCCTCTCATCCAGTCTTTAGGAAATACTTTAAAGGCCTCAACCCTCTCTACCCTTCCCTGAGGGAACTGGTCCTAGCCTGGAATCTAAATATCTGCATTGCCAAGCTCATGGATGCACCATTCGAGCCCATGGCAACTGCAGATTTGAAGTATATCACTTGGAAAACTGTTTCTGGTTACTATTACTTCAGCCAAAAGGATCGGCGAGTTACAAGTCCTGTGCACAGATGTGCGCATCTCTTTTCACAGGGATAAAGTGGTCTTCGGGACCAATAGAAAATTCCTTCCCAAAGTGGTATCTGATTTCCACTTAAATCAGTCTATCATTTTACCTGTCCTTTTTTTTTTTTTTTTTTTTACAGAGAACTCCAGATCTTACTTCGAGAAACAGTTCTTGCAGCAGGTTACACCATTAGGACTGAAGCCGGCAGGCGCCAGGACCCCACGGAAATTTTCTAGCTAGCAGTATCCAGCGGGCCCCGCCCCTGACGTCAGGCATCATATAAAAGGGGGCGGTCCCCAGAATCCCCAGTTCTTTTTCCGCCATCGTCTCGCCAGCATCGGCCTCATGGTCCCACTCTAGCGAACGACGCCTAGAACTTTCAAAGTTTTACTCTAAATGTCGGCATCTCCAACTCCTTCCTCAGAAGGACATCCCTCCAAATGTGCCTGCAGCAAACGGATCCCTTTCAAGGATCTACATTCATCCTGTCTGTGGTGCTTAGGCACGGAACACGACACCAAGGCCTGCTCCTTTTGCCAGCGGTTCAGTAGTCACACCCGGATCCACTGCCAGAAGGCACTTCAGGGGTTCCTCTTGGAAGAAAAGTTGAAAAGCATGGACCTAGAAACATAGCTATCATGCAGTACGGGGTCTTGCAAGAGATAGCAGATGTTCTAGCTGCTGCTAGAAAAACCGCCACTCATGCCACATAACACCATGAAATGGCTCAGATTTTGCCTCCGAGCTCAAGCATGAGGACTTTCCCCGATGGATTGTCTGGAAAGGTCGGTCCTGGACTACCTCCTGTCTCTCTGCCAGGCAGGCTTGGCCTACTCCTCTGTTAAAGTACACCTTTGTGCCATCTCAGCCTATCATACACCTATACGCCGACATCCCATAACTCAGTTCGACATAGCACGAGCCTTCCTAAGAGGTGTTGTCCACCTTAGACCTCCAATTAAGGATCCTATTCCTCCATGGGATTTACCCTTTGTCCTGGAGCAGCTCACGCTGCCACCTTTTGAACCAGCCGTGGATTGCGAGCTACGTCTCCTAACATGGAAGATGTAATTTTTAGTTGCTGTTACTTCGGCCAGAAGGATTTCTGAACTTCACGCACTGATGTGCAAAGAACCTTATTTGGTTTTTCACCAGGGCAGGATGTCCCTAAGGACGAATCCAAAGTTTCTACCTAAGGTGGTCTCAGCTCTCACCCTCAATCAGGACATTGACTTACCAGTGTATTTTCCTAAATACTCTAATAGAGGAGAGGCCCTGTTGCACACTGTAGATGTGCATAGGTGACTAAGATACTACCTGACCAGAACCAGGCACCACTGTAAATCTGATCAGCTTTTCGTCTCCTTCGCCCATAGGATGATGGGAGCTCCGGTTTATAAACAATCGCTGTCCAGGTGGCTCATCCTTTGTATCGCGTTCTGTTACCAAGCGTAACAAACCCGCCTTGAACGCAGTTAGGGTCATTCCACAAGGGGGTGGCTGCCTCCTTTGGCCATGAAGAACGTGTCCACTTCAGCCATCTGCACAGCAGCCACTTGGAGCACCGTGCACACCTTTATCAGGCATTATAGCCTGGACGTTGCATCGCAGCGAAGAGCTGGTTTTGGTCTAGCAGTCCTTCAGGGACTCCTATCCTAGGCTTCAGTCCAACTCGCAATCTCTACCTAGCCTCCTCCCACCTGCGAGGGATTTCCAGTATTGCTTGGGAATCAGTCCTAATGGTGTAACCTGCTGCAAGAACTGTTTCTTGAAGTAAGATAGTACAGTTACATAAGAATTTACCGTAACAGTAGAGCTTCGAGAACAGCTCTTGCAGCAGGTAGTTTCCCTCCCACCATCCCCTCTGGAGGTAGAGTTGTTCCGATATCTCTTTTCTAGGATTAGGTGTTTCTAACACTGTTCTGAATACTTTTGATGGCGGATCCTCAGTCTCCACTTTGATGTCATCTAGCGGCGGAGAACTGGGGATTCTGGGGACCGCCTTTTATTTGGTGCCTGACGTCAGGGGCGGGGCCGATGTTGGGGGCGGTCCCCGCTGGATACTGCTAGCTAGAAAATTTCTGTGGGGTCTTGGTGCCTGCCGGCTTCAGTCCTAATGGTGTAACCTGCTGCGAGCTGTTCTCGAAGATCTACTGTTGTGGTAAGTTCTTACATAACTGTACTTTCTCCAGAGAGGAGGCTTCACTCCCTTGATGTCAAAAGGGCACTTAACCACTATATTGACAGAACCAAGTCTTACAGATCAAGTCAAACACAGTTCTTTCTCACCTGTGGTGAAGTAGGTAAAGGTAGAGCTGCCAAAAAACGTACAGTTGCTCACTGGATAGTGGCTTGTATACAGTTTTGTTGTAGTAAAGTGGGTAAACAGGTGCCCCAGAGCCTGAGGGCACACACTACCAGGGGCACAGTTGCTTCAGTGGCAGCTTCAAGAGAAATTCCACTACTGGAAATCTGCAAGGCAGCTACATGGAAAACATTACACAGCTTCACAAAGCATTACAGCGTGGATTTACAATCCAGAAGTGATGCCAGGTTTGGTACAGCAGTGCTGCAGAACCTGTTTTCAAAATAGGTTCTCTGCCCAGCCTCCAAAGGTACTGCTTGGTAGTCTGCATCTGTTTAATCATAATGAGTGATTCCTGGGGTTAGAAGAAAAAATTACTCAGCATAGTAATCTTGTTTCTTCAAAGGGATCACTCATTATGATTAAAGCACCCACCCTGCCTCCCCTACTAGAACCTGTAAAGGTTGTTCTGCATCCCTGCATTAGGGAGTTTTTCTATATAGGTTACGTTAGAGACTCACTTTTGTTTAACCAGTTGGTTTCCTTGTGGTCTCAGTTTTTTTTAGGTTTGCTTCTTAAGGATGTTTTGACGTGAGAGGATAAAAATGATTTTGTAAAGTTTTTAGTTTTAACTAGTGGGTCTTATACCCAGTTAGGCTACGTAAGAATCTGAAGTACTCAGAGTGCAGCAGTTACTAGGGCAGCAGTTTGAAATTGGCATGAGCCAATTGAGAGGTCCATCATTTGCATATAATTCCATCTCTCCAGGCAGTTCAACACAGGAGGCTGACTGCATCAGTTTAATCACAATGAGTGATCCCTTTGAAAAAACAAGATTACTATGGTGAGTAATTTTTTCTTTTGGTGGCTTTACACTGGTACTCCAGGCTGGCACGAGATGTCTCTGGAGCTGTCACAAAAATTTAAGGAACTATCCAGACGTGTTTGGTTACAGCTGCAAGTGAGCTGGAGGCATACTTGGTTGAACCTCCATATTAGTGCTCTGCAGCTCAGTGTACACCAATCCAATAGTTTTGCCTACGTTAATTTCACGTTTCCACATGAAACAGTCCTTGGCATTGCCTGTGTTGTTTCTCAGACAGCATGCTAGGAGAGGTGAGGAAGTACTGAATCATGTAGATGTCAGAAAGGTACTTTGAATTAAATGTCAAAAGACAAGAATATATTGGAGAATGCCAAACACCTGTTTGTGACTCATTCGGAGTCCTCCTTAGGCCAGCCTACTGTACATCAAAGCAGAACAACTCCAGCTGGACCATATTTGCTTATGGCACTACTACACCATGACCTCTCATCCACTCCTTACAGCTTGAGGGCTATTTTGATCAGACTTGCAGAAAGTTCAGCTGCTGCAGCAGCTAAGAGCGACCCACTGGGCAAAATATACAGGGCTTCTACGTGAACTGCTCAAATGTTCTAGACCCATTACAGTATGAGGGCTTGCATTGGCTCTAGTAAAGTAGGGGTCAGTTTGACTTTCTGCTTCATAAATGTTGGGGGCACCCCAGAAATTCTTGGGGTCAGAAATTTGCTGAAGTGTTTTTGTACAGTACTAGATTACACTACACTTTCTATTAATGATAATGGTGCAAACCTTTCAGTATATCCGGGGTCGGTGTTGAAGCAGTGCTTTTATTTTTGTGTTTCACCATCCTATTTGGGACTTCATTAGGGGGTTAATGCAATCCTTGCTAACTTGCATTTATGGGCTTCTGGTTTCTAAAATTTCACCCCAAATTGAGGGCTTGGGGGCAGAGCTAGCTGTCAGCTAGGACGGACGCACTTGCCCCCAAGGCAGTCGTCACGATCCAGCCATAGCACCTCTACGGTACGCAGAGCCAGATCCACCTACCCCTCAAAGAGATAGATACTGTACTACACTTGAAAAATTGCGACAATTTCTCTGGGCTGTGTGAACGCTGAACTGGATCAAAACTTGCAATTTACTGTTTTCAGTTTTAGCGCCTTCTCAGGGTAGCGCTATTGGCTCCACGCATGTGTAGAGCTCCCTGATTGGCTGGTCTCACTCACCTGAGACAGGAGCACCCGAGACATATGGCTTAATGTAATCTTGCATCCCTGTACTCGGCTTCTAATTTATATATTTTAATTTAGCCTGTTCTGCTCGGCTTGTGTAAAGTAACTTACCATTCCCCCCCCCCCCGCTGCAGTTTCTCTCCAACTGTATGTGCACTGATTCAGTGCTAGCTCTGCAAACTTCCCCTTGATTTTTCGTCCCCCCCCCCTTCCCAGGCCGCCTTTAATAAATGCACACAGCCTCCACCCACTCCTATCTGATGTTTCAGTTTATTGGTTACTTACTGTCAACAACTGCAATTCCTCCCATACCCTTTTTGCAACTAAGCCTTCTAGCAGCTTTATCTCATTCTGTCTTGCTGAGACATACCATTTTGGTACTTTAGATTTGCTTATTGCTGACTAGCATATCCTGTCTTGCTAAGGCACTGTTTTACTTGAAAATTGTACTACAAATTACTGAACTGTGACAGATTTGTCAAAAAAACTGTGTTTATTGTCTAAAAATGTTCCCAGCAACCAAGTGTTACAGCCCCTTTGTGACTTTGTAACTCTTTCCAGACTGCAAGGCTCCAAGGAAATCGCTGGCTTTTCATTTGCTAATTGAGCTGTTTTCACTCAGACTGTTAGCCTTTGTGTTGCCCCACTATTAATTCAAGCTCCTCTCTCCTTTCTGTTGCCGAGAACCCGCTAGGGATCCCAGCTCAGATGCTCCGGGTGACCGCTGGACACCTGGCGTGTCAGTGCCCAAGTCATTACCGAGACCTCCTCATCGGACTCCACCGCTGAGAGGTAACGGCAAAGCCGCAATTTTTTGCCCAACCGCCCATCCCCCCTCCTGTGTGCTATTATATAGACCCGTTAGCACCACCCACTCCCATCCCTGACGAATCTCCTGCCTTCTCTTTCTTACTAAAACAATTTGTTACTGCCAGGGTTCTGCCAGGGGATTCCTGCTACCAGCAGCCGGCGAGCTACCCTTGTTATCAAAATTCCCTCATTTACCCGACAACTGCAATTATGGCAGCCTCGTGGCAATTCCTCCTCCTGACTGCACTGTGTATCATACCCCTTACTGGCTTATTATCCGAAAAATTTGAGACTGGGGGTACACCACATCCTCATACTGAAGACCGTTCGCCCAGTCTGACTACACGTCACATGTTATGCCAAGGCTCCTTGCCAGCTGATCCAGGTGGACTACCTTCCTCGAAGAGCAACTATTGCAGGTTTGTCTATGCCTCCTTCCTTATTTCTAATTAATTCCAGTTACTCCCACTGGCGTTACACAGCCAGAGTATTAGCCTCAGTGTCCTTAGGCTTGCATAAATTAAAAAACAAAGCTTGGCACCCCGGTTCCTCCTCCATGCCAAGCCGGAAAAAGCCTCGAGCTCATTACCTTTCACTTGAATCCCTGCTACTCCTCCTCTTACTCTGCTCTGGCAATGTCGAGCTTAATCCAGGGCCCATAAATAAACTTACCTCCCCTTCTGAGTCACTGTCTGTTAAAGGTATTAGTTTTATGCACATTAATGTGTGCAGCCTGTTGAAAAAATTCACCCTTATCCAGGCTTGGACCGCCCATACAATGCCAGATGTGCTTGTTATCTCAGAATCCTGGCTACGGCACTCTACGCCAAATAGCGTGATTAATATACCTAACTACCAGATCTTTAGATGCGATAGGCAATCCAGAGGAGGTGGGGTCGCCATCTACATCAAAGGTAGATTTGTGGCATCAACACTTAATTCTAACTCACTGGTAGCGGGATTTGAGTGCCTGGACATAAAAAATCGACCTATCCCCATCATTAGCACTCCGAGTCATAGGATGCTATAGACCACCATCTGCTGGTACTCAGCTCTTGTCCTATCTTGCAACTATCTTGGACGCTAGCCCCCTGGAAACAATTATCTTCGGGGATCTAAACTATGATTGGCTGTCGGAAGCCGGTCGCCCGCTTAAATCTTTCTACGACTCCCTTGGTTTCACCCTACTCAACGAAGAGCCCACCCGTATCTACAAAAAGACTACAGCCAAAAGTACCCTTCTGGATGTCCTGCTTGTGAATAAACCCCATTCCTTCTCCTGCGTTGGAACCTTTGACATGGATATTAGCGACCATTGCCTAATTGCTGGAGTTTGGGCAGCCAACAAAGTGCCAACTATGGCCGGATTCTCCACCAAAAGGTCAACCAGGTCATTTGACCCAAAGGTGTACCTACTAGACCTAAAAAACTCCCCCTTGTGGCAGAGTTTTTACCTTGCTAAAACAGTGGAAACTGCATATTCTTTACTACATTAAATCATTACCTATGCCATGAATCTACATGTGCCTCTGTCAAAAGTACGCATAAAGGCTAGGAAATGCCGTTTGTTCACTCAAGATCTCAAGGCTGCACTGCTGTCCAGGGATAAACTCTGGAAACTGCCCGCAAATCCCAAAAAGAGGAAGATTGGCACCTCTTTAGAACAGCCAGAAATCGCTGCACCAAACTGATTAGGGAAGCTAAAGCCTGCTACTACCAAGCAGAACTAGATACTGCAGCCAACTGTCCCTCCAAATTCTGGGCCACAGTCAAAGAACTGGCGGGAGCCACGTCACAAAATATGCTCCCTACAGAAATTACCTCTGACAATACAGTAATCAGTGACAAAAAAGAGATACTGCAGGCATTCAACACGCAGTTCACTACAGCAGGCTTAGCCTTCGATAACTCGCCTGCGCACCCAACTTGGCATGACCTCACCAAATGTTGGCTTCTATGAATAACATTTTCATTCTCATCGGTTTCCTCAAGGAAGTGGAAGACTTGATTCTCCACCTGGATACTAAGAAAAGTGCCGGCGCAGATGCACTTGAACCATACTTTCTAAAGATAGCATGCCACGTATTGGCAGTGTCTGTTACTCATTTATTCAACCTGTCCCTAACACAAGGTACCCTCGCTCAAATATGGAAGATCGCACACGTTATCCCGCTATTTAAATCTGGAGACCCTTGCAACCTTAATAACTATAGGCCAGTTTCTCTCCTGCCCACACTCTCAAAGCTACTGGAAAAAATAGTAAATGGCCAACTAAGATCCTTCATCGACAGAGAAAAATTACTAAACCCCCTTCAATCCGGATTCAGAGCCAACCACAGTACAGTCTCGGCATTAGCTAAAGTAACCACCGACTGGCAACTGGAGTTGGAGCATAAAAAGTCAGTATGTGCTGTGTTTCTTGACCTCAGCAAAGCATTCGACACAGTCGACCACGACCTGCTCCTCGACTCTCTAAAAACACTAGGACTAGATGCTGCTTCTCTAAACTGGTTCTCTGAATATCTGACAGACAGATACCAGCAGGTGAAAGCGGATGGCGAACTATCTGCCCTAAAGCTCTTACAGAGAGGTGTCCTTCAGGGATCCATATTTGGTCCCCTCCTCTTTGCAGTGTACAGTGCCTTCAGAAAGTATTCACCCCACTTGGATTTTGTCACATTTTGTGATGTTGCAAACTCAAATTAAAACACATTTATATGGGATTTTTTTGTCACGTATCTACACAGATTACTCTATAATGTCAAAGTGGAATGAAACTTCTGGAATTTTTTGTTCATGTAATTTAAAATAAAAACCTGAAATGTCTTGATTTGATAAGTATTCACCCCCTTTGCTATGACACTCCAAATTGTGCTGAGATGCATCCAATTTCCTTGTGAGATCACTCTAAAACTTGAATGGAGTCCACCTGTGGTCAGTTCAAATGGTTGACATGATTTCAGAGGAAATACACCTGTCTATATAAGGTCCCACTGTTGACAGTGCATGTCAGAGCAGAAACTCTACCATGAAGACCAAGGAGCTGTCCGAGAGAACTCTGTGATAGAATTGTGAGGAGGCATAGATCTGGGGAGGGGTATAAAAAAATTTCTAGGGTGTTGAAAGTTCCCAGGAGCACAGTCAAGTCCATCATTAGGAAATGGAAAGTTTATGGAACCACCCAGACTCTTCCTAGAGCAGGCCATCCTCCCAAACTGAGCAACTGGGCAAGAAGGACCTTAGTCAGGGAAGTGACCAAGAACCACCCTGACAAAACTACAGAGTTCCATGGCTGAGATGGGAGAACCTGTCCAGAGGACAACAGTCTCTGCAGCACGTCACAGATGTAGCCTCTATGGGAGAGTGGCTAGATGGAAGCCACTCCTGAGAAAAGGCCACATAATAGCATGCCTGGAGCTTGCAAGAAGGCACGTGGCAGACTCTTGAGACCATGTGGCAAAAGATTCTCTGGTCTGATGAAACAAAAATTGAACTCTTTGGCCTGAATGCAAAGCACTATGCCTGGCGCAAACCGAACACAGCTTATCACCCGTGTAACACCACCCCTACCATGAAGCATGGTGGTGGCAGCATCATGTTATGGGGATGCTTTTCAGAGGCAGGGACTGGGGCACTTGTCAGGATAGAGGGAACAATGAATGGAGCCAAATACAGGCACATCCTTGAGGAGAAACTGCATCAGTCTGCAATAGACCTTGGACTGGGGCGAAGATTTACGTTCCAACAGGACAACGACTTCAAGCATACAGCCAAAGCAACACTGGAGTGGTTTCAGAACAAGAAGGTGAATGTCCTTGAGTGGCCCAGCCAAAGCCCAGACTTGAACCTCATTGAGAATCTGTGGAAAGACTTAAAGATTGCGTGTTCACCGACGCCTCCCATCCAACTTGACAGAGCTTGAGCAAATCTGCAAGGAAGAATGGGCGAAAATCTCAAATCCAGATGTGCAAAGCTGATACAGACATACCCAAGAAGACTCAAAGCTGTAATTGCTGCCAGGCGTCTACAAAGTATTGACTCGGGGGTGAATACTTTAAGTAAACAAGATATTTCAGTTTTTAATGTTTCATAAATGTTTGTTACACGATAAAAATATTTTTGCCCCTTTAAATTGTTGAGTATGCTCTGTGAATCAAGGGGGAAAAAATCATTTCAATGCATTAAAAATTCTGGTAGTAACACAACAAAATGTGACAAAATCCAAAGGGGGGGGTGAATACTTTCTGAAGGCACTGTATATCAACAACATTGATGAGGGAATCAAGGATGCAAGTATTCACTTATTCGCGGATAACACAGTGCTGTACCTGAGTCATCCCACACCAAAAGAAGCTTGTACTGACCTACAAAAAGATTTCAACCTCCTGCGACTCCAACTAATCAATAAAAAACTGCTATTAAATGCTAAGAAAACTAAAGCCATGTTATTTTCCCCCACAAACTACACAAGTGCTACTGACTCCCTCCCCCCAGTAACCACGATGCTGGGAGAGTGGTTAGAGCACGTTCCGAAATTTAGATATCTTGGGGTCTGGATCAACTGTAAACTCTCCTTTACTGACCACCTGGAAGACTTGCTGAAAAAGTTAAGGCAAAGACTTGGCCTTTTTTACAAGATAAGAAGACTTCTTAGAGCAGATGCAAAGAAACGGCTAGTCCAAGCCACGTTCCTGTCCTTAATTGACTATGCAGACTTCATATACAGTAGCTGTGCGATTTCCTATCTTGGAAAATTGGATACGCTGTACTACAAAGCTATACGCTTCATCACTGACCTCCCCTTTTCTACCCATCATTGCACACTATTTGCCACCACTGGCTGGACCTCACTTCACTATAGGCGCAACTTTAATGCAGCACTCTGGACACTTAGAGCCCTCAGTGGCAAACTCCCTCAAAACATCGTCGACTGTCTGTCTCCGAATGTGCCCAGGAATTATTCCCTTAGAAGCTGCTCACAACTTCTGCTAAATATACCCAGGGAACTCGCATGAGTCGAGAGAGACGCCTTTTGATTCTCACTCGGATCAATATAGGATAAAACCCAAAAAATACTTAAGCTGGAAACCCCAGTAAGTACCCTTTTGTTCAAAAGGCTTTACCATGATGGCATTACGGAAATTTGCAACTGCTTTACTAGACACTAACTAACCTCCCTCTCTCCCTCAAATGGTGGCCCTTCCCCAGCTGAAATGTGTACCTCTGTCTCTAGTATGCCCACCAACAGATCCACAGGATTTATTGCCGAACTCCTATATCTTATTCTTTGACGCTCTGAACAGCTGCAGCCTGATTCTAGCACATGCTACCGCACTTGGGGATAATTATCGTCTTTCGACCCAAAAAATATTCGGTTCCTCATCCTTTCAACACCTCCCTCTGCCCCAACCTCCAGGACCCTCCCAGTTATGCCCCTGCTACTATATTCCTCCTCTTGCACTTAGTACAACGGCAGCTTTTCTCCTCCATAATGTCGACGCGTTTAGTGACAAAAATCGCTTCGTCTTCTTTCATACGGTCCTCCGCCCTCCCAATTCCTCACTCTACTCTAACAATTGGGTCCTCTTTCGCTTTCGCCCCTATTCCCCACTTCTCCCTACATTATGCGCTTGATATCTTCTATCTGGTATGCCTACCCTTACCTAACATTTCCCATTACAAAATGCACAGTTTTTGGGCTTGGATCCAGGACAAGTTCATTATCCACGACACCTTGTAGATCTATGTTCAATGTATATTACCTGTAAATGGGCATTTTTACTATAATAGGAGCTATTTTACTGTTTGTACTATTGTAACTTGTCTTTCTATATTATTACTGTAGGACCGCAGGTCCACCTTGTAAATGAGCTTGCTCAATGGTGCCCGCCTGGATAAATAAAGACATTGATTAGCTCCCGCTGCTGGCGCTTCTCATTTGCTCTTAAAGAACAACTCGGCAGTTCAGCATGTGCTTTCATAAACAAGATGTTTCAGCTGTTAAAATTTACTAGAGAATACATTTTTTTTCATTTTCGGTGTTCCTTTCCAAGATTTACAGCACATCTTGGTAGTCCATCTAAAAAGTCTGTATAGAAAACATTTGCCTCTCCCGTTACCCTCACAGTGCATTTGCTTATGACATCATAGTGCTCACCATGACAACAGACTGTGATGTCACAAACAGCAGTTGTGTGGTTAGCAGGGGAGTTAGATTTTGAAAGACTCAGTGAAATAGTTGCTGCATTATCTACAGTATTTTGCAGACCAACAGCAGGGGAAGGTTAAAAAAAATATCTGGAAAACAGTAATGCTAAAATAACTGTGTAAATCTAGTATTTTTAAGCTTTTTATTTTAATAGAGAGTTGCTCATTGTCATTTATTTCAAAATCTGTGATTCAGCTTCAACAACTGCTTCTAATATAAGACTTTTTGGAACTGATTGCTGTCATGTGGAGACCAAAAGTCTCAGTCTCACAACATTGAAACAGAGCACATCAGTGGCTGAGAAACGGATTCATTACCTCCACTTCTGACAGCAAGTCTATTAAACTGTAAGATATTGAAACTCACTTCAAGTTGTCATTCTATCCAGAGTTTAGAGTGAGAATTCAGAGATTCTATATCACAAAAGATAAACATGGATTATTAATTGGTTGGTCTTTCCTCGAAAATGTACAAAGCAGTAGAGCAGGCTGAAAATCAATAGCAGCCTGGACAAACCTTATTCAGAAATCAAGCAGCTGGGAAAAAAGGTTTCACAAATTGAGAATATCATAACAGTCAAAAAAAAAAAAATTGACTTGTGGACCTACTGGAGGAATTTGAGTCGGATGACTCAGTCGCATTCTTTGAGCTGTGCCACTAGAATCTAATATGCTGGAACAGTCTTTTTTTCTTTTTAATTTCTCTTATTTTATGCCCCCTTACATCGACCGTCCCATGTTCCAGTCCACCTCCCCAGCCCACCACCCTGCTTCTCATGGGCTAATATCAACTCTGTCTTCAATGCCTTACAGTTTGTGGCGAAGTTGGCAGGGCTTCCCAACTCATGCAGCTCAGAGGAGGGCCACATCCCACGCTGCAAGTCCTGCAGCAGGCCACCTCTTCATCCTGCTTTTGGCCAGAGATTTACTACTTCAAACAACACGAAGTCTTGCTGTATTCTGACATATGCAGTGATCTCCAACCTTTGAACTGCCCCGGAGAACAAAGAGCTAACTTTCCATGCAGGGCATGGAACTGAGCTCAAGCTCAGTTGAAGCCTCTGTCTGCTGTTGTTTAAACTCTGTCAGATTCTTTACTCCGCCTCACTGAACAGTCGCTCCGGAGATTTCTCCTTCGCTCGGTTCAAAAAAGTCGGTTAAAGTGTCGTTTTTCCGTTTCAACCGAATTTCTGCTTCTAAACCTGTCGGTTTAAGTCTCTGTCCGTGGTACCGTGAGTACTAGATAGGTTTTGCTATTTTAGTTTCTGTGTGGAACTTGTAAACATTGAATCGGTTCGGTTGAACCGATCAGGTTACAATATTACAAAAACTTCTGTCTTTATTAGAGTGTAGTTGGTAACGGTCCGTGCTCCGGTTCTAAAAAAAACAGATTTCATTACGGTTTTTCCAGACCCGTGCTACGGTCCAGGAACCGATAGAAATTGTCTTGCTCATGGGATTGCCAAAAAAGGGTAAGTTTTGGTTAGGATTGGCTATGTCTGAGAAACCCAAGAAAAACGGGTCCACTGGGTTTCAGCACTTTAGTGTGTGTGGGGAAGCCTTTGCTAAGGCTGATCCCCACACCACCTGTGTTTATTGTCTGGGGTTTGACCACCTCAATTCAGACTGCCAAATTTGTAAAAGTTTTCCCAAAGCTACCCTGGATAAGAGAGTAGGTAGACTGAGGGAAAGGGAGGCCAAGAAGTCCGCTGACCTGGATGGCCAGCCCAGTCGGTTCCGACCGAACCAGAAGGAGTGCCCTCTGACCAGGGTGAAACTTCTTCAGGCAAGAGGAGAACCGATTCTGAGGAGTCGGTTCCGGTTAAAAGAAAGAAAAGGGATAAATCATCCGGTTCGGATCCACAAGTTCTTTCTCCGACCGCTGATGAGATAGCCAAAGCGATAAGGATAGTTCAATCGCTAACTTCGGTTCCGGCCGAACCGGCACCATCTGTCAGGGGCTCGGTTC
Source organism: Neoceratodus forsteri (assembly GCA_016271365.2). NCBI lineage: Eukaryota > Metazoa > Chordata > Ceratodontiformes > Ceratodontidae > Neoceratodus > Neoceratodus forsteri. Next base: position 351,651,540 of record JADMNL010000024.1, read on the forward strand.
GGTCGGTTCCTCCGGTTCCGGATTATACTTTAGAAGAATTTTATGAACCAGAGGAGGAGGAGGGAGAGTATGAAGATAATGATGATGATGGTGATTATGAAAGTCTGGATGTGCCTATTGACCCGGACATCTCCCCAGACAGACCTTCAGGTGTTTCTCCTCCTAGGCTTTCTGAGTCCCCTTCCCACTTTATGTTTTACAAGAAAGTGGCTGAAACCCTCCAGCTTCCAATGGAAGAAGCAGTAGAGTATCAGGAGGAGCCTGATTTTGTTGAGATGATGGACATCCCAGAGTCCAGGAGATTGTCTCTTCCCCTCCATAAGTCTTTTGGGAAACAGACATTTAAAATTCTAAAAACTCATAATTCTATACCTCCTGTGGACAGAAGAATGGACAAGAGGTATACTCTTTCAGGCTCGGGCATGGAGTTCCTTTCCCAGCAATGCAGCCATGTTTGGGTAGTGCAGGCTGCTGCCTGTGATAAGGCAAATATTCCCTTGGCTTCATACCCCCCAGATAAGGACTCCAGGAGGATTGATGCCATGGCAAAGAAACAGTACATGGCAGCATCTTTGGGACTCAGGCAGGCTAACTACATAGCCTACACAGCTAGATACCAGAAGTCCAGGTGGGACACTGTGATGGCTGTAGCTAAACAGGCCCCTGACCAGCTTGCCAAGGAGCTGGAGCGGGTGGCTGTGGATGGGATTGAGGCATCCAAGGTGCAATTTCATGCTGCGGTGGACTCCAGTGATGTTTCATCTAGAGTCATGGCTACATCTGTGGCCCTTCGAAGGATGGCTTGGCTCAGATGTATTAGCCTATCACAGGATACTCAGGCTAAGGCCATGGATTTTCCGGTCATTGGTAATTCTCTGTTTGGGGAGCAGACAGAGAATTACATGAAGAAGATGGATGAGTACAGGACCACCTACAGGAGTGTTCAGGCCAAAGAAAGGCAAGCCACTCCTCAGAGGCAGCATTCCAGGGGCAGGGGCAGGCCTTTTCAAAGGTCTTTTTACCAAGCCCAAGCCTCCTCTTCTGCTTTTGCTCAGAGGGGTTCTTTAGAGGGAGAGGCAGGCGGTATGAGCAGGCCTGCTTCCACCCCTCAGCTTAAAGCCGCTGCAAGCAGACACCCTGATGGGTCTGCCCGGGCCGATTCTCCAATACCTGTAGGGGGCAGGCTGGCTTACTTTGTCCAGGACTGGAAGTCTTTAACATCAGACAAGTGGGTCCTGGAAGTAGTAAGCCAGGGACTGGTTCTCAGCTTCAAAAATTTTCCCAAGATGAGAACCAGATCCTTTCCACCTGCAAATCCATCAGAGGCCCTTGCCCTAGAGGCAGAGGTTTCTTCCCTCTTGGCTCTCAGAGCCATAGAAAGGGTTCCCACCCTACACAGGGGCAAAGGATTATACTCCAGGTACTTCCTGACCCCCAAAAAGACAGGAGAATGGCGGCCCATCCTGGATTTGAGATATCTAAACAAGCACCTTTTAAAGCCAAAATTCAAAATGGTGACTCTGGGAATAATTCTGCCCTCTCTAAGGCCAGGGGACTGGCTAGCCTCCCTGGACTTCAAAGATGCCTATTTTCACATTCCCAACAGGTGCTCCCACAGAAAGTACCTCTGGTTCGAGTTGCCCTCAGGCCACTATCAATTCAGAGCAATGCCCTTTGGTCTAACATCAGCCCCAAGGGTGTTCACAAAGTGCCTGGCAGTAGTGGTTGCTTTCCTAAGGAGAAAAAAGATCTCCATCTTTCCATATCTGGACGACTGGCTCATAGTAGGTCAGTCTCCAGACCAAGTCAAGTCACATCTTCAGATAACTCAGCAACTGCTCACTTCCTTAGGATTCCTCCTAAACCTCCCAAAGTCAGTTCTGGAGCCAGTACAGCTCCTCACCTTTATAGGAGCAACGCTGGATACCATAAGAGCAAAAGGCCTTCCTTCCCCTGGACAGGGCAAGGAAACTAATAGAACTGGCCTCTTCTCACACTCTTCAGGTGTCTCGACCAGCAAGACACTTCTTGCAGCTCCTGGGCCACATGGCAGCCTCTACAGCAGTGGTCCAGGGGGCAAGGTTCCAGATGAGGGACATTCAGTTCCATTTGAAAGCCTTCTGGTCCCAGAGAAAGGATTCCCTTACCAAACTAGTCCCAGTGACTCGAACCCTGATCCAGGCTTTGCAATGGTGGCAGGATCAGGACTATTTAAGGCAGGGAGTTCCTTTTGTCACTTCAGCCTCATTCACTAATCCTCACCACAGACGCCTCCCTCTTGGGTTGGGGAGCCCACTAGGGGGATCTTACCACCCAAGGGTTGTGGTCACCTCAAGAATCTCTGCTTCACATCAGTCTCTTGGAACTCAGAGCAGTATTTCTGGCACTGCAAGCGTTTTCCAAGTCTGTTCAGAACAAAGTAGTCCAGATCAGAACAGACAATACCACCACAATGTGGTACATCAACCAGCAAGGAGGCACTCGGTCTACGGCCTTGTGCACAGAAGCCATGAAGTTGTGGTCTCTGGCCTATTCCCTGCAAACTTCTCTGACAGCAGTTCACCTCCCAGGGAAGGACAATGTCCTAGCAGATGCTCTCAGCAGGATATCTCAGGGCCACCACGAGTGGTCCCTAGAGCCCCTAATTTTGAAAGTGATTTTTTCCAGACGGGTCACTCCACAGATAGATCTTTTTGCAGCCCCAGACAATCACCAACTTCCTCTCTTTTGCTGCAGACCCCCAGTCTTGGGCTCAGTCCCCCTGGATGCTCTGGTTCTCAGTTGGGAAGGGAAGTTCCTGTGTGCTTCCCCCCTTTCCTCTCCTGTTCAAGGTGCTAGTCAAGATCAGGTCTCAACCGTGCAAAGTGATTCTGATCGCCCCAGACTGGGCCAGACAGCCCTGGTACCCACTGTTGCTGTCCTTAGCAGTCCACCTTCCCCTGTCTCTTCCCAGGAATTACAACCTGTTGACATCCTCTCAGGGAAGGATTTGGTATCCGAATCTCAAATCTCTCAATCTCAAGGCCTGGCTCTTGAAGAGTTAGAGTTTGCTGATCTGCACCTCTCTCCAGGTGTTCTGGATATTCTTAGGGCTTCTCGGAAGCCTTCCACCAGAAAGACTTACAACTCCAAATGGAAAAGGTTCTCTATTTGGTAAGCATATTTCTCCAGAATCTGCTGGGTTGCCTACAGTTCTGGACTATATGGTTCATCTCAATGGCTTGGGACTCAGACCAGCTACACTTAAAGTACATTTAGCAGCTGTTTCTGCTTTTTTGTCAACAGGCAAGCCCTCTTCTCTATCAGCCCATCCTGTATTTTGCAAATTCTTCAAGGGATTGTTGCACACCAACCATCCCTTCAGGGACCCTGCTCCTGCTTGGGACCTTAATGTTTGCATTGCTCAGCTTATGCAACGCCCCTTTGAGCCTTTGTCCTCTGCAGAGCTTAAGTACTTGACTTGGAAAACTGTGTTTTTGGTAGCCATTACCTCTGCCAGGTGCATCAGTGAATTGCAAGCCCTGTCAGTGGAGCCTGATTTCATCTCCTTCCATAGAGATAAAGTAGTCCTAAGAACTAACAGGAAGTTTTTGCCTAAGGTGGTTTCAGATTTCCACCTTAATCAGTCTGTCTCTCCCTGTTTTCTTTACTGACCATTCCTCCTCTGGAGAGAGGAGGTTGCACAGTCTGGACGTAGAAAGGGCCCTTAGCTACTACATAAAGCGCACCAAGGGCCACAGGTTTGAGTCCCTCCAGTTGTTCCTCACTTATGGAGAGGTCAATAAGGGCAAACCTGCCACTAAAATATCTATTGCCAGGTGGATTGTCTCTTGTATACAATTCTGCTATGAAAAATTGGGTAGACCCCCACTCTCAGGCCTGAGGGCTCCCTCTACTAGAGGGTACAGTTGCTTCCCTGGCTGCTGCCAGGGATATTCCTATCTTAGAAATTTGTCAAGCAGCCACCTGGAAAACAGTCCATACATTCACCAAGCATTACTCTCTGGATATCCAGGCTAGCAGTGATGCTCGGTTTGGCACAGCAGTGCTTCAGAGCCTATTCCCAAAGTAGGTTCTGTCCCTCTTCCTTGGAGGTACTGCTTGGTAGTCTGCATATGTCAGAATACAGCAAGACTTCATGTTGTTTGAAGAAAAAAATACTCAACCTTAGTAATGTTGTTTCTTCTAATGGAGTCTTGCTGTATTCTGACCTCCCCCCGCCTCCCCTCTCAGAACCTGGTTTTTGGGATGTGGGTGGGCAGGAGCAGTGTTGGCACCTAGAGGTGCCCCCTTTTTCTCACCCTCTAGTTTGGGTGTGTTGTGTTTTGTTTTTTGGGTTTCTTGACTTGAGTCTTTGCTTTGAAACCAAAAAACCCTTTTTATCAAATTTAGTTGCCAGTTGGCTAGTGTGAGTTTACAGTTTCCACACAGAACGCCCAGTGAGTATTGCTCGTAAAGATCTGACGGTTGGAGTTTAAACAACAGCAGACAGAGGCTTCAACCGAGCTCGAGCTCAGCGTTCCATGCCCTGCATGGAAAGTTAACTCTCTTTGTTCTCCGGGGCAGTTCAAGGGTTGGAGATCACTGCATATGTCAGAATACAGCAAGACTCCATTAGAAGAAACAACATTACTAAGGTGGGTAATTTTTTCTTTTCTCATCCCATCCCACGCAACACCAGTGACTAGGGTGTGCACTTCCATGCATGTATGCATAGCGTGGCACCATCCAGACCCCTTCCTCCCCTGAGCTGCTCTAGATGCTTTGCCACTTGTGGTTACCCAGGTGGCAGTATAGCAGCAGAGCCAGCTGCCATCCCTCTTTGGAGAAGGAGAGCATCTGCAGTGTCACAGGAGCCCAGCTCAAGGCTTAATATTAGACTAGGAGGCAGTATAGCTTAGTGGTTAAGGGCACTGAGCTGCAAACCTGGAGACCTGCGTTTGAATTCCATCAGCTCCCACTTGCATATTGTGTGACCCTGAGTAAGTCACTTAACTTCCTTGTGCTCCCAGGTCACACCTGGAAACAAGCTTAGTGTGCCTTTCCTGGTTAAACAATTTCCCCTTTCTCCCTTTCCCCTAATATAGCATATTCTTGCGACTTTTATATGTTAAAGTTTTGATCCTGCAACTGAACTTCCAGTGGTATGTGCTTGTGACCGAGAGCTATGCTGTTGTGGGACTGTAGACTTAGTAGTTCCCCATGACGCCAGTCTTTCACTCTCCTGCGCAACCTACTAGTGAAACGAGAAGGAGAGTGTCTTCTGTGATACTAGATTCTCCTCCTCCCGGCTGGCCCGAGATGACCCAGGCGCATTGCTGAACTAGGATTGCTGGGGTCACGAGCGGTAGGTCTACTGCTCAGCTGACTGGCCTGTCCAAGCCTTAACAGTCTTCTTTCACACAGTTACATCCACAAGGCATTCATGTCAAACCTTTGAAGGGCTTCAGAAAATGCCTTTATACCCCAGATAATGATCATCAATTTATTGAATGTAGCAGTGCTGCAATCAGCATGGCAATTGAAAGAATTGCTGGCAGGTGAAGCAGTTGTGTGCTTTTTGCTCAGATCTGTCATATGCCACACACCTGGGAAGAAAAGAATTTGAGAGGTTAAAAAAACATTGAGGCTCTGGAAGTTCCCATTTGCATAGCTGCTCACCTACTGACTGAGGGTCAGCATTTGGAAAGGGTGCTGAACTCAGTTTTTTACAAATATTTGACTGTAAACTACTTTATACACTTTTACTTCTGGAGTTCATAGCATTTGTGGGACAGTATGGTGGCAGCCACATAGTCTTCTTGCCCCATTGATATACAGGAAAATAATAAAGAGGAGAATGAAGTCTTTGGTGACTGATTTTTGTTGCAGTGATTAAATCCTGGAACATCGTGGTCTTCCTAGAATCAGTCTTCATCATTCAATCACAATAATGGGTCTTAGCTGGAGGCATTAGAACCCAGTGGGAGCAGTGTCTTTTTGCAGGTTTGTGAGGGGACCGATGACGTTGCTGGTGCTGCCCACGAGGCTGACATAGTGACATCACACACGAGCTAGCCGGTAACTGATACTGCCCCTTACAGTTCTTTTTTTTCCCTGCCAAGAGTGCACTGTGGGAGCAGTTTGAGTGATCTAACTGCATCGTTGCAGTGATCTCCTCATTTCGACACTACCTCTATTAGTTTCTGACATTGAACATTTTCTGTAGATACCAGCACAGATTTTTATTCCTGGCTCTGTTTTTTTTAGTGATTCCTCACCAAGTTGTTTTTCTGCTCATTTTATTATTTTGACATCAGTATGCCGCTTTCTGAGGGGCATAAGAAACAAAAAGGCAGCGTGTTCATGTGTCGGTGCCCCTGCAGGGGTCATCTCGCTGTCAAGAACCAGCACCCAAAGTGTTGAACCTGCGTGGGACCACACCACAATATGGATAGGTACGATGCCTGATTCTCGATGGATAAACACACCCTGGAATTCTACACACTGAAATGGGGACATTTGCATATCATGTTTAGAATCAAGCCTCTCACCAGAGATGCCAAGGTAAGGTCTCTGGGCCTTTCCCCTGGTCCCATTCCCAGTACCCCTTATACTGAGGAACACCAGGATCCTCCCCACATTTGTCTCGCTGAGGCATCAGAGGTTTTTGGGGTTGTATGGTGGACAGCTGGCTTCCTCCGGTGGGCCAGCTGAGCATCCTTGCCAGTCCGTTGGCCCTTTGGGGCAGCGGACACCCTGGTCGTGAGGCCAAAGCTATACGCTCGGTGTCCTCTGGTGGGCATCTCAGTGTCATGGCCTGGTACCATGCTCAGTACCAGTGAGCGATGCGGCTCCAGCTGCATGACCAGGCCCCCTTCTGGTACCACTTGCAGTGCCAGAGGAGGGGTGGGTGCCAGAGTCAACCCTGACTCCGAGCCTGAGGTGGTCTCTCCTCCCCTTAGTGCCCTAGTGGCCTGGGGGAGGATGGTTGCACTGACCTCAGGCTTGGAGAATGGCATGGCGATGAGGGAGCCTTCCCTGGACCCAGTTCTGAGCCAGATACTGGAGTCAGTGTTGCCCCCCAGTGTCCCTAGGCCTGGTGCCAGGGGCAGTGCCATGACCCATTCTGGTGCCACGTACAGTGCCAGGTCGAGTTCCAGTACAATCCTCAGTCCCAGGCCTGGTTCTGGTGCTGCTCGCGGTGCCGGGCCCAGGGCCGACTCCTGGAGTGACGCTGGACTTGGTGTTAGGCTTGACCTGGGGGGGCAGTGCCAGTCTTGGGGAGGAGCTAAAACGGGACACTGGGCCTGTGGCTGACCCCAGGCTGATGATGGAGACAGCACTGGCCTGGGTTCCAGTGCTTTCCTGGTGGTGCATTCCTCCTTGGAACTGGCTGACATTGTCATTGGTGAGGATCTGGGCCACCCTGTGGGACCTGTACAGCTCTGCTGTCCCCACCTGTGGGTTCTCCCCCCCCCAACCCCGGCCACCATCTGGGTCGGACCTCTGAGATTGACTGGCTCCACTCAGGCGAATTTGCCAAGCCTTCCCCCCTGGATGAGATTCCTTGATCACTCTTGCAGCACTGGCTGAGAACTTGGAGCCTTTGTGTTTTTTTGTTTGTTTGTCTTATCCCTCCTTCTCCTCTGCCTCCCTTCCTTCCATGACCTGCCAGCTGTTGTGGGTCCTCTGGGGCCCATGACCTGGTACAGCAGAACGGCTCGAATCTTTCACCTGTATCACTGTAAGTTCAATAAGGCCCAGTTCGGACCTCTGGCCCTGGCATCACTGTTCTCTGAGTGCAGTTCCTCCTACTACTACTACTACTTGTGGATGCTGAGTACCTCACGTACCAGTGGTTCCTGACGGAAATGCTAGAAGAGCTGAAGATGGGGTCCACTGTTGGTTGCAGTACTGTCACCCTGGTTCTGAGATTCCTTGGGACTTTCAGCGATGACTTCTTTGTCAGATGCTTGGAGGAGAAGTGTTTTTTCTCGGTGGCATGCACTATTATGTGCATTGCTGCACATCAAGTCACATCAGGCAGCTTACAAGTGGCTGTGGTTGAAGCTAGGCCAGGTCCTAGCTTCTGTGCCAAACCGTGGGTCTGCCAGGCAGGCCATTGACCTTTCTGCCCAGGGCCTGCAGCTGGCAAGACAGCAAGCAAGGGCGTCATACGATGCCAGTGAGGTAGCTTCCAGGCTGTTAAGAACAAAAGTTCGCATTTGGCAGACCACATGGCTTCGCTTTCCCAGTTGGCACCCCGGCCCGGCATAGGGTGTATAACTTGCATTTCTACAGAACTTGGCTTTTCTCCCACAGGGTCAGGTTTGAGCTGTTGGTGTGCCCTCCTGCTTGCAGACCACAGGAGCCTCTTGCCTTCCCTTGAACAGTCTCTGGTCCTGCCAGACCTGTGAGGAGTTTCCCTGCCTTCCAGTATATCTCCCCCCGCAGATGGCTGAGGGATACATTCCATCAAGATGAGCCAACTCTTCCCCTTTTTTTGGGAAACCTTGATGCTCTGACCTATTAGTGTGATTGAATGATGAAGCTTGATTCCTGGTTGATATGAAAGTTATGGACTCGCCATAATTATTGATCTTCCAGAATATCTTCACTATTCAGTCATGTGTGCACTCACCATCCACCGCTCGGGTAAAAAAGCCAGGGCCTCTAAGCAGCTCACCCTGTTGTGCTTCTTTATACTGGAATCCTTGCCACTCCTTTTCGAAAGTTCTTCCTCTCTCTGAGGTACAGCTCCTTTTTCCTCTTCATAAAGACATTAAATTAGGAAAGGGGCCCCCTTCCCAACAAAAAAAGGGGGGTCATTTAGGTGTTTGCTCCCCTAGACTCTCTTCTCCTCCTGGTAGAGATATCTTCTGGGCATATCCCTGCTCCCCTAGGCTGTCTCTTCTCCCTGGTAGGGATACGTTTTGGGCATATCCCTGTGACTGCCTTGCAGTTAACTCTTAAGTTTCTGCTGTGCAGCAGTGTCTGGCTGGATAAAATGCAGTTTACCTTCCTGTTATGCAGGGAGAGGCAGTAGGATTTTTTTGTGCTGTACTTCCTAGCCTGTTGGGCTGGGTGCTTATTCCATGTTTAGCTGTGGGAACTCATTTTTTTGACGTCATGTTTTCAAGTTCCTCTTCTCCTTTCTTCACTGCTTTCATCAGCCCCCACTTGCATAATTGAATACCAATTTGCGGTCACTTGGACACAAATGGAAATTAACAGGAGGTAGGTTCAGGAGAGATGTGAGGAAGTACTACTTTACAGAAAGAGTGGTGGAACCTTGGAACAGTCTGTCGGCTGAAGTAGTGGGTGCAAAAACAGGATTCAAGCAGGTCTGGGACATAATGAAAGCAATAGTGGCTACTTGGGGTGACAGGACCAAAGAGGAGAATGGAGAGAGAGGACAGGGAGGGTTAGTACCCTGGAGGAACAGTAGGTTCCAGGGATTATAGTGAACGTGGGGCAGACTGGATAGACATCTGGTCCTTTTCTGCCGTCATTGTCTGTTTCTGTACTGTGTGACCCTGAGCAAGTCACTTATCTACCATGTGCTCCCAGCTTGCACCTGGAAACAGATTTCGGCTTAGTGTGCCTTTCCCAGTTAAACAGTTTCTCTCTTCCATTTACTCTTCAGAGTTGCAAGAAGATAATATTTATGCTCCTGGACTCTGTCCGATCACACCTGCTGTCTGCCCCTCTGGAGCACTATTGGTGTTCATACCCTGCTAAATTCTTCGTCCACTTGGGAGTGCAGTCAACAGTTCTGTGGAAATTGGGGGAGCTCAGACTCTTTTCCAAAAGACAGAACAAGTCTTGTAATAAATTTCAAATTGATTTTAATCTTGCTCTGACATTTTCCCAAAAGGCTTCTTCAGGGGACGACTTATCTACAATAAAATGGAAAAATACAATGATTTTTTTTTTCATATTGATTTAAATTGATTATTTCAATCTTCTGATTCAAATTTATCTCCTGATTCAAATTTCTTAATTCAACTTTAATAACTTTGCTCTCCTTGCCTGCTATTTCTGACAGTCTTGAATTTTCAGAATTGTTTAAATCCTTTAAATCCATTTGTACCTTTCATTCAGTGTCTGAAAGTAGTACAGTAAAACCCCTTATTTCTAGGGATGTGGATATGGTGTTATTATCCACACGTTCTGGCAGTGTCATTCCCTTTACGATGTTGCCGGAAAGTCTTCAAGCTGGCTCCTCCCACCCACCCGGATTATATATCCCTCGGCTCCACCCCATGACGCCAGATCTTCCTTTCTGCTGGAAGAAGCAGGTTCCCTCACTTCCGCTCCCGCGTTGAGTAGGCCCTAGCTCTTGAATCTTTGGATTTACTTCCAAAACTTTAAACTCTTTCGAGTTCTATCTTCAGTTTGATCTTCGATCGTGACCGCTATGGGTGATAAGTCCGCGCCTGAATTTCGCCAGTGCCAATGCAGGCAGAAGATCTCACGTACCAGCCCGCATGCCATGTGCGTATACTGCCTGGGCCACGATCACGATACCCAGGCCTGTGATATTTGCCAGTCATTTCACATGATGGACCACCTAGCCCAGTGATGGCGCTAACATGCACCTAAAGGGCAAAAGTTGTGTCCTTTCCAAAATTGACCTCTCTTGCCTTTGCCAGTGAGTCCAAATTGATGCACCTACTCTGTAACTAAATGTAAAGGAAGGGAATGTGAACTGTTCAAAATTTACCACTGATCATGTTTTGACCCAGTAGGGTCCTCTTTAGACCCACATTTTATACACCAGTGGGTCCAATTTGACCCTTGTTTTAAACCCCCAATGCTGTCACTGACCTAGCCCACCTTAAGTTGGGCCGCCCAGAAAAACGACATCCGCCAGTCAAATCTAAAGATGTCCATTGGGTAGTCTCCTTAGCTGTGGGGTCCACTGAGCAGTTGGAACAGCTTACGGCCTGTGAGGAGGAGGCTGCTCAGACCGCCATGCAGTCCTCCTTGGCTTCGGCCTTCGTTCCGCTCCAACTGGGCTCCACTTTTTCGGGCTCGATCAAGGAGCTGTGCCAGTCCCTCCAGACTAAGGGGCAGGGCCCTTCAGGTTTGCACAGCTCCTGCTCTCACAAAAAGGAGTCGAAGAGAGAAAAAGAGAAGACTCATCATCAGCGTTCTTGGCACCAGGAATGTTCTCAGTCTTGGGACCCCCAGGTTCTGACCACGGTCGAAACCGTAGCCTTGGCCACTGGCTTCACGGAGACCACATCCGACCAGTTGGTTGAGACACCAGCCGATGATACAGCCGAGATCTTTCTCAACCCTATTGACCAGTTATCGTCCGATGAGGCCAACAGTTCTCTTTTCAGGACTCCGGTCATGCCAGTGACTTCAGAAGGGGCTGCTCAGTCCACTGAGCAGATCCCTTCAGTCACCAACCAAGACCAAGAGGAGCCACGGCACTCCCTGGCTCCCTCCGAGATCCCACATCGGCGGTCAAGGTTGAGGTCTCGGTCTTCCTCCTTCAGTGGGTCAGGCAGCTTCCACCTTCATCAGCGATCCCGCTCTTGACACCACAGGAAGCGGCGCCACCGCTATTCATCTTCTTCATCCTCCTCAGATGAGAGGCTTCGGCGCAAGTTGTGTCGACGCTACAAAGACCTCATGTGGCAACAGTTGATGTTGGCCAGTCCAAAGCCGACCCCCAGCTCCCACACCAGCCATCACTTGACCGTCGCCCGATAGGCTGATGCCGACTCCCTACTTGGGGGTCAGTCGAGACCGTCCCTCCCCCAGTGGGAGTCGGTCAAGACCGGCTTGGCTGATGCCAGCCTCACCACCGATTGTGATGGAGCCACTGATCGGCACTTCGGCTAAGGGGCTTCCCCATCAGCTGTCTGTCACCCTCACGCCCAACAGTCTCCGGTGGGGCGAGGGTGATTCTGACGGTCGTCTGCTTTATGCAGACTCTTACAAATCTGAGGATTCCTCACTGCACTCTCGTCTGGTCGACGTAGAATCCGTGGGGGATCTCTTGATGGAGGAAGGACCCATTTCCTTCATGGGCATTCTCCATCTCATCTCCAAGTAAACTGCAGCCCGTCCAGAAGCAGGCTCGCTATACCCTCACAGAAATTCTGGACAAAGGGACTTTCCGACAGAGGCTTTCCCAGTGGCCGAGACTATTGCCATCCCAGCAATGGAGCTTTGACAGCACCCACTCCTACCCTCTTCCCAGATGGCCCACAAATATGTGATGCCCACCGGCACCTTATTTGGTTCACGGAGCACCCCTCAGCCGAGGGGTTGGTGGCCGACTCCATATTTTGGCACTCGGGCAATACGGGGGACATCGACAAGCTGCTGGACAAGGAGTCCAAGAAATTGAACAACGTGGCTAAAAAAGTCTATGTTGCCTCCTCGCTCGGTCTCCTTCGGTGAGCTGGACTGTCATGATGGCATACTTCTCCCATGCCCTTTTGGGCTCTCTGGATGAGGTGATTCCTCACCTACCTGTGGACGTCCAGAGCACAGTCAAGCGGGTCTGGGATCAGGGTCAGGCTGTGGCCAAGCAGCAACTTCAAACGGCTCTGGATCTGGGGGATTCCTGTGTCCACATGGTGGCTGCCGCAGTTGCCATGCACCATAGGGCCTGGCTGCAGATCTTGACCTTCATGGTGGACATGCAGCACAAGCTGGCAGATGTCCCATTTCTGGGCACCGACCTGTTTGGGCGTGGTGTGGAGGGTCACTTGCAGCGTACTGAGAAGTCCAATGCCACCTTGGACTCCATGACATCTGCGTAGAAGGATACTAAGGGCTCCAGGCAGCAGAAGTGTAAGCAGTTCCAGTCCTCCACTCCTGCAGCAAAACCAACCCAGCACCAGCCAGACAGCCCAGGCCCAAGTCAGTGGTCTCGGTAGTCCATAAGCCCAGAGGGAAGGGACCCGGTGGCTCCTTAGCTGGGTCCTCCTCCTCCAAACCTGCTCAGTGACGTAATGGGGGGATGCCTCCCTCATGCCCCGTCACACCTCCCCTGGGTCCTCCTGTGAGGGGCTGGCTCGCCACTTTCTTTCTGGTCTGCTGTCACCACAGATAGGTGGGTTCTGGAAGTGGTCGGTCAGGGTCTGCCTCTGGAATTCAAGCAATACCCTCTCAGCCAAGCCCCACGGGAGGACTTGGTATCCGTAGACACTCGATCGGCTCTTCGAGACAACATAGCCCAGCTCCTCCACAAAGAGGTAGTGATCAGAGTAGCAGATCCTCCGGAATACCAAAGCAGATGGTGGGGCTGATGCCCCATTCTAGATCTGCATGACCTGAACAAGTTCCTCTGGTTGCGCACCTTCAGGATGGTAACTCTGTCCCATATCATACCATCTCTAGAGTGAGACATGTGGTTTTGCTCCCTTGATCTTCAGGACATGTTCTTTCACGTCCTGATCCATCCGTCCCACTGATGGTTCCTCCACTTTTGAGCCAAGGGAACCCTCTACGAGTTCTGGGCCATGCCTTTTGGCTTCTCAGCCCCCAGGGTCTTCACCAAATGCATAGCAGTGGTGGCTGATTACCTGAGGCGCCCTGGTGTACCCCTACCTGGACAACTGGCTGATTGCAGGTCCCTCCAGACAGGAGGTGAAGTGGTTCAGGGAACTGACCCTCCAGAGCTGCATGAAACTTGGCCTCCTGGTCAGCGAGGCCAGGTTGGAACTTGTGCCTTCACAGGTGATCAACTTCATCAGGGCAGAGCTCAGCTCTTTCCGAGCCTGGCACCCAGAGGTTAGGGCAAAGGTTCTCTCCTCCTTTGCCTGATCATTTTGAGTTGGGCAGTTGCACTCTGCCCGGGACTTCCTGCGCCTTCTGGGTTACATGGTGGCCTGCACCATCGTGGTCCATTCAGCACAAAGGTCACTTCGACCAGTTGGTCACTGTGACCCAGAAGATGGGGTACTCCCCTCCAGTGGTGGATAGTCTCAGAGCATCTGCACGAAGGGATCCCATTTGTCTGCCTCGAGCCAGTGGTCATCCTGACAACCGATCTCTCTCTCACGGGCTGGGTGCCCACCTGGGGGAACACAGAGTCCACGGCTCTGGACACCCGAGGAGTCTCGATGGCACATCAGCCTGCTAGAGCTTCGGGCAGTTCGGCTGGCACTGACTGCATTCGCTCTGAATGTTTGGGGTCAAGTGGTTCACGTCCAGGCAGACAATACCACAACCATGTACTACCTCAACAGGCAGGGCAGGATGCACTCCCTGCCTCTGAGCAAGGAAGCTCTCCACATATGGGCTCTCTTGCGCAGCCTATAGGCATATCTCCTAGCCATACATGTGGCAGGAGCCTCCAGTCAGCTGGCAGATGCCCTCAGTCGGGTAGGCAAGGTGCCTCACAAGTTGTCTCCCCATCCGGAGGTAGTTCACAGCCTGTTCTCTCAGTGGAGCACCCCTCAAGTGGACCTGTTCGCCTACAGGGAGAACGCAAAGCTGAGGCTGGTCTGTGCCCGCCGCCTTAGCAGGGCTCGATGCAGGGGAATGTCTTCTCAAGGCCTTGGATCCCAGGCCTCTTCTACACCTTCACTCCACTTCTCTTGATCCACAAGGTGCTGCTCAGGGTCAGGAGGGACAAACACGGGTGATCCTGGTTGCTCCATACTGAACACGCCAGTTTTGGTACCCCGATCTCCTCAGCAACCGGCTCCCAAAGCCTGTTCCATTATGCTCGAACATGCCTACCATCAGTCAGGGGAAGGTACTCCACCTGGAACTTCAGTCCCCTGCACCTGACAGCCTGGTTCCTGAGCAGCTAAAGTTCCAGGCTTTGGGTCTCTCAGAAGATGTCCTCACTGTTTTGGAGGCATCTAGAACGGAATCGACTATAAAATGCTATTCCTTCAAATGGAAGAGATTTTCCATTTGGTGTCAGGGCAAGGGGCTAGACCCTTTATCCTTTCTGGTTGCCAGCATTTTGAACTACCTGTGGTCTCTGTCCAAAGGGGGACTTTGGTCGATGACCCTTAAGGTGCACCTGGCAGCCATCTTTGCTTACCTGGTGTGGGCTGGTCAGCAGTCGATGGCACAGGAGAAGGTGGTCTGGCACTTTTTCAAAGTCTTAGATCACATTTCCCCTCCAGTGCTTGAACCACCACCATCGTAGGACTTGTTGCTAGTTTTGGCAATGCTCATGGGCAAGTCATTCGAACTAATGCACAGGTGTGACATGTCTCACCTGTCGCGGAAGACTGCCTTCCTTGTTGCTATCTCATCAGCTAGAAGGATCAGTGAGCTCCAGGCACTGTCGGTGGAGTCTCCTTATCTGGTTTTCCACAGGAACAAGGTTGTCCTGCACCGCAACGCAAAGTTCCTCCCAAAGGTTGTGTTGGAGTTTCACCTGAATCAGGTGATGACGCTTCCAGTGTTCTTCCTGAATCACACCCTGGAGGCCTAACACAGGCTCCATACTCTGGACCTGAGGCGAGCGCTCGCTTACTACAAAGAGTGCATGGCTGGAGTTCGGGGAAAAGTTCACCAGCTGTTTGTCACCTACATTGAAGCCGCACCTGGCAGACCTGCAGCCAAGCAGACGATTGGCAAGTGGATCACTTCCTGCATTGATCTCTGCTATAGTTTGGCAGGTAGGGAGCTTCCCGGAGGGCTAAGGGCTCATTCCAGCCATCATACTGCTGCGTCAGTGGCTACTTCTAGGGACGTCCCTATCCAGGAAATCTGCAGGACTGCTTCCTGGAAGTCCACACACCTTCATTTCCCATTACCACATTGACCTTGAATCACGCGGGGATGCTGGTTTTGGGGCTTCATTTCTCCAGTTGCTGTTCCCTAAGTAGGGGGTGTGCACCTTGCCTTCCTTCTCCCGGAGAACTGCTCAGAGTCTGCCAAAACATGGGGATAAGTACACCATATTAATTTCTCTAGAAACACAGGTTACTCACCTGTAACAGACGTTCTAGGAGTGATATATGGTGTACATCCACACAGACTCACCCAACCTCAGGCACATAGCCTCTGCTTCCAGCGGGCAAGATCTGGCATTGTGGGACAGAGCCAAGGGATATACCACCCAGGTGGGTGAGAGGAGCCAGCTTGAAGACATTTCGGCAGCTCTTAAAGGGAAAGGACATGGCCAGAACGTGTGGATGTGCACCATATACCACTCCAGGAACTACTGTTACAGGTGAGTAACCTGTGTTTATTTAACACCTGTATATTCAAAATAAAGTGTTAACTAATTTTATTATATGGTTTCAAACTGGTGGCAATATTACTTAATCTCTGTATTATTTAACAGAACACACCTACCCACAGCAATTCCGCTTATTCAAAATGTCATGTTCATGTTACACTATTTTTATATATATATATATGTAAAGCACTGTACTGTAATAACATAATCCTTGGATGTAATAATTTAATACAAATGTTTTTCATCATTACCCCATAAGTTTATCAAAATATTAATAATGATTTGTTTATTGGTAACTGAACCTCTTATATCTTAGTTTGGCTGTCTGGTCCTTCTGAACCGAAAGGGTACTCATATCTACCTTGCTAGATATGAGCAGGATCACACATTTACCCACATACAGTAAGATTTCACCACACATAAAGGCACGGCTAACTACAGCGAAGCCCATCCCTGCAGGGCACACCAGACTAGGATACTGTGCCATAATTAGAAAGGTATACTGAGTTTTGAATTCACACAAATATGTACTGCAATACATCATTAAGCCAGGGATATCTCCCCCCTTCCCTCCAAAAATTGCTCTTATTAAAAAAGTGTAACATGAATATTTTCAACCAGGGCCTTGCCAAATGTTACAATAGATTCATGTTGATTTTATTCCTAGCTTAAAAAAATGTGAATATATCTGGTATTCTTAAATACATTCTCTGAGCAACCCTAAGTGCACTTTAACGACATTCTCTAGCTGAGTTAGTAGAATTTATAGCATAATCACTTTAATCCTCAGTATTCTGAGTTAATATGTCTTATATTTTCTCCATAATAGACACGTTTATGTTGATCTGCTAACCAGCAACTACACAAGTTCATTAAAACTTTGTGAGTTGCAGAGTCATGCATACTTGTCTGCACGCTGGTGACGGCTGTTAAACCCAAGTCCCTTGATTCTATTATAAATGTATCTGGTCCCACTGTTGCCCCGTTTCCAGTTCTTGGGCCTATGACTTAGGAGATTTCAGTAGTAACTACCAGCCGTAATGTCCCTTGGTTATTCATCTAGCTTTTGTAAATTGAATGCAAACTGGGGGGAAGAAGCCCACCCTCAGCACAACAAGTGTTTTGACTCATTTATTTTTTTTTTTTATTAAAGAAAATTATCTGAGGATCAGTGGCAGGATTTTTAGGACAGTAAATTAATAAAAAGGGAACTAGGAGAGCTTCAGTAGCAGACAAGTAGTGGAATTGCAGTATAATGTGGGGCGTGGTGCAATGCAGTGGCTGTGGGGCAGCTATATTCAGGCAGACCTTCTGGACACTGGAGGTGCTGCCCATTGCATGCATCTCTCTGACTGCGGGATGAGGTAGCCAGACTCAGAGCGGAAGTAAACTGGGTCAGGAGTACCATCACCCTATCCAGGGACCACCCAGTCCAATGCAACTGCCTCAAAGGATGCCGAGAACGAGGAGCACTTGGATGACAGTGGGCTCAGGGAGGGTTAGAGCGGTCAGGCAGAGGCACATCCCAGATCCTATTCCACTCAAGAACTCATATGCCACACTGGCAAACGAGGACAACCAAATAGAGGTACCCAGAGAAGTGGAAGGAAAGGATGTGGAGGTTAGCCAAGGAGGTGACCTCAGCGGGGAAAGCAGTGGACCCCAGAGGAGGAGGAAGAGAATCCTGGTGGGGGACTCCATCATAAGAGGGATCCAGCTAGGAACACAGGAGGGGAGGACAGGGAGTGAGGTGTCTACCAGGTGCCATGGCATGGAGGGATGGAAGGAAGATCCTGGGGATCACTGGGAAGGCAAGATGGAGGGTGAGCTGGATGTCATTATCCACCTAGGTACTAATGACCTGGCAAATGGGGAGCCAAAGGAAGTTCAGGAAGAGTTTAGGAAACTGGGAGGGGTCTCAAGCAAGTAGCTACTTCTGTCACTTTCTCAGAAGTACTGCCTGTGAGAGGCAAGGGAGAGCAGAGGAGTGCATGCACCAGGAACTTTAACTCATGGTTGAAGAACTGGTGCTGTGAGGAAGGGTTTGGATTCATTGGTGACTGGGGACCCACCTGGAGGGATGGAGGTTTGTTCAAGCCTGACGGCCTGCATCCATCCTGGAGGGGAATCCAAGCACTCAGTGATAAGTTTAAGTGCTACATTGACAAGCATTTAAGCTAGCAAAGGGGGGTGGCAGGCCAGCAAGAAGGGTACCTACTTGCTCACCCCCCACAGCTAGCAGTGGAACCAGTGAACCAGAGGAGTGGCTATCTCTGCAAAGCAGTGTGCAAAAGATGGAGATTAGTGCCCAAGAGGTGGATAAGCAGAACAGGGGCAAAATTCAGCAGAAGGGCAGACAGCAAGGAGAACCAGGGATAAATGACAACCAAGGAAGGGGGTGAGTAGAACAGTGAAACAGTCTAGGGAGGTCAAATCATGGAAAGCCATGTGCAAATGCCAGGAGCCTTAGCAACAAGATGGAAGATCTGGAGGCTGTCATGGTGCAGTCAGATCTGGACATTGTGGCCATCACTGAAACCTGGTGTAATGATAACCACGACTGGGAGATGGCCATACCTGGCTACAACATATTCAGAAGAGACAGAGCAGGCAGGAAGGGAGGAGGAGTGGCACTGTATGTGAAAAATGTCATAAGGGCCACAGAGATCCAGGAGGAACAAAATGGGGGAGAGATACTGTGGGTTAAGCTGGAAAGGAAAATAGGGACAGCCATCCGCACAGGTGTGGTCTATAGACCACCAGCCCAGGAGGAAGAAACAGATAGGGAGCTGATGCTAGCCATCCAAAGGATGGCAGACAGGGGTGAGGTAGTACTGGTTGGAGACTTCAATATTCCAGACGTGGACTGGAGCATCCTAGCAGCAGCATCAACTAGGGGCAGATTTATCCTGGACTCCCTTCAGGGTGCCTTCCTCAAGCAACTGGTCATGGAACCAACTCGGCAGAAGGCAATACTGGACCTTGTGCTCACAAACAGGGACAGTGTGATGGGGGTAACAGTGGGGGAGCACCTGGGGAACAGTGACCACCAGTCATTGTGGTTTGAAATCACAGAAAGAGCAGAACCAAACCACACAAAAACACGTATCCTGGATTTTAGGGGCAGACTTTGGGAAAATGGGGAGATACTTGAAAGAGGCATTAAGGGAATGGGACAGGAATCAGGGTTGAGGAACAGTGGCAGTATTTAAAATGGGGATTACAAGAACAACAGAATTATGCATTAAGCAGGTTAGCAAGAGGAAAAGGAAGAGGAGACCATTATGGTTTTCCAAAGAGGTAGCAAAGAAAGTGAAAGCCAAAAAGATTGCATTCAGGCAATACAAAAAGACACAGGCAGAAGGGGATAGGGAGAAGTACCAGGAGAAGCAAAGGGAGGCAGGGAGGTCAGTAAGGGAAGCCAAAGCTCAGACAGAAGAACACATTGCAAAATCAGTGGGTAGAGGGGACAAAACCTTTTACAGGTACATAAGTGAAAAAAGAAAGACAAAGGGAGGGATAGTGAGACTGAAGGGGGAGGATGGGGGCCGCGTGGAGGATGGGGGCCGAGTGGAGGATGACAACAGTAAAGCTGACATATTGAACAGGTATTTCTGCTCAGTCTTTACTGAGGAAGAGGAGGTAATGGGTCTGAAGGGAGTACAAGGGGTGAGAATGGTGCAGAAATGGACACAAGTCCCTTTACATAGAAAGGGTCCTGAAGGAACTGGAAGTAATAAGAGTTGATAAAGCAATGGGGCCAGATGGGGTGCACCCCAGGGTCCTTAAAGAACTAAGAGAGGTGGCGGCTGAACCTCTGGCTATCCTGTTTAGCCGATCACTGGAAACAGGGGAGGTACCCAAAGACTGGAGGACAGCAGATGTAGTCCCCTTATACAAAAGTGGGAACAAAGAGGAAGCAGGGAACTACAGACCAGTCAGCCTCACCTCGGTAGTGGGGAAGATCATGGAAGCACTACTGAAGGAGAGATTGGTGGAACATCTGGTTGTCAATGGACTACCCCTGACAGGACCCAAGGCAGCATGGTTTCACCAGGGGAGGCCGTCAGACCAGCCTCATGGAATTTTTGACTGGGTGACTAGGGAGGTGGATCGGGAGGCAGTGGACATGGACTCAGCAAGGCCTTTGACACTGTGCCACATAGAAGACTATTACACAAACTGGGGAATATGGGTGTGGGCAGGACAGTAGTGTGGTGGGTAGGTAACTGGCTGGGTGGCAGGACACAGAGGGTGGTGGTAAATGGCTGTCACTCTACAGAGGGAAGAGTGACCAGTGGGTACCACAGGGATCAGTGCTGGGACCGGTCCTATTCAACATCTTCATCAGTGACATTGCGAGGACCTAGAAGGCAGAATTTCACTGTTCGCTGATGACACAAAGCTCTGTAACAGAGTAGATACACCAGAGGGTGTAGACAGAATGAGAAGACATCGCAGAAACTTGAAGAATGGTCAGGGTTTGGCAGTTGAAATTCAATGCAAAGAAGTGCAAGATAATGCATATGGGGCACAAAAACCCTGGCACAATATATCAGTTGGGGGTGAGGATATAGCATGCACCAAGCAGGAAAGGGATCTTGGGGTTATCATCTCTGATGACCTCAAGGTAGGAAGCAGTGTGACAAGGCAGCAGGTAAAAGCAATGGGATGCTGGGATGTATAGGCAGGGGCATCACCAGCAGGAAAAGGGAGGTCATAATTCACATACAAGACACTAGTGAGGCCCCACCTGGAGTACAGTGTACAGTTCTGGAGACCATACCTACGTAAGGACATAGACAGGGTAGAGAAGGTTCAGAGGAGGGCAACAAAGATGGTGCATGGATTGCATCACAAGTCCTATGAAGACAGGTTGAAGGAACTGAACATGTACTCCCTGGAGGAGAGAGGAGAGAGAGGCGATATGAAAGAGACATACAAGTATCTTACAGGGAGGAACAGGGTGCAGGAAACACTATTTTTAAGCTAAAAGATGTTCCAGGACTAGAGGGCATGGGATGAAGTTGGAGGGAGGACGATTCAGAGGAAACATGAGAAAGAATTTCTTCACAGAACGGTGGTGGACAAGTGGAACACCCTGCCAGAGGAAGTGGTGGGGGCTGAAACAATCACGAGATTTAAGAATGCATGGGATAGACATAAAGGAATTCTGGAGGTCAGGGGTAAGGGGCAACAGACTTCTAGGAAAACAAACTGAACTTACAAGCTCAAATGGGCAGACTGGGTGGGCCATAGGCCCTTATCTGCCGACACTGTCTATGTATCTATGTAACTGACTTACTCAGCATTCTGTGTCTCCTTTATCTCTGGGGTGCAGCCCCACTCACGCTCATTGTACTCTCTTTTATACCGGTACTTCCAGGTGTGTGTCAACACTGTGAATCTAATGTTACTGTCACTTGACTTTTCAAAATCCTCATCTTCCACGTTATATTCTGCCCCCGTCTGTTGCATTAATTTTCCTACCAGGATCTTTTGTATGCTTTTACTTAATTCTCTATGCCTCTGTCAACTATTGACGTGAGTGCAGTTGTAATGAACCCTACCATAGTTTTTTCTTCAGCATTTGTTGTTGTGATATGTTGATCCAAAATGTGCATTTTAAAGTCTGAAAAAGCTGTTTGTTTTTTAACTTTTTATTTAAGTGGTACAGAGGATAGCCAGTTCATAACTTAAATTGACATGCATTGAATGAAAAAGCTGTTTTGGTACATCTGGTAGTGGGACATAAATCATCCTCATAGGTGTAAAGGGTTCTCCTAAATTTATGAATTTATGTTCTCCCAGTGGCCAAAATCTGTACCCCTGTAGAACTGTATGTATTCCCTGTAAAATTACTAATAAAATGTATAAAGGTATATATGAGTACACACACCACCATGCATGTGTACCTATATCCACTCCCCTGAGCTCAAGCTGGGGGAAGGGCCCACCGAAGGTACAGACATTATCACTCATCTGTGTTACTCACCCAGATGTTTTTATGCTACCAGATCACATCCTTTATGGTAAAGATTTAAATTTAACTTGTAATTCCCACTTCTCTCAAAATGTATGGTGCTTTGCACTAATACTAGATGTAATAAAGGAAATCACTAACGTACTGTCCAGTTTGATAAGTCCTTGGATTCAGAGGACTCCTCCATGCATTCCCTTCGGACCCTAGGCTTCAACCAAGAGTCCTTCAAAGACTTCTCTTCGGAGCAAGGGCCTGCTTCCTTCGGGGCTGTGCTCCGTGTAATCTCAGAGTCTATGGGGATTGCGCTGGAACTGGTACAGAAGTGGGCCTAATACCCCCTAACCGAGATTTTGGACAGGGATTACCCCCCAGGGGTTGCCTTCCCTGTAGCAGAGGCCATTTTCAGCCCCACTCTGGAGCTGTGGCAGCGATCCACCCTTTTGTCCAGCACTGTCAGCCAATATGGTCCACAAGTATGCGGTGCCTACCTGGTCCTTGCCTGGGTTCACAGACCAGCCTTCAGCTGTAGGTTTGGTAGCCGTCTCAGTGTTCCGGCACACAGACAAGGTCAGGGATGTCGACAAGCCCCTGGACAAGGGGTCAAAAAAGTTAGACCACAGGGCGAAGAAGGTCTGCGCCGTTTCATCTCTGTGCCAGTTTGGCCATCATGATGGCTAATTTTCCCCATGCCCTATTGGGCACTTTGGACCAGGTTATTCCCTGCCTTCCTGCTGATTTGCAGCTAGCGGATAAGCTGGTCCGGGAACAGGGACATGTCATGGCCAAGCAACAGCTCCAAACGGCCCAAAGGGACTTCTGTGTCTGGTCCGTGGCGGCAGCAGTGGCCATGCAGCACTGGCTGAGAATCTTGTCCTTCATGGCCGATACCCAGCACAAGTTGGCAGATGTCCCCTTGTTGGGTATCGACCTTTTTGGGCTGATGTTGATGGTCATCTCACCCACATTGAGAAGTCCAGTGCCACTCTGGACTCTGTCATGCCCTCCCAGAAGGATGTTAAGAGCCACAAACAATGGAAGAAGTCCATTCAGATTTGGCCCTACTTGGCGCCTCCATCCAGACCGCCGGAGCCCCAAGCAGGGCAACAGCAGGCCTGGACCTCAGCCAGCTTTCTCTGGCACTGAGAAACCAGTGGGCCGGGGCTTCCTTGGCAGCCAGCTCTGGAGCTACCTCCAACCCTGCCCAGTGACAGGACAGGGGGTCACACTCCTGCCCATCCTGTCCTGCCCGGGACTTCCTGTTGGGGGGGGGGGGCGGCTACGCCATTTCGTGCATGTCTGGTCCATCATTACATCAGGCAAATGGGTGCTCAAAGTGGTGGGTTGCAGTTCGGGCTTTTCCACCCAGCTGAGCCAGTGTCCTATGGGAAGACGTAATGCACGTGAACATGTTGTCCACCCTCCGGGAGGACATCGCTCAGCTCCTCCAAAAGGATGCTGTAGTCCTGGACTCCATGGCAGATCTACGGTTTGTCTCCAGATATTTTCTGGTTCCAAAACAAATGGAGGGTGTACGTTCATGACCTCAATCAGTATCTGCAGCTGTGAAAGTTCCGGATGGTCACTCTGAATCGAATCATTCTGTCCTTAGAGCGGGACATGTGGTTCTGCTGTCTGGATCTTCAGGGCACCTTCTTCCACATTCCGATCCTTCCATCCTGCCGGGGTTCCTGCAGTTTTCGCTCGGAAGGTATACTTTATGAGTTCTGGGCCATACCGTTTGGCCTTTCCTCGGCTCCCCAGGTCTTCACCAAGTGCATAGTAGTGGTGGCAGCATTCTTGCGGTGCCGAGGTGTCTTGATGTACCCTTACCTGGATGACTGGCTGATCGCCGGTTCCTCCAGGATGGAGGTAGAGCAGTCCAGGAATCTGGACCTTTAGACCTGCTCAGCTTTGGGCCTTCTGGTCAACCCAGCCAAGTCAGAACTCATCCCTTCACAGGTCATTCACTTCATTGGGGCAGAGCTCAACTTCCTTTAGGCCAAATCCCAACTGCCAGCGGACAGGGTGGAGGATCTTACCTCCTTTGCTCGATCATTTCAGGTTGGGCAATTCTGTTTGCCTTAAAGTTTCTGCAGCTGCTGGGGTACATGACGTCCTGCATCAGCGTGGTCCAGTGGGCCCTCTGGCGGATGCCCCACCTGCAGTGGGAGCTGGTCCGTCAGTGGTCACAGTGCCTGGGTCACCTCGACCAGCCGGTCAGGGTGACGCAGCCGATGTGGGACACCATCCAGTGGTGTCTCGTCCCAAAACATCTGCAGAAAGGAGACCCGTTCGTCTTCCCAGAGCCATTGGTCACTCTCATGACTTATGCCTCTCTGATGAGATTGGGCTCCCAAAGGCTTTTGACCTCCAAGGAGTCCCAGTGTCACATGAACCTGTTGGAGCTCCGTGCAGTGTGTCTAGCTCTGATGGCCTTCGCTCCAGTTGTGCTGGGTCAGGTCGTTCTGGTCCAGACAGACAACACAACAATGTACTACCTCAGGCAGGGCGGGACACATTCAAACAACATGAAGTCTTGCTGTATTCTGACAATTTGCAGTTAACTCCAGCTCTTGAACTGCCTCGGAGAGTGAAGGGTTAAAATTCTGTGCCAGGCATAGAACGTTGGGCTTGAGCTTGGTTGAAAACTCTGTCTGTGTCCTTTTGAAACCAAACCATCAGATTCTTTACTACGCCTCACTGAACAGTCGCTCCGGAGATTTCTCCTTCTTCTCGGTTCAAACGCGGTTAAAGTGTCGGTTTTAGTCCGAATTTTCGTTATGTTTTTCGGTTCGAGACTCTGTCTGTGGTACCGTAAGTACTTAGATTACTAACTATGTGGGAAATGTAAAACTGTTTGATCGGTTCGGCTGAACCAATCCTGTAGTAAAATCCTTGTGTTAAAAAAAAAAAAAAAAAAGTTAGTGTGTGGTTAGCGGTCCGTAGCGGTTTTAAAAAAAAAACATGATTTGAAAGTTTTTTTCCATCACCCGTGACACGGTGAGAAACCGATAGGGGAGACTTGCCTGGCGGTTGCCATATAAAGGGTAAGTTGTTTAGGTTGGCCATGTCTGAGAAACCCAAGAAAAAAACCTGGGCCCACTGGGTTTCAACACTGCAGTGTGTGTGGGGAGGTCTTTGCTAAGGCCAATCCTACACCACCTGTATTTACTGTCTGGGGTTTGACCACCTCGATTCAGACTGCCAAATTTGCAAAAAAATTTCCCTAAGTCTACCCTGAAAAAAAGGTTAGGTAGACTTAGTGATAAGGAGGCCGAGAAATCCGCTGACTGGGAAGGTCAGCCCGGTTCGGTTCCTACCAAACTAGAAGGAGTGCCCTCTGACCAGGGCCATACTTCTTCGGGCAAGAGGAGAGCCGATCCTGAGGGATCGGTTCCTACAAAAAGAAAACTAAAGGATAAATCGGCCGGTTCGGATCCAGAACTGCATGTTCCAACTGCTGAAGAAATAGCCAAGGCGATTTGGATTGTGGAATCGCTTCATCCGGTTCCAACCGATCCGGTGCCTTCTGGCAGGGGTTCGGTTCGGTCAGTTCCCCCATTTCAGGATTATTCCCCTGAAGATTTTTACGAACCGGAGTTTGATGAGAAGGAGGATTTTGAAGAGGATGATTGCGACGGTGGAAGTCTGGATGTGCCTGTGGAGCCGGACATCTCCCCAGACAGACCTTCTGGTGTTTCTCCTCCTAGGCTTTCTGAGTCCCCTTCCCACTTTCTGTTCTATAGAAAAGTGGCTCAAACAATTCACCTTCCTATTGAGGAGGCTGTAGAGGATCAAGAGGAGCCTGACTACATAGAGATGATGGACATCCCAGAGTCTAAGAGACTGTCTATTCCCCTTCATAGGTCATTTGGGAAACAGACACAAAAAATTCTTAGGTCTCCCAACTCTGTACCTCCTGTTGACAAGAAAATGGACAAGAGATGCACCTTGTCAGGCTCAGATACAGAATTTCTTTATCAGCAATGCAGCCATGTTGGGGTAGTGCAGGCTGCTGCCTGTGACAAGGCAAACATTCTCTTGGCTTCACACCCCCAGACAAAGATTCCAGGAAGACAGATGCCATGGCAAAGAAACAGTACTTGGCATCATCTTTGGGACTCGGGCAGGCTAACTATGTGGCCTGTACAGCCAGGTACTAGAAGTCCAGGTGGGACACTGTACTGGCACTGGCTAAACAGCCTCCCCCCAGCTAGCCAAGGAGCTGGAGCAGGTGGATGCTGATGGGATTGAGGCATCAAAGGTGCAATTTCATGCTGCTGCTGTGGACTCCAATGATGTGTCAAGAGTCATGGCTATATCTGTGGCTCTTCAGAGAATGGCTTGGCTCAGATGTACTAGTCTTTCGCAGGACACCCAGGCTAAGGTCATGGATTTCCCTTTAGTGGGTAATTCTCTGTTTGGGGAGCAGACAGAGAATTACATGAAGAAAATGGACGAGTATAGGACCACTTATAGGAGTGCCCAGGCCAAGGAGAGGCAGGCAACTCCTTAAAGGCAGCAAGCTAGGGGCAGGCCTTTCTACCAAGCCCAGGCCTCTTCTTCCTTTTCTCAGAGGGGGTTCTTCAGAAGGAGAGGCAGAAGGGGGATGAGCAGGGCTGCATCCACCCCCCACCCTAAGGCTTCTGCCAAGCAGACACCCTGATGTGTCAGCCTGGGTCGATTACCCCATTCCAGTAGGAGGCAGGCTGGCTTACTTTGTCCAGGACTGGATGGCTGTTACCTCAGACAAGTGGGTCCTGGAGGTTTGTAAGCCAGGGGCTGGTTCTCAGTTTCAAAAATTTTCCGAAACTGAGACCCAGATCCTTTCCACCTGCAAATACTTAAGAAACCCTTGCTCTAGAGGCAGAGGTTTCGTCTCTACTGGCCTTAAAGGCCACAAAGAGAGTTCCTACTCCATACAGGGGCAAAGGTCTGTACTCCAGGTACTTCCTTATCCCAAAAAAGACAGGGGAGTGGCAACCCATCCTAGATCTAAGATACCTAAACAAGCACCTAATAAAGCCAAAATTCAAAATGGTGACTCTGGGAACAGTTCTTCCCTCTCTGAGGCCAGGGGATTGGCTAACCTCACTGGACCTCAAGGATGCCTATTTTCACATTCCCATGAGGTGCTCCCACAGAAAGTACCTCAGGTTCGAATTGCCCTCAGGCCATTATCAGTTCAGAGCAATGCCCTTCGGTCTAACCTCAGCTCCAAGGGTGTTTACAAAGTGCCTAGCAGTAGTGGTGGCCTTTTTAAGAAGGAAAAGGATTTCTATTTTTCCATATCTGGACGATTGGCTTCTGGAGGGCCAGTCTCCAGACCAAGTCAAGTCAGATCTGCAGGTCACCCAGCAAGTTCTCACTTCCCTGGGGTTCCTTCTCAATCTTCCCAAGTCAGTTCTCGAACAACCAGTACAGCTCCTCACTATCATAGGAGCAGAGCTGGACACCCTCAAGGCAAGAACCTTCCTTCCTTTGGAAGGGGTAAAAGCCATCTCTCAGCTGGCCTCTTCCTTTCTCCCTTTCTCCCTCTGGTTTCTCGACCAGCAAGGCATTTTCTGCAGCTTCTGGGCCACATGGCAGCTTCCACAGCAGTGGTCCAAGGGGCCAGGTTTCAGCTGAGGGCCATTCATTTCCATCTAAGAACCTTTTGGTCCCAAAGAAAAGATCCTCTTACCAAGCTAGTTCCTGTTACTCAGACTTTAATTCAGGCCCTTCAGTGGTGGCAGGACCTGGACAGTCTGAGGCAAGGTGTTCCATTTGTCTCTCAGACTCACTCTGTGGTTCTTACCACAGATGCTTCCCTTTTGGGGTAGGATGCCCATCTGGGGGCTCTCACGGCCCAGGGACTGTGGTCCCCTCAGGAATCCCTTCTTCACATCAACCTCCTGGAGCTCAGGGCAGTACTTCTTGCCCTACAAGCTTTCTCTTAGTCAGTACAGAACAAGGTGGTTCAGGTCAGGACGGACAACACTACCACCATGTGGTATATCAACAAGCAGGGAGGCACTCTGTCCACGTCCTTGTGCATGGAGGCCATGAAAGTATGGTCCCTGGCTTATTTCCTGCGGTCCGCCTCCCATGAAAGGACAACATGATAGAAGATGCATTGAGCAGGATTTCCCAGGGCCACCACGGATGGTCTCTGGATTCTTTGGTGTTGAAGGTGATCTTCTCAAGGTGGGGCACTCCGGAGATAGATCTCTTTGCAGCCCTAGACAATCACAAACTTCCTCTGTTTTGTTGCAGACCCCCCAGTCTTGGGCTCAGTCCCTCTGGATGCTCTGATTTTGAACTGGGAAGGGAAGTTTCTTTATGCCTTTCCTCCTTTTCCTCTGTTGTTCAAGGTTCTAGTCAAGGTAAGGTCACAACCATGCAGAGTGATTCTGATTGCTCCAGACTGGGCTGGGCAGCCTTGGTACCCCCTGTTGCTGTCCTTAGCAGTCCATCTTCCCCCCCGTCTCTTCCCAGGAATTACAGTCTGCTAACCTTCTCTCAGGGGAGGATTTGTTACCCCAATCTCCAATCACTCAATCTCAAGGCATGGCTCTTGAAGACTTAGAGGATGCAGATTTACGCCTGTCCCAAGGGGTTCTGGATATCCTCAAGGCTTCTCAAAAGCCTGCCACAAGAAAAACCTACAACTCCAAATGGAAAAGGTTCAGTATTTAGTTATTCCAAGAAGCACATTTCCCCAGACACTGCTGAGTTGTCTACAGTTCTGAATTACATGGTTTACCTTAATGGCCTAGGCCTCAAACCAGCTACTCTCAAAGTTCATTTGTCAGCTATTTCTGCCTTCCTGTCAGTGAGGAGATCTTTCTCTCTGTCATCTCACCCTGTATTCTGTAAGTTTTTCAAAGGATTGCTTCATACCAATCCCCCTTTTAGGGATCCTGCTCCTGCCTGGGATTTGAATATTTGTATTGCTCAGCTCATGCAACCCCCCTTCGAGCCTATGTCCTCAGCAGAGCTCAAGTACTTGACTTGGAAAACTGTGTTTTTGGTTGCTGTTACTTCTGCCAGACATATCAGTGAATTGCAAGCCCTGTCAGTGGAGCCTGACTTCATTTCTTTCCATAGAGATAAGGTGGTCCTTAGAACCAATAGAAGATTCCTACCTATAGTGGTTTCTGATTTCCATTTAAATCAATCTATGTGTCTTCCTGTGTTCTTCACTGATCACACCTCCTCAGGGGAACGGAGGCTACACAGTTTAGACATTAAGAGGGCCCTTAGTTACTACATAGAACGTACAAAGGGTCACAGGTTTGACTTCCTCCAGTTGTTCCTCTCTTATGGGGAAGTAGGTAAGGGAAAACCTGCCACCAAGAGAACCATTGCCAGGTGGATTGTGTCCTGTATTCAATTCTGCTATGAAAAACTGGGAAAAACTGCACTCTTAGGTCTGAGGGCTCATTCCACTAGAGGTACAGCTGCATCTCTGGCTGTAGCTAGGGATATCCCCTTGTTAGAAATCTGTCAGGCAGCCACCTGGAGAACAGTTCATACCTTCACCAAGCATTACTCTCTGGATATCCAGGCTAGGAGTGATGCTAGGTTTGGCATAGCAGTACTTCAGAGCCTATACCCAAAGTGGGTTCTGTCCCTCCTCCTTGGAGGTACTGCTTGGTAGTCTGCAAATTGTCAGAATACAGCAAGACTTCATGTTGTTTGAAGAAAAAATTAATCACCCTAGTAATTGTGTTTCTTCTAATGGAGTCGTCTTGTATTCTGACCTGCCTCCCCTCTCAGAACCTGTTTTGGGAAGTGGATGGGCAGGTGCAGTGTTGCACCCCAGGGGTGTCTTTAGCCCACTCCTGTTGTGTTGGGTGCTTTGTATTTGTTTAATTAAGAGTTTTTAGTTCTTATTGCCTGGTTTTTGTTCTTTGGGTTTCCTGACTTGAGTTTTTTAGGGAATCCAAAGTCTTTGTTGCCAGTTGGCTGCTAGGAGTTTTTACAATTTGCACATTATATAGTCAGTGAGCTTAGCTTGTAAGAATCTGACGGTTTGGTTTCAAAAGGACACAGACAGAGTTTTCAACCGAGCTTGAGCCCAGCGTTCTATGCCTGGCATAGAATTTTAACCCTTCACTCTCCGGGGCAGTTCAAGAGCTGGAGCTAACTATAAATTGTCAGAATACATCAAGACTCAATTAGAAAAAACATAATTATTAAGGTGAGTAATTTTTTCTTACCTGCCATTGTGCTGGGAAGCTGTCCACCCCTGGTTTCTTATACGCCATGGGGATGCTGATCTTCTGGAGATTTATGTGGCTGGTGCCTCCAACCAGCTGGTGGATGCCCTCAGCCAAGTGGGCAAGGCATCTCATGAGTCATCTCTTCACCAGGAGCTAGTCGATCGCCTGTTCTCCCAGTGGGGCACTCCCCTGGTCGACCTGGTTGCCTCCTGGGAGAACGCGAAGCTGAAAATGTTTTGTGCCTGCCCCCCTAAGTGCAGAGCACTGATGGGAGATGCTTTCACGAGGCCCTGGACATCTGGCCTCATGTGCGCCTTCTCTCCCTTTCCCGTGATCCACAAGGTGTTGCTCAAAGTTCGGAGGGACAAGGTGCAGATGATACTAGTGGCTCTGGACTGGCACGCTGGTTCTGGTACCCC
Source organism: Neoceratodus forsteri (assembly GCA_016271365.2). Classification (NCBI taxonomy): domain Eukaryota; kingdom Metazoa; phylum Chordata; order Ceratodontiformes; family Ceratodontidae; genus Neoceratodus; species Neoceratodus forsteri. The sequence continues at coordinate 351,682,311 of JADMNL010000024.1, forward strand.
AGTCTCTTTAGCCTCAGCAGCAGGCCTCTGTGGCGATCGCCTCTCTGACTGGACCTGCTCTCTTGCTGTCAGGGAAAGGTCCACCACCCAGACCTTCAATCCCTGCCCCTGACAGCCTGGTTCTTGAGTGGCTAGAGTTCAAGGCTTTGGGTGTCTCAGATGAGGTCCTCCATGTCATTGAGGCCTCTCGGAAGGAGTTGACTCTCAATGCTACGTCTTCAGATGGAAGAGATTTTCCATTTGGTGTCAAGGAAAGGAGCTAGACCCCCTGTCCTGCCCAGTGGCGAGCATCTTGGATTACCTGTGGTCTTTCTCTTGTCGTACCTGATGTCGACGACCCTCAAGGTGCACCTGGCAGCTGTGTCTGCATACCGGGCACAGGCTGGTATGCCGATGGTGGTGCAGGGAAAGGTGGTCGGATGCTTTTTCAAGGGCCAAGACCACTTGTCCCTGCCAGTGCGTGAACCCCCACCACCTTGGGACTTGTTGCTGGTCTTGGGGTAACCTCCCAGTGTATTTCACCAGCCCAACCTTGGAGGCCAAGCACAGGCTGCACACGTTGGACCTGAGACGAGCACTCACTTACTACAAGAAGCGAACAGCTGGAGTGCAGGGAGAGGTTCACCAGGTCTTTGTTACCTACACTGAAGCCACACCTGGCAGACCAGCAGCTGAGCGGAAAATTGGAAGGTGAATAATCTCTTGCATCGACCTCTGCTATAGGTTGGCTGGGAGGGAGCCTCCTGTTTGGACTCAGGGTTCATTCCTCCAGACATACCACTGCCTCGGTGACTGCTTCCAGGGACATCCCTATCCAGGAAGTCTGCAGGGCTGCTACCTGGAAGTCGGCACACACCTTCATCTCCCATTACCACATCAACCTTGAGTCACGCCGGGATGCTGGTTTTAGGGCCTCAGTTCTCGTCTTTCTTTCCTAAGTAGGGGTGTATGCCTTGCCCCTTCCTCCCAGAGAACTGTTAGGAGTCTGCTAAAAGTGTCAATAGTGCACCATATCCACATCCCTAGAAATGAGGTTACTCATCTGTAACCGTAGAGCTTCTTCAGACTGGTCTCTTGCAGTAGGTTATTACACTTGGGAGTTCCACCAGGTGGCACTCTCACACGGCAGCTTCCTCCAGCTGTCTCCTATAGGGAACGCCCACCTGACATCACTTCCTCAGGCTGTGTATAAAAGTGGGCGGCCCCAGGTACCCTCTGTTCATTTTCCTGCCCGGCTTCAGCCCACACAGCAGCTAGCTCAATCTTTCATGTTACGGTCTTCGATGTGAACTTGACCCCGATTTGTCTACTCTGTTCCGGGCCTGTGAACCACTCACAGATACTCCGGCTCATCTGCTTCTGGTACCATGCCTGTGAACCACTCACAGCAGCCCTGGTTCCTTCCTCTGGTCCTGGGCCTGTGAAACACTCACAGCAACTCCAGCTCCTACCTCTGGTCCTGGGCCTGTGACCCACTCACAGCTACCCCGGTGTCCCTTCTTTTGGTGTGGGCCTGTGCTCCACTCACTGCAGCCCCGCTACTTCTTGGCCTGGCACTCCTTCTGGGCCCTTGGCTTTCTGGCTGCCTGGTAGCCCTGCAGGAACAGACCTCGGGGAACCCGCTCTAAGGGTCCCCGGCTCAGGGCTCCCATTCCCAGCTGATGGGGGTGACAGACTTTTATATTCCTCACAGTCCCTCCACCTCTCTCCATCGCAGTGGCTTTTCCTGCTCCTCCACCGTCAACAGAGTGTTCCTCGTTGACGGGGCTACTCCACCCATCGTCACAGCCTTCGTTGCTCCCTTTCTTGTCGACTGGTCATACCCCGTCGCCAGGGCATTCTGCCTCATGTTTCTCGTTGACTGGCCATATCCATCAACAGCGCACTCTGCCACATTTCCCGTCAATGTGCTCTGATTCCCCTCATCCATGGAATGTTCCTCATCGACAGGGCAGGTACCCCCATCAAAGGAGCATGTTTGCTGCTTCCTTTGTCGACAGGACAGCTTGTTTTGCATTCCTCATCGACAGGGCTGCTACCCTCATAGACGGGACAGCTCATTTTGTCTTTATCGACGAGGCTGCTTCCCCTGTCGACGGGAGGTCTCCAGTTTCATTCCTTGCCGATGGGGGCAGCTTCCCCCATCAACGGGACGTTCCCTCCTTCATCTCTTTTTTTTCGACAGGGTGGTTCCCTGTCAACGCAGGTGCTCAAACCCCGGGATGTCCCTGGATCGGGGTCCCTACCATGTCCTCCGCCCTGGCACTAGCACGCTTATTTTCATGCCGACGGGATCCTCCATCGCTGTCTTTGCGCCTCAGGCACCCCATCCTTTGTGCCTCAGTCGGGGTTCCTGGGTCTCACCCCTCATTCCTCTCCTCTTCGCCAGTACAACCCCACAGGGGTTGGGATGCCTCCTCTACCCCATGTCTGGGGGTCCAGCGGTGTGGGCTCCCTACAGGGCGGATGCCATGCCTGGGGGCTTGACATCCCCCTACTTCTGCCCCCCCCCCGGGTGGGCCTTCTGGCTGTGCGGTGCCCCATTGGACCTTCCCTATCTGTCCAGTGCCCCTCTGGCTGCCTCCGTGGGCATCACGGGGGCTCCTGCCTGGACCACTCGGCCCCATCACGCCTTTTCTTGTCCATCGGATGTGGTTTCCCGGCATCTTGATTTCCTTGGCGTACAGGTTTGTCCTCTCGTGCTTTACTGCTTCGCAGTCTCCAATATGTGAGCCATGTGGTCCTGTGCCTCCGCACTTCATGTGCCTCCGCTTTGGCTCCTTCTCTCCGCCACTGCCTCCCTCCCTCCCAGGAGTCGGCCCTGTTGGTGCTGCCCATGTCCGCTATTTCCACGCTTTCCCGACACCAGCTTCCTGCGGGCCCCAATGCCGTTACTGCATCTGCCCAACTTCTGCCACTGCCGTTGCCTTGTGGCACCATGCCTGGCTTCAGCTGTTGGGTTTGGCTCCCGACGTGCACTTGTTGGTTGCCGTTGCCCATTCTGTGGTGCCACATTGTTTGGTCCTGGTCCACAGGCCTTTCTGGGTTCTCTGCCCTGCCGTCTGGTCATGCCCGGCGGTCGGTCCGGGACCTCTCCCATACCCCCCAGTTCCCGTCGTTGTCGTCCTCAGCTGCTGGGGTGTCCCATTCATGGCCCCCCACGCCAGTGTGCTACACGGAACCGCAGTGGGGCCTCTCGTGAGACTGCTACATCTGCCCCTCCATCCCGCGCCCGTCCTTCTGGCGGGGCTGGGCTGCCCCTCTTCCTTGACCGCTCTTCCGGACTTACTCTCTGCCTTCTCCACATGCCTTGGAGGCACCCAGGAGTCCCTTCACCCTTTCTTTGGCGGTCTGCTTCCTCATCCTGGTCGCTTCTCTCCTCCCTGCGGTCCTTTTGGAACTCCTGCTGTCCTCCCTCCTGGAGCCCCTTCAGTTGTTCTTTGCTGTGGCCTGCCTGGTGCCTCTTGCCCCGGTGAACTCCACTACCTGCCCACATGGTCCGCGCTTGACGAACTCTCCTGGATTTGACTTCTTGCCATGGCCTTTCGACCCCTGCCTTGTCAGGTTGAATCACTGTGCATGGCCTCCTACATCTTTCTTCTACAACCTGCTTGGAACATGTCCCTGCAACCCTTCGCATGTCTGCCTTCCCGGGTGTGGTGTGAGTCGACAAGTCTCAGACGGTCTCTGACGGCACTTTGGGTGCCCTACTGGGCTTACTGTACGCCATGGCTTCTCGACCCCTGCTCATAGGTTGAATCATTGGCATGGCCCTGCTTCCACTCTCCTTTCGTGGCGTCTTCCTTCCTCGCCCACCCTTGGCTCATCTGCCCTACGGGTGTGGTTAAGTGACCTGGCTTTGACTTTCTGTGACACAGTCCTTTCAGGCTCCATGGCCATCACTGCTGTTTTGCGGCACCTCCATGGCTTCCACCTGGTTTTGCTTGCCGCTCCTTTTCCGTTCTCGATATACGGTCTTCCTGGCTTTGCTTGTCACCACATCTCCTCACCCGGCTTCCTATTCTGCCTGTCCTCCCTTTTTTTATAACTGCTTTGTACTCTCCCAAGTGTAATAATCTACTGCAAGAGACCAGTCCGTAGAAGATAGTATTATTACATAAGAACTTAACCGTAACAGTAGATCTTCGAGGAACTGTCTCTTGCAGTAGGTACAATCCCGCCCTCCGTCTCCCTGCCTTTTTGCTCAGATCCCCTGATCTCAGGATGTTGGGATGGGTCTCCCTGGTCCCTCGGTTCTTGCCTTGTGTGCTGAAGCCAGCAGGGAACAGTGGGTATCTGGGGCCGCGCACTTTTATGCACAGCCTGAGGAAGTGATGTCAGGTGGGCGGTCCCTATAGAAGACTGCTGGAAGAAGCTGCCATGTGAGAGCACCACCTGGTGGAACTCCCAAGTGTAATAACCTACTGCAAGAGACAGTTCCTCGAAGATCTGCTGTTACGGTAGGTTCTTACGTAGCATTACTTTCTAGGAGTGGTATGTGGTGCATATCCACACAACCCACCCGACCTCCCCTGCCAAGTGGCGCACTGATCTTGCTTCCACCTGCAGCAACGCATCTGATATCATGGGTACGGTGCCAAGGAGGGCAGCACCTGGGTGGATGGGTGGGAGGTGCTAGCTTGAAGACCTTCCAGCTGAATTAAAGGGAAAGGAAGTACTGCCAGAAGTGTGGATATGCACCATATGCTGCTCCTAGAACTATGGTTATAGGTGAGTAACCCTCATTTTCAGACTTTAAACTACATATTTTGGATCAACATACCAGAGCAACAGATGTTGAAGTAAAAATTATGGGTAGTGTTTGTTGTAACCACACTCAAGTAGTTGACAGAAACATAGAGAATCCAGTAAAAGCATACAAAAGCTCCTGGTGGGAAAACTACACCTTCATATCTTGTAAATTTTGTTTCCTTGTCAACAGACAACTCTTCCTGTGGCTGATGGGGATATCTGTGTTTGCTTTAGTTTGTTTTCACTGTTCGTGCTAGTCCCCTGTAACTGTCTTAGGAGTCTCCATTTTGTGGTCGCCGAAATCTCATTGTCCATGACCATGACAGCTGTATTAGCATACGAGAACATGATGTAACATCACCCATGTATATCATGCCTCTCTATACTGAAAGTACAAATATCCTGAAAAATAAACTCTGGAAACAAACTAAATGTTGTTGAAAGAGAAAAACCCTGCATTACAACTCTGACAGTTGCAAAGCTAACTGAAGATGAATGTATTTCACATATTGCTGCAACTTGCTCTGTTGAAATCTAATTAAGCAGACAGGCATACTGTGGAGTCTAAAGGATGCTGACACATCATATTCTCATATGCTAATGCAGCTCTCCAGGGTCAGTGAGATTTCAACATCCAGAAAACAGAAACCTTCAGGATAGTTACAGGGACTAGTACGTACATTGAAAATAAAGCAATCACATATATCCCTAACGTCAACAGGAAGAGTTGTCTGTTGACATGGAAACAACATTTACAAGATAAGTCACATGACAGTGACATTAGATTCACAGTGCTGACATATACCCAGAAGTACCGGTATAAAAGAGAGTACAATGCATGTGAGTGGCGCTGCACCCAGAGATAAGGGAGCCAGGGAATGCTGAGTAAGTCAGTTTGCATTTATTTTACAAAATACTAGATGAATCCTAGAGACATTACAAGCAAGCATTTACTAGTGAAATCTCCTCATTCAAAGGCCCAAGGGCTGGAAACAGTGCAACAGTGGGATTAGTTACATTTATAATAGAGTCAAGGGACATGGTTTAATAGCAGTGCCAGCGTGCACACAGGTATGAATGGCTCTGTAACTTACAAAGTTTTAATGAACTTGTGTAGTTGCTGGTTAGCAGATCAACATAAATGATGTGTTATTGAGAAAATATATAGAAATACTAACTCAGAATATTGTGAATGAAAGTTATTTTGCTATAAATTTTACAGATGGTTTCAGCTAGAGACTGTCATTAAAGTGCAGTCAGGGTTGCTCAAAGAATGTGTTTTAACAATACCGGATACATTCATATTTTTAAGCCAGGAATAAAAACAACCTGGGTTTAATGTTACGTTTGGCAAGGCCCCTGCTGAAAATATAAGAACAAATGTTTCGGCTGGGCCCTATCCCTGGCTTAAAGATGTACTGCAGTACATATTTGTGTGAATTTAAAACTCAATATACCTTCCTAATTATGGCATAGTATCCTAGTGAGGCATGGTCTGCCAAGATGGGCTTCACCACACCCGTATACTGTTGTAATAGCGACTCTCCTACAGCGAATCCCTCACAATGACTCCAACCCATCGATACCCGCAGCGTTGAACGGGTTGTCAGAGCGAGAAACGATTCAACTCCTGGGTTTGGCCACTCTCCTCCAGCATCCCCCCCCCACGCATTAACACCAAACTGTAGTCATTGTGATCCCTGGTTGCGTTCGGGACGTGGCAGTATCAGGGATGTCTGTGACAGTGTGTCACTGTGGGGTCGGTCAGTGAAATTCTTGTCGCTGCAACTTGGTAGAACCCACCACACTTAGCCCTGCCTTTATGAGTGGTAAAATCTTAATGTATGGGGTCTATATTTGATCCTGCTCATATCTAGCATGATAGTTATAGGTGCTCTTCCGGTTTAGAAGAGAGGGCCAGTCAGACCTGGATACAAGAGGTTCAGCTACCAATAAACAAATATTAATTCATATTTTGATAAACTTGTACATATGGGGTACTGATGAAAAAAAGTTTGTGATATCTAAGGATTATGTTATTATAGTACAGTGCTTTTTATATATATGTATATATATAGATATGTATATATATTGAATATGTGGAATTGATGGGGGTATTCTGTTAAATAATACAGAGATTTTTATAATATTGCCACCAGTTTGGCACTATATAATGAAATCAGTTAACACTTTATTTTGAATATATAAGTGTTAAGGGGTTTTGCTATATTACTTTCAGATACCGAACAAAAGGTACAAATGGATTTTAAAAAATTCTGAAAATTCAAGATGGTCAGAAATAGCAGGTAGGAGGAGCAATTTTACTAACATGAATTTGAATTAAGAAATTTGAATCAGAATATTTAAATATTCTATTTGAATCAATATGAAAAAAATAATTGTATTTTTGGATTTTATTATTGGTAAGTCCCCAGAAAAAGTCTTTTGCCGAAACATTGGGTCAAGATTAAAATCAATTTGAAATTTATCGGGTTTTATTTTGTTATTGTTTTTATATCCTATATCCTTTTCGTATCCCTTTGGGTAGGAACCTATAGCCTCTGTCTCTTTTTTTCTCCCACTTGTTTCCTTCCTCTGGTGAATGGAACTGAGGCGTGCCAGCGTTGGTTACTGGCTAGCTGATGTGTGCAATATCACTACATCAGCCTTTTGGGCAGCGCTGGCACCGACGTCTGTCCCCTCCCAAAGATGCAAAAAGACTTTGCTCCCACAGGGTCCTAGCACCTCTGACTAAGACCCATTAATGTGACTGAATGGTGAAGATACTTAAGGAAGATCAACGATTACGATCAGTAAGTCATTTTCACTTAAAGATGGTCTGTGTTGCATTTGTTACACTTGTTAGAATCTACAGTACCTCACTGAGTGAAGTCCTATGCACATGTACACACAGGTGTATTGATGCTTCTTTGTCTTTAACACACAATTCACCAAGGCTAGTTCATGGTTTGCCCTTTAGTATATATTATCCTAAATGTATGTACCATTTTATTAAGCCTTGCTGTTAGTTAAATGTGTAAGCCTAGGTCATGTCTCATGATTATTGTATGTAACTGGACGCTTGTGTAAACAGGCAGCAATACTCACATTCCTTTCCAGTATAACCAATAAAAATGAAATGACATAGAATATTGTTGTAACTGGGGCTGATGTGTTTAGCATTATGCAAACTCCTAATTCGTAACTATGCCATCATGACTTATTAAGTCATGGTACTTACAGTACTCTACGTACAGGTAGTAGCATTTGCATTTTTCTTTGTCTGACCTAATTGGTCTGGTAGGATGGCATTTTTAAAAATCTGTATTGCTAATTATACAATGCACTGTACATGTGAATTTTTCTAGTAGCAACGTAATCGTGTCTCAGTAAAAGCTTAATAAATAAAAAGGTTAAGTAAACTGAGGGTGTAGCCTCCTTCTCCCTGGCAGTGCTGATAGTGTGCATCTGTGTCAATATTGTATTTAGAAGGAATCAAATGGAATCAGGTCTGTTAAATGACTTAAGTTACTTACTTGTAACTGTAGATCTTACTTAGAGAGTAAGCTCTTGCAGCAGGTAACACTTGTAGGACTGACGCCACCTGGTGGCAGATCTCAGCAATTCTTTTTTCCAGCTGTACTTAGGGGACCGCCTTCCCGACATTGGCTCCACCCCCGACGTCACCCAGTATAAAGGAAGGAGACAGTCCCCATATGCTCCAGCTCTTTCCCGCCGCAGCACGCATTCGTTAGCTCTCGGCTCTCTCTTGCTAGTACCGACCACTTCTTTAAAGAACTTCTCCACCTTCTCGGTTTTACCGATTTTCGCTTAACTGTATGTCAGCCTCATCGACCGGGCACCTTAACAAGTGCTCCTGCAGGAGGCAGATTCCTTCAAAGGACGGCCACTCCGCCTGCTTGTACTGGATTGGCCCAGATCATGACTCCTGCGCCTGCTCCCACTGCCAGGCCTCCAACAGCAGGACCTGCATCAGGCATCAGAAGTCCCTTCAGGCTTTTCTTACCTAGAACCAGTTGGCCAGTATGCAGCGTGAGTCCTCATCCGGGAGGGAATCTAGACAGTCTTCCCCCACTAAGAAGCACCGGGACCGGGAGAGGTCTCGCTCCAGACCCAGGTCCTCCAGCTCACATTTAGCCGGCCGACCCGGCTCTTCGGGGCATGAGGCCCAGTTAACTTCCCTGAAGTCTCCCACCTTCTCTTTCCTCTGGCTCCAGCCTATCAAGATCCGTCCGCCCCTGGACTCCATGTCTCAGGCAGGCCAAGGTAAGTCTTCTTCCCGCTCTGCCTCTCTATCTTCGGCCGACCGGGAATCCAAGAAGGCCTCTGGGCATTCTTCAGGCAGGGCCTTGTCCCTCCCGCCAAAATCTAAGTTTTCTGACCGGCATCAGCCTCCGGCTTCTGACCGACACCAGTCGGATAAATCTCTTAAGACTTCTAAGTCTCACAAGCATTCCGACCGTCCTCAGCCTTCTGCTGCCCAGGGACGTCCATCGGACTCAGGCTGTGGACTGGCACCAGACCAATGACCTGTTACCCCTCCAGCGCTGGCCAAGCCGTCGGCCGAACCTCCTCCGCCATTGGCTTCTCCAGCCCAGGCTGACGTCAGTACCGATGTCACCCCCGTGAAAGACCTGACTTCGGCCCACCCGACAGCGGACCCCAACAATGGTACTTATGAGTTACCCACCATCGTCCCCGGTCAGACCAACGCCAGACCTGCCTGACACCGGTATGGGCGCAGGCCTGCCAATGCCTCCTCCCAAACCGGATTCTCCCAAATTGAGCATGTCCCAAGTGAAGGAGCTTTTTTGTTACTTGCGGGATACAGTGAAGTAGGACCTAGCAACCACTCCTGCTCCCTGTCCTCAGCCTTCCCGCATCATACCTAACCCGGACGTGGAGGAGGTTCCTGTACCTTCCAGGGAGGATGTGGGTAAATCTCCCACCAGTCCTAGGAAGCATAAGGACAAGTCTAGACGCAGGAGGTCAAGTTCTAAAAGTTCCTTCTGCTCGCCTACACTGGAGAGACCGAAGAAGAAGAGGAGGCACCGTTCTTCTTCCTCATCTTCCTCTACTGATGATTATGTCGAGTCGGATCCCTCCACCCCTGATTCCAACCTTGATCCGCTTCCTGGTGATACAGAGGATAAGCCCAGATCTCCATCAGATGACCCCAGCTTTATGGAGGTCATGAGGCATATACAGGAGAACGTGAGTTGGGATACAGAGACCTTGGACCCCGAACACTTGCTCCTGGCTAAATACCTATGCCAGAAGGATCCCAAGCCGGTGGTCATCCCTCCCAAGGTGGACACCTTCCAAGATGTCACCTATGCCACTTGGAGGTACCCACATGCGTCCTCTGCTGTGCCCAAGAACGCACATAGATTATACCAGGCCCCCAAGGACCATACCTTTTTAGCTGAGCAACTCATTGCTGACTCTGTGGTTATCTGTGCTGCACACGATCATTCACAGAGGCCCAGGCACCTGAGCACCCAGCTGCCTGACAGGGAGTTGAAGCAGCTGGACTCCTTGGGTTGCAAGGTGTACTCATCTGCCACCTGGAGTATTCGTAGCCTCAGTTTTTTGCTGCACATGGTCCAGTTTCAGAATGCCCTTTGGGACCAAGGACTGGACATCATGCAAGGTATGCCTGACTGCCCGCAAAAGGCAGAGCTTGCTAAGCTCTTACAAACTCACTCGGACATGGGTACCCATTTCCTGAGGGCAGCATATGACTCTGCGGACACTTCAGCGAGGGCGGCCGCAATTGGCATTTGTCTTCGGCACCATTCCTGGCTCCGGGTCTTGGGGTTCGACCCAGATGTGCAATCCAACCTTCTGGACGCCCCATTTAAAGGCTCTCTGCTCTTTGGGGAAGATTACACAGAAAAGGTAATTCCCTGATTACAGGACTCCGGTAAGGCGGTTCTACCATGCAGTCCATATACCACCTGAAGCAGGAACATTTTCGCAAGTCCCATTTTCGTGGTCGAGAGGGTCATCAGCCTCAGCAACCCTGCTTTCATCCCCAACCTCAGCAGGGAGTCTTTGGTCGCAGAGGTGGAGCCAGAGGTTCCTCTTTTCCACCTCTCGACAGGCTAGACCTGTTGCTGCCACCCTCCCTCCCCCTCCTACCGCCTGACTATCCAGGTGACCCCCCCCAACCCAAGACTTGTCGGGAGAGCCGGTGGGAGGTCGCTTTTCTCTTTACACCGATGCTTGGAGATAAGTGACCTCCGACCAGTAGGTCCTCGACTTCTTGGAGTTCGGGCACTCCATCGAGTTCGACTCCATACCACCAGACAGACCACCGCCCCATCCCATTACCCAAGAGACCACAGAGCTCCTATTCGGCTGGAGATTCAGTCTCTTCTGGCCAAGGAAGCCATAGAAAGAGTTCCTTTGGCAGAGGTAAACTTGGGGTTTTATTCCCACGTCTTCTTGGTTCCAAAGAAGACCGGGAACTTAAGACCCATCCTGGATCTCAGTGACCTGAACCAGTAGGTCTCATACAAGAGATTCCGCATGGTCTCCTTCCCCTGATTTCAGCAGGAGACTCGATGGCATCTCTGGACATGCAGGATGCTTACCTGCGCATTCCAATCACCAGAAACCATCAGAGGTTCCTGAAATTCAGGTTCGAGGGAAGGTCCTTCCAGTTCAAGGTCTATCCCTTCGGTCTCTCTTCTGCCCCCAGGGTCTTCACGAAGTGTCTCATGGTAGTAGCCGCAGCACTGCTCAGAGAGGGTCACTTTCTGTTCTCCTCATTGGATGATTGGCTACTGTTGGCTCCTTCAAGGTCCCAACTACTGGAGACCATACACAACACCCTATCACTTTGTCAACACCTGGGCATCACAGTGAACCCAGAGAAGTCTCATCTATTCCCATCCCAGAGGCTCCAGTTCATAGGAGCGCTCTTGGATACTTCCTAGGAAGGGTCTTCCTTCCCACCAACAGAGCGGAGCGCATCTGGAAATTGGCCGCTCAGGTCTGTTCAGCTTCCACAGTCCCGGCGAGGACCATAAGTTGGCTGCTGGGCCACATGGCCGCAGCCATTGTTTCAGTCCCGTTCGCCCGGTTACGTATGTGCACTATCCATTGGACACTCCGTGTCCAATGGGACCAGACCCGGGACGATCTAGAGATGCCCATAGGGGTCACAGAGCCAATCCACTGAGAACGCCATTGGTGGATGTCTCCACAGAATCTTCTGAAGAGTCTCCCATTTTGACCCGATCCTCCCAACCAGACCCTTACCACAGACACGTCAAGCACGGGATGGAGCGCGCATCTAGGGAGCCACAGAACTCAGGGTTCGTGGTCCCAATCAGAGGAGAACCTTCACATCAGTGTGCTCGAACTGAGAGCAGTCCTATATTCGTTTCAAGCCCTGGCTCTGGTTTTAATCCCAGGTCACATCCGATTACAGACGGACAACACCTCGGTAGTGTTCTACGTCAACAAATGGAGGTACTCACTCTGATACTCTCTGTCAGGAGGCTATGAGGGTGTGGAATTGGGGGATGGCGAATCATCTCAGTATCTCAGCAGTTCACGTTCCAGGCTCCCTGAACATACTAGCGGGTGTTCTCAGCAGGTCAAGACCTCTAACCCACGAGTGGGCCTTACTGCAGAGCCTGGCAGACAGCTTGTTCGCCATGTGGGGGACACCAGAACTAGATCTGTTTGCGTCTTGATCCAACTCAAAACTGCCCAGTTTTTGCTCCCTCGATTCAGAGCCTGGAGCTTTCTGGCAAGACACAATGTCCCTATCCTGGAACGGAAGATTCCTTTACGCCTTCCCCCCTTTTCCCTGGTACAGAAGATACTCCTCAAAGCTCAGAGAGGGTCATCGTGATCCTGATAGCTCCCCTGTGGCCCAGGCAAATTTGGTTCCCCTTACTACTGCGTTTGACAGTGGAGCCTCCTGTTCCTCTTCCAGTATTGTCCCAGCAGCTTTCGCAGGACAGCGGAGCCTTGGTTCATCCGAACCTGCACTCCCTTCACCTGCATGCTTAGCTTCTCAGGACCTAGTAAAATTTAGATTTGGGGTTTCAGATAAGGTAGCGCAAGTGCTGGTTGAGGCACGCAAGCCCACCACCAGGGCACCTTACGCCATGAAACGGAAACGTTTCTGTTTATGGGCCACATCCAGGAAATTGGATCCTCTGGTCTGTCTGGTTAATACCATCTTGGAATACCCGCTATCCCTGTTGGAGTCAGGTTTAAGTTATGCCTCCATTAAAGTATACCTGGCTGCTGTTTCTGCTTATTACCAGCTCATACACAGCAGGACGGTGGCTCAATTGGAAGTGTCTAAAGCCTTCCTTTGGGGCATTTTACACATCAGACCCCCCATTTGGGATCCGGTGCCTCCTTGGGATCTGTTTTTCGTTCTGGAGAAGCTTACGCTTCCTCCCTTTGAACCGGCTATGAGTTGTGAACTCCATTTTCTTTCTTGGAAGGCACTTCATATAGTAGCTGTAACCTCGGCAAGACACATCTCTGAGCTTCATGCCTTATTGTGCAAGGAACCCTATTTGATTTTTCACAAAGATAGGGTGGTCCTTTGTACCAATCCCAAATTTCTGCCGAAGGTGGTTTTGGAGCCCACACTCAACCAGTCAGTTCAACTTTCGGTTTATTATCTGGAGTATTCCAATAAGGGGGAAGTACTTCTGCACACTTTAGTTGTGCATAGGGCTTTGCATTGCTACCTGTCCAGAATGAAGGAGGTCAGGACATCGGATCAACTGTTCATGCCCTTTGCAGACAGGTCCTTGGGGCGCCCGGTTACCAAGCAAACGCTCCCGCGTTGGTTGGTGAACTGTATTTCATTCTGTTACCAGAAGTATGGTAAATCCCTTCCGGGCTCTGTTAAGGCGCATTCCACCAGGGCTGTCGCCACTTTCTTTGCAGCTATGAAACGGGTGTCAGCAGCAAACATCTGTGCTGCTGCCACTTGGCACTGTGTCCATACTTTCATCAGGCACTACAGCTTGAACGTCATTTCCAGGCGATGAGCAAGTTTTGGCGTTGCGGTCCTGCCAGGCCTGATCTCTTGAGGGATCCCTCCCGTTTTCCAGTGTGTCTGCCTTTCCTTCCCCCTCCCGAGGGTTGTCTTTAGTTTTTGCTGCTTGGGAATCAGTCCTACAAGTGTTACCTGCTGCAAGAGCTTACTCTCAAAGTAAGATAGTACACTTAAGTAAGAACTCACCGTAACAATAGATCTTTGAGAGAAGCTCTTGCAGCAGGTATGATTTTTCCTCCCTCCTTCCTTCCCCCGGGACCAGGTTTATCCTGCTGTGGCCATGACCTTCTTTGCTGCATGGGTTTAGATAAGGTAGCGCAAGTGCTGGTTGAGGCACGTAAGCCCACCACCAGGGCACCTTATGCCATGAAATGGAAACGTTTCTGTTTATGGGCCACATCCAGGAAAGTGGATCCTCTGGTCTGTCTGGTTAATACCATCTTGGAATACCTTTTCTGGATGGTTTTATGTCCGCATGTTGCCTCATGCGGGCCTGCCTTGGGCATGCAAGAACTGCAGCATGTGGGGACTGTCTATTCCCTTTATACTGGGTGATGTCGGTGGTGGAGCAGACGTCAGGAAGGCAGTCCCCTAGGTACTGCTGGAAAAAAGAATTGCCGAGATCTACTGCCAGGTGGCATCAGTCCTACAGGCGTTACCTGCCGCAAGAGCCTCTCTTGAAGATCTACTGTTATGGTAAGTTCTTACGCAACTGTACTATCTTCGTGGGGGTATCTCAGTCATCAGGTCACATCAGTCATCAGGTCACACTGTAGGAACGTCACAGTCGGTGAAGCAAGGTTCACATAGAAGACTTTTCCAGCAGTACAACTGGGGCCGCACATGCCGTCATCTGCCCTATAAAGGCATGAGCAGCCCTGCTTCCTCCTCAGTTCTTTCTCACAGTTGACTCCACTCGCATGGGTCTCCACGAAAACTTTGTCACAATTCATGCCATTTTTGCCTACGCTTTTCTTTAGTTTTTGGAATCTCTTTTTTGCAAGAGACTCTTTTACCTCATTTATGTTGAGAGTCAATCCTTCCACTTCTGTCGCTGCCACTGTGGAAAGAAAATTACTTCCAACGAACACAGCCTCTGTGTCTGCTGTCTTGGGCCGGACCACAGTGTCTCAGACTGTGAGCTTTGCCAGAAGTTTAACTACCCTTAGGTGACGCAGAAATGCTTTGAAGAAATTTCTTGTGTAACAGCCGGCAGCCAGTTCTGGGCAAGGGTCCTCCAGGGTCCCTCCTTCACAGTCACTGGTGGGTTCGTCAAGCTCCTAGGCCACGAGGGTCTGACACAAGTCCTCTGGGAAAAGTCACAAAAAAGGCAGAAATCGGGACCACTTCCTCCATCGGTGCTTCTGTTCCCCAATGGCTTCTTCTTCATCCTCTGGGGGTACTCTGTTGGTGGCTACCCCGCCTTCCACTTTCCAGGCCCCTCCCAACAGCGCTTCCTCCCGCTTCCCAGGGAGGCCGGCCATCAATCCTCGGGTTGTCGGCCCCTCGATCCTCTGATCATCGACTCCAGCCCCTCCATTGAGGCCTGATGCTTCCCTAGGTTCTCACATGCCAGGACCTTCGGGTTCTCAAGACCCATCAGATATACAACTGGCCCACCAGTGCAGTGGCATGGCGTCCACTTGTGGTGCCAACATCTTGGCTTCGGTGATGGACTTGGGAGTCAGAAGGTCGGCCGGGGGGAGAAGGATTGAGCTTCCCGGGGGGAAGAGTGTCCAGCACCATGCAGACTCCTGGTGGAGGCTGGGGTACCACACCCCTGCCGATGCAACATGGGCGGGCACTGGGTATCATTGCGTCTCCACCCCAGGGATCTTTGCATACTGGGAAAAAAAACTCCAGGCCCATTCATACGGCCTCTGCCTCCGTTACGATTAATGTCCCCGGAGGTCCCACCCCATGGCCCCACCCTTGGAGGGCAAGCCTGAGCACAGAGACCAGTTTTCTTAGGGGGCCCTCGCCTGACCGTCCAGTGTGGTGGGGGAGCCCAGACATGGGGTGGCGAGTGGGGCAGGGGGCCGGATCTCCCAGTGTGGGAGGAGGGTGACCAGGAACAAAAAAAAAAAACCTGTCAAGATGATTCTTCCCACCCTATCCTGACAACCCAGCTGCCGTCAATGCAGCCCCTACCTGCCATCAACCTGAACACTGTTTTAACCTAGCTGACCATGGCTTTGGTGTACCAATTAGGGGCACACAGACCTTTGTCCCCGGCATTGTTGATCTCAGTGTCGACGCCAGTTCTGCCTTATTGGCCTGTGCCTCTCCGTTGGGCCATTGGTCCCTCGTTCATCGGATCCTGAATTGGAAAGGGTCAGTGTCTAAGAGGAGTGCCACCATGACCTGATTCTTCCTGGGGAAGAGGAGAAGGAGGAACCTCTTTCCTCAGACAGGCCCACTGCTTCTTCAGTGAGTGAGGACTCAGTTAAGCGTACTCCTAGATCCCTGCCTGAAGATCCTACCTTTATAAAGCAGCTGTCTAGAGCCGTGGGCTTCCACACTGAGGCAGAGGACGCCGCCAGGAGAGAGTTGGTGGACTTTTGGAGATCCCAGACTCTCCCCGTAAGTCATTCCTCGTATTCTGCCAGCTTTGCGGAATGCCACCACCACGGCATGGCACCGCCTTCATATGGTTCCTGCCATGCCCCGGAGGGCTGACAAGCCTGCCCTTTTATGCTGCCCAGCCTAAGACCGCTTGTGTGGTCATCAAAGCAACTCATAACAGGTCCAAGGTGCCCAAACACCTTAGTTCCCTCCACCCTTACAGGGAATCCAGAAGGATAGATCATTGGGGTAAGAGGGCCTATGCATCCTACACTCTGGGACTTTGGATTGCTAATTATTTATCTCATGTGGTCAGATACCAGACTGCCATATGGAAAAAGGGCCGGGTGGCTGCTCAGGCCCTCCCGGAATGTTCCTAGAAACGGGGTCCTTAAGTCCCTCCAGACCATCGAGGATATTAGTAAACACCTCCTCTGGGCCTTGTACAGCATGTCTGACACAGTTGCCAGGCCTGCTGCCATAGGCATTTGCCTTTGTAGGCACGCCTGGTTCAGGCTATCATGCTGATGTTCAGCAGAAGGTGCTTAATGCCCTATTCAGTGGCTCCAAGCTCTTTGAGCCTGATGTCCAGGACATCATTAATGAGTTACAGGCCTCTAGTAGGGCTGTTAAGTCTGTCTGTTCGCTCTATCATACCTAGCCCAGGAGCAGACAGCACATGTCCTTTTGAAAGGTGTCCTGCCAGTCTGGTGCGGGCTCCCATCTTTAGGGAAAATGGAAGGCTACTTCTGCCTTGCCTACCCCCTCCTCCTCCTTGGGCCCTGCTGCGAACCGCCCCAGAGGCGATGGATCAGCCCCAGCGGCCGGATCCACCTCTGCCTGACTCCTTGCCAGACACCCCCCCCCCCTTCTGGTATCTGACCAAGAGGTTGTGGTCATAGGTGGGTTCTCCATCCATATCTGTCAGTGGAGAACCATCGTTTCAGATGCCTGAATCCTTAAGATCATAGAAAGGGGTCACTCTCTGGAGCTTTAGGAACAACCCCTAAAGACTCCCCCGGTACCCTCTACCTTTCCTCCAGACCATGCAGTGGACCTTTGAGAGGAAGTACACTCCCTTCTGTGGAAAAGGGCAATCGAGCCAGTGCCCCAGTAGCAGAAGAACAAAAGGTTCTACTCCAGGTTTTTCCTGGTCCCCAGAAGAACTGGAGACCTGAGGCCTATTCTGGATCTCAAGTTTCGACTATAAAAGCCATCAACAAGCACATATACAAACAATAACATATATGAATACATATACAAACACACATATAAAAAAAAAATACAGTAAATCTAAGTTGTTCTATTTAAAATCCAGCCATTATAATTACATTACCAATTTTCTTTTTAATCTTACTTGCCACCTGGAAAAATTTTGCTACTCTTAGAACAGAGTCTGCAGCTTGTGTATTTATTAATATGAGAGTCAGAGTTACAAAGTCCACATTATACCTGTTGTTTACAAAGGGACCCAGCCTATACAGTCGCTCTTTATTGTACCAGTCAGAATGCCACATAACATGGATTAGGTCTTCACGTCCTCCAGTTGTACAACTACAGTTTTCATCTGTAGTTTTTTATACCCAAGTCTGCGTACACTACTATCAAACTGTTCAAATTTATATATGGAGAATGTTCTACGCTGAGTAGGATCAGATAGAATATCAAAATATGGTTTATATCAAAAATTGTAATTATAAAAAGTGAACCATTTAGAGTAGGCAGAGTTTTTAATTAATCCTAAATCTTGTTCTTTCCAATAATTACCTATTCTTTTAGTAACATATTTCTTATATTTGGTGCTTAGTTGAATACACTTACTAACATGGCCCGCAAGAAATTCCAGTTTATATTTTTTCAACAATTGAACAATCTTTGTATACCAAAAACCCTGTCTATATCCCATATCGAACCACTTCCTTTTTTCCTCCATACATAAAAACATTATTGTAGTTGTTGAGTCTAGTTATCCGAATCCAAAAATTAACCTAATATCACATAAAGCATTAATATTAATAATTCCTAGTTCAGATCTTATATAGGAAGATGGGCATGACTTCCCCACTCCCAATAGGTTTCTTAAACTTTTAAACATAGGGATAGTAAGTTTCTCCATATGGGAAGCATTCCATATTTCAGTACCATATAACAATTGTATTTCAAGTTTCAATTTAATTACTTGTATCAGGGGCTTAATACTGGTTCCACCATATCTATAATTAAAACAAACTAAACCCTGCATAGTTTTAGTTGAGTTTTCTACACATCTTTGGAATTGATAATTCCAAAGCCCATTATCACTAAATACAAACTCCTAAATAAACATATGTTTTCACTACTTCTAATTTGTTACCCTGAAGGAACCAAACTCCTTTCTTATCTCTACCTTTAGGGCTAATAACAAGTACTTTAGTCTTAGACAGATTAATTTTCAAATTCAATTCTCTAGATCTTTCAACAAGTATTTTAATTTTTTCTTGAAGCCCTCTCATGGCAGAGAAAATAAAACCATATCATCTGCATAAGCAAGAGCTGTGCATGGTTGATCCTGTATTTTGGAGAATCTATAATTTGATCATTTAATTCTGTTAATAGCTCATCAATATATCATGCAAATAAAGTAGGCCAAATACAACCGTATCTGACCCTTCTATTTATTTCAAAAGGGACGAGTTGTCCATTCAAACTGATTCGTATTCGTGCCCAATTATTCATATAAAGATTATACATAATACTAACCAGTTCTTTATCTATGCCACGATTCAATAGAATATCCCAAAGCTTTTTCCTGGATATGGTGTCAAATGCTGTCGAGTAATCTACAAACATTATATATAAATCGTATGTGTCAATCTTCACCATTCATCACAGGTGCGTATCTGCCAGAGGTCAGGACCCCGAGGGAGCTTTTTTTTTTTTTAGGGTAGGCGGAGCCGACACACCATCGGTGCCACCCTCGGGGCTGACGCACTGCATGGCGCTCACGGGTTGGCTGTTAGGCTGTGTCGACTCCGCCTACCTGCCAGTTCTTTGTCTCCCGTCGTAGAGGTCACCTCGTGTGGAAGCTGAAGAGATTTGAGGCCTGCTTTTGCTGTGTTCTACCGATACACGCAGTATCTCGTGCCAAGTCCATCGGTGATTCCTGCGGTTCTGTGTTGCTTACTTAACGCTACCGTAAGATCTTTCCATTATTATTCTTTTGCCACGCCGAGGTCTTGTTTTTGGTGTTTTTCCCGTAGAGTCATGTCCTGGTCAGAGGGCAAGAAATTCCAAGATGGGTCATTTATAAACCCAGTGCCCATGCGTGAAATTCTCCGTCCGCGACCAGCGCGACGGTGTCTCATTTCTTGTCCGTCCGCTTCACGACGTGGATTCATGCGGCGCCTGCTTCTCCGTGGACCATTGGGTCCTCGAACCATCGCGATGTGGAAGGTGGATGAGCTCCACCACGACTTCGGGGTTGGGTGCGCCCACTCGTCGGGCTGCTACGCCTTCTGGCCTTTCCTCTGGGTCCCTCCCAGTTCTATACGGACCGAGGAGGAGGAGGGAGCCTCAGCTACTTGTAGCCACCCGTTGTAAAGGCTTCTTCATGGCGATCTCATCAGGGAAAACAACTCAGTCCCAGCTCTCTCGATGCAAGGATGCGCGCGGCCTCATGGCATCCTCAATGTTCACTGTACCCATAGCACGTCTGCACATGAGAACCACTCAGTGGATGCTCAGTACTCAGTGGTCCCCAACCACTCACCAGAGTCCTATCCCATCAAAGTGACAGAACCTTTAAAGAGGTCACTCACCTGGTGGTCTCAAGAGCAATCTCCTGGAAGGGTATCCTTTGCTCCTCTGGACCATCAGATCTCCATTACCACAGGCAACGTCCCTATTGGGGTGGGAGCTCACTGTCAGGCTCCCCACACTCAAGGACTCAGGTTGAGTCCCAGTTTCACATAAATGTTCTAGAAATGAGAGTCGCCCTTATGCGGTCCGGTATTGAAGGACATTCTCTGTCACAAGAACATTCTCCTTCAAACAGACAACAAAGCAGTGATGTATTACATCAACAAACAGGGCGGTGCTCATTCTTACCCCTTATGCAGAGAAGCGGTGAGAGTGTGGGAGTGGTGCTTGGAGCACAAGGCTCTAATTCAAGCGGTCTACCTACTGGGAATACAGAACGAACTGGCAGACTGTCTCAGCAGAACAGAGACAGATCCTCACGAGTGGTCTCTCGACTCAACCATAGTTCAGTCACTATTCAAAGAGTGGGGAACTCCAGACCTGGACCTTTTGCATCCTCACCAACGAAACTGCTCTCTTCTGCTCCAGAAATCCAGGGCCTGGCATTTTCTGTCAGGATCGCTCAGGCTGCGTGTGGACAAAACGCTTTTTATGCCTTTCCACCCTTCCTCTAATTCAGAGGGTACTCTCGTTCAAGTCCTAGGGGACAAGATGATACTCATTGTTCCTTCTGGCCTCGCAGCTGTGGTTTCCACTACACAACAATATGCTGGCAGTTCCTCCGAGGCCACTTCCCCTGCAGATGAACCTTTTGACTCAGGGGCCGGTGGTCCATCCCAACCTGAGATCGCTTCACTTTCACGCTTGGCTCCTGAAGAGGTAGAAGTAAACCGGTTCAATGTCTCTCTGAGGGTTTCAGATATTCTTCTGGCTGTGCAGAAGCCAGCCACTTGGAAAACTTACACAGCCAAGTGGAAGCGGTTTTCGCTCTGGTGTGCAAAGTCCTCTTTGAATCCCTTTTCCTGCCCACCAGATAAGGTTCTGGAGTACCTCCTGGACCTCTCAAATTCAGGTCTGCAATACTCTACAGTCAAAGTTCACCTTAGTGCCATTTCAGCGTATCATGAGCCATTTTCTTCCTTAACACTGGCTCAGTTACCTGTGGTTAAGAGATTTCTTAAAGGAATTCTGCATACCAGACCTCCTACAAGACGTCCAGTTGCAGTCTGGGACATTAATCTTGTGCTAGACATGCTCACTCAGAAACCTTTCGAACCTCTGGCTACCTGTGAGCTAAAATTTCTTACCTGGAAGACTGCCTTCCTAGTGGCCATTACCTCAGCCCTGCGGGTCTCTGAGATAATGCCTGGTCAGCAGACCCTCCGTGATACTGTGTTCCATAACGACAAAGTAGTCCTTCGACACATCCTAAATTTCTTCCTAAGGTTGTGTCAGAATTCTGCCTAAACCAACCTTCGTCCTTCCCTCTTACTTATGGATTGCAAAATGAAGGAGAACGATCTCTCCATTCTTTGGATGTGAAGAGAGCTTATGCTTCTATCTAGATAGAAACCAAGAACTTTGCAAAGCCCAGCAACTGTTTGTTTCCTTCAGCAACACCCGGCTGGGTCAACCTGTCGCTATCAGATGTATCTCAGCATGGTTAGTGGTATACGCTTCGCCACTGCTACTCCATGGCGCAGGTTGTTGGAGGGTAGGGTTTACATCACCTACTAGAGCGTCGTCGGCATCCCTAGCGAGTTCGAGCATGTGCCTATTGCAGATATTTGCACCGCTCTGAGCCAGTGCATACTTTGTTAAACATTATGCACTGGATGTCCACGCCAGACGACATTCCTCCTTGGCAGGGCCATCCCAATGGACTTCTGTCCTAGAAATGTGAGCTCTTGGTCTCTCCTGCTGCCCTCTCGGGGATTATTAGCCTCGGTACTCTCCCATTAGTGTGAATGAGTGGTGGAGACTTGTCCAGGAAGATATGATACATTACGCTCTACCGTAATTCTTGATCTTCTTGGGCGAAGTCTCTACCACCATTCACTCACCTGCCGCTCAACGTCCCCGAGCTCACCTCTCTGTTGTTGGTCTTCACTCCCTCAAATCTTTAGGCTGTGAAGACTTCTTTGTTGACCCTTCTTATACGGGTCACCCGGCCTATCTTATGTCCGGTTTTTAGGTTAGTTACGCTGCACCTCCTTGGTAAAAAGGTACTGAGGCGGTTGGAGGTCGACTCGAAGATAGTCATTACCGCGGCATGGCTGAGGCTCAGTGCTGTTCCTCACGGCTCCATCTCTGGCGCTGACCCTCCAGCAAAAAGTTTGCTCCGATGGGTCCTAGTGCCCGGCACAGATCCCAATAGTGTGAATGAGTGGTGGAGACTCATCCAAGAAGATCAAGAATTACGGTAGGTACGTAATTTTCATTTGTGGTACCCCCTCCAGTGGTGTGCCTTGATCGCCCAACTTTGGGGCCGATCAGAGCGCCTGCAGGGGGGGAGGGTACTGCACCCTGGATAACCCCTTCGGGGGCTGCCAGAGATGCCAGCTACCTAGGCTGACCCTCTCGAGTAGGAGGGCTCTTTCAGACTCCGAGGGGTGTGGTGTCGGCGCGTCAGCCTTTTTCTGGGGTCCACCCAGGCCCTGGGAGAAGCCATAGTGCGGATCTCCGCTCTTCCTCCTCAGTCTCTTTGAGAGAGTCCCGTTCTTTTGTGGTAGGGGACCATCCTTCTGAACCTATACGGCCCCGGTCGCCTCACAGGGGGATTCTTTCAGGCGCATCCAAGGCAGGACTGATGTGGTTGTTCAGCTGTCGGCTGTGGGGTCTTCCGGGGCACCTTCTTCTGCGGGTGCCCACGGTCCGTTCCTTAGCCCAGGCGGAGGTCAGCCGACATCTCTTCTTGGCTCTGTCCCCATCCCTCTGCTACACTCTCCTGCGCCCCAGGCATCCTCGGTCCCAGCGGGCCTCTCACCTGGGAGCAGTTCAGAGGTGGCTGCTCAGTTCCCTGCTACGTTAGGGCAATGGACAGCCAGATTTTCAACCTCCCCATGCAGCCACCCACTGAACAGACGGTGACTCCAGCTCTCATCCCCCTCTTCAGGGGGAGAGGAACCCTCTGTCCACATCTCTCCGGCTGCTGATCTCTGAGTATCGGCAATTCCTCGTGAGGATGTTGGAGGATTTGCACCTTACTCCTTCCACTATTAGCAATCCTGAACATTCGGCGCACGCCTTTCTAAGCGATTTTGGCGAGGCCACCCTTGTGGTGCCGCCCTGGCCGGCTCCCTTTCGGGAGGCGTCGTTGCGTTCCTGGCAGAGGCCCTTCTCCGGAGTTCCTGCCCCATGGGATCTCAGCCAGAGATATTGCACACCCCCGGAGTCTCCAGGTTCCATGCTTCATCCATAGTCTGGATTGACACAGTTGGATACTTCTGATGGGATTCGCGCCCTTCACCGTGACCTTCTTCCAGATCAAGACTCCTTGGATTTTGATTTCTGGGGTAGGAGGACTTTCTACTCGGCACGGTTACTTCTCTCTATCTCTGCACATCAGGCCCACTGTGCAGCCTATGACAGGTTCTTGTGGTCCAGGCTAGGTCAGCTCTTAGCCTCATTGCCTGACATGGAGCAAACCAGACAAGCCATTGCACTCTGCGCGTGGCCTGAGCTAGCAAGGCACCAAGCGAGGGCATCCTATGATGCCAACGAGGTAGCTACCAGGGTCAAGGGACAGCGATCTGCACTCAGGCGGACGGCATGGCTACGTCTTTCCTGGTTGTCACTCTGTCCGGCCTAGGGTGATTAACCCGCCCACCAGGGAACCTACTCTTCCCGAAGAGTGAGACGGCGCTCGAAACTCCTCTCCTCCGGGGACTCTTTTCTCTCTCTTCCCACTCTCAGCCTCTCCAGGCCCTGAAGGTTCCACCCCTCAGTGTGTCACCCACTGAGGGCTAAGGGACCTTGTCCCTAGGTGTGAAAGAAAACCCCTTCGTGGGGCTCGGTATCACTCCATCTATGATGAATGGTGAAGCACTGACACAGATAAGATATGAAAATTATGTACCTGCCGTAGTCATGATCTTCCTGTATCTTCACCATTCATCACAATCCCACCTCCATCCCCTGGGGCCTCAGTCTCTGGGTCCCCTCCCACTTTAGTGACTCTCTCCTCCTTAGGAGTGGGGTAAAATAGGGACACACAGGAGTATATTTCCAGGAAGAGTGATAGCTTGGCGCACTCCTTCTCCAGTACCTTGACTCCACCCCTGTTGGTGGGTGTGCTGCCCTCCTTCTCTCCTCCTCCTGTTTCCATCCAACCTATTTCTCCTTAAAAAAAAAAAATTTTTCACCAAAATCTTTCCTTGAGAGGGTGCTGAACTCTTATCCTGTCCTTTTTCCAGAATAGCCGACTCTGCTTATCTGGAGTGTTTGCCAGTTATTCCGTGCCTTGAATTCTGGCAGAAAGCTTTGCTACTCCTTGCAGTTCCTGTACAATCTGAGACGGACCAGGGTCTGGGATATCTTATCCTTCTCCCCTCTCTCCTAAATTCTTTACCCACCCTACCCCTCGTCCGCTTCCAGAGATTGGGGCCCCTCCCAATCCCCTTTAGTTTCTAACCTCTTTCTTTTCTGTCCTCTCAGTCGTTATTTCTCCTTTTAGTTCATACATCTTTTCCTTTTTCTGTCTCTTGGACTCTCTTGTCCCACCCTCCACTCCCTTCCTCTTACCTCTCCGGTGACTCAGAACTAGCAGGTGGCGGAGTCGGCCACAGCCCTAACGGCCAACCCACCCCACAGCGCCACACAGTGCGCGTCGTTCCAGGGCGGCGCCAATGGTGTGTCGGCTCGCAGCATTTAAAAAAAAAAAAAAAAAGCGTTCACGCTGGGTCCTGACCTCCGGCAGATACCCATCTTTGATGAATGGTGAAGATACACAGAAAGATCATAATTACGGTAGGTATGTTATTTTCATTTTTTGCTTCCTAAGGCGTACATATTTCTCTACTAGATGGTACAGTATATAAATATTATCCAAAGTTGAAAATTCCTTCTGAAA